>CM043322.1:40422060-41727060 GCA_023736055.1 Quercus glauca | reverse complement strand
ACGTAGGAAATTTGAAGATAGGAGTGAGTGATGAAATAGTAAAATCGACAGGCATCTACAGGCGACGATCCTTTTTAGAGCGATGAACGAAGAAAACCGATGAAAGAAGAAAAACTCTAGATTGAACAATGGGAAGCAAGAAATGACAAATGGGCATTGAGCTATTTATAGGACGAAAAGGCATGAGAAACGAAGCGATGCTACTATTCAAATTGACCATTCATAGGTTGCCATGTGTCACATAACCCCTTCAAAAGACGTTTTTGCCCTTGAGAATGGCATATACCTCTAGATAAGGTAATTAATGACTAGAAGATTCCTCTTTAATACTCCGTAGCCTATCGGTTATCTTAATGAACAACGGAGTAGGGGGCAGTTGATAAGGGCATTTTAGTTTGACCTTACACCTATGAACTTTCCACTCGTCAGGATGTGTGTTCCCCCTCAATGGGTCCTATGGGGTCAGGGATCTGTTGGGCTAAGTGGGATGGGTCCCGACGAGTTAACCATCCCCCTCTAGAGGTTCTACCAGACGACTATTCATGTGACCAATGAATGGGACTGAGCTTACATCGACAAATGGGATTGAGCTCACATCGACGAATGGGATTAAGCTCATACTAACCGATGAAGTGGGCCCATGTTGACGAATCGTGGGATACCTCGACAATTGAATCTATTGGGTCCCACAAGCTCTTGCGTGTCCTTCACTCATGTATCCCTATATGGGAATAACTTGCATATCACACCCAAAAACCCTACTACATGTTCATATTTCCCCCATATGTAAAGATAAACCCTGAGATCTCGGGATATTAACTACATATCCTCTATGCAAGGAAAAATCCTATGTTCATCAGACCTCCCCTCCCCCGAGGTTGGTGAAAAATTTCTAGCTCTCACAATATTAAGTTCTTGAATATTCTTTTATTACTGACTTAACCTTTAGAGGGTTTTTGGCTAGCACCCCACCGGCGCTCTCTATAGGTCATTTGTTTCTTTTTATTCTTCAGGTACTTCGATTGGCGCATGTGTGGACGATTAACTCACTGATGATTTAGTGCATCATCATTAACAGAGACATCTAGTGTTCAAATTTCGTCATCCCAGTTATTGAATTATAAAAAGAAAGAGTTTTTATTTTTTTATTTTTTTTTATTTTTTATTTTTTTAATTTTGTGTATGGCTCAATATGATTTCTTTATAATCTTTCTTCCTTGTCATTCTCATTTGTTGGAAAAAGAAAAATTCATACTTGAGGGTGTTTGGTACATGTGTTTGAAAACATGTGTGAAAATATGCGTGAGTAAAAAAATGTGTGAAAATACGTGTAATATTGTTTAAAAACTGAAAACATGTGTTTAAACAAGTCTACCAAACAACCTCTTAGTGGTCCCTCCCTTTCCCCAACCCCCTAGACATGGCAAAACGGGTCAGAATTTTCTGACCCGACCCTTTTGACCTGCAACCCGTTTGACTCGTAACCCGATTGACCCATTTTAACTTGTGACCCGTTTTGACCCGCGACTCAATTGACTCGACCCAAATCCGGCCTGACCTGCCAGTTTTGCCACGTTTACCAACGTTGAGTAGATTAAGATTGAGGTGTAATTCTTATAAAATATTTACTTATTCTTCTTCACTTAATATGTTATGTATTCCATTATAGTTTGTCATTATTTATTTGCCACCTTCATTTTCTCTTCCTACTTTAAACAGATCGAAAATTATAGTAAGATTAGCTTTTAAAAAGTTGGAACAAGAGTTGCACCAAATTTGGATATCAAGTGTTTAGTGGTAATTGGTAAGTGGTAACAGTATTGCTAATGAGAATCTAATCATAGTTAAGGAACTCAGAAACAATTGACAAATTGTATCTATTTTCCAAAAAAAAAAAAAACTTGTTTGAAAAATACGAGTCAACTTGATCCATTCCGCTATCCAACTCAACCCGTGACCCGATTGACCCGCAACTTGATTGATTCATTTAAAAATGACTCGTGACCCGATTGACCCGACTTGACAAAAAAAAAAAAAAAAAAAAAAAAAAAAAAAAGAAAGAAAGAAAGAAAGAAAGAAGGGGAATAGGGTCAATTATAGGATTAGACAATCAAAGTCCATTAAATAAATATAAATATAAATATATATATATAGAAGAAAAGCAGCCCAACTCCAATTCCAACTCCATGATCTCCACAGTCTCTCTGATCTGATTTATCGATCTGTTGCCGGTAGGTTGAAGTCTCACAGATCAATTAGATCAGGCGTCGCACTGTGTCTCTCACTCAGGTCAGTAGTACAACACAACCAACACCTTTCCTCTGATCTATGCCGCCAATTCCAATTTCTCTATCTATCTCTGTTCGTTATTTCTTTTTATAAATTTTTTGTGTGTGTTGAATTCAATTAATAAATGATGTTGAAAATTGCAGTGTTTGGTTGGTTGGTAAATTATTGAATTGCAATATTAAATTTTACATATTCAAATAAAATAAAAATCCATATGTTTCAGAATTGCTTATTTATTAGCTGGCCTGGGGTCATTAGAAGATTAACTTGAGATGAGAAAACATTTGCTAGGAAGGAAGGTTACTGTTATACCCTTATCATTTCTTATTTATGTTCTAAACTGAATTAATAATCTCAGTAAAATTAGCATTTCTTTTTCATGTTCTTCCTTCGTGCGAATTGCGTGTAGTTGATCTCATCTTGCTAAGCCAAAGTTTGTTTCTGGATGTGTATAGGTTATATTACAATATGCCTTCTGCTCAAGATCCATTTTATGTAGTGAAAGAGGAGATTCAAGAATCTGTAAGTTTTTTGCCAAATTTTTTTATGCTCTGTACCGCCTCTTAGTAATAAAACTTTTATTTGAAGTAAAAAATTGTTTTATTTGGTACATATGATTGTATCAATGTGGTCTCTTAATTTTTATTTTTTTTGGTTATCTTTGCTTCTATTTTAATATGATATGATGCCATATAAGATTTAAGTGTTCGACTATATCTGCAGCCTATCACATTGTGTTTTGGCGGTGTGTTTGGACCATGTCTCAAATCAAAAAATAATTTTTTATTTTCCTGACACTTCATGGACACACTTGCCATAATGTCCCTCATGCAACATGGACATGGTCATGTCAGGGGTTTGCCATGTTTGTGCTTCCTTCTGATTACGTAATCTATAACTTATCATTAGATATCAATGATGTTGTTTTAGGCCTTGTAAGGAGATGGCATAGCACTTCACCTAGAGAGATTATATATACCAACTCCATATTATATTTTGAGGAATCGCTTGAATTTTGGGCATAATTCTTTGTAATTCTTTTAGATTACTTTATGTTCATCATCGTGAACATGAAGTAATCTAGTTTCTTAAGCTAGATCCTTGAGCTTAGGCTGTCCTGTTGCAAAGGCTTTATTGAAGAGTTTTAGATGAGTTAGGCTGTTTGAATTCCACTGGAGGAGTTTCAGGGCAGCAGCTTTCAGATCTACTTCTTAATCAGGGGATCTTAACTGGCATAAAGCAAACCCTTTTTCCTGGGATTCCTAACTGGATAGTTCCATGGAGTGGCTGCTGCTGTATCAGTATTTGTGGCATTGAGACTGAACTGGGTGCTGGTGTGTTGATAATTTTAGGTTGCTTCAGTTGTATGGTGAAGGAGGGGGATGATGTTTGTGGTTGAATTAAAAAGAGTGATTAGTTTCTGAATTATCGTCTCTTATTCTTTTGAAATAACTTAATTTTATCAATAACCTCTTGCTTTTTTCTACCTCAAATGTTGGCTAGGCCTTTGCTGGGCTGACATGTTTCTGACTTCTTTGTTTTGAATTAATTGGAATTGTTTGGGAATCTTGGGGAACTTTTAGAGAAGGATAAACCTGTCCCTTTCATGTATAATTTACAATATGGATCTCTCCCTCTCATGTGCACACGGGAACTTACACCGCACTGTTGTATAAATGCTCAGTGATATGACATCCATGACTTTTCTTATGAGTTGGACTCTGTTGATGGTGGAAATAGGAGTTTCCTGGGGGATATTAAATGTCTGACTATTTCATCACTACCTGTTTAGATTGATAAGTTGCAATCCACTTTTCACCAATGGGAGCGTATTCCTTCTGATACTGGAGAGCAATTACATCTCACAAAGGAACTGCTTGCTAGTTGTGAGAGCATTGAATGGCAGGTATGTTTAGAATTACCATACTTTACTTAAAATAGATTCTGCCTCTTATCAAGTTTTGGGAAAGATCAATCATAGGTTTCCATCATGCGATTTAATATGTTTTGAATCAGTAAGAAGATATTTAGCATGTGAATTTAAATAAATATTCTTACTACACCGATGTGATCTCATCCTACATTGGAACTTTCTATTTTAGTAGCAATATAAAATCCTATGCTGAGTTCACCAGTAGTGAAGCTTTTTAGATGAGTTTTGGCTTTAATTAAATGAATTAACCACTGTGCTCAACTGCTGAAAACCTGCTTTCTTGATAGGAAGGTGGATGAATTGGACAAAGCAATTGCTGTAGCAGCTAGAGATCCATCTTGGTATAGCATTGACGAGGTGGAACTTGAAAAGCGAAGAAGATGGACCAGCACTGCTCGTATGCAGGTATCAACCATATAGCTATAGTTTTTAGAGACAGTGGAGACATTGTATTCAGTAATTCTTGTTATTGAAAATATATACTTTAAGCTTTCTCTTGTTAATCTGTCCTGACACTACTGATGTTTATCCCAAACTTTGTACTCAATTTGGTTATGATTTTTGGCACTCATTATGTGGTGAGCCTTTGGCTGTGTGCGTGTGTCTGGACTCTGGATTATTGACTGGAATTGTACTTATTAAGTTTTAACTTTATGTAGCTTGTGAGCATGGTGAATCTTTATTAGTTTAATTTCCTATGACAACCGTTTAAAAAAAATTATAATATTTTTTTATGAAATTATTATTTCTATTATGCAGTGTATTATGTTACAAGCTTTTGGCTTTACATGTGTGTGTGAGAGGGGCTAAATGATTGAAGTACTTTATTAGGTGGGCACCATGAAGAAAGCAGTAGAAGCTGGAAAAGAGTCAAATGGGACTGGCACTACTGGTTTGAGTGGAATGCGCCGTGAATTAATGAGGATGCCAGATTCTCACAAGGCAGATGGATCTAATCACTACAATGCCCAAGATAATGATGACTTCATAGCATCAGAATCAGATAGGCAGCTGCTGCTGATAAAGTATCATTTTTGTTTCTTTCTTTTTACTTCCACATACAGACACATGCAAACATATCTTTAGCAGTCTTCAAACTCTTTGGATTTTAGTTGCTGAACTTCATCAAGGTTGGACAGTCTAAGGAAAACCTGTGTGTGGTTGTGTTGGGCTTAGCATTAGGAGAATTTGTGGCTTTAGGATTTTAGAATTTAGAAGAAATGGTTAGGGTTTGTACTTATTTTAGGATTTGCAGAATGACATGAAGTTTGAAAAGTTTGAATTTGGTGATTATTTTATAGGGAAAATGTGTAAAATTTTAGGGTCTGATAGGGTAAAGAAAAAGGTTTGATGTGGGAGTGCAAAGGAAGAGTGAGCGAATTTGTTATTGTTAAGATATTGCAAACATTATACTTGCATTGTACCCATGACTAGTACTAGTGAAAGAAGATCAAGAAGCACTTTAGGGATAGAAGTCTTCGATAAACCAAAACACCAAGGTATATCTATTAATTACTCTCTGAAATATTTTAGTATCGAAAGCACAAATATATATAAGGACTCTTTTTGGTGCTGGTCATATTAGGGCTTCAAATTTGGTTTTCGTACTAAACCTAATAAGGTAATTAAAGGCTGACTTGGACTTAAAGAAAATTAAACCAAGATACTTAAGAATTTTCTTAAAAATTTAAGACTCAAACTCAATTTCCAAAATACCCTTTAATTCGCTTGAGTTGCAAAAATTTCAGTTCTACTCTGATTTCAAGAGTGAATATAACTTGTAAAATAGAATCCTGAGTTACTTTATTAAGCCTAGATTCTAGAATTTTATAATTATCCAGGACCCATAGCATAGGATGCTTAAATAACTTACCAATAAAAAAAGTCCCTTAAAATTCATATGGTAATTTATTTATTATCATAAATTCAGCAAAGTAAATAAGGATTTCTCTAACATCCCTTGTTAAAATACTACGAAGCTTTGTACCAACTATAACCTCCCTTTTATGAAATTTTGACTTTTTTTTGGTTGACAATGTTGTCCTCATCATTGAAATAATATAAGCAAATACACCTAAGAATGGCGTGGATGCTTATTTTGGGTTTGAGATCCATTAGGTGTGTGTAAATTATCCTCAAAAAATAGAAAAAGTAAAAAACCATAATTTTATAACAATTATAAAAAATTATGTTTTATAGTTGAATGGTAATTTTGATTTTAAATAATTGGCATGTAGCACCTACTTGTGATGACTACTATAATTCATACTAATGTTAATTAAACACACACAGTGGATGTGTGGTATGATACTAATGTTAATTGAAATAATTAGCATGTAACATTTTGTTGAAGATTGTTGTAATCCTTACCACTGGCGGGCAATGCTATATTCAACATTGATACTATTTTCATAATCCTCTAAACTTTTACTATTTATCTGTTTGGTTTAATTCAAGATTAATATGTTTTAACTGTTATTTCAAACCTTGCTTAGTTAGGACAAGATTCTGGGGAAAGTGGAGAGGAGAGGTGACCATTACATATTAGATTGGATGAGGGGTACTCTTGCCAAAGGCCTTGTAGCTAAATTGGCACCTCTCCATATACAAAGTGCTTGGAGGTTTAGGGGGGAAAGGGTTCGAGTTGCAGGATTAACAGCATGTTGTAATTATCTCTAAAAAAAAAAAAAAGAAAAAAAAAAAAAATGAGGTGTACTCTTATGTTAACTAGAAACCTTCCCTCCATGTTGTTTGAGAAAAATGCTATTTACTCTGTAATTGGTTTTGACAAGTAGCTATTGCCTCTATTTTATTTGTTCTTGATTTTGTATTCTTTATCAACTGTTGATTGTAGGCAGCAGGATGAAGAGTTAGATGAACTTAGTGCAAGCGTAGAGAGAATTGGAGGTGTTGGGCTTACTATACATGAAGAGCTCCTTGCACAGGTAAGGAATTTTTAAGCTTCAGATCTTTATAATAACTCTACCACTATTCCCTGGCAACAAATGATGTGAAAGATAGCACTAGTGGTGCATCCTTTAAGCACTTTAATCCATGAGTAACTTTTATTACTGTTCCTGTAACTTTTTAATTTACTTCTTTTTTGTCAAGCTTCATTTTTTAGGATCGTTTTTGTTGATTTGTTAGACTAACATGTAATATTTGGGTGCCCCAGGAGAAAATTATAGATGAATTGGGTATGGAAATGGACAGTACATCAAATCGTCTTGATTTTGTTCAGGTTAGCCTCTGTAATAAGTCTGAGCTAATGTTTATTTCCAAGCTTTGGAAAATACGGGCTTCCTACCAATGATCTGATATTCAAGACTTAGGTTAACTCTATGTTCACTGAAAACAAGTTCAGATGTGAAATTTTTTCTCATTTGCTAAATTTAATGAATGGATTGTGTACTTATTTTAATGATTTAATATGTAACGAGTAAAAAATTCCATTTTTCAACTTCTCTTTGCAGAAAAAGGTGGCTATGGTCATGAAGAAGGCTGGTGCGAAGGGCCAGATCATGATGATATTGTTTTTGGTGGTTCTGTTTATCTTCTTATTCATTCTGGTCTTTTTCACCTAGGCATTGGTCTGAAACATGTATGAAATGTTGGAGATATGTGAACCACTTACAGTTGCAAGTATCATGTAAACCAGCTTTATATCATGCTTATTTGTTTATTGCTACATGCTTCTGTGACTAGATATTAGTAGGCTCATATTTCTGATTTGGTTAATGTTATCAAGTGTATGAGCCCTGATAGAGTGGCATTTGTTTTTTGTTTTTTTAAAGTTTAGGACAATAGTGTTAACAGTTCCGATTGTTTAGAGACATAAAATGAACTTTTTGAAGTTTAAAAAAAATAGAATTCATGCAAATTTTAGTGAAAAAAAAAAAAAATTCATGCAAAAGAAACTTATTTTGGTCCGAGGTGTGGAAATTAAACTTTGATTGAAAGATGACTAGGTACTCCAAAATTTTGTTTGAGGCTTTGGCGTGTTTGGCTGTGGTGTAGAAATTGGTTAAGGCTTGTAGTAGATAGGAGTGTTCATTAAACCGCATCATCGCATCCAAACCGACCAAAATTTCTTGACAATGGCTTTGTTTTGGTTAGATATAAAATTAAAAGTTCAAAAGTTAATATTATTTTTTTGTTCTGCATATATTTATGCTACTTTTAGTTTACAATCAATTTGTCATGGATATATATATATATATATATATATATTTTGTCTTGTATATATTTGTGTTACTTTTTTTTGTTAAACATGTTAAAAATATTTTTTATAGTAAAGTATAAATTGGCTACGATGTCTTGAAAAATTTACTATCCTAAAATTAACCAAATTGCACCTTGTACACCATACCGCACACGTGACCGCAAAACTGAGGTGTGGTGCGGTTATAATTTTGGCCAAATCGCATCGAAAAGTGCGATGCTTGAAATAGCCTAAAACCGCATCAAACCACACTACAAACACTCCAAGTAGGCGGGCCATTGGTAGTGGGTACCTGTTTAGATGTTGCAGTATTCTAATGACGATGGAACCTTGATATGTGGGTTGTGACTTTTGGCAATTAGAGTAGGTTGTGGAATGGTGCACAGCATTTGGGGTTTAGCTTACTCAAGTCTAATGTTTGATAGATATCTTGAAAGTAATGCAACACCACCTCCTCCATTAACTGCCGTTCGTCAATCACCATTGCATCCAATGAAGCAGCAATCTCGTTAGTATGTTGTTGAACATTTTGTGTCAGCGTCGTGGTGGTTTGAGTAAGAGTATTTGAATAAACAGCTCGACCCTAACTCGATTTATTTAATAATCATGTCAAAACTCTCTAATCCTAATACAATGTTTTGTTAAGTAGGTTGACATAATATGACCTATTTTAACCCGCATAATACACAATTTAAGAAAAATAAAGCATTGGGGAGTTTAAAGTTTCAATGAAGAATTTATTAATATAAAAATTAAAAATCTTTTATTTACTCAATTGTATTAGAATTCAAATTTATATTAGATAAAAATGACATTTATTTATTTGAATATGGTCATTTTGAGTTCATTGCAGGTTTAACAAGTCAGCATAAAATTTACTAATTTATTAATTGTGTTAAAGCACGTCAACTTGTTTTGACATAAACCAATATATACATACATATATATATATATATATATATATATATATATATATATATATATATATATTTGTAGGGACTCAAATTGTATTGTACCCTTTACAATAAAATTTTTAGAGAGTGGGCATAAGAGCTGGGCCCCATGGGTAGAAAAATGACATGATCCTTCTCTCGTAAAGAAAGCCTTAAACTAGTTTTATACCACCTTTTTTCTTCTCGGCTAGGTTTTCCTGGGATATTTTAAGTCCACTGTAATCTTTCTTTTTCTCTCTCTTCTTTTCTCCGTTTTTCTCCAAAAGTCCTCCCTAGTGTACTCTGATTTCACCTTATATACTACCTTCTCTGTCCTGCTTTCACCGTACACGTGTAAGTTCCATTCTGAGAACTTCTTTCTGTCCCATCCAGAACTTCCCGGATCCTCCGCTTAGTGGTCATAAGGCTGCTTGATTACTGTTTAGGTATTACCTCCACATTAATGCGGCCAGAGAGTTAGTTGGGAAGCATTTAATGTGGAGGTAGCAGCTTTTAGGAGATATTTGTTACCTTTCCCGGTTCCTCCTTTGTTCAATATTCATTAATTAGTTTGCATGTAATTCTGTGAAGTTCCCTGATAATTAGAACAGTTATATCCACCTCGGACGCTGGTTTGAGGAATAACACTCATCCTCGGACAGATGAGTGTCCTCGGACAGGTGAGTGTCCTCGGAATGGGCCGTTGGGCCTCAAACCCATTTTCTATGAATTCTCTGTTAAGCAACTGGCCCCACAATAGCCCCTCAAAATCTCGCTTTTTGTCACCTCGAAAAAATGGGGATTTTGATATCACATCCTTAACTCCTTCGTTGGACTTTTCTAAATTTCAGAACGCCTTTTCACCGGCCCAAGACACGTCCCTGACGTTTTGGCGTTAGGAGCACGCCATTATTAAATGATGGCAATTTCTCAGTCCTCCACGTTTCAGTAGGATGCAA
This sequence comes from Quercus glauca, assembly GCA_023736055.1. NCBI lineage: Eukaryota > Viridiplantae > Streptophyta > Magnoliopsida > Fagales > Fagaceae > Quercus > Quercus glauca. The sequence goes on along the minus strand of CM043322.1, from coordinate 41,716,725 downwards.
ATCAACGGTGGAGGGCCTCCAAAATTATTAAGCGGGATTTTTCCCACTTACGATTTCTGTGCCCCTATAAAGAGCTTTTCAAATCAAATTTCTTTTCAATTATAAAAAATCTTACGATCTTAGAGAGTATTCAGTGAACTTGTCCTTCTTTCTTTCTTCTCAATGTTCTTATAAATACCTGAAGTTTGTCCGAGGAGCTCATTTTTCACACCTGTAAGTTTCTTTAACCCTTCTCAGTTTTCCATTATCTTCTCTAATTTTTCTTCACGATTCCTAAGAAATGGGTAGGTTTAAGTATTTAGTCGATTCCGAGGAGCAAATAGAGAAATTTAGAGCAAAGTATAAGATTCCCCCAATGGTGGGTATGAGGTACGCTTCTGCGGAAGAGTGGTACGATAAAAGGAAAACAGGGGAAGTAGTCATCCCCATGATTGCTTTCATAGAGGGAGGGATGACTATTCCGATGGGCAGACTCACTAGCAGTTACCTTAGGTTCTTTAGACTGTCCCCCACACAATACGCCTCAAATATGTTCAGGGTGCTAGGGAGCATGGAAGCTCTTAACGAGAGGCTGAACTGGGCCTTACCCATCACGATATGAACTGGGTGTACAATCTCCAGCACTTGAAGGATCAGGGGTATTACCTTAGGTCCAAGTTCCCCGAAATAAGGCTAATCTAGTGTCTCCCTATATCGAACAAGGGGCTGAAAGACAACTTTCTCATTTTTTCTGGCGCGTGGCATGACGGTTTACCCTGTCCGACACGAGAGGGCGAACCAGGTGGGGTTCTTAGGCTGAAAGCCTTTGCACCTTAGTTTGCGTTCCTTGATTTAAATTAAGTTTATTCCTAACGGAAATTTCTTTGATGTCTTACTGATTTTGCAGATAAACGCGCCACCAAGCCTCGATTCAGACTAGTTAACAGGGAGAGCTTAGATAAAATTCTAGATCCGAGATATACGTGAATCCGTTCGACGGTCAATTAAGGGTAGCGCACATTATCCTTCGGTACAAGCCAATTTCCACATCCTTTCAAGCACCCAAGTGCGTGATAAAGGCTAAGGATCGTCGGCTGCACCGAATCAGCGTAGCCTTCGAAGAGTCTGGGTTCATAGTTCCTGAGGGTGTTCCAATCCCTGAAGTTACCCACTTCCCTCAATCATTACCTGTAGCTGCTATTTCCGTAGGGGCTTCCTCGTCTCGCCCTACTATTTAGGAAGTGGAGGAAGAAGAGAAAAAAAAAGGAACAAGAAGAAAAGGTTGTAGAAGTTTCGAATTCGGAGGACGGATTTGAGGTGTTCAATCAACCCCAATCTCCTGAGGCGGTTTCTGGCGACATGGGCATCCAAAGAAAAAGCCAAAGAAGTTTGTTAGATGTCATTGAAGGAAAATCGGGAAAAGATGCGCCAGGGGGGTCTACTCAACCCATTCTTCCCCCTCCCCCTTCTCCTAAACCACCCCAATCTCATGGGGCAGAACCTGTTGATCCTAAGAGGAGGAGAGAGCAAAAGGGTAAAGACGTGGTGGAGATTGGGAGACCTCGTCCAACCCAGGAAAGTGAGGATCAGCGGCCTTCAAAATAGCAAAAGACGACTCGTGGGGCTTCTAGAATTGCTGCCAAGCAAACTGTTCAGTCCTCGGAGCCCGAAGCCTGGCTCCCTACTCCCATGCTCGATGGCGAGCCCTTGAGGGCAGACGCATCCATCAGAGACTACAATGGTGGGATTGGATGCCATGTCGCCTCGGCTCTGGAAGAAACCCTCCTTCTTCCTCGGGATATGACCGAGCTCAAAAACATGAAGAAAAATGAAATCTTTATGAACATGAAAAGGCACTTGGGCATGGTATAGTATCCTTACAGCTTTACCTGTTCCTTTTAGTTTACTTTATTTTTGACTTTCCCTTTTTATATATATATATATATATATATATATATATACAGGCTGTTCAAACCACTTTCAGGCTAGAGGAGATGACCAATAACTTTTATCTCCAGTGGGATGAGGAGAGGCAGAGAAGAAGTGAAGCTTCCAAGGCGCTTACTATCAGTGAGCAAAACGTAGTGGAACTGAAGAAAAAGTTGGCAGACGAAGAATCCACTCGAAAGAGTGCTGATTCAGCCTTGTCTAGCTTTCAACAGCAAGCCGAAGATCAGAGGAAACGCCTCCATAATGCTAATGACCAACTGACAGCTTCTAAGGAACAAGTATCAACGCTGATGAAACAACTGGAAGAAGCTCAAAGGCTAGGGGGTCGGGCAGAAAAGGAGAGGGATGAGGCTGAAAAAGCAAGAACCAAGGCTGAGAAAGCAAAGGATGAGGCCGAACAGCGGGGATATGACGAAGGCGTAGCCGAGACCGAGGATCGATTCAGAACTGAGGTCCCAGTTATGTGCCGAACATACTGTGCGCAAACTTGGGAAGAAGTTCTTAATCGTGCTGGGGTCGAGCCTTCATCTGAGTTGAGAAGACCTGAGAACACTTTCTTCCCCTCAGCCATACGAGCCCCAAGTCCTTCTCCTCAACAACAAGAGGTTTCCTCTACTGCAGTTGGCTCAGCTGAAGAAGCTCAAAAGCAGAATCCTCTCCCAACCAATCAGCAGAAGCCGCCTGAAGTGTCCGAAGTGGTAAAAGGGACCTCCTCAGCTAAGGCCGTAGAGGATCCTAAGGATGGACCAGCCTCTCAAAGCTTTGAAAAGGACTTAGCTTCTACCATTTTGCCTGCTGGGGAGGCTTCCAAGGAGAAGGAGAAGGACGTTCCTCCTCAGGAAACAACCAAAGTTCCACCACCCAAGATACAAATAAAATTAAACAAATAGTTGATGTAATAATTTTTTCTTCTTTTTTTTTTTATAAGGATATTTTTGGCTGTGACTTATGGTTCCTTTCTCAGACTTATATAAGACATTATGGGTTTATCTATTTCTTGTATAATTTCCTGCACGAATATTCTTTTACTTTTATATTATCTTAGGCTATAGAAGAGCAAAATCAAACACTACGGAAGAAAATTTAGTCTTATGTATGCCAATTGAAAATCAAACCAAACTGGAGATAGCATTCCGAACAATTAGTCCCTGGAGGTATTGAACACCCTAAAATGCTTTAAGTGATGCTCATGGAATTTGTCTTGATATATAAAGATGATCACATAGATCTCATTTAAGAAGCGCTAACTTTCATAGTGTGCATTAATTTTCATGATTTAAGTTCTGCTTAACGCTTCAATAAAAACGAGTGTATTAATTTCCACCAAGTTGTGATCCGAGGACCTGACATGACTTAGTTTATGTTTAATACCTCAATAAAAATAAGTGTATTAATTTCCACCAAGTTGTGGTTCGAGGACCTTACATGACTTAGTTTCTGTTTAATACTTCAGTAGATGTCACAGTTGTATTAATTTCCACTAAGATGTGGTCTGAGGACCTGACATGACTTAGTTTCTGTTTAATACTTCAGCAGATGTCATAGTTGTATTAATTTCCACTAAGATGTGGTCCGAGGACCTGACATGACTTAGTTTCTGTTTAACACTTAGTTTTCTCATCTGAAGTATCTGGTTTCCCCAGAGGCTTGAGTCCGAGCACCATGTAATGCCTTAGTTCTGTCCAGTACCTAGTTTTCTCATTTTAAGTGGTTAGTTTCCCCAAAGGCTGGTGTCCGAGGACCATACAATGCCTAGGTTCTGTCTAACATTTAGTTTTCTCATCTAAAGTATCTGGTTTCCCCAGAGGCTTGAGTCCGAGGACCATGCAATGCCTTGGTTCTGTCCAGTACCTAGTTTTCTCATTTTAAGTGGTTAGTTTCCCCAAAGGCTGGTGTCCGAGGACCATACAATGCCTGCTCGGTTATATCCCCAATTTGAGTCCATTTCTTGAATTTTGCCCATTTCATTTTTGGAGCTTTCATTTGGATTTTCTTTGGCCCGTGTTTCTTGATTGTTTCATGCTAAAATTGTCTTTTGCCTTTTCTTTGCTTGGGGTTTCATTAGACTTGATTGGCCCATGACTATTGTCATTTGATTTGGTCTTTTCTCTCATTCATTTGTTTCTAATTATGGACTCATTTGATGGACTCAAATATTGGAAGTCACCTGGCATGAGGATGTAACCATCTAACTCGCCCTAGTGTGGGGGGTAATCCTTGATTGGGTTAAACAAGAAAAGAATTCAACAGGCTTAATTGGGCTAGCAAGGGATATTTCTTTGCAAGCGGGATGGTAGTGAAATGAATGCCTTTCTCCGTCGTCTTGAACGCTTACTTCTTAGCCTTAGGAGCTTATGTGCCAAATTATAAATCCGGGTGATTTTTGAAAAACATTTTCATTTTGGCTCAAAAGGGCTATTAAGTGATATAACTGTTTGGATAGTTGAAACAAATGCCTCCATCATTTCAAATCTAATTTGGTTGGTCCATGAAACTTGAACATATGGTCATTCACTAATTCAGAGTCCGCACCAATCTTAGGTAGGACCTCCCTAGGGGGGTTGATTGTCAAGAATTGAATGTGTACTTTGCAAAAGTGGTGAATGTTTCAGGAATGTGGAGTTATTGAGATGGGATATCATGAGGTGAGTGTTTAGGGATTACATGCCCCTTATCCCTAGTAAAGGACAACCACTTCATTTAAACAACTCTTTTCCCACAAAAGGGGTTTTGGCATTGACTTGCCGCTCTTAGAAGATGCATGCGCTTTAAAACACATATTTTCATGGTTTGATGTTTTGATATGAACATTTATGCTTCGATTTTATTTTGAAAAATCTCCTTTTTTTTTTGAAAAATGTGTACAAGATTGCAACAAACCTAAGCCAACCAAGATGGGAGAATGTTTTGTTGAGATAATACTGGGATGGGTAAGGCCAACTCTAGGTTCCAGTGTTTCAGAGGATGGCATTCCCAATATCCAAAAGCTTTGACAAAGGTCCACTTAGGGGATGGAGGTCTTCCCATTGTAAAGAAGCCTTAGGTGATTGATTCAACGCTTGGCATACATCTTGGGATGAAGATTTTATGATCTGTGGTGAAGATTCTTGTGAGGCACAAGTAACAAACTTCATTTTCATGTCAATCGTCAAAATGACCTGTCAAGGCAATGTGACACATTAGAGACCTATTAAAGGCAATATGAGCACAATAAGAAAGGATGTTAATGCAATTCCCTAAAATTTTGATGAGGCAGTGTCGCCTAGATGTTGAGCAGGTGAATGGCTCTATCACAAATGCTCAGATGTTTGGTCGTTAGTATTCATGGAAGAATACGACGTGAATGACGTCTCTTTGGCTTAATTAAAGCATGTCCCTGAAAAGGAAATTGGTTGAAAGGAGTTAGTGACATGTCCGGGCTATGACAAACTTGATAAAATTGGAAGCATTTTGGCTCTCATTCGACCAAATTTAATCCCTTTACTCTTCCTTCTTGATTCACATGTGGGCACTTGTTACGAGCAGGTTCTAGCATTGTGTTGCTGAAATAGTCGGAGCTGATTTCTCATGGATTTGAGATTTGTCAAGTGAATCACCATGATTAAGGTGGTCCCAATATTGTATGAATGTTCCTATAAAGGAAGTGGTCCAATGTTTAATAAATGCTTTGCTCATGGCAAGATTCGATAAAACTGGAGATAGTTCATGATTCTCTCTGAATGTAGGCTTGGTTCACCATTTTTTTATTGTCAACATGGAAGTCAGGCTTCTAAGGAATGCTTCGAACAAGCTAAAATATCTTCTGATGGCCTTGCAAAGAAATTGCGACTGTGTTCCTTGCTAAAGTTCAAGATGCTGTTGAGGCTATTAAAAAGAAGTCCATTTGGAAGGGAGAGACCGTGCGAAAAAAGCTGCCCCAATATGGCGTTTTCCATGGTCTCTCGATCACTTTCACAGCTTGGTGAAATTTTCAACTGAAGGGTGTGAGGTGCGAGGATTCACATATCAAGAAACCCAAAGACATCTCAGGATACTTGGAGAAAGGGAGGACTTCGTTCAGAAAGACCCGGATGTGAAAGAATGCTCCTAGGCTTGTGGTAGCTAGCCTTCATGGATAATGTGGTGGTTGCACAAGATGGATTTTTAGTGGTCTAATGGGAATGAGACCACTAAAAATCTGCCTCAGTATCATATTGAAAGCTCCTAAAGACTTATCCTTCTTCCGGTCCATATGGACGTCTTGTTGGTCATTGATCTCACCAATCATGCTGTTAATGTTTCACTAGAATTGATTGTTGCTCATGTTTGAGATAGTGAATTTAGGGACCTTGGTGGCTTCCTTGAAGAAAATTGGTCAAAATTCATTGGGGTAGACAACTCGAGTTATGCCTCTCTTGATACTTGATAGGCCAAAGCCAATTCCTAAAAAGGAAATTCAAAAGATTGAAATTAGTAGGGAATCTTGATCCTAAGAAGATCCGACAAAATTGGAAATACCTAGGCCCTCCTCCAATAGAGTGGCCTCATGCATCTTTCTAATTGTCTATTCAACAGAGGTTTCCTATACTGATTGATGGAGATGTTGCATCCATAAAATAACCTGAAGTAGGTTTATTGCAATCTTAGACTTCTTGGAGTGAGTTCTTGAATGAGCTATTCAAGGCTTCTGTCATCACCTCGGCAGAGGTGAATTTGAAGAACATGGATGACCCTTTTGTCTGTTAGAGACAAACCTATGAAAATTACACGGGATTCATGATGCCTTTATTGCCATCGGCTTCATCTCTTTTTCATGGGAGAAGGATCGAGAAAAATTTTGCCCGAGTATGGCATTTTTTTGGTCCTTCGAGCATCCAAACAACCTCTTGAAGATTCTTAGTTAACATGAGCCGAGACTCCAGTTTGCAATCTTTGTTCTTGCACATGTCCTTTTGTATAAGCTGGGAGATACAAGAATCTCAAACTTCCCACATTTTTCCCACGCCTCAAGATGGATTGGGATATTTTCATGGCGGAAACAAAACCAAAGCACATGTTAGTCTTATGTCCAAATGCTTTAAGCATGCCCCTATTTCATTTTGCAATTATGGGGGAGAAGTTCCATGATTTAGAATTCTTGTTATTGAATGAGTTCCTAAAGTGATGCAAATCTAAACATGACCAAATTGTGGCAAGCAACTGAGCATTAGCATAGGTTTTGAAAAGTCTTGGGATGGACCCTTTTTCACAATGAAAATTTTAAGGTGCAACACCTTGTCCTTTTAGGAAAAATTTGTCACAATTTGTATGGCAAAGGTTTTTATAATGATATTCACCAAGATCCTTGAACAAAGAAACCAATTTTAATGCAAAGACATTTGATACAAGAAAAACAGAGTTTGATCTTTTTGATAATTTTGAAGAAATCTTAGCCTCTGGTACATTTCTATGGAAAAACTTGGTTGCTTGCCACCCAATTTATTATCTACACAATTAGGTGAAAGATATTAGAAAATGCATGCATGCCCTTGTAGGGTCAGGGACCCTTAGGACTTAGGTGGGTTCTAATGCACGAGCGGTTCTGGAACTGTCTCTCCTAGGGTTTCTCAATGTTATGCAAGCAGGAAAAGATCATACCTTTGTTGGAGAACTGCTACTTGCAAACAAAATTCTTAAGGACACGCTCCTATCATTTCCAAAAATTGGCTTTGCACCCTTGATCGGGTATTTATCATGGTGAGTTTCTACTAAGATGCGAGATTAACGCACAAGATTGGCAAGTAACTGAAACTTTCATGATATGCTTGGCAATGCAGGGCTGACCCTCTTTTGATTACATGCTTGTACAATATTTGCTTTTACAATGTTCGGTTCATTGGCTCCAATATTGGGCCTTTTACAATACAAGAAATGCGACTGTGAGGAAAAGTTCGGCTTTTGATAATGTTGACTTCTTGAGGAGGTTTTTGGACACTCAGATCTCTTGGTAACTTGGACAGCATGGATCTCTTGGACCTTTAGATCTCTTGAGGGAGCCCTTGACATCTAGGACCTTTGGCAATCTTGGTAATTCGGACCTCTTGGCAATTTGGGTAGCATGGATATCTTGGTAATTTGGATCTTAGACCTTCTTGGCCACTTTGACATCTTGTGATCTCTTTGATGATTTAAGCTTCTGGGCAATCTTTTTGGACCTTTTCTAGGAAAACTCTTGAACTCTCGAGGCTTTGGAATTTTTTGGCAGCATTTTGGTAGCATCTCCTATTGAATGGAGTTTTGGCTACTTGCCATAAATTTTTATCTTTGCACAATTAGGTGACGGAACCAATTAGTGTATGCATGAGTGCCCTTGTAGGGTTGTAAACCCTTAAGGATGGGGTATGATCTAGCATGTACAAGCAACGAGGTTGCTTTTCCTAGGGTTTAATCATGGATGTTGTGCAAACAGGATAGAAAGAACCTGGTGTAGAGCACACTTGTTATAAGAAACTTTCCCCTGACCTCTAGCCTTATAAGGGTATCCTTTCCTAGGCTTGGGTGTTCGCTCTTTAGGTTTCACCTAGTCCTGATGGGCTCCGGGCTTGATCTAGTCCTTATGGGTTTGACATAACTAGGCCAACTGTATGCAAAGGCTTAACTGGTAGGTGGTTCCTATCCTAGGGTACTCAATCGTCATACGCCTCATTTCATGGAAGTTATGGGGTAGGAAGGATCAAGGGGGCCTTTTCAGCTACTCTTGTCCCCCAATAGACCTAGAAGTGCCTACAACATTAGCCCCAAACTAACTATGGGTAACACTACCGATGTTTTCATTTGGACATCTACAGATAGGGTGATGAAATCCCCAAAGAGATGTGACTACGCCAGCAGTGCAGAGTCTGGGTTCAGCTCAAAAAGGGTGTATATGTCATGCAATTCTTAATTAAGGGGAAAGACTTTTTCAAAGCACAGCAGATATATATATGAAAAGCAGATAAAGGTGTAGTAGAAATTAAATTTTGCTACCCTATGTTTGTATGTGAGGGGAAGCTATAAAGAATGTGAGGAAAGCAGTAAAGCATGTGAGGAAAGCAGTAAAGCCCTATGTGAAAATACCTCAAAGCCCCCCCCCCCCCCCTTTGGAAAAGGATTTTTGGAAAAAGAATTTTGCTCTTCTAAAAACGGTCTACTAGGATATAGTAGAAGTCCTTTTCAAAAGGAGAGCCTCGGAGGCCAATGCCAATTTCTGTGTTTTTGAAAGCCAATGTCCTAGGGTACCTTAATTGATCCCTAGTGGAGTCGCCAATCTGTTGACGCCCGGCCTTTATTTTTGGGCAATGGAAAAAATAGCTGCCATCGTGGGCCTTCGTTCGACCACCCGCCGTGGCGACAGCTCGCACACGCGCAGGGCCCGTTGGAGGCCTCTCTCGATGTGAATGCGTGGTATATGGCATTATGGCAGGAATTTGGGAAGGTAGGTCAACCTTTGGCATTATGGCAGCATATCATAGCACGACAAGCATATCGTCGCACGGAGCGGAAAAGGGGAAAGGTATGCACGAAGCAACCGGCATCACGGAGATGCCTCCCAAGTGGTTGCATCCAGATAAGGCCTCATGGGCGTCAGATGTAACCATACAACCACAACCCGCTAAGGGCATCAAACGTGGCAAAGCCTAGAACTAGAGAGACTAACACAAGCATAAAGCATAGAAGCAAGCAAGCATAGATATGCAAATGGGGGGATCCAAACCCTTTGATATGGGCCATGGTGTACGGACGATGACAAAGACCATAAGGTCTAGATCATGTCCTAAATAATAGGCCAAAACACAAGAAAGAAAGATAAAGTGACAAAAGGGCTACAATAGCACATGGCAAGACAAACATAGCCTAGGTCTAGGCACACAAACATGGCATGGAGTGCACAAGCACATGGAAGATGGCATAAAGCAAGCAGAGCATAGATCTAAGCACACAAGCATGTAAGAACATAGATTCGGATATATAAGCATGTGAAAACCTAGATCTAGCATGCAAGCATGTAAAAACATAGATCTAAGCACATAGACATGGAAGAACATGAATCCAAGCATATAAGCATGTACAGATGCGGATCTAAAAATAAAACATGGCAAAAAGCATACGAGCACATAGATCCAAGCAAAGCATAACCATTGACATGGTATCAAGCACATGAGCACATAACCCTAACATCAAACATAGCAAAAAGAGGAAAAAAAACAAAGGAAACATAGTATAAAACCCTAAGCATGTAGATCTAAACATATAAGCAAGTAAGGACATAGATCTAAGCACAGAACATGGCATAAAAACCCTAAGCATGTAGATCTGAACATATAAGCATATGAGCAAGCATAAAAGAACACGAATCTAAGCTCAGAACATGCTAGAAACAAGGTAAAGCAAGAAACATGTCAAAGAAAGCAACAAAGCATATTATCATGGCAAAAAGAGCAAGAACATGCTAGGAAAAAGATTTAGAAGGTTAGGGATGTGGATGATTGCTAAAAAGCTACATCCACACCCCTGAACCCCAAATCCAAAGTGTAGAACCAAGGAAAGGAAGATTGAGTGCAAAAGCAATACCTTGTGTTCTTGGTGAAGGATTTCTGGTTTTTGTGTGTGTGTGTGTGTGTGTGTGTGTGTTTGGGAGAGAGAGAAAACGTAGAGAGCAACTGGGAGAATTGGCAAATTTTAGAAAAATGTGTGTCCTCCTATTCGGGGCGTGCCTGGGCTATTTATAGCCCCAAGCGCGAAAATCGAGGTGATGGTCCTCTGAGCAGGCTGATCTTAACACCTTTGGATAGATCTACATTTTTAGTTTCTAAAAAGGTATGGAACTCAACAATCCAATGCTCGGATTAGAACTTATGGCTCTCGGAAGTTTGCAAACTCGGTTTTCACAATTTTCTCAATATCTCAACCGTTTTAACTCCGATTTCGACCCATGAATAGTCATTGGAATGAGAATTCAATAATATTTGTAGTGGAGTTGGTTTTAAATTTTTTTAATAGCCGGATCAAAATTAGGGTTTTTGGGCCCACTCGGGACCGACTTCAGGTCAAACTTGTATAAAAATCTCCGAAAAGCTCATGTTTGGTATAAAACCATGAAAAATGTTTCTTTGTGAGGATTTTGACCTTGTTTTACCTTTGATCAACCCAGGGCTGAGCAAGGGCATTTTGGTCATTTTGGTTGAAAAAAGGCACTTTAAGCGCTTTGGTGTCCAAATGGGTTGCGCCACATCATTATATATGTTCTCGTGACCCCATGGAAAGAAAATGATATTTTTGGGTTTTTCAGGGTACAACACGCAAATCGAGGGCAAACAAAATACGGTATCAACAGTAATAATGCTTTAAAATTAGGAAAATATTGGGCAAACAAATATTTATGGTATACAAGCAATAAGTTTTTTAAAACCATGGTTAATTGTTCTTTTTCACTTGGCTTATTCATCATTTGTGCTGCCTTGGACCTCCACTTAGTAATAAAGGTAAAGAAAGATTCTTTTGACTCTTGCTTCATGGTCTCCAAATCTTTCCTTGTTACATCCACTTCTATGTTGTATTTGTATTGATTGTGAAAGTCGTGGCAGATGTCCTCCCAACTGCTTGCTCTAGCATCATCTAGGTTGAGGAATCAACTAAAAGCGGCTCCAGTCAGGGTGTTTTGGAACATTTGAGCAAGTAGTTCTTCAGTTGCTCCTAAAGGCTGCATAGCCCTCATATACATCTTCAAATGGGACTTTGGGCAGCCAGTCCCGTCAAACGTGTCCAAGGTTGGCATCTTGAACTTGGGAGGCAGTCTCACATTAGGGAAAAGTAAGAGTGATTGGTAGTCCATGAGGTCTTCCATCATGCGAGCTCTCTTGATCATCTTTTCCGTCTTGTTTATCCTCTTATTGATCATCTTTTCACCCTCCATGGTTGGAGAATTATGGTCGGTCTTGTTCTCCTCTTGGCCACTCTTTAGGCTCTGATATTGTTGTACCATAAGGTTCATGTCCTCTCTTAGCTAGATTTGACTTGCTACCATGGTGTTCAGTAACTCTTGAGTATTCATGGGGTTTTCAGTGTTTGGATGCTCTCCCTCTTCAGCCATAGTGTTGGGATCTTCAAACTTCTTATGGCTTAGATTGTCCTATAGGTTGAATACGGGATTGTGATGTTGCAGTAGTGGAGTGTCTTCTATGCTCACAGGCTTTAGTACTATGATGGGAGTGATGGGCTTGGAACTAGAAGTACTAGTTTGAGTGTCAGTCTTGGGTTTTCTTTGGAGTCTTCCCTCTAATCTTGACCAAATTCTTCCTTAAGAAAAGGCTCAGTTGGGTTAATCAAAGTTAGGTCTCCATCTACATCAGTCAACCAACCAAACAAACACACGCAACATGCAATGCAATTTTAACATGGACCGGCCTAAAGGTAGGTTCTAAGTCATTATATTGTAGAGTGGGTTTGTTGATTCATTGTTTCCCATAGTTAGGATGTTACACCTCCCAACTTGTAATGTAATGAACATTACGTTGGTTCAAATGGCATGGTTTGTCCTTTATAGTCAACAAGAAGTGATCCAATGACTTTGGGCTATGAGTTGGTGAGTTCGCCATTGGGTACTTGAATCTAATGAAGACCGGTGATCCATGGTTACTACCACCATATTGTTAGGATGGGTGCATACATATTTTTTGTTTTGATGGCATGCACTATAACAGTTAGGGAAAGCTCTTAACAATCAACATGGCAACACAAACAAAAATATCATACAAACATCTCAAGACATAAATAAATAAACAAACAACAATATCATGCAAAAGACAAGGGTATATAGTTGGTCACTTAAAGTCTAACATGAAGCTTAGCCCTTGACATCCCTAGTGGAGTCACCATTTTGAAAGACCGCGAAAATTGGGTGTTCTCAAAAAAGAGATTTGAGTGCTTTTAAGGGCACCATTCTTTTTGGGTAAGTAGTGTGGAGTCGCCACTTATTTTTTATACAAAAAATAAATAAATATAAATTACATGATCAAAATACTTCATTTTCATTGATTGAATAAAGAAAAGTACAACTTTGGTAAATTAACCTTACAAGGCTTTAGGTCCTAGTTACAATCTATGCAAAAGAATACAAAGGTTTGGTCCTAGTTACAATCTACCAAAATTAAAAGACAAAACACTAATCTACCTATCCAAAAATCCTAAGCTCAAGAGCAAGGTTATAGAATGGGAAGGTGTTAGGCTCTCATTCCGCCCAGACATAGTCTGGTCTTCTAGACTCTAATGACCAATATATCATTTTTGCATGATGTTGAATGATATGTTGAACACACACAACACACACTTGACAAAATTAATTCAAATAAATTTGCCTTATGGATGTGTCCTCTTTTTCAAGAAAATTCAGATTTGTTTCATGAATAAAAAAAAATTTGGATTTGTAAAAAAATTAGATATGTTTTTATGTAAAAGAAAGAATGAGATTTTTCTTAAAAAGTATCAGATCTATTTTTGTGTAAAAGTTAAAAAAGGTGATTTTATCAAGAAAATCATATCTAAATACTTTTGAAAGAGGATCCACATTCATGAGATGAATTTATTATACTTGCATCACATATTTAAAAAAACAAGACAAGACTTCAACCTAACTTTCAATTTCTTCTTTTAAATTTCAAAACCTGCAATTTGGTAACCATGAAAACTTTTTTTCTAAAAAAATCAGATCTTTATTTAATGAAAATACAGATTTGTTTTGTGTTAAAAAAAAATTAGATCTGAAGAATACAAATTCGTTTTGTGTTTAGAAAAAAATCAGATCTGAAAAATATAGTTCTGTTTTGTGTTGAAAAAAATCAAATCTGAAAAAATACAAATCAGTTTTTAGTTTTAGAGAAAATCAAATCAGTTGTTAGTTTTAGAGAAGATTAGATCTGAAAATACATATCAATTTTTAGTTTTAGTGAAAATCAGATCTAAAAAATACAAATCAGTTTTTAGTTTTCATAAAAGAATTTTATTAGCCAATGCAGATTTTGAAACTTAAGAAAAAGAATTATAATACACAATTACCTAAGCACATGTTAAAGAAAATTCTAGCAATTTATTCAAGCATGGAAATTATATATCAAGAATAGAACATAATAAAAACATGCTAACATATTCATGCAACAAATAATAACAAAAATTAATGAAAGAAGAAAAGAAAGAAGAAAAACGAGATACCTCTTGCATAAGCATGCTTTTCTAATGAAAGAATATTTTAGGATTCAAAGAAATTTATTCACCTCTTTGAAGCCTAAAATACTTTACTTACAAAAAAAGAAGTTCCTAAAGCAAAGCCTCCAGAACGTCTTTAACATAAGGGGAATTGAAAAGTCAAAAGAGAAGAGACAGAAAGATGGGGGGGGGGGGGGGGGGGGGAGGTCAAAAAGTGTGATGGATTTTGAGAGGCATCCCTTATTTATAGAGGTTGGAATGCTTAAAAAAATTAGCCGAATGATAAGATACGAATTGGAACGTGTCCTTATCTCTAAAAAATTGAAAATAGGTAAGGTTTATCTCAATCCAAGAGTCCTCAGGCTGAGCCACGCATTTGTGCCAATCGACACTTAGGGAGTGCCGAATGGCTCTCTTGGGTGCCATGCTCGTGTTTGAATTTTGGTCCAATTTGGACTCCTTTTTTGAGGACTTTAAGCCGAGAATTGTAGTTAGTCACATTTTTAATCTGTATTCTAAAAGTCTTGATTATCCACAACTTCTTTGTTATCTGATTATCCACTTTATTCTCGTGCAAGCAAGTTTATTTTTGACACTAACCAACAACCAATCAAAAAACTATTTAATTAATTTTAATTTTTTAGCCAATCAGAATTAATTAAAATTAATCATGTGTGGTTGGTTCCACCCAAACAAAATGCATGCAGACCGTGCAAACTTGATCGTGTGATACCTTTCAATCCGATGGTCTGATTTGGAAATCAGACACATCGTCGCAACCATTAGAACCTCAAGATCATTTTCATGATATGAAATGAATGAATTAATGCATGTAATGCAACTCTAAATATCGGATATATGAATGGTCACTCCAGCCATCTTCCTTTATTAAATTATGGGTGCAAAATCGAGTGTCTACACTAACCATTATGGTTTGTTGTGTTTATGCATGAGAATTATGCTTGGAGAATAAAATTGCTTTGCTTTGATTTTAAAGGCAGAAGATGACAACTTTCCTCCCCTCACTCTTTCTTTCTATGTTGTAGAGTAATATGTGTGTGTGTGTGTGTGTTAGATACATGGAAAAAAATACTCACATGCTAGCTATGTATATTATTTCTTGTAACATAGTAAATATTTTTCACATGATATTTATGTATGTATATTCACATGGTTTTTGTACATATTCTTTGCAAATAATATCACATGCTACTTACATATGTAAATTAGATATTTTCATGGTATGTATATGTGTTGTTTGTACAAAACTCTTTCCAAAAGCAAATGTATAATATCTAATTTATTTTAAAAAATATGAATGTAGTGATTAAATTAAAATGATATACTATCCTTTGGATAGGTGGTGTGAGGTGCTTAACACCTTCCCCACTCGTACTTTTGATTCCAAGAATATTTGGTTCGAGACTTTGGATACCTTAATTAATTTAGGAACCCTTGAAATTGGTTTTAGTTTATTACATAATTAAAATGAATTAGAGAAATAAGTAACCAATCACACTAAGAATAAAATCAATGAATGGTGGTGACCACTTAAAATAAAATAAGTAAAGAGACCTCACCTTAGTAACACATACACACACATCACACATCACCAAGATCCAATGTGGAAATCGAAAAAAGGGTTGAACTCGAGAGGGAGAACTCTTTTTCGAGAGTCCACAATCAAGAGGTACATGTTTCATACATCTTCAACCTGAATTACAAGATAGATGTGTGGTGGAACATCCTTCATCCACATTGCAAAGTCATGGATATTGATAGCAAATCTCGCCAAATTGTGGGCAGCTTTATTACCATCTCTCTTTGTATGAGAGTAGAGTAATTTTGAAAAGTATCTAGAAAAATAAATTGTGTCCTTCAATAACAAACCATAGGAAGCTAAATTAAAATCTTCCATTGCCAATGCTTTCACCACAACCTCTAAAATCTAAATCCCCTTCCACTATAGCTCAATTAATACCAATTTCTAGGTTCAATTCAGGGGCTCTAGTTGAAGCCATTGCTTCAATCTCCACTACCTGATACGATGAAGGCAGTTGTTGAACTAAGGACGCAATGACAAGTCCCTGATTATTGCGGATAACTATACCAATTCCAGATTTGTTGGTTCCAGCAAAGGTGGCACTATCATAGTTAATATTGAACAAGTTTGGTTGAGGGGGTGACCATGCAATCCGAGGTTACTGCTGTCATGGGCGTGGTCAAGGTATGATAGAATTATATTCTTCATATCTATTTTGGCTTACTTGGAAGAGCTGGTCTGTTGAGCAGTTGGGTTGACGTAGTCTAATCTGGTTCCTTTGTGTCCAAATAGACCAAACTATCATAGCAAAAAATTTAGGAGTTTTATTATTCGAGAGCATCCAGGCCGTGAGTGCCTTAAAATCTAGAAATTGAGAACAATGCCTTAAGTCCCAAAACTCCGAATTATCCCAAACCACATTTAGTTCGATGCATGACCAAAGAGAGTGCAAGGGAGTCTCTGGAGCTGCTGAAGAATGATCATAAGAGGAATCGAGGATGATATTTTGACAGACCAAAATTCTCTTTGGTTGGTAAACCATTTCTACAAGCTCTCCATATGAAATTCTTCACCTTATTTGGGGAGATTAGCGCCCAAATTCCCTTCCATAGCTCTCTATCATGTTCCATATGGTCACCATGAAAACTAAGATCAGCTTCCTCCTTTAAGAATCTGTAGCCAGATTTGCAGTAATATTGTCCATTGTAGTAGGCCTTTTTGTGTTACGCTGGGCTGCCTCCTGCGGTACTAGACCTAAATGTTCTGAGTAAGGGAGTTGAAACCAGTCCAACTGGGACTCAACTTGGGCCGGCTTATGCGCAAACTATGCCTCGTCTGGCAGGAGCATACTTACGGTAGGCAGAGCTATTCTGAGTGAGTCATGGCAAGCTAACATGATAATAAAACAAAAAAGAAGAATACTTCGGCTTCTTAATTAAAGTGAATAGTTAATCCTTACTTAAGGATGGTAATCATAATAACAACAATTAAAACAAGCAAGTGAATAAATGGCCAGCGTGTGGGTCAATCAAAAGAAGAAATGCATCAGAGTAGGTCTAGTCTGTAGGACCAAAACCAAAGAGGGAAGAACGCCTCCCCTGAACGCAATTAATTTCTCAAGAAAACTCCTGCCAAAGAAATTAATCACTTTGAGGAAAACGGACTTTAATGGTTGATGTCCGGAGGAACCCTTTTGCTTTTGGCAAAGAGTAGGATTTAGAGAGGGAGAGAGGGAAACAACCTATTGGTGCATGCCTGTCGAATAACTTTCTGTTTTTCTTTTTCTTTCTTTCAGTTTTCCTCTTATCTTTCTTTTCTTTTCTTTTGTTCTTGCTTTATTTTTCGTGATTTTCCTCTCAGATGGTTGTTACAGTGATTCTAGTGTCCTTTCCCTTTCTGCACACGGCAAGGGCCTCCTTTTATAATGCCTGCGGTGACCGAATTTTACTGTTTTAACCCTTAACCACCTTTGTCTGGTCTGGGTGTACTTGTCGACCACCACTGGACTGTCTGTGTGCCACTCCCCATTTCCAGACAAAAAGGACTATTTTGTTTGTTAGTCTGTCGTGGCACCCTTTCCTGCCACGGTGTGGGTGCTCTCTCTCACTATCCCTCATGGCATGCACTTAGTGGTTCCAACTTAGCCTTGCTTCTTTTGGAAGGTATGTCATCCCAGTAGGACGTATCCCCCAAAAGAGCTTGAACAGGAACCCCAAAATAGGTTTTCCCCTCTCCCCACCACCAAACCATGCCTTCTTACCTCTGACCTATGACCTCACCATGTCCCATATTGGCTGGGTACAAGCTGGTCGTGTCTGGGCCTTGTGCGTGCTTTCCTTCCATATGTGTCCAAAATTTGCCTGCTGCTCATGCATTCGCCGTGGTCTGAAGGCTTTGCCTGCATAGTCTGCCGTCAGTTCTTAACCATTTATGTGAGTTGCTTTGTGATTTCCTGCTCCTCTTAGGGGCTGGGCTTCATTTGATACTAGGCTTTATATTTCTTTCAGCCCATTTCTTGATTGCTCTCATTTCTTGCCATATCACTCTGTCATTCCTTCTATAATGACTCATTCCTACTGGGCCTATTTAGGCCTGCCGTTTATTCTTTCCTCCAGTGGCTTAGCATGGCTACAAGTGTTCCTACTCATGGGCTCCTGTGTCCCTTTTGTTTTTCTCTTGGGCATTCTTGGCCCATTTGCTTTCTTTGGGCTTCCTTGGCTCTTTTACTAATGCTGCATTCTCATGGGCTTTTACTAACTTCATTGGGCTTCCTTGGCCCAATTACCTTGTTCTCATCCTTGGGGCTTATAGGCTTGCCATTAACCCCTTACTTTCTTTGTTTGCATTACTTTGGGCCCATAGTGGTCCATTCTCACTTTTTCATATCATATACAGCTCATGGGTCTGCTATTTCTCTCTTTCTGAGCCTCTTTAAGCCCATTTGCCTCCTCAAGGCCTATTTGTTTATTTTATGAGCCTGTGATCCATTATTTCTGCCGCTTGGACTTAATGGTTTTACTCTATGTTTGCCAACCCTTTGCCGCCCGTGTTGCTGGGTTGGGCTTTCTTCCTTCTACTTGGATTCCCAAAAATGACCCTTAACATCCATCATGTGAGAAAGGCTAGTAGAGGGAGTCCTTTGAAGCTACCCAAGCCAATGTCACTCTTTTTAATCAATCTAACCTCCTCCTAGTGGAAAATTCTTTCAATTATCTCACTAATCCACTGTCTCAACTTAACATCAACTAGGCAATACACTATTGCTTCACCCATTGTCTCCACCACCGGGGAGGCTATTTTAGTTTGGTGCTTTATTGGCAACCAATGGTGTTGCCAGATTTTGATTGATGTCCCATCTCCCACCCTCTAACAAGAGCCTCTTTGGATAACATCCCTACTGTATAGTATGCTCTTCCAAACATATGGCCTCGAGGCAGACTCCTTTACCTCTATAATGAACAATAGGGAAAGAAGTGTGCCTTGAAAATACGATAAAAGAAAGTCTTTGTATCATGCAAAAGCCTCCATGCTTGTTTTGCTAGCAAATAATCACTAAAGAGAGCAAGATCTCTAAATCTCATCCCACCAATCACCTTAGATTTTGTTAACTCATCCTATCGTACCCAATGTATTTTGCTTTTATCTCCCTACTGCCCCCAAAAGAATTTTTTTTTATCAAAGCCCCTATTTCATTGAATAGACCCAAGGGTAGTTTGAAATAGCCCATAAAAAAGGTAAGGATAGCTTGAATAACCATTTTGATTAAGACTTCTCTTCCTGCTTGATACAAAAATTTCCCTTCCCAACCTTGTAGCTTCTTCCACACCCTTTCTTTAATTTAGCTAAAGCTAGCTTTATTGCTTCTCCCAACCAGAGATGGAAGGCCCAGATACTTTTCATAGTGCTTGATCTCTTGAACTCCCAACATTCTCTTGATAACATCTTGTGTACATTCCTAAGTAGACCTGCTAAAAAAGAAAGCCATTTTTTCTTTGTTAATCTTTTGGCCAGAAGATGCTTCATACTCGTGGAGAAGTTTTAAGACCATGCCACATTCCTTCGTACTTGTTCTATAAAAGAGGAGGCTATCATCTACAAAAAAATAAGTGTGTTAGTTTTGGTCCCCATTTACACATGGAAAAACCTTTAATCTCTCAAATTCTTACAACTTGCTTAATTAGACAATATAACCCTTCAGTGCATAAGAGAAAAAGGAAAGGAGATAAAGGGTCCCTTGCCTTATACCTTTTGTGGGGTGGACTAAGCCCTTAGGTTCGCCATTTATTAGAATGGAATAAGAGACAGTTTTCACACACACCATAGTCAGATCAATCGATTTTTAACAAAACCCATTTTTTGTATTAGATTTTCTAGGAAAACCCATTCCACATGATCGTATGCCTTGCTTATATCTAACTTCAAAGCCATGAACCCATTCTTCCCCGAATCATGCTTCTTCATACAATGCAATGTTTCAAATGCAGCAAGAATATTATTTGTGATCAAACGATTTTTTGCAAAGGCTGAATGGTTTTCTAAGATTAGATAAGGAAGAAATTTTTTTAACCTATTTGAACTTTTGAGAAAAATTTATATAGCATGTTACACAGGCTAATAGGTCTATACGTAGAAACTAATTTAGGGTTTTTAGTTTTGGGGATTAAAGTAATGAAAGCATGATTCACTGGGTGTGTGAAAGTATCTGAATTCAACCAAGACAAGACGAACTAATTGACATCATGATCAACTGCCTACCAGAAGTGTTGGAAAAATAGTGGAGGCATGCCATCCAGACCAATCGCCTTAGGCGATGCAAATTGTTTTAATGCAACACTTAATTCCCATTCCATGAATTCTCCCATTAGTTTTGCATTCATATCATCTGTTACAGCTTGTGGAACATGAGCTTAAGTTTCTGCCTGTGTATCCCAGCTGGAGCTAGTGTACAACTTCTCATAATAATCAATCAAAGCCTTCCCAATCTCATCGGGTAGGACCTACCACTGTGCCGAGCTATCCTTGATCCCATAATGGAATTTTTTATGTGTCATGGTGTTGCTTTACTGTGGGAATACTTGGAATTACTATCACTGTTGCTAAGCCACTGTAGTCTATATCTTTGGCTCCACATTCATGTTTCTCTATCAAGTAACACATTAATGTCAAAACTAATCTCCCTAACCCGATCATTACACCCACTCCATGGCCTCATTCTCGGCTATCTTAAGGGCTCTATTCTTCTCTTCCAAATCCCTTCAAACGATCCCAAAAATTTTTTTACTGCACCATGTTAGGTCTTTGCTACAATTTTCCACTTTCATCAAAACATCGATGCTTGCTTCCGACTCGACTAATGCCAGCCACGATGTCTTCATAGTTTCTCCATTGCGACTGTCTGACAGCCACATCTCCTCAAACTGGAACATTCTCTTACACGGTGGACTTTCAAGCCCAGAAAGATTAATGAGTAGAGGGGTGTGGTCCAATGAGTGGCAAAAGAGGTGAGTTACCTGTGCACCAGGGAACCTTAAGAGCCAATTGCTTGTGGCCAAACCATTATCCAGCCTCTCCCAAATAAAATGTCTTGTAAAGTTATTATTTACAACTATGTTTTTGTTGGCTTTTATTCCGTACCAAATTTGATTGTAATTGTTTTCAATCTTTTATACCTATATTATTGTGGGATTTCATTGTAAGGGTTGTGTGATAGAGAGAGAGAGTGCGAAGACTCAAGCATTTGAAGACTGAAGATTTCTCGCGGGTATGTCACGACTTAGCTTCCCGCGAAGTGACACATGTGCCTTGCACATGCTGGAATGCGAAGAGTCAGGCCAGGTGGAGACAGCTGTGTCTTGCGAATATCTCGCGGGTAAGGCCTTCCCGCGAGACAGCCGCGAGGCATTCTATTATGCCAGCCTGTCCAGCCTGAGTCACACTTTCTGTGCCTACACTATATATACCCCTTTTACCCACAAATGTTGATGAGTGCTTCAGAGAGAAAACCCTAGCCAAACACATTGAGAATTAGAGATTGTCATACCTATATTTCTCTATACACTTGCTTGTGGTATTTCTTCAACTCTTCCCTTTCCATTTTTCCATACCATTGAGAGGTTGATAGCCCAAATACTTACCACACCCTTTGAGAGTGTTAAGTGATGTTTTGGTGCTACTGGGAAGCATTGGAAGAAGCCAAGGATGGCAGATGCAACATGGAGCTTGTTGTAGGATCCGGAGTGCTAGACAAGACAGGGTTCCGAGAAGCCTTGTTGGAGTAGGAGCTTAGAAGGCTTACGTACATCGGGTAAATTAGGCTTGGAGTGTCTCTTGCTAACCCATGTATCCCAACTGATTGTCTAGTGGATCGATTTTCGCTTGGAGGGCAGTGGAGAGGTTTTTCGCCGAGTTCTTCGGTTTCCTCTTCGATAACACATCGGCGTGTTATCTTGTATTTGCATCCTTCTTCCCTACTCTTTTACATTTCATTATACTGTTGTGTTGCTTAGTTTATGGATTAGAGTAGCTTCTTGTTTATCTGCTCGCATTTACACTATTCCGCACCTATTATTAAGTTAGTGTAAAATCTATCGAGTCGTAATTTTAATTAGGGGGTCTAAACAGCTCTTGTGTTTTTAACACATTTTTGAGCTTTCAATTGGTATCAGAGCGGGTACACTCGCAGTGGTTTAAATACCTGAGTGTGATCCTTGACCCTTTTTTAGATGGATAGGTCTCAATCCCTAAATGTTCCACCATTTTTTGATGGTAACAATTATGCTTTCTGGAAAGTTAGGATGAGAGTATTTCTATGCTCTATAGATGATACCGTTTGGGATGCGGTTGAAATAGGCTGTACTAAGCCGGAGGTAGCCAAATCCACTTGGGATAAGGCAGCTCTCGCGGCAGCCAATGCTAACAGTAAAGATTTAAATGCTATTTTTTGTGGTGCGTCCCCTGATGAATTCCACAGGATCTCTCATATGACAGTAGCCAAGGAAGCTTGGGAGATTTTGGAGACTACCTATGAGGGTACAAAGAAAGTTAAGGACACAAAGCTTCAGATGCTTACCACCAAATTTGAACAGCTCAAGATGGGTGATGATGAACCGTTTGATTCATTCTATGGGAAGCTCAATGAAATTGTAATTGCTAAACTCAATCTTGGTGAGAAGATTGAAGACACTAAGGTGGTGAGAAAAATATTGAGGTCCTTGCCTGAAAGTTTTAGAGCAAAGGTTACAGCTATAGAAGAGAGCAAAGACTTGGATGAGATCAAAATCCAAAAGTTGATAGGGTCTCTCCAAACGTATGAGCTGGGACTTCCTTCTCACAAGACGAGTAAATCTCTCGCTCTTAAAACCATCGCCGAAAGAATGGGTGATTCTTCTGAAGAAGATGTTGTGGAGAAGGAGGTTGCATTTCTTGCGAAAAACTTCAAAAAATTCCTGAGAATGAAGAATAATGGAAGACAGTTCAGTAAAGGGAAGTTCACATCCTCAAAAGGAGACAGAAAAGAGTATAAGAAGAAGGAAGAGAAGGAGTCTCAAGTACCCCAAGGCATTGTGTGCTATGAGTGCAATGGCCATGGACATCTGAAGAAGGAGTGTCCAAATTTTCTGAGAGGAAAAGGCAAGGCTTATGCCACAACACTCAGTGATACAGATTCGTCCAATTCTGACTCAGAAGAAAGCTGTGACGGAGAAGGAAATTACTCCGCTTTTATGACCATTGAACATGTTGAATCCTCCGAGGACTTGCATCAACTTGTACAAGAACTTGGGGAGCACAGTGATGAAGAATCCATGGGGATTATGGAAGAATCAGATGCCGATGATGATGAGGATACAGCTGGTCTTCAAGAGAATTACTCCTTACTCCTTGAGAAGTCGGGAGAGTATGCAAGAATAGCCAAGGCGGCTATAAGGAAAATGAAGAAAGCAGAGGAATATTACCGAAGTCTCTTGGTTAGACATAAGGAGGCCAAATGCGAAATAGAAAAGCTAAATGGTGAGCTGTCAAAAGCTAACTTAAAGATCAGATTCTTGGAGCTTGAGGTGGTTCAAGCCAATGCCAAGGTAGAAAGGGTCTCCACCAAGAAGCTGGATGATGTAATTTCCTCTCAAAAGCAATTTTCAGATAAATCCGGACTAGGATACACTGGAGAAAGCAGTGCAACTGCTGTGAATATCTCCAAAAAAGTAAAGTTTGTGAAGGCCAAAGAGCCGGTTGTAGTCGCTCCCACTGTGGAGAAGGCAAAGGTTGAAAAGAAGAAGATGGTAATAGATCAAAGGGTGGTGAATAAGCCCAGAAACCAACCTGCAGTGAGGACTGAAGCAAGAGAGAGATCTCGTCCACGACCACAAAGAGGTCCTAGAACAAACTACTTCTGCCATTATTGTGGTCTTCAAGGACATACTCGACCTAATTGTCATAAGCTGAGTGCCTTAAAGAATGCAACAGATTGAAGGTCAAGCGGACTAAGAAATGATAAGAGAAATTGGGCTGCTGAGACATCAAGAGGTCGAAATGGAGATCCAGGTGTGATGGATGTGATGAAAATGACAGGCGCATTCACCACGTGCTTAGAAAGCTTCTCCAGGAGGTTTGAAAGTCCTAACTCCCGTACCCAATCCCATAGGGATATCACCCCTAACGCACGTGCCGTGTGGGTGAAAAGGGGTACTCATGCATAAGCATTAGAACATGTCCATGCATTAATACTTCCGATGTTTAGGGACATTTTCTCATGCATCGTTATCAGTTTTAGCATGTTTCTTCTACTTGTTTTGGTTTGTACCTATTCTTTGGTTGATCTTACTTTTCTTGTTCTGTTTTGGGTGTGTTCAAAATTTCAAAAACCCATAAAAATTGAAAAATCTCAAAAAGTTTGATCACTTGTTTTGTGCATATCTTATGTGAGTTTGGCCTAGTACCTTCGTACTAATGGTGCAGTGCATTTACGATCTTGGCTTGTTATGTATGCACTCTTTTCTGTGGAAGAAATCTTGAAAACTATGTGTGACTGTTGTAAATAGATCTTTCAAGCTTGTCATGAATGATTGGTCAATAGTCTTGTTGGTCTTGATACTTGCATAGACTTGTGTCTATATCTCTTCCCACTTTATTTTTATATTTTTGTAAAAAGAGCTCACCAAATGTAAATCTCCAAATGAAAAGAGATATTGAGCTGTAAAAACTTGTCGCACACACTAGTATTCGACTAGAAAAAAGGGAAAGTGACTCTTTTAAATGTATATTGTATGGTGCTCAAAAAGCCAAAGGCTAATCATCAATATTGAAATATCAAAAATTTCAAGCACCGATCTCAAAAAGAGATGTTTTGTCCAAAAATGGATCAATTGTTATGCTTTGTGCAGAAGCCAAATGAAAAGCTTCTAAGTTATGTATTCAATGTGTGGGAGGTCATATATACTCATTTCTATAATGGAGATAGTCCACTTGAATTCGTATTAGTTGTGTATGACTCGATTGAATTGATCATTGAAGCTTCGCTCTGGTCTAAGGACTATTTCACATTTGATACTCACACACAACACACAAGACTTTGATTCAATCAATGCCTATCTCATTTGTGTAATTGTATATGTTCAAATGTGATGTGTATGCTCAAGAACTTGTTGATCAAACCCAAAAAGATTTTTAAGTGTTTTATATGTTTTTGAAAGTGATTTTATACTTTTGTGTGTTTTATTTTTGGTCAAAATGCATTTTGTGTGTTTTTCATCAAAATCTAGTTCAAGGGTTGTTTCGCGAGAAGCTCGCGACTTAGAGCTTCCTGTGAAAAGTGCTTGAGGAAATTAATTTTTTCTTTGAGTCACACAGAAACTCTCGCGACTGTCTCGCGACTGTTTTGCGACCAATAGCTTCTCACGAAATGTTGTTTGGCAAAAACTGGAATTTTTCAAAATTCAGACAGAGGGTATCGTGACTGTCTCGCTACTATCTCGCGACTTAAAGCTTCTCGCGAAAGCTTATGTGCTTCAGTGGCTATTCTCGCGACTGTCTCGCTACTCTATAACCCGCAAAAAACGCGTGTTTTCAGTTTTATATAGCAGATGTGACAGTTTTTCAAATCACAACCACTTCCCTCGCATAACCTCATTCGAACCCTTTTCAACCCAAATCTCTATTTCATTCAAAACCCCATCAATCCAAGCATATTTTCTGCATTCCCTTCTTCAAGGTATGTCTTCTAAAGCATTTTTTTTCTAGTTTTTGCTTAAATTTTGCAGAATTTTCATTAGGGTTTTGAAAATTGGGGATTTTTCAAAATTGGGTTGGGTTTCTTCTATTTTGTGTATATCTTTCAAATATTTTGATTGGGTTGAGTCCCATTTGTTTGTTGTTAATCTGTGTTGGCCCCTTGTGGCATTTTAACATGTATTGAGGGTAGATTTTGCCTTGTTCATGCATTGTTCATGTTAGATTTACTATTTTGCATGCTAGGTGTTTGACAAAATGTCCAAGTGACATTTTTGTACCTAATTGGAATCAAGTAATTTCAATCTATGGGTTTTCACTTGTGTGACCATGTTTCACTCAGTGTGGTCATTGTTCATGTGTTTTATACACTTTGCCCTTGTTGCACACATATGGCTCACACCTAGGCACACTTAGGCACCCCACATGCATCTCATGCCGCACACACATGCATCAGTACATGCACACACATGCACACACATGCATCAGTACATGCACATAGGCGCGCACACATGCATTGTTTATTGTTTTCATGCATTGTGTTTATATTTTCCTGGTTTATGTGTTCAAGCATATTGTTTAGAGCCTATTATGTTCTGTTTTAAGTTATTTTCTTGTTTTGAACTAACTTGAATCTAATAAAGTTTTGTGTTTTGTTTTTGGTGTTTGTGCACATGTTCCCTTTCTGCTTTGTGAAACTGTGCAGATGTCTCCCACCAAGCACGCAGCTGAGAAGAAATCATCTTCAAAACGTGCTCGTACTGATTCTGAGCATTTCAAGTCAGCAGAGGCAGATATGAAGTATAATGATTGCTACAAGAGAGCAACCATTATTATGGAAAGGGTAATTCAGTTAGGGGCTCTTGAGCACACATTCATTCCTGATGCGTTCAAAGAGAGAACTTGGACCAAGCTATTGAATCCAGTTGGGATTGTATACTCAGAAATTATCCGAGAATTTTTCTCTAATGCTGCTGTGGAAGATGACAACATAATTTGCTAGGTGAGGCATAAGGAATTCGTGATCACAAGGGATAGCATTCAAGACTTCCTGGAGATTCGTCCTCCCTCTCAGCCAATGTCAGTTCAATATGATGAAAGATTAGGTTCTACTGAGGATATGATAAAGACTCTTGGTGGTTCATCGAAGAAATCATCAATGGACACAATCTGTTTCACACCAGAGATGAGAACCTTGAGTTATGTGATGATCCATAACCTGTATCCGGTCATGAACCTCACCACACTATCAGCTCCGAGAACGAGGTTTCTCTATGACCTTTTCACTCACAAGGAGATTGATATATGCAGTCACATCTTCCACAGTCTGAAAAAGAGCATTACAAAACAGAATTCAAGGACCATAATGCCTTTTCCTTCATTGATCATGGGATTCATTGCTAAGACGAAGCTGAAATTCCCAAGTGGTTTTACGGTAGTTCAAAGGGACTATCCCATTGGTGCTCATACCTTGACTAGGAGCACAGCCCACATCAGAGGTTCCAGGACAGGTGTGCATACCATCCCACAACCTCATGTTCAGCAAGATGAGGGTGAAGATACAGAGGAAGAGATTGATAGATTCACTTCTGCTCTAGAGACTTCAGCACAGCCATCGTCTTCTGCTCCAACACAAGGTTTAAGCAAACTTGATCAACTACTAGCTAAAATGGATCAGATGGCTATAGTGCTTGATTCCCATGTGCAACACACCGCAAACCAGTTTGCGTACATTCAAGGACAAATCACTGCATTGTCTTCACAGCTACAAGAAATGCAAGGATCAGATTCAGAGTCTGATCAGTTCTAACCTCTTTGGCCATTCCGGTCAAAAAGGAGGAGAAAATTTTGAGGGGGAGCTAAAGAAGAGCTTGCACAGCGTTAGGGGGAGCATACCTTTAGACTTAGAAACATTGGTTATTGGTTCACAGACGGTTTAAGTCTAGTTACTTTTAGTAGTTTTTATAACTGTTTTTACTGCTTTTGGTTTAAAGCTTTGATACTCTGTTTTTAACTTTAGTTTAATTTTAGTATTAATTTCAGTTGTTTTGTGTTTATCTCTATGCTTTGTGGCATACCTGCTTTGTGGCATTACACTTGTACCCATAATGCTTATGTAAGCTGTTAAGGGTTTGTTTGCATGCATATTTGTAGGCTTTTATGGTATGTACCATGCTTAGGCAATGCCCTACTTATGCAGCCTTTCTGCTTATGTACTTGATGTTAAATGTCATGCATTTTACTTCAGTACATCACTCTTATGCCCTAGTAGGATTGTTCCTAGATGCAAATACTTCGTGTATTTTGCATTGGTTGAGTGTTGGATTTGCAAATGATACTCTTCAAATGAGCTAATCATCTTGCATGTCCGGATGTTCATTCCCTATGTGAATGAGCATAGTGATCACTTCTGTATAGTGATTTCTTGTTTGGTCAAGCCATGGTTTATTCATTTATCCCATTTATACTTGATCGCTTTTTACTTGTTCATGTTCATACCTTGTGTTCAACTTGTCATAAGCTTAATGAAAGTTTGTTTGTGTGCAAGTGTTTCAGGTTACAGGTATATACGTGCAAGTGCTTTACAGCTTCTAGATTAGGTGTGAATGAGTTTTGCCTTTGTTTCCCAACTTACATTTAAGTCTAGAGTTTGTTTTAGGGTTTTGTCACGGAATAGCCAAAGGGGGAGATTGTAAAGTTATTATTTACAACTATGTTTTTATTGGCTTTTATTCCGTGTCGAATTTGATTGTAATTGTTTTCAATCTTTTATACCCTGTATTATTGTGGGATTTCATTGTAAGGGTTGTGTGATAGAGAGAGAGTGCGAAGATTCAAGCATTTGAAGACTAAAGATTTCTCGCGGGTATGTCGTGACTTAGCTTCTCGCGAAGTGACACATGTGCCTTGCACATGCTGGAATGCGAAGAGTCAGGCCAGGTGAAGACAGCTGTGTCTCGCGAATATCTTGTGGGTAAGGCCTTCCTGCGAGACACCCGTGAGGCATTCTGTTCTGCCAACCTGTCCAGCCTGAGTCACACTTTCTATGCCTACACTATATATACCCCTTTTACCCACAAATGTTGAGGAGTGCTTCAGAGAGAAAACCCTAGCCAAACACATTGAAAATTAGAGATTGTCATACCCACATTTCTCTATACACTTGCTTGTGGTATTTCCTCAACTCTTCCCTCTCCATTTTTCCATACCATTGAGAGGTTGATAGCCCAAATACTTACCACACCCTTTGAGAGTGTTGAGTGACATTTTGGTGCTGCTGGGAAGCATTGGAAGAAGCCAAGGATGGCAGATGCAACATGAAGCTTGTTGCGGGATCCGGAGTGCTAGACAAGACAGGGTTCCGAGAAGTCTTGTTGGAGTAGGAGCTTGGAGGGCTTAGGTACATCGGGTAGATTAGGCTTGGAGGGTCTCTTGCTAACCCATATATCCCAACTGATTGTCTAGTGGATTGATTTCCACTTGGAGGGCGGCGGAGAGGTTTTTCGCCGAGTTCTTCGGTTTCCTCTTTGATAACACATCGGCATGTTATCTTGTGTTTGCATCCTTCTTCCCTACTCTTTTACATTTCATTATACTGTTGTGTTGCTTAGTTTATGGATTAGAGTAGCTTCTTGTTTATCCGCTCGCATTTACACTATTCCGCAATTAGTATTAAGTTAGTGTAAAATCTATCGAGCCGTAATTTTAATTAGAGGGTCTAAACAGCTCTTGTGTTTTTAACACATTTTCGAGCTTCATGTTCATCTTCAAAATGTTTACTCCAGGTAAAGTTAGTGCTCATGTATCTTAGATCCATAAATCCACATTCATCAATCACGTCCCTAAAAAGTTGCATTTGATTATGACTGCTCAAAGCTCCACCCAATTTCTCAGCTAGTTTCATAATTTTGTTAAAATTGTCTACACAAAGCCATGGAATATTGGGATGGTTATTCAAACTCCTACGTTTACTCCAAGTCTTGTGTCGCTTGAAAGTCTCTGATTCTCCATAGAAACCTATAAATCTCCATTCTATCTTAGTATTCTTATTGATAGAAGTCTCAATGTTATACTTGTGGGAGTCCTCAACAATAAGATTGAGTGATGCTTTTCAATACAAAACCAAACCCCCTCCTTTGCTAGTTCTTGGAATTTCCCATCTAGGCTAATTATTGACATCATTTTTTCATTATCAATAACCACACACCACATTCATAATTTATAAAAATATCAACAAAAAAGTTTGTAACTCTAATATTTTCCTTCAACTAACTTCTATTTTTTTGGTAGATAAGAGAGGAGAGCCATAGTTTTGCTTCTCCATCTATTTTTGTAGTAGACACTGAATGCGGAGTGCATCAAAATCACGCAATATTTTGCGACGCCTACTCTCGAAAGTCACTTAAGTCAAGTCAATAGAAGAAGATAATTGAAGTAATATCCACGAAAAAAAAAAAAAAAAGTCGTTCTTATCCATTGAATGAGTTATTCCTGCCTCTTGAAGTCATTGACCTTGAATAATGAATATTGACTTCTAGGCAGTGTTATCGACTTATAATCAATGCCAAACCCCTTTGTGTATCCAAAGCAAGAACCCAGAAATCAGACCACTGAACTCAACAGGACTTTTGAGAATTTTTAAAATGGTATCTTCTTTTTTCGTTGCCGTAGTGGCAATATTATGGGTTACCTTTGCTATAACTGTGACATCTCAATCATCGTCCCTAGAATTGGAGGCTTTGCTCAAGACAGGGTGGTGGAATAATACCAACCTCAACATGTCAAGTTCTTGCAATTGGCTTGGTATAGCTTGTGATGAAGGTGGAAGCGTCACAAAGATTGAACTCCGAGATAATGAACTTAAAGGGAGCATACCACCAGAGATAGGTAATTTTTCAAAACTGACCCGCTTGGATCTGTCTCATAATTATGTTTCAGGTGAGCTACCTATTTCACTTGCCAGACTCACTCAATTAAAGGAACTTCTCCTTAGTAACAATCATATTACCGGCTCCATCCCTCTAGAAATATCAAATTTGGAGAATTTGGTGACTCTAGACCTGAGTTTTAACATTCTTTTTGGTCCAATACCACATGGTTTCAAGTCTCCTGAGGCATTCATCGGCAACAAGGATTTATGCGGTGATATCACAGGTTTCCCCCCTTGTCCACGCCCAACCAAGGAAAAAAAATTGTTTCTTTGGAAAATTTTACTTCCCATTAATATTTTCCTTGCTGTCTTATTTTTTGGATATTTATTCGTGAGAATGAGATATATATTTCCTGCTTTTAAATTTAGCCTGATGTCTCAAAAGATCCAATGTGAAGGAGAGGGAAGAGCTACAAAGAATGGGGATTTATTCTCAATTTGGACTTTTGATGGAAAGATTGCTTATGAAGACATCATTAATGCAACGGAGGATTTTAACATCAAATATTGCATCGGGATGGGTAGTTGTGGCAGCTTGTACAAAGCACAATTGTCTAGTGGCAAAGTGGTTGCTTTGAAGAAACTTCATAGTATTGAAGCTCATGTGCCAGGTATAACTAAAAGCTTCCAAAATGAGATCAAAATTTTAACAAACATACGTCATCGAAATATTGTGAGGCTTCATGGATACTGTGTTCACAAACAATGCAACTTTTTGATTTATGAATACATGGAAAGAAGAAACTTATATGGGTTACTAAGCAGTGATGTGGAAGCTAAGGAATTGACTTGGAGAATAAGGGTAAATATCATAAGAGGGATAGCCCATGCTTTATCTTACCTGCATCATGATTCCAATCCATCGATAATTCACGGAGACATAACTACTAGTAATATTCTATTGAACTCAGAACTAGAGGCTTTTGTTGCTGACTTTGGCATGGCTAGATTTATTGACCCCACTTCCTCAAATCCAACGAAATTAGCTGGCACTCATGGATACATGGCACCAGGTATTCTTTTTTTAACCAATGTTTTACTTTTAATTTCTCCAAAATATTGTGTATTTTTTTTCCTCCCCTTAAAGGACAAGTGGTTGTGCAATGGTTCTCTGTTTAACACAGGCATTATTCGTAGGTGAAATTGGTCCATGAAAGTGGTGAAATTCGTTTTTTTCCCCTTCATTTTCTGCCCCTTTTTATAATGTTTATTGCTTAAATGGGATCTTTCATTTAAACTATATATATATACACACACACACACAAACTTATATGAAATCAAACGATGCAACAAATTAAGAAACCCCCATCACATGAATTAAACTTTATGTGCTAGACATTAACAAAGGAAATTTTCCTTAATTTTTTTACCATGTTTGTTTTCTCCAGAACTTGCCTACACCACTGTTGTGACAGAAAAATGCGATGTCTACAGTTTTGGTGTAATAGCATTAGAAACAATAATGGGAAAGCATCCGGGAGAGTTCATCTTATCTTTATCATCGTCCTCGTCGTCATCTACTAAACACATAATGCTTAAAGATATATTGGATCCATGCCTCTCTCATCCCTTGTATAGACCAGTTGGTCCAAGTGTGGTTCTTGTAGTAATACTAGCCCTGACATGCCTTCGTTCTGACCCAAAATCTCGGCCTACAATGCGACATGTGTCTCAAGAGCTTCTTGTTCCAAGACCAGCTTTGCCCGAGTCTTTTCATGATATTTCAATCCAGCAGCTGATGAATCAAGAAATATATGTGGTAGACCAGAATTAGGGAGCATTTATGGATGTCATGTAGCCAAAGGTGAGCTATACATTGAATTTAGACCAAAAGTACTACTTTTCCATAAGCATTGCTATTTCCTCAAATCTAACTTGGGAACATTGAATCGGGATTACGATTAGAATGATAATCTTTGTTACTAGAAATAAAATATGTTGTAATGAAATAATTAAACTTATTCATAAGTTTGGTTGTGAGTTGTAACATTAGAATAAAACTTAAGATTTATTTTTAGAAATATCTTACTCAAAACAATTATATTTCCAAGAAAATAATTTTTTTTTTTAAATTTGTGAGAGATGATTTATTTTTTGATATTTTTTTATCTCCACAATTGTTATGTGCATATAAAAAATTTGTTTATTTAGAAATATATTAAGTTTAGAAATTATTACACCTACTAAAGAATAACTATTACAACCATTTTAGAGATGAATAATTATTCCTTATTTTAAAGCATAGCTATTCATAAAGAATGAGTATTCCTCATAATAAAAACATAATTAAACTACTAAATAGTTAAACCACGTGAATAGTTATTACATTACATTGTCATACTTGTTTGATATTTTAAGTTGGGGGTAATAACACTCCCCTCTCTTAAAGTTTGGAAGAATGACAGTCTACTCCAAATTTGAGGGGAAAAAACACTCTCCACTTCTAAGTTTTGAAAAAAATTAAAACTCTTCCCTCTTCTATTTATATTAGTAACAAAATAATTTAAATTTCTTTGAAAATATCTTTACAAAATTTTAGCTATGGTTAGTAAAAATATAATTGATAAATTTAGATTAAAAATGCATAATTTATCAAGCACCAAAACACTTGTAATGGAAAATCTCACCATACCACCTTGGAAAAAAATTAGCAAAAGCCATACTTAATATTTTAAAATACACTTTAATTAAAAATTTAAAACAAAAAATTTTAATTCAAAAACAGAGAATAATTTTGAAATTTACCTTTAAGCAAATGGTAGGTCAGAACACAATATTTTTAATATTAATTTAACAAAATTTGGTCAAAAGGATGTCAGTGAGAAAAATTGTTTTTTCCCTTCAAATTTGAGGTGAAGTGTCATTTTCCAAACCTCAAAAGAGGGGAGTTTATAGTAAAGGGAAAACTCCCTAGAAGATCATACTTGAAGAAATGGGCCAGACCCATATCTGTGAATAGTAAAGGGAAGCTCCCCAGGACGATTCCCTTGGAGATCTGAGTATGCCACTAATACTGGAACTCTTATCCGAAGTCATGAGCATGGGTGATTATTTGGTGAACAAAAGAAGAACCACAGGCAACCGATCCCCCTTTTTTCTTCTTTCTTTTTAGTCGAGATGGCACTTCCACTAAGTGCACCTTGGGAGACTTCTTGAAAGGATAAGGGTCAGAGAGGCTATCACCTCCGCATTAATAAGAGGTTCTCTACCTAATCTCTTTCCTAGTAAATGCAAGTGAATAGTGCAGACACCCCTAAAAGTCTTATTTCATGATGAAATAGGGATAGAACCAAGGGAGGATGGGACAAGTAACCCAAAATATCTAGCTGAGGGCAAGCTAGCTGGAGAGATAAGAGAAGGAAAAATGCTTATAATTGGAGAATAGGCTGCAACAGAAAGAATGCTAGAAGATCTTAATAAAGAGGACTTTGGAGAGAGAGAGAGAGAGAGAGAGAGAGAGCCGAAGAAGCTAAGGAGAGATACAGTGTACTTTAGTTTTCTTGCTAACTCCACACATCTCAAGAAAGCAGTTTATGTATTTTTGAGGATCTTATACACCCTCTACAAATGCTACCAATGGGATAATGACCCTTCCTTGCCCCTTGAGAATATTACCTTGGACTCGGGGCAGTACCTCACCTCTACATCCTCGAGGATCCTATACACTCTCTTGAACTTAAGCAATCTTTCAGGCGTATCAACCATGGACTTGAACTTCCCCATTGTCCTAATCTATTGTCAAATCAAATAAATGAAAGGAAAAAAAAAATAATAATAAGGGACTTACTAACAAGAAAAACAATGACGGAACACTTGAGGTTGCCTGATGGCCGGAGAAATTCTTGGTAGGGAAGGAGGAAAAAGCTTGAGAAAAAGCTTGAACAGAAATTTGAGGAGAAGTTGGAGAAGAGTAAGAGATGGGAACTTAGAAATTGGTTTGAGTTCTCTCTTTATATAGAAGAGGAGGGAGCAGAAAAGGCAAGGAGTGACCCTTGATTTCTTGTTCCTTCTTCGTTTTCCAAAGCACCAATTTGACCATTCATAAGTACGCGTGCCATTAATCGAAGGGCGGGGAACCCAGGCCTGATCTCCACCCCCCATCAATGACAGTTAATGATTATCTTCCATTTATCTCAGGCCAGGACCTCCAGCTTAGCATTAATGACGTAGAGATCGTGGGGGGCTATTGTGGGGGGGGGGGGGGAGTTGAACTTGATTTCAGGTCGAGGCCCAAAGGCCCATAAGATCATACTTGAAGAAATGGGCCAAGCCCATCTTTGTGAATAGTAAAGGGAAGCTCCCTAAGATGATTCTTGCGGAGATCTGAGTATGCCACCAATACCAAAACTCTTATTTGAGGTCATGAGCATGGGTGATCCTTCAGTGAACTAAAGAAGAACCATGGGCAACTGATCCCCCTTTTTTCTTCTTTTGTTTTAGTCAAGATGACACTCCCATCAAGTGCACCTTGGGAAACTTCCTGAAATGATAAAGGTTATAGAGGCCATCACCTCTACATTAATGAGAGGTTTTCTACCTAATCTATTTCCTATTAAATGCATGTAAGACAACCTGAATAGTGCAAACACTCCCAAAAGTCCTATTTCATGATGAAAGGGGGATAGAATCAAAGTAGGATGTGACAAGTATCCCAAAAAATCCGGAGGGGGCCAGGCCAGTTGGAGAGATAAGGGAAGGAAAAATGCTTATAAAAGGGGAGCAGGCTGCAACAGAGAGGAGGCTGGAAGATCTTAAGAAAAAGGACTCTAGAGAAGAAGCAGAAGAAGAAGAAGAAGAAGAAGAGAGAGAGAGCTGAAGAAGGTAAGGAGAGATATAATGTATTTTTGTTTTCTTGCTAACCCCACACTTCTCGGGAAAGCAGTTTATGTATTTTTGATTAGTTCATTCTCGCCCTTACTTTCTTAGTTAGTTGTTTAAGTCTCCCACTATGGAATTTCTACCTTATTTTTATAACAAATAAATTGTGCATGTTAGTTACTTTGACATTTAAGCTCATTACTGTTTGAGTTTGAGTTTATGATCCCCACAATAGTAATTAATATCCCTTTCTTTATGCTATTGTAGTGGTAAAATCATGGCATAATGACAAGTGTCTTCTGCCTAAATAATATGTTGTAAATTAAAGTCTTGTAATAAATAGGCGGTTTATCAACAATCTCTCTCAAACTCTACATGAACCGAAGCCTTTATGTACTAGGTAGGACCTATTTGTTCCATAAAAGCAAGACCTTATGTGCACTAAGTATGACTTATTGATTTATCCACCTTTTAAACCTCGATAGGTGCTATCTATCAAGCTAGCTGTCGAAATTTAAAATACAACACTTCTTCACTTGATTCTTGAACAAATTTGCATTGTTTTAACACTTGGACTTTAACTCTTATTCCTTGAAGTATTAAACACATCCTAGATCTACCCAATTACAAGTAAAGTGTGTATTGTCAAAGGATTAGCCAATTCTAAATGAAATATGTTCCTAACATGATTCACATATGTCCTAACAATCTACCCTTTTAGCAATCCGTGACAAAACCACAACAAACAAAATGAACATATGAGAGAAGTCATAAATCACTCAACTCATACTCACTTGGTTGCAAAACCCGATGAAGATCACGAAACTCCTTGGTTGCAAAACCCTACGACGTACAAACGTAGCAGCTTCTTCAAGAGAAAGATAAACTAGGGCAAATTTGTCTTTGATTACAATTTGCTTGAACAAAACCTTTGCATCACGTTTCATTAAGTGTGACAGCCCTTAAAATAATCTTTATATATGTTTAGGATTGTGAGAAAAGAAAGCCTAAACAAGTATACATGGATATGTATGAAATCAGATCTAAAAAATTAATTTTCGTAAATCTCGATAGATAGGTTATCTATCGAGCAGCTATCGAGCATCGGGCTAAACATGCCTTTTAAATCTCAATGGATGCTATTTGTCGAGCTAGTTGTCGAACTTTAAAATACAACACTTCTTCACTTGATTCTTGGACAGATTTGCATGGTTTTAACACTTGGACTTGAATTCTTATTCCTTGAAGTATTAAACACATCCTAGATCTACCTAATTATAAGTAAAGTGCATTTTGTTAAAGGATTAGCCAATTCTAAATGACATATGTTCCTATCATGATTCATATATGTCCTAACAACTAGTTTAAAAGATAAGCATTCATTACTTAGTAATTACTAATTAGCGTCATTTTGCTTCTTGTCTGTAACTTTGACATACTCGACCTCTGCTCAAATATTTTGTAGCTTGAGGGGAAAAAAAAAATTTAGGACAATAAACTTAACCACACTTTTGTCACAACTTTTATATAGTTGACTGCAAGTAATAAAGAAAAGTAATGAATTTATGCGAAAGTAATCGACAGCAAATCACAGTCTGCCATATAGAATAGTTGTGGCAAAGGACGTGGTTAAATTTGTGGTCTTAAAATAATTCTAGAAAAAACAATCAGTCCAATTGGTAATTGGCTAAGCCTTAGGCCCTATTTGGTTATCATTGGGGGTAGACTAAAATCAGTTTTTGTTTCTCAAATCTTGTATTAATTTTCTCTACCCAGCCCATTTCATGTTTGGCATTATTTTTTGGTCTAGTTTTTGGTCTTTTTTTTTTTCACTTTATATTTTTCAATTAAAAATTCAACACAATTGAGAGAGAGAGAGAGAGAGAGAGAGAGAGAGAGAGAGAGTTTTTTTTTATA
The DNA here is from genome assembly GCA_023736055.1 of Quercus glauca. Lineage (NCBI taxonomy): Eukaryota > Viridiplantae > Streptophyta > Magnoliopsida > Fagales > Fagaceae > Quercus > Quercus glauca. The sequence continues at coordinate 41,679,172 of CM043322.1, read as the reverse complement.
GGACAAGTCAGTGTTAGAGGAGCCCACAGATTTGGTTTTTTACGAAAATGCCACTGTATTCATTTTTAAGATAATGTAAATACCAAAAACTTGTATTCAGTTTTTGTATTCGAATCCTATTTTGATATGAAAAATTGATTTTCGTAAATCTCAATAGATAGGTTATCTATCAAGCAGTTGTCGAGCATCTGGCTAAACGTGCCTTTTAAACCTCAATAGATGCTATTTGTCGAGCTAGTTGTCGAGCTTTAAAATACAACTCTTCTTCACTTGATTCTTGGACAGATTTGTATGGCTTTAACACTTGGACTTGAACTCTTATTCCTTGAAGTATTAAACACATCCTAGATCTACCTAATTACAAGTAAAGTGCATTTTGTTAAAGGATTAGCCAATTCTAAATGACATATGTTCCTATCATGATTCATATATGTCCTAACAACTAGTTTAAAAGATAAGCATTCATTAATTAGTAATTACTAATAAGCGTCATTTTGCTTCTTGTCTAAAACTTTGACATACTCGACCTCTGCTCAAATATTTTGTAGCTTGAGGGGAAAAAAAAAATTAGGACAATAAACTTAACCACACTTTTGTCACAACTTTTATATAGTTGATTGCAAGTAATAAAGAAAAGTAATGAATTTATGCGAAAGTAATAGACAGCAAATCACAGTCTGCCATATAGAATAGTTGTGGCAAAGGACGTGCTTAAATTTGTGGTCTTAAAATAATTCTAGAAAAAACAATCAATCCAATTGGTAATTGGCTAAGCCTCAGGCCCTATTTGGTTATCATTGGGGGTAGACTAAAATCAGTTTTTGTTTCTCAAATCTTGTATTAATTTTCTCTACCCAGCCCATTTCATGTTTGGCATTAATTTTTGGTCTAGTTTTTGGTCTTTTTTTCTTTTTCACTTTGTATTTTTCAATTAAAAATTCAACACAATTGAGAGAGAGAGAGAGAGAGAGAGAGAGAGAGAGAGAGAGAGTTTTTTGATAGGACAAGTCAGTGTTAGAGGAGCCCACAGATTTGGTTTTTTACGAAAATACCACTGTATTCATTTTTAAGATAATATAAATACCAAAAACTTGTATTCAGTTTTTGTATTCAAATCCTATTTTTTTGGGTACTGAAAATGAAAACAGAATACAAATACAAAGTCTAACAAGTATTTTAGTGGTGAGTCCCACAAAAAAATTGAAAATAAATACAGAATAAACCCATTTTTTGCTCAAACCAAAAAGTCATTGAATTTTAATTTGAAGCAAGTTGGTAGTAGCTGCCAATTAAGCTCAACATTAATTTCAAAAAGAGATCTGGGAGACAAAAAGAGGGCATCCACAGCCCTTAACATTTATTCAAAAAGAGAAGAAGAAAAAGAAAGCATCCACAATATCAATATGCATGACAAATATTGCCCACAAACTTTTAGTTTACTTAAGTAGAAGATGGAATCTAATTCAAGTTTATATAACAGTTTAAAAAGTGGGTATATAAAAATAGATATAGTTGCGTCTTTTGGATTTAAAATGAACCGATGTGCAGTATTTAGACTCAGAAAGCGACTCCTCTGGGCTTATGGCGGAAAACCCAACCTGAAACTCTTTTAGCTAGGCAAGCACGCGGAGCTTGTCTGCTGATGGATCATTTTACCATCCAAATTTACTGGACGACTGTTTTTATTTATTTATTTATTATTATTATTTTTTTTAACCCTAGCATTTACTAAAATCACTTAAAAACTATTTTTAGCACTTCAAAAACCAAAATACATGTTATATCAAAGGTGCTAAAGCTAAAAAAATTTAACAACATGCTATAGTGATCTGCTATTGTAGCATGTTGCTATTAATATTTAATTCATTTATTTTATGGATGGGAGAGGAAGAGAGAGAGGGAGGTTATAAATAGAGAAATTAATATATTAAATTGTTTATATTATTTTAATAAATTGTACATAAAAATAAAAGATTTAATGTAATATGCATTTTAAAAGTGAATTGTTAACTTAAAATAGATAAAGTAGATTTCTAAGTTACTAAAAGCTAAATTTTTTAGTAATTAAGTGAGTCAAAATTTGAATAAAAATAAATAAGTTGATATATACTACATGGATACATTTTTTTTTTTTTTGAAGAGATACTACATGGATACATTAGGTTGGGATTTATATACAATGTATATATATTTTTAAAAATTATAATCACCTCCAATTTCTTTTATAGAAAACCAGTATGATTGTTAACACTTAACACTATCCCACGTTTAAAAGTCACTTTTGACTTTTGGTTAGCGTGATCGAATTTGTGTCTAAATTTCACTCGATCGGTACGTAGTAGAGCTCCCATATAGACAACGAAAAAGAGAGGGCATACACTTCGGAGTTTGGACCACTATCTGAAATATAAAAATTTTCTCTCTAAAATCTCATATAAGAATATTTAGACCATCTAATGCTTGTCTACGGTCCAACTTTGATTTACCCAAAAAGCGGGGCAGGGAATCTAATTCAAGCACAAGTTGATGAGTCATAACAGACAAAAGAAGAAGAGTACCTAAAAAGAACCGTTGTTTGCAATGCATTGTCCTTTATAACCAAAAGCAGGCTGTAGTCTACCCTTTATTAATTAATTAGCAGCAAAGCCAGACTGAACCTCTTAATTTCCATAGAAAAGGATATTTCATTCACTTAGAAAAGGAATCTCTTAATTTCCACGCCAACCATGTCTGGTCTGGCTGATTTGTCATTGTATCGTTCTTATAACTCCGAATGCATGAATGACTTCAGTTATAATCTAAAACCAAGCACAAAAGATTCAAATATATTATAACATAATTAGGATCTCTATGAATACATGTAGCCACTCAAACTAAAAATACATATATGTATACATGTAGCTTTAAAAATAAATAAATAAATAAAAATTCACACATATTCAGAGGTTCTATTTTCACTTAAACCTCTTAGAAATTTGACTGATCGGTAAAAAAAAAATTTTCTTTTTTGGACAAGCTCGACTTGTTGATTGCTGGAATGCGTATCTCTAGCGCTTTACACAACATTGTGAGGGATTATATTAATATATATGTATAGAGAAAAGAAGGGGCTTTGTGGATGGGATATATATATATATATCATTGTGAGGGTGGCACCAACATTGTCTTTAAGAGCACCAAAAGGCCTGAAAAAGAAAGAAAAGCACCCAGCATTATTTGATAACTAATTATTAGATAAGAGATAACAGGAAGAAAAAAAAAAAAAAAAAACACATAACGAACATAAATTTAAATAACATAAAATAATGTATTAAAAAAATAATATAACATAACATAAAATAAAGGGAAAGTATTTTCTCTTACGTACATTTATTTATATTCACTATTTTAAATCGACACTCACAGATAGAGAAACATCTACACATTTTAAAATATTGAGAGTGGATGTAAAAAAAGAAAAAAAAAAAGGGGGGGATTTATTGTAAGAGTATTTATTATTACCCTAAAATAAAAGAAAGAAAAGAGGATCGGAAATGCAAGAATGCACTTACAATGTTGAAACAAAATATGCGTCTCCAGTTCCATGCTTTGTTTGCTCTTTTAAGTTTAGAGAATATGACATCTTGGGAGCATATTTTACCTGGTGAGTCCAAGAATGCCCTACGTTGTATTGGAGGAGACCACAAACCACTCTGCTCATAATCAAAGTCATATTGTGATGCATCAAAGAACTTCCCTAGCAGCCTCTCAGAAACCGATTTTGAAACCATTTGAATACTCGGACTGGCAGTACTAGAATTGGGTGATGAGGAACTTTCCAAGGATGAAGCTGTACAAGAGCCCTCAAAAATGGACATCGAGAGGTCTCAACTCTCAAGGAAAAGAAACACAATAGTGGACAAAGGTTCAGAAGTTTCTGAGATAGATAAGCATATATATATATATATATATAGAGAGAGAGAGAGAGAGAGAGAGAGAGAGAGAGAAGAATATCGAGGGGTGTATGTTCCACGATTTTACTTTCTTATTTGGGTGTTTGAGCATTCATAATTTGTTTAATGAGTTTTGTTACTTATAGCAGTAAAGAATTAAAGGCTTGAAGTTGGACAGTATAATCAAGACCCTATATATATGTCACGGAATGAGACCTAGCTAGCTCATACCTTTTTTTGTTTTTTTTTTTTTTTTGCTTGAAGGAGTTGGTACCGTTACAGAACATGGGTTCTCTTTTCTGGGTTTGAAAGGGAAGAGATGCCAATTTGAAGAGCCTTTACTTACTGAGGTTAGCAATAACCAAAATTTGAATTTTGAATTGATTAATAAAGCGTGTCATGGGGTGGACATGGATCGGTTTCCATGAAATCTAAGCCATACAAAAAGAATGGATATGTGATTCATTTATTGAAAATCACCCATATAAATATTGATTCAATGGTCGTTAAATCTATATCAATAGCCAAAGACATTCGTTACAACTTTCTGTGACTTTACACTGTAACCAAAGTGGCATGGTCGTTAATTCTATTCGAAACTTTTGGTTAGCTTATCATACAATACGGATCACCAAAGTTGCATTACAAGGGTTAAATAAAAAAATAAATAAAAAAGGGAGTGGGGGAGGAATCATGGGATGGGACTAACAGAACTAAGTTCAATTCCAAGGTTTGAGTTTCTCTCGTGGGTCCACTCTGTTGGGTCTAGTTGTCTACCGCAAGCTATCACATGCATATATTGGTCAAATTTCTGTCTTGATTAAAATTATTAAACACAGAAAATCTTAGTGCACATTTATTGTTTTATATTTCTTGTATACTCCTTTTTAAAATTTTATTTTAAAAATATGATTTCACAATTATAACTGAAATGGTGTTTTAAAAATACAATTTCAATTTAAGTGGCAATGTGTGTATAGTTTCATTACTCAATTAAGTGTACATTTGGCAATCGATAAAAAGTTAGTTTTTTATTAAATTATCTATGTTTTGCAAGTCTTACACTATTTATCTCAGTTTTATTTCAAATAATCTAATTTTCAGTATTTTGGAAGTAAACTAGTTTTTAGGTTTTTGCCTTACATTATGCAAATAAACTACCAGAAATAAGCAATTCTCAAACGAAAATTAAATAACCTTAAAAAACTAAAGAAAAATAAATAAATCCATGTAAGAACCAAGAAAATCAATCACATAAAAGCACACAATGTTTATGTGAAAACCCCTCAAATATAGCTGGGAAAACCAAGGAACAAATTCAACAAATCCTCTATAATAAAATAGAAATTACAATACTTAAATAAATGTCCAAAACTTGAATTCACAATAAATTTAAAAAAGTACATGAATAAATTTTTAGGAGTAAATACAATCTCACCACAAAAGGTTGGAACCCAATGAAACCAATGACATGAAAAGTGATTTATTCTGGAAAACCTCCCAATTTGATATCCCTTGTGGGAGTCTTGAGCAAAAGATAAACAATCACCTTCTTCTTCTCTCACCACTTGCACACTCTTTGTGTGTTTTCTCCTCCTCCTTGCTCTATCTCACCAAGGACACCAGCACAACACTGTTTTTCAATAAATAAAAGGTTATGGCTTGTTTGGTAATGTTGTTCTAATAACGTTATTTGTATTTTTTGGAAATACGTGTAGATGAAAAAGTGTGTGAAAATACATGTAATATTGTTTAAACACTGAAAACTGTTGTTTAAAATACACTACTAAATAGCCCCTTAGTTTTCTTAACTTATCCAACAAGTTCATTAAATAAGAAATATTGTTGAGTGGGTTAGACCACTAAAAGTGTGGTGCACCCTATAATCTTTGCTTCCAGCCCATTGAAGAAGGAGATCTTCAACTCAACTTTTTAGTTAGACTTCGTGTTAGTCAACTTGTCAACTAGATTTTTCTCTTTGTGAATCTTCCTCACTTGTATTAACTTGAGATGGTGCAGGCAGTCTAGAAACCACTACCCAAGAGGAAAAAAAGTCTCGCAAGAAATGGAATTGTGGAAGAGCCAGGCGTGGGGCGGAGGGCAAATAAACAAGGGTCATGTTAACAGGTGCCTTAAGAGTAATTGTCAATAAATCATATTAGAAAAGTTTTAACATCATTTTTATGAAAAATATAATAAGTTGTCAACATAATTAATTTTTTTTTATCATTTTCCCATAAAACGTTTCTAAAAATAGCTCCTAAACCAATACTCATAGGGCATTTGTTAACATTTCCCAATAAACAATGTGACAAATAAAAATATTTCCCTTTTTATTCATGCCACTTTCTTATCATATAATATACTATAGAATGGAAAACAAAATACTTTAAAAACAAATCAAGATACAAATGAAATACTTTATAACCCAATATATGTATTGCAAAAACTATATATATTAAACTTGACAAATTTGTGTCAAGATTAAAAAAATATATATCTGACATCTTTAGCCTGTCTCTAATCAACTATCATGCAATCACTAGATAGGTACAAAATAAACAAAATGAAAAATCTAAGTATTTCATTTTGAATTGCGTGTTAGTTTGATAATTGTTTATTTCAGGTAGCTTATTTATATAATATAAAACAAAAAATTCAAAACTAGTTTATTTTCAAAAAGTTAAAAATTAGATCATCTAAAATAAAGTTGAAATTAAAGGCAGTGTAGACCTACAAACAATACATAAAATAAGCAAAAAACTAGTTTATAATCATTACCCAAACACACAGTCTACGCTCTTTAAAAAATCTAAAATTATCAAGTATCAAAATTAAAGTGAAGTTCTCAGCAATTTCCCTTTCAATATGGACAACCAAATTGTCTACTAAAAACCTATCCTCCATTTTGTTGGGTAGTCTTATTCTAACAACTTTCATAGCCAAAAATGCCCGTTCACTAGTTGCTGTGAACATAGGAAGAGTCAAAATAAGACAAATTAATCAATCAACGAGAGGATACACTATTGAATTTTCTATATTTACTAACCCTTAGCATAATTTCCCAATAGAAGACAAATTTTGTAATTTCGGATGATTAGGTACATCAAATTCAAAATACTTCAATTGATATGACAAATTAAGTTTCTCCTGCTTAGAAAAATGAAGAGGATAATACTTCTCCACAAAACTACTTATATCATCAATTTTAAAAGATTCATAACCATACTTTGGATCTAAAGCTGAGCTAAGTGTCAAAAGTTCCATTTCCCCTTCACCAAACATACTATTAAGCTCTTGCAATTGAAAATTATTCAAATTAGGAATGTGTATTTCAAATTGTTTGGAGAAAGAGATAATATTCTCAAGAAATTCATTTTAATCATCTTCTCTTAACTTTTGAAGGCAAGCTTTTGTAGTTGAAAATAGATGACTAACATTTGTGATGTTTTGTTGCAAAGCTTGACAAAATACATTAGTAATACCCATTGATGAAGCACAAAGTCACCTCATCAATATGTTCCTCGTCAATGTTGATGGACGAAGCCAATTCCTGTTAAGAGCAAAGAGGGTGAAGGTGAAAGATACCGGGGTGGTGCTAGCCAAAGGCCTTTCGATGCTTAAGTTAGATAATCTCTCTTTAGGAATCTATAGCATATGCTGCAGTATGATGTGTGTGTGAGTTCACTTACTTGAGTTAGTTAGCTTTATATAACCAGTACTCGAGCTAATGCGTTTGTCCATTGATCTTCCCTGGACGTTGCACCTAAATGAATTGCGGCATTAATGGCAATGAAGTCTCCTCTTGATTCGTAACATTTGAGTGGTGGCTCATCAAGGCTTCTGTAACAGCCCTCTTACCATTACTCATTGCTAGCTGGATTGGTGGAGTTATTTCTGACTTTAATGTGCTTTTGGTTGTCCATTGGAATGAACGACCATTTAATCACTGTTCGTCAGGTAGAGTTATTTATGACTTCATTGAGCTTATGATCATCCATTGGAATTGACGACCATTTAATCACTACTCGTTAGTTGCCCCCTTTGTTCCTTTGTCGTCCAGATCTCAGACAAGCATAGGAATATGATTAGTTGTGATGGTTTGTATTTTTCCATTTCCCGATACTCTTCTTTTCACCATAAATGCAAAACGACTTCTTTGTCAGATGACAGAAACGTGTCTTCCTTCTACTCGTGGTATGTGCGAATTCTCCTAGATTTTAACGCGCCTTAACTTTGGTTTTCTATTTTTTAGAAAAAATCATTCCCTTCCTTATGCCTTATTTTCCCTGCTCTTGAAGCTTTGAGGAATTTCAAACTTCATATCTTCTTTCTCCCTGGAAAGGTCTCTTTTCTTTATGCTCTCTTGATGGTTGATTTTGATTTCGTTAGACAAGAGTGTCCTTCTATCTCCTTCTTCTTTGCTAGATTAGTAGTCTACCTTGAATACTCTTTTGGTCAGCGTACTTAAGCAGGTCTATTCGTGTCACATTTTTCTACTTTCAAACCTATCTTGCTTACCCTTTATCCTTTGATTTGCCACTCTCTGATCAAACACCATTTAGAGATGACCACTGTAGAGTATAGGGAGGATGATGTGTAGGTCGAGTGAATTGGAGACAGGGCTATCATAAAATACTGAACCCCTAGGTAAAAAGGTTGACATGGCTATGTCAAAACTGCCCTTGTCCTCTTCCTCAACCCCCTTACACGTCCTCTCCGAGTCTTGCTTTTTAAAACGAAAGCATTTGAAAGGTTTTAGGAAAATGTTTCAATTTCCCAAAGGTACCATCTCGTTTGCCTCATTCTAGTGAAAAGGCTAGCACTTTTGCTCACGGTGAAGTGTGCTTCTATGAAGTTGCCTTTCTGTATGGCCTTCATTTTCCGGTCCATTCGTTCATCATGAAACTTCTTTCTTATTTCCACATTGCCTCTGGTCAACTCGTCCCAAACGCATGGAGGACAATTGTAAGTTGCATGTCGATTTGGATGTTCGCCTGTGAAAGGGATATGATAACGTTGAACGAATTTTTATATTTGTATTGTTTGAAGCCCTCCACCCATTATGGGTATTTTAAGCTTTTACCTTGGGATAGAAAATCTAGGGTCGTCTTTGGGTTTCCCTCTTCCTTTCGTGACTAGAAATCACGATATTTCTTTATCTTTGGAACTGGCTGGGAAACCATGTTTGGCGACCTATGGGGCAAAGTCCCGAGGTTATTATAGAAATGGGAAGTTCCACCACTTGGTGCGTACTTTTTTTTTTTTTTTATCATTTTTCTTGATTCCTTCATCTAACATTTACTTGTATAACATTGTTTCTTTTTTGGTTTTGCAGCTTTTGATTGTCCTGAGTTGGAGAATCAATTCCACGACCGAGTTCGGATTGCTCTTGTTTTTGCTCGAGAGATCTAGGATTTGACGACCTAGTCGACCTTCGTCATTTGTTTGACTATTGCCTTGAACCTGAACCCACTGAGTATGTGTTAGATAAAATTTGCAGAGAAGAAAAAAGTAAGTTCGTCTTTATAAGGCTTCTCGTCGTTTCCTCCCTCTTTTCTCTAACTACTCATCTTTCCTCTTTTATTAGCAGAGATGGCCACTAGATATAATAAATAGAAGTATGCCTATATTAAAGGGATGAAAAATGAGTCCTTGTCCCAGCTTTCCGAGAATCTGAGGAGGTGAAAAATGCATGATGAGAAAGGTGACACAGTGGTCTCTTCCTCCATTTAGATTATCCCATCATTCCCAACCCGTCTCTTGAAGTCACAGTTTCTACTCCTCCTATTACTCACTCAAAAGGAAATAGCAAAGTTGGGAAAAGCATTTGGGACGATCTAGCTATGGCCCTTAAACGAGCTCATAACGTGATTACAGATGACGAGCTCAAAGGCCTGACGTCCATTCCTTCCCATGAGCTAGTTAGCTATCTTGTCCACAAGTTGGTGTAGGTATAACATTTTGACCTTATTCTCCAACATCAACTTCACTATAGTCTCTATTTTAACTTTGGAATCTTTCCTCCAGGTTCTTGGAGAATCCTTATGCTTGACCACAGATTACCTCAGTAGTGAAGAGAAAGTCCTGGTGGCCAACTCTAAACTTGAATCTGTTGAAGCAAAAAAGTTCAAAGCAGAGAAAGGACCTGATTAAAGCTATGGACGAGACTAACAAGGTGAAGGAGAAGATCAAAGAGCTTAATGAGGCCTTAAGAGTGGAGCAGATGCTCGTCATCCAGAAAGACAAGGAGATCTAGGCTACTCTTTTAAGGACCAATGTTGAACGAGAGAAGGTCGTTGAACAATTCATAAAGTCTGAACATTTTTTTGACCTTCAGTTCATTCAATACTACAAGGGCTTCGAGCTTCTTCGTAGGTGGATGATGAAGCATCACAGCCAAGCCATGGACTTCTCAAATCTTGACTTCAAAGCTATTGATACTAAGGTTCTTGCTGACGAAGCTAAGGAGCAAGAAGAAACAACTGCTGCCATTGCTACTGGAGGGAAGGATGCTGTTGATGCTGAAGGAGCAGATCCTGGTCAGGGGGATGAGGCTGTTGCTCCTTCTATTTAGCAAAATTTAAGTTTTTTTTTTTTTTTTTATATATATTTTTTAATTTTTTAACAATGGTTGCCTCCTTATTTTGAGGCTTTTATTTATTTTTGTTTAAGGACACTGGTTGCCTTTTTGTTTTAAGGCTTTTACTTGCTTGCTCCTGACTACGTATTTCTTCTAGAAATTGACGATGTTTTTTTAGTATTTATATCAATTGAGCTTTTTGTTTATTGACAAAATTTCCTTGGAATTTCTCACATGATTCAAATTTGCTTGCTGAATTTACACCTTTGATTCTTCATGACTTACTCAAGGTCTAGCCTTCGAGATTTAAACTTGTCTACAGAGTTTGTATCTTCGAGAATAACTTGGGCTCACCATTATTGAGGGCCTAACTTGCAAATATTTAGACACATTGGCAGAGTTTTCATGCGTTACTTAGAACTTCACGCTTTGAATTTGCTTATAAGGATTCTGAACTTGCTGCCTGTCAGCGAAGTCCTTACCACTGATACTTATAATTTTAACTTGTCACTTGCAAGTGGAGTTTTTATCATAATGACTTGACTTCATCATTCTTGAGCGAAGGTTTTACCGCCGTCAATCATGATTTAACTCGTCATTCATGAGCAGGGTTTTTACCATTGATAATTATGATTTAAACTCATCATTCGTGAGTAGAGTTTTTACCATTGATAATTAAGATTTAAACTCATCACTTGTGAATAGAGTTTTTACCATTGATAATTGTGATTTAAACTCGTCACTTGTGAGTAGAGTTTTTACCATCGATGATTTAAACTCGTCATTTTAGAGTTTTTACCATTGAACATTATGATTTAAACTCGTCATTTTTGAGTTTTTACAATTGTTGAAATCTTTCAGAGACTCCATCAATATGCTTACTATGCATAGCTTGCGCTTAGTTATTAGGTATGCATGTTAAAGACTTGGTCTTTGGGAAGAAATGGCTTAGAGACACCTTATTTGCTTTATTCACCCTTGCTTGCAAAGGTATTACAAGGGTATAATTTTAACAAAGTAAAAATGTGGGAAATAGAAAATACTTGCATGAAAAAGTAAGGTCTCACTTATCTGTCAGTGAGTAAGACGAGGAATTCTAGGTGTTCAGAATTTATTGGCGTCAGTACTTTTACTATTAGTACTTCTTAAGGTGTTCTACATTCCAAGGATGAGGTAAAGGACTCCCGTCAAGGTCTTCCAAGTAGTAACTTCCTCTTCTCGAGTAACAGATGACCTTGTACGGACCTTCCCAATTAGGTCCTAGCTTTCCCTGGGTTGGGTCTTTGGTGGCCTATAAAACTTTTCGTAAAACCATATCTCCGGGATAAAGCTTCTAAGCTTCACCCTTTGATCATGCTACTTTGAAAATTTTTGCTGGTATAGAGCCATCCTTAGAGCCACAACGTCTCTGATTTCAAACAAACAATCTAAAGCTAATTTCAACTCCACGTTGTTGTTGTGGTCATCATAATAAGCTCGTCTGAGGCTCGACATCCCCACTTCAATGAGAATCACTGCTTTAGTACCAAATGCTAATTTAAATGGTGTTTCTCCCGCTGGCATCCTTGCAGTTGTTCGGTAAGCCTATAGGACACCTGGTAGCTCCTCAAGCCATGCTCCCTTTGTCCCCTCAAGTTGATGATTTTAAGTAAATTTCGATTTGTGACTTCTGTCTAACCATTGGCTTATGGATGTTCGGGTGAAGAATAATGGTTCTTTATTCCTAACCCCCGGCAAAATTCCCGGAATTTGTGGCTATCAATTTGTCATCCATTGCTGGAGATGATCACCCTAGGGATTCCAAACTTGTAGACAATGTTCTTCCAGACGAAATTCTGTATCGTGGTCTCTGTCATTACTACCAAAGATTCTACCTCGATCCATTTTGTTAAATAGTCAATAGTGACGAGCAAAAATTTGACTTGCTTCTTACCTTGTGGTAGTGGACCAACAATGTCAATCCCCCATGTTGAGAATGGCCAGGGGGATGAGATACTTGTCAAGTGCTCTACTGGAACATGCTACACATTCCTAAACCTCTGGCACTTGTCACACTTCTGGACGACCTCAACTGCATCCTTCTACATGGTCAGCCAAAAATATCCTGCTCGTACAACCTTCCCCACCAGTGATCGTGGACCTAAGTGGTTTCCACATATGCCTTCATGTATCTCTCGTAACACATACATTACGTCTTCTGAGTTTAGGCGCTTCAGGTAGAGTAGCGAGAATCCCCTTTTGTATAGCTCGTCATTCAATACAATGAACCTGGACGACCTAACTTTGACCTTCCTAGCCTCTGATGGATCTAATGGGAGTTTTCCATCATTGATATAGGTCAAGATTAGGTCCATCCAACTATTTGCAGATTGAATATGAGAGACATGCAACCCTTTTATATTCAGAACCGTCTGCATTTCCATGTATAATCCAGGCCTTTCTATATAACCATTGGACGAGGCTAGCTTAGCCACTCCTTCTACTTTCGAATTCTCCTCCCTTGGTACTTGGTCAATCCTAACATCATCAAAGTGAGAAATTAACTAATTAGTCAATTTTAGGTACCATTTCATTCTTTCTTCCTTTGCTTCATACTTGCTATTTATGTGCCCTACAACCAACTTTGAGTATGTATTCAGATTCAAGTTTCTTGCTCCTAGAGCTTTCGCTATCCTTAGCCTGGTGAGAATTGCCTCATACTCTGTTTCATTGTTCGTAGCCAGGAACTGAAGCTAGACCCCATATTTGAGAACATCCTTCTCAAGAGAAAGGATGATCACGCCTACACCCCCTAGACCTGTAGAAGATGACCAATTTGCATACATCGTCCAATACTCTGCCTTCAGGTCTAGATCTGTCATGGTGAACTCAGCACCGAAGTCTGCTAATGCCTGAGCTTTGATAGTAGTTTGTGGCTTGTACTTAATATCAAACTGGCTTAGCTCAATTTCCCATTGAACCATTCTCCTTGCTGCATTGGGCTTGCTCATGGCTTTCTGGATGGGTTTGTCCGTCATGATCAATATGGTATGAGCCTCGAAATATGGACGAAGCTTCCTTAGCGCGACAATTAAAGAGAAAGCCATCTTCTCTATCTGTAGGTGCTTTGCTTTGGCACCTGGAAAGGCTTGGCTTGTATAATAAACTGGTCAATGAACTTTGAGCTTTTCATAGATCAATGCCGAGTTAACAACTGTTTGGGACACAGCTAAGTAAAGGAACAAGTCCTCTCCTTCCACAGATGGGCTTAAGAGCAGTGGTCTAGACAAATTTTCCTTAAGGCTCTGGAAAGCTGCTTCATACTCTTCTGTCCTCTAGAAGGCTTTCTTTAATGTTTTGAAAAAGGGGAGACACTTATCTGTTACTTTGGAAACAAATCTGTTTAGGGCTGCTATTTGTCTAGTCAATCTCTGCACCTCCTTCACATTTCTTGGCGAAGTCATATTGAGTATGGCTTTCACCTTCTATAGGTTGGCTTCAATTCCTTGCTAAGATACCATAAACCCAAGAAACTTGCCTGATGAAACTTTAAATACACACTTTGCTAGATTTAGCCTCATCTAATATTTCTACAGAGTATTAAAGGTTTTCCTGAGGTCGTCTAGATGGGAGCATACCTTCTTGCTCTTGTGAGTATGTCATCCACATATACTTCCATATTCCATCCTATTTGCTTACTAAACATCTGATTTACTAGCCTTTGGTAGGTAGCCCTTGCATTTTTTATTCCAAACGGCATGACCTTGTAGTAATACAACCCATGGCTAGTGATGAATGCTATTTTTTCCTGGTCTTCCTTATTCATGCAAATCTGTTTATAACCTAAAAATGCATCCATGAAAGTTAGCAACTCATGGCCGGCTGTGGAATCTACAAGCTGATCAATCCTAAGGAGAGGAAAACTGTCTTTTAGGCAAGCGTTGTTGAGGTCCGTGAAATCCACACACATCTGCCACTTCCTATTGGACTTCTTGACCATGACAACATTGGCAAGCCACTCAAGATAAAAGACTTCTCAGATGAAACCTACAATTAAGAGCTTTTCCACCTCTTCCATGATATCTTTGTTCCTTTCTAGAGTGAAGACCCAATGTTTTTGCTGGATGGACATTTTTTTGGGGTCGACATTCAAACAGTGTTCTATAACCTTGTCGTCTATATCCGGCATATCCTCATGGGTCTAGGCAAAGATGTCTAGATTCTTCTTCAGAAATTCCACTATCTCTCCTTTCATCGATGGGTCGTGTTCCCCACCTACCTTGGTGACTTTCGAAGGGTCCCCTTCCACCAGGTCTACATCCTCTAGGTCTTTGGTTGGTTTCACAGGTTCTTCCTCTACCATCCAGGTGTGATTTTCTTTGGAAGGTAGCACAACCTAGTAACATTCTCGAGCTAACAGCTGGTCTCCACATATCTCTTCAATCCCGTGAGGGGTTAGGAATTTTACTTTGAGACAGTTTAGTGTGGGTCATCCAAGGATCACATTATATGATAAGGGGTAATCGATGACTAAGAAATCCACTTTTTTGTTATCTGCGCAGGATATGTCCCCGCTGTGACTGAAAGTGAAATGATGCCCTTTGGGTAAATACGGTCTCTGCTGAAACTGACTAAGGGTGAATTGAAGGGTCGAAGTCGCTTAGGGTCAAGCCTCAACTACTGATATGTCGTCATGTACATGATATCTTCTGAGCTTCCATTATCAACTAACACCCTCCTTGTGTTGACCCTTCTATTGCCAACATGATGACAAGTGGATCGTCATGTGGCTACCTGATCCCATTGGCATCACGTTCAGAAAAAATAATGTCGTCATCACTTGAACGACTATACTTTGTAGAAGGATGCTTGATGTGGACACTACTGATCTGTCTTTGGTACGCCCTTCTCAAGGACTTATATGACCCTCCAATGACCGGCCCTCCGATGATCATCCTTATTTCCCCCACTGCTTGTTTTAGATGATCTCGTTCATCTTCTTTATGGTTGTCATGGGATTTGTCTTCTGCTCTTGACCTAGACTGATGGTTTCTTTTGACAAACTTCTGAAGTTTCCCTCTCTGGATTAACTCTTCAATCTGCTCCTTCAAATCACAACATTCATCTATATAATGACCATGATCTTTATGGAAGTGACAATACTTTTTCAGGTTTTGTTTCTTAAAAGACAAGCTTAATGGCTTTGGCCATTTAAGGTCAGGTTCGTCCTTGATCTGCATCAGGATCTTATCTATAGGCATCACTAGAGGAGTGAAGTTCAACTTCTTCTTCAGAGCTTCTAGGTTACTCTTATGGGAATTGGTCTCCAAAGAGTGATCCTCTGAGTACTTCATTTTATTTTGGGAGTCACTAGCTTCTTCCTTCTTCCGTTTGCCAGTCAGACCCATTATAGTTAGAGCATCTTCCCCATTCATGTACTTCTAAGCCTTCAACAAGAAGTCTGTCATGGAGGTTGGTGGTGTCTTTCCTAGTGAAACAACGAGATCAAGATTGTTTAGCCCAACTTGGAAGGTCGTCATGATAACCTAATCATCAGCCTCGTCAATCTCAAGAACAACCTTATTGAAACGCTACACGTACTCCCTTAAGCTTTTCCCCTCCTACTGCTTTACAGTCATTAAGTAAGAAGTGGGCCTTTTATGACGCTAACCCCCAATAAAGTTTCGAACAAACGAGTCGATTAACTACTCGAAGTTCGCGATTGACGATGCTGGCAGTTTGCTAAACCATACCCTTGCGACTCCTCTAAGGGTGGTAAGGAAGGATCTGCATATTAACTCGTCAAAAAAGGGGTTTGGAACGGCTTCCAGATGATGTGGGATTCATTCCAAACTTCAGCCATTATTACAAAAAACTTGCCTTTTCCATGCTTCTGAAACCATAGTTGCATACGCAAGAATGTGCCTGCATACGCATGCTTTGACCCACGTACGCAGGCCGCTGCCCACATACGTAGGCTGAGGGCCACTTTGGTCATTTATTTCCAAAAATAGTTTTTTGCTCATTTAAAAAGTTATATTTTCCATTTTAACACTTCTCAAGTCAATTTGATATTTGATTGGGCTCTAAACTAGCCTTGGGCCTTAGAGTTTGAGCATCATTGGGGAATGAGGGCCTAAGTTGTAAGGGGTAAAAAATGCGTTGTCTACAGGTGCCCCTCTTTTGATTCGTGAACTTCGCTAATGAAATCAAAAGAGTAAGAGACAAACATTTTGTTTCAACGTACGGCTCAGGCCTAACCCATTCACACGATACACATTACACATACATGGGGCGAGGTGCAACTCCAAAGAACTGCTTGGGATTCATATGTCCGAAGTCCCACCTTTGTCACTCGGGATACGAGCAATGACAGGTTCACTATCCCAGAACCTGTTTTTCCACTTGCGAGCAAATTGCGAGTGATTCACTATCCTAGGGTCATCTAAAAAGAAAAAAAGAAAACAAACGAGGGTGGTCTTACGAGCTAACCAAACAAACAACAAAAGGATATAGTCTCTGTGGTGTCCATCCAAGGCTCTTGCCTCAAACTTCTCCAGAAGTCTTGCTCTTCTTATCTTCTTCACTTCTTTCTCTACCTTTTCTAGTGAGGCTCTTGCCTCAGGTTAACCTTGGTCTCTTTCTCTATCTCTATCTCTACCTTTTTCCACCATGCCTGCATGTTCAATTCCCGGAGGACATGCGCACAAGTAGTCTTGATTGTTGGATCCATTAGGATGGTGAAAACTCACTGAGGAGTATATGTGCAAAGGGAGGAATCTTCTACCTCTTGGTTGGTGACGAGAATCTCACTGAGGAGTAGTAGGAATGGACTCGCTAAGGAGTAGTGTAGATATGTGATCCACTAGGGAAGAATCTTCTACTTTCTTCATGGTATGTTGAGGACTTTGAGGAAGAGTCTTTTGCTTCCTCGTTGGGGAAACTTTAGGTGTACTTGTTCTATCGGGGATACTTTGGGGAAGAATCTTCTGCTTCCTCACTAGAGATTGTTTTAAGTAAACTTGGGTCCATTAGGGAAGAATCTTCTGCCTCTTTCATAGGGATGATGTTCTAGATATGCTTGATCCATTTGGGGAAGAATCTTCTGCCTCTTCCATGGGGATGATGTTTGATGTGTTTGATCCATTGGGGAAGAATCCTCTGATTCCGTATTGGGGATAGTGTTCTTAATATGCTTGATCCATTGGGGAAGAGTTTTCTGCTTCCTTACTGGGATAGTGTTCTTGATATGCTTGATCCATTGGGAAAGAGTCTTCTTCTTCCTTACTAAGGATAGTGTTCTTGATTTACTTGATCTATTGGGGATGGTTTTGGGATGTACATGCTTCAATAGGGGAAGAGACTTCTGCTTCCTTTACTACTTACTTGGGAGTCCTTTGATGATTTTGTGTCTAATTGGGGCAATCCTGAGATGTTTTCCCTTTTTTTTAAAAGAAGGATTTTTTTTTTTTTAACTGTTCATGACTAAACTACACATAGTTTTGTGGTGAACCCTAAACTACACGTAGTTTAGCCATCAAGTGTGTTCCCGCATTTTCATTTTTTTTCTCCAATAGTTACTAACATTTTTTTTTTTTCATTCTTTTCATCTCCCTCATCTCTTCACATTCTTCATAACTCTTCCTTTTTTTTTCTCGCTACAAAAACCTCCCCTCCTTTCTCTTCCTCACACCTTCTGATTCTCTCTCTCTCTCTCAACTCCCTCATTCTCTCATTTTCTCTCTAAACTCTCTTCATCTTCACCAATGGCACCCAAGGCTAAGAAATCCTCTTACGTTCTTTCTTTTAATGCATTCCACCTTACTCACTGGAGTGGGGCAATGAGACTGATGGGGCCTCCATCATTGACATATCGGCCAAAGAATCACATCCCAATGGCTGAATTTGTAAGTTTTCAAGCTTTTTCTCATTTTCAAGTTTCTCTCTAATATTCCATTTTAATGTGTTTTTAGCCATGTAAATGCTTGAGTTTTGCTGTGGGATGGGTTTAGATGAAAACCTGACACCTTAGGAGGGGTAGGAATATGTTTAAGATTGATTTTGGATGATGTATGCTTGAAAAAGTCGAAGAACTACTTCTGTCTGTGCTTTTGTGTGCATGGGCTTGGGCCTGCATACGTAGCTTGTATACATACGTACGCAGCTTTGTTCTTGAGGCTCTGCATACATGGGAATGGTCCTGTGTACTCAAGATCTTGTCAACATATGTGGGCTTTGACCCGCATATATGGGACACCTGGCAGAGGCCCTACTCTGCCCATTTTCACTTCTTTTTAATTTGTTTCACTTCTATATGCAATCCTAACACCTCTTTTTGTCATTTTTGCATTTGAACATTACTGCATCCTTCTTTTTATCTTTATTCTTGGATCAAAAACTCCATTTTTCATCATTTTCACTTGAATCAAGAATCTAATGTCATCTTTTTTTTTTTTTTTTTTTTTTTTTTTAAGTCATCATCCCCTTATGCTAGTAGGGCAAGCACCAATAAGGTAGTGGAATGGTACAACCTTCTCGCCCTAAAAACAAGGGCCTATATCTAGGAGGCGGGCTTCAAGCCTATCATTAGCCTTCTTCCAGAGAAGTCCGCAAGTGTTACCTAGGTGTAGTACCTCATTAAGAGGTGATGGGATACAACCCACACCTTTCATATTGTTGAGTAAGAGACGACGGTGACTCCCTACGACTTATACTGCATGACTGGGCTTAGCTTCGAAGGGGCCATTATCAGTTTGGATGGCGTGTAGGGTATCCAGTGGGTCTCAACATGTTGGGGTGGAAGTACTCTACTGAGACCATCCACTACCTCGACCTAGTGTCGGATTACATGCTTCTCCCATAAAGGACTAGGGAGGAGCGTGTCTGTATGGCTAGGGCCTTCCTTCTACTCTTGTAGGGAGCTTACCTCTTCGCCAATGGTGGGAAAACGGTATCCTTGAGGTGGTTGACCATCTTTCAAGACTTTGGAGAGGCACGGAGGGCCAGCTGGGGCAGGCATGTCTTGCCTATCTTTACTCCACCCTCAACACTCTCAACCGAGGTACCTTGTGGCAGCTTGTGGAGCCTTAGAAGCTCCTTGAGGTTAGTTCTCTTTCCATTCCTTGCACTTTCACTTATAGATTGTAGTTTTGCAAACTGTGTTATCTTGCAATCTGTCATCTTGCAAACTGTCATCTTGCAATGTGTCATCTTGCAATCTCTCATCTTGTAAACTATTATCTTGCATCTAACCTGTGGCTTGTGCTTTCTCTTACAGTGGTGGATCATTAGGTATGGCCTTATAACCCTGGGCACCGATCTAATTCTGAAGGAGTTCCCTCGAGTGAGGGCTCACCTTGCTGGGTTAACTTCAGATGAGGTAAGTTCAAGAATTCTAATTTTCATGCTCTTTCATGCACTTCCCTTAGGATATCCCTCTTCTAATCTTGTGTCATTATAGGTTAACTGGACTCCATGGGCCATTCAACCCCTTCTTGCTTGTCCAGACTTGAAGCCTACTGCTTTTATTGCCTTGGAGATTACTTGTTCCTTTGAAGGAGTAGGCTTAAAGGTGCTATAACTAGCAGAGATGGTGCGATGCCAATTGGTGTGTAGAGATAACCCACAAATTCTGATGGACCCTCCTGAGTTCATGCTTGCCCCACACTCCATGATCGATGCTGAGTACAACTCATAGGGGAATGGTGTTCCCTATGCCGGGTGACTTCTTAAGGGATTGGACTATGAGGAGTTCAACACCACTCGCCTTATGCCTTCCTTCACTGTTCAGGTATATGCTCATCCTCTTTTCTCTTCTTTTCCTTTACCTTATTTGTCATGACTTTTAACGGTGGAAATTGTAAGAGGAGGAGCATGCTACCTGTGAGCCCATTGATCCTCCACATCTCCCTTGGACAATCTACGCTTATAACCCTGATGGCTTTACACGAGAGAATGCCGTTCCCCGTAATCCCAATGTCGTGGGTTATCCTTTTCCTCCTAACACCCAGGCAGTGAGTTCTTCCTTCCCTTTGCTCTTTTGCCATTTCTTTCTTTCTAGTTTAGTTACTAGCCTTTCTTTCTTTGAATTGCAACCCACTATCCAAGAGCATGAGGAGTTGATATGGTTGGCTGGGAATCTCAAGCTGGAGGTGACCAACTATTCAAGGAACTTGTATGGTCTTGAAGGAGTGGCCTAGTCGGGCGGTGGTGATGATGATGACGATGGTGGTGGTGATGAGGAGGATTCAGAG
This sequence comes from Quercus glauca, assembly GCA_023736055.1. Classification (NCBI taxonomy): domain Eukaryota; kingdom Viridiplantae; phylum Streptophyta; class Magnoliopsida; order Fagales; family Fagaceae; genus Quercus; species Quercus glauca. Next base: position 41,658,425 of record CM043322.1, on the reverse strand, counting down.
GCGACTCCTAGCTATCAGTCAAGAAAGAGGCAGCACCATTGATTACCCACAGTCAAGACATATAGGCATACAACACATAAGTTTCTTTTTATTGCTTTTACTTTTTTCATTCCCTTTAGCAAACATTTGAATTTAGTTTGAGACAAAGGATTGTACTTAAGAACATCTTTTTACACTTATGCTTTTAGTTGGGACTAACACTTAATTTATAAGATATATGATTAATTTGTATGTTTCTATACAACTTTGCTTCTTGGATGCTTGAAATCTTATGCTTGGAATATGTCTTGGATGATCCTTTAGGTTGTAAGAACCCTATGAATGCTTTGGAGTGAAAATCTATGCTCAAAACAGAGGAAATTGGGCTTCTGCCAAGCGTTGTGCATACGTAGGGATGGGCCTGCATACGCAGCTTTGACTTTGCATACATAGGGTTGACCTTGCATACGTGAGCTACGAATCAGAGGAAACCCTAACACCCTACTTAAGTATAAAAGTAGCCGTTTAGGTCCAAAACCCTCACCAACGTATTTCTAACCCAAAGAGTCCTTTTTTAAGGTTCCCCAATGGAAGAAAACTCTCCACTTGATGTCTCGGCTTGGATTAGGAGGCTTGGTCTAGATTTCAAGGATTCCATCGCCCCCTATGGTATTTCTTGTGACTTTCCATACCATTAAATTAGGGTGGATGAACCTTTTCTTTATGCTACTACCAACTATTGGGTTCCTTCTCTGCATGTTTTCTGCTTCAACGAAATAGAACTATGCCCCACTATCGAAGAATTTGGTGCCATCATGGATGAACCGGAGATTGATGATCTCATCTTCTCTACCATGGGCAGGGACCTCCCTTCCTTGCTACAAGTTGTGTTGGGTGGCCCTTATGCCATAGCAAATAGGTGGTGCATCTCTGGCAAGCTTAACCTTAGGTTGGTTTTTTAGTACTTTTCCAATTCGACCCTTCCCACAGGTGAAAGATCACGTTCACACTTTCTTCGTACCTTTTGCTTATGTGCTCTTGCAAGGTATTTATTGGTTCAAAAGTCATATTGTGTGGACCTTTGGATGTGCATGGTCGCTTATGAGCTAAAGAACGGTAACTCAGTGGGCTTGATTTTGGCAGAGACTCTTAATGGTTTGGATGCCTTTCATAGGAAGGAAGCAAGTTTCTTTGCGAGAAGTCCTTTTCTTCTTCATGTATAATCCCTAACTTTTGCCTAGGTACTTAACCTAGTGGGATTCCTCTAATTTTGCATGTATTGCAAGCTTTTTTTTTTATTTTTTTTATATTTTTTATTTTTTTTATTTTAACATATGGCTACAAGAGAGGCTTCGGCTGCTTCAACCTCCCACCATACCTTTCAGCACCTACCTCCTTAGGCATCTTAGGGACCACTGACTTCATCAGAATGACGTGAGCTTCGAGGCAAACTTGGAGCTTATGGGTCACCTCAAGGAGACCGACATTCAGTACGTCATGGAGTGGTGGCACATCTCAAGCAGGGTCTACAGTTGCTGCAAGGACTGCTGTGTAACTTTAGTTGGACTTTGTTGTTGCTCATACTACTCCACTTGTCGATTGTCAAGGAAATTTGGAGAACGTCAATGAGCTCCTTATGTTGAAGGTGCCTTCCACACCAAGGTGTTTACCAATAGGATCTTGGGTAGGATTAGTGAGGCTTGGCCACACCGTAGGGTGACAAAAGGCATTATCCCTCCTCGATACATCTATCCCTTTGCGGGGTACAAGCAATGGTTGGAGGATGACATGAAGTGGATTCTGAGGGATGAGAAAGCCTACATGAAGACTAGTAAGGAAGCAAGGAGGACTGAGTGACCACCTTGATAAGCCCCATATTTTACTTTTTTGCACTTTTATGATTCTCATGTTTTTGTTTTTGAATTTAATAAAGGATTGGAGTGTTCCAAATCCCCTTTGAAAACAGTCTTGTTACTTTTTAATTTGAGCAATGAGAGAATCACCTTTTAATTATCTTTGCTTATTGTCATCTCATTTATTTTTACCTTTTCTTTTCTTTTTCCGTTGCCATGTAACTTTTACCCATGACATCCCTTCTGGAATTTTCGCCATGCCCATGGTTTTTCCTTTAACTTTTGCCTAAACTACCCTTTTGGGTTTTCAATCTAGCGAGGTTCTCTTACCTTAACTTTTGCCTAGGCCACCCTTTCGGGTTTTCAACCTAGCAGACTTTCTCTCTTTTTTCTTTTTTTAATTTTTTATAAATGTTGTATTTACGAAGTCTATTCATGTTAATTAGGCGAAGCATCTCCTCCCCATCCAAATCTGTGATCCTTGTAGCACCTCCAGACATGATCTTCTTAATGGTAAAAGGCCTAGAACACCTTGGTTTCATCTTAACTCTTGGATCAAAAGTCTCGTTTCTAAGCACCTTTAGAACCAAGTCCCCTTCTTTAAGGTTTCTTGGTTTCACTTTCTTGTTGAATGCTTTAGCAATCCTTTTTTGATAACCTTATGCATGATATTGTGCCCTATCCCTTTTCTCATCTATCAAAGTCAATTGTTCATATCTCGTCTTAACCCAATCCTCTTCTAGGACCTTAGTTTCTACCAATACCCTCCAAGATTGTATCTCCACCTCAATAGGAAGCACCGCCTCACTACCATAAACCAAAGAGTAAGGTGTTACCCCAGTCGACACCCGGATAGAAGTCCTGTAACCTTATAAGGCAAACAAAAGCTTTTTGGCCCAATCTTTGTATGTCACTACCATCTTGGCTAGGATATTCTTCACATTCTTATTAGCTGCTTCTATGGCCCCATTAGCCTATGGTCGATATGGTGAAGAACTCCATGATCCTTCGAACCTCCCTTTCAAAGTGGGAACCATTATCATAAATGATCTCTTGGGGAACTTCAAACTGACATATGATGATTTTTTATAAGAACCAAGCCACATGTTTAGCCTTCAATACGGAGTAGGAGGCTGCCTCCATGGTGAAATAGTCAATTGCCACCAAAATGATATGCCCCAAACTGAGAATGGCCATGGAGAAGTCATGCTATACAACTTACTAGGTGGAACATGGTTCAAGTTAGCGTGTGTTTGACAACCATGGCAACCCTTCACATAGTCCACGTAATCAATCTCCATCGTATTCCAATAGTACCTATCCTTAGGGTTTTCTTGGTTAACATTCTCCCATTCATATGAGGACCACAAATCCCTTGATGAACTTTTTCCATTACCTTCTTGACTTCTCCTCTCTTCAAGCAACAAATGTGTATACCATCGTAGGACCTTTTATAGAGTTGTCCTCCACATAGGATGTATTGTGTTGCCATCATTCGAATGGAACGACATTCTCTCTTGTCAGCACCATCCAAATATACCCCTAGCTCCAAAAACTTCATGGTGTCATAGTACCATGGAACTTCCTTTCCCTCTATGGTCATTACTAAATCTTCGGTCTTCCCTTTATGCACTTCCTTATAACTTTGTTCAATCTCCAAGGATCGTATTCACACTCCCTCAGGTATTTCAGCCATGGAGGCTAAGGTAGCTAAGGCATCTACAAATTGATTTTGAGCTCTAGGGATGATTGTGAATTCAATCTTGTCAAAGGTCTTGGTCAAGTCCTCCAAGTATTGTTGATAAGGCTTCAAGTGTTCCTCATTTACCTTCCACAACTTTTATGCTTGGGCTATAACCAAAGTTGAATCTCCAAAGACTTCGGCCTCCTTTACCCTCAAATCACGAAGAGGTTCCATTCTAGCAATACAAGCCTCATATTTAGCCATGTTATTAGTAGCTTCAAAGTTCAACTTAATTACCAAAGGTATGTGAGATCCTTTGGGAGTGATCAAGAGTATTCCTATCCCATTCCTATATTGGTTTATGGCTCTGCCAAAGTACATCTTCCATGTCCCCAACTCAACATCCAAAATGTCCTCATTTGGAAAGTCTTCTTTACCATCTTCCCCCTCTATTGGATTCTCGACACAGAAATCTGACGCGGCACTTCCTTTGATAGTTTTCCTAGCCACATACTTCAAATCAAATTCTACCAATAAGATCAACCATCTTAACAATCTTCCACTCAAAGTGGGCTTCAAGAAGATACTTCAATGGGTCCATTCTTGCTACCACCCATATTTGGAAGGGTGAGATGATATGTCTCAATTTCTGTATGGCCCAAACAAGTGCAAAGAATGACTTTCCTATAGGAGTGTACCTAGTCTCATAATCATGGAACCTCTTGCTCAAGTAGTATATGGCCCTTTCATTCTTGTCATCATTTTCTTGTGCAAGCATGCTTCCAACAGCATCCCTTATGATAAAGAGGTATAGGAGTAAGGGTTTTCCATGTTATGGAGGCACTAAGATAGGTGGGTGGAGGAGATATTCCTAGATAAGTTCAAAGGCTTTTTGGCACTCATCGTTCTATGTATGTGGTTCATTCCTCCTTAAGAGTTTGAAGATGGGCTCACAAATAGAGGTGAGCTTGGCAATGAATCGACTAATGTATTATAATCGACCCAAGAAACCCCTTATCTCTTTCTCACTTTTGGGTGGAGGCATTTCCAATATGGCTTTGATCTTGGATGGGTCAATTTCTATCCCTCTATCACTCACTAAGAAGCGTAGCAATTTTTCGGTGGTTACTCCGAAGGTACACTTTTGTGGGTTCAATCTTAGCCTATACTCTTTAATTCTCTCAAAGAACTTCCTCAAGTTTACAGTGTGGCTTCCTTTATCCTTGAACTTCACTATCATATCATCAACATACACCTCTACCTCATAATGCATCATATCATGTAACAAAGTTGTAGCTATCATTTGGTAGGTTGCCTCAACATTCTTGAGGCCAAACAGCATCACCGTGTAACAATAGATTCCCCATTCAGTAATGAAAGTGGTTTTGGTAATATCTTTGGGAGCCATCTTGATTTGTTTGTACCCTGAGAATCTATTAATGAAAGACATCAAGGCACTTCTTGTTGTGTTATCCACCAAGATATCAATGTAAGGGAGAGGAAAGTCATCCTTAGGGCATGCCTTCTTCAAGTCCCTAAAATCCACACATATCCTCACATTCCCATCCTTCTTGGGTACGGGCACAATATTGGCGATCCATTTGGCTTGGTGTACAAGTTTGATGAACCCTACCTTCAATTGCTTAGTGACTTCCTCCTTGATTTTTAAGAGCCATTCGGTCCTCATTCTTCTCAACTTTTATTTAATAGGCACCATATGATCATAGGAATCAATGTGATTTTTGAGCTATCTCGGGGTCAATTCCAGGCATGTCTTCATTAGACCATGCAAACACCTCTTGAAATTCCATGAGGAGTTCTTGAAGATCTTTTCTTTCTTTTTCATTTAGAGTTGAGCCAATTTTAATTAAGTGTGGATTCTCATTATTGCCCAAATTAATAGTTTCAAGAGTTGGTTCCATAAGGTTAATTTTTTTTTTTTTCCAATTGTTTATTAATTTCATTTTCAAATCCATTTGAATCATTTAAGTGTAGAATTTCAATGTCATGGGACACATCAAAGTAAGCCAAATCTGAATTTATCTTATTGAAAATATTGAAAATTACATTAGAACTTGCATTACAAATGGTGACAAAAGGATTTGGCTAAAGACCTCTCAAGAATGTAATAATGGAGAGGAAAAGAGTAGAGGAATGTGAAGAGTCTCTAAGGTGAAGATTGTGGATGAATCAATCTTGTTTTTTTCTAGAGTTTCTCTCACAAAATTCTCTCTAAAAGCTCTCTACATTTGGTGGGTATAAGGATCTATATATAGTGGGGTGAGAAAGGAATGCGAAGAGTTAATTTTTCCCAAACAGGGCTGGTTGGAGGCTTGGCCTCGCGACTGGTCTGAGTTGCGAGTTCCAGCCATGAGGTAACGGCCTAGCCAGCTTGGGTATTTTGTCTTGTAGTGCACCAGCTGGCAAAATGCTTCAGCTTCTAGCATGCTTGGCATGTGACTCTCATCTGGCGGCTTGCACTCGCGAGCCACCCACGAGTTTCAGTCACGAGTCCCTGCATCTTTGCACATTGAGGAACATTTCTTCACATCTTCTCACACACTACCTTACAATAATCCGACCTAAATACAGGGTTACTAAATACTGAATTACAAGCAAATTGGCACAGAATAAAGCCAACAAGATGGTTGATTAAATTCAAACTTACATTTTACACTTGGGCCTATGATAGCAATTAGGTTATGGTCATGTGAACCTTTCAAGTTAAGATATACCTTGGGATTTAGGGAGAAGCCTCATATACGTGTGAACTTTTTTTCTTTTATCCTGTAATATCTTAGGGTATGCCATTACTTTAGGGCCATCCCTTCCATTTTTATATCTTTTATTTGTTCTTTAGAATTAAGTGAACACATGATATATGATTAAAAAAACAAGAGATATATAAAGGGTATCCTTTGTGATAGGGTCTAGGATCTCTCTAGTGTGGGTAGGCTCTCTCAGGCTAAAGGGATAGAGAAGTAGGTGTTGGAAAAATAGATGTACGTAAAGGAAAAATTAACGGATCTACTTCATTCGCAATTGATAACATGCACTATGTAAGTTTCAGAATTTGAGAATAAGAAAGCGTACCTTGGTGTGGTGAAATTCAAAATTGAAGATCAAACGTTCTTAGGAAGACTTTTAATCTTCACTCCAATTCCACTTGATGCCCAAGATGTGTGGTCTCTCAATTGGTAACAAAGGGTAATTAGAGAGTGACAAAAACTCACATTCATACCATTTCACAAGGATGTTTCTCCCCACAAATATTCTGAACGTTTTTCCCTTTTGTATCTAACCAATTATCTAATTGGGCTGGCTTTTTGGGCCTTTCCAATTGGGCTTAAGTGTGTGGCTTGGAGTGGGACCAAAAGGGACCAATAAGACACTAGCTCCAATGGGCCTTGAGCTTTTCTGTCAACTCTTGACAAGTCCAAAATTACCATTAATTATATTTAATACCACTATATAAATATAGTTTCACTCTAGGTCTTATCAATAAATTATATCCCAAGACTTTATTGTACATGCAACCCCTTCATTAAATATTCGTAGTAATACAAAGTCATGAAATAGACTGCCACTTTGAAGATTACTACATCTTAATCCTTGAGTACCCGGTTTAATCCTTTATGTTATTCAATATATATTTATGAAATCCAATTTCACAAATATATATACTTTAGTAACTCTTTACTAAAGTGGTTGGGCCCAACACTCTGAATAACCAAACCCATTAAACTTATCTCAAGGGAATATTTTATATCTCCGTTAAGAGATTATGAATTCCATCTTAAGAATATATGTTCCATCAACATTAAATGCGGCTTCCCAACATACTGAGGTTTTGACCGTAACTAATAGATCTCACTCTTGATATATCAAAGCAACCTACATCTCATGATCAGGTCCATTATTCTCTCAGGATTTAGAGTTGATGTAAATAGAAGTCGTGAGATTTATTATTCATTTGACAGTCATTAGGAGAATAATAAATCTTACAGCGGTCCAGTTTAATATGTCTTAATTCTTAAAACATATCAACATACCAACTAGAAGTCTCCACTTCCATGATCAAGACAAATCATCGTAGTTGATATGTTATAGTCTTCGCAGATGAAACGCCCAATTTCATCACCGACTACGAACTAAAATTCTGAGTTTACAAAGAACTTGTGACTTATATCTTTCTGTGACTTTTCACATAAATCACATACTATGCATCTCATGGATTAAAATAATGTCCAATTAGTTCATTTATAAATAGTCTCATATAATTAAACTATTTAATTATTTATGACATGCCTATAAATTGGATTTTAGGGCATAAATCCCTACAATCTCCCACTTGCCCTCAAAGACAATTTATCACATATCCGACACTTATCTCCCTTTAGAATAATTCATAGTCACTCTAAGGCAAGGTTTGGAAACAAGTTTCAGCCAGATTTATTGCATAAATTATCTTTTCGACTACTACTTCTTAATTACTCATATCTCTCTTATGATATAATACTTAAGCTTAATGTGTATTTTCACCACCTAGGATGAACACATATCTTGAAGTCCAACTTCGTGAATCACAATCAAACTACAAGTCAGCATTTGTACATCCAGTAACTATCAAAACTTCACTTTTGTGGACAAACATATAATCCCTCATTGTTCTAAGATATATGAGTATATGCTTTACTCCCACTAAATTAAGTGATCTTTGATTTAATTGATATTTGCTTACCATGCCCACCACAAAATAGATATTTAGCCTAGTATTTAGCATAGTATAAAGACTTCCTATCGATTTGATATGAGGAACCGTCTTGATATACTCTTCCTTTTATAGGTCTAAGGACCGTAGTCCTATATAAAGGAACTTCAAACTTAAAAGGAAAGAATCCTTTCTTGAAGTATTACATGCTATACTTGGCTAGAATCTAATCTATTTACGCAGTTTGAGATAGACCCAACATCCTAACTTTTGAATTTTAACAAAGTTATAATTCTTAGGATGTGACTAGTCTTTCCCAAGTACTTTATATCAAACTGGATTAGACAACCAAAACTCTATTGATGACAATAACTTTACATCATCCTAAATGATTAGAATGTCATCAATATACATTATGAGATTTATTATTCTATATAGCTTTACACACATAAGGTCTTTTAATACTTGATCAAAATCAAACAATTTGATTTCTTGATCAAAGATGATATTTTATGATTCATATGCTTGCTTTAGTCCATAAACGGAATTTAAGCAACTTGCATACTAAACAATATTGGTTCTTTGCTATGTACAAGTCTAGGAACATCATATAGATGTCTTCCTCAAGATTGCTACTAAAAGAAGCTTTCTTGATATCCATTGCCATATTTCATCCAAATAAAATATAATGGATAAGAAAATCTAAATATGGTCAAACTTGATTATAGGTGAAAAATATTTTCATAATCAAACCATTTCTTTCTAAATAAATCTTTTCGCCACTGGTCTTGACTTTGAAGGTTTGCACCTTCAATTCTATCAATCTCAATTTCTTGTAGACCTATTTGAGAACAATAGGCTCAATGCCAATAGGCACCTCTACAAGTTCTAGACTTTAAATAGAATCTAATTCTATTCACATAACCTTGATCCAATAATTCATATTCATATCATCTATTACCTTTACGTAGGACCGAGGATCAAATTCATATCCTTGTAAAATGACTTCAAAAGTTTATCCCAAAAATATGAATTTACAATCCTCCCACTACGATATTGTACCCGTGTACTAGCTATATATTTAGAATAATGCCTTGTGGTGTATCTAATGTAACCACCTCATTTGTAAATGTATTTTATAGTTGTCTTACAAAAAATTCTGACTTATCTTCTAGAACAATTCTTTAAGATTATTCACATAGTCATCATCAAGAACTTTGTATTTGTACATTACAAACATCTTGTAAGAACTTTGTATTTGCATTTTACAAACATCTTGTCATTTTTATGACTACCAAAACAATCTTCTGCAAATCCTTTTGGATACTTATTATAATCACACATTTTTCTACCTTTTGATTTCAATTTGTCAGACTTCCTTTCTAGCACAAGTGCCAGACATCTCTAAAAGTGGAAGTATCATATACTAGGTTTTCACCCAATCCACAATTTGACAAGTGTCCTAGGAACAAACTTTTGAAATCAAATTTAGAAAATGCATAGTAATAACTAGAGTATATCTCCAAAAGAAATAAGCAAATGGAAATACTTATCATGTACTTTACTATTTCTAAAAGAGTCTTATTCCTCCTTCATGTATGCACTGACTTAAAAAAGTAATTAATACTATACTCCTTTACAATAAAGGAGTCCTAGATCATATTATCCTCTAAATGGAATTCATAGATTGGGAATATTACAAAATAATAGTTCTAAAAGCCCATCTTTCACCAAACTTGAATACCATTTAGATTAATAAGATCTAGACATAAGTGCCAAAACATACAATACCAAAGGATGGAAACTTTCTCTTTAAAAAAATAAAACATGTAAATTTCCATCTAGAAGATAATTATGAACAATGCTTAGCTTTACCAAAATTAGAAACACTTTCTTTTTGGTCATACTTTTAAGTCTAATTTCCTTTTTGGCAACTACTAGGGCAACTTGCTTGCCAAACTGTTTAGTATTATAATTCTTCTTCTTATCACCCTTACCTTCGGTTTAGGCTAAGAATTTGAATTAAATCGTATTGATTCTAGCCTTAGCTTTTAGGATGTCTTCTATTGCGTAGAACTCACTCATCAATTCAGATAATATAAAAAGAATTTATTTTCAAAACAATCTGAATTGATCAAATGAATCTAACAAGGACTTGTGGATCATATCCACATGAGATTAACATTTAATCTCAACATCCAAGAATTCCAATTCATTTTAAAATTGAAGTATTTTCATAAAATGACATATAATTGGAACTTCTTAAGCTTTTCTTAGCACTCAATATGATTCATACCAAACATCTCATTTAGACTTGATATAAAGTCTAAGTCTAGTACTAACTCTTGCATCTCATGCTGTAGCACAAATGAGATAGAAGCCAATATAACATACTAGCATTTCAATGGAGACTATGATCATATCATAACCTATCTTCCATAAATGCATCATGTATAGGAAATTATGACAATGCTGAATCGAAACATGAATATGTACTTCAGCTCCTTTAAGCACCATGTCCAAAATTATTTCTTAGTTAATGTGATTCAACTAAAATAGTAGCTAGAGGACAAAATTTATGACAACTTTATATTGAGACCATGAACTTAATTACCAGGACATTATCATTTTGCATCCATTACCATATAGTATGAAACCCAAAAACCGTACTATATTAGGAGCAACGACAACCTAATCCCGCAATTAATATTCCTCAGCATAGAGTGAATATCAACCACTATGATTAGGCAAGAATTATTCTCATTATTAATGCTATCATGGTAACTCTTACCAAACAAAAATAATTTGCTGCTCTTCCTTTAGCCTCTAAGTAATAATAGCAAGAACTCAGTATAGAGGATACTATTAAACTTAGTCTAGTGTACACCATTGTCTAGAATCATGTGTAGCCATATTTCATCTCTTTAACAGGCTTATTTTGTAGTACCATGATAAAAACACCCTCCGCATGGAATGCAAAGCTCGAAGCTAAGACAAGGTGTTTGATCAAACCACTATGAACCAAGAAATTCAATCTTGTAGTATCATGAAATAAACATCCTCTGCATGGAACACAAGGCTCGAGGCTAAGATGAGATGTTTACCCCACACTACTATAAACTGACAATGGAGGCCGTGAGATCCAACCCTTGTATCTCTCTCCTACTAGAAATTTTAAAACAAGTGGATTGTGTTGAAATCATTGTGATCTAATCACAATTCTAACCCTACACATTAAATGTGTTTAATTTTTTAAATTCAATGTGATGTAACTAAGTCACGTCACAATAGCGTAACGAACATTTGCGCAATTACAAAGAAGTTTAACCTTGTAATCCGTGAAGTAAATACCCTCTGCATGGAATGCAAGACTCGAAGTCAAGACGAGGTATCCACTCACATTACAATAAACTTAACAAAAGGGTTATTTCAAGAACTCCCACTTATTATTTGGGTTTTTCTTAAATAATTGTGATCCCATCACAACTAACAACCTTGCACTTATTAAAGACTCTAATCTCATTAGAATCATTAACTAAAATGGAAGTCCTAAACTATTTAGGATTCCTTAAACACTAACGATTCAAAAATTAGTTATATAGAACTCTATTCTTAACTTATTTGATTAAGCATTCTAGTCTCATTAGAAACTACATAGAATTCTAATCTCATTAGAATGTTCCTTAAAAGACAAGTCCAAAACTATTTAGGACTAAGAGTTCTATTTAACTAATACCTTTGATCCTATTAGGACTTTTAGTTAGAACCATGTGTAATCTAATCACACATAACCTTGCTCTTAAAAAACTTGAAAACACTTATAAAAAAATTCTGATTTTTCTTCTTTCGATCGATCGAATATGTTCCTCGATCGATCAAAAAAGATAAGAAATTCGAACTTGATCATCTGACTCCTTCGATTGATACTCGATCGCCTCTCGATCGATCGAAAAACAAATTCGATCGATCGACTATCAATCGAAAATCAATCCTTTTAAAAGGTCTGATCACTGTTTCACTCGATCAATAGAAAGTGATTTTCGATCGATCGAAACTCGTGAAACACGAATTTCCAGAAATTTTCCAAGGCAGTTTTCTACGATTTTTCTAGAACAAACATACATCATATGAACATTACAGAAAAAGATTGATGTCAAAACTGAAATCTATTGATGCTATAGCCTTAAGATTCAAATTAACATACTTAAATTTAAATTTAAACAACAACATAACACCAATTTAAGTTTTCATCAAATCATAGTTTCAACAACATGCAAAAAATTAAAACCATAATCTTCAAACAATATGAAACTATTGTTAGGATTGGTGCCCTTAAATCCTATTGAGTGATGCTATGTATGATATTAAGTGTGACATTGTGTTAGACATTATGTATGACTTAATATTATATTTAATAAATTTGTTTTATTATTATTTGAAATAATGGTAACATGAATATTCGGACATTATCATATAGTCCATGAGATGCATAGTATGTGATTTATGTGAAGAGTCACAGAAGATATAAATCACAAGTTCTTTGTAAACTCAGAATTATAGTTCGTAGTCGGTGATGAAATTGGGCACTTCATCTGCGAAGACTATAACATATCAACTACGATGATTTGTCTTGATCATGGAAGTGGAGACTTCTAGTTGATGTGTTAATATGTTTTAAGAGTTAAGACATATTGAACTGGACCGCCATGAGATTTATTATTTGCCTAAGAACTGTCAAATGAATAATAAATCTCATGACTTACATTTGCATGAACTCTTAATCCTGAGAGAATAATGGACCTGATCATAAGATGTAGGTTGCTTTGATATATCAGGAGTGAGATCTATAGTAATGGTCAAAATCTCAGTATGTTGGGCAGCCACATTAAGTGTTGATGGAACACGTATTCTCAAGATGGAATTCATAGTCTCTTAATGGAGATAAAAAGTATTCCCTTGAGATAAGTTTAATGAGTTTGTTATTCAGAGAGTTAGGCCTACCCACTTTAGTAAGACTAAAGTATATATTTATGGAATTGGATTTCATAAATATATAATGAATAACATTAAAAGGATTAAACCGGGTACTCAAGGATCAAGACGTACTAAGTTACAAAGTGGCAGTCTATATTAATAACTTTGTATTACTATGAATATTTTATGAAGGGGTTGCATGTAAAATAAAGTCTTGAGATATAATATATAGATAAGACCTAGAGTGCAACTATATTTATATAGTGGTATTAAATATAGTTAATGGTAACTTTGGACTTGTCAAGAGTTGACAGAAAAGCCCAAGGCCCATTGGAGCTAGTGTCTTATTGGTCCCTTTTGGTCCCACTCCAAGTCACACACTTAAGCCCAATTGGTAAGGCCCAAAAGGCCAGCCCAATTAGATATATTGGTTAGATACAAAGGGAAAAACATACAAAAATAAATTGGTAAGAAAATCACCATTGTAATGGTGTGGAAGTGAGTGATAGTCACTCTCTATTAATCCCTTTGTTACCAATTGAGAGATCACACATCTTGGGCGTTAGTGGAATTGGAGTGAAGATTAAGAGTATTCCCAAGTGCTTCAATCTTCGGTTTTGTAATTCACCGCTTCAAGGTACGATCTCTTGTTCTCAAATTCTGAAATTTACTTTATGCATGTTATCAATATTGAATGAAGTAGATCCGTTCAAACTTACTTTTCCGCTGCGCACATCTTTATTTCCATCAAATGGTATCAGAACGGTCTTCAATTTCGTATTGTTTAACATGTTTGTGAGTTTTAGAATTGGAGAAGATAGTTTCATATTGTTAGAAGATTAAGGTTTTAATTTTCTGCATGTTGTTGAAACTATGATTTGATGAAAACTGAAATTGGTGTTATGATGTTGTTTAATTTTAAATTTAAGTATGTTAAATTCAATCTTAAGGCTATAACATCAATAGAATTCAGTTTTGACATTGATCTCAATCTATCATGTTCGTTTTCAAGATGTTTTTTCATGAAAACCCGTAGAAAACTGCCTTAGAAAATTTTTGAAATTTGAGTTTTGCGATTTTCGATCGATCGAAAATCACTTTCGATCGATCGAATGAGACAGTGATCAGACTCTTTAGAATGATAGATTTTCGATTGCTAGTCGATTGATCGAATCTGTTTTTCGATCGATCGAGAGGCAATCAAGTATCAATCGAAAGTGTCAGATGATCAAGTTCGAATTTTTTAATTTTTTCGATCGATCGAGGGGCACTTTCGATCGATCGAAAGAAAGAAAATCAGAAATTTTTCTAAGTGTTTTCACATGTTGGAAAAGTAAGACAATGTGTAATTAAATTATGCATGTTTTAAAACTAAAAACCTTTCTTTTAAAACATCTAGTGGGAGAGAGATACAAGGGTTGTATCTCACGGCCTCCATTGTTGGTTTAAAGTAGTGTGATTAATCACATCGCCTTGGCGTATATGCCTTGCTCCCTTCGGAGGGTGTTTGATTCATGGTACTACAGGCTAAACTTCTTAGGGATAGATGAAATGTGTTTTTACACTGAGAACGACCACGCATCCGTGGAGTTACTTGGTTATTCACATTGATTCTAGGCAATGGTGTACACTAGACTAAGTGTAATGTTAACCTCCTTTCGGAGCTATGTCATTATTACTTAGAGGCTAAAGGAAAACGACAAATTATTTTTGTTTGGTAAGAGTTACCATGATAGCATTAATAATGAGAATGTTTCTCACCTAATCATAGTGATTGGTATGACCTCGCTTCCGAGGAATATTAATTGCGGGATTGGGTTGTCGTTGCATATATTATATTATGGTTTTATTAAGGTTCCATACTATATGTTTATATGCTGAATTGATAATGTTCAGTCTATTGATTATATTCATGTTTATTGTTTTCAGATTTAGAACATGGCATCATTTAGTCCACTTGTAACTGTTCTTAATCAAAACAAACTGACTGGATCCAACTATGTTGATTGGAAAAGAAACTTGGACATAGTTCTCACTACTGAAGAGCATAAGTATGTTCTTACTAAACTATGTCCTAACTTTCCTTCATTAGATGCTCATCTTGAGGAAAAACAACGATATGATCGTTGGCAGAAATCTAATGAGATGGCCAAGTGCTACATCCTAGCATCTATCTCAAATGTTTTACAGCATCAAATGCAGGATGTAGAACTAGCTTCAGACATTATGCAAAGTCTGAAGGAGATGTTTGGTGAGCAAGGCCGTTCTGCAAGGCAAGAGACCATGAGGCAAATTTATAATACCAGAATGGCTGAAGGAAGTTCAGTGAGAGAACATTGTCTTACAATGATCTCTAATCTGAACACATTGGAAGTTTTAGGTGCCGATATAGATGGAGAATCCCAAGTGGATATGATACTCCAGTCGCTACCAGAATCATTCAAGGAATTCAAACTGAACTATAATATGAACAAAAAGATTTATACCTTGTCTGAATTAATGAATGAATTGGTAGCGGCAGAAGGCATTCTTGGTACTTCCAATGTTGAAGCCAGTGTTGGTGAAGCTTCTACTTCTCAACCTAAGTCGAAAGGCAAGGGTAAGAAGAAGAAGAAGAAGGACTTCACCAAACAAGAGGGTAAACAAATTGCCTTAGGGGTTGCTGATAAAGGAAAGAAGATCAAAGGAAAATGTTTCCATTGTGGTGAGAAAGGACATTGGAAGAGGAATTGTCCAGTATTCAAGGCTGCCAAGAATAAAGGTATGAATAACACATTCCTTCTTGAAATATGTTTGGTACAGAATCCCACGGATTCCTGGTGTGTGGATTCAGGTTGTACTAATCATATCTGCAATTCTTTGCAGGGGTTTCAGGAGACCAGAAAGCTTAAAGAAGGGGAGTTGTTTCTTACTTTGGCTTATGGGAGCAGAATTCCAGTTGTAGCTGTTGGTGTTTATAATTTATGTTTTCAATCTAGAGTTCTAATATTAGAAGACTGTTTGTATGTACCTAATGTTCGTAGGAATTTAATTTCTGCTACTTACTTAGGTAAACAAGGATATTGTGTTATCCTAAAAGACAATATTGTAATAAAGAAGGATAAAGTGTTTATCTGTTATGGCAATATTGTGGATGGTCTTTATATTTTAACTCCTGATAAGCATGAATTATATAATTCTGAATTAGATGCTAACTCTCATGTAAAATCATTAAAGAGAAAATTTCCTTCTACTAATGATGCATATCTTTGGCACTTGCGTTTAGGACATATTAATTCAAACAGAATTCAAAGACTGATCAAAGATGGACTCTTAGGGTCCATAGACTTTGATGAATTTCCAGTTTGTGAATCTTGTTTAGAAGGTAAAATGACCAAACGACCTTTTCATGCAAAAGGTAGAAGAGCCCAAGATTTGCTAGAGTTAGTGCATTCTGATGTTTGTGGTTCTATGTCAATCCAAGCAAGAGGTGGCTTTGAGTATTTCATCACTTTCACTGATGAGTACTCAAGATATGGTTATGTGTACCTAATGAGACGGAAGTCTGAAGCCTTTGAAAAGTTCAAAGAGTTTAGGGCTGAAGTTGAGAATCAATTAGGTAAACACATAAAAGCCATTCAATCTGATCGAGGTGGTGAATACCTTCTTGGAGATTTCAAGGATTACTTAACTAAGAATGGGATTGTATCCCAATTGACTGCACCTGGAACTCCACAACAAAATGGTGTAGCAGAAATAAGGAACAGGACTCTTTTAGAAATGGTTAGGTCCATGATGAGTTATTCAACTCTACCTATTTCTTTTTGGGGTTATGCCTTAGAAACAGCAATACATCTTTAGAATTTAGTTCCGTCAAAATCGGTTCCCAAAACACCCATGGAATTGTGGAGTGGGCGTAAGCCTAGCATGAAATATCTCCACATTTGGGGTTGTCCTGCACATGTGTTAAAAGGGAAGCCTGATAAGTTGGAACCAAAATCAGAAGTGTGTTTGCTTGTAGGTTATCCAAAAGAAACTAGGGGTTATTTATTCTATAGTCATAAAGATAATAAAGTGTTTGTTAGCACAAATGCCAAATTCTTGGAAAATGACTACATGAATAATTTTACTCCTAGAAGTAGAGTTGTGTTGGCTGAAATGAATGAACCTGTAAATGAACAACCAATAGATGAAACTAGGGAAGATGTGACTGTATTAGATACACCACAAGATACTACTCATGAGATGTCTAGTACACAAGTGCCTCGTCGTAGTGGGAGAATTGTTCGACCTCCTATAAGATTCATAGGTTTGGGAGAAACTTATGAAGCTATCTCAGAAGAGGTTGAATCGGATCCCTACACATATGATGAAGCAATGAATGATATAGATGCACATCATTGGGTCCAAGCTATGAAATCTGAATTAGATTCCATGTATTCCAATCAAGTTTGGAATCTTGTAGAGGCGCTTAACGGCATTAAACCTGTTGGTTGCAAATGGGTTTACAAGAGAAAGAGAGGGATAGATGGAAAGGTTGAAACCTTTAAAGCAAGGCTAGTGGCGAAAAGGTATACTCAAAAAGAAGGTATTGATTATGATGAAACCTTTTCTCCAGTAGCAATGCTTAAATCTATCAGAATTCTCTTATCCATTGCTGCTCATTTTGATTATGAGATTTGGCAAATGGATGTCAAGACTGCATTTCTTAATGGCAATCTTGAAGAGGAAATTTATATGATGCAACCGGAAGGTTTCATAGCAAAGAACCAAGAGCATTTGGTATGCAAGTTGCAAAGGTCCATTTATGGACTTAAGCAAGCATCTAGGTCATGGAACATCAGATTTGATCAAGCGATCAAGACATTTGGTTTTGAACAAAATCTTGATGAACCATGTGTGTACAAAAGACATCAAGATAAAGTAGTAATGTTCCTAGTGCTTTATGTTGATGATATTCTACTCATTGGAAATGATGTAGGGGTAATGTCATCTGTAAAGGTTTGGTTGTCAAGCCAATTTGATATGAAGGACTTGGGTGAGGCTAACTTTATTCTAGGGATCAAGCTTTGGCGAGATCGCAAGAATAAGATGTTAGGCTTATCACAAGCTGGATATATAGATAAGGTTCTAGAACGGTTTAGCATGCAAAACTCCAAGAAAGGATTGCTTCCTTTCAGACATGGAGTTCCTCTGTCTGATGACCAAAGGCCTAAGACTCAAGAGGAAGTAGATATGATGAGACAAGTTCCTTATGCTTCTGCAATAGGAAGTCTCATGTATGCCATGCTTTGTACTAGACCAGATATCTGCTATTCAGTTGGCATGGTCAGCCGATATCAATCAAATCCAGGACCAAAACATTGGCAAGCTGTAAAGCATATTCCCAAGTATCTACGGAGAACGAGAAATTATATGCTTGTTTACCATTGTGAGGATTTGATTCCCATTGGCTATACAGATTCAAATTTTCAATCGGATCTAGATTTCAGAAAATCCACTTCAGGATGTGTTTTCACCTTGGGAGGTGGAGCCATAAGTTGGCGGAGTATTAAGTAATCTTGTATTGCAGACTCTACCATGGAAGCAGAATATGTTGCCGCTTGTGAAGCAGCGAAGGAAGCTGTATGGCTCAAGAAATTCCTTTCTGACCTTGGTGTAATAAGAATGGAGCAAGTTCCAATCACATTGTTTTGTGATAACAGTGGAGCAGTTGCATAATCTAAAGATCCAAGGAATCACAAGAAAGGAAAGCACATTGAGAGTAAGTACCATATCATTCGAGATATTGTTGCTCGTGGAGATGTGGTGGTAGCAAAGATTGAAAGTGCAAACAATCTGGCAGATCCATTTACTAAAGCCTTGCCTCAAAGGACTTTTGAGTCACATTTGGAGGGAATGGGAGTTAGATTAGTGCACAATAGTCTTTAGGACAAGTGGGAGATTGTTAGGATTGGTGCCCTTAAATCCTATTGAGTGATGCTATGTATGATATTAAGTGTGACATTGTGTTAGACATTATGTATGACTTAATATTATATTTAATAAATTTGTTTTATTATTATTTGAAATAATGGTAACATGAATATTCGGACATTATCATATAGTCCATGAGATACATAGTATGTGATTTATGTAAAGAGTCACAGAAGATATAAATCACAAGTTCTTTGTAAACTCAGAATTATAGTTCGTAGTCGGTGATGAAATTGGGCATTTCATCTGCGAAGACTATAACATATCAACTACGATGATTTGTCTTGATCATGGAAGTGGAGACTTCTAGTTGATGTGTTAATATGTTTTAAGAGTTAAGACATATTGAACTGGACCGCCATGAGATTTATTATTTGCCTAAGGACTGTCAAATGAATAATAAATCTCACGACTTACATTTGCATGAACTCTTAATCCTGAGAGAATAATGGACCTGATCATAAGATGTAGGTTGCTTTGATATATCAGGAGTGAGATCTATAGTAATGGTCAAAACCTCAATATGTTGGGCAGCCACATTAAGTGTTGATGGAACATGTATTCTCAAGATGGAATTCATAGTCTCTTAATGGAGATATAAAGTATTCCCTTGAGATAAGTTTAATGAGTTTGTTATTCAGAGAGTTAGGCCTAACCACTTTAGTAAGACTAAAGTATATATTTATGGAATTGGATTTCATAAATATATAATGAATAACATTAAAAGGATTAAACCAGGTACTCAAGGATCAAGATGTAGTAAGTTACAAAGTGGCAGTCTATATTAATAACTTTATATTACTACGAATATTTTATGAAGGGGTTGCATGTATAATAAAGTCTTGGGATATAATATATAGATAAGACCTAGAGTGCAACTATATTTATATAGTGGTATTAAATATAGTTAATGGTAACTTTGGACTTGTCAAGAGTTGACAGAAAAGCCCAAGGCCCATTAGAGCTAGTGTCTTATTGGTCCCTTTTGGTCCCACTCCAAGCCACACACTTAAGCCCAATTGGTAAGGCCCAAAAGGCCAGCCCAATTAGATATATTGGTTAAATACAAAGGGAAAAACGTACAGAAATAAATTGGTAAGAAAATCACCATTGTAATGGTGTGGAAGTAAGTGATAGTCACTCTCTATTAATCCCTTTGTTACCAATTGAGAGACCACACATCTTGGGCGTTAGTGGAATTGGAGTGAAGATTAAGAGTATTCCCAAGTGCTTCAATCTTCGGTTTTGTAATTCACCGCTTCAAGGTACGATCTCTTGTTCTCAAATTCTGAAATTTACTTTATGCATGTTATCAATATTGAATGAAGTAGATCCGTTCAAACTTACTTTTCCGCTGCACACATCTTTATTTCCATCAACTATCATCTCTAATTCTAAAACTCACAAAACATGTTATACAATTCGAAATTGAAGACCGCTCTGATACCATTTGTTGGAAAAATAGATGTACGCAGTGGAAAAATTGACGGATCTACTTCATTCACAATTGATAACATGCACTATGTAAGTTTCAGAATTTGAGAACAAGAAAGCGTACCTTGGTGTGGTGAAATTCAAAATCGAAGATTAAACGTTCTTGGAAAGACTTTTAATCTTCACTCCAATTCCACTTGATGCCCAAGATGTGTGGTCTCTCAATTGGTAACAAAGGGTGATTAGAGAGTGACAAAAACTCACATTCACACCATTTCACAATGATGTTTCTCTCCACAAATATTCTGAACGTTTTTCCCTTTTGTATCTAACCAATTATCTAATTGGGCTAGCTTTTTGGGCCTTTCCAATTGGGCTTAAGTGTGTGGGTTGGAGTGGGACCAAAAGGAACCAATAAGACACTAACTCTTGACAAGTCCAAAGTTACCATTAACTATATTTAATACCACTATATAAATATAGTTGCACTTTAAGCCTTACCAATAAATTATATCCCAAGACTTTATTGTACATGCAACCCCTTCATTAAATATTCGTAGTAATACAAAGTCATGAAATAGACTGCCACTTTGAAGATTACTACATCTTAATACTTGAGTACCTGGTTTAATCCTTTATGTTATTCAATATATATTTATGAAATCCAATTTCACAAATATATATACTTTAGTAACTCTTTACTAAAGTGGTTGGGCCCAACACTCTGAATAACCAAACCCATTAAACTTATCTCAAGGGAATATTTTATATCTCCGTTAAGAGATTATGAATTCCATCTTGAGAATATATGTTCCATCAACATTAAATGCGGCTGCCCAACATATTGAGGTTTTGATCGTAACTAATAGATCTCACTCCTGATATATCAAAGCAACCTACATCTCATGATCAGGTCCATTATTCTCTCAGGATTTAGAGTTGATGTAAATAGAAGTCGTGAGATTCATTATTCATTTGACAGTAATTAGGAGAATAATAAATCTCACAGCAGTCCAGTTCAATATGTCTTAACTCTTAAAACATATCAACATACCAACTAGAAATCTCCACTTCCATGATCAAGACAAATCATTGTAGTTGATATGTTATAGTCTTCGCAGATGAAACGCCCAATTTCATCACCGACTACGAACTAAAATTCTGAGTTTACAAAGAACTTGTGACTTATATCTTTCTGTGACTTTTCACATAAATCACATACTATGCATCTCATGGACTAAAATAATGTCACATTAGTTCATTTATAAATATTCTCATATAATTAAACTATTTAATTATTTATGACATGCCTATAAATTGGATTTTAGGGCATAAATCCCTACAGTAGGTCACTCACAGCTAGTTGGGCTATGATTGAAACCGAGGGCCTAAGTGGACTCCATAATGGATTGGTAGCAAACCTTTAGTGTACTTAAAGCCCATTATAGGCAATGGCACCGATTGTGAGTTGGTGGGATGAACTTCAGAAGATTTGGGCCTCAATGGAGCCTTCCATCTTCCCACTCATCACTAACCAAGGTTGACGGACAATAGAAACCAAGTGATATGCATGCAAACAAGTATGAAATAGTTTTTTTTTATTTTTTTTATTTTATTATTAAGGCTAAGACATAGGACACATAGGAATTAAACTCACCATCCCCAGCAGAGTCGCCACTGTGGGCACAAGGGGGAAGTCACCACCTAGTTTTTGCAATGGTCTAGGAACCATATATATAACATCCTTTTCAAGGAAGGATATTTGTTTTACTACCAGAGATGTGGGTTTGGAGTTTAGGTATGCTTTTGGGAAGGTGTTAAGAACCCAATATCGCCTAACTCTAAGGTTGGTCTTTCGTCATTGTGTCTTACGTTTTAACCTTATTAAAAACATTTCAATATTTGTAGCTATAACTCACACACACACTAACATATATCTAAGCATAGAATCATGGCATCATTCATCCCAAAACACATATCATATCTACCCATAAAGCAATAAGGAGCCAAACCACACACATATGTAAACCTTAGCATTCATCTAACATGTGAAAACCTTATCATACATCTAAAACAAGGCAGCAACTTAAATGTGGCAATCATAAGATCATATAAACACTTAGAGTCTATTTGGGATCCACTTATTTTGCTAAAACTGAAAACTTTTTGCTGAAAGTACTGTAGATAAAGGTAAAAGTTAGCTGAAATAGTATAGTAAGACCCATGAATAGTATCAAAAAGTGCAATGGAGCCCATGAATAGTAGCAAAAATAAGCTGAATAGTAAAATAAGCTGAATTTTTAAGCTAGAGCCAAACGCACACTTATACTCAAAACCAAACATCATACAAGCATATTCATCACAAAAGATGCATGTTCAAAGCATGACCTACCTTTACTTACCTTGCAGCAACTCAGCACCTATGGCATCAATGCATTGGCATGTGAATGAATGGGATGGTATTAAGATTGAGAAACAAGAAGACAAACCCTCATCTAGCATATAATAACAAACAAACATGTGAACAAAGAAAAAGCAACTCAAAAGCATATAAGAAGGTACGCAGGCCAGTTGTATGTGTACACATACTTCGAGCCTACATGCACATACAAAAGTATGCGCATGCAGACATGCTTGAACCCTAACCCGGAAATAGACAAGCAGAAAAACAGGCTAGAAATGAAAGCCCTAGTTCTAGCAGAATATGCAAGAAAACATAAACCAACTCTAAACAAACAGATTATAACACAAACAAAGCAAGAAAATAGATTAAACAGTAAAAGAAAACTAAAAAGAAAAAAGAGAGGTTGAAGCTTGATACCTCAAAAAGGAGTTCCCAAGCTTTGATTTTGACCGTCCCCCTCAGTCAAATCTATCACTAGTCATTAAATAAGCGATTAGCAACATATCATATATGATCAATATAATGATATTAATGCCAAATTGTCATTGTAACAACGTATTAGTAAAATTGTAAATCATTTCATATGATTATATAAAATTTCATCAAATATAGTATGATTGTAAGCTATAATAATTTGTTGTCACATAAATTATACAAATATAATTTTTTCTAAAACTTGAGAAAAATAAAAAAAACTAAAAATCAATTATCTTTTTCAAGTTTGTCTTGCCCAATGCAACTTCTTAAATCTCAAATGTCTCAACTTTGAACTCAACAATCTTGTAAAATTGTATGGCATCTCATGCCCTTGGTGCACTACCATCTACACTATGCCATCCTATATCAATCTAGTGATCTATAATCAATTATCTTTTTCAAGTTTGTCTTGCCCAATTCAGCTTCTTAAATCTCAAATGTCTCAACTTTGAACTCAACAATCTTGTAAAATTGTATGGTATCTCATGCCCTTGGTGCACTACATGGCTATCATCTACATTATGCCATCCTATATCAATCTAGTGATTTATAATAAGAAATTTTCAAATTTTCTTTTACTATTTGTACACACCCAATTTTGCGACTATCATTCAACCTTATATGCATTCTATTGTATATCATCATCACATCACATCACAAGGGTAAAACTGCAAGTTTGATCATTTGCTTTCCAATTGCATTGCATGAAATAAATCTTAAAGTCATAACGATCAAAATGATAGTTCATTAGCCTTAATCGGATCAATAGATTGAAATATATCAAATAAACAAGTTTTAACGATAACTTGCACTTGCATTAATTAAGTCCCGACCACATATGATGTAAGGTGTCATAACACTATTGGTTATAGGCTTAACTTAAAACTTAATGTAAGGTTGCATGCACCTAATTAAATCCTGAAGATAAAACATTAATTAATTCCAAATATTGGTTAATTTAAATGTTAATTGATCTAATTAAATTATTTTGGAGTTAATTGGCTAAGCTTGAGATTCAAGAAAGTTTGACAAATGGTGAAAGTTTGACAAATGGTGAAAATTTGAAAGGAAATCAAATCAGAACTGAATTTGAAAGAATCAAACTGAAAAGGAAAAAAATAAGGGAGATTCTAGGACCAAGTGCCAATCGACACTTGGACCAAAATCACCAGATTTTCTTCATTTTTTGGCTCAACTTCGACAATTTCAATTTGCTCCTCACTTAGTTTGACCTTAATTCCTACGATTTTCACTTAGAATTCTACACTTGAGATTTACTTCTCTCTTTGTCCCTATTCTCTAGAGTTGGTAGTAGGAAGGTTCCTTTGGTATTTTGGTCCACTTGGTCTCAGTTCACTAGAAGGGTTAGCTTGGTCCTCTTGGTATCAAGCTATCAACTTCCTATTACAAATCCCACTTTAGAGAAGTTTTTGTGCTTGGAATACTTGGGAGTGCGTATGCAAGTTAGATTTTTAACCATTTCTAATAATTATGCCCTAGTTATTTTTCAATTCAAGCATGCTTTATAGATCTTCACATTTACTTGAATGTTAGCATGCTAGATCTAGGTTGTCCTTAGCTTTTCATGTTAAACATGTTTCTAGTTTTTTTCAATTCAAATAACATGCTCACATACTCTTAGATTGAAATTTATCACATAACACACATATTCACCACGGTTTGATTTCAATTCATGTTTGCATACCTAAACTAGGGTTTTCACCATGCCTATGAATGCTTGTTTCAATCTTTAATCACATGTTTGTATGATATCATGCCCCAGTCCCAAACCTTTTCAAATATTGGCATTACCCACAGGAGTGGGTGGAGTCATGTTGGTGTCTTTCTTAAGTGAAGGTTCTACTGATTTTATTATCCCTCCAAGATTAAGGGTTTTACATTTAGTTGTCACTTATTTAATTGGAAAAATAAGAAAACCAAAATTAAAAAGATACATCTTTATTGATGAACTAAAATTGAAAACATACATCTCTTGAAAATAACTAGAAAATTACATGGTTTTGGCCCTAGATTCAATTTAAGAAAAGTACATGACTTTGTTACAATCTAGAAATTGAAAATTACAAGGAAAAACATAATTTACTAACCTTGATCTAAGTTCGGATGCTAGTTTACAAGATGGGAAAGTGTTAGGCACCCATCTTGCCCAGTGAAACTGGTCTTCTAAACTTGGTGGCCAATTGCATATCATAGAATTGAAACAATTCATATAATAAAATAACATGTAATTAAATACTGAAACAAACATTCAAGAGCATGATGAAAACCCTATTCTAGGCATACAGACATGAATTGAAAGAAAAGAAAAGTGAATATGTGTGTGCTATGTGATTAACTCAAATCTAAGACTTTCTCAAAAACAAAAAAAGAAAAAAAAAAAAAAAAAAAAAAAAAAAAAAAAAAAAAAAAACTCAAATCTAAAGGCATGTTTTTAAATTGAAAACCTAGAAACATGCAAAAGTTAAGAACAACCTAAAGCTAACATGGTAATCAAACAAGAACTTGTGAAGAACTTATAATAAAACATGCTTGGACCTAAACACTAGGGCATAATTGAAGGTGAATGGTTTAGAAACCTTAACTGCATGCACTAGCACTCCCAAGCACTCCAAGCAAAAAAAGCATCTCCAGAGTGGGATGCATTAATAAGAAGTTGATCTATTGAGACCAAGAGGACCAAGCTACCCCTTCTAGTGAGTCAAGACCAAAAGGACCAAAAAACCAAAGGAACCTTCCTACTATTAACTCTAGAGAATAGGGACAAAGAGAGAAGTGAAGAAATTTTAGGTTTTTAATTGAAATTTTGGGTGCTTTGAAATGTTGGGGGAATATATACTAAATAGTAGGGATCAATGATGAGTCTCTAAGCAATGTGGGATTCAAGGAAATTCATATTTTCTTAGAAATAACGTGGGATGCAAGGTCAAACTGAGTGGGGAGCAAGCCAGAGCAAAAAAAAAGGAAATATTTCTAGTGATTCTAGTCCAAGTGTTGAACAACACTTGCTTCAAATTCTCGGTTAGTTTTATTTTGTTTCAATTGCGATTTGATTTTCTTACAAATTTTGTTCTTTTTCCATACTTCTTTGGTCCTCAAGCTCAACAAATCAATTCCAAATATATTAAATTATTTATTTATTTGCTTAATTAATCTTTTTTTTTTTACCAATTTTGCTTGGAATCAATTAATGCTTTGTCTTCGAATTGAATTAGGTGCATGCAACCCTACCACAAACTATATCTTCAACCAATAGTGTTATGATACATCATTCAATTTAAATTGGACTAAATATAGAACAATTAGAATTAAGAATTCATAATCATGTTTGGTCGGGAACTAATTCATACAGGTGTATGTTACTGTTAAAACTTGTTTCTTGATATCTTCAATCTAATGGTCCAATTAAGGCTCATGAACTATCATTTTGATCGTTATGACTTCAATATTTATATCATGCAATCCACTTGAAAATCAAATGTTCAAAATTTGAGTTCATCCCTGTGATGTGATATGGTTATGATATGCAATGAGATGCAAAATGCAATGCAAGTGAGGTTAAATGGGAGTTGCAAAATGAGGTGTCTACAATTTTATTGGATGATATAAACTATTTTTGATGATGTGATATGCAATTGGCCTCCAAAGTCTACAAAACTGTTTTTATCTGGCAAGGTAAGTGCCTAACACATTCCTATCTTGTAACCTAACCTTCGAACTTAGACCAAGGGTTCTAGAACAACCATTTCCATGTAATTTATCTTTGTAGAACTTAACTAGGATTCAAAGTCATGTACTTTTTTCTTAGATTGTATTTTGGACACAAGCCATGTAATATTTAGTTACTTCACAAATATGTATAATTTCAATTCATCAATAAAGATGTACTTTTAAATTATGGTTTTCTTATTTTTCAAATAAAATAATTGACAACTCTATTGTAAAATCCTTAACCCTAAGAGGATAGATAAAATCAGTGGAATCTTCACTCTTGAGACGCACTAACACAACTCTACCCATTCGCACGGATTTAGCCCAACTATTGAAAGAAGCAGGTTGGGGGTGCAGTCTCTCACACTATCAAACAAACAAAAAGAAAATAGAAGTTTTATACTTACCAAAGCCTTGAAATGAGAAAATTTCAGTACTTTGTTCTTCAATCTCAACCAAAGCTGGATATGAACCACTTGAAAATTTAAATCTTTTCTATTCTTGTTAGTCGCTTTTTGTTTGTAACAGTGGGTGTGGCTTGTTGTGGATTCAAAAAGGTGAGGGCAAAAAAAGAAAAAGGAAATCTAAAGAAGAAAAGAAAGCTATTGCCTTCTCGTTACTGCTACAGCCAACTCCTACTCGCAAAAGGCTTTGCTAGACTGAGCGTTACTGCTAAACGCAACAGAGATATATGCTAGATAGCTGAGACAATTTAATAAATGAATGGTCATTACTTTGGTATGCTACAAGCAAGACCATCTTATTTTGGTGTATACTTACATAGACCACCCTTTTATATAAAATAAATGGTGGGAGGGGGGGAATCTTGATATATGCTTACATAGACTTTCCATATAAGTATATATATCTTTTTTTGTTTTTTTAAAAGAACTAATATCCTTAACATCACCACCATAATCCTCATTCAAAAAATTTCATACTAGCTTATTGCCATAACTCAAAACAATCTCAAAAATCCCATCTTTCACACTCTCTTACACACTGTTATACTTAGAGCCATCTTTTTTTTTTTTTTTTTTTTTTAAGGCAAATTGCTCTCATGAAGAGACCCATATCCTTTGAAGCTAGTGATCAACAAGGGGACTTGGTGAATGCTCCCCCTAATCACACTCGATTTTTTTTTTTTTTTTCCTTTAATCGAAAATCATCACGAAAGAACTTATTCTAACTTTCTGCTTCTTTACCCCTGGACTTGTATCATTTTACTAATGTCTTACTACTAGACTCATAAACCATTATTATTGCATATTCATGATAAGTTATTGCTTCTCTACTTTTTCTAATTTGTGATTGCTTTAGTGTTGAATGTGGGTTGCTTCATTGTTATTTTACTGCTAGACGTATATGACTTCATTGATACTATACCACTAAAGAGGTGAAAATTTGACCGCAGAGCCTACCACAAGATGTTCCAAACTAATAAATGGATTTGGCTAAGCCTGGGTTCATTAGGGGAGTTTGACCCACCACTCTAATCAAAGCTCCCCTAGATTGATGTTGAGATAGCCAAAGATCTAGCAACTAAAAAAGCCATGACCCCATACTCATATCCACTCAATGAATGAATAAATGAATTCATTTAGGACTTGGAACTTGCTCACCTAGTGAAACTTCCACTTACTACGAATGTGCTGCTAGAGAATCGATGTTGAATTCCAATAGCTAATGGAGTTCTTTTTCTTGCTTACCTAGTGAAGCTTCAGTTTACTCAGGATGTCTTGCTGGAGAAGTGAAGATGACTTCTAGCAGTTTATATAGCTCCTTTTATTTTAATGGTTCGTGCTTGCTTATGCTTGCATTGTTGATGATGATTCTTAGTTCAAAGAGAGAGATGAAGGGGGTGATAGAGAGGGAATACATCCAAAAGGTGGATTGTGTCTTGGTTGCTTGCAAATAGTGAAGTTGCTTCTAGAGAATGAAAAATGGCTTCTAGCAAATGGAAAATTTTCAATCGTCTTTGGTTTCTTTGTTTTCTCCTCTTATTTAATGACTTGCATCTGTGATGGGTTTTCATTCTGATAGGCCAAAAATGAATTGACTCATTGTGATGAATTAATTGATTAATTAGTCAAGTTTATCAATTAATCAAATTAACATGCAAACGCGTGATAGCACAAACAAATCGCCAATTAAACTAAGTATGCAGTGGAAAATAAATTGACATGGTGATTTGTTTACGAATGGGGAAAACCTACACGGCAAAAACCCCACTGGGTGATTTTAAGGTCGCCACTCTCGAGAATCCACTATTATCACAACAAGCGGTTACAAGTAAAGGAATCCCAGTACCTTATATCAACCTACAGTTGAACCCTTACCCCAATACATAATTGGACTTGTTTTGTAGTGACAATCTCTTCTTTTATTGCACGGCTCCCAATACGTGACTAACCAATTGTGTAGATCCTAGTACGCGACTTCAATCACCAACTAGAGAAGGTTGTTGGCAGCAAAGTTCTTCAGTTCATCACATGATGAAGATCCAGAAGATGCTTAGTTACAAAACCATACAGTGCGTAAACACAGTAACTTTTTCACAAGAAAGATGAACTAGGGCAAATTCTGTCTCCGGTTACAATTTGCTTAAACAAACTTTGCTTAACACTTGTACAACTTGTTCCACCTTTGACGGCCCTTAAAATAATCATTTTACATGTCTAGGGTTGTGAGAAAAGAAAGCCCAAACATATAATCCCTGATTGGAGTCAAAATAGAACTGAAATTTTGTTTTTCATAAACCTTGACAAATACCCTATCTGTCGAGCTACTGTCGAGCCACAGGCTAGAACAGCTCTTCAAGGCTCAATAGATAGCTACCTATTGAGCTTTAATGACAGGCACTTTTCAGACTTGAATCTTGGATAGACTTTCATGGCTTTAACACTTGTGCTTGAAACAAGGTTTCTTGAAGTATTAAACACATCCTAGATCTACCCAAATACAAGAAAAGTGTGTTTTGTCAAAGGATTAGCCAATTACATAAAATAATGACATATGTCCTACAATCTCCCCCTTTGACAATTTGTGACAAAACCACAACAAACAAATGAGATATGAGAGAAGTCATAAATCATTCAACCCATATTCACTTGTTGAATACAATAAAATCTATCCTAACACAAACTCAAGACTTTGACAACCTGTATTTCCGAAACACTTTTAAATAAAACTCATCAAGGCATCTTAGTGTGAAACAGAAATAACAGATTTCATACAAGAAATAAGAAACATGTGTATAAAGAAAGAAAAGAAATAACACAATGAGAGATAGGTGAAACAACTATAATAACAACCTCAAATATATATATATATATATATAAACAAGTACAAGGTTTGCTATCACAATATGATCACAAGATCTACAGTACATGAACAATGTATCTAAAATAGAAAGAAAAGAAAAAGATACATAAAATCCTCACTACATCCCTCAATGTGCACTCTCCCCCTAACAAAAATCTCCTATACTAACCATCCCCTTAAGTATTACTACTCTCATAACCAAAACTACTCCCCCTTGTTGTTATGGGTGACAAAGGTTAAGAGCGTCAAGTAGATATCTCGTCAGAGCTGGAAGGCTAGCATCTCCATCCTCACCATCATCATCATTGTCGGAGTTGTCATCGTCCTCGAATGCCTCGGGTGCCTCGAGAGGACGAGAGGCAGACTCCACAAAGCCACCAAGGCGAGCCAGCCATCTAGTAATGTGACCGACATGAGTGTTCACTTGACACAACTCATTAGTGAAAGTGTCAAGGCGAGCATCCATGCGCTGAAACTGCACCATAATCACACCCAGAGTCACACCTCCTGCTGAAGTAGAGGGAGCGTAGGTGGATGGAGCTGAAGGGGTGGGAGGAGCTGCTATACTGGACCACCTCAAATGAAACTGCGCCTCGCTCCGTTTAACAGTAGCGTAGTCAATGGCACACATAACGGAGAAGTAGTCAGACGAGAGAAAAGGAACAGAAAAATGGCATAAATTTTGCGTGATAGCTAAAGGAAAGATGAGCTTATCACGGGTCGCCGTATCCTTATTGTCGGACCGTGTGCCTTACCAATCCATCCAACGACCAATTGGTGAAAGATGAGGGGGCACAAATCTTTTATAGCATTCGATCGCAGACCAAGCCCATTGGTATTGGAGCGAATTATGAAATCCCTCACAATCCCTTCCTCACAATGCGGCTCCAACGACTCGAACCTATGTCCTTAGCTCTGATACCACTTGTCGGACCGTGTGCCTTACCGATCCATCCAACGACCAATTGGTGAAAGATGAGGGGGCACAAATCTTTTATAGCATTCGATTACAGACCAAGCCCATTGGTATTGGAGTGAATTGTGAAATCTTTCACACCTATACACATCTATAATAGAAAGAATGAAATGTGAAGGAAAATCTATAGTGAGATGCTCAAAAAGGGAAAGAAAAAATCAAGCACGAGGCTCTGTGATAGAGTTATAATGAGAGAGAGGGTGCAAAACAAAAGTCATCACCATGTTCATGAATCTAGGACCTTCAGCAAAGGTCGAACATGGAGTAAACTGACAATCACCCCAATCAGAAGGGCACTCATAAAAAGTAGAAATCATCTCGTCTTTGGACAGAGTCCCTCAGATGCTGACAACCGGGGTAGTTAAGATGCTCTACCCTCAGGACATGGAGCACCTCGGATACAATATCCGGTGTGACCACTATACGCGTACCTCGAATGCGAGTATGAAAAAGAGATACAGAATAATCCAGTTCATGCATGTTGAAGTAGAACTCCTGGATCAACACAGAAGGACAGGTGACCAGGATGTCACACAGTGACTCCCAACCCTGACTGCAAATGACAGTGGGTAGGTCAGTGTCGGAGAAGTCTAACAAAATGACTCGACGTTACGAATGAATGCCTCGTCTAGAGAAATTCTCTGAGAAGTCCTTTTAGGCATCCTTATCACGGAACTGAACAGAAGAGGGGTGGGATCAGAAGACAAAGATGCCTCGGAACGAAGAGGATTCCGGGCCGGAGCGGACTTGTTGGATAATCTGGTTTTGTATCTTATACAAAACGCACAGCGGAAGCAACAAAACACAGATCTACTTCAATCATGAAAGATAAACATGTAACCATGAATTCTAGAATAAAGAATAGGGTGCGTACCTTGATGCAATGAATTTCAAAATCTTGACTTGAGAATACCTTTAATCTTCATCTCAATTCCACATGGTGCCCAAGATGTGTGGTCTCTCAATCAGTCTTTTGTACATAGACTCTCAAAGAAAAATCCTTCTTCTCCTTGTAGAGAAAAACTGATTTATTTTCTTTTCATCATATGTACGTTAAAACTATTCTTATAGTTTCTTTATTTAATAACTCTTATTAAATAATGACTAATTATCTAATTGGGTTAGCCTTTTGGGCTTACCCAATTAGGCTTTAGTTTGTGGCTTGAGATGGGACCAAAGGGAACAAATAAGACTCTAGCTCCAATGGGCCTTGGGGCTTTTCCGTTAACTCTTGACAAGTCCAAAATTACCATTAATTATATTCAATACCACTATAAGAATATAATTGCACTCTAGCCCTTATTAATAAATTATATCCCAAGACTTTATTATACATACAACCCCTTCATTAAAATATTCGTAGTAATACAAAGTCATAAATATAGACTGTTACTTTGAAGATTACTACATCTTCATCCTTGAGTACCCGGTTTAATCCTTTATGTTATTCATATATTTATGAAATCCAATTCCATAAATATATAGTTTAGTAACTCCTTACTAAAGTGGTTGGGCCCAACACCCTGAATAACCAAACCCATTAAACTTATCTGAAGGGAATATTTTATATCTCCATTAAGAGATTATGAATTCCATCTTGAAAATATATGTTCCATCAACATTAAATGCAACTGCCCAACATACTAAGGTTTTGACCGTAACTAATAGATCTCACTCCTGATATATCAAAGCAACCTACATCTCATGATCAAATTCATTATTCTCTCAGGATTTAGAGTTGATGTAAATAGAAGTCGTGAGATTTATTATTCATTTGACAGTCGTTAGGAGAATAATAAATCTCACAACGGTCCAATTCAATATGTCTTAACTCTTAAAACATATCAACATACTAACTAGAAGTCTTCACTTCCATGATCAAGACAAATCATCGTAATTGATATGTTATAATCTTCACAAATGAAATGCCCAATTTCATCACCGACTATAAACTAAAATTCTGAGTTTACAAAGAGCTTGTGATTTATATTTTTCTGTGACTTTTCACATAAATCACATACTATGCATCTCATGGACTAAGATAATGTCCCATTAGTTCATAAAAAGATAGTCTCATATAATTAAACAATTTAATTATTTATGACATGCCAACCAATTAGATTTTAGGGCATAAATCCCAACAATCTCCCACTTGCCCTCAAAGACAATTTACCACATATCCAACACTTATCTCCCTTTAGAGTAATTTATAGTCACTCTAAGGCAAGGTTTGGAAATAAGTTACAGCCAAATTTATTGCATAAATTATCTTTTCTACTACTACTACTCACGTACTCATATCTCTCTAATGAGATAATAGTTACGCTTAATGTGTATCTTCACCACCTAGGATGAACACATATCTTGAAGTCCAACTTCATGAATCACAATCAAACTACAAGTCAGTATTTGGATATCCAATAAACATCAAAACTTCACTTTTGTGGACAAGCATATAATCCCTCATTCTCTTAAGATATTTGAGTATATGCTTTACCCCCACTAAATTAAGTGATCTTTGATTCACTTGATATTTGCTTACTATGCCCACCACAAAATAGATATTTAGCCTAGTATTTAACATAGCATAAAGACTTCCTATCGATTTGAAATAAGGATCTGTCTTGATATGCTCTTCCTTTTATATATCTAAGGACCGTAGTCCTTTTATAAAGGAACTTCAAACTTAAAAGGAAAGAATCCTTTCTTGAAGTATTACATGCTATACTTGGCTAGAATCTAATCTATTTAAGCAGTTTGAGATAGACCCAACATTCTAATTTCTGAATTTTAACAAAGTTATAATTCTTAGGATGTTACTAGTCTTTTCCAAGTACTTTATATCAAACTGGACTAGACAACCAAAACTCTATTGATGACAATAACTCTACATCATCCTAAATGATTAGAATGTCATCAACATACATTAAGAAATTTATTATTCTATATAACTTTTACAAACTTAAGGCCTTTTAATACTTGATCAAAATCAAATAATTTGATTGCTTGATCAAAGATGATATTTATGGCCTAGATGCTTGCATTAGTCCATAAATAGACTTTAAACAACTTGCATGCTAATCACCACTGGTTCTTTGCTATGAATAAGTCTAGTTACATCATATAGATGTCTTCCTCAAGATTGCTACTAAAAGAAGCTTTCTTGATATCCATTTCCATATTTCATCCAAATGAAATATAATGAATAAGAGAATCTTGATAGGGTCAAACTTAACAATTGGTGAAAAAATCTTTTCATAGTCGAACCATTTCTTTCTGAATAAATCTTTTCTCCACTAGTCTTGACTTTGAAGGTTTGCACCTTCAAATCTATCAATCTCATTTACTTGTAGACCTATTTGAAAACAATAGGCTTAATGCCATTAGGCGCCTCTACAAGTTCTAGACTTTAAATAGAATCTAATTCTATTCACATAACCTTGATCCAATAATTCATATTCATATCATCTATGGCCTCTATGTAGGACCGAGGATCAAATTCACATCCTTGTGGAATTTCTTCAAAAGTTTATCCCAAAAATATGAATTTATTTGGTAATCCTCCCACTACGATATTGTACCCGTGTATTAGCTATACATCTAGAATAATGCCTTGTGGTGTATCTATTACAACCATCTCATTTCCAAATGTATTTTATAGTTGTCCTATAACAAATTTTGACACTTTTCTTCTAGAACAATCTACCTTTACTTTGAAAGAGCCCTATTCCTCCTTTATGTATGCACTAACTTAAAGAAGTCATTGGAATTTCATTCCTTTTTGAAAAGGAATCCTAGATCATATTATCCTCTAAATAGAATTCATAGATTGTGAATATAACAAAATAATGGTTCTAAAATCCCATCTTTCACCAATCTTGCATACCATTTAGATTAATAAGATCTAGACATAAGTATCAAAACATACAAAATCAAAGGATGAAAACTTTCTCTTTAAAAAAGTAAAACATGTAAATTTCCATCTAGAAAACAATCATGGACAATGCTTAGCTTTACCAAAATCAGAAACACTTTCCTTTTGGTCATGCTTTTGAGTCTAATTTCCTTTTGGCAACTACTATGGCAATTAACTTGTCCAACTGTTTGGTATTTTAATTCCTTTTCTTATCACCCTTACCTTTTGATTCAGGCTAAGAATTTGAATTAAATCATATTGATCTTAGCCTTAACTTTCAGGTGTCTTCTATTGCGTAGAACTCACTCATTAATTCAGATAATATAAAAAAAATATTTATTTTCAAAATAATCTGAATTGATCAAATGATTCTAACAAGGACTTGTGGATCATATCCACATGAGGTTAACATTTAATCTCTACATCCATGAATTCCAATTCATTTTAAAAATAAAATATTTTCATAAAACAAGTTAAGAGAGTTTAGTGAGCATACATTAAGACATGTAAACCTTGTAATGGCCAAATCATATTGTACCTGCACATGTATCAAGAGTAGCAAAGAATATTGAGTGTTGTGTGTGAAAAAACATTGCAAGATTGCATAAGTGTATACATGTTATGACGATTTGAGATATGAGAAAATCACTTTAACTCACACACAATCATAACTGTTTGATGGGGACTATCACCTTCAAGTTACATCCTATAACTCCCACATCTTCTAAAATACACGCTTGCAATCATATATAAAGCATTTTGATCTTTTTGCTTTTATTTTTCTTTGCATATTTTTCTTTTTAAGCAAATCATGCACAGGCATATAAGAGATAAAAAAGAAATACCCAATGAAGTTAAGCTTTTGACATTCCAATTTTGCTATGCCAAAGTACAAAAATGTCATTTCATGATTGGCAGGCAACAGTGGTGAGATGATTATTTATGCCTTTCTCTTAAGATTTTTTAGTCATTCTTGTCAAAAAGAGTAATACGAGTGTTAAGTACAAGAGGTTACTTAATCTTACTCATCACAAACACAAGCCACAAAGCTCACTTGCTTAGTTGTACATAGAGATGCTCATCCAAGCTACAAAAGATACAAAGTTTAGAAAACTTTGTTTCAATGGCCATCCAAAGTACACGAGTACCAATGTACATAAAACACACATTGTTTTTGTATTTTTCTGATTTTTCAATTTTTTTATTTTTTTTATATCAAAAACAAAATAAACAAAACTGAAAACAAACAAAAACATGTTAAACAAAGCAAAGCATAAAAACTAGACTGACTCAAAACTTGAAAGCAAAACACATAAGTAATGCAAACAAAAACAAGAAGGGAGAGATAGAAGAACTGATAGAATCATTTGGAGGCCTTTTCCTTCCACACCTTGGAAGGACCTTTCCGTCTAGCAAATCCTTGACCCGGCGGTGAGGCGGAAGAGTTGAAACCGTTCAAGTTCCTAAGGAACATGAAGGCTTTGAGAAGATCTCCAAGGGGAGCAAAAGAGGATGGAAACTAATTTTGGTTTCCCGATGCGATCATGCCATAGCTCTGTTGAGTCGCTAACCACTTATAGCAATTAGGTCTTGTATGACTGGCTACTCCACAATGATGACAGAGATGCTGCTTCTTCTGTTTAGACTTTTGAGAGTTCGCCTTCTTAGCCCTAGGGTTTTTAGCTTCTTTCTTATCCTGCTTAGGGGGTGCTCCTAGGATAGATTTACCCTTGTCTATGTTCTCACTAGCTAAATTAGTTTTGACATTAGTGTTCTCAATTTCAACATTGTTAACAAGAGGAACAAACATAATAGTACTAGTAGAAGCAATATTAGAAGAAGAGAAATCATACCCTAAACCGGTTTGATCGGAAGCATATTTCTGAAGACTCAGCAATTCATCGAGCTTAGCACTTGAAGTTCTTTCCAACTGAGCTCTAACTTGGAACAATTCTGCCCCAAGCTTCTTGATCTTCTCAGCCAAGAAGTTATTCTCAAATCTCAATGCTCCAATAGTTTGATTGGCTTCATCAAACTTTATGGAAAGCTCTTCACGCTCGAGCTCTACATCACTAAGCTTCTTGGTGGTCAACCTATACAACTTCTCATGCTTTTCTAAGACTTTATATAACTTTTCATAGGCTATGTGGATGTCATCTTGTTCATCTATCTTCTCAAACTTGGACTCCACCAATTCCTCTTTTTCATCCACATCTTCAACAATCCCCTCAGTATGATTGACAGTGGCAGTGAAGGCATTCAAGATTCCGTCATCCTCATTGTTGGAATCAACTTCAGGCTCGGTGTTGCTCAATGTAGCTACAAGTGCCTTGCTCTTTCCAATGGTCTTGAGATATGTGGGGCACTCTTGTTTCATGTGACCAAAGCCTTTACACCCAAAAGCACTTTGATCCTGAAGGAACAGTGTACTGACCACCATCCCTATCATCTTTCTTCCCTTTGTCTTGGATCTTGAACTGAGAAGAACTAGATTGCTTACGATCCTTGTCGAAGCCCTTCCCATTGGCATTCTTCATGAACTACTTGAATTACCTTGTAACGTAGGACTTCATCTTAGAATCCTCATCGTTTGAAGACTGATCAGTATCACCACTATTAGCCTTCAAAGCAATGCTCTTGCTCTTGTTCGATTTCTTGATCCTTGTAAAACCTAACTCATTGATCTGTCGAAGGAATCTTGTCAATGTCCTTTGATTCCTTAATCGCGATGATCTTGGCATGGAATCTTTTGGGTAGAGATCTGAGCACCTTTCTCACAATCTTGGATTCAAGAATGGTTTCCCTAAGATTAAAAGTTGAGTTCACTATGTCCTTGAGTTTGGTAAATAACTCATCAAATGACTCATCCTCTTCCATCTTGATCTTTTCAAAGCTTGTAGTGAGCCTCTGAAACTTTGAGTCCTTGACAGCCTTGGTTCCCTCATAGGTTGTCTGGAGGATAGTCCATGCTTCCTTTACAGTTTCAGTGGAGGATATCTTCTTGAATTCCTCATTAGTGACTGCACTGAACAAAGTATTCAATTCCCTGCTATTGAAGTTTGCCACCTTGATCTTAGCATCATCCTAATCGGTCGGCGCTTCCTTTGGCTTGGTACAGCCAATCTCTACAGCTTACCACACCTTCTCATCTAAAGACTGCAAGAAAGCTCTCATGCATACTTTCCAATATGCACAGTTAGTACTATCAAATAAATGAGGCATGATAAGAGACTGTCCTCTATCCATGAAAAATAGGGGTCAATGGATCACACAAAAAGATTAAAACCTAATCAGTGTGTGCCTGCTCTGATACCACTCGATAGGCCAAAAACGAATTGACCCACTGTGATGAATTAATTTATTAATTAGCCAAGTTTATCAAATAATCAAATTAACATGCAAACGCGTGGTAGCACAAACAAATCACCAATTAAACTAAGTATGCAGCGGAAAATAAACTAACATGGTGATTTGTTTACGAATGAGGAAAACCTACATGGCAAAAATCCCACCAGGTGATTTTAAGGTCACCATTCCCGAGAATCTACTATTATCACAACAAGCGATTACAAGTAAAGGAATCCTAGTACCTTATATCAACTTACAGTTAAACCCTTACCCCAATACCCAATTAGACTTGTTCTATAGTGACAATCTCTCCTTTTATTGCACAGCTCCCAGTACGTGACTAACCAATTGCGCAGATCCCAGTATGCGACTTCAATCACCAACCAGAGAAGGTTGTTATCTGTAAAGTTTTCAGTTCATCACACGATGAAGATCCAGAAGATACTTGGTTACAAAACCTTACGGTGCACAAACATAGCAACTTCTTCACAAGAAAGATGAACTAAGGCAAATTCTATCTCAGGTCACAATTTTCTTCAACAAACTTTGCTCAACACTTGTGCAACTTTTTCCACCTTTAACGGTCCTTAAAATAATCATTTTATATGTCTAGGGTTGTGAGAAAAGAAAGCCCAAACATACAATCACGGATTGGAGTCAAAACAAAACTGAAATTTTTTTTTTCATAAACCTCGACAGATACCCTATCTGTCGAGCCACGGGCTAGAACAGCTCGTCAAGGCTTGATAGATGGCTAGCTGTCGAGCTTTAATGAACAACACTTTTCACACTTGAATATTGGACAAACTTGCATGGCTTTAACAGTTGAACTTGAAACAAGGTTTCTTGAAACATTAAACATATCCTAGATCTACCTAAATACAAGTAAAGTGCGTTTTGTCAAAGGATTAGCCAATTGCATAAAATAGTGACATATGTTCCTAACAAATGAATCACATATGTCCTAACACATTCTTCTATATCACCCCTTCCTTTATAGTGGAAGGGATGGTCTCTCCTTTCCTCCACTTGTACTTTCCAATCAATTTTCTTACACCCATAAGGTTTTTGGGAATTGATAGGCCATTAATATAATGACCCCTTAGGTAGATTCACCAATTAATTAGCCAAGTTAATTAATTTGGTTTAATTACATGCAATAAGCGTGGTAGTACAAACAAATCACCAAATAACTAAATGCAGCGGAAATTAAAAATTGACACGGGTGATTTGTTTACGAATGGGGAAAATCACCATAGCACAACTCCACTAGGTGAATTTAAGGTCACCACTCCCGAGAATCCTGTTAGGACATATGTGATTCACATGTTAGGAACATATGTCACTATTTTATGTAATTGTCTAATCTTTTGACAAAACACACTTTTTTTATAATTGGGTAGATCTAGGATGTGGTTGATGCTTCAAGAAACCTTGTTTCAAGTTCAAGTATTAAAGGCATGCAAGTTTGTCCAAGATTCAAATGTGAAAAGTGTTGTTCATTAAAGCCCGTGGCTTAACAGTAGCTCAACAAATAGGGTATCTATCGAGGGTTATGAAGTTTAGTTTTTTAGGACTGTTTTTCATCCAATCCGTGATTATATGTTTAGGCTTTCTTTTCTCTTAACCCTAAACATATAAAAGGATTATTTTAAGGGCCGTCAAAGGTGACACAAGTTGCACAAGTGTTAAGCAAATTTTGTTCAAGCAAATTGTGACCGAAGACAGAATTTGCCCTAGTTCATCTTTCTTGTGAAGAAGCTACTATGTTTGTACACTGTAGGATTTTATGACCAAGCATCTTCTTGATCTTCATCGTTTGGATGAACTGAAGAACTTTGCAGCTAACAACCTTCTCTAGTTGGTGATTGAAGTCACATACTGGGATCCGCGCAATTGGTTAGTCACGTACTGGGAACCGTGTATTGAAAGGAGAGATTGTCACTACAGAAGAAGTCCAATTAAGTATTGGGGTAAGGGTTCAACTATAGATTGGTATAAGGTACTGGGATTCCTTTACTTGTAACCGCTTCTTGTGATAATAGTAGATTCTCGGTAGTGGTGACCTTAAAATCACCCAGTGAGGTTTTTACCGTGTAGGTTTTCCCCATTCGTAAACAAATCACCGTATCAATTTATTTTCCACTGCATACTTTAGTTATTGGTAATTTTTTTGTGCTACCACGCATTTGCATGTTAATTTAATTAATTAATAAATTTGGCTAATTAATCAATTAATTCATTGTAAGGGGACAATTCATTTTTGGCCTATCAAATCCACCATTATCAAAACAAGCAGTTACAAGTAAAGAAATCTCGATACCTTATACCAACCTACGGTTGAACTCTCACCCCAATACACAATTGGACTTGTAATGTAGTGACTGATAGAAAAATACATGTTTGTATCACATACAAAACATACACAGCGGAAAAATTAACAGATCTACTTCATTCGCAATTGATAACATATGCTATGTAAGTTTCAGAATATAAGATTAAGAGAGTGTACCTTGATGCAGTGAAATTCAAAAAAAAGATGAAAAGTACTTGGGAACACTTTCAATCGTCACTCCAATTCCACTTGATACCCAAGAAGTGTGGTCTCTCAATTAGTTGTATATGTATGTCTCTAGAGAGAATTCAAGAGTGTCTAACACTCACATACATACTCTTTCATATTCTTACAAAAATTCTATATGTTTCTCTCCACATAACTAATTATCTAATTGGGCTAGCCTTTTGGGCCTTACCAATTGGGCTTTAGTGTGTGACTTGGAGTGGGACCAAAAGGGAACAAACAAGGCATTAGCTCCAATGGGCCTTGGGCTTTTCTGTCGACTCTTGATAAGTCCAAAGTTACCATTAATTATATTTAATACCACTTTATAGATATAATTGAACTCCAGGCCTTATTAATAAATTATATCCCAAGATTTTATTGTCCATGCAACCTCTTCATAAAATATTCGTAGAAATATAAAGTCATAAATGTGGACTGCCACTTTGTAAATTGCTACATCTTAATCCTTGAGTACCCGGTTTAATCCTTTTAAGTTATTCATTATATATTTATGAAATCCAATTTCATAAATATATACTTTAGTAGTTTCTTACCAAAGTGGTTAGGTCTAATTCTCTAAATAACTGAACTCATTAAACTTATCTCAATTGAATATTTTATATCTCCGTTAAGAAACTATGAATTCCATCTTGAGAATATATGTTCCATCAACACTAAATGTGGCTGCCCAACGTACTAAGGTTTTGACCATTACATTAGATCTCACTCATGATATATCAAAGCAACCTATACTTCATGATCAAGTCAATTATTCTCTCAAGATTAAGAGTTCATGTAAATATAAGTCGTGAGATTTATTATTCATTTGACAGTTGTTAGGAGAATAATAAATCTCACGGCAATCCAGTTCAACATGTCTTAACTTTTAAAATATATCAACATATCAACTAGAAGTCTCCACTTTCACGATCAAGATAAATCATCTTAGTTGATATGTTATAGTCTTCGCAGATGAAATGCCCAATTTCATCACCGACTATAAACTAATATTCTGAGTTTACAAAGAACTTATGATTTATATCTTCTGTGACTTTTCACATAAATCTCATACTATACATCTCATGGACTATATGATAATGTCCGAATATTCATGTTACCATTATTTTAGATAATAATAAAATAACTTTATTAATTACAACATTAAGTCATACATAATGTCATACATTATAACATACATAGCATCATACAATAGGATTTAAGGACACTAATCTTAACAATGACAATCTCTCCTTTCAATGCACGGCTCCAAGTACCTGACTAACCAATCGATGCACGGATCCTAGTACCTGACTAACACATCAACTTGAGAAAGATGCTAGCTGCAAAGTTCTTCAATTCATCCACACGGTGAAGATCAAAAAGCTCCTTAGTTACAAAACTCTCGGCGCAAAGACGCAGCAGCTTCTTCAAGAGGAAGATGAACTAGGGCAAATTGTCTCCGGTCACAATTTGAGTGAATAATCACTTTGCATCACCCTAGACGGCCCTTAAAATAATCCTTATATATGTCTAGAGTTGTGAGAAAAGAAACCCTACACAAATAGTTTGGATATGTGTGAAAAACAGAAATGAAAATCTGAATTTCATAATTCTCGTTAGATACAACTTCTGTCGAGAGCTGTCGAGAATTATATATTACATCTCTATAGATACATCTGTCGAAATATCTATCAAGCTTTAATGAACAACACTTCTTCACTTGATTTTTGGATAGATTTGCATGGCTTCAACACTTGGACTTGAACTCTTGTTCCTTGAAGTATTAAACACATCCTAGATCTACCAAATTATAAGTAAAGTTCGTTTTGTCAAAAGATTAGCCAATTCTATATGACATATGTTCTTAACAAGTTCTACATATGTCCTAACAATCTCCCCCTTTGGCATTCCGTGACAAAACCACAACAAACAAATGAAGTATGAGAGAAGTCATAAATCACTAAACTCATAAAAACTTGTTGAATACAATAAAATCTAATCTTAACACAAACTTTTGAAAAACTTTGTAAAAAGAGAGTTCATGGCATGATAGACTTTGACAACCAATATTTCTGAAACACTTTAAACAAAACTCATCAAGGCATCTTAATGTGAAACAAAATAAAAGGTTTCATACAATAAGAAGAAACATGTGTAAAAAGAGAGAAATGAAATAACACATGGAGACATAGGTGAAAATAATAACAACATCATCATATATATATATATATATATATATATATCAAAGACAAGTACAATGTTTGCTATCACTAAGTGGTCACAAAACCGATGTATAAAAGATAATATATCTAAA
This sequence comes from Quercus glauca, assembly GCA_023736055.1. Taxonomy (NCBI): domain Eukaryota; kingdom Viridiplantae; phylum Streptophyta; class Magnoliopsida; order Fagales; family Fagaceae; genus Quercus; species Quercus glauca. The sequence goes on along the minus strand of CM043322.1, from coordinate 41,614,784 downwards.
ATGAAAGAAAAGAAAAGATAAATAAATCCTCACTACATCCCTCCTAAGATATAAACACTCCCTCTAACAAAAATTCCTATGCTAACTCTCCCCCTAAGTACATGACTACTCTTATACTCAAAACTACCCCCCTTTTTTGTCACGAATGACAAAGGGCAAGTCACTGAGAAGCAGTCATCTATTTATCACCGAAAGAGCTAGCATCTTTATCCTCATGATCATCACCATCGCTGGAGCCATCATCAGCGTCCTCATCCTCTAAAGCTTGTGGAGATGGAGAAGGATATGGAGACGCGGTGAAGCCACCCATGCGAGCCTATCATCGTGCAATACAACTAACACGGGTGTTCACCTGATACAACTCAATGGTAAGTGTATCAAGGTGAGCTTCCATGTGCTCAAGCTACGCCATGATGGCCTTTAGCGTCACACCACCCACAAAAGAAGAAGAAGGAGCAGAGGTGGATGGAGCGGAATAAGATGAAGGAGTCGCCGTCTCAGTTCGTTACTACTTCAATCAAAGCTGGGCCTCACTCTGTTGAACAGACACCGCGCTGATGCCACCCATGACGGTGAAATGAGCAGACTCAGGATAAGAGATGGAGGAGTGGTAAGTGATCCTCGTGATAGCAAAAGGAAAGATAAGCTTATCACGGGTCGTCGTATCCTTACAGACATCAATAAGGGAAAGGATAAAATGAGAGGGAAAGTCTATAGTAAAGTCCTCGATAAGGGAAAGCAAAAGGCGAGCACGAGGCTCAGTAATAAAGTTACAGTAAGACAAGGGATGGAGAACAAATGTAATCACCATATTCAAGAACCTCAGATCATTTGTAAAGCCCAAGCATGAGGTGTTTTAACAATCATCCCATAAAGAAGGTGTCTTACAAAAGAGAGACAAAAGCTCGTCTTTGGACACAGTCCTCAAACGTGGACATCTAGGGTAACTAGGATGCGATACCCTCGAAACATGTAGCACCTCGGAGATAAGCTTCGGAGTATCTACTATACGTGTACCTCATACATCAGTAATAAACCAAGGTACAGACGAATCAAAACCATGCATATTCGAGTAGAACTCCTATACGATCACGGTGGGACAACTCACGGGTATCTCACATAAAGATTCCCATCCCTGCCTGTGAATGACAGTCGGTAGATCAATATCGGAAAAATCTAATAAAATCGCGCAGCGTCCCGAATGAATGCCACATTTAGAGAAGTTCTTCGAGAAGTCTTGACAGGCCTTCTTATCACGAAACCAGATGTGAAGAGAAGTAGGATCAAAAGATGATGCCTCGGAACGAAGAGGGTTCCGAGATAGAGTAGTTTTACGCTTGGGTGCCATGCGCAGACTATCCAAGAGAGAGAGAGAGAGAGATAAACAAAAAAGTACCATCAACATAGAGTACCAAATAGGAAAGGAAAAGGTACATATGCATGAACAATGCATAAGCATGTGACGTGTAAAGAAAATTGCATAATGGGCTCAACCCAATCCAATCCTACCATCGCATAAGTTTCAACATATAAACACATATCTATAATGCATGAAATATTGTGAAAATGCAAATGTAATGCAATGCATGAGGATATAACATCATATAAGTGAAACCTAACCCAAAAATTTCACAAAATACTCATCAATTTTCATAAACCCCAAAAATTTTAAGAAAACCCAAAACCTAGGTCTAAATGCGTGGAATGCATGAAGAATGAAGGAAAGAAAGATCATACCAAAGGGAAAAAGATCACACTAGGCTGAAATCCAAGTGGGCTAGAGGTTTATGTTGGGATTTGTGCCCTAGAATCCTATTGCATGATGCTATGTATTATATTATGTATGACATTATGTATGACATGATGTATGACTTAATATTACAATTAATAAAATTGTTTTATTATTATTTGAAATAATGGTAACATGAATATTTGGACATTATCATATAGTCCATAAGATGCATAGTATGTGATTTATGTGATTTAGTCACAGAAGATATAAGTCACAAGTTCTTTGTAAACTCAGAATTTGGTTCGTAGTTGGTGATGAAATTGGGCATTTCATCTGCAAAGACTATAACATATTAACTAAGATGATTTGTCTTGATCATGAAAGTGGTGACTTCTAGTTGATATGTTGATATGTTTTAAGAGTTAAGACATATTGAACTGGACCGCTGTGAGATTTATTATTCTCGTAACGACTGCCAATTGAATAATAAATCTTACGACTTATATTTGCATGAACTCTTAATCCTGAGAGAATAATGGACCTGATCATGAAATGTAGGTTGCTTTGATATATCAAGAGTGAGATCTAAAGAAACGGTCAAAACCTCAGTATGTTAGGCAGTCACATTTAGTGTTGATGGAACATATATTTTCAAGATGGAATTCATAGTCTCTTAACGGAGATACAAAATATTCCCTTGAGATAAATTTAATGGGTTTGTTATTCAGAGAGTTATGCCTAACCACTTTAGTAAGAAATTACTAAAATATATATTTATGAAATTAGATTTCATAAATATATGATGAATAACTTAAAAGGATTAAACCGGGTACTCAAGGATTAAGATGTAGTAATCTACAAAGTGGCAGTCTATATTCATGACTTTGTGTTACTACGAATATTTTATGAAGGAGATGCATGTACAATAAAGTCTTGGGATATAATTTATTAATATTTTATGAAGGAGATACATGTACAATAAAGTCTTGGGATATAATTTATTAATAAGGCCTAGAGTGCAATTATGTTTATATAGTGGTATTGAATATAATTAATGGTAACTTTGGACTTGTTAAGAGTTGACAGAAAAGCCCAAGGCCCATTGGAGCTAGTGTCTTATTGGTCCCTTTTGGTCCCACTCCAAGCCACACACTAAAGCCCAATTGGAAAAGCCCAATAGGCCAGCTCAATTAGATAATCAATTAGTTATAAGGGGAGAGACATACAGAATTTTTTCATTAGAAAAAAGAGAGACATCATTGTGAAATGGTGTGTATGTGTGAGTGAAACCACTCGATTAATCTCCCTTAGAAACTGATTAAGAGACCACACTTCTTGGGCGTAAAATGGAATTGGAGTGAAGATTAAAAGTGTTCCCAAGTACTTCTAATCTTTTGTTTTGAATTTCACTACACCAAGGTACGCAATCTTGTCCTTAAATTCTGAAATTTACACAATGCAAGTTATCAATCATGAATAAAATAGATCCATGTTTGTTGCTTCCGCTGTGTGTTTTGTATGAGATACAAAACCAATTTTTCCTACAATTGGTATCAGAGCCAGGTTTTCATATCATGATTGTATATCATGTGATTGGATTTTAGAATAAAAGAAAAACGGTTTCTTGATGTTCAACGTTGTTTCAAGTATAGTTATTGAAAGTCATTAAAATAACCGTTCATGATGATGACAATCGTATTGCATTGGTTTGTTCAAAGTGGCCTTTAACTATTAAGTATTGATGCAGTGACTTATTAATTGCCTAGATATGGTTATATGAATCTAATTGTCCGTTTCGAAGTTTATCCCTTGGCCATAGACTTTTAGAAGATTTGTTGTTTGGATATAGTTATTCAAATAACTGTCTTGATGAAAGTATAATGGCCCACGGATTGAAAGGCACTGTATCATGGCCCACGGATGATTTTGTTATCTTCAAGGATTCTCTTGAATCCTTGTTATATAACAAGACCATTGATTGCATATAGATGTATCTCTTGGCATGAGTTTATTATAAAGCTTTTGTTTTTGCATGATTTCGTGGACCCCATGTGGCAAATTCCATCTGCCATTAACATGCTTTCATTTATATACTTGTTAAAGCTTTATAATTTATATTGCCAATTGTTTTTTGATTTTTGCTAGACGTATATATATGAATGAATAGTTTTCATTCTTGAATGATGAACATGTAGATGTTAGTCTAGTGATATAAATTTATGATCAAATAGTATATTAATGCTAGAATAAAGTATTTTGGTTTCCTGTTACAATAATTTAATGAAATTTATTCCTAATGAGATTAGGATTATGTTTTCAAGGGTTTCTAGCATTATTATGGTTCTTGATCTTAAAAACTTTTAATTTAAAATATCTAGTGGGAGAGAGATACAAGGGTTGGATCTCACGGCCTCCATTATCAATTCATAGTAGTGTGGGTAAGCACCTCGTCTTGGCGTATATGCCTTGCGATCCCAAAGGATGGTGTTTACTGCATAGTACTACAAGATTGAACTAACTTGTTTAAAGTAGTGTGGACAAGCATCTCGTCTTGGCGTATATTCCTCGCGATCCCAAAGGAGGGTGTTTTGTTCCATGGTACTACAAGTTTAAACATTATAAGGGAGATGAAATGTGGCTACACATGATTCTAGATAATGGTGTACACTAGACTAAGTGTAATGTTAACCTCCCAAAGGAGCTATGTCATTATCATTTAGAGGCTAAAGCTAATACGGCATATTATTAGTGTATGATAAGAGTTATCGTGATAGCACTAATAATGAGAATAATTCTCAATCTATTAATGTGTTTATAACAAACTTGCTACCAAGGAATTATAGACATGGATTGGTTTGTCATTACATATATTATTTTATGGTTTTATAAGGTTCCATATTATATGTTTATATGCTAAATTGATAATGTCTAGTTTACTTATTATATTCATGTTTGTTATTTTCAGATTTAAAATCATGGCATCATTTAGCCCACTTGTTGCTATTCTTAATCAAAACAAACTGACTGGATCCAACTATGTTGACTGGAAAAGAAATTTGGACATTGTTCTTACTGCTGAAGAGCACAAATATGTGCTTACTCAACCATGTCCTAGCTTTCCATCATTAGATGCTCCTCTTGAGGAAAAACAGCGATATGATCGTTGGTAGAAATCTAATGAGATGGCTAAGTGCTATATCCTAGCATCTATTTCAAATGTTCTACAGCATCAAATGCAGGATGCAGAACTAGCTTCGGACATTATGCTAAGTCTGAAGGAGATGTTTAGTGAGCAACGCCATTCTGTAAGGCAAGAAACTATGAGGCAGATTTATAATACCAAAATGGCTTAAGGTACTTCAATAAGGGAGCATTGTCTTAGGATGATCTCTAATCTGAATACATTGGATGTTTTAGGTGCCGATATTAATGGAGAATCCCAAGTGGATATGATACTCCAATCACTACCAGAATAATTCAAGGAATTCAGACTTAACTATAATGTGAACAAAAAGATTTATACATTGTCTGAATTGATGAATGAGTTGGTAGCAGCAGAAGACATCCTTGGTACTTCTAGTGTTTATGCTAATATGACTGAAGCTTCTACGACTCAACCTAAGTCGAAAGGCAAGGGTAAGAAGAAGAAGAAGAAAGACTTCTCCAAGAAAGATGGTAAACAAGTTGCCTTAGGAGTTGCCAACAAAGGAAAGAAAATCAAAGGAAAGTGTTTCCATTGTGATAAGAAAGGACATTGGAAGAGGAATTGTACAATATTTAAGGCTACCAAGAATAAAGGTATGAAAAGTACATTCCTTCTTGAAACATGTTTGGTACAGAATCCCACAGATTTCTAGAGTGTGGATTCAGGTTGTACTAATCATATCTACAAATCCTTGCAGGGGTTTCAGGAGACCAGAAAACTGAATGAAGGGGAAATGTTTCTTACCTTGGCTAATGGGAGCAAGATTCTAATTGTAGCTATTGGAGTGTTTAATTTATGTTTTGAATCTAGAGTTTTAATATTGGAAGATTGTTTGTATGTACCTAATGTTCGTAGGAATTTAATTTCTGCAACTTATTTAGGTAAACATGGATATTATGTTATCCTACAAGACAATGTTGTAATAAAGAAGGATAAAATGTTTATCTGTTCTGGCGATATTGTGGATGGTCTTTATATTTTAACTCCTGATAAGCATGAATTATATAATTCTGAATTAGATCATAACTCTCATGTAAAATCGTTAAAGAGAAAGTTTCCTTCTACTAATGAAGCATATCTTTGGCACTTGCGTTTGGGTCATATTAATCCAAACCGAATTCAAAGACTGATCAAAGATGGATTCTTAGAGCCATTGGAATTTGATGAATTTCCAGTTTGTGAATCTTGTTTGGAAGGCATAATGTCCAAACGACCTTTTAATGCAAAAGGTAGAAGAGCCCAAAAATTGCTTGAATTAGTTCATACAGATGTATGTGGTCCTATGTCAACCCAAGCAAAAGGAGGTTATGAGTACTTCACCACTTTTACCGATGATTACTCAAGATATGGTTATGTATACCTAGTGAGACGGAAGTCCGAAGCCTTTGAAAAGTTCAAAGAGTTTAGGGCTGAAGTTGAGAATCAATTAGGTAAACACATAAAAGCCATCCGATCTAATCGTGGTAGTGAATACCTTCTTGGGGATTTCAAGGATTACTTAACCCAAAATGGGATCATATACCAATTGACTGCACCTAGAACTCCCCAACAGAATGGTGTAGCAGAAAGAAGGAATAGGACTTTTTTGGAAATGGTTAGGTCCATGATGAGTTACTCAACTTTACCAGTTTCTTTTTGGGAATATGCACTAAAAACTACAATGCATATTTTGAATTTAATTCCATCAAAATCTATTCCCAACACACCTAAGGAATTGTGGAGTGGGCATAAGCCTAGTATGAAATATCTCCACATTTGGGGATGTCCAACACGTGTTGAAAAGGAAGTCTGATAAGTTGGAAGCTAAAACCGAAGTATGCATGTTTTTAGGGTATTCAAAGGAAACAAAGGGTTATTTATTCTATAATCATAAAGATAACAAAGTGTTTGTTAGCACACATGCCAAATTTTTGGAAAATGATTATATGAATAATTTTGATCCTAGAAATAAAGTTATTTTGGCTAAAATGAATGAACCTGTAAATGAACAACCAATGGATGAAACTAAGGATGATGTGGCTGTATTAGATACACCACAAGATATTACTCAGCCAAGATAGAAATCTGAGCGGGAGATTTGTTCAACTTCTGAATCACACTATATTGTAGTCTTCCTTTCAAAGTCCATGAAGTTCTCATCATTTTGGGCCTAGGCATACAACAAAGAGGCCCAAGATTAGGGAAGTTCATATTTGACTTTATAGGATTTTGGCTGCTAAGTCCATAGCATACTTGTTATCTTGGGCCTAAAGTCCTCCTTTTCAAAATGGCTTTTTAGATTTGGGCTTACGATAACAATTAGGCTATGGTCTTATGAACCTTTCAAGTTAAGACATACATTTGGATTTAGGGACAAGCCTCTTACATGTGAGAACTTTTTTCTTTTGTCCCACTTGTCTTAGGGAATGCCATAAATTTAAGGTCATCCTTCCAATTTTATGTCTTTTTTTTGTCCTTTAGAATTAGGTGACCATGAGATATATGGTTGAATAAACAAAAGATATATAAAGTGTATCCTCTTCTTGATTGGATCTAAGATCTCTCTAAGTGTGGGTAGGCCTCCCTAAAGCTAAAGGGATAGATAAGTAGGTCACTCATTACTATCTGGGCCATGATTCCAACCAAGGGCCTAAGTGGACCTTTGTGGATTGGTGGTAAACCATTAACGTACTCAAAGCCCATCATTGGCAAAGGCACACATTGTAAGTTGGTGGGATGAACTTCGAAAGACTTGGGCCCAAATGGAGCCTTCCATCTTCCCACTAATCGCCAACTAAGGTAAAAGGGACAAAATGAACCAAGTGATTTATGTGTGCAAACAAGTATTAAATAAGCCTTTATTAAGGTTAAGACATAGGACACATAGGAATTAAACACATTATCCCTTGTCGAATTGCCACTATGAACACAACAGGGAGTCACCTCCTTGTTGTTGCAATGGTCTAGGAACCATATATATAGCATCCTCTCGAGGAAGGACATTTTGATCTTACTACCAGAGATATGGGTTCGAAGTTAAGGTATGGTCTTAGGAAGGTGTTAGGCACCTAAAACCGCCCAACCTTAAACCCTTCATTGTGTCTTATGTCTTAACCCTATTAAAGGCATACTCAATATTGTATCTATACTCACGCACACACTAGCATACATTTAATCACTCAACAAGGAATCAATCATGCTTCAACACATCATTTCTTAACATACATCTTGCATAGCAACATATATCCAAGCATAAACCCTAGCTAGCATGACAAAACATGTAACTCACAGATCCTAGCATTCATCTAGCATCATATCCATCCAAGACAGCAAGCATACATATAACATGACGACATCAAAGAATCATATTAAAGGTATCAAGAACATGTTATTCAACCAATCATCAAAGCAAAATCATATTCAAATATGCATGCTCATGTGAATGCATGACTTACCTCACTTACCTTGCAACAACTCAGCACCTATGGCATTACGCATGGACATGTGAATGAATGAAATGATATTAAAATAAAGATACATGGAGAGAAAGCCCTAATCTAGCATGCCACAATAAACAAACATGTGAACAGAGAAGCATAAAGCTTAAAAGCATACAAGAATATTAAAACAGAAGCATATGATGTGAAATAAAATAAGGAATAGAAAGTAAAAAACATGAATTAGGGTTTTTGGGCATGAGTATGTGTGCGCATACATAGGCCTGCGTACGCAAGCCAGTTGTATGCGTACGCATACTTTGAGCCAACATACACGTGCAAGAAGCATGTGCATGCGTGCAAGAAGCATGTGCATGCGTGCAAGAAGCAAGCGCACACAGGCACTCCGTAAACCCTAACCCAAAAACAAAAACACTAAAAAATACTTGAAAGCTTAAATCTAGCAACCTAACATGCTTTTAGTTCATATAAACACATAAACCTAGACTAAAAAAACATATTAAAGTGTAAAACAAGTAAAGAAACCAAACAAAAAATAGAATTGAAAGCAGAAAATAAAAGAAAAAGCTTGAAAAGCTCCTAGGCTTGATTTTTTATCGTTCCCCTCAGTCAAATTTGTCACAAATCAATAAACGTGTGACTAGTAATCTTAAAATTCAAAGATCAAGACGAGAAATGGCCCTAATAAAATAAAATTGACTTGAGAATGTTTTGTGAAAAAAAATCCATCTTTGATTCACTATTTCTAGTGAATCTTAGTGTTTTCTTGTGGGATTTCCGTGTGTTTTTTTGAAAATGTACCATGTATGGCTATTTATATGGTGAAAATGGGGGTCTGGAACGGCTCCCAAATGATATGGGATTCTTTCTAAACCTCGACATTAATGCAGAAAACTTGCTTTTCTTATGCTTTTGAAATCCTACCTGCATGCGCAGGCTCGTGCCTGTGTACATTGGCTTCTATGCTGCGTACACAAGTTCATGCCTGCATACGCAGGCCTATGATTTCTTTTGGCCTTTATTTTTCAAAAATTGATTTTTAGCTCATTAAAAATTTATATTTTCCATTTTAACATCTCTCAAGTCAATTTGTAATTTGATTGGGCCTTAAACCAATCTTGAGTCTTAGAATTTCAACATCATTGGGGAACGGGGGCCCGAGTTGTAAGGGGTACCAAATACGGTGTCCATAGATGCCCTTCTTTTGATTCGTGAGTTTCGTTCAAGGAATCAAAAGAATAAGAGACAAGACATTTTGTTTCGACATACGTCTCGGGCCCAACCCACGCACACGACTCACAACATGCATACATAGGGTGGGGAGCAACTCCGCAGAGTCACGTGGGATTCATATGTCTGAATTTCCACCTTTGTTGCTTGGGAAATGAGCAATGACAGGTTCACTATCCCAGAAATTGTTTTACTAATTGCAAGCAAAAGGCGAGTGACTCACTATCTTAGAGTCACTTAAAAAGAAAAACAAACAAAGGTGCTTTTTTGAGCTTAAACAACCAAATAAACAAGGGTGCTCTTACAAGCTTAAAAGGATATATATATATATCTGTGGTGTCCATCTGGGGCTCTTACCTCAAACTTCTCTGGGTGGCTTGCGCCTCTTGTCTTCTCCATCTCTATCTCTACCTATTTTGGTGAGGCTCTTGCCTCGAAGTGACCTTGGTCTCTATCTCTATCTCTATCTCATGTACCATGCCTACAGATTCAATTCCATTGGGATATGTGCACGAGTTCTATGTCTTTTGACCCACGAGGGAGTCTTGGGTGAATAATCCCTTAAGGATGATAAAAGGGAACTCACTGGGGAGTATGATCTTGAAATTTTGGTGACCCTTAGAGGAGCCTCCTTATTGGGGAAAAAGAACTTGCCGAGAAGTTTGGTGATTTTGACCTACAAGGAAGTCTTTGAAGATGTGTGATCCACTAGGGAAGACTTTCTTCTTCTTCACGACTCACTGGGGAACTTGTGCTGACTCTTCCCACGAGGGAGTTCCATCAACTTTATGGGAATTATCTTCTTCACAACTCACGAAGGGCTTACCAATGTGCTTTGGACCCAAGGGGGAGTCCCTTCATGATATTGTACGTTACTGGGGGTTTTTTGAAAATTTGAACTCGCCAAGGAGTTCTTTTGGTTACTCATGGTCTACTGAGGGATGCTCTTAATGCTTTCAATCTGTTGTGGATGCTTGTGTGGTCTTTGTGTCTTTTACCCAACTGAGGGCGTTCTGGTCATTTCAGCATGTTCTTGGATTTTTCTTTTGCACTTCCTACCCCTCGAGAACCCACTAGAGATTTGAGACATTTTTTTTCCTAAACTACACATAGTTTAGTGGTGGCCTAAACTACATGTAGTTTAGTAACCAAGTGTGTTCCTGCCTCTTCATTTTTCTTTAACAATGACCAACCATTTTTTCTTTTTTTCTTCATCTCCCTCACCTCTTCATATTCTCTCTACTCTTCAACTTTTCTCTCTTTTTTTCTCTACAAAACCTTTTGCCCCCTCTCTCCCTCTTTCACCATCTGATTCTTCCCTCTCACATTCTCTCTAAAACTTTCTCCCTCCCTACACTTTCTCATCTCCTCTATGGCACCTAAGTCCAAGAAGACCTCTTACGTGCTCTCAAGCGATGCCTTCAATCTTACTCGTTGGAATAGGGCAGTAAGGCTACTAGAACCCCCTTTGTTGACATGATGGCCAGAGAATCATCTTTCAGCAAATGCTCGGGCCAGATTACTGAGTTTTCCATTTTCTCTCATTTTTTAGTTCCTTTTAATCTTCCATTTTAATATGTTTTTGTACTTGTGAATGCTTGGGTTTTGTTGTGGGATGGGTTTAGATGAAACCCTGACACCTTAGGAAGGGTAGGAACATGTTTATGATGAATTTTGGTTAAGATATGCTTGAAAATGTCGAACAACACCTCTCTGCATTGGTTCATGAGTATGAAGAGCTCAAGCCTATGTACGCGGCATATATTCATGCGCACGCAGCCTCTCTTCCTACATACACGGGCTTGTTCTTGAGAGCTTGTGTACACGGGCTTCAACCTACGTATGCGTGCTTAGTGTCTGCGTATGCAGGCTTGGGCTCTCGTACACACATCGCTGGGCAAAAACCTTTTTTTGACAATTTTGAACCCCTTCTTCTATCTGTTTTTCATCCAATTGCAAATCTAACACTTCCCTTTCTTATTTATGCATCTGAAATGTTATTCTAACACCATTTTACACCTCATTGGAAATCTCAAACTCTCTTTTCACTATTTCTTGATCCATATTGTGAATTTAACATCATCGCACTTCTTTTGCAGGCCATCTCCCCGTACTCTAGTAGGGGCAACACCAATCGCGTGGCTGAGTGGTATGTGGAATTTGCTAAGGCGACGAAGGCCCATATTCATGTTGCAGGCTTCAAGCCCATTGTTCACCTTCTACCGGAAAGGTTGGCTAGCGCCATCTTAGTGCAATCTCTTGTCGAAAGGTAGTGGGACACTACCTATACCTTCCATATTATTGAGAAGGAGATGACTATATGACTCTCCGTGATTTTCACCACATGACTGGCCTCGAGTGTGATGGTGTTATCATAAACTTGGAGGGCGAGTCAGGCACTCGGCTGGCGATTAACTTGCTCAGGAGGAGGTACTCCACAAACACGCTCCACTACTTTGATATTAAGGCGGATTACCGGCCCCTTCCCCAGGACACAATTAAAGACTTTGCCCAGATGGCTAGGGCTTTCTTGCTGTACATTCAAGCGGCATATCTCTTTGCCAATGGAAGGCAAACCATATCCTTAAGGTGGTTAGCCCTCTTCTATGACTTTGGAGCTGCTGGGGGAGCTAATTTAGGGTAGGCATGTCTTGCCTATTTATACTCATGCCTAAATGTACTCAGCTGAGGGACCTTGCGCTAGCTGTTGGGACCTTGGAAGCTTTTGGAGGTTAGTTCTTTCTCTCTTCTTTTATAGCTCTTGTACATGTTAAAGAAATCTGTAACTCATGTTCTTGCAAACTGCCTTCATACTCTTTTTTTCCTTGCAAATTATCATCTTGCAAACTATATTCATCTTGTACACTATGTTCTTGCAAACTGTATTCATCCTATACACTATATTCTTGCAAACTGTATTCACCTTGTACACTATATTCTTTGTAAACTATATTCATGCCTCCCTTTTTCTTCTCAACGCTAGGCCGTTCGATATGGTATTATTGTTCAAGGGCTGGACCTAAGTCTTAGAAATTCCCTTGCAGTGAAGGCCCACTTGAGGGGTTGTCTTCTGATGATGTGTGTTTGAAATTTAAAGCCTTTTATTGTGTTCTTCACATGTTTCTTATGCTTTCTTTCTAACCTTATGCATTTTTACAGATCGACTGGAACCCATGGGTCGACGTTCCTCTTGCTGCGTCTCCCGACTTGGAGGCATCTGCTATCGTTGCCTCCGAGATCACCCAGCCTATAAAAGGTGCGGGCTTAATGGTGCTTTATTTCGCAGAGCAAGTGCATTGCCAATTGGTGGGCGAGGATGCACCACAAGTGCCTATGGATCCACTAGAGTTCATGCTTGCCTCACTCCCTATGACCGACATTGAGTACGCATTGTAGAGCCCTGGTGTGGCCTATGTCAACCGGCTTTGGTAGGAGTTGGACTATGACTTCAACCGTACTTGCCTCATACCCTCCCTTACTGTTGAGGTATTGCTATTTCTTCCCATCTTTTCCATTCTTACTCTCTTCTTTTGCATTCTTGTACATGGTGATATTCAACTGAAATACTTGTACCAGGATGCCCCTACTCCTAGCATTCCTATTGACCCTCCTCAACTGCCTTGGACAGTCTATGCTTATGGCCTTGATGGTTTTGCTAAGGAGCATCCCGTGCCCCACAACACAAATGTCATAGGCTATCCTTTTTCGGATGACACACGGGCTGTGAGTTCTCTTCCATTTCTTTCTTCTTTGTTTCTTCTTCTCTTGCATCTTTCAACTACTACTCATTCTAACATGTTTTCCTTCAAATTTCAGCCTACTATCCAGGAGCATGAAGAGTTAGTTAGGCTAGCTGGGAACCTCAAGTTGGAGGTGACTTAGTATTCAAAGGACTTGTATGGCCCTAGAGGACTAGCTTATCCCAGTAATGATGATGATGATGATGATGATGAAGGTGATGGTGATGGTGATGGTAGTGAGGACTCGGAGGCGACCCCTAGTTACCAACCAAGGAAAAGGCATTTCCAGTGATCCCTACATGACAAACAAACAAACACATAACTCACAGCATAGCATAGCTCTTTTCTTTTTGTTGCTTTTATTAATTTTTTTTTTCCATTTAGCACACATATCTGCTCTTTGGATTTGATTTGAGATGTTGGGTTGTATTTTAAGAACATCTTTTACATTCATGCTTTTTATTTGGGATATGTACTTAATTTACAACTTATGGGAATAGATGCACAATACTATGCTTTTCTTGGTCTTTGATGATTGAAAATCTGAGCTTGAGTTGTGTCTTGAATAGTCCTTCGGGCCATAGGATTCATGGAAGAAGCATGTGGAAGAAAACCATGCTCAAAACAAAGAAAACTAGGTTTCTGCCTATCGCTGTACGTACGTGTAAAAAAGCCTGCGTACACAGGTTTGACTATGCGTACGCATGCTGCGGGTCAGAAAAACCCTAGATGCCCTTCCTTAGTATAAAAAAGCCATTGGGGGCTCCTAAACCTCACCAAATGTATTTTCCTCCTAGAAAACACTCTTTTAAGGCTTCCCAATGGTAGAATTCTCTCCTTTCAAAATCTTGACTTGGATTAGGAAGCTTGATCCTAGTTTCAAAGAGGTTGTCATTCCTTATGGTCTCTCTTGCATTTTTCCATACCATCAAATCAAGGTGGATGAACCTCTTCTTTATGCTATTGCCAATTATTGGATCCCTTTTCGGCATGTTTTTCAATTCAACAGTGTAAAGATATGCCCCACTCTTGAGGAGTTTAGTGTGATCATGGGTGAACCTTCGGTGAACGACCTTGTCTTTCCTACCATGGGTGGTGATCTTCCTACCTTGATTCAAGCTTTGTTGGGTGTTCCTTTTGAAAAGGCAAAGCAGTGGTGTGTTTTTGGCAAGTTGAATATTCATCTCATCTTTGCATACTTCTCTCGGCTAGCTATCCCAACAACCAAGATACCGCGCTCCCAGTTTCTCAATGTCTTCTATCCATGTACGCTTGCAAGATACTTCTTGGTTCATGAGACCTATTGTGTGGATCACAGGATATGCTTGGTGGTTGCCGATTTGAGGAATAGAAATCTTACAGGCATGATCTTGCTTGTCTGAGAGGCTCTGTTTTCTTCAACCCCCTGCAATTCCTCCTATTCAATACCTACCCAAGCATTATCATCACCGTTGGCCCAAGCGTGCTGAGATGAGCTTTGAAGAGTTTACTGAGCATATGGAGCGTATTGATGCCACATACATCCAATGGGTGGTGGAATGGTGGCGCATCCCAAGCGTGGCTCACCTTAGCCTTAAGGACAACTATGTTCCTTTGGTGGGACATCGCTATTGCTCTTACTACACCACATGTCGCATTGCTAGATAGTTTGGTGACCGCCAAGGAGCTCCTAGCGATGATGGCTCTTTCCATACCTTAGAGTTCACTGATAGGAATTTGAGCAGGATCCGTGAGGCTTGGCCATGACGAAGGGTGACTAGGGACATTCGTCCTCCTTAATTCCTTCATCCAACTTCAAGGTACCAGAAGTGGCTGCAAGATGACATGAAGTGGGTCCTCATAGATGGAAAGGCTTACAAGAAGTCCAGCAAAAGGAAAAGGGATGAATGACAAACTTAATATGGCCCAAATTTTAATTTTCTGAACTTTATAATTCTCATGTCTTTTTTTTTGAATTTAATAAAGAATTGGAATGTTCCAAATCTCCTATAAAAACAATTTATTATCTTTTAATTTGAGCAATAATAGAATCATTTATTTATTATCTTTGCCTATTGTCTTTTTTTTTTCTTTTTTTTCTTTTTCTTTTCTTTTTTCCATGCCATGTAATTTTTGCCCATGACATCCTTGAAGGAATTTTCGCCATAACCATGGTCTTTCCCCTATCTTTTGCCTGCCCTTTTTGGGTTTTCAACCTAGCAGGCTTTTTTTTTCTTTTCTTTTCTTTTTCAAGCATTGTATTTTTGGAGTCTATCCATGTTGATTGGGTGAAGCATCTCTTCCCCATCCAAATCTGTAATCCTTGTAGCACCCCCTAACATGATCTTCTTGATAATAAAAGATCCAGACCATCTTGGCTTCATCTTTCCTCCTGGATCAAAAGTTTCATCTTGTTAGGTTCTAAGGTCTTAGGATTTTATGTATTTAGAACTCTAATTCGTAATGTTGGCAAACCATGATCAAAACAATGTATTTAGTCTAGTTTAGGCTTGCTCAAAGTTGGTTAAATATTGTAAAGTTGGAATCGAGTGACTGCAGAAGCATTGGGGCTTCTCGGCCTGGCTCGATCGATTGAATGTAATCCTCGATCGATCGAAAGTCGGCCCAGATGCGTTTTTCTGCAGAATTCCAACTCAGCCCAAACTCTTTAAACGTTAGGGTTTTATGTTTTTGCCCTAGGTATATAAGGCAAATCCTAGCTACGTTTTTCTGAGTTGCACAAGTTGTATTGTTGCTCATACATTGCGGTTTTGTGTAAATCTCTTGTGAGATCTAGAGGAGCTTTCCTTTACACAAAGCTTAGGGTTTTCAAGATTGAGATCACTTTAACATCTTGATGATCAACTTGGTTGCTGCTTTTGAAGCTTAAAGAATATCAAGCGTGGGTGCTTCTAGCTGATTGAAGGGATTCAAAGAAAGAAGTAGTCCGTGGACTCGGAGCCTGCGCGTGGTCGTGTCAGGAAGTTTTACTGGTGGGTAGCATTAGGAAGTCAAGCGGGGAGCTTGTAAGTCCTTTTGTAAGAACTTCAATTCTTTCTTAGTGGATTCCGTTTTGCCTTGAGGATCGGTGGGTAAAATCCTCCCTAGGTTTTTTACCAATTTGGTTTTCCTGGGTGATCATATCACTGTGTTATTTATTTTCCGCTACTTTATATGTTTTATATGCATGATATGATTATTTGATTGTTTTAACCTAGAATTGCTTAATTTGACTAAGTAACAACTTGGCTAATTAATCTAGGCTACGCAATCTGGTTATAGTTTAAGGGGTCTAAACCGTTCAAGTGGTATTAGAGCGGGTTGCTCTTTTGTTTGAGATTTTTATCTCTGAGCTGATCCTTGACCCCTATTGTCATGGATTCTTGGAAAATCTTTTTGCTTATTAGTCAACTTATCTACTTACTGTCTTTGCCATTTGTTGTTTTTGTTAAATCTTTCCTTAAGTATTTTGGCATAATCACATGTGATAAGAATTATGTTTGTTATACTGCTTTAACCGCCTTAAAGGCACGTGATTCTTGTCATTGGTATTTGGATAGTGGTTGTTCCAGGCACATGACAGGAAATAAAGATTTGTTCAAAACACTTTTTGAAGGAAAGATTGGGACAGTCACCTTTGGAGATGGAAGTAAATCTGTGATCAGAGGCATTGGTACTGTGGATATTCCAGGTTTGCCAATGTTTGAAGATGTTTGGTATGTTGATGGATTGAAGGCCAATTTACTCAGCATTAGTCAGATTTGCGACAAGGGTTTAAATGTCCTCTTCACCAAGTATGAGTGTGAGATACTTGATGGAGGAGGTGATTGTATGTGTATTGGTGTGAGGACAGCTAACAACTGCTATGGGATAACACCAAGTGTAAACAACAAGTGCTTTAGTGCAAAGATAGATCAAGTTGATCTGTGGCATCAACGGTTGGGGCATGCCAGTCATAAGCAGTTAGAAAAGATTTCCAAATGTGAGGCAGTTATAGGTTTACCTAAATTTGAGAAAATAGAGAAGTGCATTTGTGGACCATGTCAGATAGGTAAACAAGTAAAATCCAAGCATCCATCTGTGACTAGTGTTCAAACGTCAAGACCTTTAGAGTTACTACACATTGATCTCATGGGTCCTGTGAGAGTTCAAAGTCTGGGTGGAAAGAAGTATATTCTAGTTGTTGTGGATGACTTTACTAGATATACTTGGGTTATACTTTTGAAGGATAAAGCTGAAGCTCCTGAGAAGATGATCCATCTGTGCAAGAAATTGCAGGTTGAGAAAGATACTGTGATAGCCACAATCAGAAGTGATCATGGAAAAGAGTTTGAAAATACCAAGCTGGCCACTTTCTGCAATGAGCAAGGCACTCACCAAGAGTTCTCATCTCCTAAGACTCCTCAACATAATGGAATTGTGGAAAGGAAAAATAGGGTTGTTTAGGAGATGGCACGAGTCATGCTTCACAACCGGGTGTATTTTAGACCTGATTCTAAGAAGACTCCCTATGAACTCTGGAGAGGGAAGAAACCTGTTGTCAAATATTTCAGGATATTTGGCAGTGACTGTTACATTCTACGTGATAGAGAGAACCTAGAAAAATTTGATGCTAAGAGCGACAAAGGATACTTTCTAGGATACTCTTCCACCAGTAGAGCTTATAGAGTGTACAATCTGAGAACCAAAACAGTCATGGAATCCTCAAATGTTGTGATAAATGATGAAGTGTGTTCAGAAAGCACTGTTCCTGCTCAAGATAAGCCTTTAGAAGTGGATGACACTCTTCTTACTGAGGATGTTGTCAAACATAGTGAGGAAGAGCTGTTGGTGTTAAATGATACAGTCTCAGTACCTTCAAGTTCAGAACCATCCACTCCAGTTCGTGACACTCGACAGGCACAAAGTCAACTCAGTCCCTCATCTGCACAGAAAGAAACTTCCACTTCTTTAGTCAAAGGCCCATCCTCTAGAGTAAGACTAAACCATCCCTCCACAAATATATTGGGTAGTTTGAATGATAACATGAGGTTAAGATCAAAAGCACTGAATGTGATCACTCACTCATGCTATCTGTCCCAATTTGAACCGAAGAAGGTGGATGAAGCACTTCAAGATGCTGATTAGGTAAATTCTATGCATGAAGAACTTCATCAATTCGTTCGGAATGATGTGTGGGAACTAGTTCCTAGACCGAAGGATGTAAATGTGATTGGAACTAAGTGGATCTTTAAGAACAAGTCAGATGAACATGGCACTGTGATCAGAAACAAATCAAGACTTGTTGCACAAGGGTATACACAAGTGGAAGGAATTGACTTTGATGAGACATTTGCACCAGTAGCAAAGTTAGAATCCATCCGGATATTGTTGGCTATAGCAAGTCATCTAAACTTCAAGCTATATCAGATGGATGTCAAGAGTGCTTTCTTGAATGGAATGATACAAGAAGAAGTTTATGTTGAACAACCTAAAGGCTTTGTAGACCCTCATAGACCAGATGACGTCTACAAATTGAAGAGAGCTCTCTATGGGTTGAAGCAAGCTCCTCGGGCTTGGTATGACAGATTAACTGCATATCTCACTAAGCATGGTTTCAAAAGGGGATCTGCAGATACAACACTCTTCATAAGAAAGGATAAGACTGGTTTTGTTGTAGCTCAAATTTATGTAGATGACATTGTTTTTGGTGCTACTAATGATTCTCTTGCTCATTCTTTTGCAGATGAAATGAAGGCGATGTTTGAAATGAGCATGGTTGGAGAACTAACTTATTTTTTGGGATTGCAGGTAAAGCAAACTAAGACAGGAATCTACATCAATCAAGCTAAATATGCAAGGAATTTGGTTAAAAGATTCGGACTGGACAAGGCTGCTCATGCTAGAACGCCGATGGCGGCTAATGCAAAGTTGACAATTGATCCATCAGGTGAGTCTGTTGATGTTACTTTGTATAGAAGCATGATAGGCTGTCTTTTGTATTTGACTGCTAGTCGTCCTGATATATCTTTTAGTGTTGGTGTTTGCTCTAGATTCCAGTCTAATCCTAAGGTTTCTCATTTAAATGCTGTTAAAAGGATTATAAAATATGTGAGTGGAACCTGTGATTATGGTTTATTTTATAGCAAGGAGTCAAACTTGTCTCTTGCTGGATTTTCTGATTCTGATTGGGCTGGGAATGCTGATGACAGAAAAAGCACCACTGGAGGGTGTTTTTATGTAGGAGCCAATCTTGTGGCTTGGATGAGTAAGAAGCAGAATTCTGTTTCTCTATCCACTGCTGAGGCAGAATATATTGCTGCCGGGAGTTGTTGTTCACAGCTCCTTTGGATGAAGAAACTTTTGGGTGATTATGGGATTCCTCAAGATACCATGGTTGTCTATTGCGATAATTCTAATGCTATAGATATATCTAAGAATCCTGTTCAGCATTCTAAGACCAAGCACATTGAGCTTAGGTATCATTTCATTAGGGATTTGGTTAAAAAGAAAATTGTTGTTCTTGAATATATCCCTACTGATCGTCAAAACGCTGACATCTTTACCAAACCACTTGATGGAAGTAAGTTTGAGACACTTCGTCAGGTGATTGGTGTGCTTCGTTGTCCCTAGTTGTCTTGGCTTCCTTGGTCCCTGTGCTTCAGTGCTCTATTCTGTTGTGACCATTGTTATTTGGTTTTTGTGTTTTTCTTTTGTTCTAGGACTTGCATTGCATTACATACATGCATTTCATTCTAGGATTTATTTGTTTTCTCTTTTAATAATAATAAAAAAAAAAAAAAAAAAAAAAAAGGAGAAAGCAAAATCTGTGTTGAACACTATTTTTCTTGACTTTTGAAAACAAGGTTGGTCATTCTTTTTACACATGTCATGTCTTGTGTACCTTGTTTAACTTTGATGAGCTTATTTACTGCACTTAACTAGTTGAAACTTTGTAGTGCATGTTGTGTGGGAAAGATGTGTGTGGTTCTTAATCACTTTGCCTTAATCATGAAGTCACTTGTTTTTGACTGTCGGACTTGATCCTTTTGAGAAATGCATAAATAACCATCTCACCACTGTTCACTAGCCAATCATGAACACCTTAGTGCATATCATAAGATTTAGTGCTCGAGAAAGTGTAGCACATGCACAAAAAGAACATAAGGTGTAGGCTCAAATTAAATTAAAAACTGGTGTGTACTATTAGGCTTGATGCCAATTCACTTAATTCAAACCGGTGTGTACTATTAGGCTGAATGCCATTTCATATATAAATAAGAGGCAAAAATGAAAGAAACTTACATGATTGCAAGCTTTTGTTCTAGGAGATGTGAGAGTTATAGGATGTAACTCTTCAGGTGATAGTCTCTTTTAAATTCTATGTGATGAATTGTGTAGACTTTGTGTTTGATTACTACTCACATATCACCTCACATGTATCTCAAGTCTTTGCTAGTTTCACACACTACACAAGTTACTCTTTGTTAAACACTGTACATGCTAGTGTGTGTGTCCTTGGTCTGACCAACCAAGTTTGAAAATATCTTGAGATTTGTGCACAACATATTTGTTGCTTGAGAAAATTAAATGGGAAGATGATTTAATCTTGTGTTTGAGAAAATTGGGTTTAAAATTTTTGGGTTTTTGAAAATGCATTCCATCTCATACTCATGCATTTTGTATTCATTGTTCAAATGCTTTGAGGAGTTGTTTTCAAAATTGGGTTTGCAATTTTTCAAAACTGTGTTTTTCCCCCAAAATTCAGTGTGTCTCTGCCCATTTCGATCAATCCAACCTGATTTTCGATCGATCAAAAAAGTGCCTCAGAATATGCTAAAATGACTGTCACATTCGATCGATCGAATGTAATTTTCGATCGATCGAATATCGTGAAGAAGCTTTTTAAAAAGAGGAAATCTGACTTTTCAAAGAACTATTTCAAAAACTTTTTCAAACCTTTTTCTCTCTCCGACGAGGCAAGTCCAAAAGATTCAATTTTTTGTCGTTTTCTTCCTGATTTTTTGCAAAGAATCTCTCTCCTCAAGCCGGTATGTCTATTTTACCCTTCCTTTTCAATTTATTTTCATGATTTCATGCATTTTTCATGCATTTTAGAGGAGATTTTCGGAACTTTTCTTTTTGGGATTTTTGTTGATTCGGACCAAATTGTTTGCAATTGATCAAAGGGTTTTGTTGGGGACACCCTATAGACATGTTCTTGATTGATTAATTTGATCAATTTTGTGTTTTGTGGAAAACTTAAATTTCTAGAGTTTATAATTGATCCGAATTGGGGCTTTTTGTGAAATTGGATTTAATTGATGAAATTGGCTTGTGTAATTGATGCAATTGGTTATTATAAACTGTTTTCAATAGTCTGTAATGATTGATTCATCAATTTGGTACAAAAATTTTCAAGTGGTTCTCAAATTTTTAGGGTTTTTGTTAAGAAACTCTATGTTCAAGCCAATTTTGTGAATTTGAACTTACTTTGATCCTGGTTACTGCATTAGTTCATGCATCATAACATTGTTCATGTTCATGCATCATATAGATTTTTATTCTATATTTTTTTGTGCTAACTTGCAGTCTGCCCTTGGTTTTGTGTTTGTTCTTTTTGGTTTTCTATTTGTGTCTCTGTCCTTTTCCTTAGCACCATGCCTAGGAAGACTAGAGCACGTAGGACTCTTCCCACTCCTACTCCTTCCCCTCCTTCCTTTGATAGTGAGTGGTTCCCCCGAGAGAAAAACCAAGAGATCTTTGAGACTTTGAACCTTAAGAGAAAGGTTTGGGCTGAGCGTTCTGTTCTATTAGATGAGTTAGATCCTGCCATTAGGGCAAACTTTGAGCGTAGGGGTTGGTTGCCTTTGTTAGCTGTGTCTGACCCTCCACCTCCGGTTCTCTTGATTAGAGAGTTCTTCTCGAACCTCTCTGTCCACATCTATGATTCCAACACTCTTGTTAGGAGTTGGATACGAGGTGTAGAGTACACCATTACTCCTCAGGTAGTGGCTGATGCTCTAGAGGTACCGTTGGTTAGGCATCCTGTCTATCCCTATGATGAGTCACCAGAGTTGAGTGATGTCATGTCTTATATCACTGAATCATCTATCCAGTGGGGTTCTGATCCTAGGATCACCACAGCTGAGCTTCCCGAGACTACCTATCTATTCTTTAGGATAGCCTGTCACTCACTCTGGCCCATTTCTCATCTGCACACCATTCCTCTTGAGAGGTGTGTTTTTCTGTACGCTCTTGTTACTGATGCTCTTATTAGTTTTCCTCATCTTTTTCTTCGTTCTTTGAACGAAGTTTATAGGAGTTCATCTACTGCTCATGCCCTTGTCCATCCTATTTTCATTCATAGGATTTTACTTTATCTAGGTTTAGAGGATTTCCCTACTTCTGAGCCTGTTCATGTTATAGGTCCTATAGGTGTGTCTTTTCTTAGACAGAGGGCCGCTCATCTTCGAGCTGGTTCTAAACACCCTAGGTCTGATCCCTCTAGTAGCGCTCCTCCTCCTCCTTTTTCTTCTACAGGTCTTGATGGTGAGGCTGTTCCAGATCCTGTAGGTGCTGCTGCTGTTCCTCCACCTCCTGCGGCTGACTTCGATGTTCGTCGTACTCTGGAGACTGTCATGACCGTTCAGGCGGCTCATGGTCATCTTTTGGTGGATCTGTTCGACGAGATTCGTGCTCTGAGAGCGAATTTGGCGCATCTTCGTTCTTCCTCACCACCTCCTTTTGATGATGGCCTATGATGCCCTTTAGCATTCCGTCACAAAAAGGGGGAGTAGAGTTTTTGACTTGTAGAGGACTTTTTGTTGATAGGGGGAGATTTTTGTGTTAGGGGGAGATATTTTTTTTAGCATGAGATATTTTTGTGGAGTTTATTTAGATTGTATCTAGGTGCTTCACTTTGTATATCATTTTTGGGGATATTCATGTTAGGGGGAGTAACATTGATTGATATATTGATATACATGTTTTCTTTTGATTCTTGTTGTCTTATGATTCACTGCTTATTGATTTATATTTATGAGTTGATTCATTGATATATATCTTTATTTTGTGTTGTGTGAATCTTACAAAAATATTATACCTGTTTATATACTATTTCCTGCCACACATGCGTTTATGTGTTTGTTGAGTATTTCAGGAATATACAGGTTGAGTCAACAAAGCTGCTGTCTACACTTGCAACCGATGGATAGTAGTTAGGTTGAACTTTTGTTTATGAGCATTATTTTGTAAAGGGCTTATTACTTGTAAACTTTGAGCTTTTAATTTATGTTTTGTCACGGATTGCCAAAGGGGGAGTTTGTTAGGTTCTAAGGTCTTAGGATTTTATATATTTAGAACTCTAATTTGTAATGTTGGCAAACCATGATCAAAACAATGTATTTAGTCTAGTTTAGGCTTGCTCAAAGTTGGTTAAATATTGTAAAGTTGGAATCGAGTGACTGCAGAAGCATTGGGGCTTCTCGGCCTAGCTCGATCGATCGAATGTAATCCTCGATCGATCGAAAGTCGGCCCAGATGCGTTTTTCTGCAGAATTCCAACTCAGCCCAAACTCTTTAAACGTTTAGGGTTTTATGTTTTTGCCCTAGGTATATAAGGCTAACCCTAGCTACGTTTTTCTGAGTTGCACAAGTTGTATTGTTGCTCATACATTGCGGTTTTGTGTAAATCTCTTGTGAGATCTAGAGGAGCTTTCCTTTACACAAAGCTTAGGGTTTTCAAGATTGAGATCACTTTAACATCTTGATGATCAACTTGGTTGCTGCCTATGAAGCTTAAAGAATATCAAGCGTAGGTGCTTGCAGCTGATTGAAGGGATTCAAAGAAAGAAGTAGTCCGTGGACTCAGAGCCTGCGCGTGGTCGTGTCAGGAAGTTTTACTGGTGGGTAGCATTAGGAAGTCAAGCGGGGAGCTTGTAAGTCCTTTTGTAAGAACTTCAATTCTTTCTTAGTGGATTCCGTTTTGCCTTGAGGATCGGTGGGTAAAATCCTCCCCAGGTTTTTTACCAGTTTGGTTTTCCTGGTGATCATATCACTGTGTTATTTATTTTCCGCTGCTTTATATGTTTTATATGCATGATATGATTATTTGATTGTTTTAACCTAGAATTGCTTAATTTGACTAAGTAACAACTTGGCTAATTAATCTAGGCTACGCAATCTGGTTATAGTTTAAGGGGTCTAAACCGTTCACATCTCTAAGCACTTTTAAGACCAAGTCCCCTTCTTTAAGGTTTCTTGGTTTCACTTTTTTGTTAAATGCTCCAGCAATCCTCTTTTGGTATCCCTGTGCATGGTATTGTGCCTTAACTCTCTTCTCATCTATCAAAACCAATTGATCATATCTTGCCTTCATCCAATCTTCTTCTAAGACCTTGGTTTCTACCAGCACCTTTAAAGATTGTATCTCTACTTCAATTGGAAGCACCGCTTCAGTCCCATAGACCAAAGAGTGAGATGTTGCCCCAGTTGATGCATGGATGTAAGTTTTGTAACCCCATAAAGCAAATGGAAGTTTCTCGGCCCAATCTTTGTATGTCACTACTATTTTGGCTAGAATGTTCTTGATGTTCTTATTGGCTGCTTCTATGGTCTCATTAGTCTGCGATCGGAATGGTGAAGACTTGTTATGCTCAATATTGCACAATCATTCGAACCTCCCCCTTGAAATGGGAGCCATTATCTGAAATGATCTCTTGGGGTACCCCATATCGGCAAATGATGTTGTTCTCTATAAACCGAGCCACATGCTTGGCTTTTAACATAGAGTAGAAGGCTGCTTCCACCCACTTGGTGAGGTAGTCGATTTTCACTAGGATGTACTTGTGTCCATTTAAGGCCTTAAGGGCTATTCTTCCAATCAAATATATGCCCCTGCTGAGAAAAGCCAAAAAGGGTCATGTTGTACAATTCACTAGGTGGTTCAAGTTTGCATGCATTTGGCAATCATGGCAACTCTTCACTAAGTCCACACAATCGGTTTCCATAGTGCTCAAATAGTACCTTATCCTTAGAATCCTCTTGGCTAATATCCTTCCATTCATATGAGGACCACAAATCCCTTAATAAACCTCTTCCATAACTCTTTCTACCTCTTCTTTCTTTAGGCAACAAAGGTGTATGCCATCATAGGACTTCCTATAGAGCTGTCCTCTGCATAAGATGTATTGCACTGCCATCATCCTAATCGAACAACGCTATCTCTTATCAGCACCATCCAGATATGCCCCCAATTCCAAGAATTTCATAATGTCATAATACAAAGGAACCCTTCCCTCTTCTATAACTTAGATTGAAACTTCACTCTTCTTCCTATGCACTAACTCATAACTCTGTTCAATCTCTAAAGGTCATGTTTATATTCCCTCAGGTATTTCTACCATGTATGCCAAAGTACCTAAGGCATTTGCAAACTAATTCTAAGCTCTAGGGATGATCGTGTACTCAATTTTGTCAAAAATTTTGGTCAAATCCTCTAGATATTGCTGATGAGGTTTCAAATGTTCTTCCTTTATCTTTTATAGACACCATATTTTGTTCAACCTCTATTTTCATGTCGGACTCCAAAAATTCCAAAAATATTATCTTTCCTCTAAAGGGCCATGGAAACATCTAAATTGACATGGCACAACCCGTTCGGACATCGGAGCACTCGAAGTGCCATTTCAGGTCAAATTGACCAAAATTCCCCTAGTCAACCCTAGGTTGACTAAAAGTCAAACAAGGTCAAAGTCCTTCCAAAACAACCTTTTCATGCTTTTACATCAAACCTGAGCCACTTAGAGATTTTTGTCAACTTTGACCAAGTTTGACCCGACGTTGACTCTCGGGAGCACCAGAAACCCTAATTTTGATCCAACCATCAGAACGGGTTGGGACTAGCGCCATTTCGAAGATTATCAAATTCCCTTTCCAACGACTATTCATGGGTCGAAATCAGAGTTAAAATGATTAAGATATCCAGAAAACCATGTAAAGCACGTCAACACACTTCTGAGGCCATAACTTTTTATCCGTCCGTCAAATTATCAATTTCTTTGCTGTTCTAGAAACCAGACATCCATAGCTTTCCATGGACACTAAGATCAGCTAAATTTTAGCCTGGAAAGTCTTTCAAATATGCGTCTGAAGCTAGACTAAAAAAAGCCAAAAGGTCAAAATCCCACCATAAATGCCCCCAAACCCTTCATTTTGCACCCAAAAAAAAAAAAGATTTTGGGTAGTTTCCTGGGCAGATTCTGTTTCACCTCTCTCTAATTTCTCTTCCAAACACCTTTGAGTCTTCTCTTTTTTCCATAATCACAAGGTAGTGTTCTTACACCCAAACTTCCTCTCCTTGGTTCCATACCTTGGATTTGAGGTTTAAGGGTGTGGATGTAGCTTTTTAGCTACAATCCACGCCCTTTTCTTTTTCTAGCATTTGCTTTTTCAATAATATGCTTTATTACTTTTCCTAGCATGTTCTTACTTTCTAGCATGTCTTTATGGTTTTTCTAGCATGTTTCCTTGCTTCTGCCATGATTTATCACTTTGATGTTGTTGGCCTAGCCTTGTTGGGCTAGGATATGTCTAAATTTAATTTTTGTACTTATATCCACATGCATTTATGCTCCTTGCCATGTTTATGCTTAGATCTACATGCCTATGTGTTCTTTGCCATGTTTATGTTTAGATCTACATGCCTATGCTTTCTATGCCATGCTTTTGCTTAAATCTACATGTTTATGCATAGATCTACATTCCTATGTTTGGATCGATGTCTCTTCAGCCCCCATGTCATGCATTTTCTTAGATCTATGTGTTTATATGCTCCATGCCATGTTTTTGTGCTTAGATCTATATGTTGGTTGCTATGCCATGTGCTTCTATAGTCCTTTTGTTCCTTGATGTCTCTCTTTCTTGTGTTTTGGCCCTTTTTGGTGGGGTGTAGATCTAGATTACATGGCTTGCTTATTTCTATGCTTTATGCCTTTGTTTGCCTGTCTAGATCTAGGCTTTGCCATGCTTTGCACCCTTCATGGGCTTGTCCTTGTCAGTCCTTAGGGCCACTTGCTTTGTGTGGTTGCATCCATCCCTCCTAAGGTTTGTTTGGATGTAACCACTTGTGAGATACACCTTCATGGTGTTAGTGTGCTTGAACCACACCTTTCTTTGCTCCATGCAATGTTGATATGCTTGCCTTGCTTGCTTTATGTCACCCATTTGGCTTTCTTTGCTTTTATGCATCTTTGCACACTTGCCTACATGTTCATGCATGAGTCTGTGTGTCATCCATACTCCAATCCAATGGAACTATGGACACTCGATCCAAAGCTACATTTGTCTTCCTAGGACACCCCCTTTTGTTTGATAACATGATTGTTTATCCTCCCTATTTCCTTTGTTTCTTCCTTTGCTTGCCTGTTGGCTTGTTTCTTTTGTCTTTACATGTACACGTAGGGAGCATGGACACTTATAGCAAGAATGCGACCTCCTAGGCGTGAGCAAAAAGGGCAAAGATGCAAGCAAGAAGACGCAAGCCCCAAAGAGGGTAATGTTCAACAGATTAGAGGCCTAGCCTCCCCAAGTGGTTATGTCCTTCTATCTCCCTCTCTAAGCCTCTTCTTTAAAGCATGTATTAAGGTCCCCCTTCATGTACCCCCTTTACCTTTTTCCTGCTCCTTGCTTAGGCCACGTTCCCTAGGTATGGCAATGTCTGTTTTATATTTCCTATACCTTGTTGGGCCATACCCTTGGAACGCTAGCAATGTCTGATTTACTTTTCCGCTCTGCGTGGTTGCATTGTGCATGATGTATGTATATCTATATCTGCTTGTATATGGGTGGTTGTGCACTTTCTATGATGGACATTCATAGCTACGTGAGTGACTCTCTCTAGTCGTGAATGACTCTCTCTATTCATGAGAGCTCTTGACCTTATAGTGTGGGTATATGTTCAAGGCAATTGCAGTAGGTGCCTATTCATGCTATATTGTGTGCACAATCATCGCAGGTGTGATTGTCCCGATCCATGTCACCCTATGACATTGGTTTTCATATGTATGCGACACGCATCAACACGCTTGATACTTTGGAGGGCTTCGTCTCATCTCAGTACAAGCATGTCGATATGCGCTATATACACAAATGCAAAAACCTATCGCTGCGTCATTGCGTACCAAATGCAAAACTTTGCTGGATTTTCGCCATGAAAATGGGGCATCCCCATTGCCATATTCTCACAGTGAAAGCTTGGTGAGAATAGCATTTTGTGTGCTATGATGCACCTAAGGAAAAGTGCTGCCGGATTTCCACCATGAAAATAAGGCGAAACACTGCCAGATTTTCGCCGTGGAAATTTAGCATCGATCCCAAACGTACTGGGAAAGCATCGACTGGGGTTATACCCATTCATAAATCAAACCTCAAAGTCCAATTCATCTAAAGCCTATTAAGCTAATGCTAATAGCTTGTTTTCAATTACCAATGTCTAAAAATTATGATTTTACCAAAACAAAGGACTATCCTTAAACAGGTGCTGTGGGGTGCCTAACACCTTCCCCACACGTAACCAGACTTCCGAACTCAAGAATCAAGATTTTTTATCCATCCATATTAGATTAGGAAAAACGACCTTTTTTTTAGCCTAGGATCGATAATAAAATCAAATAGAGTCAGGTGACCAATCACACCTTAGAAAAACACAATGATTGGTGGTGACTTTACTTACCCTTGGTAATTTCCTTTAAATCAACTTATATTCCAGTCACACACCCGAGGTATGCACACCTCCACAGCACTCGAGCTCCGAGCTTCGTATGCATGTGCATTGCCTACACCCTCTCTATTCCCAAGAGGAAGGAGAAGCGCGCGAGCGTTGCCGTGATGGGTGGTCAAGGAGCCACGAGGCATCGACACCTTCCATAACTTCTATGCTTGAGCTACAACCAAGGTCGAATCTCAAAACACTTCTGCCTCTTTTACCCTAACTCTCGAAGAGCTTTCATTCTAGTGATACAAGCTTCATACTCTGCCATGTTATTAGTTGCCTCAAAGTTCAATTTGACCATCAAAAGCACATGGGATCCATCGGGGGTGATCAAAAGTATTCCTATTCCATTCCCATATTGGTTCATAGGTCCATCGAAATACATTTTCCATGCCTCTAGCTCGATATCCAAGATGTCCTTATCCAAGAAGTCTTCTTTTCCATCCTCTCCCTCTATTGGATTCCTGACACAAAAGTCAGACGTAGTGCTTCCTTTTATAGTCTTCATCACCACATACTTCAAATTGAATTCTACTAATGGGACCAACCATCTTAATAGTTTTCCACTCAAGGCTAGTTTCTCAAATAGGTACTTCAAGGGATCCATTTTGGCTACCACCCATACTTGGAACGATAAGATGATGTGTTTCAACTTCTGTACTGCCCACATGAGTGCAAAGCATGAATTCTTTATGGGGGTGTTCCTAGTCTCATAATCATGGAATCTTTTGCTCAAATAGTACACTACCCTTTCATTCTTATCATCGTCTTCTTGTGCAAGCATGCTCCCAACCACATCTCTTATGATAGAGAGGTATAGTAGTAAAGGCTTTCCTTGTTATAGAGGTACTAGGACAGGCGGATGGAGGAGGTATTCCTTGATAAGTTCAAAGGCTTTCTGACATTCATCATTCCATGTGTGGTGTTCATTCTTTCTTAAGAGTTCGAAGATAGGCTTATAAGTGGAGGTAAGCTTGGCAATGAATCGACTGATATATTGTAGCCAAACTAAGAATCCTTTTATTTTGCTTCTCATTCTTGGGTGGAGGCATCTCCAATATGGTTTTAATCTTGGATGGATCTACTTCTATCCCTCTATCACTTACTAGGAAACCTAGCAACTATCTAGCTATAACTCTAAAGGTACACTTTTGGGGGTTCAACCTCAATCTATACTCCTTGATCCTTTTGAACTTCCTTAAGTTAACAATGTGACCTCTTCTATCCTTGGATTTTACAATCATGTCATCAATGTATACCTCAACCTCATTATCCATCATATCATGTAACAAAGCCGTAGAAATCCTTTGGTAAATCACGCCTGCCTTCTTGAGACCAAATGGCATTACTGTGTAATAATAGATCCCCCATTCCATGGTGAAAGTAGAGATAGTCATATCCTTAAAAGCCATCTTGATTTGGTTATACCCTAAGAAACCATCTACGAAAGACATAAGGCACTACCAGTCGTGTTATCCACTAAGACGTCTATGTGGGGAAGAGGGAAATCATCTTAGGGCAAGCCTTATTCAAGTCACTAAAATCCAAACACATTCTCACCTTTCCATTCTTCTTAGGTATGGGCACAACATTGGCTATCCATTCGGCTTGGTGCACGGGCTTATGAACCCCACTTTCAACTATTTTGTGACCTCTTCTTTGATCTTTAAGAGCCATTTAGCTTTCATGTGCCACAACTTTTGCTTAACGGGTACCATGTGGGCATGGGTATCAATGTGATGTTGGGCTATCTCGAGATCAATTCTGGGCATGTCTTCATAGGACCATGCAAACATTTCTTGGAATTCTGTGTTACGACGTATGTGATTCAATGTTAGTAACATATGTCAATATTTTCTGTAATTGGCTAATCCTTTGACAAAACACACTTTACTTGTAATTGGGTAGATCTAGGATGTGTTTAATGCTTTAAGAAACAAGGTTTCAAGTTCAAGTGTTAAAGGCATGCAAATCTGTCCAAGAATCAAGTGAGATTCCTTTACACTTCAAGTTCAAGTGTTTGTACACTATAAGTTGGAATATGGTACTGGGGTTCATTTACTTGTAACCGCTTGTTTTGATAATAGTGGATTCTCGGGAGTGGTGACCTCAAAATCACCCGGTGGGGTTTTTGCCGTGTACGTTTTCCCTATTCGTAAACAAATCACTACGTCAATTTATTTTCCGCTGCATTTAGTTTAATTAGTGATCTGTTTGTGCTGACACGCATATTGTATGTGAAAGTTCAAAATGGGTATGAAACACCCTTAAACGTTTAGACCCCAAATTACAAATTATCAATTCAAGCTTATTGTCAAACAATTTATGCGCGGAATATGAACATAAGCCAAACACAGAATTGATATATAATCTAAGCCAAATATAAACACATCCACAATAGTAAATATAAGGCAAAGATAAAGGAAAGGAAGATGCAAACACACAGACAACACACGATGTGTTATCGAAGAGGAAACCGAAGCCCTCGGCATAAAACCTCTCCGCTGTTAGGACTAGTGCCCTTAAATCTTATTGAATGATGCTATGTATGATATTAAGTGTGACATTATGTTAGACATTATGTGTGACTTAATATTATGTTTAATAAATTTGTTTTATTATTATCTGAAATAATTGTAACATGAATATTCGGACATTATCATATAGTCCATGAGATGCATAGTATGTGATTTATGTGAAGAGTCACAAAAGATATAAATCACAAGTTCTTTGTAAACTCAGAATTATAGTTCGTAGTCGGTGATGAAATTGGGCATTTCATCTGCGAAGACTATAACATATCAACTATGATGATTTGTCTTGATCATGGAAGTGGAGACTTCTAGTTGATGTGTTAATATGTTTTAAGAGTTAAGACATATTGAACTGGACCACCATGAGATTTATTATTTGCCCAAGGACTATCAAATGAATAATAAATCTCATGACTTGTATTTGCATGAACTTTTAATCCTGAGAGAATAATGGACCTGATCATAAGGTGTAGGTTGCTTTGATATATCAGGAGTGAGATCTATAGTAATGGTCAAAACCTCAGTATGTTGGGCAGCCACATTAAGTGTTGATGGAACATGTATTCTCAAGATGGAATTCATAATCTCTTAACGGAGGTATAAAGTATTCCCTTGAGATAAGTTTAATGAGTTTGTTATTCAGAAAGTTAGGCCTAACCACTTTAGTAAGACTAAAGTATATATTTATGGAATTGGATTTCATAAATATATAATGAATAACATTAAAGGATTAAACCGGGTACTCAAGGATCAAGATATAGTAATTTACAAAGTGGCAGTCTAAATTATTGACTTTGCGTTACTACGAATATTTTATGAAGGGGTTGCATGTATAATAAAGTCTTAGGATATAATATATAGATAAGACCTAGAGTGCAACTATATTTATATAGTGGTATTAAATATAGTTAATGGTAACTTTGGACTTGTCAAGAGTTGACAGAAAAGCCCAAGGCCCATTGGAGCTAGTGTCTTATTGGTCCCTTTTGGTCCCACTCCAAGCCACACACTTAAGCCCAATTGGTAAGGTCCAAAAGGCCAGCCCAATTAGATATATTGGTTAGATACAAAGGGAAAAACATACAGAAACATATTGGTAAGAAAAACATCATTGTAGTGGTGTAGATGTGAGTTTTTGGTACTCACTAGTCATCCCTTTGTTACCAATTTGAGAGACCACACATCTTGGCCGATTAGTGGAATTGGAGTGAAGATTAAAAGTATTCCCAAGTGCTTCAATCTTTGTTTTTGAAATTCACCGCTTCAAGGTACGATCTCTTGTTCTCAAAATTCTGAAATTTACTTAGTACGTGTTATCAATATCGAATGAAGTAGATCCGTTTAAAACTTATTTTCCGCTGCACTTATCTTTAATTCCATCATCCGCCGCCCTCCAAGCGGTCAAATAATCCACTAAAGAACATAGTTGGGATACATGAACAGCAGAAGACCCTCCAAGCCTAATCTACCCAAGTACCTAAGCCCTCCAAGCTTCTTGCTCCAACGAGGTTACGCCAAACCTATTTCTTCTTTAGCTTACCGGATTCCGCTACTAGACCATAGCATCAACCAATGTAGATTGGTTCCTTCCTAACTGCTTCCCAACAGCACCAAATAAACCTTCTCACAGACGTGGGTGTGGTGAGATAAAGATTTGGCTAAAAGCCTCTCAAGGGTATGATAATGGAGAGGAAGAGAGAAGAGGAATTTGTAGAGTCTCTAAGGTTAAGATTGTGGATGAATCAATCTTGTATTTCTCTAGGGTTTCTCTCAAAAAATTCTCTCTAGAAGCTCTCTCAATATCGTGGGAATGAGGGGTATTTATACTGGAATAAGAATGGAATGTGAAACATCAAATTTTTCCAAACAGGGCATTTTGGCGACTGGACCTCGCGACTGGGTTTAGTCGCGAGTTCAAGCCGCGAGCTAACGGCCTGGCCAGCCTGGGACTTTTGTCCTATAGTGCAACAGCTGGCGCGACTCTTCAGCTTCTGACATGCTTGGCACGTGTGTAGACGTTTAGCGACTTGCAAGCCGTGACTCACTCGCGAGATCCAGTCGCGAGACTCTGTTTCTTTGCACAATCTTGAGCATTTCTTCACACTCTCTCACTCACTACCCTTACAAGTTTCCCACCTAAATACAGGGTTACTAGTTGTTGAATTACAAGCAAATTGGCACAGAATAAAGCCAACAAGATGGTTGATTAAATTCAACCTTACAATCTCCCCCTTTGGTTATTCCGTGATAAAAACCTACAACAGACTCTAGACTTAAAGCGTGAGTTGGGAACAGTTGAACAAAACTCACTCACACCTAACTCTAGATTCTGAAACGCTCTTGAACATATGAACAAGTAACTCCTGGAACATAACAACATAGCAATATCATTATATGCAGAAACACTTGAGATGCATATGGAGCAATAAAAGTATGATCAAGCAAAATGGAATAAAGCAATAGTCCATGGCAAGATCAAACAAGCAATCACTATACAAAAGTGATTACTATGCTCATTCACACAAGGAATGAACATCCGGACATGCAAGGTGATAAGCTCAATTGAAAAGAATCATTTGCAAGTCCAACACTCAACCAATGCATACAAACATATATGCATCTAGGAACAATCCTACAAGGGCACAAGAGTGATGTACTTAAGATAATGCATAGCATTAACAAGTACTAAAGCATAATGCATAAAGGCTGCATAAGCAAAGTGTTGCAAATACATGGTACAGACCATAAAAGCCTACAAAAAGCATAAGTGCATAGAAACAAACCCTTAAAGCTTACAAAAGCAACATGGGTACAAACACAGATAAAAACAAAAGCTGAAATAACTGAATAACCTCATCAATATATATAAATAAACCAAAGTTCCAAAAGTACCACAAGTTTTCCAAAAGTATAAAACCACATTAACAAGGATAAAAACTCTAAAACAGCAACTATAAAAACACTCCCCCTTTCAGTATGCACCCTCTTTTTCATGTTTAAGCTCTCTGTCCCCCTTAAGCTGCTCTCCCCCTTTTTGGCACGAATAGCTAAAGGTTGTCTTCTAGCTTCTGTTGGATGTTATCTAATTGTAACTCAATGGTTTCGAGACGCATTTGAGTTTGACTGTGAAAGGAGTTGAGAAGCCGTTCCAAATCAAAAATCCGCTGAAATACATTTTCAATGAAGTAACTTTGCCTGGGAATTTGGAATCCAGGAGGAATAGATGGGGTGCTGGTTGATTGTATAGGAGTAGCTGTAGCATGAGCAGATGGAGATGCCTGAGTGGATGGATCACTCTTAGGTTTCTTGGAGGAGTGACTCTTGCTTGCTTGGAGAGAGTACAAAGATATTGCTCGAGGACAAGACAAGAATTTCTCATCTGATGAAGGACTAACACCTTCACGAAGAACAATCTTCATGACTAGACTGTAGAATGGAAGAATTGTTCGTGTTGCTGAACGAGCCTATGTTTTCCCAATGATTTGTAAGCACAGATGTCAATTGGGGCACCAGTAATAAGATCACACAGAAATTGAGCCCTTCCAAGATTGATGAAGGTAGTATTTGACAGAGGGTAGAGATTAAAGAACATGACCAGCTTTAAAGTTGTCAGTTCGGGCGAAAACAATGCAGTGCTTATTGATGACCCTGTGCTTTCCACTTCATGTTCATTCCCAAGAACTTGGAGGATGTCTTGTGACCGAAGCACTCTGTCATCGTATAGAGTTTAACCCACATTTTTTGGTCTAGACATGCTAAGTACCTTAGCAATGTAGTCTGCATTTAGGGAAAATTATGTTCCTTGTACCCAGCATTTCAACTCTACACCTGTGAATTTGGCATTGGAGTAGAATTCCTTAACCAGTTCTTCAATTGGATCCTCAAAGTTTCCAAAAAGGTCAGCCCAATCTTTGTCTTTAAAAATGTTAGAGATAAAAGTTGCCCCTAGGGTATCAAACTTGACGATTCATTCCACAATGGGAGAAGACTCTTTGAAGATATCTGTGTAGGTCTTTGAGTCAGTAGGAGTCCTGAATCTCTCAATGGTAGAGTCCCTGGATGACTTAGACGATAATCGTGTCCGTTTAGCAACTGGATCATCAGTTACAATGCCTTTGCCTCTGGATGAACAACAAGTTAACTGCAACAAAACAGACACACAGAAACAAACCAAATACAATACCACAAGAAGCAAACATCAGATTGATTGGTTTCAGTTATAAGTCAGTTAAAGAGAAATGTACCCAGAAAAGATCAAGAGACAAACAAACAAGATATGATGAGTAGGAAGTGAGCATGAACACCCCAATGTAGTAGCACACCCAAGATATGGAGTGTAAAAAAAAAATAACACAAGGCTAACCACACAATACTCATGTAAACTGAAAAACCAAAAACCGCATTCAGAAAGACCCATAGAAAACCCCCAAACCCATATGCCCAAAGAGAAATGATGCTATCAAAGACAATGCTCAAAACAAAGACAAGCAATCAGAAGCATTAACTAGGTACTGAGTTAACTCATCAACAAGAGAAAAACAATACTCAAACAATCAAACCCAACATTTTGGGCAAACCCATGTTTGAACATAATATATCACAGTACACAAATGCTACTAATAAAACAAGAAACTAAACATCAAAACATAAAGAATAAAGTAAAGGAAGCAAAACCATACCTTTTTCTTGGTGTTTGATGAAGACATGATGCAAAAAATGGAATCTTTTTCAGTGAGACACGGAGTGTTTGAGTGAGAGAATGAAGAAGACAATGAACAGTCACTGATATTCGAGGGAAAAACTGAAAATTTTTTAAAAACTAACTTAAAAGTGCAAAACTCGCATTTTTTGCGATTGGAACGAGTCGCCAGGATAAGCTGCGAAACACTGTGAAGGTAAGAAATTTGAAAATTTCTCTAACTACTTTTCGCAACTGGAAGATCTTCCTGCGAAGGAGTCGCGAGCTGAGCCGCGAATATCTCTGAGTAATCCTCGCGATTGGACCTTCCACCCGCAAACAAATCGCCAAACTGAGCTGCGAAAAATACAAAAACTCAAATTTTGAAAAAAAAATTCTAAGTCTTTTTCGCGACTAGGATACTGACTCGCCAGTAAGCCGCGAAAAATCTCTGAGTGGGCTCGCGACTAGGGCTTGCGACAGGGATAACCCGCGACTTAGTCGCCAAAATAGGGGAAACAGTTTTCGAAATTTTTTATATTTTTTGTAAAAACAAAATACTTTCCAAAAACAACTAAAAACACTCAAAAATCTTTTTGTGTTTGATCAAACAAAGATTGAGTATGTGAAAACACATTTAATCAAGTACAATCATACAAATGAATATGGCATTCATTGAGCATAGACTTGTGTGTTGTGTGTGGATATCAAAAATAAGATAGTCCTTAGTCCAATGTGAAGCTTCAATGATCAATTCAATCAAGGCATACACAATTAGCACTAGATAATGTGATCTATCTCAATTATAGAAACATGCATATATGACCTCCCACAAGAACTTGATTACATTCTTTGAAACTTTTCATTTGGCTCTATATTCAACATATCATTTGCACTTTTTGAGCAAAGAAAATCTCATTGTGAGATAGATGCCTGAAATTTTTGATATTTCAATTTATGAGTTAGCCTTTGGCTTTTTGGGCATCAAACATTTTATTTTGGTCGCTTTCCCTTTTTCCTAGTCAAATACTAGTATGTGCGACAGGCTTTTACAGCTCTATATCTCTTTTCATTTGGAGATTTACATTTAGAGAGCTCTTTTAAGCAAAAACAAAAATAAAGAGTGGGAAGATATATAGGCATAAGTCTATGCATATCTCAAGATCAACAAAACCATTCACTAATCATTCATGACAAGGTTGAAGATCTATTTACAACAGTCACATAGATTTCAGAATTTCTCCCACAATGATACGAGTGCATGAGAGACAAGCTAAGCTTGTAGATGCACAAAGCCATTAGTACAAAGGTATAAGGCAAAACATGAATTGAGACAAAACTCAACAAAGCCAATCAAACTTTTTGGATTTTCTACTTTTTATGTGATTTTGGATTTTTGACACAAAAGCAGCAAAAGATTGATAAAAAACATAACAAAAAAATGTAAAAACATTTAAACCAAAGACAGACACACACACAAAATAAGAATCTAAATACTAGCAAGAAGCACACAACTAAGCATATTCACAAACATGCAAAGTATTGATGCATGGACATGTTGTTATGCTCATGCATGAGTACCCTTCGTCACCCACACGTCACGTGCGTTTGGGTGATATCCTTAACGGATTGGGTTTGAGAATTAGGACTATCAAACCTTCGTGTAAAGCTTTCAAGGCAGTTGGTGAAGGCACCAATCATCTTCATCATGTCCATCATTCCTGGATCATGGTTTTGACTTCTTGGTTGCTCACCACCCCAAGACCTCTTGTCATTTCTTCTTCCTCGTGACCGAGGTGCTCTTGCATTGTTGTCTGCTCTCAGCTTTTGACAGTTGGGTCTAGTATGTCCTCGCAATCCACAATAGTGACACACATAATCTATTCTAGGACCCCGTTGTGGTCTTGAGAGAGATCTTGCTCTACCTTCAAATCTGGCTTCTGATTGATTTCAGAACTTATTGCCCACTTGTTGCGCAACCAGCTTCTTCTTCTTCTCAACCTTAACATTCTCAGGGATGGCCTCTTCCACAATCAGTTCTATGGCCTTCACAAATTTTACTTCTTTGGTAGCTTTGGCCAATGAGCTCCTTCCTCTGGTATAACCCAATCCAGATTTGTCAGAGAAGTGTTTTTGAGAAGAGATAACATCTTCCAGCTTCTTGGAGGAGACCCTTTCTATCTTGGCTTGTGCTTGCACCACCTCTTGCTCAAGAAATATTACTTTGGTATAAGCTTCCAATAACTCGCCATTTAGTGTCTCAATTTCACACTTTGCCTCCTTATATCCGGCCAAAAGACTTTTGTAGTCCTCTTCAGCCCTTTTCATTTTCTTCACAGCCGCCTTTGCAACCCTTGTATACTCACCCGATTTCCCAAGGAGTAAGACGTAATTCTCTTGAAAACCCGATGAACCTTCATCCTCTTCAGCCTCCGATTCTTCGACAACTCCAATAGACTCCAAATCAGAATGCTCACCAAGCTCCTTCACAAGTGTATCCAAATCATCTGTAGATTTCACATGAGCAATGGTCATGAATGCAAAGAAATTTCCTTCTTCATCACAGCTCTCTTCAGAGTCAGAATTTGATGAGTCCGAATCACTTAAAGTAGTAGCATAGGCTTTTCCCTTTGACTTTAAATAATTGGGACATTCCTTTTTAAAAGGCCCATGTCCATTACATTCGAAACACATAATTCCTTGTGAGGATTGGGAATCTTTACTATCTTTTCTTCTGAACTCTTTCTTCTCTTTTCTGGTACTCTAAAATTTTCCTTTGTCACCAAATTTCCCTCTATTCTTGAGCTTTAGGAATTTCCGGAAGTTCTTTACAAGGTACGCCACATCTTTATCTACTGCATCCTCTTCCGAAGAGTCATGAGACACCATTCTCTCATCAATTGTCTTAAGAGTAAGGGATTTGCTCTTCTTCTGTGAAGGAAGGGACAACTCATATGTTTGCAAAGAACTAACCAACTCTTAAACCTTAATGTCGTCAAGATCTTTGCTCTCTTCAATGGCTGTAACTTTAGCCCGGAAACTTTCTGGTAGTGACCGAAGGATCTTCCTTACAATCTTCAAGTCCTCCGTCTTTTCCCCCAAGTTAAATTTGCCAATAACAACCTCGTTCAATTTACTGTAAAACGATTCAAACGATTCATCCTCACTCATCTTTAGCTCCTCAAAGCGAGTGGTCAACATCTGAAGTTTGGTGTCCTTCACTTTCTTAGTCCCTTCATAGGTTGTCTCCAGAATTTCCCATGCTTCCTTAGCAATGGTGATATGTGAAATCCGGTAAAATTCTTCTGGAGAGACACCGTAGAAAATAGCATTCAATGCCTTGCTATTTGCATTGGCCGCCGCAAGAGCAGCCTTATCCCAGGTAGACTTGGCAGCCTCTGGCCTTGTCTATCCTACTTCAACTGTATCCCACACAGCATCATCAATAGAACACAAAAATGCCCTCATACGAACTTTCCAAAAAGCATAATTATTACGCTCAAAGAACGGTGGTACATTAAGAGATTGTGACCTATCCATCTCAAAGGGGGTCAAGGATCACACTTAGGTATTTAAACCACAACAAGTGTACCTGCTCTGATGCCAATTGAAAGTTCAGAATGGGTATGAAACACCCTTGAATGTTTAGACCCCAAATTACAAATTATCAATTCAAGCTTATTATCAAACAATTTATGTGCAAAATATGAACATAAGCCAAACACAGAATTGATATATAATCTAAGCCAAATATAAACACATCCACAGCAATAAATATAAGGCAAAGATAAAGGAAAGGAAGATGCAAACACACAGACAACACATGATGTGTTATCGAAGAGGAAACTGAAGTCCTCGGGGTAAAACCTCTCCGCCGCCCTCCAAGCGGTCAAATAATCCACTAAAGAATATAGTTGGGATACATGAACAGCAAAAGACCCTCCAAGCCTAATCTACCCAAGTACCTAAGCCCTCCAAGCTTCTTGCTCCAACGAGGTTACGCCAAACCTATTTCTTCTTTAGCTTACCGGATTTCGCTACTAGACCATAGTATCAACCAATGTAGATTGGTTCCTTCCTAACTGCTTCCCAACAGCACCAAATAAACCTTCTCACAGACGTGGGTGTGGTAAGATAAGGATTTGGCTAAAAGCCTCTCAAGGGTATGACAATGGAGAGGAAGAAAGAAGAGGAATTTGTAGAGTCTCTAAGGTTAAGATTGTGGATGAATCAATCTTGTATTTCTCTAGGGTTTCTCTCACAAAATTCTCTCTAGAAGCTCTCTCAATATCGTGGGAATGAGGGGTATTTATACTAGAATAAGAATAGAATGTGAAACATCAGATTTTCCCAAACAAGGCATTTTGGCAACTTGACCTCGCGACTGGGTTTAGTCGCGAGTTCAAGCCGCGAGCTAACGGCCTGGCCAGCCTGGGACTTTTGTCCTATAGTGCAACAGCTAGCGCGACTCTTCAGCTTCTGACATGCTTGGCACGTGTGCAGACGTTTAGCGACTTGCAAGCTGCGACTCACCCGCGAAATCCAGTCGCGAGACTCTATTTCTTTGCACAATCTCGAGCATTTCTTCACACTCTCTCACTCACTACCCTTAAAAGTTTCCCACCTAAATACAGGATTACTAGTTGCTGAATTACAAGCAAATTGGCACGGAATAAAGCCAACAAGATGGTTAATTAAATTCAACCTTACAGTATGGTAATCTAATTAATTAATCAACTTAGCTAATTAATTGGTTAATTTATCACAATAGGTCAATACATTCTTGGCCTATCAAGTGGTATCAAAGCAGGCACACTCTAATTAGGTTTTAATCATTGTGTGTGATACATTGACCCCTGCTTGTCATGGATAGAGGATAGTCTCTTATTATACTTCCTTTATTTGATGGCACTAACTATGCATACTAGAAAGAACGCATGAGAGCTTTCTTGCAGTCGTTAGATGAAAAGGTGTGGCAAGATGTAAAGATAGGCTGGCCAAGCCTTCGGAAGCGCTGGCCGACTGGGGTGATGCTAAGATCAAGGTGGCAAACTTCAACAGCAGGGCATTGAATGCTCTATTTAGTGCAGTCATGAATGAGGAATTCAAGAAGATATCCTCTACTGAAACTGCTAAGGAAGCATAGACCATTCTCCAGACAACCTATGAAGGAACCAAGGCTGTCAAGGATTCAAAGCTTCAGAGGCTCACTACAAGCTTTGAAGAGATCAAGATGGAGGAGGATAAGTCATTTAATGAGTTCTATACCAAGCTTAAGGACATAGTGAACTCAGCTTTTAATCTTGGGGAAACCATTCTAATAGGCCAAATACGTATTGACCCCTTGTGATGAATTAATTGATTAATTAGCCAAGTTTAATTAATTAATCAAATTAACATGCAAACACATGGTAGCACAAACAAATCACCAATTAAACTAATTATACAGTGGAAAATAAATTGACACAGTGATTTGTTTACGAATGGGGAAAACCTACACGGCAAAATCCCCACCAGTTCCCGAAACTCCACTATTATCACAACAAGCGGTTACAAGTAAAGGAATTCCAGTACCTTATACCAACCTACAGTTGAACCCTTACCCCAATACCCAATTGGACTTGTTCTGTAGCAACAGTTCCTCCTTTTGATGCACGCTTCCAAGTACGTGACTAACCAATTGCGCGGATCCCAGTACGCGACTTCAATCACCAACTAGAGAATTTTGTTGGCTGCAAAGTTCTTCAGTTCATCCAGACGATGAAGATCAAGAAGATGCTTGGTTACAAAACCCTACGGTGCACATACACAGCAACTTCTTCAAGAATGATGAATTAGGGCAAAACTTTGTCTCCGGTCACAATTTGTTTGAACAAACTTTTTCCAATACTTTTGCAACTTGTGAACACTTTAACGACCTTTAAAATAATCCTTTTATATGTCTAGGGTTAGAAAAAAAGAAAGCCTAAAGACACATTCACAAATCCCAAGCAAATCATATCAAAATTCTGAAATTCTTAAACCTCGACAGAGAGGAGCTGTCGTGCAAGTGTCGAGCATACGGAGCTGAAACAACTTTCTTAAGCTCGATAGATACAGCTGTCAAGCTAGCTGTCGAGCTTTAATGAACTTGCACTTTTCAGCTTGTTTCTTGGACAGACTTGAATGGCTTTAACACTTGATCTTGAAACCTTATTTCTTGAAATATTAAAAACACCTAGATCTACCCAATTACAAGTAAAGTGTGTTTTGTCAAAGGATTAGCCAATTACACAAAAGAGTGACATATATCCTCACAATCTCCCCTTTTGGAAATCTGTGACAAAACCACAACAAACAAATGAACATATGAGAGAAGTCATAAATCACTCAACCCTTATTCACTTGTTGAATACAATAAAATCTATCCTAACACAAACTCTTGAAAAACGTTACAAGAAGAGAGTTTATATTAAGTAGACTTTGACAACTTGTATTTCTAAAACACTTTAAACAAAACTCATCAAGGCATCTTTGTGTGAAACAAAAATAATAGATTGCATACAACTAATAAGAAACATGTGCATAAAGAGAGAAAAGAAACAACACATGTAAGGATAAGTGAAAGAAACATACATCAACATATAAAGAAAATAAGTACAATGTATGTCAATAAATGGTCACAAGACCCAAATACAAGAATCAAAGTATCTAAAGTAGAGAAAAGAAAAATATACAAATAATCCTCACTACATCCCTCATATCAACACTCCCCCTAACAAAATGGTCCTATACTAACTCTCCCCATAAGAATGACTACTCTCATCAGTAGTGCTAGCATCTCCATCATCATCATCAGAAGCATCATCATCATCACCATCATCATCATCATCCTCAACCTCAGAATCAGAAGCCACTGGAGAAGGTGGAGGAGAAGCCTCAGAAGCAAAACCACCCAAGCTCACCAGCTGCCTAGCAATACAGCCTACACAAACGTTCACCTAATATAGCTCAGTAGATAGTGTATCAAGACAAGCATCCATGCGCTGAAGTTGCGTCATGATGTCCCCAAGAGTCACATCCCCTATGGAAGAAGAGGGAGCGGATGTGGATGGAGCTGATCGAGATAGAGTCAAAAGGGAGGAAGGAGCTGCTGACCCAGACTGCCTCGACCTAAATTGCGCCTCACTACATTTTACGGTAGCGACATCTATGGCACAAATATGAGTGAAATGGTCGGGCACTGAAAAGGGAACAGAAAAATGGCGTAAGATCCTCATGATAGCAGAAGGAAAGATGAGCTTATCACGGGACGCCGTATCCCTATAGACATCTAAAATAGAAAGAATGAAGTGAGAGGGGAAATCTATAGTAAGATGCTCAAGAAGGGACAACAAAAAGCAAGCACGAGACTCTGTGATACAGTTATAGTAAGAGAGAGGGTAAAGAACAAAAGTCATAACCATGTTAAAAAACCGAGGACCTATTGCAAAGTCCAAACAATAAATGAACTCACACTCACTCCAATCAGAAGGGCGCTCACAAAAAGCGAATTTGAGCTTATCTTTGGACACAATCTTCAGACACTCACAACCAAGGTAGTCAGGAAACTCAACCTAGGTACATGAAGCACATCTGCAACAAGCTATGGTGTGATAGCAATGCGCCTACCTTGAACGCGAGTGTGAAAGAGAGGTACTAAAAAATCAAATCCATGCATGTTGGACTAGAACTTCTGAATCAGCACTGATGGACATGCAACCGGGACGTCACACAGTGACTCCCAACCCTGACTGTGAATGACATCGGGTAGGTCAGTGTCGGCAAATTCTTCCAAAATGACTCGTCGTTCCGAATGAATGCCTCATCGAGAAAGGTTCTCCGAGAAAGCCTTACAAGCATCCTCATCATGGAACCGAATATGTGATGGAGTAGGATCAGATGAAGTGGATGCCCCGGAACGAAGAGGGTTCTAAGATGAAGCAGACTTACATTTGGGTGCCATAGACATGACTAACGTAAACAGAAAAGAGAGGAAGAAAGAGAAACAATCAGAAAAGCTCCAAAACAGTTCAAATATAACAAGTATATTGAAGAGAGTACGTATGCATCAGAAATGCATGAACATGTGACATGCAAAAGAAATTTCATCATGAGCTTAGTCCAATCCAATCCTACAAGTACACAAACTATTCAACA
Source organism: Quercus glauca (assembly GCA_023736055.1). Taxonomy (NCBI): domain Eukaryota; kingdom Viridiplantae; phylum Streptophyta; class Magnoliopsida; order Fagales; family Fagaceae; genus Quercus; species Quercus glauca. Next base: position 41,570,320 of record CM043322.1, on the reverse strand, counting down.
TGTATAACACACAACTAAATGCATGAAAATAAAGTTACAATGCACATGAAATGCAATGCATGAAGTTTTTAGGATCAAATCTTCAAAACCCATCCCAAAAATTCATAAAAACCTCTTTGATTTTGAAAAACCCCAAATTTTCTCAAAAAACCCCAAAACCTAGATTTCAAAACATGAAATGCATGTAAAAGAGAGAAAAGAAACTTACCAAGTGAAGAAAAAGACTTGAAAAGGCTCGAAAATCACTTGGGAGAAGATTTGGAGTGAGAAAATGTGTTTTGGGAGGTGAGAAGTTAGATCTATTGAGAGAGAGATCGAGAGAAATGAAAACCAGATCGCACAGAACCTATATAAAAAGGTTCAGTAAAGTTCGACAGATAGAGATGTCAAGAGGTGTCGAGAAAGGTATTGAGACAGGTGTGGAGAAAATAGCCGTCGACAGATGCAGCTATCGAAAATGTGTCAAAGAACAAATCAACAAAAGGTTAAAGGAAGCTCGGTCGATCCACCAACTGTTAAAAGGCTATCGAGGGTCCAAGAACTTTTTCGATCAATCCACCAGGTGTCGAAAAGCTGTCGAGATTGCAAGGTGTCGAGGAGCTGTCGAGCTAGCTTTTAAAAACAATTTTTCGAGAAGTGAAAAACATAGACATGAATGCAATCAAGCATGCAACTCAACCAATGATCCAATCAACATATTAAGCTCTCAGAATCATCTCTCAACAACAATTTTAAGCACATGGATCCCAAAAACACACACACACACTAAACAAGTCTAACCAATTTTATATTTCAAAAACAAGTCAAGACAGTTTAGTAAGCATACGTTGACACATGTAAACCTTGTGATGGCCAAATCACATTGTACCTGTATATGTATCAAGAGTAGCAAAGAATATTGCATGTTGTGTGTGACAAAAACATCGCAAGATTGCATAAGTGTAAACATGTTATGACGATTTGAGATATGAGAAAATCACTTTAACTCACACACAATCATAACTGTTTGATGAGGACTATCACCTTCGAGGTACATCCTATAACTCCCACATCTCCTAGAATACACGCTTGCAATCATATTTAAAGCATTTTTTATCTTTTTGCTTTTTATTTTTCTTTGCATATTTTCTTTTTAAGCATATCATGCATGGGTATATAAAAGATAGAAAAGAAATACCCAATGACATTTGACATTCTAATTTGACTATGCCAAAGCACACAAATGTCATTGACATTGCACTTTTGCTATGCCGAAGCATACATATGTCATTCATGATTGGCGGGCAATAGTAGTAAGATGGTTATTTATGCCTTTCTCTTAGGATTTTCTAGTCTTTCCCGTCAAAAAGAGTGATATAAGTGTTAAGTATAAGAGATCACTTAACTTTACTCATCACAAAAAAGAGCCACAAAGCTCACTTGCTAAGTTGTGCATAAAGATGCTCATCTAAGCTACAAAAGCTACAAAGTTTAGAAAACTTTGTTTAAATGGCCATCCAAGGTACACAAGTACCAATGTACACAAAACACACACTATTTTTGTATTTTTCTGATTTTTCAATTTTTTTTATTTTTATATCAAAAACAAAATAAATAAAACTGAAAACAAACAAACATAAACATGTTAAGCAAAGCAAAGCAAAAACTAGACTGACTCAAAATAAAAGTAAAACACACAAGTTATGCAAAAACAAAAACACGAAGAGAGAGAAGAAAGTGATAGAATCACTTGGAACCCTTTTCCTTCCACACCTTACAAGAACCTTTCCTTTGATTAAACCCTTGAACCAGCAGTGAGGGGGAATAATTGGAACCGTTCAAGTTCAAAAGGAACATGAGGGCTTTGAAAAGATCTCCAAGAGGAGCAAGAGAGGATTGAAGCTAATTCTTGCTTCCAAATGCTATCATGCTGTTGCTCTATTGAATGGCAAGCCACTTATAGCAATTAGGTCGAGTATGACTGATAACTCCACAATGATGACAAAGATACTGCTTCTTCTGTTTAGTCTTTTGATAGTTAGCCTTCTTAGCCCTAGGGTTCTTAACATCTTTCTTCTCCTGCTAAGGGGGTGCTCCTAAGATAGATTTACCCTTGTCTAAATTCTCACTAACTAATTCATTTTTAACAACATTGTTCTCGATTTCAACATTATTAGCAAGAGGAAGTACTAGTAGAAGCAATATTAAAGGAAGAAATACCATACCCTAAACCTATTCGATCTGAAGCAAACTTCTGAATGCTGAGCATCTCATCAAGTTTCGTACTTGAAGTCCTCTCCAATTGAGGTCTAACTTGAAACAGCTCTGCTTCAAGCTTCTTGGTCTTCTCAGCCAAGAAATTGTTCTCAAACCTTAGTGCACCAATTGTCTGATTAGCTTCATTAAACTTTGTGAAAATCTCTTCCCAATCAAGTTCCACATCACTGAGTTTCTTGGTGGCCAACCTATAGAGTTTCTCGTGCTTCTCAGAAAGCTTGTACAGTTTCTCATAAGCTGTATGGATGTCATCTTGTTCATCCATCTTCTCAAACTTGGACTCCACCAATTCCTCTTCTTCATCCACATCTTCAACAACCCCCTCAGTAGGATTGACAGTGGCAGTGAAGGTATTCAAGATTTCATCATCCTCATTGTCGAAATCATCCTCAGGCTTAGTATCACTCAAAGTAGTAGCAAGTGCCTTGCACTTCCCAATGCTCTTGAGATATGTGGGACATTCTTGCTTCATGTGACTGAAGCCTTGACACCCAAAGTACTTAGGTCCTGTGGGAACAGTGTACTGATCACCATCCCTAGCATCCTTCTTCCCTTTATCTTGTCTCTTGAACTGAGAAGAATTGGATTGCCTATGGTCCTTGTCGAAGCCCTTCCCATTGGCATTCTTCATGAACTTCTTGAATTGCCTTGTAATGTAGGACTTCATCTTAGAATCCTCATCATCTGAAGACTTATCAGTGTCACTGCTCTTGGCCTTCAAAGCCATGCTCTTGCCTTTACCCGACTTGCCAATTCTTGTTAACCCTAGCTCGTAGGTCTGCAAGTTTCCAACCAGCTCAGTTAAAGGAATCTTGTCAATATCCTTTGATTCCTCTATCACCGTGATCTTGGCATGGAATCTCTCGAGTAGAGATCTGAGCAACTTTCTCACAATCTTGGGTTCAGGAATGGTTTCCCCAAGATTGAAGGCTGAGTTCACTATGTCCTTAAGCTTGGCATAGAACTCATCAAACAACTCATCCTCCTCCATCTTTATTTCTTCAAAGCTTGTAGTGAGCCTCTGAAACTTTGAATCCTTGATAGCCTTTGCTCCCTCATAGATTGTCTGGAGGATGGTCCATGCTTCCTTAGCAGTTTCAGTGGAGGATATTTTCTTGAACTCCTCATTGGTGACCACACTAAATAAAGCATTCAATGCCCTGCTGTTAAAGTTTGCCACCTTGATCTTGGCATTATCCCAATCGGCCGACGCTTCCTTTGGCTTGGTCTAGCCAATCTCTACAGCTTGCCACACCTTCTCATCTAAAGACTGCAAGAAAGCTCTTATGTGTACTTTCTAGTATGCATAGTTAGTGCCATCAAATAAAGGATGTATAATTAATGACTGTCCTCTATCCATGACAAACAGGAGTCAATGGATCAACACAACAAAGATTAAACCTAGTCAGAGTGTGCCTGCTCTAATACCACTTGATAGGCCAAAAACATATTGACCCCTTGTGATGAATTAATTGATTAATTAGCCAAGTTTAATTAATTAATTAAATTAACATGCAAACATGTGGTAACACAAAAAAATCACCAATTAAACTAATTATGTAGCGGAAAATAAATTGACATGGTGATTTGTTTACGAATGGGGAAGACCTTCACGGCAAAAACCTCACCGATTCCCGAAACTCCACTATTATCACAACAAGCGGTTACAAGTAAAGGAATCCTGGTACCTTATAATAAACCTACAGTTAAACCCTTACCCCAATACCCAGTTGGACTTATTCTGTAGTGATAGTTCCTCCTTTTGATACACGTCTCCCAAGTACGTGACTAACCAATTGCGTGGATCCCAGTATGCAACTTCAATCCCCAACTAGAGAAGTTTGTTGGCTGCAAAGTTCTTCAGTTCATCTAGATGATGAAGATCGGGAAGATGCTTGGTTACAAAACCCTACGGTGCACATACACAGCAACTTTTTCAAGAATGATGAACTAGGGCAAAACTTTGTTTCCGGTCACAATTTGCTTAAACAAACTTTTTCCAATGCTTGTGCAACTTGTGAACACTTTGACGGCCCTTAAAATAATCCTTTTATATGTCTAGGGTTAGGAGAAAAGAAAGCCCAAAGACATATTCATGGATCCCAAGAAAATCATATCAGAATTTTGAAATTCTTAAACCTCGACAAATAGGAGCTGTCGAGCATATGGAGCTAAAACAGCTTTCTTAAGCTCGATAGATGCAACTGTCGAGCTTTAATGAACTTGCACTTTTCAGCTTGTTTCTTGGACTGACTTGATTGGTTTTAACACTTAATCTTGAAACCTTGTTTCATGAAGTATTAAAAACATCTAGATCTACCCAATTACAAGTAAAGTGCGTTTTGTCAAAGGATTAGCCAATTACACAAAAGAGTGACATATGTTCTTAACAAGTGAACCACATATGTCCTAACACATTCCTGAACCCAAGATTATGAGAAAGGTGCTCAGATCTCAACCCAAGAGATTTCATGCCAAGATCACCGCGATTGAGGAATTAAGGGATATTGACAAAATTCCTTTGACATAATTGGTTGGCAATCTGCAGACCAATAAGTTGGGTTTGACAAGGATCGAGAAATCAAGCAAGAGCAAGAGCATGGCATTGAAGGCCAAAAACAGTGATACTGATGAGTCTTCAGATGATGAAGATTCTAAAATGAAGTCCTACGTTACAAGGCAATTCAAGAAGTTCATGAAGAATGCCAATGGGAAGGGCTTCGACAAAGACCGTAGGCAATCCAGTTCCTCACAGTTCAAGAGCCAAGATAAAGAGAAAATGGATGCTAGGGATGGCGGTCAGTACACTGTTCCCTCAGGACCAAAGTGCTTTGGGTGTCAAGGTTTCGGTCATATGAAACAAAAATGCCTTACTTATCTGAAGACCATCTGAAAAAGAAAGGAACTTGCTGCTACCTTGAGGAATACTGAGCCTGAGGATGACTCCGATAATGAGGATGATGGAATCCTAAATGCCTTCACTGCCACTGTAAATCCAACTGAAGGGATTGTTGAAGATATGGATGAAGAAGAGGATTTGGTGGAGTCCAAATTTGAGAAGATGGATGAACAAGATGACATCCACATAGCCTATGCAAAGTTATACAAAGTCTTAGAAAAGCATGAGAAGTTGTACAGGCTGGCCACCACGAAGCTTAGTGATGTGGAGCTTGAGCGAGAAGAAATCTCCACAAAGTATTATGAAGCCAATCAGACTATTGGAGCACCGAGATTTGAGAATAATTTCTTGGCTGAAAAGACCAAGAAGCTTAAGGCAGAACTATTCCAAGTCAGATCTTAGTTGGAAAGGACTTCAAGTGCAAAGCTCGATGAAATGCTTAGTCTTCATAAATCTGTATCTGATCGAACCGATTTAGGGTATGATTTCTCTTCTCCTAATATTGCTACTTCTAGTACTACTATTTTTGTTTTTCTTGCTAATAATGTTGAATATGAGAACACTGATGTCAAAACTGTTTTAGCTAGTGAGAACATAGACAATGGTAAATCTATCTTAGGAGTACCCCCTAAGCTTGATAAGAAAAAGATTAAGGATCCATTTGTATACAACTTATTTTGTTGAAAACTGAAAACACTATAGCAAAATAATTTTTAAATGTGTGAATAGTGCTGTGGAACCCATATTTAATGAAAAAGTTGCTGAAAAGTGAGGTTTTAGGGTCTCGTGACCAATGCACAGGACCCACTGACAGTGCCATTTCAAACTAATGTGTGGACGTTCAAAGTGCTAGTGAGTCTCATGCACAGTGCACGGGACCCAGTGGCAGGTCTGTGTCCCACGTGAAACCAACTTCTGGTAAAAAAAAAAAAAAAAAAAGAAGGAAATGTGAAAACGCAAAACGCAGTCGTGAAAACATTAAATCCAAACGCATACTAAGAACCCTAAGGTTAAGAAGGGAAATAATCAAAAGCCTAAACAAAAAAAAGTAGCATTTCTGTCATCATTACGGCGCAGCTAGACATACTCGACCTAGTTGCTATAAGTGGTTAGCCACTTAACAGAGCAACAACATGATCACGTCAGGAAACTAGAATCAGTTTCCATTCTCCTTTACTCCTCTTGGAGATCTTCTCAAAGCCCTCATGTTCCTTTCAAACTTAAACGGTTTTAATTCTTCCCCCTTATTGCTGGATCAAGGGTTTGCCAAACGGAAAGGTTCTTCCAAGGTGTGGAAAGAAAAAGACTCCAAGTGATTCTGTCACTTTTTCTCTCTCTCCCTTTCTTGTTTTTGATTTTGCATTACTTATGTGTTTTGCTTTCTAGTTTTGAGTCAGTCTAGTTTTATGCATTGCCTTGTTTAACATGTTTTTGTTTGTTTTCTTTTTAGTTATGTTTTATTTTGTTTTTCATATAAAAATTTAAAAAAAAATTGAAAAATCAGAAAAATACAAAAACAGTGTGTGTTTGTGTACATTGGTACTTATGTACCTTGGATGGCCATTGAAACAAAGTTTTCTAAATTTTGTATCTTTTGTAGCTTAGATGAGCATATCTGTGCACAACTAAGCAAGTGAGCTTTGTGGCTCACGTTTGTGATGAGTAAGATTAAGTAATCTCTTGTACTTAACACTTGTATCACTCTTTTTGATAGGAAGGACTAGAAAATCCTAAGAGAAAGGCATAAATAATCATCTCACTACTGTTGCCCACCAATCATGAAATGACATTTGTATGCTTCGGTATAGCCAAAGTGGAATGTCAAATGCTTAACATCATTGGGTATTTCTTTTCTATCTCTTATATACCCATGAATGATTTGCTTAAAAGAAAAATAAAAAGCAAAAAGAATAAAAATGCCTTATATATGATTGCAAGCGTGTCTTCTAGGAGATGTGGGAGTTATAGGATGTACCTCGAAGATGATAGTCCTCATCAAAAGTTGTGATTGTGTGTGAGTTAAAGTGATTTTCTCATATTTCAAATCGTCATAAAATGTAGAAACTTATGCAATCTTGCGATGTTTTTCACACACAACATGCAAAAATTCTTTGCTACTTTTGATACATATGCAGATACAATGTGATTTGGCCATCACAAGGAATACATGTGTTAATGTATGCTCACTAAACTATCTTAACTTATTTTTGAAATATAGAATTGGTTAAACTTGTTTAATGTGTGTGTGTGTGTGAGTTTTGGATCTATGTGCTTAACATTTTCCGTGTTGAGAGATGTTTTTGAGAGCTTAAAATGTTGTTTAGGTCTTTGTTTGAGTAGCATGCTTGATTGCATTCATATCTGTGTTTTTCTCTTCTTTGAAAAATTGTTTTTAAGCAATCTCGATAGCTTCTCGATAGCTCTCAACAACTAGGCTATCTATCGAGACCTTTCATCTGGTTTTTATCGCATTCTCGATAGCTCTCGATAGCTAGTTTGATCCATCGAGAAACTTTATGTCCTCTCGATAGCTACCTCGATCCATCGAGCTTTATTGTTGAGGAAACCTCTGGACAGCTCCTCGATAGCTAAAAGGCGCGTTTTAAATCTCGATAGCTCTCGATTGATCGAGGTTTTTGATTTTTCTATATATAGGCGCCTCACGATTTCTCACTCACTTCTCTCAATCTTTCTCGATTGATTTGTGTCTTTTCACCTCCCAAACACCTCTCACTCACTCCAAACTTCATTCCCAAGAGTTCTTCAACCTTAATCTTGTTCTTCTTTACTAGTAAGGTCCTTAAATCCCTCTCTTCATCATGCATTTCATATTTTATATCCTAACTTTTGGGGTTTTTGGAAAGTTTTGAGATTTTTTCAAAACCAATGAAGTTTTTGCTATATTTTTGGGATGGGTTCTGTATATTTGATCCTAAATGATCATGCATTGCATCACATGTGCATTATAACAATGTTTTATGCATTTTAGATGTGCGTTTACTTTATTGCTATGTAATGTGCTGGTAAGTTTGGATTGGGCTAAGCCCATGATGTACTTAAATTTGCATGTCACATGTTCATGCATTTTCATGCATACGTATCTTCAAGTTTCTATATTTATTATATTGTATCTTGTTGGTGCTTTTCTGATTGTCTCTCTCTCTCCTTCTTACGTTAGTTGCATCATGGCACCTAAACGTAAATCCACTCTGTCCCGAAACCCTCTTCGTTTTGAGGCATCTTCTTCTTATTCTCCTTCTAACCCCACTCCACCTCACGTACGGTTCCATGATGAGAAGGCCAAATCGAACTTCTTGGAGAACTTTTCCCGAGAGGCATTCATTCAGAATGCCAAGTCGTTCTGTCAGATTTTTCTGACACTGACCTACCTAATGTCATCTACAGTAGGGGTTGGGAGTTACTGTGTGGCGCCCCAGTCATGTGCCCTTCCATGATCATACAGGATTTCTACTCCAATATGCATGGATTTGATTACTCTATACCCCAGTTTGTCACTCGCGTTCAAGGTATACGCATGGTAGTTACTCCGGATATTGTATCCTAGGTACTACACGTTCCTAGAGTAGTGCATCCTGACTACCCTGGCTATGAGTGTCTGCAAACAATGTCCAAAGATGAACTCTTATCTTTATTTTGTGAGACACCTTCTTCTTGGGGTGACTATCAAAACACCTCTTACTCAGCCTTTACTAAAGGTCTGAGAATCCTAAACATGGTGATGACATTGTCTCACTATAACACTATCATAGAGCCTCGTGCTCGGTTTTTGTTATCTCTCATTGAGGATCTTTCTATTGACTTCCCTTCTCACTTTATTCTCTCCCTTATAGATGTCTATAAGGATACAGCGACCCGTGATAAGCTCATTTTTCCTTCGGCTATCATGCAGCTCCTTTGCCATTTTTATGTCTCCTATCCTGAGTCTCCCCACTTCACATTCATGTATGCCATTGACATCGCTACCTTTAAGCAAAGTGTTGCACAGCTTCGCTCGAGGCGAACTCAGACCGAGACGGCCGCTCCTCTAACTTCTACTGCTTCTTCGTCTTTAGCAAGTGAAGTGACACTTAAGGCCATCATGGCATAGCTTGTGTGCATGGATGCTCACCTTGACACTCTCAGTGATGAGTTGTGTCAGGTGAACACCCGTGTTAGTTGTATCACACGACGACAGGCTATCATGGGTGGTTTCACGGTTGCTTCTTCTCCATCTCCACCGGCGTCTGAGGATGAGAGTGACAATGGCACCAGCAGTGATGATACTGATGAGGATGATGATGCTGGCTCGCCTAATGATGATGAGATGTCTACTTGATATACTTGCCCTTTGTCACTCATGACAAAAAGGGGGAGTAGTTTTGAGATGAGAGTAGTTATACTCATAGGGGGAGGGTTAGTGTAAGAGATAGGGGGAGTGTTTATGAGGGATGTAGTAAGGATTTTTGTATATTTTCTTTTCTTTCTATTTTAGATACATTATTCTTGTACATTGGTCTTGTGACCATTTAACATACATTGTACTTATATTTGGTTTATATATTTTGATGTATGTTCTTTCACCTATCTTTCCATGTGTTGTTTCTTTTCTATCTTTATACATATGTTTCTTAATTAATGTATGCAATCTTATATTTCTATTTCACACTAAGATGTCATGATGAGTTTTGTTTAAAGTGTTTCAGAAATATAGGTTGTCAAAGTCTACTTGTCATAAACTCTCTTCTTGCAAAGTTTTTCAAGAGTTTGTGTTAGGATAGATTTTATTGTATTCAACAAGTGAATATAAGTTGAGTGATTTATGACTTCTCTCATATGTTCATTTGTTTGTTGTGGTTTTGTCACGGATTGCCAAAGGGGGAGATTGTTAGGACATATGTGATTCAATGTTAGGAACATATTTCAATATTTTATGTAATTGACTAATCCTTTGACAAAGCACACTTTACTTGTAATTGAGTAGATCTAGGATGTGTTTAATGCTTCAAGAAACAACGTTTCAAGTTCAAGTGTTAAAGCCATGCAAGTCTATCCAAGAATCAAGTGAGAAAGTGCTGGATTTTAAAGCTTGATAGCTAGCTCAGCAGCTAGCATCTATCAAGGTTTAAAAGTTGTTTCAGCCTATGGCTCAACAGCTAGCTTGATAGATGGCTATCTATTGAGGTTTATGAAACTCAATTTTTCAGAGCTATTTTTCATCCAATCCGTAGGTATATGTTTGGGCTTTATTTTCTAACAACCCTAAACATATATAAGGATTATTTTAAGGGCCGTCAAAAGTTGCACAGTTGCACAAGTGTAGAGCAAAGTCTTGTTCATGCAAATTGTGACCGGAGCCTAGTTCATCTTTCTCTTGAAGAAGCTGCTGTGTTTATACACCGTAGGGTTTTATGATCAAGGAGCTTCTTGATGTTCATCTTGTGATGGACTGAAGAACTTTGCAACCAACATCTTTCTCAAGTTGGTGATTAAGTCGCGTACTGGGATCTGCACATTTATTAGTTAGTCACATACTGGGAGCCATGCATTGAAAATGAGAGATTGTCACTACAGAACAAGTCCAATTGGGTATTGGGGTAAGGGTTCAACTGTAGGTTGGTATAAGGTACTAGGATTCCTTTACTTGTAACCATTTGTTTTGATAATAGTGGATTCTCGGGGATGGTGACTTTAAAATCACCCAGTGAGATTTTTGTCGTGTAGGTTTTCCCCATTCGTAAACAAATCACCGTGTCAATTTATTTTTCGCTGCATTTAGTTTAATTGGTGATTTGTTTGTGCTGCCACGCATATTGTATGGTAATCTGATTATTTAATCAACTTGGCTAATTAATTGGTTAATTTATCACAATGGGTCAATACATTCTTGGCCTATCATTCTGCAAGGAGAACCTTGAGATTTTTCATTTCTTCTTCATTTAGGGTTAAGCCAATTTTAATTAAACATGGATTCTCATTATTACCCAAATTAAGAGTTTCAAAAGTTGGTTTCATAGTTTTAATTTTCTTTTCCAATTGTTTATTAATTTCATTTTTAAATTCATTTGAATCATTTAAGTGCAAAATTTCAATATTATGGGACACATCAAAATAAGCCAAATCAGAATTCATCTAATTGAAAATATTGAAAAGTACATTGGGACTTGCATTAAAAAATTTCTTTTCCCCACTCTTAAAAAACCCAACCCAAGTCCAATTATTAAGTTGCCCTACAGAGCGCATGATGAATTCTATCTTCTTTCTTCTTCAAGGATTGTAACTCTTCCTATCGTCCCCCTCTCCAAACAAAGTCTTCAACCCAGCGGACCAGTCCTCGTCCTTCAATGGTTCCCATATGCGCACAACTTTGGTTATGTTAAATAGAACCTCACCTTATTCGGGAAATCTCCTTCTGCCTCATCAAAGAACTAGTCACCATCATCTTCGCTCTCATAGCTAATCACTCCATCATCTCCTTCCTGTTCCTCTTCCTCTTGAGTCAGCACAAGGTGTTGATTGTTGTCAAAAGAAGGATCCATCTTGCGCTCAAGCATGAAGCGAGCTGGGGTGACTTGAATTACCCATACCGTCAAGGTCCATTCCGGCTAGTCATGATCTTCCCAAGATCCTACATCTCCCATCTCAAAGAAGTCATTGACATGCGACCTCTTGAAAGTCCAAGGTCTGGGAGCGCTTTTCAATTGCGGCATAAAGTTGGGTAGAAGTAGGCAGACCTTACCTTTTGTCATCATTCGATCGATGTCCTCTTGAGTCAGCTCGTTTATCCATGATCAGCTTTATCTTGTTCTTCCTTAAGATCATCTTCTTCTATCTTGGAGAGATGACTTATTATCTTCTCAAGGACTTTTCCTTGTGCCTCCAAACGCTCGAGTAGCTTTTGCAAGAGGGCTTTTTCACACAAAGCATTCATCCTTCCTTAGAATGTCTCACCTTCCATCCTACTTTTGGACTTTGGATTGTAAGGGGACTTAATTTTGATCTTAGTGGTGCAGTGGTGCCTGAAAAGAAGTCTCATTTTCATTAATTCCATGTCCAATTTAAAAGGTTTCTTTTTGCTTTTAGATGTACTTAAAAAATCTTTAAGTCCATTTTAATGAAGACCCAATTACAAAGTAGTTCCCTTTCCTCTCATGGACCTTGCCCTTTATTCCATTAGGCTTTGGACCATTTATAATAATGCTCTCAAGGGCTTTCATTGGAATGTACTTGGAGATTTTCAACCCATTGTCTTAATTGTGGGCCTACAATGTACTCATCACCTTTGGGCTCTACCTTTTTCATTTCATTATCATCATTCATTTTTTTTGAAGTAGCCCTTTAGCTAGAATATGTTATAGCCTTCCTCTGAAGGTCCATGAAGTTCTCATCATTTTGGGCCTAGGCATACAACAAAGAGGCCCGAGATTAAGGAAGTTCATATTTGACTTTGTAGGATTTTGGATGCTAAGTCCATAACAAACTTGTTATCTTAGACCCAAAGTCCTCCCTTTCAAAAGGGCTTTTTAGATTTAGGCTTACGATAGCAATTAGGGTATGGACTTATGAACCTTTCAAGTAAGACCTTTGGATTTAAGGACAAGCCTCTTACACGTGAGAACTTTTTTCTTTTGTCCCATTTGTCTTAAGGTATGCCATAACTTTAAGGTCATCCTTCCAATTTTATGTCTTTTATGTCCTTTAGAATTAGGTGATCACGAGATATATGGTTGAACAAACAAGAGATATATAAAGGGTATCTCCACTTCTTGATTGGATCTAGGATCTCTCTAAGTGTGGGTAGGCCTCCCTAAGGATAAAGGTATAGATAAATTGGTCACTCAATACTAGGTGGGCCATGATTCCAACTTAGGGCCTAAGTGGACCTTTGTGGATTGGTGGCAAACCGTTAACGTACTTAAAGCCCATCATAGGCAATGGCACACATTGTGAGTTGGTGGGATGAACTTCGAAAGACTTAGGCCCGAATGGAACCTTCCATCTTCCCACTCATCACCAACTGAGGTAAAAGGAACAAAATGAACCAAGTGATTTGTTTGTGCAAACAAGTATTGAATAAGCCTTTATTAAGGTTAAGACATAGGAAACATAGGAATTAAACTTATTATTCCCAGTGGAGTCGCCATTGTGGACACAACGAGCAGTCGTCACCTAGTTTTTGCAATGTTCTAGGAACCATGTATATAGCATCCTCTTAAGGAAGGACCTTTTGATCTTACTACCAGAGATATGGATTCAGAGTTAAGGTACGGTCTTGGGAAGGTGTTAGGCATCCAAAACCACCCAACTCTAAGGTTGGCTTCCCTTCATTGTGTCTTATGTCTTAACCCTATTAAAGGCATACTCAATATTGTATCTATACTCACACACACACTAGCATACATCTAATCACTCAGCATGGCATCAATCATCCCTAACCATACATCTATCATGGCAACCTAACATTCATCTAGCATGGCACATCATCGCATCCCAAACCCTAGCATACATCTAATCATGCTTCATCACATCATAGCCTAACATACATCTTGCATATCATATATCCAAGCATAAACCCTAGCTAGCATGACAAAACATGTCAACTCATAAATCCTAGCATTCATCTAGCATCATATCCATCCAAGACAGCAAGCATACATATAACATGACAACATCAAAGAATCATATTGAAGGTATCAAGAACATGTTATCCAACCAATCATCAAAGCAAAATCATATTCAAGTATGCATGCTCATGTGAATGTATGACTTACCTCACTTACCTTGCAGCAACTCAGCACCTATGGCATTTGCATGGACATGTGAATGAATGGCATGGTATTAAAATAAAGAAACTTTAAGAGAAAGCCTAAATCTAGCGTACCATAACAAACAAACATGTGAATAGAGAAGCATAAAGCTTAAAAGCATACAAGAAGAATAAAACAAAAGCATATGATGTGAAATAAAATAAGGAACAGAATGCAAAAAACTTGAATTAAGATTTCTAGGCACGAGTATGCATATGCATACATATGCGTACGCATACTTCGAACCTGCGTATGCATGTAAGAAGCATGTGCACGCAAGCACACCCTAAACCCTAACCCAGAAACAGAAACACAAAAAAAAACACTTGAAAGCTTAAATCTAGCAACCTAACATGCTTTTAAGACATATAAACACATAAACCTAGACTAAAAAAACATATTAAAGTATAAAACAAGTAAAGAAACAAAACAAAAAATAGAATTGGAAGCAGAAAATAAAAGAAAATGCTTGAAATGAATACCTTAAAGCAAAAGATCCTAGGCTTGATTTTTTACCGTTCCCCTCAGTCAAATCTATCACAAATCAATAAATGTGTGATTAGTAATCTTAAAATTCAAAGATCAAGGCCAAAAAAGGGCCTAATCAAATAAAATTGACTTAAGGATGTTTTGTGAAAAACTCTCTATTTGATTCACTATTTCTAGTGAATCTTAGTGTTTTCTCATGGAATTTCCGTGTGTTTTTTGAAAAGATACCATGTATGACTATTTTTATTGTGTAAATAGGGGTTTGGAATGGCTATCAGATGATGTGGGATTCTTTCTAAACCTCAACATTAATGCAGAAAACTTGCCTTTCTTATACTTCTGAAACCCTACCTACGTGGGCAGGCTCGTGCCTGCGTACGCAGGCTTCTAGGCTGTGTACGTAGGTTCATGCCTGCGTACGCAGGCCTAGGGTTTTTTTTTTTTTTTTTTGCCTTTATTTTCCAAAAATATATTTTGAGCTCATTAAAAAGTTATATTTTCCATTTCAACATCTCTCAAGTCAATTTGTAATCTGATTGGGCCTTAAACCAACCTTAGGTCTTAGAATTTCAACATCACTAGGGAACAGGGGCCCAAGTCGTAAGGGGTACAAATCTATAATAGAAATATTCCCCACTTTTCTTTTATGTCCTCTAAAGAACTGTGCGGTTGGAAGCTATCTCCGTATTAAACCAGTAATACTCCAAGAATGCATTGGCCATCTCTCTCTAGCAGGAGGTCTTTTCCAATCTCACATACCATGTGGTCGTAGGGTTAGTCAAGCTATCAAGGAAAATCTGGTAGAGCAAAGGATGATTGTCTCCATGGGATGCCATCTTCCTATAGAACATACGCAGATGGCGCAAGGATCTCCAATGCTATCATACTTAACAAACTCAAGTGCTTGAACTTGGGTGGCATAATGACCTGATGGAAATTGGTTAGGCTGTCCAAATCGACACTTCCTTAGGCACTAGAGCCCTCTATGAATCGGATTTTCTCAGTTACGGTCTCCACATGACTTTTGACCTAACCATAGCCAGACTCTGAGGTCTTAACCTTAGGAGGTTTTAATTCTTGGTCACCTCCTTATGGGACGAATGGCTATGTGGCTTGGCCTTGATTCAAATCTAGCGGCGGCCGAGCCTCATTTTCAAACTAGGGCGTAAAGCCCTTCGGAGTGGGACCAGGTGAATCTCGGCTCCCTTCGACAACCAAATTTTGCATCATATGCATCATTTCAACCATCTGCTCTTTCAAGAGAGAGATCTCATGATTGTTTTCCTGAATAGGGGAAGGACCACCAGTAGACGTCCCTTTAGCACGAGACCTAGTGATGATAGGATCAAATGTGATGGTAACTTGGATTGTTTCCTTTGAGCAATCTTTTCTCTTTATATCCTGGAAAGGAAAAGAATGGGATGGGAAAGAAATGGGGTGCATTTGAAAATTTGTCAATGTGGAAACACAAAACAAACACGAAGTTAGTTTAGGTTCTTTCTTATTTAAAATGCAACTATCATTTTTGAAATATTGGCTTGGACCCTTGAGCGGGTTTTGTCATGGTGAGTTTCTATAGTGATGCAGAATTAATGCACAAGCTTGGCAAGTAACCAAAACTTTCATATCATGCTTAAAATTGCAAGATCAACCCTTCTCTTTTGATTGCATAGAAAACAATGTTTTTACAAAACTTTGGCTTTCTACAATGCCCCCAAAACATGAGCTATAAACAATGGCTCCAACAGTAGGCCTTTTACATTACAAGGAAATTCAAATTTACAATGAAGAGGCTTTATTCTGGATGATCTTGCCTTCTTGGAGAAGATCTTGAACTTTAGCGATGTCCTCCTTGGTGTGGAGTTCCTGCTACTTGCCACAAATTTTATCTATACACATTTACATGACATTAGTGTAAGCATGCTTGCCCTTGTAAGGTAGGAAACCCTTAGGGATTGGGTATGATCTAATGTGCAACCAACGGGGTTGCTTTTCCCTAAGGGTTAATCACCAATGCTATGTAAACAAGATGGATAGAACCTAGAGTAGAGTACAACTATTTGACGCAAGCAAAAAAGGAAAACCTGCAAACGGAAACTAGACATTTTTCCCTCGACTCATTTTGAAAGCAATCCTAAGAAGGATATCCTACCCTAAGCTTAGATGTTCACTAGGCTCTGGCTCTTCCTAGTCTTCACAGGTTTTGACTTAGTCTATGCCAACTATATGAGACACGACTTAACTGGTAAGTTGGTCCTATTCTTAGTGGGGACTCGATCATCTAATCCTTCCCTTTATAGAAGTTGTGGGATAAAGCCGATCAAGGGGCCTTTTCAGCATAATCCTGTCCACCAATGGACCCAGGAAAATCCTACAATTCAGCATCTAGTAACTATCTAAGATATACGCATCCAGCATTCGCCTTCAATGCCGAGTCCGAGTTCGACCCAATATAAGGGGTGATGTCATGCATTTTGAAATGAAAGGGGAAAGACTTTCCAAGCATAACAGATATACGAATAGATAAAGGTGTAGCAGAAATCAAGTCTACTACCCTAGGTTCACACATGTGAAGGAAAGCTGTAAAGCAAGCTTAGGAAAGCAAGAAAACTTCACCCATACAAAAATACCTCAAAGCCAGTTTTTGGAAAACCATTTAAAAAAACATTTTTTGAAAAACATTTTTGAGTTTTGAAAATAGTTTACTAGGATATAGTAAAAGCATTTTTCAAAAGGAAATCCCCGGAGGCTAATGCCAATTTCAATGTTTTTGAAAGACAATGTCCAAACATTAAGATCTTATCAAAAGCTTTAAAGGCTAAACTCTCTAAGTGTCCCTAGTGGAGTCGCTAGTCTGTCGATGTCTCGCGGTGGTTCGACAACCCCTTGTGGCAACGCTCGCGCAGGCGCCTATGGAATTCCGGGCCCGAGAGCTCTAGTGCTATGGAGAAGGGTTGTACCTCTGGCATGTGACTAGAAAACGAATCAATTTTAATTGAGTTACCAAAGGTAAGTGAAGTTGCCACCAATCACTGGGTTTTTTTTTCTTCTAATGTGTGATTAGTCACCTGACTCTATTAGATTTTATTATCAATCCTAGGTTAAGAAAAAGGTCGCTTTTCCTAATCTAATATGGATGGATAAAAAATCTTGATTCTTGAGTTTGGAAGCCTTGTTACATGTGGGGAAGGTGTTAGGCACCCCACAACGCCAATCCAAGGACAGTCCTTTATTTTGGTAAAATCCTAATTTAAGGACATTGGAAATTGAAATCATGTTATTGGCATTAGCTTTTAGGACTTTAAACGAATTGGGATTTGAGGTTTGGTTTCGAAAAGGGTGTGGTCTCAATCGATGTTTCCCTAGTGTGTTTGGAATTGGTGCCAAATTTCCTTGACGAAAATCCGACAGCATTTCGCCTTATTTTCGTGGCAAAAATCCAGCAGGGCTTCCCCTCAAGTGCATCATAGTATGCAAAATGCTATCCTCACCAAGCTTCTGCCGTGAGAATACAACAATGGGGATGCCCCATTTTCATGGAAAAAATCCGACAAAGTTTCATGTGCGGTAAGGTTTCATGCCTTTGTATGTAGTGCATACCAACATGCTCATGCTAGGATGAGCCAGAGCCCATCAAAGCATCAAGCATATTAATGTGTGTCGCATACATGAGGAAACCAATGTCACTTGGTGACATGGATCGGGATGATCATACCGCGATGATAGTGCGTACAATATAGCATGAGCATGCACCTACAGCAAATGCCTTGTGCACATTACCACACTACAAGGTCAAGAGCACTCATGGCTAGAAAGGGTCGCTCACATAGCCATGAAAGTCCATCATACAAAGTGCACAATCACCCATATACAAGCATATATAGATATACATACATCATGCACAATGCTATCACATAGAGCGAGAAAGTAAACAGACATTGCCAACGTCCCAAGGGTATGGTCTAGTAAGGTACAGGAAATGTAAAATAGACATTGACATACCCAAGGAATATGGCCCAAGCAAGGTGCAAGAAATATAAAAGGTACATAGAGAGGGGAACCCTAATAAAAGATTCTAGGGAAAAGGCTAGAAGAGAGGGAGAGAGAAAACCGCTCGAGTAGGCTAGGCCTCCTAATCTACTAAACATTGCCCTTTTGTGGGCTTGTGTTTTCTTGCTTGCATCCTTTCCCTTTTTGCTTGTGCCTAGAAGGTTGCACCCTTGCTCCAAGTGTCCATGCTTCAAGAGTGTACATGCAATGACAAAGGAAACAAGCCAGCAGACAAGTAAAGAAATAAATAGAAAGAAAGCATGCTAAAAGACAAACTATCAAAGGGATCCAAACATGGGCAAAGAAACAAGTTATCCAACAAAGGAGGTTGTCCTGGAAGGACAAATGTAGGTTTGAATCGAATGTCTATAGTTCCACGAGATTGGAGTATGGACGACACACAAACTCGTGCATGAACATGTAGGAAAGCATGCAAAAATGCAAAGAAGCAAAGAAAGCCAAACAGGTGGCACAAAGTAAGCAAGGAAAGCATAACATCATCGCACATAGTGGAGAAAGATGTGTATCAAGCACACCCACATCACGGAGATGTGTCTCACAAGCGGTTACATCCAATCAAGCCACAAGAGGGACAGATGCAACCACACAAGCAAGTGCCCCCAAAGACTGACAAGCATAAGCCCATGGAGGGCAAAAAGCATGGTAAAACCTAGATCTAGATAGTCAAATATGGATATAAAGCATAGAAGCAAGAAAGCATACGCATGCGTAAAGGAAATGATCCAAAACCTTTGATATAGGCCTAGGCGTATGGATGTAGGCCTAGACCACAAGATCTAGATCTACACCCTACCTAAAAGGCCAAAACATAAGAAAAAGGCATAACAAGAGATTAAAAAAAAAAAAATTAAAAAGGCTTTAGAAGCACATGGCATAGCAACCAACTGTTGGAAAATCTGGTTTTACATCTCATACAAAACACACAGCAGAAGCAACAAACACGGATTTACTTCATTCATGAAAGATAACATGTAACCTTGAATTCTAAAACAAAGAATAGAAAGCGTACCTTGATGTAGTGAAATTCAAAGCCAAGACTTGAGAATACCTTTAATCTTTATCTCAATTCCACATTGTGCCCAAGAAGTGTGGTCTTTCAATTAGTCTTTATGTACGTTGATTCTCAAAGAAAAATCCTTCTTCTTCTTATTGTAGAGAAAAACTGCTTTCTTTTCTTTTCATCATACGTACATCCTAACTACCTTGGTAGTTACTTTATTTAATAACTCTTATTAAATAAAAACTGATTATCTAATTGGGTTAGCCTTTTGGGCCTACCCAATTAGGTTTTAGTTTGTGGCTTGAGATGGGACCAAAGGGAACAAATAAGACTCTAGCTCTAATGGGCCTTGGGCTTTTCTGTCAACTTTTGACAAGTCCAAAGTTACTATTAATTATATTTAATACCACTATATGAATATAATTACACTCTAGGCCTTACTTATAAATTATATCCCAAGACTCTAATGATATTATTTGACCCCTCCATGAAATATCCATAATGAACAAAGTCATAAAGAACTGTCACTTTATAAACAACTATTTTATTCTTGAATACCCAGTTTAATCTTTTAGTTATTCACATTTATTGAAATCCAATTTCAATAAATATAAGCTTTAGTAACTCCTTACTAAAATGGGCACCCTGAATAACCAGTTGCCATTAAACTTATCTTAAGGGAATATTTCATATCTCTATAAAGAGAGATTATGGATTCCATCTTGAGAATATGTGTTCCTTAAACACTACATATGGTTACCCAACATACTGAGGTTTTGACCGTGAATATTAGATCTCACTCCTGATATATCAAAGTAACCTACATTTCATGATCGGGTTCACTATCCTCTCAGGATTAAGAGTCAATGAAATTAGAAGTCGCAAGATTAATTATTTAGGTGACAAATGTTGATTGAATAATTAATCTCATAGCAGTCCAGTTCAATATGTCTTAACTCTTAAGACACAACAACACATCAACTAGAAGTCTCCACTTCCATGATCAAGACAAAACATCTTAGTTGATGTGTTATAGACTTCACAGATGAAATGCCCAATTTCATCACCGACTACGAACTACGTTTTGAGTTTACAAGGAACTTGTTATTTATATCTTCTGTGACTAAATCACATACAATGCATGTCAAGGACTATGATAATGTCCGATTAGTTCATTTGTAAATAGTCTCATATAATTAAACAATTTAATTATTTATGACATGCCAATAAATTGGATTTTAGGGCATAAACCCCAACACCAACATGTAGATCTAGACACATGAATATGGCACGGAGCACACTAAGATATAGATCTAAGCATAAGCACGCTAAAAGGCAACTAGGCATAGGGATCTAAGCACAAACACAAAATTTAGGCATATCCTAGCCTAAGAAGGCTATGCCAACATCATCAAAGTAGTAAATCATGGCAAAAAGCAAGGAGATATACTGGGAAAGTTGTAAAACATGCTAGGAAGCAAGATAAAGCAAAGATATACTATGTAAAGCAATAAAACATGTTATGAAGAAAGATAAAGAAAAGGGTGTAGATTGTAGCTAAAGAGCTACATCTACACCCTTAAAACCTCAAATCTATGGTCCTAAGACCAAGGAGAGGAAAAAGAGTGCAAGAACACTACTTCTTGATTGTTGAGAAAAGAGAGGAATTAAAGGTATTTTTATGTGTTTATGAGAAAATTTAGAGAGGAAAAGAGGGAGAATCTGCCCAGAAAATGCTCCAAAACTGCCAAGGACATTTTTTGTTTATCTGAGGGAGAGGGGAGTCTAAGGGTCTTTATAGCAAAAAAGAGACTTTTCAGCTCTAACGGCCACTTAGTGGTCGCCTTAGCTTCGACCACCACTAAGGGAGGCCTTTTTGAAGGCCTTCCTAGCCTTGGATTGGGTTGATCTTGGTGTCCCTGGAAATTTCTGGATATGTAGTTTCCAGAACATTAAAGAAATAGAAATTTTGATGGTTGGAGCAAAAGTTATGGCCTCGGGAAGCAAGCTAACGTACTTTGCACGGTTTCCAGTATATCTCAACCATTTTAACTCCGATTTTGACCCATGAATATTCGTTGGAAAAATAATTCAATAATATTCGTAATAACACTGGTCCCAACCTATTCTAATGGTCAGACCAAAATTAGGATTTTTGGAGCCTTAGGAGTCAACCTCAGCTCAAACTTGGTCAAAGTTGACGAAAATCACCGAGTAGCTCGGGTTTGATGTAGAAACATGAAAAATGTTGTTTTGGGACGATTTTGACCGACTTTGACTTTCGGCCAACCTAGGGTTGAATAGGGGCATTTTGGTCAATAAAATGGCATTTTGAGTGCTCCGATGCCCAAATGGGTTACGCCACGTTAATCTAGATGTTTCCGCGGCCCCATGGAAGAAAGTTAATATTTTTAGAATTTTTGGGGTCTGGCACGCAAATCGAGGGCAGACAAAATATGGTATCAACAATGATGTTAGAGCTTTATCACTTGGGCATGAAGGTGTGTGCAAAATTGGGCCTAATTGCGGGCTAATGCACAACATGGCTTTGTTGGATGATAAGCGTGTTTAGTATAAGACAAGGTCTCGAAGGTGGGCCTTAGATTTGTGTAGTCATGAAATTGGCCCGAGGTACCTTGGGCTCTTGTCTTGAAATTTTGGACTTACGCTACAAAACTATTTCCAAAATTTCTCTTAACAACCACTAAATATATAGTACTTTATTAATATTTCTTTGATGTTGGACATGCATTACTCCATTTAACTCATCACTTGATCCATACTACTTTGATCTTCACTTTATTACCACATAAAAATTATAGTTCTTTTATTATTTGTACTTTCTTTCTTGGACTTTGGGTTTTGTTTCCTTTGTAAACCATTGTTGGGGCGCTGTTTTTGCACATAGCTACGTGTCATCCACTATGGGGTAACTTTGCTAGACCCAGATTTGTTTTGGGGAGTTGAGTCTGGAACTCAACTTTGGACCGTATAGACCAACTATTTCCGATACATTTTTAAGCCTACAAAATAGATAAAGTCCAAAGTCTAAGAATCATGATAATGGTTGAAATAAATAAATAATATGTTTAATAAAATAGCTTTGATTAAATGATGAGTTGAAGATCATTATTATGTATATTAAGTGATGTCCAATATTAAAGAATAATTAATAAGTTGCATATGTCCAGAAATGGGATAAGTCCAAAATAGTCCATATCCAGATGTGGTTTATGTCCAAATATTATAGGCCCAACGGTGGCTTATATCCAAATGATATATGTCCAACGGTAGTTTATGTCCAAATAATATATGTCCAGCGATCGTTTATGTCCAAATAATATATGCCCAGCGGTGGTTTATGTCCAAATAATATATGTTCAGCGGTGAGGTGATCAATTTATTAATATATATGTTCATTAGTGAAGCATAAGTAAAACATTAGTGAAGTCATTTTTATTAATTGGTGAGATAATATTAAAACTAATTTGCATTTGACGACATAGTGATAATGAAGCAATATGTACTCAATTTAGAGATAAAGACATAATGACTTATCTTTATATGGTTTGTGGCTCCAGCCATATAGCATCAATGAGCTGATAATATTCCAGCAGCATAATAGCATGAGTCCAGCAGTACAATATAATGAAATAAAATATGCTCAATAATGTAATTTCAAAGATAAAGAAATATTGACTTATCTTGTATGTTAGTGACTCCAACTGTATAGCATTAGTGAACTCCAGCGGTGGAGAGGCAGTATGCTTTGATTTCTTTTATGATGATATCAAGGTTGAAGGGGAAAAATAGGTGCAATTGGAGGGAGAGAGAATATGTCTAGCTGTGTGGAAAGGTTGTTAATTAAGCTTGTATCCATTACCATGCACTTAAATGAAATTCCCCGTGATAATGCTCTTTTAGTTTTTATAATAATGTTTGATATTTCTTAAGAAGCATCGAAAATGTGTGAAATATGAAGGTGGTGAAAAATATAGATGTTTTGTGATATGTATGAAAAATATGTATGGATAGTTTGTGATGAATGTGTTTGTAAAATATATGGAGAATGTGTATAGGCACTTTGAGAGAGATGCAATTTGTAAGATGTGTAAGAAATATGTATAGATACTTTATGAGTATGAACAAGTACTTTGTAAGAAATGGGCTTTTGAGATATATGATAGATGTGTGTGTGTGTGTGTGTGTGTGTGTGTGTGTGTGTGTACTTTGTAAGAAATGGTTTTGTAGGATGTGAAGAAGTATAATAGATATAGAGGTTAATGATAGTAAAAATTAGATATTGGAACTGCTAGAGTGGTATTTTGTGTTATGTCATGGATTGTGTTGCTTTCTAAGAGAAGATGTTTTGTAAGAGAAATGGAGAAGGATGTGTATTTAGATGTTTGGAGATATGGATAGCAAGATAAACGTATTTTCTGAATATGGAGAGTGAGAGAATTGTGTTTAGATGAGTTCTAATGTTTGTAAGAGTTGTAGTGTTTGTTTATTAAGAGATTTTTGTAAGGGAAATGGAGAAGGAAGTATGGAGATGTGTTCATTGGCAAAAAAATGATAAAGTTTCAGAATAAGAGAGTGTGGGAAAGAGTATAAGATGGCTCATAATGTCTTTAGCGTGTATAGCTTGGTCCTCTTTATATAGAGCCAAAACTGTAACTAGATTAGAATTATTTGAAGAGAAAATTAGCAAATGAGGAAAGGTTTTTAGAAAAATGAGTGATTTCTTTAATTGGTTTTTGGATTTTAGCCGAAAGAAGAAAATTCTGAAATTTAAGGTTGTTGTCATAGCTGTACAATTGTCTGTCACAACTGCACAACAATAGCTGACATAACTGGATGATGTCAAGCTACTGAAGAGTATATTCAGCATTTAATTCATGGGTTTGGCTGAAAATGATAAAATCTCTTTTATAGGATCCTTCTATTTCTAGTACAACAATTGGAGTCTAAAAATTTGGTTTAAAATGGTAGGATTTCTTTAATGGGATTCTTGCTTCTTTGGGTGTGGCAACTAACTGCTAGGATTGAGCATTAATGGGCTAATGATATCACTTTGGGACACGTGTCAACTATTGGAGCTGCTGTTGGTACTTTTTGGCTAAGTTTCCTCTTTTGGAAAATTATCTATTTAGTCTGTGATTTTATTACAATATAATTTTAGTAAGTAATAAACTAATTTGTTGATATTTAATGAATCTTTAGAGATGTAATTATGGTCTCTCTATGTTGGGACGATATCTTGGAGAGCAAGGAGAACAACTAATGTTGGATGAGATATTAAATAGATTTATTATATTTAGAGGTAGTCAATAAGATTTAGTCATGTGTTTGGGTTTGATTTAAATGAAAATAGTAATATAATTTATATGCAATAATATAATTAGATTTTTAAACTTATATTATATGATGAACATTAAATTTTAGGTAAAGAGCAATGAGGAGTTTTATCATTTTAAGTATTTATGTGATATGAGATGCTTACCAGATGTTACCTATTGCACACTAGCCAGTCAGAGTTCAGGAAATTGGAGAAGACATGCTAAGCAACATTTTTCTTTTATCAACTTTAAAATGCTAGAGCTTTTCTGAATATACTTCTTAACCCTTCAAACCATGACTCCCAAAATTCTCCCGATGAAATTCATGAGCTCGAATCATGAACAGAAAATGAGATGATGTATAATAGCTTGAACCATGGGCTTTGATGAGATAATATCGTCATGTACTTGAACCATGGGCTTTGGTGTCGTTTTGTGTAAATATGGGCTATTTTGGGTTTTAAAAGAGATTTATCCAAAATCCATGATAATACTAATGTAGTGCAGGTTGCCAATGAAATAAAGTCATGTGACATGAAAATTTTGTCCTCAACAAATGTAAAGATGCACTGGTAGTTATTGGTCTTCTTTAGGTTGATCTCAAGTTTAGCGCTTGACTCTAAAAAAAAAATCAGCATCTATTATAATCACCCTCCAATGGTTGACACGTGGCCATGTCTTTGGTGCCATTGCTCCAATAGAATTTCAACACATTCAAACTTTTCAAACTTTTTTGTATTTTGTTAATATTTTTTTTTTAATGTTTTCTCTCTTCCCCTTAGGTAATCATTTACATCTTTACATTTAAAATAAATAAATAAATTCTTAATCACTTTTTGCTAATGCTCATGTTGACTTTAATGGAATGGTTTGCTTATGCGTTTGGGTTTTTTGCGAATTTAGATCCTCTAAATTTCCTAGGGTACCCTATCAAATAGATTTTCTTAAATTTTAACAATTCTTTAACGATTTAATGGTTTAGATTTTGTCATGTCAATATTCCACTAAAAATAATCTTAATTGTTTTGTTTGCAACATTATTTTATTATTTTAAGAGTGTTGTTAGTGGAATGCTGACATGACAGAATCTAGACCCTTAAATCATAAAAGAGTGGTTAAGATTTAAATAAATCTACTGGTAGAGTATCTTAGGGAATCTAGAGGATTTGAATATATGTTTTGCACATATGAGCTTGTTAGAGCATTCTCATTAATATGTCTAAAAAGTTTTGTCGATTTTAGTATAAGAAGCTACTTTTTTCTATTTTACCCAATCATTAAAAAAAATAATAATAAAAAAACCCACATCAGATTATCTATTATATACTCCATTTTATTTAAATAATCATTTTTATACATTTTTATTATTATTTTCATTTAGTCTCTCTTTATCTCTCTTCTCAAATATCAAAAATCTCGTCTCTTACTTCTCTCTCTCTCTCTCTCTCTCAAAATAATACTCTTTCACCTCTTGCCTCTCGCCTCTCACCTCTCCAATGCCGTTGTTGCCATCATTGCTACTTCGTTGTTACTGTTGCTTCTTCGTTGTTACTGTTGCTTCTTGGTCATTGATGCTGCTTCGTGGTCGTTGCTGCTTCTTGATTTAATGATTCATAGTATATGGTTTTATGAGTTTGAGATCTATATTTAAGGATTTGTATATGGGTTTGATGATTTTAAGATCTATATTTGATGAATTTTATAATTTGTATGGATTGATGAATTTGCAAAGTATTTGCTGGGATTAAAGTTGAGAGAGAGATGAAAGAAAGTAGGGGGGAAGAGAGAGAATCTGGTGGGAGAAGTGAGAGAAAAAAATATTTAAAAAAAAAAAACAAAATTATAATAACCGTGTATATTTACATAGTTACTGTAGTAAAAATGTAAATCTACAGTGATATAGATGGGCTAATGTGAGTAGTTTTGGGGTTTAAATATAAAAATTTCACGTCTTTTTTTATTATACACAAAATGATGCGGATGCTTTTAGATCCTATCATAAACGTCAAGTTTTAAAATTTACTTTATTATTATTATTTTTATTGATTTCAACAATGATTATTATAATTTTTCTTTTTCTTTTTTTCTTTTAAGACATCTAACACCAGTAAAGCAACTAGTGTGGAAAGAAAAAACTAATTTTATTTAATTAGGATGAAACAAACGCCTAATTAAAAAGGATTTTTAGACATGTTCATAGTAGAAGGAAAGGTAGGTGATAATTGTTTTAAAATTAAGGAGAGCCAACAATAATAATGCAACAACAACAAAACCTTAGTTCTAAATTTGGTCGACTATGGATCTTTAATAAAAGGAGTTAAGGTCTCAAGAAAGAGGTAAGAGGTTTTGAACCCAAGATCACTTGAATATCATGAGGCCTTAAAATCACTAAGCCAACCATTTAGGGTTAGTTGTTATTGTTTCTTTTATTTTTTATTATTTCTTCTAATGTTAGTTTTTTTTTTTTTTTTTTTTTTTTTTTTTTTTTTTTTGATAACTTCTAATGTTAGTTCTAGTCTTTCTTTCTCTTTTTTTGTTCCCTCAACTTTAATCAACTCATTATTTCTTAGAGGTGCATTAGTCAATCGCTTATGAATGTGATAAGCTGTCTTAAGTGATTCTCCATTATCCTTTTGTTGATAGGGGTTACCATTTGTCACGTAGGTGTTTTCCATTATTGAGTTAACAGTAGAGACAAAATTGACCGCAAGTTGAAAAAAACAGAAATTAGACTGTGACTAATGTAGGACAAAATCTTCAAATTAATTTATGTATTTTTTTTTGGGTAATTTTTATGTAATTTTCGTTATTTTAGGTTTAGAGCATTTATATCCTTGTTTTTATGTGTTTTTTTTAATGCTTTTTAGGTCAAATTTGTTTCCTATTATGGTTAGACATTAATTAGGATTTATTTTAGAATATATTTTCTTGTCTATCAAGTATTACGGTGCCCTTAAATATGCCTCCAAGTCTGTAAATGTTTTTCAGCTTTATTGATATTAATAAAAATTCAAACTTTGTCTAGTGGATTCCAGAACCCTTTCTTCTTGGGGATTCAAGAAACCCTTGTGAATTTGAGGTTATTTTCAAAAGCAAACGTGTTTTATTTCTTATTTTCTAAAAGTATATGTGTTCTGCTTCTTAACGCTACCATATCCCGCATCAATTGGTATCAAAGTCTTGACTTATCCTAGTATGGTGGCTAGCGTATGAGATAGTAGCAATTCCAGTGATAGAAAATTTAGCAAGTATTACATGACATACAACTAGCACTCCCAAATATTTTTACTAGGATGCTGTCGTTGGAGCATAGAAATAAAAGGGATAACTATCGCGAAGACATAACTCACGAGCAACCTATTGGTAAGCAAATTTCATATAGGCCTTATAAAAGAATTGCAAGTTTTAATGGTTATTTTTATAAAGAAGATTTTCTTGATTGGTTACTTGATCTTGAGGATTTATTTGACTATAAGAATATCTGTGATGAGAGAAAAGTTGAACTTGCTCTATATAAACTTAGAGAGTATGTCTTATGTTGGTGGGAACAAATGCAGTTTAATAGACTCATACGAGGTAAAAACAAAATTAATTCATGGCCAAGGATGAAAAAGATGCTTGCTATCAGATTTTATCCTTTGGATTATGATGAACTTTTGTCATATACAAAACAATATTATTATTGGCCAAGAAGTTTATACTTGAATTATTTTAAAGAGCCATATATTCCACCATTAAAAAAAGAGTGTAAATGTTGAAGAAAATACTTATCTTGAAGAATATGTAGAAGTCAAAGAAGAAAATATATAGATTTTTGAAGAAATTAATGAAGGCCTTGTTATAGAAGAAAATCCTAAAATCAAGATTATTGTGGAGGAGAATAATGAAGATCCTATTATAGAGAAAGATCTTGAAGTCGAGATGATAGAGACCATTGAGGCAGAAATTGAAGAGGAAAGTTTTAAGGATCTCAATGAAATCAAATCATATGATTTTCAATCTCAAGATCCTTTTATTTTGGTGGTAAGCAATACATTGAAATTTATTGATTTTATTGGGGTCGATAGATTTGATTCAATTGTCCGTTCTTATTTGGTAAATCTCTACAATTACGTGAAGATTAACGAAAAAGAAATTCAAGTTGATTTTTTTATTCCATTGATAAGTCACAAGTATGGAAAGATCAAGGGGCTCAAGCATTCGAAGTATTTGTTTATTTGGAGCGGAAGATTTTATATTTCAAAGATTAATTTATGTAATTTGTTATTTTTGGTATTTTTATGTAATTTCGTTATTTTAGGTTAAAGACATCTATTTCCTTATTTTTAGGTATTTTTAATGATTTTTAGGTATTTTTAATGCTTTTTAGGTCAAATTTGGTTCCTATTATGGTTAGGTATTAATTATGACTTATTTTAAAATATATTTTATTGTTTGTCAAGTTTTACGGAGCTCTTAAATATGCCTCAAAGTCTGTAAACGTTTTTCAGCATTATTGATATTAATAAAAATTCAGACTTTGTCTTGTGGATTTCAGAACCCTTTCTTCTTGTGGATTCAAGGATTCTTGTAGATTTAAGAAACCCTCGTGGATTTGAGATTATTTTCAGAAGCAAACATGTTTTGTTTCTTGTTTTCTAGAAGTAGACGTGTTCTACTTCTTGATGCTTCCACATTCTGCATTAGTAACCCTAAAATATATGAACCAAAATGATATTTTCACCTATTTTCATTTTAGCTACATTCATTTTATGTATATTTTACTTTTTAACAACCCAACATTCAGTACTAAATAGCATTAACTGGTCATATAACAATCTTATAAATTTTTCATTTTAATATAATGATAATAATAATGTCTCTAGGTATATATATATATATATATATATTTTTTTTTTTTGAAGATGTCTCTAGGTATATTTGTTTTTTATTAATCTTTTATAACTAATACGGTGTTCACAATTCTAAGGCCATTGGCCGGACAAAGGTGAAAAACGCAATCATTCGGATTACGATTACTATTTACTATTCGAATTTGAACATCAATTCAAAAAGTCGTCCTCTTACACGCAAAACGAAGCACCTGTAATCATAAACGACCACATATTCAACTTTTTGAAAAAAAAAACTCATTATGGTGAAGCAGGTGCACTAATCGAATATTTGCAATTTGTTAATTTGACTCATTTCCATTGGACCAAAGTCAGCATTTCAAATTTTGTCTCAATGTGATTAGATTTGAATGATTTCATAATTAACATAAACAGATATAAATTGGTTATTGCACTAACAATGTACGTTAGAGCATTAGCATCAGAAAACTCTAATTCTACTCTATTTTACCATTCCAAAAAACCATTTTATCATTATACCATACCATTTTACAATACCTCCAACACCCCAAAACTCTATTTTTATTAAAATATTATTTTTTAATATTTCTTTATTATTTCTTTATAACTGTCATTTTTTTTCAGACTCATATTTCCTGGGCTTTCCAACAGTCTTTTTTTTTTCCTCTCTTTCTCCCTCAACCTCTAGCAACACACGAGCCATCAACAACCACAGCCACGGCACCAAAAACCCAAGCCACCGATCAACTTAAGCCACCGATCAGAAAACCACGCCGCCGATCAACCCATCAACAACCACAGCCACGACACCAAAAACCCATCAACCCATGCCGTCGATTTGAAACCCACTGGAGCAAACCCATTCAAAAAAAATCATCATCGAAGCCACCATTGGAGCTACCTATGATCAACCCAACCGATCCACCCATTGATCAACACATCCACTATTTCAAACCCACCATCAACCGATCCCAGCCTACCGATCCAACCACGACCCAAACACCGAACCCAACCCACTTCAGCTAGAACCCAACCATGACCCAAACATTGGACCCAACCAGGACCCACAACCCCTTTAGGCACCGGTCACAGCCAAAAAAAAAAAAAAGCAACCACAAAACCGCTGGATTGCAACCCACCAGAAAAACTGAGCCACTGTGATGTGTGATGTATGTTGGAAGGAGAATGGTGTTTGGGTCTAAAGAGAGAAGAGAGCAGATGGAGAAACAGAGAAGGAAGAGAGAGAAGAGAACTGAAATAATGAGATAGAGGAGAGAGAAATTTCGGGGGAAAAAGTTAATAAAATATTATTATTTTTTTTAGAATACTGCTACAGTACAATTCTAACTTTAGAATTGTACTGTAGCACTATTGCAAAAAAATTTGCAATAGTTGGGTTTACCATTGTCTGATGCAAATGATTTTAAGGCTTAAAATGCCAAATTGTCCTTAAATATGGCATTAGGATTCTCCAATGCTAATGCTCTATGAGAGGTATTCTACCTTCTAACTAGATTATTTTATCTCTTATGTTTTTTTACCAGGACTATTTCACTTCTTACTCATATAAAAACAATGATTGAATAATATATTTAAAGCAATATTAAAACGATAAGATGAAAATGATTAGTGGTGCAATTTTTCACATTCACCTATTATTTATACTAATGAAACAACTTTTATTGATTAAGATACTAATAAATTTTTTGGTGTAGACAGAGATTGAGGTAACATTTGGATACAACTTTTGCATGTTTGTGTCTGTGTTTTTTTTTTTTTTGGGGGGGGGGGGGGGGGGGAGAAGCGCATTTCAGCTTTTTCAGTGGGTCCCGGGCACTGTTCACGGGACCCACAAACCTCTTTTTTCAACAAAACTGTTGTTAAAAATGGATCTCACGGCACTATTAACTTTTATTGATTAAGATACTAATAAATTTTTTGGTGTAAACAGAGATTGAGGTAACATTTGGATACAACTTTTGCATATTTGTGTCTGTGTTTTTTTTATTTTTGGGGGGAGAAGAGCGTTTCAGCTTTTTTAGTGGGTCCCGGGCACTGTTCACGGGACTCATAAACCTCTTTTTTCAACAAAACTGTCATTAAAAATGAATCTCACGGTACTATTCACACATTTAAAAATTATTTTACTACATTGTTTTTAGTTTTCAACAAAATAAGCGATATCTAAACAGATCCTGAATCTCAGATTTCTTAATTAATCATCAGAAACTTTTGAGCAAATTGAAACTCACAATGATACTTAAGACTTGTATACAAAATAGGGAAATGTTAACGAGTGCCCTTAGGGCACTGGTTAATAATCTATTTAAAGAAAATTTTTATGGAAAATGAAAAAGAAAAAAAATTAATTCCAACCAATGAGGTAGTCCTAGGACGAACATAAATGCGCAAAGCGGGTACCAATTATATCTGGCGCTTTTTTTTAATTTTTATTTTTTACATACAATGAAATTCTATTTTAATCTAATCTAAGTGTAAATACGTGTGAAAATTTCTTCTGAAAACTTAACTCTCGTCTTTGCCTCATATCTTGCAGACACTTATATTACAGAGTGACCATCACAAAAAAGGGTAAATGATGGTATATCGATGCTTTTTTTTTATTTTTAACACTTTCACGCTTCCCATAACAGTATAACACATACACTGTACTGTACACACCACCGTTACATCACCGAAAGAGGAAAAGAAAAAGCAGAGTAAAACTCCAATATATATATAAATATATTTGGAATTGGGTAGCTGTTGCTGTTGCTGTTGCTGTAGCTGACGAGAGAAGGGGTCTGTTGTTCCATTTTTGTACAATTGAGGAAATCAAACGAAATACCCATAAATAAATAATAAAAATAATAATATATTAGCAGCAAGTTGAAGTAGTAGTAGCAGTAATTTGGAATGGCGGGTTACAGAGGTGACGATGACTACGACTACCTGTTTAAGGTTGTGTTGATCGGAGACTCCGGAGTTGGGAAGTCGAATCTGCTGTCGAGGTTCACCAAGAATGAGTTCAACCTCGAGTCGAAGTCCACTATTGGCGTTGAGTTCGCCACTCGCACCTTGAATGTCGATACCAAGGTTATCAAGGCTCAGATTTGGGACACTGCTGGCCAAGAAAGGTAATTCAAGTCTTCTTCTTTTGCTTTTGCGCATTCACATTCCAAAATAGAAAAATAAAAAATAAAAAAGCTAATTTTGATTCCACTGCTTTTCATTCCTTTGCTTATAAATAATTCAACTAATTACTTAATAATAATGCTCTTTTAATTTAATTATTATACATACATTGATTATATACAGATCTGGGTTCATTTCACCTGAACAGAACCATATTTGTGAGTTAATAATGAATTCTATGTCTACTACTACATTTTGTCAGAGCATCTATTTCCAGATCTAGACTACAAGAATCAGAAGACTAGTTTTCCTTTAAATTACTAGACTAGCAATTATTCTGCGCGATCTATTACTCCTTATATAAATAAATAAATAAATAAAAACACCCCATTTCCCAGATTTCTCGAAAATAAAAAATCAAAAATTTCAAGATATATCATTGGTTAAATTCCATCTCACTGAACCCATATATCATCTCCATCCAGCTATAAGCTAACAGGCACCAAATCTAAACGATGCCCATAAAACATCCAATGCCTCACACACACAAATTCTTAATAGTACTTCACCCCCCCCCCCCCCCCCCCCCTTTTTTTTTCTTTTTTCCTTTTTAAGTGTTATCGGTTTGCAAATGGAATCAACTAATGAGATCACATCAATATCAAGTGTACAAAAGTCTTGGGAGAACCTTATAAAATTTCAAGCCTAGTCGTCAAAAGAATTGATGACAACAGCTCCTGTAACCTGTTTAAGTTTTTGTTATAAAAGTGGAACTCACACAGCATATTGTAGTATGAGAAGCAGTGATTCAAATGAATCAAATGTATAGAATATTTTCTGGTGGGATCAATATAGAAGACTGATGGAATGTGTGTGCGTTTGTGTGAGTGAGAGAGAAAGTTGCAATCATTGTGTTGAAGGGATGGATTAATGAATTTGCATTACAGTAAGTGAAATCTAGTAAAACCCAACTGCAAACAAGTGAATTTTTGAGGTCTAGAGAGCCAATAAGTGGGGGAAGGGATGGTTATAGTTGAATTGGTGTGAGGTGCTTGAAGCCTGAAGGGAGAGATTGAGATGGACTTTGCAACTGTGCATCAAGGGATAGCAGCATAGATATTCCAGAATGGTTGAATCAGTGTTGGTAAAAGCGAGGGACACACTTAAGCGCAAAGGCCTCTTGGAGCCTAGGCGCAAAGTGCAAATTTTTAAAAAATAATTTAAAAAATTTTAAATTTATTATTAATGAGAAATGCAACAATCAAATGATCAAATTATCATATAAATTGAAATAAAACTTTTTACATAATTCTTATAACATTTAGATATGCCCTACTTTTGCAATTTTAACACAAAAATTGCGAGTCAAGTCATTTTATTTTTTTGGATAAGCTAGATATCAGTACTTCCATGTAATATCCTTTCTTAAATCTCCTATATCTATAATGCCCTATGACGAATTAGCAATATTAGTTAATAATTTAATCACTTAATGACTATAACTTTGGAAGAATTAGTTTGCTATGTTCAAAATCAGCCACTAAAGTAACTAAACAATTACCACATATATTATATCATACTTTTTTTTTCATGAATGAGCTAAGAATATGAGGACATTGCAACATGGTAATTGGTACCAAGGAGTTAGGTGGGTTACTGTTTCAAGGAGAAAAGATAAAAATAGAGAAGATCTGGGAGGTTGTGGGTTGGGTTTTAGGACAAGTTATACTCAAAATATTTTTTTTTTGATAAGTAATATACACTAAAAATATACAAAATCAATGGTTTATATCAATAATGTCAAGATCCTATAGCTTTAATTCAGTTTTGGTTTTTTTTTTTTTTTTTTTGAAAAATATAAAAAAGCTCCAAAAAGTGCACTTTGAGCTTTTTGAAAAAGCGCAAAAAAGCGCGCCTAAAGCATGCTTCTTTGAATGAGCTTAGCTTTTGAGGCAAAAAGCACTGGAGCCTTGGGGGTTCGAGCTTTGAGCTTAAGCGTGCTTTTAACAGCACTGGGTTGAATGAAGGTAGTTAGTTGGGTTGGGCAGTTTTTATTGAAGAAAAACTTTAATTAGGAGCAGACACGAGGCACTATCATTTTGGCAAATTCAGCATAAGTTTATTAGGCTTTGTGAGGAAAGCATCTTCCCTGTATTCAATTCTAATATATTTATGGTACTGTATGGTTTTTTTTTTTTCTTAAACAACTGAGGGCATTTGGTAGGTTCCTTTGAATTTGCATCACGATCATGTTTTGCATATAGGCTGTAGGAGGAATGCTAGGTCTCATCTCAACTGAAAATATGAAAGCGAAACAATTAAATGGCATATGAGGTTTCTTTTAATTTGTATTGTGCCATCATATTTTTGCATATAGGCTGTTGGGTGAATGCTAGCTCTCATCTCAATTGAAAATTTGAAAGTGAAACAATTAAATGGAATAATTCAATGACACCTCAGAAACTTATTTTAGAACGTCAGTTGCAATGTAGTCTTTAGTTTTTCTCTTTTGTCCTGATTATGGTTGAGGGTTGATGGGTTGATATCGGATTCCAAGGTAAAACCTTAGTAAAGTTATTAAGTTTTTGATGCATAAAGCTTACTTCGGTATTTGATGAAAAATTTCAAAAGGATCTGTAGTCTGTCTAAATGTTGCACAGTGGGATTAGAGTTCTAAATCATAATCAGCTTGTTTTATGATTTTTATTCCTCTATTTTAATTTTTAATTCATTATTATTATCATGTTTGTGTGTGTGTGTGTCTATATCTATATTTACTGGTGGAAAAAATTGGGGGTGGGGGGGCAGGCTTAGCTTAAGTTAGATAAGAATCCAAATGTTTTGGCCCATTGTTTTTTGTTGGTATGTAACATGTATCCAGTGGGTCTTGAACCCATGATCCCACTCTCCACCTTATACTTACAAGGGCAGTAGGTGCCATTTGGGTTAGAGTTCATTGGCTATATGTTCTGGCCCTTTATTGATGAATAAGCTATGAACTAACTTTGGATATGTTTTCTGCAATGGCGTACTGATGATTGATTGGTCTTACTGGTAAATTAAAAGACAACTAAAAATCATGGATATTTGGTTTGAGATGCTTGAATCTCAAATAAATGGGCTGAATTCATGTGCATGTGTGTAAGTACATATATGGTTTGTAAAGGACTGATGGTAGTTATATCTGTCCTGACATTGCTAAGCCACCATTTCAAGTACCCCGTTTATATTTATATATGGGAATAAGAGTTACTTGGACATACACAGTCCAATGGATTGAGCGGCTAGGTGGCAACATGGGATATGATTCTACAAGGTTATGTAGTGCTCACAATGGGAAAGACTAATAATGGTTGGCAGTCAAGTGATTTTTTTTTTTTTTTTTTTTTTTTTTTTTTTTTTTTTTTTTAATGTCAGAGGGCTTAGGGAAGGAAAGAATAAGAATGAGAACATTTACAAAACTGCAGGAGCAGCCTGGTTATCAGGAAAGTGTTTCACATATACCAACACAGAGCCAGACAATACGGTCACTAGCTAAAGAAGACCAACGCTTTGCTATTGAGCTGGTCAATATGAATTTGGAATTCTCTTTTTTATTTTTTGGATAAATTAGAATTCCAAATTCATATTGACTAACTCCATAGCACAGCACTGGTCTTCTTTAGCAAGTGCTGGGCATGATAACTGATAAAATCATTATAAGATCAAAATCTCCTGCTGAGACCAAATGCTTTTAGGCTTGCTGAAATGGTTGAGCTGGAGGATGTCGGATTGAACTGTTGGGAACTAGGGATAAAATTTTGTTGATTGATTTGTGGCTCTTTACCTTATACCCCGTTTGGTATTGTATGGTCTTAAACATAGTTTTGTTAGCGTTGTGGG
This sequence comes from Quercus glauca, assembly GCA_023736055.1. Classification (NCBI taxonomy): domain Eukaryota; kingdom Viridiplantae; phylum Streptophyta; class Magnoliopsida; order Fagales; family Fagaceae; genus Quercus; species Quercus glauca. The sequence continues at coordinate 41,533,592 of CM043322.1, read as the reverse complement.
GGGCTCACATTGACTTAGTTGCTCAAGATTGATACTGGAGTAATTGCCTGCGAAATCCCACAGGGGGGCGGCAGTGCTAGGTTAAAAAAAACTTGGGCCTTAAGATATTATCTCAAGTCACCACCAGAAGTGTGAGAGTTAATGCCTGCACGATGTTTTTTTCAGAGCTAGATTGGCAAATATCAATTAGAGAAAGTTTAAGACTGCATGGAAATATCCCTTTTTCCACAGTGTCTGAATTATCGTTTCTTCTGCAGCAGCATTTAACAAATCCTGTGTCTTTTTTGCTGTATTTTCTGCCTGAGTAAGCTGATCTAACATACTGCATACAGAAAGTTCTAGAAAGTGCTGCCAGCTTTACTTGCTTTTAAGTAATCCCTATATGTGCACTTTACTGTTTCTGATCAGATCTTCATTAACTGCAATGTGTGTTGATGTTGACTCGAGTCTCAATAATAATTTCTTTTCTATGTTCTCGACCAACCCTTTAGTGAACTGATGCTTTGTTGCTTTATTCTCTTTATCATATTAAGCCTGCCAAACTTTGATTATTGTTGGTAATATGTAAATTCTGTCTTTTTACTTCATACTCAAGCCCTCACAGCATAGATATATTTCCATTTGCCTTTTTGAGTTTTGTAGGTACCGTGCCATCACCAGTGCTTACTATCGTGGAGCAGTAGGTGCACTCCTTGTGTATGACATCACTCGTCATGCAACATTTGAGAATGTCGACAGATGGCTGAAAGAATTGAGGGGCCACACTGATTCCAACATTGTTGTGATGCTTGTTGGGAACAAATCTGATCTTCGCCACCTAGTAGCTGTCTCAACTGAAGAGGGGAAGTCCTATGCTGAGAAGGAGTCACTTTACTTCATGGAAACTTCAGCACTGGAAGCAGTAAATGTGGAAAACGCTTTCGCTGAAGTACTGACTCAAATCTACCACACTGTTAGCAAGAAGCAAATGGAAGGAGGAGAAAATGGGGCTGCATCATCCGTTCCTGCCAAAGGAGAGAATATAAATATCAAAGACAATCAGTCTGCTTTGAAAAAACTTGGTTGCTGCTCAAGTTAGAACTAGGGAATAGAATTTTATTGGCAGGATTTGGTTTTGTTGTACGGTGTATTATTTTCAGAGGGATACAAACTAGAAACAATTTGTTAAACCAAAAAGGGGAATTCTCTCAGGATATTAAACTTAATTGGTTAAACCACAATACATGAGATGAGATGTATGAACAGAATTGGCGCGTAAATGCCTTGGCTTTCCTGTTCCAATTTTTTTCCCTTTAATCTGTTTCAATGATGTTTTATTTGAGAAAATTTCAGGGCAGAATTTTCCCAAGAATACCAGTCTTGTAAGACTGTTTCTACAAGCATTCTTGTGGTCTATATGTAGGCGAAAATAACCTTGGAAGAAAGTAATTCTTGCATTTTCCTTAGTCGATATTTTCCAAAGGACAGATTTCCTGGAATGGATCAAGAAGGCCACATTAGTTGTAGTTAAATGCACAAGGCATGTTGGTCCTGAAAATAAAATGACAACGAAATATTTGTTATTATTTCTGTACAAGACAAACTTAGAACTAAAAGAACATAGAACCAAGTAACATTTCCGTTTTGCGAGAATGAACTCTCTTTCTAAAAGAAAAAGGCCTCAAATTTTCGAGATATATGGACAAAGTAAATAAATGTTGCTTAACCAACTAGACTACAACGGATTTGTTCCTACACTACATTATTTTATGTCATTGTACGTAATTTCTATTGTCTTCATCTCGGTTGTTTTCGACTTTAGAAGGCTTGGGCCGGGTTTCCTTTTCAAAGTTGAGATGCATGGGCATGGCTGCTCATTTCGGAATAAGGTTATACTCCCAATAAATCATTAATTATCTCCGATTCACATACATGATACATGACATTATTTTATTTTTTTTAATTCTATTTATTTAATTATTACCCCAAAATGAAAATTAAAAAGAATAAACGGATTGAGATATTTTACCCAAAAAGAAGAAAGAGAGAAGATTTATTATTATAGCTGAGGTGCGTAAGCCCAAGGTACTTGATAAGTTTTTGTATCAGATTCCCAATTTATTTGTTTTTGATAGGAATGAGATTTCCTACAATGGGAAAACCACCTAGAGCCAACCTAATGGCCCAAGGTAAGGTTCTTAAACCCCACTCTAAATTCTTTTCCCTCGTCTGTCTACTTCCTGAGAAGGCTTAACCTGTATTGAGTTGAAACCTACTTTCTTTGGTCGTTCCTCACTCTTCTCTCATGTGTCGCTCCCCAAAAAATGCCAACTCCCTCTCCTTTACCCATCGGTCTTTATTTATAAACTTTCCTTAGTGGGGGCATCATGATAGGAGGGTGGTTTCCCATATTGGTGGGTACCTTTGAGATATATTCCTGACCTGATGAGGCCCACTACTTGTGACTGATGTGACTTTCTTGAAACTTGCAACTGTCGCCAATGGTTTTCGGCAAACAATTTCCCCCCAAGCATTAACGTTCCCCTCTGATATGGGCCCCAACCTAGCACTAGGCCCTGACCTCTTAACCATATGAGGGCTAATGGGTTGGGCCTAAACCTGATGCTCGTACAATAGCCTCCCACGATTCCATTCCCACAGTGTGGGGATGAGATTGAGGTTAACTTCTATATATCGGTAAGGGATGGGTCGGGGTTAACTTTTATATGTCAATAAAGGGTACTCGGGCTATTGTTTCCCCTCGAAAAAACCAACCGTTAGTCATTAAATGTGGTGGACATGATAGTCTATACGTTTTGCACGCATGACTGCAGTTGTCATATCAAACGGCCAAGATCTTCTAACGTTTCGTATACCGAGGCACGCGTGTAACGGATAAAAAGGGGGAAGATATTAATTTCCCTCTAAAAGCATTTAAAGCAACTTCTCCTATCAATACGGCCAAACCCTCTTTGATCACTTTCTTTATTTCATTTTTCTCTCTTAGCCTCACTTGTTTTATCCTCCCGAGCCACAATTCTTCCCCCAAGATCATCCCTTTAAATGAAAAGACAACAATGTAAGTGTTCTAACCCCTCCTTTTCTCTTTAAAATTTATCTTTGGACTTCCTTAAAATGGGTTTTGCTCATCTTCTAAACTCTGACGCCACTGTGGCAACCTTTAAAACTAAGTTCAATATCCTTCAAGATGTAGATATTGAGTATTATCTTAAGGGAATATAGAAAACGAAAGGCGTGCTAGGGTAGTTTTCTTTCCTCTTGTGGCAATCCTTGAGGGTGGTGTTAAATTCCCCGTAGATCCTATGTTGCTTAGGACTCTAAATTTCTACGGGCCCAACCTCGACCAGTGCCTTCCCAACTTCTATTGAGTAATGAATAGTGTGAGGTGCGTCAACGAAATGCACAACTTTAGGCTCAACCACCATGATATCAACTTCCTATATGGTATTTGTGGTAGTCTAAAAAATGGCTACTACCTAAAAATTCGAGACCCCGTAATGAGACTGATATCAAGCCTCCCCTACTCTAGTAGGAACTCCACAGGAGAGTTCGTAAAAGTGAGCGGGAATTGGCTTGCTGGCGAACTCACATGTCCAACATCACCTTGACAAATCGATCAATACCTTTATTTTCTCGTGCACAAATAGCGCAGGGTTAACTACTTCTGCTTTACCTCTCCCCCTATTCTATTTTTGCATATAGTTCATCATATTTATTATTTTTAATTAACTTTTGTTCTCTACTTACTTTGCCTTTGGCCTACAATGTAGTTTCTAAGCGCTTCAAACTAGACTTTAACGTTGTCTACGTTCGAGATTTGAACTTTGTCTTATGCTTGGAGATTTTCATCCACTACAACAGGCAGCTTATCCTCGGCTATATTCATTCCTACACAAGCTACTAGGATCAAGGACCAGCTCTGACTGCCGGGATCCCCCTACTATCTTACATAGATGTGCGCCTTCTGGGGTTTTTATCGAAAGGCCTTATAATAGGGAAGCTCTGGAAAAAAGGCCTTGTCGTAGGAGAGAAAGCTCTTTGGAACTGGCTAGAGATGGTTTGGCAAATGTTGTCTTTCAGGGCAAGGCGGAGCATGTTCCTGTAGAAGAGACTACTGCTGCATCCCGGACGCCATCATGGCTCAATGGAGTAACATGAATATCGGGTGTTAGTTCCCAGATGCCCAACCAGCCGAAGGTCAAGTGACCCCCTAGCAGACTCAACCTCCAGCGCCCCGAGATTGCCATAAGAGGCCAAGGACCGCTAATGAACCATCCAGAGAGTTCGGCATTCCCCCTTCCGAGCATACCCCTACCACAGTTACAACCATCACAAATCCTCCCCCCCACTCAAGATGTTACTTCAGGATTGAGGGTCGCCAAACGGTCGGCCATCACTGGTGTTGATGTGGCCTCGTCTTCCACTCTTCCATCCTCAGGTTGGCAAAGTTCTTTCATGTTGAGGAAGGGTCCTCTTCCTTCGAACTTCTACATACGGATATGGAGAAACGGGTTAAGTGGCCCGGTCTCAGACAGCCTTGGTTAGGCTTTGCTTTTTCTTAAGGACCTAAAATACTAGTCAAATGGTCGAGATGAAGATATTGCCCTCATCTTGAAGTGGCATACTATCGATGTAAGTATTCCTGATCGATATCTTTCATTCCTTCTTGATGTTCTATATTTTGTTTAAGTATCCTTCCTCGGCACATATCTAAACCTGTTCTTTCTTTTCACTTGCTTTAGGCCACTCAAATGACGCACATCCTCGAAGGTCGGCTAAAGTTAGCCATCGAGGAGGCGGATAGGGGGAAAGCCCTCAAGCAGGTGGTTGAATCCACTCTCTAGATGAAGGTTCAGAAGTTGGCCCACATTGAACAAAAGGCCATAGTTTCCAAGAGGGCTCGAGACTCTGCCGAATGTAAGGTGGGGGTGCTGGAGGCCAAAATAGAGGATTTTGACTCTAAGCTGGCTGAGGCAATAAGTATGGTTTCAGCCTGAGATAAGGAATTTGCAAATTTGAAAGGGGCGATGAAGCAGTTCAAGTAGTTGTTCTACGATATGGGCTTCAATGATGCTAAGAACTCAAGCGACCCCGTCTTTTTTGAAGCTTGGCGGATGGGGTCCATGCAGGGTTGGATGGCACCAATGGAAGCCATGAATCTCCCTAAGACTTCTTCCTTCATAGATCCTATCCAAGTGTCGCTGCCTTATGACCCTCCTGTCCAAGCCAAGATCAAGGGACAACCTGCTGCAAAGGGTGAAGAAGAAGAGAAGGAATGAGAGGATAGTCATAGTATGAGAGAGCTCGTCGAGAAAATCGACTCCTATATAATGGTGGATGATTTGGACAACCCAGCTTCCCCTATTGCCCCTAAAGGCGCAGGCACCTTGGAGATTGCCCTTGCACCAACTGCCCCATCTTTCGGAGGTGCTGCCCCCGTTCTCCCCAATGCCGCCCAAGATCTTTCCCCCTAAACATTTTATTGTACTTGTATTTATCTTTGTTATTTCATTTTTGCTTTTCTTTGTTATAAATTAAAGCTATTGTATGGATTCACAAATGTTTATGAACGGGAAGTATTTCGATCACCGAATTTCAATAATCAACCAAGCCATTATAATAATTCGTACGCTGTGATAGGTTTTTGTTTCACATAAAGGTTTCCTACTAATTCGATAACCGTGGTTGATCCGAACAAGATTTCTATTCTTAGATAGTCTTCATCTATATTTTTATTTCATCCGTCGATCAAGATCAGGCTGAATTAGCACTCCGTCCTTAGACAATTTTGTTAAGGTTTCCACCTAGTCGGTGACCGGGGTCAGGTTGAGGCTAGGCTTTCGTCCTTAGATAATTTTGTTAAGGTTTCCACCTAGTCGTAGACCGGGGTCAGGCCATGGCTAGGCTTCTGTCCTTAGTCTCTTTAGAGTAAGAACGTTAAATGCATCAAACATAATTCAATACTAATAAATATGATTTCTTCTGTTTCATTTCTTTCAGAGAAAATTACAGTGTTAGACATCTCAACATAATAGTTTCACTTAATGGTAATATATTCTCAAATTGCTCACATTCCAAGGTCAGGGAAGCGGTCTTTTCTCCATATCCTCCAAGTAGTAAGCCCTAGCTCCTGCTACTACAGTGACTTGGTAGGGACCCTCCTAGTTTGGAGCCAACTTTCCCAAACTTTGATCCTTCATACTTCCCATTACCTTCCGTAAGACCAGGTCCCCTGCAACAAACTCTCTCGGCTTTACATTTCTACCTTTAGGCCAACTTCTACTGATAGTCAGCCAATTTGATCAAAGCCATCTCTTGGTGCTTTTCCAAGAGGTCCAACTGCTTGGTCATATAAGCATCATTATTATCTGGGGAGAAATTTGAGACCCTCATACTAGATAAACGTGCGTCCACTGGAATCACAGCTTCAGTCTCGAAAGTCATGGAAAAAAGGGGTTTCACCTGTAGATCTCCTGGACACAATGCGGTAAGCCCACAGTACATTTGGCAGCTCCTTGGCTCATTTACTCTTTTCCCCTTCAAGCCTTTTCTTCAACCCGTTAACGATTGCTTTGTTTGTCACCTCTGATTGTCCGTTACTTTGAGGGTACACTAGAGATGAATATATGTTCTTGATTTTAAGGTCACTGCAATACTTATGGAAGGCCTTGCTGTCATACTACAACTCGTTATCCGAAATCAATGTCATTGGGATCCCGAACCTTATGATAATATTTTTACAAACAAACTTCTTCACATCTACATCTCAAATTTTTGCCAAGGCTTTAGCCTTAACCCATTTTGTGAAATAATCTGTAGCTACTATGGCAAACCTCCTATTACTGGTGGCCAAAGGGAATGGCCTCACAATGTCCAATCCCCATTGGGTGAAGGGCCATAGACTGGAGATTGGGTTCAGGTTTCCTCCCGATTGGTGGATATTCAGTGCATGCTTCTAACATTGATCACACTTTTTAACATACTCGACAGCATCCCTTTGCATGTTTGGACACCAAAATCCTTACGTTATGGCTCGGTGTGCTAATAATTGTCCTCTCGTATGACTGCCATAAATCCCTTCATGCAACTCGGTAAGGATATCCTCTATTGCCCCCGGGTGAAGACATAACAAATAGGGTCCGCCAAACAACCGTCAGTACAACCTCTTGTCTTTAAACAACCAAAATAGGGCTGAAATTCTTTTAATATTTTCAGCTTCTTTTGCTTCACTTGGAAGGACACCATCTAATATAAATGAGATAATAGGATCAATCTAGCTTGGATCAGGTGTCGATACTATGGCTACACACTGTTGACGTTCTATGCTTGAATGGTTTAGCACCTCTACTAAAATTATACGAGGGACACAGTCGTCCATGGATGAAGCCAAAATGGCCAATGAGTCCACATGACTATTTTGTCCCCTGGAGATCTGGGACACCTTCACTCTTTAAAAGCAAGCTCGTAGTGTGCTAACCAGTTTCAAGTATTCAGCCATCCAAAGGTCTTTTGGCTCAAACCTTCCTTCCACCTGACCCACTACTAAGCGCGAATCCGAGAACATCTCTACCTCTTCAGCATCCAACTTCTTAGCTACTCTTTAGCGAGTGCTCTAACCTTACGCTTGTTAAAAAGTCACAATGTTGCACCAAGGCCCAAAATGGCATAAAGAATTAAACTCCATAAAAATAAAATACTTGAGCCTGTAATAAAGAAAAAGATGGTAGGCCTAAATCCATTAAGGGTTTTAAGGAGGAACCTAAACCCACGAATGGGAAAGCCTTCAAACTCATGAAAAGAAGGGAAGAAGAAAAGCCCAGCCGGCCAAGGTCAAAAAATCACTAAGGAGCATAGTGGTAAGAACTGAGCTGGGATACCTGGGGATTGTTAGGAGCTTAGGATCTTCGGGATGTGCAGCAAAGCCAGGGTTGGATTAAGACAGTTCAAAGGGGGTGCCAAGAAACACAAGGAACGAGAACAATAATGTCCCTATCAACCACCCAATGATGCAGAAAGGAATCAGAAGGCTTGGGAACCAATAATTCATGAACAAGAATTGCCTTCAACTTCATCTCCATGAAGCAAGTCTAATTGAGAGTAAACATGGCCTAAGAACATGAAGGCTAAAGGATACTGAGCACCCCGAGCCAATTTGATTGCCAGTGGAAAGAAAATAGACTTAACCCCGTATCTGGGGAACTCACTGAATAAGAACTTACTGAGCCAAAGCGCTAGGAACTCGGCTCGCCTAACTGCCTTGTCCTTTTCTCGAGAGAGGTTCATGACCCACTTGCCCATTCTGGTCGGTTTCCCCCAAGAAAAGCAGTACGCCCATCGAAGTGATTGAAGAGCTTGTTTTCGACCTCAAGATCCTCGCTAAAAAGGCTGATATCAAAAGGATTCTCATCACCAAACACTGGGAGAAGAATATTGTTGACCACATCCTCCAAAGTGATAGTAAGCTCACCAACAGAGAAGAAAAATGTGTGGAGGGCAGGACACCAATGGTGCATTAAGTGTCTGAGACCCTTAGCATCCCTAAAACCTTCAAGGTTCTTGGAAATCGCTACTAATCTCAAAATTCTAGTATGCTCCAAACAACTGACGAATTCGCTATCAAAAAGCTCCTTGTCCACCCAAATGGGCCAACCGGTGATCTTACTAGGAACGAAATCAAAGGAAATGGGAACTACTTTGCGAGATCCTCGCCTAATCTACAGATCTAAAATCTCCCTCGGATCTAGAACCTGAGCAGAACTAGCCAACTCGGATTGGCTAGAGAACACCCAGGTATAAGGGGAAAGATGAGCTTCACCGTGAGACACTTGAGGAAAAAACAGGTTGGAGGTGTACCAAGGATCCCGTAAAGGGAAAGCTCGGTGCTCCGCAACCTCCTACATCTCACCCTATGCAAACCCAGGGGAGCTTTCACCCTCAGAAGAACTGGGAGTACACTCCCTCCTTTTTCATGACGAAGAAGAAGTCAACGACAAATGCACTGGGAAACAGGGAAGTCAAAGGAATGAAGAACACAGAAGAAGAAACAGAGAAACAAAATGATTGGAAGGAAGAAGATAAGTTTGGAAATAAAGATCTCTGGAAAGTGAAAAGAAAGTTTAAAATGGCTGCAATAATGGCGCAAAGAGCAGTTGAAGAAGACGATGTATAGAAAGGCGCGCCAGTTGCCAAAATTTAATTTTTTTAAAGAAGAGAGTTAATGGCAGTTATTAATAGGAGTTACGGGGAACGTGAAAAGTGGATGGGGGAAGTTTTCACTCAAACATTCAACTGCCATGTTCTGTGCAAAAGGGGGAGGTTGCAAAAAGAAGTGCAACACGCAAAGAAAACCAAGATACCCGAGGATAGCAGGAAAAGCAGGATCCTAAAAGAAGAAGAAGAGGGACCCTGAAGCTAATTAAAGTAGTAGGGAAGGACCTCTTACAGAAATTAAGGTTCAGGTCTACTCACACATGGGCTGCAGGCAATCCACGAGCTCGGGGGGCTAAATGTTGAGGTCTAAAAAGTCACAATGTTGCACCAAGGCCCAAAATGGCACAAAGAATTGAACTCCATAAAAATAAAATACTTGAGCCTGCAATAAAGAGAAAGATGGTAGGCCCAAATCCATTAAGGGTTTTAAGGAGGAACCTAAACCCATGAATGGGTAAGCCTTAGAACTCATGAAACGAAGGGAAGAAGAAAAGCCCAGCCGACCACGATCAGAAAATCGCTAAGGAGCTTAGTGGTAAGAACTGGGCCAGGATACCTAGGGACTGCCAGGAGCTTGGGATCCTCGGGACTTGTAGCAAAGCCAGGGTTGGATTAAGATAGCTCAAAGGGGGTGCCAAGAAACACAAGGAAAGAGAACAGATATGTCCCTATTAGCCACCCAATGATGCAGAAAGGAATCAGAAGGATTGGGAACAAACAATTCATGAACAAGGGGCTGGTACCTCGGGAAACCCAAAAATAAAAACCATGAAGGGAAGTGGCTGGGAAACTTTCAACCTGGTATGAAGGAATCAGCTCACTTGGGAAAAATGACAAAGGGAAAGGCAGCCAAAGTCTAAGTCTAAAAAGGTGAGGTTTAGAAGCCTTAAAGGAAGAAGGACCAAAGGTTAACTCTTTAAGGACACCCCAGAGTGAAAAGTTAGCAAGAGACTTTTGGGGAAGAAACACCAAAAGAAGGAAATTATGAGAAATGAAGAAGAGACCAGCCACCAATGTTGCTGGCACAACATTGGTTCTAGTACCCAGGGGAGCAAATGGGGGGAATCAGTGGTACCCTGGGAACCCTAAAATGACACTATAAAAAAGGGAAGCAGCCAACGGTGAAGGGTATTCAGCAATAGCAAATTAGAGTAGAATCATTGAGAAAACTCTGTTATAACTCAAAGAAAGAAAGAAAAAAGAAGGAAATACCACTCGTTATCCTCAAACAGCCACTAGAGAACACACTTGGATTTAAAGGGATTCAAACTTTGCAAGTCTTAGAAGCCTGAAGAGCCATCTAAGTCTGTGATTTTTGAACTTATTTGGACCTTGTAACACATCCTAGTGAGCATAATGTATTACACAATTAAGAAAGTAATGAAATATTTCACATTGCCTTAAGGACTCTTAATGTTTTATTGTGTTTCTTTCTTGATCACATTGCCCCTTTATTGTTTCTTGTTGTTCAATGCATATATTTCTTGTTTGCTAGCATGTATGTGTTGTAGGATTCGTGCCCTTTGCACCATTTGGTTTGTAATTAGACCATTTAGTTGCAGTGAACCAAGTCGAGTCCCTTAAAACAACAAGTAAAAGGGCCCAAGGTCCTTCTTTCTACTTGGGCATGGGTACTGTCCAAAATAAACCCACACAACGCCCTCGAGTGAAACAAGTATGATCCCTATTCCTGCTCCCAAGCATTAGATGCCCCATCCATGTACACTTTCCATGGCCGGACTGAGATTTGATAGACCCTATTTATGCCACTAGCCGAAGGGGTAAACTCCACAACAAAATCCCCCAGCACCTACCACTTGATAGCGTTTCTCGTTTTGTACCTCACGTCAAGCAACCCGAGCCTCATCCCCCACTTAGCTATTCTTTTGGTGAAATCGGACCTCCTTAATAGTGATTGCAAGGGGTGTTCGGTTAACACATACACTGTGTGAGCCTAGAAGTAATAGGGCAATTTTCTTGTTGCATGGACCAATGCTAAAGCCATCTTCTCCAATGGCAGGTATTGCGTTTCTGAATCCATAAGTGTCTTACTAATATAATACACCGGCCTCTATACTCCACCCTGAGTTTTTAATAACACAACACTCACTGCGTGATTAGATATTGCTAGATATATGTACAGTACTTCCCCGAGCTTAGGACTGGACAAGATAGGCGGGCTGACCAAATAACACTTCAGGTCCCGAAATGCTTCTTCACATTCTTCATACTGGAACCCTTTCCATTTCTTCAATAGTTGGAAGAATGGCCTACACTTGTCTACCGATCTTGAAACAAAGTGATTTAGGGCTGCAATCATCCCCGTGAGTTTTTGTACCTCTTTGGTATTGCTCGACGGATTAAGCTGTTGTATTGCCCTGCTTTGGTTTGGATTCACTTCAATGCCCCGATTCGTAATCATGTACCCTAAGAACTTTCTGGCTCCCACTCCAAATGCACACTTATTGGCGTTGAAGCATAGTTTGTGTTGCCTCAGGATTAAGGCTTCGATTAGGTCTGTTACATGCCTTTCATCTTTCTTGCTTTTGACCACCATGTCATCAATATAAACTTCTACCGTGCTTCCAATTTGATCCCTGAACATTTTGGTAACCATCCGTTGGTTGGTAGCCCCTGCGTTTTTCAACCTGAAGAGGATCATGGTATAATGATAGTTGCCCTCAAAAGATATAAAGGACGTCATCTCCTAATCCTCAAGAGTTAGGGCGATCTGATGGTATCCTTGAAAATCATCCAAGAAACTCATCCTTGGGTGCTCACAAGTGGCGTCTACTAGTTGATCAATTTTTAGGACTGGAAAAGGGTCTTTCAAGCAAGCTTGGTTCAAGTCGGTAAAATCCACACAGACTCTCCACTTCCCATTCTTCTCTTTCACCCCCACTGTATTCGATAACCATTTTGGGAAGAACACTTCTTTGATAGTACCAACTTGCTTCAACTTCTCTACTTCTTCCTTCATGGCCTCCACATGCTGTTTGGCAGATCTCCTCGTCTTCTACCTTCTTAGGGGGAATAGGGGATCCACATTCAACTTATAGATAATGAAGGTCAATTCCACGCTGAGCACTTTATATGGAGTCCATGTGAAAATGTCCAAATTCTACACCAATGATGACAACATTTAAATATGGTCCTCTGGCCGTAAGCTCTTTTCGATCTAGAAGTATCTATCTTCATATGGCAAAATTCTGATTTGGACCAACTCTTCTATACTGTTAGCCCCTACATCCTCCTTAAGTTCCTGTAATTGCTATAATGACTCTGGTTCTACTTGCTCCTTCTGTTTGATCTTATGGTTAATTGCAGCTACCAGGCATTGTCGCGCTACTTGTTGGTCCCCTCTAACCATAACAATTCCATCTTTAGTAGGGAATTCAAACTTCATGTGTAACGTACCTCTCCTATGGCATGAAACCAAGGTCGACCAAGGATTATCGTGTATGGTGAAAAAGTATTGACCACTATGAAGTTTACCATCACCTCTTTCCCCTCAGTTAATATAAGGAGTGAAATCTGCCCCTCGGGTACCACCATCTTCCCATCGAACCTCACCAAAGATGTATTGTACTTAGTCAGATTTTCCAGCTTTAAACCTAGGCCTTTGTAGAGGTTAGGGTACATTATCTCAATCCTGCTCCCTTGATCTATCATCACCCTCTTGGCTAAAAAGCCTCCAATTCTTGACGTCACGATGAGGGCATCATCATGTGGCTGGGACGTCCCATCTAGGTCATCATCGCCCAAAGCGATCGGTCCTCTGGTTGATCTCAACCTCTTTTATAGCCAATCTACAGCTTCTGTCTCTTGCTGGGGGGTAATGTTCAAAACCCCTTTTCGGTGACTCGCACTTACGCCTACGGATGTCGCATGGATAATTTCAATGATTCCAAGGGGTGGAGGAAGGGCATTTCCTTGGTTTCCTAAATTTTTCCCTACCGTATTCTCCCCTTGCCCAACCACAAATTCCTTCAAATGCCCAGCCTTAACAAATTGCTCCAAATGATCCTTGAACACTCTACACTATTCGATGGTATGTCCCTTCTCCCAGTGATACGTATAATACAGGCTTTGATTCCTTCTATCTAGGTCATTTCCCATCTTTCTTGGCCAACTAAAGCAAGGTTCATTTTTTATCCGCTCCAAAATTTTATGCACTGGCTCCTTAAATGCTACATTAACACCCCCTATACGGACCTCGGGCTCTGGGGCCTTGACTTCCCTTTTGGGTCTTTACTAAAAGCCCCTAGGTCAGGAATCCCTAGTATATTGAGAAGTAGCCAGGGCATTACTCGTGCTCGGCTGTCGGTCATCTTGCAACCTTTTATGTTCCTCAATCCTCCTCATGAGCTGGTGCATGTTCTCAGGTGGTCGCATAGTTGTTAATACTGTATTTTGTCTGCCCTCAATTTGCGTGCCGAACCCTGAAAAACCCAAAAATATCATTTTCTCTCCATGGGGTCACGAAAACATATATAATAGCATGGCGTAACTCGTTCGAACACCGGAGCGCTCAAAGTTTAACCCAAATGCCTCTGGTCAACCCTGGGTTGACCGAAGGTCAAACTGTTTGAAAAAATAGATGTACGCAGCGGAAAAATTAACGGATCTACTTCATTCGCAATTGATAACATGCACTATGTAAGTTTCAGAATTTGAGAACAAGAAAGCATACCTTGGTGTGGTGAAATTCAAAATTGAAGATCAAACGTTCTTGGAAAGACTTTTAATCTTCACTCCAATTCCATTTGATGCCCAAGATGTGTGGTCTCCCAATCGGTAACAAAAGGGTGATTAGAGAGTGACAAAAAGCTCATATACACACCATTTCACAATGATGTTACTCTCTACATAAAATCTGAACATTTTTCCCTTTTGTATCTAACAATTATCTAATTGGGATGGCTTTTTAGGCCTTTCCAATTGGGCTTAAGTGTGTGGCTTGGAGTGGGACCAAAAGGGACCAATAAGACACTAGCTCTAATGGGCCTTGGGCTTTTCTGTCAACTCTTGATAAGTCCAAAGTTACCATTAACTATATTTAATACCACTATATAAATATAGTTGCACTCTAGGCCTTATCAATAAATTATATCCCAAGACTTTATTGTACATGCAACCCCTTCATTAAAATATTCGTAGTAATACAAAGTCATGAAATGTTGACTGCCACTTTGTAGATTACTACATCTTAATCCTTGAGTACCCGGTTTAATCCTTTATGTTATTCAATATATATTTATGAAATCCAATTTCACAAATATATATACTTTAGTAACTCTTTACTAAAGTGGTTGGGCCCAACACTCTGAATAACCAAACCCATTAAACTTATCTCAAGGGAATATTTTATATCTCTGTTAAGAGATTATGAATTCCATCTTGAGAATATATGTTCCATCAACATTAAATGCGGCTGCCCAACATACTGAGGTTTTGACCGTAACTAATAGATCTCACTCCTGATATATCAAAGCAACCTACATCTCATGATCAGGTTCATTATTCTCTCAGGATTTAGAGTTGATGTAAATAGAAGTCGTGAGATTTATTATTCATTTGATAGTCATTAGGAAAATAATAAATCTCACAGCGGTCCAGCTCAATATGTCTTAACTCTTAAAACATATCAACATACCAACTAGAAGTCTCCACTTCCATGATCAAGACAAATCATCGTAGTTGATATGTTATAGTCTTCGCAGATGAAACGCCCAATTTCATCACTAACTACGAACTAAAATTCTGAGTTTACAAAGAACTTGTAATTTATATTTTTCTGTGACTTTTCACATAAATCACATACTATGCATCTCATGGACTAAAATAATGTCCCATTAGTTCATTTATAAATAGTCTCATATAACTAAGCAATTCAATTATTTATGATATGCCAATAAATTGGATTTTAGGGCATAAATCCCAACACAAATAAGGTCAAAATCCTCACAAAACAACATTTTTCATTGTTTTATATCAAACCCGAGCTCCTCGGAGATTTTTAGCAACTTTGACCAAGTTTGACCCGAGTTAACTTTGGTTGGGCCCCAAAAATCCTAATCTTGATCCGGTCATCAAAACAAGTTGAGATCAACACCATTGCGAAGATAATCAAATTCTCATTCCAACGACTATTCATGGGTCGAAATCGAAGTTAAAACGATTGAGATATTGAGAAAACTGTGAAAAGGGCATCAGTACAATTCCCGAGGTCATAACTTTTGATCCAACAGTTGGAATTTTAATTTATTTAGTTTTCTAAAAACTAGACATCCAGAGCTTTCCAAGGACACTAAGATTGCCTCAATTTGAGTCTGAGAAGACCTCCAAATGCGCAGCTGAACTTAAAACTGAAAAAGTGCATAAGGACGAAATTGCTGATGTTAGCAGGGCCTAACCCAGCGCACCAAGAAGGGCCGCCGGCTCACCTACAAGGTGCGCCGGGCCCCAAAAGGCGTTCTAGGGCCTATAAAAGGCTCTTGGCAGCTCAGATTGAAGGGGAGACATTTTGGGAGCTATTTGGGCATGTTTCTGTGCATTTTTTCTCTTTTTTCTCACCATATTTCTCTCCCAAAAAACACAAAACACATCAAAACTTCTTGATTCTTCTCTCTTCTCCAAAAATACAAGGTAGTGTTCATACCCTCCATCTTCCTCTCCTTGGTTCTTTACCTTGAATTTAAGATATAGGGGTATGGATATAGCTTTTTGACTACAATCCATACCCCTTTTCCTATAAAGCTTCATCAAGCTTTTTATCCTTTCTTTTTTCTTGAATAACATGATTTATTGCTTTCTTTAGCATGTTTCTTGCTTTATTGTGCTTCTAGCTTAAATCTCCTTGCTTTCCATGCTTTCCATGTTTATGGCTTGATTTACATGTTCTATGTTAGTCTATTTGCCTATCTCCATGCTTGTACCTAGATTTATGGGTCCTTATGCTTGCTTTTATGCTTTATGCCATGCTCACATGTCTAGACCCATGTGTTTATGCCTATGTTTACAAGTCTATATGCTTAGATCCTTGTCTTCACATGTTTATGTGTTTGGATTCTTTTTTCACATGCTTAGATGTACATCCTTACATGCTTATATGTTTAGATCTACATGTTTTCATGCCATATGTTGTGTTTTCATGCTTAGATCTATCTTTTCCTTGTGTTGTTGTTTAGATCTACATGCTTACATGCTTGATATTTCATTTTTGGCTGTGCCTTGCTTAGATCTACATGTTTACATGCATGTTGCTATGCCTATATGTCTAGATCTATGTTTTCACATGCTTGCGTGCTTAGGTCTTCTTCTACATATGCTTTATGCTATTTCCCCTGTTAGATCAATATGCTTGCATGCTTCTTGCCATGTTTATGTGTTTAGGCCTAGGCTTTATTTGTCATGCCATGTGCTATTGTAGCCTTTTGTTCCTTTTATCGCATTTTATTATGTTTTGGCCTATTGGTTTGGACCCAATCTAGACCTTATGGTCTTTGTCATCATCCATACACCAAGGCCCACATCAAAGGGTTTTGATCATCCTATTATCATGCCTATGCTTGCTTGTTTCTATGCTTTATGCTTGTGTTAGCCTCTCTTGTCCTAGGCTTTGCCATTCTTGACGGCCTCCACGGGCTTGATCTTATTTGGTTACATCCGACACCCATGAGGCCTTGTTTGGGTGTAACCACTTGGGATACGTCTCCGAATGTCGGGTTGCTTCGTACATACCCTTCCCTTTTTCATTTCGTGTGATGATATGTTGGAAAAATAGATGTTTGTATCGCATACAAAACATATGCAGTGAAAAATTAACGGATCTACTTTATTCGCAATTGATAACATGTACTATGTAAATTTCAGAATTTAAGAATAAGAGAGTGTACCTTGGTGTGGTGAATTTTAAAACTAAAGATTAGAAGTTCTTAAGAATACTTTTGATCTTCACTCCAATTCCACTTATGCCCAAGAAGTGTGGCCTCTCAATCAGTTTCAATGAATTTGTTCGAGGGAGAATGAGAGAGTGTCCAATACTCACATACAAACCATTTTATGTTCTTACAAAAATTCTGTATGTTTCTCTCCTTATAACTAATTATCTAATTTTACTAGCCTTTTAGGCCTTTCCAATTGGACTTTAGTATGTGGCTTGGAGTGGGACCGAAAGGGAACAAATAAGACTCTAGCTCCAATGGGCCTTGGGCTTTTCTGTCAACTCTTGACAAGTCCAAAGTTACCATTAATTATATTTAATTCCATTATATAAATATAATTGCACTCTAGGCCTTATTAATAAATTATATTTCAAGACTTCATTGTACATGCAACCCCTTCATAAAATATTCGTAGTAATACAAAGTCATAAATGTAGACTGCTACTTTGTAGATTACTACATCTTAATCCTTGAGTACCCGATTTAACCCTTTAAGATATTCATCATATATTTATGAAATCCAATTTCGTAAATATATACTTTAGTAATTCCTTACTAAAGTGGTTAGGCCTAACTCTCTAAATAACCGAACCCATTAAACTTGTCTCAAGGGAATATTTTATATCTCCATTAAGAGATTATGAATTCCATCTTGAGAATATATGTTCCATCAAAACTAAATGTGGCTGCCCAACATACTGAGGTTTTGACCGTTACTTTAAATCTCACTTCTGATATATCACAGCAACCAACATTCCATGATTAGGTACATTATTCTCTTAGGATTAAGAGTTCATGTAAATATAAGTCATGAAATTTATTATTCATTTGAATATCGTAATGGATGCCCACATGAGAACCATGGAGGAAGAGTAAAAGGATTAAATTTGGTCGAATGAGAGCCAAAATAGTTCCAATTTTATCAAGTTTGGCATAATCTTGATATGTCATTAACTCCATTCAATCAATTTCCTTTACAGGGACTTGCTTTAATCAAGCTAATGAGACGTCATTCACATCGCATTCTTCAATGAATAGTGATGACTAAACATCTGAGCATTTGTGATAAAGCCATTCACCTACTTAACATATGGGCGACAGCGACATCAAAATTTCAGGGAATTGCATTAACATCCCTTCTTGTTGATCTCATATTGCCTTTCTTAGGTCCCTAATGTGGCGTGTTTGCCTAGACAAGTCATTTCAATGATTAACATGAAAATGAAGTCGCTACTTGTGCTTCATAAGAACCTTTACCACAAATTAGAAAATCTTATCCAAAGATGTATGCCAAGCATGGAATCAACTATCTAATGACTCCTTACGAGGTAGAGACCTCCATCCGAAACACTAAAACCCAAAGTTTGGCCTTGTCACTACATCCCATACACTATCTCAACAAAACCTTCACTTATATCGGTTAGCTTAGGTTTGTTGCTATCTTGTACACATTTGTCAAAAAGAAAAAGAGATTTTCCAAAATAAGATGAAAGCATAAAGGTTCAAATCAAAAGATCAAATAATGAAAATCTGTGTTTTGAAATGCATGCATCTTTCAAGAGTGGCAAGTCAATGCCAAACATTCACATCATGATATCACATCTCAACAACTCCACATTCATGAAACATTCACCACTTTTGCAAAGTGTATATTCAATTCTTTTCTTGACAATCAACCCCCCTAGGGAAGTCCTACCCAAGATTGGTGTGGACCCTGAATCAGTGAATGACCATATGTTCAAGTTTCATTGACCAATTGATTGGATTTGAAATGATGGAGGCATTTGTTTCAGCTATCCAAACAGTTATATCACTTGATACCCTTTTAAACCAGAAAGAAAATGTTTTTCAAAAATCATCTAAATTTATAATTTGGCATATAAACTCCTAGGGCTAAGAAGTAAGCGCTCAGGATGATGGAAAAAGGCATTCATTTCACTACCATCCCGCTTACAGAGAAATATCCCTTACTAGCCTAGTTGAGCCTGTTGAATTCTTTTCTTGTTTAACCTAGTCAAGGATTACCCCCCACATTGGGGCGGGTTAGATGGTTACAAGGACCTCATGCTAGGTGACTTCTAATATTTGAGTCCATCAAATGAGTCTCTAATTGAAAAAAAAAATGAGAAAAGAGCCCAAATCGAATGACAAAAGTCATCGGCAATCAAGTCAAATAAAGCCCCAAGCGAAGAAACACAAGCCAAAGAAAATCAACCCAAAAATGAAATGGGCAAAATTCAAGAGATTGACTCAAATTGGGGATTTAGTCAAGCATGAGAGGCACCCCAAAAAGATTCTCGATGAAGTGTAATCCTTGACTTTAGTAAACCTTTCAAAGAATTTCACAGCCAAAATATCCTCCCATAAGCCTAGGAAACCCATATCCTTACATTATGGTCCTGAGAAAGTTCTTCTTGATTGAGAGCGACTACTTAGTCTACAGAGCCTATGCCAAATAATCACCCACATGTGAAAGTTTTGAGCCTGATATCCTTCATTTCAAGCACCCAACTAACCCCAAGGCCACGTTACAACCTAACGAAAGACCTCACTGATCATTAAGGATCAGTTGGTTATGGGACATTGAACATTTGGTTAATCATTGATAACAAAATCATCCTCATATGCCAAGGCATCATGCCTTAAAAAGGGTAGGGTCCTCTCCCAACCCACCTAAAAAGTTCAAAAAGCCAAACACATCATTCCAATTCTCCCTACATAAGCATAAAAAGAGACACCCACTCATTTGATAAGCACAAGCACTTTGCTAAAAATCCTTGCTTGCAAGCATGTTCCCTATTCAAGGTAAATGATAGCCATCGAGCACATACACTCACAAACCACATAGGAAACATAGCCTTAGCAAGCCCCTCTTATAGTACATGCATTCAAACAGATTTTTATGATCATGAATGAATTTCCAAAATTTGTGAACCTAGTTTTCAAAACCAATCAAAACAGAAGGGAAAAATGATGACCCTCAAAGATTTCAACAAACAAGGATTTCAAATCCTCCCAAACCTTTTCAAGTCCAAAAAAAATCCTTGAGGGTTATTCGTTTCTTCCCAAGGAATTTCTAGAAAAATGAAGTTTTAAGATTGCAACAGCTTATGCAAGTCTCCCTTCATCATTACCAAGCATCTTCAAAAAAGACCTGAACTCAAAAGATTCAAATGCTTAACCCCAGGTTTTCAATACCATCTGAGCATCATTGCCCTAAACACTTTTCGAGCTTCTCAAACTCATCCCAATAAAGGATGCCTAAGTCATACTCCAAAAATGACTCCCAATGCCCAAAGGTTGGCCCTGTCTCAATCCTGATACGAGGGCAGTTTTTTTTTTTTTTTTTTTTCAAACCATGGACGGTATTCCCTTTATCCAATGCATTTCAAGATATCCACTAGGAGAAGGAGAAATCTCTCCCCGCAAGAGCCTGAATAGGTGCCCAATTCGCATAGTACATCAAGACCACACAAAACTTAACATCTAGGCGGTTCTTGTGTAGATAGGACCAAAAGTGTTAGCATTTCTAAGAGGGGATCTTGCTCGAAACTTTGAATTCAGAATTTAGCAGATCAAGGAACCCATTGTGGTATAATCATCTAGTACAAGCTCAAACCCATGTCAAGCTAGTTTGCTGATCCATAACCATGCAAAACCCTACACTAGGGCAATTTATTTTGCGCAATTCCATCCACTTTGTGCTAATCAATATTCAAGAACAAGTCCATCCCCTAGGAACTTTTCCTCTCATGCCAAGAACCACACAAAACCTACCCAGAGGCAGTTTTATTTTGTGCGATCTCTCCCTTTTTTTTCTCCCTCAGTGGATTGATCACTATCAGATTGAATCGGTAAAGCCGTGAGGATACGGTGCAATGCAAGTGCTACCAATATCACACATGTAAAGCTCATTGAAAGACAATTTCCAGAATTGTACATGTAAGTCCTACCTAGAGGCATTGTTTCACACATATAGTAGCAGCCCTTTGAAAGGCGATATCCAAAATCATACATGTAAGTCATACTTAGAGGCATTGTTTTGTGCACACATCAGTAGCCTACTTAGAGGCATTGTTTCACACATATAGCAGCAGCCCTTTGAAAGGCGATTTCCAGAATTATACATGTAAGTCCTACTTAGAGGCATTGTTTCACACATATAGCAACAGCCCTTTGAAAGGCGATTTTCAAAATTATACATGTAAGTCCTTCCTAGAGGCATTGTTTAACGCATACAATAACAACCCTCTGAAAGGCATTATTCAGAATCATACATGCAAGTCCTACCTAGAGGGATTGTTTCGTACACACATCAGTAGCCTATCCAGAGGCAATGACAAGAATCATACATGTAAGGCCTATCTAGAGGCATTGTTTCATCGCGCATCAGCTGCCTACAGAGAGGCAATATCAGGAATTATACATCTAAGGCCTACAAAGGGTCTTTCACAAACATATTCACCTTCGAGTAGTCTTCGGACCAGTTTCTCTCGTTGAAACACATTTCAATTAAAATTGCCCCTAGAGGGTCTTTCTTAAACACTTTCACCTTCGGGTAGTCTTTGGACATGTTTCTCTCGTTGAAACATCGCCACGCTTCCACGGCGTAGGAATCATTATGGTGCTTGATACCCAACAACAGATTAACACAATCTTCCATGCTTCCACGGTATAGGACCCTTTCCATACTTCCATGGAGTAGGAACTTCTCCACGACATACCAATCATCTATCAGGCGTGTTATTCAAATATCCTTTATCTTCGCCTAATCCTATTTTAAGGCTAACCAGCGACGGTGCCGTACATCTCACCATCCCACAATCACAAATTTCCTAAAGAATCCTAAGTTCCTAATCACCAGGTAAGTCCCCTTACTTTTGCCTAGTATTTTATTTTCTGCATCCATGGCATCTAGCATTTGCATGTTTTTCTACCTAGCCCAAAAAAAAAAAAAAAAAAAAAAAATCTAGCATGCTTTCATAGTTGCATTGCTACTAACATATTTGTAGAAAAAGAATGAAATTTTTTCCCAGTATCAAGAAACAAATGCAAAAGAAATTTTCCAAAGCAGAAGCAGTAGCTCGACCGCATCAGGTTAAAAAAAAATGGTCTCGATCCATGAATAGCCCTTCCACGCAATTTAGGGGCAACAAAATGCGAAATCACTTTCTTTGTCCAACACCTCTCATTGCACTCGAGATATCAGATAAAGAAAGGGCAGCTGTTGATACCATTTTTTTTCCGCCCTCGATTTGCGTTCTGGACCATGAAAAACCCAAAGATATCATTTTCTCTCCATGGGGTCATGAGAACATATATAAAGGCGTGGTGCAACCCGTTTGAACACCGAAGCGCTCAAAGTGCCATTTTCAGTCAAAATGACTAAAATGCCCCTGGTCAACCTTGGGTTGACCGAAGGTCAAACAAGGTCAAAATCCTCACCAAAAAAAAAACATTTTTCATGGTTTTATATCAATACCGAGCTCCTCGAAGATTTTTAGCAACTTTGACCAAGTTTGACCTAGAGTTGACTCCTGATGGGCCCCAGAAATCCTAATCTTGATCTGGTCATCAAAACTGGTTGAAACCAACACCATTGCGAAGATAATCAAATTCTGATTCCAATGACTATTCGTGGGTCAAAATCGGAGTTAAAACGGTTGAGATATTGACAAAAACCGTGAAAAGTGCATCAGCATGCTCCCAAGGTCATAACTTTTGATCCAACCATTGGAATTTTATTTAGAAACCCTAATCTTTATTTTTATGAAAACTAGACATCCAGAGCTTTCCAGGGACACCAAGATCGCCTCAATCCAAGTCCGAAAAGACCTCTAAATGCGCGTCCGAACTCAAAACTGAAAAAATGCAAAAGAACAAAATTGCTGACGTTAGCCGGGCCCGACCCGGCGCACCAACAAGGTGCGCCAGGCCCCGAAAAGCGTGCTAAGGCCTATAAAAGGCTCTTGGCAACTCTGATTGAAGGGGAGACATTTTGGGAGCAATTTGGGCATCTTTCTAGGCATTTTTTTTTTCTCTCTTTTCTCACCATATTTCTCTCCCAAAAAACACAAAAACACATCAAAGCTTATTGATTCTTCTCTCTTCTCCAAAAATACAAGGTAGTGTTCATACCCTCCATCTTCCTTCCCTTGGTTCTATGCCTTGGATTTGAGGTATAGGGGTATAGATGTAGCTTTTTGGCTACAATCCATACCCCTTTTCCTATAAAGCTTCATCAAGCCTTTTATCCTTTCTTTTTGCTTGAATAACATGATTTGTTTACTTTCTTTAACATTTTTCTTGCTTTATTTGTGCTTCTAGCTCAAATCTCCTTGTTTTTTTATGCCTTATGCCATGTTTTAAGCTTGGATCTACCTTTTCCATATGGTGCTTATGTCTGGATCTACAAGATGTTTATGGCTTGATTTACATGTTCTATGTTAGTCTATATGCCTATCTCCATGCTTGTGCCTAGATTTATGGGTCTCTATGCTTGCTTTTATGCTTTATGTCATGCTCACATGTCTAGACCCATGTGTTTATGCCTATGTTTACATGTCTATATGCTTAGATCCTTGTCTTCACATGCTTATGTGTTTGGATTCTATTTTCGCATGCTTAGATCTACATCCTTACATGATTATGTGTTTAGATCTACATGCTTACATGCTTGATATCACATTTTTGGCCATGCCTTGCTTAGATCTACATGTTTATATGCATGTTTCTATGCCTATATGTCTAGATTAGGAAAAATGCCCTTTTTCTTAGCCTAGGATCAATAATAAAATCAACTAGAAACATATGACCAATCACACCTTAGAAAAACCCAATGATTGGTAGCGACTTCACTTACCTTTGGTAATCACCTAAATTTTGGCCAAGATTCCTACCACACCTCCAAAGGTAGACCTACCTTCCTCCACCGAGAGAGAGAGCACCCAGAGCTCTGCGCGAACCACACTATTATTGAAAGGAGCCTCCAACGGGCCCTACGCGCACTGGAGCATCGCCATGGCGGGTGGTCGAATGAAGGCCTGATAGTTTTTTACTGTTCGAAGCCAGGCATCGACAATAGTCAGCAAATCTCTCAATTCCATCTCCTAGGGGAGCCCTAGCCTAAACGTGTTTGCTGCAGCTTGCTCATTTGCCCCTCCTATCTCATTATATAGCTCTCAGTACCTGTTCATATATGATTGAAATGTCTCCCCACTCCCCATCCGTATGGACAGCAAAGCGTTGGTGGGATGGGGGACCCGGCTACAAGTGATAAAATAGGCCCCAAATGCCTGATCAACTCTCCAAAGTTGTGTATGGACCCCTTCCTCAAACCTTTGAACCGTCTCACTGCCTTGGGCTCAAGACGGGATGGGAACACTTTACACACTAGTCCATCATTCTGAGAGTATATGGACAACGGCTAGATGTAATGACTGACATACTCAACTGGGTCTATTTTGCCAACATAGCATATAAACGGAGGACGGTTGAAACACCTGGGCATCTCAGTACACTCTATCTCATCAGAAAACGGCGATCAGGCAGCTCTCCAAAGTGCCCGGCTCATGGCATCTAAGGCTGCCCTGGGGTGTCAATGTCTATCTCTTCTTGGCGTTTCAGAGTGATGCCCAATAGTTTCATTAGATCTGTCTCTCGATCGTTGTAAATGACTTCAATGGGACGACACTCTCGTAAACCACTAGTAAAGTCATGATCACTAGACGACTCCTCTCGGTCCCTTCTTCAAAGTCGACCCCTTATTTCGAGCTCCAACTCCTTAACTTGCTTTCATAGGTTTTCTATCTGGTCCCATTCACTACGATATGAATGCTCATGGACATAGAAGACCGATCTTTCTCCTTGCGAAGAAACCTTATCCAAATCCACCTTTTTCTCGTGCCCATCTTGCATGTGGTCTTGCTCCCTTTTGCACTCCCTTTCCATCCTTCTATGGCCCCGGGATGAGACCTTGGAATGATTACCTCAAGAACCCACTGACCCCTCACTTGTATATGTCCCTTCTATCCTAGGCGGTAACAGACTAGCCCTGGGTCTTCAGCTGAGTAGGAGATTCCCACAGACAGCACCAATTGTGGTGCCTGAGCCTAAGGTACTTGATAAGTTTTAGGTCAAACTCCCAATTTATTTGTTTTTTTTTATGGGTATCAGATTTCCTACAATGGGAAAACCACCTAGAGCCAACCCAACAGCCCAATGGAAGGTTCTTAAACCCCACTCTAAATGCTTTTCCTCTTCTGTTTGCTGCCCGAGAAGGCTTAAGCTGTATTGAGCGGAAACCTACTTTCTTTGGTCGTTCCTCACTCTTCTCTCGTGTGTCTCTCCCAAAAAAATGCCAACCCCCCCCCCCCAATCGATCTTTATTTATAGACTTCCCTTAGTGAGGGTGTCATGATAGGAGGGTGGTTTCCCATATTAGTGGGTCCTTCTTAGATATATTCCTGACCATATGGGGCCCACTACTCGTGACTAACGTGACTTTCTTGAAACTTGCAACTATCGCCAAATGGTGCTCGGCAAGCGATTTCCCCCAGGGCATTATTGTTCCCCTCTAATATGGGTCCCGACCTAACACTGGGCCCAGACCTCTTAACCATAAGAGGGCTAATGGGTTGGGCCTAAACCTAATGCTCGTACAATAGCTTTTTATTTCAGTTATAATTTTGAAATGATATTGCAATTTTAACTAAAATAATGTTCCTTGTATCCCAATGTATAACATTTTTTTTTATTGAAAATTTTGAAAAATACTTAACTTCTTCTTTTTTTTATTTCCATGTGGATGTGTTGAAGTGGTCCTCCTAACTAATGATAAAGTGTCATTTGTCCATGTAGCTAATGTTAGATTTAACCACATAAGAAATATAAATTTAACTTTAATTAAAACAAAAACTGACTAGTTTACCTCTCAAAACCAAAGTAAACCAACTTAACTCAAACCACCAAAACAAACTTAAACCATCTTAACCCAAACCTACATGAGTTAGAAAAACTTAGAAGACCTAAATTGGTTTTTCTGCTCAATAATTCTTCCCCTCTTTTAAACCCAAATTATTTTTTCATAAACCAGTAAATTTTCTCTACCTTCTTGTAATACAAATCCTTCTCAGTGACATCATTTTTAAATTTGATAGTCTTGAACTAAGTTTCACAAATATAAATCATCCTCATTACTTATCATCTCATTACTCTTACTTTGCCAAACTGTTTGCAATGGTTGTCCAAACACAACCATCGCAACTAACTATGACTGATCATGATATGTTACAAAGACTCATTTCATTCTTCAATGTATCTTTTTCTTGCTAT
Organism: Quercus glauca; assembly: GCA_023736055.1. NCBI lineage: Eukaryota > Viridiplantae > Streptophyta > Magnoliopsida > Fagales > Fagaceae > Quercus > Quercus glauca. The sequence goes on along the minus strand of CM043322.1, from coordinate 41,507,103 downwards.
TTTTCCATTCTATCTAATTTATTTAAATGATGCCATCTATTTATTTGAAAAAATCCAGTATGAGATATAGACATCGTATTTTGTCCACCCTCGATTTGCGTGCTAGACCTCAAAAATTGCAAAAAGTATTATCTTTTCTCCATGGGGCCGCGGAAACATCTAGATTGACGTGGCACAACCCGTTCAGGCATCGAAGCACTCGAAGTGCCATTTTAGGTCAAATTGACCAAAATGCCCCTGGTCAACCCTGGGTTAACTAAAAGTCAAATTCGGTCAAAATCATCCCAAAACAACAATTTTTATGTTTCTACATCAAACCTGAGCTACTCAGTCATTTCTATTAACTTTGACCAAGTTTGACTCGAGGTTGACTCTTGGGGGCATCAGAAACCCTAATGTTGATTAAACCATCAGAACAGGTTGGGACTAGCACCATTGTGAAGATTATCAAATTCACTTTCCAAAGACTATTCATGGGTCGAAATCAGAGTTAAAACATTTGGGATATCCAAACCCGTAAAAAGCGTGTCAACATACTTCCCAAGACCATAACTTTTTATCCGACAGTTGGATTTTCAATTTCATTAGTGTTTTGAAAACTAGACATCCAAATTTTTCCAGGAGCACCAAGATTAGCTAAATCCAAGTTCGAAAAGGCCTTCAAATATGCATCTAAATTTGAACCAGGATAAGGTTAGAATTGCTAATGTCAGCAAGGTGACTAGTGGCCCTACAAGGTGCGCGGGAAGCCGAAGGGTCATTTTTTCACTATAAATGATCCTTGAACCCTTATTTTGCATAAAAGAAATTTCTAGGCAGTTTTTGGGCAAATTCTCTCTCTCTCTCTCTCTCTCTCTCTGTCTCTCTCTTATTTCTCTCCCAAACACATCCAAACACATCAAAACACCTTAGAACACCTTAGATTCTCACATTTTCTCTACAATCTTCAAGGTAATGTTCTTGCACCTAATCTTCCTCTCCTTGGTTCCATACTTTGGATTTGAGGTTTAGGGGTGTGGGTGTAGCTTTTAAGCTACAATCCACACCCCTTTCTCTTTATTGCTTTTCCTAGCTTTATTTGCTTAATAAAATGATTTATTTTCTTTTCCAAGCATGCTTTAGCTTCCTAGCATGTCTACTTGCTTTTTGCCATGATTTATTACTTTGATGTTATTGGCCTAGTGTGGACACAATGGAGGAGTTGCCACCCAGTTTTTGCAATGGCCTAAGAACCATGAATATAGCGTCCTTTTGAGGAATGACCATTGATCTTACTACCAGAGATATGGGTTTAGAGTTTAGGTATGCTCTTGGGAAGGTGTTAGGCACCCAAAATCGCCCAACCCTAAGGCTGGCCTCCCATCATTGTGTCTTACGTCTTAACCTTGATAAAATCATGTTCAATACTTACGTCCTAAACTCACACACACACTAGCATACATCTAAGCATACAACTTGGCATCATTATCCCAAAACACATACATATCCATCCATAAAGCATAAGAAACCAAACCACAAATATATAACCCTAGCATTCATCTAACATGTGAAAATCCTGTCATGACATATATAAGGCAGCAACTTAATCATGGCAGCAAGTACATCATTTATCAATTAAACACTAAAAGCAACACAAAAACACATGTACATGTTCATCAAACAAAATGTAACAACACATATGCATGTTCATGTGAATGTATGACTTACCTTTACTCACCTTGCAGCAACTCAGCACCTATGGCATCATGCATGGGCATGTGAATGAATGATCATGGCATTGAAATAAAGAAAATACAAAATAAACCCTAATTTTGACATGTGAGACAAAACAAGCAATAAAACATATGAAACATAGACATTAAAAGCATAAAGGCATGGGAAAATAAGCCAAACAAACAAACATGTGAAAGCAGAAATGAAATAAACAAAATAAAAATTAGGGTTTCTAGGCAGCGGCCTGCACACGCAAGAATAAGCCTGTGTGTGCATAATCCAGCCAACGTGCACAGGCAAGATTATGCGTACGCAAGTTCTTGCCTAGAAAACCCTAAAAGCAAAACCAAGCTTAAAACTCCAAATCTAACACCCTAACATACATTTTAAACATATAAAAACATAAACCTAGACTAGAAAAAAATATCAAAACATGTTATAACAAGAAAACAAGACAAATAGAATAATTAAAAGCATAAAAAGGAAAGAAAAAGGAAAAAGCAGAGTTTGAACCAATACCTCAAAGAAAAGCTCTTCAAGGTTGATTTTGACCATTCCCCTCAGTCAAGTCTGATGAATCCTTGGGAATCAGTAGGCTGAAAATCTCCAGGCGTTGATGATCTTGAAGGCTGAGTCCTAAAAAAGCAAATAAAATCAGAGAAGACCGGTGGAGGCCGATCAAGAATCCTCCGATGGTAAAGTCAGTGGGTTTTTAATTCCAAATAAAAATAAGTGTTTCTTGGAATTAGAAAAACAATCTCTCCCTACCTTCTCGTGGACAAGCACTTTATATAGCATCCGCCTTGGGACAGTTACTTGTTTAGTAACTGTCCCTATTATTAAGGAACTCAGAAAACTCGGAGGTAACCTCCATAACTGCCTTGGAAGTTACCTTATTTGGCCTGTCCTCCATAACTGTCATAGGAAACTGCTTTCAGTAATAGATTTGCCAGTTGTGAGAGACAAAAGAGGAGTCCATCCTAACCGAAGATGAGGAGAAGTGTCAAGAATGCAGGGAGGTCGTCCTTCACATGGACAACCTCATAGAGGGACGAGCGTATCATCGTATTCTGCTGTCTATCCTTCTTCCCTTTGGACGACCTTAATGGACGAATGTGGAGTTGATTTTTATAATGCAACATCAAAGTCTATTCACAAACCAATAAGGAAGTGATTAGGAACGTTAAACTACAAGGATTGGGGCCAAAAAAGGTCACAATCAAACAAATTGACTTGAGGGTGTTTTGTGAAAAACTCCCTTTTAATTCACTATTTTCTAGTGAATCTTATATTTTTCCATTTTTGGGTTTGAAAACATACCATGTAAGGCTTTTTATAGTGGAAAAAATGGGGTTTGGAACGGCTCCTAAATAACATGGGATTCATTTCAAACCTTAGTCATTATTGCAGAAAACTTGCCTTTTTTATATCTGTGAAACCCTAGCTGTGTACGCAGGAGTGTGCCTACGTGCACATGCTTTGGCCCACGTACGCAGGCTGCAGCCCACTTATAAGGGCCAATGGCCACTTTGGTTATTTTATATCCAAAAATAGATTTTTGCTCATTTAAAAGGTTATATTTTCCATTTCAACACTCCTTAAGTCAATTTGATATTTGATCGGGCTCTAAACTAGCATTAGGCCTTAGAGTTTGGACATTAGTGGGGAACGAGGGTTTGAGTCATAAGGGGTACAATATGCGGTGTCTACACCTCACCTTCTTGGGTTAGGATATGTCTACTTTTCATGTTTATGCTTAGATCTACATGCCTATGTGTTCTTTTCTATGTTTTTGCTTAGATCTACATGTTTGTGCTTAGATCTATGCCCTTGCTTAGATCTATGTGTTTATGTGCTCCATGCCATGCTTGTGTGCTCAGATCTATGTTGGTTGCTATGCCATGTGCTACTTAAGCCCTTTGTCCCTTGATATATCTCTTTATTGCTTTTTGGCCCTTTTGGTGGGGTGTAGATCCAGATCCTGTGGTCTAGGCCTACATCTAAACACCTAGGCCTATATTAAAGGGTTTGGATAATTTCCTTTTGCATGCCTACATTTGCTTATGTAAAGTTGTAATTTACAACTATGTTTTTTGTTGGCTTTTATTCTGTGACAAATTTGATTGTAATTATTATCAATCGTTTATACCCTGTATTTGTTGTGGGATTTATTGTAAGGGTTGTGTGTGAGAAAGAGAGAGTGTGAAGACTCAAGAAATTGAAGACTGAAGAGTTTTCGCGGGTATCTCGCTACTACGCATCCCGCGAAATGGTGCATATGCCCTGCACGTGCTGGAAGCTGAAGAGTCATGCCAGGCTGTCATTTTTGCGAGTGTCTCGTTGGTAAGGCCTTCCAGCGAGACAGTCGCGAAACATTCTGCCTGGAGGATTTTTATGAGTGACCTTTTTTCCCTTCACCCTCTCTATATATATATCCTCATTACCCACATATGTTGGGGTGGCTATTCAGAGAGAAAAACCCTAGATAGGTTTTCTACAACTCACCCACCCATCTTTTGAGAGAGAGCTACTCCTCCTTAGTGAGAAATCATTGTAGCCTCTTCTCCATCCCTCTCCCATTATCATACCTTGAGAGAAGATTTGTACCCAAACACAACCCACACACATTCAGAGTGTAGAGAGTTTTTTGGAGCTATTAGGAAGCATTGGAAGAAGCCAAGGATGGCAAATGCAACATGGAGCTTGTTGCAGGATCCGAAGAACTAAGACAAGACACAGTTCCGAGAAGCTTTGTTAGAGTAGGAGCTTGGAGGGCTTAGGTACATCGGGTAGATTAGGCTTGGAGGGTCTCTTGCTAACCCATGTATCTCAATTGATTGTCTAGTGGATCGATTTCCGCTTGGAGGGCGGCAGAGAGGTTTTTCGCCGAGTTCTTCGGTTTCCTCTTCGAGAACACGTCTCGGTGTTTTCTGTGTTTGCACCCTTCTTCCCTACTCTTGTTTATTTCATTTTTACTGCTGTGTTGCTTTAAATATGGATTAGAGTAGTTGTATTGCTTATACGCTTGGGTTTACACTATTCCGCACTTATCATTAAGTTAGTGTAAAATCAACCAAGCCGTAATTTTAATTTGAGGGTCTAAACCACTCGTGTGTTTTCAACACATTTTCGAGCTTTCAGCTTGCTTGCTTCTATGCTTTATCTCCATGTTTACCTCTCTAGGTCTAGGCTTTGCCATGCTTTGCGTCCTCTGTGGGTTTATGCTTGTGTGGTTACATCTTTCCCGCCTAGGGCTCGTTTGGATGTGACCATTTATGAGATACACCCCAGTGGTGTTAGTGTGCTTGATATGCACGTTTCTCTACTCCATACAATGTTGATATGCTTGCCTTGCTTGCTTTGCGCCACCCGTTTGGCTTTCTTTATTTCTTTGCATCTTTTCCACGCTTGCCTACATGTTCATGCATGAGTCTGTGTGTCATCCATACTCCAATCCAATAGAACCATAGACACTCGATCCAAACCTACATTTGTCCTCCTACGACTACCCCTTTTGTTTGATAACATGCTTCGTTCACCTCTTTGTGTTTTTCACATGCTTGTTTGCCCCCGTTTGGCATCTTTTCTTAGCTTGTCACTAGTATGCTTTTCCTTTTATTTGTTTCTTTACTTGTCTGCTGGCTTGTCTCTCTAGTCTTTGCATGTACATACATAGGGCGAGGACGCTTGGAGCAAGGGCGCAACCTCCTAGGCATGAGCAAAAAGGGCAAGGATGCAAGTAAGAGGATGCAAACCCATAAAGGGCAATGTTTAATAGATTTTGGGGCCTAGCCCCTCCAAAGCGGTCTTCTTTTTTTCTCTCTCCAAGCCTCTTCTCTAAAACATGTATTATGGTCCACCTCTATGTACCCTCTTTACTTTTCCTGCTTCTTGCTTAGGCTGCGTTCCCTGGGTATGGCAATGTCTGTTTTACATTTCATGTACCTTGCTGGGCCATACCCTTGGAACATTGGCAATGTTTGGTTTACTTTCTCGCTCTGTGTGATAGCATTGTACATGATGCAAGTATATATATATATATATATATGCCTATGCGTGTGTGGGTGATTGTGCACTTTGTATGATGGACTCTCATGGCTATGTGAGCGACCCTCTTTAGTCATGAGAGCTCTTAACCTTGTAGTATGGGTATGTGCTTAAGGCGATTGTGGTAGGTGCATATTCATGCTATACTGTGTGCACGATCATCGCGGTGTGATTGTCTTTATCCATGTCACCAAGTAACATTGGTTTCCCTGTGTATGCAACACGTATCAACATGTTCTAACACTTTGGAGGGCTTTAGCTCATCACAATGCGAGCATGTCGATACACGCCTTATACACAAACGCGAAACCCTGCCGATGCGCCATAACACACCAAACGCAAAACTTTGCTAGATTTTCGTCGTGAAAATGAGGCATCCCCATTGCCACATTCTCACGTTGAAAGTTTGGTGAGAATAGCGTTTGGCGTGCTATGACACATTTGAGGCGAAGTGTTGCCAGATTTTCACCACGAAAATAAGGCAAAATGTTGCTAGATTTTCGTCGTGGAAATCTAGCAATAACTTCAAAACACACTTGGAAAGCATTGATCGAGACCACACCTATTCCGAAACCAAACCTTAAAGCCCAACACATTTAAAGCCCTGAAAGCTAATGCCAATAGCTTGTTTTCAAATGTCTAAAAATTATGATTTTATCAAAATAAAGGATTGTATACAGACAAGCATTGTGGGGTGCCTAACACCTTCCCCACATGTAACTAGACTTTCAAACTCAGGAATCAAGATTTTTTGCCCGTGCACATTAGATAGGAAATATGACATTTTTCTTAACTCAGGAGTCGAGTGACCAATCTCACCTTAGAAAAAACCCATTGATTGGTGGTGACTTCACTTCCCCTTGGTAATTTCCATAAAATCGACTCACATTCTAGTCACACACCCAAGGTACGACACACCTCCACAGCAAGTGCATATGCGCGCGAGCGTCGCTGCGATGGGTGGTCATCATTTCAGCCGCGAGGCGTCAACAAACTGGCAACTTCACTAGGGATACTTAGAGAGTTTAGCCTTTAGAGCCTTTGATAAGATCCTAATCTTTGGCATTGGCTTTCAAAAATATTGAAATTGGCATTAGCCTCCTGGGCTTTCTTTTTGAAAATTTCTTTTACTATATCCTAGTAAAATATTTTCAAAACTCAAAAATATTTTCTAAAAATGATTTTCAAAATGGTTTTCCAAAAACTGGCTTTGAGGTATTTTCGCATGTATGAAGCTTTACAGCTTTCCTAAAGCGTGCTTTACAGCTTTCCTTCACATGTGCAAACCTAGGGTAGTAAGACTTAATTTCTGCTACACCTTTATCTGTGCTTATATCTGTTGTGCTTGGAAAGTCTTTCCCCCTTCATTTCAAAATGCATGACATCAACTCTCATATTAAGTCGAACCCGGGCTCAGCATTAAAGGCCAATGCTGGATGCGTATACCTTAGATAGTTACTAGATGCCAAATTGTAGGCTCTTCATGGGTTCATGGGTGGACAGGATTATGCTGAAAACGCCCCCTTGTTTTGCTCCATCCCACAATTTTTATGAAGGGAAGGATTAGATGATCGAGGTCCCTCCTAAGAATAGGACCAACTTACCAGTTAAGTCGTGTCTCATATAGTTGGCCTAGACTACGTCAAACCTGTGAGAACTAGGAAGAGCCAAATTCGAGTGAACATCCTAGCCTAGGGTAGGATTTCCTTCATAAGGTTGTTTTCAAAATGAGTCAAGGGGAAGGTATCCAGTTTTCGTTTACATGTTTGCCCTTTTTGCTTGCATCAATTAGTCATGCTCTACTCTAGGTTCTATCCATCCTATTTACATAGCATCTATGATTAACCCATAGGGAAAAGCAACCACGTTGCTCACACATTAGATCATACCCAGTCCCTAAGAATTTCCAACCCTACAAGGGCATGCATGCATACACTAATAGCTCTGTCATGTAAATATGTACAGATAAAATTTGTGGCAAGTAGCCGGAACTCCGCTCCAAGGAGGACATTGCCAAGAGTTCAAGATCTTCCCCGAGAAGGCACAGCTATCAAGAAAGAAGCTTTTCATTGTAATTTGAATTTCCTTGTATTGAAAAAGGCCCACTGTTGTAGCCATTGTCTATAGCCCATGATCTTGGGGCATTGTAAAAAGCATTACTTTTCCATGTAATCAAAAGAGAAAGGTCCATCCCACAATTTCGAGCATGATATGGAAGTTCCAGTTACTTGCCAAGCTTATGCATTAATTCCGCATCACTATAGAAACTCACCATGATAAATACCTGATCAAGGGTCCAAGCCAATATTTTGAAAACAATAGCTGCATTTTAAATGAGTAAGAACACAAACTAACTTCGGGTTTGTTTTGTCTTTCCACATTGTCAAATTTTCAAATGTAACCCATTTCTCTCCCATTCCATTCTTTTCCTTTCCAGGATTCTAAAGAGAAAAGATTGCTCAAAGGAAACGGTCCAAGATACCATCACACCGTGATCCTATCATCACTAGGTCTCGTGCTAGAGAGATGTCTACTAGCAGTCATTCCCCTATTGAGGAAAACACTCATGAAATCACTCTCCTGAAAGAGCAGATAGCAGAAATGATGTGCATGATGCAATAGCTGGTTATAGGGGGGAACCGAGGATCATCTGGTCCCACTCTAGGGGCTTTGCACCCCATTCTGAAAATGAGAACCAGCCACCGCCAAAGCTGAATCAGTACCAAACTACACCACCAGTCACCCTACAAGGGAATTACCAAGAAGAGGATCCTTCTAAGGATAAGACCTCAGAGTCTGGTTATAGTCAGGTCAAAAGTCAAGTGGAGACCCTGATTGAGAAAATCTGCATCAAAGAGGGCTCTAGCGCCCGAGGAAGTGTCGATCTAGACAATCTGACCAATTTCCCCCAGGTCACTATGCCTCCCAAGTTCAAGGCACCCGAGTTTGTAAAATATGATGGCACTGGAGATCCTTGCATCCATCTGCGCATGTTCTGTAAGAAGATGGCACCTTATGGAGACAATCATCCTTTGCTCCGCCAGATTTTCCCTGATAGCTTGACTGGCCCTGCAACCACCTAGTATGTGAGATTGGAAAAGACCTCCAGCTAGAGAGACATGGCCAATGCATTCCTAGAATATTACTGGTTCAATACTGAGATAGCGCCCAATCGCACAGTTCTTTAGAGGACAAAAAAGAAGAGTGGGGAATCTTTCCCTGAGTATGCCCAAAGGTGGTGCAAGCTAGCTGCCTAAATGCTTCCTCCTATGATGGAAGACGAAATGATCAAGTGGTTCATTGATAACCTCAAGCCTCCCTACTATGAGAAGATGATCAATGCCTAAGTCACTCACTTCGCAAATCTAATTCCTATTGGGGAGCGCGTTGATGAGGGTATTAGGAGCAAGAAAATAGTCAATTTTGAGGCTTTGAATTCTATGATAGAACAACAAGTGAAAAAGGCAATCAGCTGCAAAGGGAAGGAAGCTGATGTTTATATGATTGATTGACAAAGTGCCTGAAAGGCCTAGGGTTGTTACTTCTGCTTACACAGCCCCAAATGCCCGGCCTTATCAACAACAGGTTCAGCCAGTCGAGGCAACTTACCTAGCATTCAATCAGAGGGGAAGGCCCGATCCACCCCGATATCTTAAGGAACCACGGAAATTCACTCCATTACCTATGCCCATGGCAGAGCTTTATGCTTATCTATTGGAGAAGAAGCTAGTAAACCCAATTTTTGCGAGACCCAAAGATGGTCCTCCTTTACCCAGTTTTGATCCATCCAAGAAATGTGAACACCATTTTGGAGCCGAGGGACATACCCTAGAAGAGTGTACAAATTTGAGACAACAAATCCAAGAACTCATCGACAACAAGTTAGTATAGTTCGACAACATGGCCAGGCCAAATGTCACCACTAACCCCTTACTTCCTCATCAGGAAGGGAACGTGAATGTTATCTCTATAGTGGAGGAAAGGATCCCTTATTTCTCATCCCCTTTATTCCCTTGGAAGGCCATGCTACGAGCCCTAGCCTAGGAAAGTCACATTGTTCTCAAAAACATAAAAGCTCCAAGCTTTGACTGAAAAGTTTGCTCATTCTGTGATAGTAGGGACCGACATGCCCTATTCAATTGTAAAGTGCCTCGAGCACAAGTTCAGAGTTTAGCTGACCGTGGTATCATATGGATTGAAAGAGAATTCGTGCGCCGGAACAATTGCATGGCAGCTAGCCTATGCCCTCCTAGTACTCAAGTGGAAACTAGCCACAATGTCATGACAATAGGATTTAGGAAAGACTGGGACAAATACTTGCAAAAACGCTTGTGCAAGATTCCTCCAGCTCCTCAAACTTTGGTTGTTATCAAAGAGATAACAGAATCACCTGTGGATTTAGGGCCGCTAGCTCCAAAGAAAGAACAAGCCACGCCAACCATTGAAAGCTTTACTCCTCTAGTCTTGGCACTACCTGCAATCGCAGAGCCATCTCTAGCATTTATCTAGAAGGGAACCTCTATCGTCCCTGCCATTCAAGGTTTCGATCCTCTAGTTCTACCAAGGTCTTTCCAAGGAATCTCTAAGGCTCCTAGCCTAAAAGCTTTAGAAGCTGCTCTACCTAGCCCAGTCATCATTAGTCCAAAGATGTTCTCCTTGGCGCCAAATTTACAGACTCAAGAAGGTGTGGTTATCCATATGCTGAAGCCCTTCCCTTACCAAGATAGCCATCATGTCCCATGGAAATACGATGTGACTTTGATTTCCACACTATTAAGGACATATTTTATCTAATTGGCTTATCCTTTGACAAAATACACTTTACTTGTAATTGGGTAGATCTAGGATGGGTTTAGTACTTCAAGAAACAAAAGTTCAAGTCAAGTGTTAAAGCCATGAAGATTGGATTAAGAAACAAGTGAAGAAAAGTTGTTCATTAAAGCTTGACAGATACCTCGATAGAAATAGTATCTATCGAGATTTAAGAACAAAGCTCGACAAAAGTTGAATCTGTCGATATCTACGAAATCAGAATTTCCAAATCTGATTTTTGGCCCTAATTGACATGTATGTGTAGGGTTTCTTTTCTCATAACCCTATACATATATAAGGCCTATTTAAAAGGCCGTATACATGGAGAACACATGCAAAAAGTGACCTAGTGCCTTATTCTCTTTGCAAAAAGTTATTGCGTCTTTTGCACCTTAGGGTTTTGTAACCAAGCACTTCTTGATCTTCATTGTTGTTGAAGTGAAGAACTTTGCAGCCAACAACATCTTTAAGTTGCTGGAATTAGTCACGTACTAGGATCTATGCAAAAGGTTGGCGTTCATATATTGAAGAGTTCAAAGGTTTTGAAGTGGTAGAAGGTTTCTGCTGTAAGTTCATCTACTGGGATTGTAAAGTCTAGGGACAAAGGTTTTGTACTAGATCTGAAACTTCTCTTTACTATAATGAATTGCTTTTCAAGAAGGTTTCCCCCTAGGGTTTTTACTGTGAAACTAGTTTGTTTCATTGATTTTCCTGGGTCATCATATCTTATCTTACTTACTTTTTCGTTGCATGATATTGAAGTTTGTTTGTTTTAATAAGGATTATTCATAATAAATCTAATTACAACTTAGGTTTAAAACTTGTTAATTCTATCAACCAGGATCTAAATTTCCCAACAAGTGGTATCAAAGCGGGTACATTCTTATTGGATTAATTTCCTGAGTGTGATTCTTGACCCCCGTTGTCATGGATCGTGGACAATCTCTTTTGATTCCTCCTTTGTTTGATGGTACTAACTATGCGTACAGGAAAGTTTGTATGAAAGCTTTTTTGCAAGCTCTTGATGAAAAAGTATGGCAAGCTGTTGAAGTCGACTGGGTTAAACCAAAGGAAGCACAGGTGGATTGGGATGAAGCAAAGATCAAAGCAACAAATTTCAACAGTAGGGTTTTGAATGCTCTGTTTAGTGGTGTGACCAATGAGGAATTCAAGAAAATATCATCCACGGAACTTGCTAAGAAAGCATGGACTATTCTTGAGACCACCTATGAAGGTACCAAGGCAGTGAAGACCGTTAAGCTTTAAAGACTCACTAGCAGTTTTAAAGAAATAAGGATAGAAGAGGATGAGACCTTTGATGAGTTCTATGCCAAACTTAAGGATATTGTGAATTCTACCTTCAACCTTGGAGAATCTATAGCAGAATCCAAAATTGCTAGGAAAATCCTTAGGTCCTTACCTGAAAGATTCCATGCCAAAGATCAAATTCCTTTTACTGAGCTTGTAGGGAACCTTCAAACCTATGAGATGGGATTAGGTTTAATGGGAAAAGGTGGAGAGAGTAGAAACTTGGCTCTTAAGGGTATAGAGGAAGAGATTAATGACTCTGAAGATAAAGATGAAAGCGAAGATGAAGATGAAGATGATGATAAGGATGAGGATCTAACCTTCATAGCTAATGAGATTTTCAAGCTTCTTCAATATAGGAAAAAGGATAAGGACAACCATCCTAGGAAATCTAAATCCTCTAGGAAGGATAAGAGTGAGAAGCCCCTTATCCAGTGCCATAAGTGTAAAGGTTTTGGTCATATAAGGATAGAGTGCCCAAACTATCTTATGAAGGAAAAAACCAAGAATTCAAAAGGTAAAGTGTTGGTTGCTACCTTGAGTGATTCTGAGAGTGATCTTTCTGATGAGTATGAGGATGAATGTGGTCATTATATGGCTTTTACTGCCACAACCAATAAGGTGATTATGGAGAGTGCTAGTGACAGTGAGGATTCTTCTGATGATGGAGTACCCAAGAAGTTGACCTTTCAAGAAGCCTATGATAAGCTATGCACTAAATTTACAAAATCTAAAAAAGACTTCTCATTTTTGTAGAAAAGAACTTAATGTGGTAAAAACTGAAAAAGCTAAACTGTTAGTCAAACTAGATGAGACTACAAGGTTAGTTGAGATTCTTGTTGTGGAGAATACCTCATTAAAAGAGAAAGTCAAGAATCTCGAGTTTGAGCTTAGTCAAGCTAGAACTCAAATAGAGAGGATGTCTAATGCAAAGCTTGATGAGGTATTGAGTGCTCAAAAGCCTAGTTCTGATAAGACTGGCTTAGGATATGCTGTTTCCTCTGGCCCCTCTTCTTCCACAGCTTCTAGATCAAAGACTGTCTTTGTGCCACAATCTGAGAAATGTGATAAAGGTATGAAATCCAAAACTGATTTGGCTAATTCTAAATCCTTTGTTAAACCCCACTTAGAAAGTCTAATAGTTCAAAAACTACTCATGTTTGTCACCATTGTAGTGTTTCTGGACACATTCATCCTAATTGCTTCAAGCTGTATCCTCATAAGTAAGTGTCCAAATGATTACAGGTTCCCTCTTAAGGTTCAACACCTTTGTTTGGAGAGTTATTAAAAGCTTTGAGCGTTTTAACTCAATTTCAAGATAATTCTAATTCTTCTATGTCCTTTAGTAGACATACTAGGACACGTACCTTTTCATCTTCACGGCCAAAGACTCGTGCTGTGTGGGTGAGAAATGAGCCTAAGACTTAATAGTCTTTTCTATCTATCCTCTACTTTATTTCTTTCTTTTTAAAGTAGGACTCTCTTTGCTTGATTTCTTATCTGCTTTTGGAATCATGCTTTCATGCATCTGCATCTTTCTTTCATGCTTTCATGTTGTTTTTCTGTTTTTGTTTGGTTGTTTAGTCTTTTTTTTTTTGTTTGGTTTGTTTTTCAAATAAAAATAAATAAGAAAAATAAGAAAAAAAAAATACAAAAACAGTATGTGTTTGTGTATGTTGGTACTTGTGTACCTTTGAAGGCCATTGAAACAAAGTTTCTAAACTTTGTATCTCTTGTAGCTTAGATGAGCATTTCTATGCACAACTAAGCAAGTGAGCTTTGTGGCTCGTGTTTGTGATGAGTAAGAATAAGTTATCTCTTATATCTCATACTCATATCACTATAATATCTCTTATATCTCTTATATCTCTTACATAATTTGGTATTTCTTTTCTCTCTTATATTCCCATGCATGCTATGCTAAAAGAAAAATATGTAAAAAAAAATAAAAGCAAAAATAATCAAAATGCTTTTAATATGGTTGCAAGCATGTTTTCAGGAAATATGGGAGTTATAGGATGTACCTCAAAGGTGATAGTCCCTATCAAATAGTTATGATTGTGTGTGAGTTTATTTGATTTTCTCATGTCTCAAATCTTCATAATATGAGACACTTATGCACTCTTGCTTTGTTTCACACACAACATGCAAATTCTTTGCTACTCTTGATACATGTGCAGGTACAATGTGATTTGGCCATTACAAGAAATAAATGTGTTAATATATGCTCGATAAACTGTCTTAACTTGTTTTTGAAATATAAAATTGGTTATACTTGTTTAGTATGTATGTGTGTCTTTTGATCTAGAAATGCTTTACATCTAGTTTTGAGCTGTGTTTGAGTGCTTAACATGCTGCTTAGATGCTTATTTTAATAGCTATCTTGTTGCATTCATCTTGAGTGTTTTTCCTCCTTTGGAAAACCTTGCTTCTGCCTTCTCGACAACTACTCGATACCTTTTCGATAGTATCTCGACAGCAGCTCGACACAAGTTTCTTCTATCGAGATTTCTGGTTTTAACCTCGATAGCTTCTCGACGGCTAGGTCGATCCATCGAGCCAAATTTCTGTGCTCTCTGTTTACTCGATACATTCTTGACAGATTCTCGATCCATTGAGATTTTTGGGTAGCTTCTCAATAGATTCTCGACACATATCTCGATCTATCGAGGTAATTTTATGTGTCTCTGCCAGCTCGATAGCTTCTCGATCTGTCAAGACCCTCTTGTCATCCATAGCATCTTGTTTCATTACATTCATGCATTTATATGGATTCCTTGTGTCCCTTGATCATCTTAGATCATCTTTATGTTTCTTGGGTGAAGCTTTATAGCTTCTTGTACCCTTTATTAATGATGACAACAAGGGGGAGAAAATGTGGTTTTTTTTTAAGATTCTACATGTTAGGGGGAGAAATACATGCCTTTGTAAGGGGGAGTTGTGTTTCATCTTGTTAGGGGGAGTGTTTACCTCCTTGTTGTTTTAGGAGCTTCTTTTAGCTTCTTGTACACCGGTCTTGTGACCATTTTTACATACATTGTTCTTATCTATGATATATATATATATATATGATGATGTATGTCTTCTTCACCTATCTTTACATGTGTTGTTTCTTCTCTATCTCTATACGCATGTTTCTTTATGTACACAATCTTTATTTCTATTTCACACATGATGCCTTGATGAGTTTTGTTTAAGTGTTTCAAAAAAGATAGGTTGTGAAAGTCTATCTTGCCGTGAACTCTATTCTTGCAAAGTTTTTCAAGATTTTGTAGTAGGGATAGATTTATTTTGTAATACAACAAGTGGCTATGAGTTTAGTGATTTAAGACCTCTCTCATGATTATTTTTTTTGTTGTGGTTTTGCCACAGATTGCCAAAGGAGGAGATTGTTAAGGACATATTTTATGTAATTGGCTAATCCTTTGACAAAATGCACTTTACTTGTAATTGGGTAGATCTAGGATGGATTTAGTACTTCATGAAACAAGAGTTCAAGTCAAGTGTTAAAGCCATGAAGATTGGACTAAGAAACAAGTGAAAAAAAGTTGTTCATTAAAGCTCGACAGATGCCTTGACAAAAACAATATCTATTAAGATTTAAGAATGAAGCTCGACAGAAGCTAAATCTGATGAGATCTACGAAATTAGAACTTCCAGATTTGATTTTTGGCCCTAGCTGACATGTATGTGTAGGGTTTCTTTTCTCACAACCCTAGACATATATAAGGCTTATTTTAAAGGCCGTTATACAAGGAGAACACATGCAGAAAGTGCCCTAGTGCCTTATTCTCTCTGCAAGAAGTTACTGCGTCTTTTGCGCCTTAAGGTAACCAAGTACTTCTTGATCTTCAATGTTGATGAAGTGAAGAACTTTGTAGCCAACAACAATGAAGATCAAGAAGTACTTGGTTACAAAATCTTAAGGTGCAAAAGATGCAATAACTTCTTACAAAGAGAATAAGGTACTAGGGCACTTTCTGCATGTGTTCTCTATGTATAACGGCCTTTAGAATAAGCCTTATATATGTCTAGGGTTGTGAGAAAAGAAACCCTACACATACATGTCAGCTAGGGTCAAAAATCAGATCTGGAAATTCTGATTTCATAAATCTTAAGGTGCAAAAGACGCAGTAACTTCTTGCAAAGAGAATAAGGTCACTTTCTGCATGTGTTCTCCATGTATAATGGCCTTTAAAATAAGCCTTATATATGTCTAGGGTTAAGAGAAAAGAAACGTAACACATACACATCTGCATGGGCCGAAAATCAAATCTGGAAATTTTGATTCCGTAAGTCTCAACAGAAATAGCTTGTGTCAAGCTTCTGTCAAACTTCAACATTAATTCTCGATAGAAGGGATTTTGTCAAGACTTCTGTCGAGCTTTAGTGAACAGCTCTTTCTTTACTTGTTTCTTGGTCAGATCTTCATGGCTTTAACACTTGACTTGAACTCGTCTCTTGAAGTACTAAACTCATCCTAGATCTACCTAATTACAAGTAGAGTACATTTTGTCAAAGGATTAGCCAATTACATAAAATATGTCCTTAACAATCTCCCCCTTTGGCAATCCATGACAAAACCACAACAAAACAAATAATAATAAAAGAACTCTTAAATCACTCAACTCATAACCACTTGTTGTATTACAAAATAAATCCATCCCTACTACAAACTCTTGGAAAACTTTGCTAGAAAAGAGTTCACAGCATGATAGACTTTCACAACCTGTCTTTCTGAAACACTTAAACAAAACAAATCAAGGCATCATGTGTGAAACAGAAATAAAGATTGCGTACATAAAGAAACATGTGTATAAAGATAGAGAAGAAACAACACATGTAAAGATAGGTGAAGAAGACATACATCATATACATATATATATATATATATATATATCAAAGATAAGCACAATGTATGTAAAAATAGTCACAAAATCGATGTATAAGAAGTTAAAAGATGCTCCTAAAACAACGAGGTAAACACTCCCCCTAACAAGATGAAACACAACTCCCCCTTACAAAGACATGTATTTCTCCCCCTAACATGTAGAGACTCAAAAAGAAACCACATTTTCTCCCCTTTTTTGTCATGATTAACAAAGGGCACAAGAAGCTATAAAGCTTCACCCGAGAAACATAAAGATGATCAAAGGACACAAGGAATCCATATAAATGCATGAATGTAATGAAATAAGATGCTATGGATGACATGATAATAGAAAGATGCAAATCATGTGAAAAACAATGCATGCAAGAAGGGTCTCGACAGATCGAGAAGCTATCAAGCTAGCAGAGAGCACAGAAAATTACCTCGATAGATCGAGATATGTGTCGAGAATCTATTGAGAAGCTACCCAGAAATCTCAATGGATCGAGAATCTATCGAGAATGTATCGAGCAGATAGAGAGCACAGAAATTTGGCTTGATGGATTGACCTAGCTGTCGAGAAGCTATCGAGGTCAATTCTAGAAATCTTGATAGAAGAAACTTGTGTCGAGTTGCTATCAAGATGCTGTCGAGAAGGTATGGAGCAGCTGTCGAGATTGACAAAAATAAGGTTTTCCAATGGAGGAAAAACACACAACATGAAAGAAACAAGATAGCTACTCAAACAAGCATCCAAGCAACATGTTAAGCACTCAAACACAACTCAAATCTAGATGTAAAGCATTTCTAGATCAAAAGGCACACATACATACTAAACAAGTCTAACCAATTTTATTTTTCAAAAACAAATTAAGACAGTTTAGCAAGCATATATTAACACATGTATCCTTTGTGATGGCCAAATCACATTGTACCAGTACATGTATCAAGAGTAGCAAAGAATTTGTGTGTTGTGTGTGAAACAAAGTAAGAGTGCATAAGTGTCTCATATTATGAAGATTTGAGACATGAGAAAATCAAATACACTCACACACAATTATAACTGTTTGATGGGGACTATCACCTTCAAGTACATCCTATAACTCCTACATCTCATAGAAACACGCTTGCAACCATATTAAAAACATTTTGATTCTTTTTACTTTTATTTTTCTTTGCATATTTTTCTTTTAAGCATAGCATGCATGGGCATATAAGAGAAAAGAAATACCCAATTATGTAAGCCAAAACATCACAATTTTGCTATGCCGAAGCACACAGATGTTATACATGATTCACGGGCTTTGGTGGTGAGATGGTTATTTATGCCTTTCTCTTAGGATTTTCTAGTCCTAGTCAAAAAGAGTGATATGAGTATGAGATATAAGAGACAATCTTAATCGTACTCACCACAACCATGAGCCACGAAGCTTACTTGCTTACTTGCTTACTTGTGCATTGAGATGCTCATCTAAGCTACAAGAGGTACAAAGTTTAGAAACTTTGTTTCAATGGCCATCAAAGGTACACAAGTACCAACATACACAAACACACATTGTTTTGTATTTTTTCTGATTTTTCTCTTTTTATTTTGAAAAGTAAACAAAATAAAGACTAAAAAACCAAACAAAAACACACAAATAACATGAAAGCATGAAAGAAAGATGCAGATGCATGAAAGCATGGTTCCAAAATCAAATAAGAAATCAAGCAAAGAGAGTCATACTTTAAATAGAAAGAATTAAAGCAGAGGACAACAGAAAAGACAATTAAGTCTTAGGCTCCTTTCTCACTCACACAGTGCGAGTCTTTGGCCATGAAGATGAAAAGGCACATGCCCTAGTAGGTCTACTAAAGGACATAGAAGAATTAGAATTCTTCTAAAATTGAGTTAAAAAACTCAAGACTTTTAATAATTCTCCAAACAAAGGTGTAGTTCCTTGAGAGGAAACCTGTGACCGTTTGAACACTTGCTTTTAAGGATACAACTTAAAGCAATTAGGATGAATGTGTCCAGAAACACCACAATGGTCACAAACATGAGTAGTTTTAGGAGTACTAGACTTCCTAGAGTGAGGTCTAACAAAGGATTTAGAATTAGACAAATCAGTTATGGATTTCATACCTTTATCACCTTTCTCAAATTGGGGCATAAAGACAGTCTTTGATCCAGAAGCCGTGCCGTGGAAGAAAAAGGACCGGAGGAGCCAACATCCTAAGCCAGCTTTATCAAAACTGGGCTTTTGAGCACTCAAGACCTTATCAAGCTTTGCACTAGACATCCTCTCTATTTGAGTTCTAGCTTGACTAAGCTCTACATCAAGATTCTTGACCTTCTCATCTAATGAGTTGTTCTCCACAACAAGAGTCTCAACCAACCTTGTAGTCTCATCTAATTTAACTAATAGGTCAGCTTTTTCAGTTTTTACCTCATTAAGCTCTTTTCTACAAAGATGTAAAGCCTTTTTAGATTTTATAAACTCAGTGCATAGCTTATCATAGGCTTCCTAAATGTTCAACTTCTTGGGTACTTTATCATCAAAAGAATCCTCATTATTACTAGCACTTTCCACAATCACCTTATCAGTTGTGGCAGCAAAAGCCATAAAGTGACCACATTCATCCACATACTTATCAGGAGAGTCATTCTCAGCATCACTCAAGGTAGCAATCAAACCTTTAATCTTTTGACTTCTCAGTTTTTTCCTTCATAAGGTAGTTTGGGCACTCTATCCTCATATGACCAAAACCTTTACACTCATGGCACTGGATAAGGGGTTTCTCACTGTTACCCTTCCTAGAGGATTTAGATTTCCTTGAAGGTTTGTCCATATCCTTTTTCCTATATTGAAGAAGCTTGATAATCTCATTAGCTATAAAGGTTAAATCCTCATCCTCATCATCATCTTCATCTTCATCTTCGCTTTCATCTTCATCTTTAAAGTCATCAATCTCTTCCTCTATACCCTTAAGAGCCAAGTTTCTACTCTTTCCACCTTTTTCCCATTAAACTTAATCCCATCTCATAGGTTTAAAGTGTTGAAAAAATCTGGTTTTTGTATCTCATACAAAAACACACGCAGCAGAAGCAACAAAAAAAACGGATCTACTTCAATCATGAAAGATAAACATGTAACCATGAATTCTAGAATAAAGAATTGAAAGCGTACCTTGGTGCAGTGAATTTCAAAACCAAACTTGAGAATACCTTTAATCTTCATCTCAATTCCTCATGGTGCCCAAGATGTGTGGTCTCTCAATCAGTCCTTTTGTACATAAACTCTCAAAGAAAAATCGTTCTTTTTCTCCTTGTTGAGAAAAACTGAACTCTTTTTCTTTTCATCTTACGTACGTTAAAACCATTCTCATAGTTTCTTTATTTAATAACACTTATTAAATAATGACTGATTATCTAATTGGGTTAGCCTTTTTGGGCCTACCCAATTGGGCTTTAGTTTGTGGCTTGAGATGGGACCAAAGGGACCAATAAGACACTAGCTCCAATGGGCCTTGGGCTTTTCCGTCAACTCTTGACAAGTCCAAAGTTACCATTAATTATATTCAATACCACTATAAGAATATAATTACACTCTAGGCCTTATCTATAAATTATATCCCAAGACTTTATTATACATACAACCCCTTCATTAAAATATTCGTAGTAATACAAAGTCATGAAATAGACTGTCACTTTGAAGATTACTACATCTTAATCCTTGAGTACCCGGTTTAATCCTTTATGTTATTCATCATATATTTATGAAATTCAATTCCATAAATATATACTTTAGTAACTTCTTACTAAAGTGGTTGGGCCCAACACTCTGAATAACCAAACCCATTAAACTTATCTCAAGGGAATATTTTATATCTCCGTTAAGAGATTATGAATTCCATCTTGAGAATATATGTTCCATTAACACTAAATGCGGCTGCCCAACATACTGAGGTTTTGACCATAACTTATAGATCTCACTCCTGATATATCAAAGCAACCTACATCTCATGATCAGGTCCATTATTCTCTCAGGATTTAGAGTTGATGTAAATAGAAGTCGTGAGCTTTATTATTCATTTGACAGTCATTAGGAGAATAATAAATCTCATAGCGGTCCAGTTCAATATGTCTTAACTCTTAAAACATATCAACATACCAACTAGAAGTCTCCATTTCCATGATCAAGACAAATCATCTTAGTTGATATGCTATAGTCTTCGCAGATGAAATACCCAATTTCATCACCGACTACGAACTAAAATTCTGAGTTTACAAAGAACTTGTGATTTATATCTTTTGCAACTAAATCACATAAATCACATACTATGCATCTCATGGACCAAGATAATGTCTCATTAGTTCATAAAAAGTCTCATATAATTAAACAACTTAATTATTTATGACATGCCAATAAATTGGATTTTAGGGCACAAACCCTAACATAAAGGTTCCCGACAAGCTCAGTCCAAGGAATTTGATCAATGTCCTTCACTTCTTCAAGGGCAGTGATCTTGGCATGGAATCTTTCAAGTAAGGACTTAAGGATTTTCATGACAATTTTGGATTTTGCTATAGATTCTCCAAGGTTGAAGGTAGAATTCACAATATCCTTGAGTTTAGCATAGAACTCATCAAAGGTCTCAGCCTTCTCCATCCTTATTTCTTCAAAACTACTAGTGAGTCTTTGAAGCTTCACAGCCTTTACTACCTTAGTACCTTTATAGGTGGTCTCAAGAATGGTCCATGCTTCCTTGGCAACTTCTGTAGATGATATTTTCTTGAATTTCTCATTGGTCACCCCACTAAAAAAATCATTCTAGGCCCTACTATTGAAATTTGCCGCTTTGATTGTTGCTTCATCCCAATCCACTGGCGCTTCCTTTGGCTTAATCCAGCCAACTTCAACAACTTGCCATACTTTTCCATCAAGAGCCTGCAAAAAAGTTTTCATACGAACTTTCCAGTACGTATAGTTAGTACCATCAAACAAAGGAGGAATCAAAAGAGATTGTCCACGATCCATGACAACAGGGGCCAAGGATCACACTCAGGAAATTAATCCAATCAAAATGTACCCGCTTTGATACCACTTGTTGGGAAATTTAGACCCCAGTTGATAGAATTATCAAGTTTTAAACCTAAGTTGTAATTAGATTTATTATGAATAAACATTATTAAAAAAAAAAAAAAAAACAAACATCAATATCATGCAACGGAATAGTAAATAAGACAATATATGATGACCTAGGAAAAACCAATGAAACAAATTAGTTTCACAGTAAAAAACCTGGGGGGAAACATTCCCAAAAAGCAATTTACTATAGTAAAGAGAAGTTTTAGATCTAGTACAAAACCTTTGTCCCTAGACTCTATAATCCTCGTAGATGAACTTACAGCAAAAACCTTCTACCGCTTCAGAACCTCTGAACTCTTCAATATATGAACACCACCCTTTTGCACAGATCCCAGTATGTGACTAACTCCAGCAACTTGAAAATGTTGTTGGATGCAAAGTTCTTCACTTCATCAACAATGAAGATCAAAAAGTACTTGGTTACAAAACCTTAAGGCGCAAAAGATGCAGTAACTTCTTGCATAGAGAATAAGGCACTAGGTCATTTTCTGCATGTGTTCTCCATATATAACGGCCTTTAAAATAAGCCTTATATATGTCGAGGGTTATGAGAAATGAAACCTAACACAAACACATCAGCTTCGGCCGAAAATCAGATCTAGAAATTCTGATTCTGTAAGTCTCGACCAAAACAGCTTGTGTCGAGCTTCTATCGAGCTTCAACATTAATTCTCAATAAAAAGGATTCACTTGTTTCTTGGTCAGATCTTCATGACTTTAACACTTGACTTGAACTCTTGTTTCTTGAAATACTAAACCCATCCTAGATCTACCCAATTACAAGTATTGTGCATTTTGTCAAAAGATTAGCCAATTACATAAAATATGTCCTTAACAGCTATCATATCTCCCGAAGATAATCCTATTTCTACTATTCGACTAGGGATGCTAGGGGAGACGGCAGGCCTTTAGACCATCAAGCCTTGCTTTGTGGTTGCACCGGTTGAGTAAGAAGTATTCCATCATCGAGTGATTGGGCCTCTCGATCACCCAAGATGATTGGAATAGCATATCTAGTTTGTTTTGCATGCTTATGTTATTTCCTACTTTATTTATATTCCCTGTTCGTTTCCCCAGTTTGTTTTCCTAGAAACAGCAAAAAAAAAAAAAAAAAGTTTCCCTTTTATCATTATCAGGCATGAACTTTGTTTTCCCACTACCTATAATCCATTAATGAAATATTCACCGTATTATTCAGAAAATTCTTGCATCTCTCTTTATTACTTTCCTATCAATACGTGTGTGCAAATTATCTTATGTTTCTTTGTATATGTATTGCTCTATAGGATCTATTTTGATTCCCAAGTGGGTACATCATCCCTTTGCCATAACAAGGATGTAGATGATGTGAATGAGACAATAGAGTTGGATCATGATGTTGAAGGAATGGAAGAGGTCCCAAACTTACCTCGAGATATCCTAGAAGCTTTGAACAAAGAGATCGAAGGGTCCAAGCCCAATATAGAAGAAATAGAGGTGATAAACCTAGCCGATAAAGGCGAAATAGAAAAACCCGTCAAGATCGGGGTGAACTTTCCTAAAGACATGAAAGAGCTTATAGCTTTGCTGAAGGAATTCAAGGAAATCTTTACTTGGTCTTACCAAGATATGCCAGGACTAGATACTGAGATCATTGTCCATAGGATTCCAGTTAAATCCGAATGCCCTTCAGTTTGGCAAGCCCTTCGAAGGATGAAGCCAGAGATTATCTTGAAGATCAAAGAAGAAATAGAAAAGTAGTTGAAAGCCGGGTTTTTTACCACCATAGCCTACTCTGATTGGGTTGCCAACATTGTTCCCATGCCAAAGAAAGATAGGAAAGTATGCATGTCCGTCGATTATAGAGATCTGAATCGAGCCAGCCTAAAGGATAATTTTCCTTTACCAAATATCAATACCCTGATTGATAACACCGCAACTAGCATGTTCTTCTCCTTTATGGACGGATTCTCAGATTATAATGAGATCAAGATGGCTGAAGAAGACAAAGCCAAAATAGCATTCACCACTCATTGGGGAACTTATGCCTACAACGTTATGCTATTCGGTTTGAAGAATGATGGGGCAACTACCAACGAGCCAGGGCAACCTTGTTCCATGATATCATGCATAAATAGATCGAAGTCTATGTGGACGATATGATCGCCAAGTTGAGCACTCCTAGAGATCATTTGATAGATTTGAGAAATAGAAGAAACAAAAGTCCAAGCCATCAGGGACATGCCTGTGCCGAAAACCAAGAAACAAGTTTGAAGCTTCTTAGGAAAGATCAATTACATAGCTTGCTTCATAGCACAATTGACCACCACGTGCGATCCCATGTTCAAGCTCTTGAAGAAGTATACGAAGATAGAATGGACAGATGAATGTCAAGCGGCCTTTGACAAGATTAAGCAGTATTTGTTGAACCCCCGATTCTGGTTCCCTCGACACTAGGACATCCATTGATTCTCTATCTAGTAGTGCAAGAGGCATCCATGGGTTGCATGTTAGGCCAGCTAAATGAACCTGATAAAAAAGAGAAGGCGATTTACTACTAGTAAGAAGTTCACCAATTGTAAGGTTAACTATATCGCCATTGAGAAGATGTGTTGCACCCTAGCATGGGCAAGGTCATAGCCGATTACCTAGCGGACTAGCTGTTGTACAATCCAGAATTTCCAGAATCCCTATTCCCAAATAAGGATGTTTTGGCGATAGAGCCATGGCGCTAAAAGCTTTATTTTGATGGAGCTTCCAATAGCACTAGAAATGGAGTGGAAGCAATCCTAGTATCCCCAAAGGGCCAGCAAATCCTTATTTCAGTGAAGCTGGATTTTGATTGCACTAACAACGTCACAGAGTATAAGGCATGCATAGTAGGCTTGCAAATTGCCTTAAAGTTTGGCACATACGATCTAAGCATCTTTAGAGATTCCCTATTGATTATCTCCCAAATAGAGGGAAAGTGATAGGCCTGAAACCCCAAGTTGATTCCATATCAAAAGTGCGTCCACTGTTTAATAAAGTTCTAGAATATTACCCTAGCTTACTTGCCCTAAGCACATAACCAATTCACAGATGCTTTAGCCACATTGGCTAGCATGGTTAAGTTGGCAAAAGGAGATGACATGCGACAATTGCGCATAGAGGTCCATGGCGTGCCAGCCTACTGCATGAATATCGAAGAATGCATGAACATCAATGTTGAAATCGACGAGAAGCCATGGTACCATTATATCAAGGCTTATATCAAAGGTAGTGAATACCCGCCTAGGGCCACAGACAGTGAGAAGAAGTGATAATAGCTTAATTTTGCATATTTATATCATTATTAGAAAGCATTATCATTTTTATTTTGAGTTAATTCATGCATTTTATAGTTGATTTTGGAATAATGCTGAATAATTACTTTTGTGCTTAATTGAATTTTAATGTATGAATTTGTCTTTTGTAGGATAATAAAATTAAATAAGTGGATTTGTGCAAAGAAGAAAGCTAATGGACTTTACTTTTACAAGGGCCATGATGAAGTCAAAGAAGGCCAACCCAATTAAATTCAAGTTCAATTGGAGCAAGGAATCAAAGGAAATTTGTATCTAATCAAAGTCCAATTCGGATTAGGGTTCCAGCGTGCACACCAGTTAGTATTTGGAGCATAACGTTCAGCTCAGATGTCCAATTGGAATGATTCAAGTTGGGCTGGAAATCTAACTTAAAGGGCTACAACTTTGTAGTTTACCAAAAGTCTGAATTCTGAAGTTAAATGGGCCAAAAACATCGGTTAAGTGAAGCATAAAAGCCTAGGATTTTCTCCCTAAACATATATAAGGATTATTTTAGGGGCCGTAAAAGGTTGCGCAAGTGTGAAGCAAAGTTGTGTTCATGCAAATTGTGACCGGAGACAGAATTTGCCCTAATTCATCTTTCTCTTGAAGAAGCTGCTGTGTTTGTACACCTTAGGGTTTTATGACCAAGGAGCTTCGTGATCTTCATCGTGTGATGAATTGAAGAACTTTGTAGCCAACATCTTTCTCAAGTTGGTGATCAAGTCGCGTACTAGGATCCGCACATCTATTGGATAGTCACGTATTAGGAGCCGTGCATTGAAAAATAAAGATTGTCACTACAAAACAAGTCCAATTGGGTATTAGGGTAAGGGTTCAACTATAGGTTAGTATAAGGTACTGGGATTCCTTTACTTGTAACCGCTTGTTTTGATAATAATAGATTCTCGGGAGTGGTGACCTTAAAATCATACAGTGGGGTTTTTACCATATAGGTTTTCCCCATTAGTAAACAAATCACTGTGTCAATTTAATTTCCGCTGCAGTTTAGTTAATTGGTGATTTGTTTGTGCTACCACGCATTTTGCATGTTAATTGAATTAATTAATTAACTTGGCTAAATCAATTGGTTAATTTATCACAAGGGGTCAATACATTCTTGGCCTATCAGTTTCCAAAAAAAAGGAAATTACCTAACTCAAAATAGCATTCATTTTCTAAATTAAGGGCATTCGGCCATGCCTCACCCCCTTTGCTGAAACAAACCAAATTAATCATCTCTTTTCCTAAAAAAAAAAAAAAAGAGTAACTTTTTTCAAAAAATCATCATGCATAAGTTTTCAAACTAGGGGCATTTGGTTATGCCTCATTTAGGTGAATATCAATACATCAGAAGTGGTCAGATAAGTTCAAATGGTACACTACAAAGCTTCATCAGGTGAATTCTAAACTTGTCTCATCTAAATTTTAGCAAGGCTAAAAGTCATCTAAGGACAACAAGCTAAAAGTGGAAATTAATACAAATTGTCTAACTAAGGAATATTTTGTCTCTTGCAGGGAAATTAAAATATAAGGCAAGCATCATTCAGACTTCAAGTCCGCCTACAAGAAGATCTTTTTGACCCACCCCTAGAAAACCTTTGTGTCTCCTTCTCACTCTTGACTAGCATAAAACCGAGATTCTACTTGTTCTAAAATTCAAGGTTTCTGATTCTTTCTACCAAGGATCTTATGTTGGCCTCAGTAGTTGCCATTCGATTGCTCTACAAAATCACCAAAGACAGGTGTTAAGATCATTACTATGAATTTCAAGCAAAAATTATTAAGGGAGTGTCATCATTTACCTAATTCACTTCGTTGAGCACATATTGGAAAGATTGTGTGCGTGCCACTAGCTGCAAGCCTCCAATCATCCTCATGCTTTTCTTCCACAAGATCAACACCCACCTTGAGCATAAGGCCACAAGTTCAGAAACAACCCAATAGACAAAAAATGAGACAAGAGACTAAAGGATTTGGAAATGTACCAAGTCAGTCCAAGGGACATTTGGGATATATTCTGACCGATCTAGATCCACAGAGCCGAAAGATCCATCAAGATTCATTACCTCATATTGCCATGCCAGAAAATGGGGATATGTCTCCATAAAAGAACTAAAAGGACCACCAGCATTGCTAGGAGGAGGACTCTCAGCTCAGAAGATGAAGCCTAGGAATGCAACATTCAAACATTTTCACAAAGGGAAAAATGAAGAAAATGAAAGATGATGATGCAAGTCATGATGCAAATTGATTTGGAAAAGAAAGAAAGTCACCGATGCTCTAAAGATGTCAGCTAAGCAACCCTACAAGTGAGCCTGGACAAATTCAAGATAGTCTCCTAGTATCCCAGGAACAATGCGGCCAATCCGAGCATAGGCAATTTCTTCATTAGTCAAAAGGTTTGCCAACCGGATAGAAGGACAAGGATGGGCAGGAATCATTTTAGGAGGGTACATATGTTGAACCTAAGCCAGTACCCGGTCACCAAGATACCAATACCTCCCATGACCACATTCAAACAACACTTTACGATCATTCAACTCTTGAGCCCATGCACACTCACCATGCTCCTCACATTCAAGCCAAGGATTTAAGGACATTTGAACACCACAAGGAACCCAAAATGAAAAGAAGCCATACCCAAACACAAAAACACAAAAAAAAAAAAAAAAAAAAAAAAAACTCACCTCATCAACATCTAAGCCGTCAATCACCATCTGCCAAGCATGTAAAGAACACTTGGGAGGCGTTGATAGACGATACTTAGGCAGCCAATAAAGAAACGTTGGAAACATATCATCAACATCTTCCAAAAGTTGCGGACCAACACCAAAATATTCGTACATCCAGACCTGAAAAAATCAGCACACATCAACAACACAACAACACAAATAACCTTTGCAAAATACACCAGACCAAGAATTTAAATCTCACCTGCTAAATAAATGGTGCACCTCTTAAGCTTGAAAGACTACGCTAAGAAAGCTAAGTCATAAAGTGCTAAGATGTTCTGGGCCTTTTCTTATCAGGAAGATCATGTCAGGAAGTGCTACAAGAATTACAAACTTGGATGGGAAAGAGATGCCTCGCCCAATCAACTTGGATAGGCTCTAAAAGTATAACATTTGAAAAAAAAAAAGCCTACTAGGTTGAGAACCCTAGAGGGTGGCCTAGGCAAAAATTAAGGCAAAAAAAAACCATGTTAGGTTGAAAACCCGAAAGGGCGATCTAGGCAAAAAATAGGGGAAAAGACCATGAGCATGGCCAAAATTCCCACAAGGACCTCATGGGCAAAAATTACATGGCACAGAAAAAAAGAAAAGAAAAATAAAGACAATAAGCAAAGATAATAAATAGTTTATTCTCTTATTGCTCAAATTAAAAGATAATAAATTGTTTTCATAAGGGATTTGGAACATTCCAATCCTTTATTAAATTCAAAAAGTAAAGACATGAGAATCATAAAGTGTAGAAAAGTAAAATTTGGGGCATATCAAGGTAGACAGTCGATCCTCTTCCTTTTGTTGGACTTCTGGTAATCTTTCTCTTCCATACAAACCGACCTCATGTCAGTAGTCAACCAAGTCTTGTAACTCGAGGTAGGATGGAGAAACCAAGGGAAACGAATATCTTTAGCCACCATCCTCTTCAACTAAGTCTCACGGATCCTGCCTAAGGCCCTCTTAGTGAAGACGGAGATATGAAAAATGCCATTATCATTAGAAATTCCTTGATGGTCACCAAATTGCCTCACAATACGGCCTGGGAGTAGTAAGAGCATCAACGAAGCCCAATCAAAGGAACACAGTTGTCTTTGAAGACACAATTCACCATGCCTATAATGCACCACCATTCCACCACCCATTAGACATCCAAGGGGGAAAGACGCTTCAATAACTCAATGAACTCAGCAAGGTCCATCTCTTTGTTTTTAAGCTTGCAGTCATGATAATGCTTTGGTTGATATTGACTAGGAGGGACAGAGGGAGGTTGAAGCAATTGGCCTCTCATATAGCCATATTTGAAAGAAAGAGAGAATAGAGAGAGCGAGAAAAAGAAAGCATGAGTTTTAAGTGGAAAAATGAAAGAGAAAAATAATGAACAAAGACAATATAAGGAGCCTCAATAGGTTGAAAACCGAAAGGCAATCCATGCAAAAATTAGAGGAATCCCGCCAGGTTGAGAACCTAGGCAAAGTTAGGGATCATACCTAAAGGAGGAGAGGGCTCCCTGTAAAGAAAGTTGCTTCCCCTCTATGAACAACATCCAAACCATTGAGAGTTTCAGCCAAGATCATGCCTACGGGACTTCCCCTCTCTAGATTAATGACCATTGAAAGTATCCATTGACCCACACAAAGTGTCTCATCAACAAGTACCTTGCAAGAAGGCATAGATAGAAGGCATTGAGATGGCGAGAGCGCTATACCCCAGCCAAGGGAACATTCTACTGAGAAAAGTACGTGAAAACCATGTGGATGTTTAACTTGTTAAGCATACACCACCTTTGAGCCATAGCAAGAGGAATCCCCAAGAGCTGTTAGGCCATGTCAAAGAAATCCTCATCAGTAGTGGGAATAATGAGAGTACTAACGTCGGGTTCGCCCATAATTGCACTAAATTCTTCAAGAATAGGGCATAATTCCACACCATTGAATTGGAAGACATGTCGAGTGGGATTCACAATTCAGTAGCAACATGAAGGAGAGGTTTATCCACTTTGATTTGATGGTAGGGAAAGATGCAAGAAAGGCCAAGAGGGATGAGAGCATCCTAGAAACTAGGGCCAAGCTTCTTAATCCATGCTAAAACCACTAAAGGAGTGAATTCTACCATTAGGAAGCATTGAGAGGTGTTTTTAGAGCTTATAACACGTTTTGTGAAGGTTTGGAGGCCCTCAATGGCTATTTTATATTTAAAAGAGGCAACTAGCATTTTCTAGCCCACGGCATGCCTATGCAGGGTCAAGGCTGCATACGCTTGGTCAACGCCTACGTACATAGGCTAGTGTATGCGCGCGCAAGGAGTAAGGCAGAATCGAATCACTTTTCCTATTTGGAGTGTGATTCCTCCATCAAGGCTTCCCCTATAATTCCCACAACCTAAAGGACTACTCAAGGCACAATCAAGCTCATATTTCAAGTGTCAAGGACCAAGGAAGATAAAATTGCATGAAAATAAATACAGTTATCCCCATGAGTTGTAAATTAAGTACATGTCTTAAATAAAAGTAGAAATGTAAAAGTTATTCTTAAAATACAATCCAATGTGTCAAATAAAATCCAAAATTCAAAAATACATGCTAAATAAAAAAGGAAAAAGAAAAAAAAAGGAAAGATGTTGTATGTTGTATCTCTACGTCTGTGTGTGTGTGTGTGTGTGTGTGTGTGTGTGTGTGTGTCTGTTTGTCTGTAGGATCATCACTAGTGGTGCCTCTTCCTTGGCTGATAGCTGGGAGTAGCCTCGGAGCCGCCAGTACCACTATCATCACCATCATCATCATCATCATCATCATCACCCACAAGGGAAAACCCTCCAGAATCGTAGATTCGCCTGGAATACTTGGTCACCTCCAGCTTGAGGTTCCCAGTAAGCCAAACAAGCTCCTCGTGCTCCTCTACAGTGGGCTAAATTTGAATAAAAGACAGTGTTAGAACAAGTGTTGAGAGATGCAAGAAAAGAAAAAGATAAGACAGGGATGGAGGAGAATTCACTGCTCGTGTACCTTCAGGAAAAGGGTAGCCCATAACGTTTGTGTTACGTCCCACTGCACGCTCCCGAGCAAAATTCTTAGGGCCGTAAACATAGACCGACCAAGTAGGGTCGACGGGACAACCAATAGTAAGGCTAGCCTAATATAAGCATCATATTTAAGTATCACTATGTGTAGAAGTACAAGAATAGAATAATGAAGGGAAATGGAGAGGAAAGAATACATACCTCTTAAATAAGGGAAGACATGAGACGAGCCTCACTAAACTTATCACACCCCATCTCATCCGTGAGACTCTCGGCATAGGGAATGCTGGCTTTCCACAGATGGTACTTAGCATCCATCATGGAAAGTAGGGCGAGCATGAACTATAGAGGATCCAACGGAACTCGCGGTGCATCCTCACCCACCAACTGGCAACATACCCTCTCCACCAAGTAAAGAACCCTCAGTTTGGCACCTTCAAAATGCTAGCTAACCTTGGAAATGATGATGGCAGCAGCCTCTAAGTTTGGGTCTGCAACAGTAGGAGCACCCACCCATAGACTCCAAATGACCTATGACAGCACGTAGGGTTAGATGAAGAATCCTAAGAACATGCAAGAGAAAGTAATAGGGAAAAATGAATGTCTAATTCACCTCCTCAGAAAGAAAGTCTGTCAAAGTGAGTCCTAACTGAGGAGAAACTCTTTAAATCCACCTCTGCCCCACGAGTGATAAAACCATACTTCACGCCTAGCGCTGAAAAGAGAAAATACAGTTTACAAGATGACAGTCTACAAGATGATAGTTTACAAGGTGACAATTTGCAAGATGACAATGTGCAAGAAGAACAGATATAGTTTGCAAGGTATGGATATGAATGCAATTTGCAAGATGACAATTTGCAAGATACAGATGTGGATACAATTTGCAAAGGTGTGAAGCACAATTTTCAAGCCTAGATGACATATGAATAAGCACAACTACAAGAATGGGAAACACATATATTGTAAGATGGTAGAAAGGGTGAGAGAACTAACCTCAAGGAGCTTCCAAGGCCCCCCCAACTGACGTAGAGCCCCTATGCTGAGTTTGTCCAAAGAAGAGTATGTGTAAGCAAAACATGCTTGGCCCTAGTTGGCCTCCCAAGCCTTCTCAAAATCACGGAAGAGGGACAGCCACCTCCTGGACACTGTCTGCATCCTATTGGCAACGAGATATGCCCCCATAATATACAGCAAGAAGGCCCTAGCCATTCGGACACAGTCATCGTGAGTCACCTACGAGAGAGGCCTATAATCCATCTCAATGAAATAACAGATCGCATCCATCGAGTACCTCCTCCTAAGCAACTTTATGCCCAGTTGCACACCCAACGCAACCCCAGTATGGAAGGTGTGGGTAGTATCCCACCACCTCTCAACCAAGGACTGCACCAAAATGGCGCTAGTAGAGGTCTCCGCCAGCAAATGGATGATAGGCTGAAAGCCTGCAGCGTGTATGTGGCCCCTTGTCTCCTCGATTAAGAGCCTATACCATGTAGCAACATGGTTAGTGTTGCCTCTACCTGAGAAGGCGGGCAAGGCCTGCAAAAAGATGAAAATAAAGCATTAAAATTACAGTCAAATGAGAAAATAAGTGAAAATGAGTTAAAGCAATCAAAATAAGGTTTCTAAGTTCCAACGTGCGCACGTGGACCCGCGTCTATGTACGGAAGGACTCCACACATGTACGCAAGTTGGATCATGCGTTCCTGTAAAATGAAGAACACAGACGCATACGCATGAAAAGAGCCTGCATATGCATAAGTCATGTATGCATACGCATGAGTGATGTATGTATACGCATAGAGCCAATACCTGCATACGCATGAACACAGACAAAGAAGTGTTCTTCGACATTTTCAGACATATTTTGATCAAAACTCATCCTAAACATGTTCCTACCCCTCCTAAAGTGTCAGGTTTTCATCTAAACTTATCCCACAACAAAACCCAAGCATTTACGTGTCCAAAAACAGATTAAAATGGAAGATCAAAGCAAAAATCAAAAATGAGAAAAGTTTGAAAAACTTACCAATTTTTTCTTTACATTCTCCAAGAAATGATCATGTTGCCTGTGGGTCAATAGAGGGGACTCATTCAGCCTCATAGCCCCATTCTAACGGGTAAGGTTGAACACATAGCCGAAAATTACATAAGAGCTTTTTTGGACTTAGGTGCCATAGGAATGAGAGAGTTTGAGAGAGAAAGAGAGTTTTGGATGAGAGAATTTGAGAGGAAAATATCATATTGTAAGGAAGTGAGAGAGAGGTAGAGAGTATTTGTAGAGAGAAAAGACGGAAGTTGAAGTGTTAGAGAGAATGTGAAGAGATGAGGAAGATGAAGAGAAATAAGAAGAAAAAGAAAGGAAATGGTTGGTAACCGTTGGAAAAACAATTTTGAAGAGGCAGGAACGTTTGATGGCTAAACTGCCTATAGTTTAGGCCTTTCCATTAAACTACATGTAGTTTAGTAAAAACAAAATATCAAATATCCCCAAAGCATTCCTAGAAGGTACGAAGTGCAAAAAAAAAAATTCAAGAATGCATCCAAAGATGACAGAAATACCTTTAGTTGGGTAAAGGACACAAAGACTCTCAAAACACTCCCTAGTGGATTAAAAGCATCAAGAACATTCCTTGGCGAAATAGAAATCCCTAAAGAAACTCCCCTGTGAGTTAAGATCATCAACCAAATCCCCAGTAAAGTACAAGATCATGGAAGGACTCCCCCGTGGGTCTAAGGCACAAGGACAACCCCCTCGAGAGTTGTGAAGAAAATTTCCCCATGGAGTTGATAAAACCCCTTTGTGAGTGGAATCAACATAAGTTTCTCAGTGAGTCATGAAGGAGAAGAAGAAGATTTTCCCTAGTGGACTACACACCATCAAAGACTTCCTAATAGGTCGAATTACCAAGAAGGCTCCCCCATGGGTCACCAATACACTCCTTAACAAGTCATTCTCCCCAATGGATGTTTCACCAAGGACTTCCTTGTAAGTCAGAACACCAAGGCCACTTGTGCATATATCCCAAAGGAAGTGAATATGCAGGTTTAGACCCTATGTAAGCCAGAATTTATGCACATATCCCAAGAGAGTTGAATATGCAGGCACAATAGAAGAGGTAAAGATAGAGATAAAGACCAAGGTCAACCCGAGGCAAAAGCCTCACCAGAACAAGTAGAGATAGAGATGGAAGACGGGAATTACCTAGAGGCGCAAGACACCCAGAGAAGTTTGACAAATATGTATCCTTTTAAGCTCGTAAGATCACCTTGTTTATTTGGTTGATGGTTGTGGTCGTTGGCCATGTTTGTTTTTTTCTTCTTAAGTGACTCCAAGATAGTGAGTCACTCGCCTTTTGCTTGCAATTGGCAAAACATTTTCTAGGATAGTGAACCTATCGTTGCTCATTTCCCAAGCAAAAAAGATGAGAATTCAAACATACAAATCCCACACAACTCTGCGAAATTACACCCTGCCCCATGTATGCATGTTGTGTGCTGTGTACCCGTTGGGCCCGAGTCATATGTCGAAACAAAATGTTGTCTCTTATTCATTTGATTTAGTTAGTGGAGCTCACAAATCAAAAGAGGGGCATCTATAGACATCGCATTTTCTACCCCTTACGACTCGAGCCCCAGTTCCCCAATGATGGTAAAATTCTAAAACTCAGGGTTGGTTTAGGGCCCAATCAGATTAAAATTTACTTGAGGAAGCTTTTTATGGAAAACATAACTCTTTTATGAGCTGAATAAAACTATTTTTGGAAAATAAAGGCCATCAAAACCCTAGGGCATGCGTATGCAAACACGCATATACGTATGCATGCTTTAGACTTGCGTGCACAAGCTTCATGCATGCGTACGCATACATGAGCATGCGTACCCATGTTAGGGTTCCAGAAACTACGAAAAACAAGTTTTCTGAATTAAAGTTGAGGTTTAGAATGAATCCCACAACGTCTATAAGTCGTTCCAAACCCCCATTTTCTCAATATAAAAAGCCATGCATGGTATCTTTTCAAAACACACAAAAAATCCTAAAGGTAAACCTAAGATTCACTAGAAATAATGAATCATAGAGGGAGTTTTTGTTAGGATTAGTGCCCTTAAATCCTATTGAATGATGCTATGTATGATATTAAGTGTGACATTGTGTTAGACATTATGTATGACTTAATATTATGTTTAATAAATTTGTTTTATTATTATCTGAAATAATGGTAACATGAATATTCAGACATTATCATATAGTCCATGAGATGTAATAGTATGTGATTTATGTGAAGAGTCACAGAAGATATAAATCACAAGTTCTTTGTAAACTCAGAATTATAGTTCGTAGTCGGTGATGAAACTGGGCATTTTATCTGCGAAGACTATAACATATCAACTACGATGATTTGTCTTGATCATGGAAGTGGAGACTTCTAGTTGATGTGTTAATATGTTTTAAGAGTTAAGACATATTGAACTGGACCGCTGTGAGATTTATTATTTGCCTAAAGACTGTCAAATGAATAATAAATTTCACAACTTACATTTGCATGAACTCTTAATCGTGAGAGAATAATAAACCTGATCATAAGGTGTAGGTTGCTTTGATATATTAGGAGTGAGATCTAAAGTAATGGTCAAAACCTAAGTATGTTGGGCAGCCACATTAAGTGTTGATGGAACATATATTCTCAAGATGGAATTCATAGTCTCTTAACGGAGATATAAAATATTCCCTTGAGATAAGTTTAATGGGTTTGTTATTCAGAGAGTTAGACCTAACCACTTTAGTAAGACTAAAGTATATATTTATGGAATAAGATTTCATAAATATATAATGAATAACATTAAAAGATTAAACCGGGTACTCAAGGATTAAGATGTAGTAATTTACAAAGTGACAGTCTACATTATTGACTTTGTATTACTACGAATATTTTATGAAGGGGTTGCATGTATAATAAAGTCTTGGGATATAATATATAGATAAGACCTAGAGTGCAACTATATTTATATAGTGGTATTAAATATAGTTAATGGTAACTTTGGACTTGTCAAGAGTTGACAGAAAAGCCCAAGACCCATTGGAGCTAGTTAGACATGGCAAAACGGGCGGGTCGGGTCGGGTTCGGGTCGGGTCAGTCGGGTTGGCGGGTCAAACGGGTCACGGGTCAAAACGGGTCATTTTTAAACGGGTCAATCGGGTCGCGGGTTGGGTCGGGTCAGGTCGGGTTGACCCGTATTTTTCAAAGTTGTTTTTTTTTTTTTTTTCCAATTACAAAAACAAATCAATGACAACTTGTTTAGAGAGAATGAATAAAATCAGTTAAGCAAATAAATTGCACTTAATGCCACTTGTTAATATTCTTCCGATTCTAACAGTTTTGACTTTTGAGCATAATAAAAATTATTTATAGTCATAAATTCATGATGAAAAAAGTCAATGTTAATAGTTCACTGTCAAAATGCATATAATTACAAGTTTACAACTTTAAAAAGAGATAAATCTTAAAACAAACAAAACAAGTGAGCCAGCAAAATAACAAGTTATTGGTCTTCTTAAGTGCACATGTTCCTGTTAAATTTAAAATAATAGTAAAGTTAGATTTATTATAAAGATAAACTAAACAAAA
Source organism: Quercus glauca (assembly GCA_023736055.1). Classification (NCBI taxonomy): domain Eukaryota; kingdom Viridiplantae; phylum Streptophyta; class Magnoliopsida; order Fagales; family Fagaceae; genus Quercus; species Quercus glauca. Next base: position 41,470,545 of record CM043322.1, on the reverse strand, counting down.
AAAAAGAGTTTCACTTTTTAGGTTTGTTTGTATAATTGATTGTATTGTGCATTTTGTTGTGCTTTGGCTTTGGCCTTTGGACAATGGAGTGAACCGAGTGAGTGATGGAGGCCAAAGGAGTGAACCGAGTGAGTGATGACTACAGCTAGCAAGCATTGACCATTGAATGAGATTTTTTTTTTTTTTTTTTTTTAATGGTTGTGAGTCGGCCAAGTTGGCCCTTGTGTAGAGTGTAGTTAGTAATGACAGTAGTGTTATGTCTTGTCTACTGTTAAGCATAGTACTCTTTTTTTTTTTTTTTTTTTTTGAGAAACTAGTATTCTTTTTATTGGTTGTGATAAATATTGTATATATTATTATTAGTTTTGGTAATTTGTGCTTTATGCACATAGTATCAAGACGTAATTAAAAAAAAAATTTAGCAAATTTTTTTAACGGGTCGGGTCACGGGTTATTCGGGTCGGGTCGGGTTGACCCGCAAAAAAATCGGGTCGGGTTACGGGTCAACCCGTTTTTGCTTCGGGTCAAAAAAATCGGGTTCGGGTCAGGTATTTTTCGGGTCGGGTCGGGTCGGGTCAGAAAATTCTGACCCGTATTGCCATGTCTAGAGCTAGTGTCTTATTGGTTCCTTTTGGTCCCACTCCAAGCCACACACTTAAGCCTAATTAGTAAGGCCCAAAAGGCCAGCCCAATTAGATATATTGGTTAGATACAAAGGGAAAAACGTACAGAATTGTATTGGTAAGAAAAACAACATTGTAATGGTGTGGAAATGAGTGAAAGTCACTCTCTAATAATCCCTTTGTTACCAATTGAGAGACCACACATCTTAGGCGTTAGTGGAATTGGAGTGAAGATTAAAAGTATTCCCAAGTGCTTCAATCTTCGGTTTTGAAATTCACCGCTTCAAGGTACGATTTCTTGTTCTCAAATTCTGAAATTTACTTTATGCATGTTATCAATATCGAATGAAGTAGATCCGTGTCAAAACTTACTTTTCCGCTGCGTACATCTTTAATTCCATCAAATGGTATCAGAGTGGTTTTTAATTTCGTATTGTATAACATGTTTTGTGAGTTTTAGAATTAGAGATGATAGTTTCATATTGTTAGAAAATTAAGATTCTTAATTTTCTGCATGTTGTTGAAACTATGATTTGATGAAGACTGAAATTGATGTTATGATGTTGTTTAAATTTAAATTTAAGTATGTTAAATTAAATCTTAAGGCATTAGCATCAATGAATTTCAGTTTTGACATCAAACTTTGTCTGTAATGTTCATATGTTGAATGTTCGTTCATGAAAAAGGGAGAAAACTGCCTTAGAAAAATTCTGGAGATTTGAAATTCGCGATTTTCGATCGATCGAAAATCACTTTCGATCGATCGAATGAGACAGTGATCAGATTTTTTAGATCAATTGATTTTCGATTGCTAGTCGATCGATCGAATCTGTTTTTCGATTGATCAAGAGGCAATCGAGTATCAATCGAAAGAGTCAGATGATCAAGCTCGAATTTCTTAATTTTTTCGATCGATCGAGGGGCATTTTCGATCGATCGAAAGAAAGAAAATCAGAAATTTTTCTAAGTGTTTTCACATGTTAAAAGAGTAAGACTATGTGTAATTAAATTATGCATGTTTGAAAACTAAAAACCTTTCTTTTAAAACATCTAGTGGGAGAGAGATACAAGGGTTGGATCTCACGGCCTCCATTGTCGATTCATAGTAGTATGGAATAAATACTTTGTCTTTGCCTTGAGCTTAGCATTCCATGCGGAGAGTATTATTTCATAGTCCTACAAGATTGAATTTCTTAGTTTATAGTGGTTTGATCAAACACCTTGTCTTAGCCTCGAGCTTTGCATTCCATGCGGAGGGTGTTTTGTATCATGGTACTACAAAATAAGCTTGTTAAGGGGATGAAATGTAGCTACACATGATTCTAAACAGTGGTATACACTAGACTAAATATTATAGTATCCTATATGCTGAGTTCTTACTATCATTATTTAGAGGCCAAATATATAACGGCATATTATTAGTGTTTGATAAGAGTTATCATGATAGCACTAATGATGAGAATAGTTCTCAATCAATCATAGTATTTTATATTCACTCTATGCTGAGGGATATTGAATATGGGATTGGGTTGTCGTTGCATATATTATATTATGGTTTTATTAAGGTTCCATACTGTATGTTTATATGCTAAATTGATAATGTCCAGTTTATTGATTATATTCATGTTTATTGTTTTCAGATTTAGAACATGGCATCATTTAGTCCACTTGTAACTGTTCTTAATCAAAACAAACTGACTGGATCCAACTATGTTGACTGGAAAAGAAATCTGGACATTGTTCTTACTGCTGAAGAGCATAAGTATGTTCTTACTAAACCATGTCCTAGCTTTCCTTCATTAGATGCTCTTCTTGAGGAAAAACAACGATATGATCGTTGGCAGAAATCTAATGAGATGGCCAAGTGCTACATCCTAGCATCTATCTCAAATGTTCTACAGCATCAAATGCAGGATGTAGAACTAGCTTCAGACATCATGCAAAGTCTAAAGGAGATGTTTGGTGAGCAAGGCCGTTCTGCAAGGCAAGAGACCATGAGGCAAATTTATAATACCAGAATGGCTGAAGGAAGTTCAGTAAGAGAGCATTGTCTTACAATGATCTCTAATCTGAATACATTGGAAGTTTTAGATGCCGATATAGATGGAGAATCCCAAGTGGATATGATACTCCAGTCGCTACCAGAATCAGTCAAGGAATTCAAACTAAACTATAATATGAACAAAAAGATTTATACCTTGTTTGAATTATTGAATGAATTGGTAGCGGCAGAAGGCATTTTTGGTACTTCCAATGTTGAAGCCAATGTTGGTGAAGCTTCTACTTCTCAACCTAAGTCGAAAGGCAAGTGTAAGAAGAAGAAGAAGAAGGACTTCACCAAACAAGAGGGTAAACAAATTGCCTTAGGGGTTGCTGATAAAGGAAAGGAGATCAAAGGAAAGTGTTTCCATTGTGGTGAGAAAGGACATTGAAAGAGGAATTGTCCAGTATTCAAGGCTGCCAAGAATAAAGGTATGAATAATACATTCCTTCTTGAAATATGTTTGGTACAGAATCCCACGAATTCCTGGTGTGTGGATTCAGGTTGTACTAATCATATCTGCAATTCTTTGCAGGGGTTTTAGGAGACCAGAAAACTTAAAGAAGGGGAGTTGTTTCTTACTTTGGCTGATGGGAGCAGGATTCCAGTTGCAGCTGTTGGTGTTTATAATTTATGCTTTGTATCTAGAGTTTTGATATTAGAAGACTGTTTGTATGTACCTAATGTTCGTAGGAATTTAATTTCTGCTACTTACTTAGGTAAACATGGATATTGTGTTATCCTGAAAGACAATGTTATAATAAAGAAGGATAAAGTGTTTATCTGTTCTGGCAATATTGTGGATGGTCTTTATATTTTAACTCCTGATAAGCATGAATTATATAATTCTAAATTAAATAATGACTCTCATGTAAAATCATTAAAGAGAAAGTTTCCTTCTACTAATGATGCATATCTTTGGCATTTGCGTTTGGGTCATATTAATTTAAATAGGATTCAAAAACTGATCAAAGATGGACTCTTAGAGCCCATGGACTTTGATGAATTTCCAATTTGTGAATCTTGTTTGGAAGGTAAAATGACCAAACGACCTTTTAATGCGAAAGGTAGAAAAGCCCAAGATTTGTTAGAGCTAGTGCATTTTGATGTTTGTGGTCCTATGTCAATCCAGGCAAGAGGTGGCTATGAGTATTTCATCACTTCTACCAATGATTACTCAAGATATGGTTATGTGTACCTAATGAAACGGAAATCCGAAGCCTTTGAAAAGTTCAAAGAGTTTAAGACTGAAGTTAAGAATCAATTAGGTAAACACATAAAAGCCATTCGATCTGATCGAGGTGGTGAATACCTTCTTGGGGATTTCAAGGATTACTTAACTAAGAATGGAATTGTATCCCAATTGATTGCACCTGGAACTCCACAACAAAATGGTGTAGCAGAAAGAAGGAATATGACTCTTTTAGATATGGTTAGGTCCATGATGAGTTATTCAACTCTACCTATTTCTTTTTGGGGATATGCATTAAACACAACAATGTATCTTCTGAATTTAGTACCTTCGAAGTCTGTTCCTAAAACACTTGTGGAATTGTGGAATGGGCGTAAGCCTAGTATGAGACATCTCCATATATGGGGTTGTCCAGCACATGTGTTAAAAGGAAAGTCTGACAAGTTACAGTCTAAAACAGAAGTGGTTTTCTTTGTTGGGTATCCAAAAGGAACTGTTGGAGGTTTATTCTATAGTCATAAAGATAATAAAGTGTTTGTTAGCACAAATGCCAAATTCTTGGAAAATGACTATATGAATGATTATACTTCTAAAAGTAGAGTTGTTTTGGCTGAAATGAATGAATCTGTAAATGAACAACCAATAGATGAAACTAGGGATGATGTGGCTGTATTAGATACACCACAGGATACTACTCATGACATGTCTAGTACTCAGGTGCCTCGTCGTAGTGGGAGAATTGTTCGACCTCCTATAAGATTCATAGGTTTGGGCGAAACTTATGAAGCTATCTCAAAAGAGGTTGAATCGGATCCCTACACATATGATGAAGCAATAAATGATATAGATGCATATCATTGGGTCCAAGCTATGAAATTTGAATTAGATTCCATGTATTCCAATCAAGTTTGGGATCTTGTAAAGGCACCTAACGGCATTAAACCTGTTGGTTGCAAATGGGTTTACAAGAGAAAGAGAGGGATAGATGGAAAGGTTGAAACCTTTAAAGCAAGGCTAGTGGCGAAAGGGTATACTCAAAAAGAAGGTATTGATTATGATGAAACCTTTTCTCCGGTAGCAATGCTTAAATCTATCAGAATTCTCTTATCCATTGCTGCTCATTTTGATTATAAGATTTGGCAAATGGATGTCAAGACTGCATTTCTTAATGGCAATCTTGAAGAGGAAATCTATATGATGCAACCGGAAGGTTTCATAACAAAGAACTAAGAGCATATGGTATGCAAGTTGCAAAGGTCCATTTATGGACTTAAGCAAGCATCTAGGTCATGGAACATCAGATTTGATCGAGCAATCAAGACATTTGGTTTTGAACAAAATCTTGATGAACCATGTGTGTACAAAAGACATCAAGATAAAGTAGTAATGTTCCTAGTGTTTTATGTTGATGATATTCTACTCATTGGAAATGATGTAGGGGTAATGTCATCTGTAAAGGTTTGGTTGTCAAGCCAATTTGATATGAAGGACTTGGATGAGGCTAACTTTATTCTAGGGATCAAGCTTTGGCGAGATCGCAAGAATAAGATGTTAGGCTTATCACAAGCTGGATACATAGATAAGGTTCTAGAACGGTTTAGCATGCAAAACTCCAAGAAAGGATTGCTTCCTTTCAGACATGGAGTTCCTCTGTCTGATGACCAAAGGCCTAAGACTCAAGAGGAAGAAGACATCATGAGACAAGTTCCTTATGCTTCTGCAGTAGGAAGTCTCATATATGCCATGCTTTGTACTAGACCAAATATCTGCTATTCCGTTGGCATGGTTAGACGATATCAATCAAATCCAGGACCAAAACATTGGCAAGCTATAAAGCATATTCTCAAGTATCTACGGAGAACGAAAGATTATATGCTTGTTTACCATTGTGAGGATTTGATTCCCTTTGGCTATACAGATTCAGATTTTCAATCGGATCTAGATTTCAGAAAATCCACTTCAGGATGTGTTTTCACCTTGGGAGGTGGAGCCATTAGTTGGCGGAGTATTAAGCAATCTTGTATTGCAGACTCCACCATGGAGGCAGAATATGTTGCTGCTTGTGAAGCAGCAAAGGAAGCTGTATGGCTCAAGAAATTCCTTTTTGACCTTGGTGTAATAAGAATGGAGCAAGTTCCAATCACATTGTTTTGTGATAATATTGGAGCAGTTGCACAATCTAAAGATCCAAGGAATCACAAGAAAGGAAAGCACATTGAGAGAAAGTACCATATCATTCGAGATATTGTTGCTCGTCGAGATGTGGTGGTAGCAAAGATTGAAAGTGCAAACAATCTAGCAGATCCATTTACCAAAACCTTGCCTCAAAGGACTTTCGAGTTACATTTGGAGGGAATGGGAGTTAGATTAGTGCACAATAGTCTTTAGGGCAAGTGGGAGATTATTAGGATTAGTGCCCTTAAATCCTATTGAATGATGCTATGTATGATATTAAGTGTGACATTGTGTTAGACATTATGTATGACTTAATATTATGTTTAATAAATTTGTTTTATTATTATCTGAAATAATGATAACATGAATATTCGGACATTATCATATAGTCCATGAGATGCAATAGTATGTGATTTATGTGAAGAGTCACAGAAGATATAAATCACAAGTTCTTTGTAAACTCAGAATTATAGTTCGTAGTCGGTGATGAAATTGGGCATTTCATCTGCGAAGACTATAACATATCAACTACGATGATTTGTCTTGATCATGGAAGTGGAGACTTCTAGTTGATATGTTAATATGTTTTAAGAGTTAAGACACATTGAACTGGACCGCTGTGAGATTTATTATTTGCCTAAAGACTGTCAAATGAATAATAAATCTCATGACTTACATTTGCATTAACTCTTAATCCTGAGAGAAAAATGAACCTGATTATAAGGTGTAGGTTGCTTTGATATATTAGGAGTGAGATCTAAAGTAATGGTCAAAACCTAAGTATGTTGGGCAGCCACATTAAGTGTTGAGGAAACATATATTCTCAAGATGGAATTCATAGTCTCTAGTTGATATGTTAATATGTTTTAAGAGTTAAGACACATTGAACTGGACCACTGTGAGATTTATTATTTGCCTAAAGACTGTCAAATGAATAATAAATCTCACGACTTACATTTGCATTAACTCTTAATCCTGAGAGAATAATGAACCTGATCATAAGGTGTAGGTTGCTTTGATATATTAGGAGTGAGATCTAAAGTAATGGTCAAAACCTAAGTATGTTGGGCAGCCACATTAAGTACTGATGAAACATATATTCTCAAGATGGAATTCATAGTCTCTTAACGGAGATATAAAATATTCCCTTGAGATAAGTTTAATGGGTTTGTTATTCAGAGAGTTAGGCCTAACCACTTTAGTAAGACTAAAGTATATATTTATGGAATAAGATTTCATAAATATATAATGAATAACATTAAAGGATTAAATCGGGTACTCAAGGATTAAGATGTAGTAATTTACAAAGTGAGAGTCTACATTATTGACTTTGTATTACTACGAATATTTTATGAAGGAGTTGCATGTATAATAAAGTCTTGGGATATAATATATAGATAAGACCTAGAGTGTAACTATATTTATATAGTGGTATTAAATATAGTTAATGATAACTTTGGACTTGTCAAGAGTTGACAGAAAAGCCCAAGGCCCATTGGAGCTAGTGTCTTATTGGTCCCTTTTGGTCCCACTCCAAGCCACACACTTAAGCCCAATTGGTAAGGCCCAAAAGGCCAGCCCAATTAGATATATTGGTTAGATACAAAGGGAAAAACGTACAGAATTGTATTGGTAAGAAAAACATCATTGTAATGGTGTGGAAGTGAGTGAAAGTCACTTTCTAATAATCCCTTTGTTACCAATTGAGAGACCACACATCTTGGGCGTTAGTGGAATTGGAGTGAAGATTAAAAGTATTCCCAAGTGCTTCAATCTTCGATTTTGAAATTCACCGCTTCAAGGTACGATCTCTTGTTCTCAAATTCTGAAATTTACTTTATGCATGTTATCAATATCGAATGAAGTAGATCTGTGTCAAAACTTACTTTTCCGCTGCGTACATCTTTAATTCCATCAGTTTTTTCACAAAACATCCTCAAGTCAATATTTTTCTAATTAAGGCCTTTTTGTGGCTTTGATCTTTGAGTTTTGAAGTTTACTAATCATTTTTGTTTGGTTATGAATAGATTGACTAGGAGGAACGATCAAAATCAAGCTTGAAAAGCTTTGTGTTTGAGGTATTGAGTTCTAACCCTTTCTTTTTCTTTTCTTTGTTTTAATTCTGCTTTTTATTTGTTTTTCTTGTTTTGTTTATGTTTTAATATGCTTAAGTAGCCTAGGATTTAGTAGTTTTCTATTTTCAAGCATGTTAGGTTGTTAGATTTATTGTTTAAGTTCTGCTCTGTTTCCTACTTCGCTATGTTTCTGGGTTAGGGTTTTGAGACGTGCATGCGTACGCATACTTACGCATACTCGAAGTATGCGTACGTACATAGCTGGGCTGCTTATGCAAGCCCTATGCATGTGTACACATACTTAAGCCCAGAAACCTTAATTCAACATTTTCTGCTTCTGTTTGTTTATTCTGTTTATATCATTTGCATATGTTTTATCTTGTTTCATGCTTCTTGAGTCTTTGTTCCTCTGTTTACTTGTTGTTTGTTCTTCATATGTTAGATTAGGATTTCCCTTTAATGTTTTCTTTAATATACCATGAACATGCACTCACATGATTATGCATTGGTGCATAGGTGCTATGATGCAGTAAGGTAAGTCATGTATTCACATAAACATGCATTTTGGATGAATATGTTTGTTTGATGCTTTGATACTATGCTTATACGTTTGGGTTATTTTTTATGTTAATACCTTGTTGTCATGTCTATATTTCCACCCTTGTGATATCTTGTTTGTTTGCTGCCTTGGATGAGATAATATGATATGCATGATAGATGTATGCTAGGCTTGATGTAAGTTGTCATGATAGACATATGTTAGGGTTTTGGGATGATTGATGCCATATTGATTGTTAGATGAATGTTATTATGTGTGTGTGTGTGTGTGTGTGTGTAAGAGTTTAGGATGCAATATTGAACTTGCCTTTAATGAGATTAAGAAGTAAGACACAATGAATGGAATTTGACCCACGAGTCGAGTGAGGTTGGGTGCCTAACACTGTCCCATCCCCATACCTAAACTCCGAACCTATACTCTAGTAGTAAGATCAGTCATTCCACATAAAGGCGCTATATATATGGTTCCTAGACCTAAATTTGGTGGCGACTCCAACATCTTCTTCTTTTTCCCGGTCCACTAAGCCGAGGCATACTCCACGCATTGTGCCCACATCAGAGATGACTCATTTTGCTATAGTTGTGTTGGTGATGATGGGTGAAACAATAGTGTGTCAATATCGTATTTTGTCTGGCCCGAATTCAGACGTCAAAACAAAGACCCAAAAGTTTAAAAAAAAAATAATTATTATAAAAGATGCAAAAACATGAGTTTTAATGCCAAAAAGGGCAAAAAATAAATACAACATGTTTGAATGGTGAATCAAAAAGTCACAACATTTGAAAAAACCCATTTTAAAGAAAATTTGACCAAAACCTTAATCGGGTATGGTCAAAATTTTGACTTTTTGATCCGACCGTTGGATCATGATGAATTTTGGACCGTCTCTTAAGGCATGTTTTTCCCTTCAAAATGATACTTTACGGGCCAAAATTGAAGTTAAAACAGATGAGATATCACAACAATACCAAAACCCTAATAAAGTTTTCATTATATTTTTCAGGAAAACTGGCAATTTTTTACCCGACTTCGCTCAATAAATAGTACCGATTGGGCAAGAACTAAGACAAATAGGCTAGACTCCTGAAGAACTAGGTCTTAGCTAATTTTCACCAAAAGGGCTCGACAATATCAGCTCCGGATTAAAAGATATGAATTTATCAAGGGAAGACGTCCAGAATTTTTCTACTTTGTGTCACCTCCTTTCTAAGCATGATATCTCGAAGATTGTAGCTCTAAATCAAACAAGGCTAGAACCATTGGAAACTAGACATCTAGAGCTTTCCGTGCATATAAAATTTAGGAAAAACAGAGGTTGTAAGGGCCTCTAAACACCTATGCGGAAGTCAGGACACAAGTTGGGAAAAAGACAAAAATCGCTGACGAGGCAGATAACGATGGTTCAAAGGGGTGGCATTGGGGTACCATGGTACACTAATGCTAGCTTCCTATTCTACCCCTTTTTGCTATAAATACCCCGCCCCCCCCCCCCCCCCCCACTTTTGGAAAAATCATGTAGAAATTGATGTAAAAAAGTGAGGTAGGAAATTTAAGTAGGATTTGAGTAAGAAATAAGAAAAAAAAGGAAAAAAAGAGCAAAGTCAGAAAAAATAAATTAAAACCCTAGAAAATCAACCAAAAAAAAAACTCTCTTTTTCTTTTTGGGAAACCCCACACAAAAAGCTCCATCCTTTCTCCAATCTTGTAATTTTTGTGGGTAAGGATAAGGGGTGGGTTTAGTTTCTTGATAACTAAACCCATCCCTCCCTTTTACCTTTGTAATCATTTTGCATATCTATAAAAATCTCTTTTCTTTACTTGTGTATATGTTGTTCTTGTATATATTATGTTGGATCTAACCCTTTATTTCAAGCTTTTAATATTAATGTTTGGATATTATATTTATCTTGTTCATCCTAGATGGATATTGGACCATCATCTTAGGCTCTTCATGGGAAGTACCCTTAAAGGGAAGAAGTTTCGTCCACCTAGGCATCTAGGTTTTTATTACTTTCTTTACATTTTTGCAATCCCATTTATTTTATTGCACATCCCCATTCCCCTTTACATTCTTGCAATCCCATTTATTTTATTACATATCCCCCATCCCCCTTTACTTTCCTTGATCTCATTTTATATTATATCTAGACAAAAAAAAAAAAAAAAAAAAAAAAAAGATTGTCTATCTTCTTTAAGTGGTGTCTAAACCCCCATTAGGGCACAATATGAGTATGTCTCATAATAGTGGTGATGACGTAAGAACTCCACTTCTTTGTGTTTGTTAGGACATATGTATTTCACTTGTTAGGAACATATGTCATTCTTTGATGTAATTGGCTAATCCTTTGACAAAACGCACTTTACTTGTAATTGGGTAGTGCTAGGTGTTTTTAATACTTCAAGAAACAAGGTTTCAAGATCAAGTGTTGAAGTCATCAAGTCTGTCCAAGAAACAAGCGAAGAAGTGCAAGTTCATTAAAGCTCGACAGCTAGCATGTGTCGAGGTTTAGAAAGCTGCTCAAGCCTGTAAGCTCGACACCTGCTCGACAGCTTCTCGACACCTCCTATCTGTCAAAGTTTAAGAAAAACATATTTCTCTGTTCTGTTTTCTTGGGATCCGTGAATATGTTTTTGGGCCTTCTTTTCTCCTAAGCCTAGACATATAAAATGATTGTTTTAAGGGCCGTCAAAGAGTTCACAAGTTGCACAAGCATTAAGCAAACTCTGTTCAAGTAAATTGTGATCGGAGACAAAGTTTCGTTCTAGTTCATCTCTTTTAAAGAAGTTGATGTGTATGTGCACCTTTGGGTTTTGTAACCAAGCATCTTCTTGATTGTCATCGTGTGGATGAATTAAAGAACTTTGCAGCCAATCATCTTTTCTAGTTGGTGATTGAAGTCGCGTACTAGGATCCGCGCAATTGGTTAGTCACGTACTTGGGAGCCGTGCATCAAAAGGGGAACTGTCACAACAGAACAAGTCCAATTGAGTATTGGGGTAAGGGTTCAACTGTAGATTGGTAAGGTACTTGGGATTCCTTTAGTTGTAACCGCTTGTTGTGATAATAGTTGAGTTTCGGAAGTGGTGACCTAAAAATCTCCCGGTGGGGTTTTTGCCGTTAGGTGTTCCCTATTCGTAAACAAATCACCGTGTTATTTATTTTTCGCTGCATAATTAGGTTATTGGTGATTTGTTTGTGCTGCCACGCATTTGCATGATTAATTTGATTAATTAATAACTTGACTAATTAATCAATTGATTTAATCACAAGAAGTCTATACTTTTTGGCCTATCAAGTGGTATCAAAGCAGGCACACTCTGATTAGGTTAATCTTTGCTATGTTTGATCCATTGGCCCCTGTCTATCATGGATAGAGGACAATCGTTAATTATACCTCCTTTATTTTATGGGACTAACTGTGCATACTGGAAAGTACGCATGAGAGCTTTCTTGCAGTCTTTAAATGAGAAGGTATGGCAAGTTGTAGAGATTGGCTGGACTAAGCCAAAGGAAGCGCCGGCCGATTGGGATGATGCCAAGATCAAGGCGGCCAACTTCAACAGCAAAGTATTGAATGCCTTGCTTAGTGCGGTCACCAATGAGGAGTTTAAGAAGATATCCTTAACTGAAACTACTAAGGAGGCTTGGACCATCCTCTAGACAACCTATGAGGGAACCAAGGCTGTCAAAAATTCAAAACTTCAGAGGCTCACTACTAGCTTTGAAGAGATTAAGATGGAGGAGGATGAGTCGTTTGATGAGTTCTATGCCAAGTTGAAGGACATAGTGAACTCTGCTTTCAATCTTGGGGAAACCATCCCTAAACCCAAAATTGTGAGGAAAGTGCTCAGATCTCTACTCGAGAGATTCCATGCCAAGATTACGGCAATAGAGGAATCAAAGGATATCGACACAAGATTCCTTTGACTGAGCTGGTTGGAAACTTGCAGACCTACAAGCTAGGGTTGATCAGAATTAGCAAGTCATGTAAAGGAAAAAGCATGGCACTGAAGGCCAAGAGCAGTGAGACAGATGAGTCTTCAGATGGTGAAGATTCTAAGATGAAGTCCTACATCACCAAGCAGTTTAAGAAATTTATGAAGAATGCCAATGGAAAGGGTTTTGACAAGAATCGAAGGCAATCTAGTTCTTCTCAATTTAAGAGCCAAGACAAAGGGAAAAAGAATACTAAGGAAGGTGGTCAGTACACTGTTCCCGCAAGACCTAAGTGTTTTGGGTGTAATGGCTTCGGTCATATGAAACAAGAGTGCCCCACATATCTTAAAAGCATTGGGAAGAGCAAGGCACTTGTTGCTACCTTAAGTGACACTGAGCTTGAAGATGATTCCGATAGTGAGGATGACAGAATCTTAAATGCCTTCACTGCCACAATAAATCCTACTGAAATAATTGTTGATGAAGTGGAAAAAGAATAAGAATTGGTGGATTCTAAGTGTGAGAAGATGGATAATCAAGATAATATCCATTCAGCCTATGAGAAACTATACAAGCTGTCTGAGAAACACGAGAAACTATATAGGCTGACCACCAAGAAACTCAGTGATGTGAAACTTGATAGTGAAGAGTTGTCCACAAAGTTTGATGAGGCAAATTAGACTATTGGAGCACTGAGGTTTGAGACCAATTTCCTGGCTGAGAAGACCAAGAAGCTTGAAGCAGAGCTATTCCAAGTTAGAGCTCAATTGGAGAGGACTTCAAGTGCAAAGCTTGATGAGATGCTTAGCATTCAGAAATCTGCTTCGGATCGAACAGGTTTAGAGTATGGTCTTTCTTCCTCTAATATTGCTTCTACTAGTTCTACTGTTTTTGTTCCATCTGCTAATAATAGTAAAATTGAGAACAATGATGTTAAAACTGAATTAGCTAGTGAGAACTTAGACGAGGGTAAATCTATCTTAGGAGCACTCCCTAAGCAAGATAAGAAGGATGTTAAAAACCCTAGGGCTAAGAAGGCTAACTCTCAAAAGCCTAAACAGAAGAAGCAGCATCTTTGTCATCATTGTGGTGTTGCCAGTCATACTCAACCAAATTGCTATAAGTGGTTAGCCACTCAACATAGCAACTTCATGACAGCATTTGGAAGCCATAATCACCTTCAATCCTTTTGCTCCTCTTGGAGATCTTCTGAAAGCCCTCATGTTCCTTTCGAACTTGAACGGTTTCAATTCTTCCCCCTTACCGCCGGTTCAAGGGTTTAATCAAAGGAAAGGTTCTTCCAAGGTGTGGAAGGAAAAAGGTTCCAAGTGATTCTATCTCTTCTTGTTTTTGTTTGTTGCATTACTTGTGTGTTTTGTTTTTATTTTGAGTCAGTCTAGTTTTATGCTTTACTTTGTTTAACACGTTTTTGTTTGGTTAGTTTTCAGTTTTCTTTTATTTTGTTTTTCATATAAAAATAAAAATAAAAATTTAAAAATAAAAAAACAGTGTGTTCTATGTACATTGGTACTTGTGTACCTTAGATGGCCATTGAAACAAAGTTCTTTAAACTTTGTATCTTTTGTAACTTAGATGAGCATCTCTATGCACAACTAAGCAAGTGAGCTTTGTGGCTCGTGTTTGTGATGAGTAAGGTTAAGTGATCTCTTATACTTAACACTCATATCACTCTTTTTAACTGGTAGGACTAGAAAATCCTAAGAGAAAGGTATAAATAACCATCTCACCACTGTTGCCCGCCAATCATGATAAGACATTTGTATACTTCGGCATAGCAAAAATGTGATGTCAATGACATTTGTGTGCTTCGGCATAGCAAAATTAGAATGTGAAATATATTTGGGCATTTCTTTTCTATCCCTTATATGCTCATGCTTGATATGCTTAAAAATAAAATATGCAAAGAAAAATAAAAAGCAAAAATATCAAAAATGCTTTAAATATGATTGCAAGCGTGTATTCTAGGAGATGTGGAAGTTATAGGATGTACCTCGAATGTGATAGTCCCTATCAAATAGTTATGATTGTGTGAGAGTTAAAGTGATTTTCTCATATCTCAAATCGCCATAACATGTATATATTTATGCAATCTTGCGATGTTTTTCACACACAACACGCAATATTTGTTGCTACTCTTAATACATGTGCAGGTACAATGTGATTTGGCCATCACTAGGTTTACATGTGCTTATGTATGCTCACTAAACTGTCTTGACTTGTTTTTGAAATATAAAATTGGTTAGACTTGTTTAGTGTGTGTGTGTGTGTTTTTAGGATCCTTGTGCTTAAAATTATTGTTGAGAGATGTTTTTGAGAGCCTACTATGTTAATTGGATCATTGATTGAGTTGCATGTCGAATTGCATTCATGTCTATATTTTTCACTTCTCGAAAAACTGGTTTTAAAAGCAAGCTCGACACCTCCTCAATATCTGTCTATCTGTCGAGCTTCTCAATCTTTTTCTTCTTGCAATCTCGATAGCTCCTCAATACTTGGTGGATCGATCGAGAATTCTTCTGCCTCCTCGATAGCTTCTCGACAGCTGTGTCGATCGATCAAGCTTATGTTCTTCATCTGGTGTTCTGTTCCTCGACACATCCTCGACACCTTCATCTGTCGAAGTTGTTTTCCTCGACACCTACCTCGACACTTGTCTCGACACCTCTTGACACCTTATTTGTCAAGATTTACTAAGGACTCTATATAAGCATCCTTGTGCGATCTGACCCTCATTTCTCTTGATCTCTCTCTCTTGATACCTTTGTATTTTCTCTCCCAAACACTCTCATCTCACTCCAATCTTGTTCCTCAGGTTTCTTCAAGCTTTTTCAAGTTTTTCTTCACTTGGTAAGCTTCTTATCTCTCATTCTTCATGCATTTCATGATTTGAAACCTAGGTTTTTGGGTTTTTGAAAAAAAATTTATGGTTTTTCAAAATTGATGAGTTATTGTTGAAATTTTGGGATGGGTTTTCACTTAAATGAGTTTAAAATCTCATGCATTGCATCACATATGCATTATAACTGTATTATCATGCATTTAGATGTGTGCAAATTGATTGTGTGCTGGTAGGATTGGATTGAGCTGAGCCCATGATGAATTTTCTTTTGCATGTCACATGTTCATGCATTCCCTATGCATACGTACTCTCTTTTCAATATATCTTGATATTTGAACTGTTTGGGGCTTTTCTGATTGTCTCTCTCTCTCTTCCCCCTCTCATTATGTTTACATTAGTCATGTCTATGGCACCTAAGCGTAAATCTGCTCCGCCTCAGAACCCTCTTCGTTCCGGGGCATCATCTTCTGATCCTAATCCTTCTAACATTCGGTTCTATGATGAGGATGCCCGTAAAGCTTTCTCGGAGAACTTTTCTTAACAAGGTGTTCATTCGGAACGCCAAGTCATTTTGGCGGACTTCGCCGACACTGACCTTCCCGATGTCATTCACAGTCAGGGATGGGAGTCACTCTGTGATATTCCGGTCACCTGTCCTCTCGTGCTTATCCAGGAGTTTTACTCTAACATACACAAGATTGATCATTCTGTACCTCTTTTCTTCACTCGCGTTCGAGTTATGCGCATTCCTGTCACACCGCAGCTTGTCACGGATATGCTTCAGGTTCCTAGGGTAGTGTCACTTGACTGTCCTGGTTGTGAGCGTCTACAAACTGTGTCCAAGGATAAGCTCATATCTGCTTTTTGTGATCGCCCTTCTGAGTGGGGTGAGCGTTAGTTTACAACATGTCAACCTTTTGCTAAAGGTCCTAGATTTTTAAACATGGTGATGGCTTTTGTCCTCCATCCTCTCTTTCATTATAACTCTATCACAGAGCCTCGTGCTTGGTTTTTGTTATCTCTCCTTGAGCATCTTACTATAGACTTCCCTTCTCATTTCATTCTATCTATTATAGATGTTCATTTGGATACGACGACCCATGATAAGCTTATCTTTCCTTCTGCTATCACGAGTACCTTAAGCCATTTTTTTTGTTCCTTTTCCTACGTTCGACCATTTCACTTTCATGTGTGCCATAGACGCCACTACCGTAGAATGTAGTGAGGCGCAGTTTAGGTCGCGACAGCCGGATTCCACTCCTCCCTCTCGTTCGACTCCATCTCGATCTGCTCCATCTACATCCGCTCCCTCTTCTTCTACGAGTGATATGCCACTTGAAGACATCATGGCGCAGCTACAACTCATGGATGCTCATCTTGATACACTCTCCACTAAGCTGTATCAAGTGAACATTCGTGTTGGTCGTATTGGACGACGGCAGGCGGTTATGGGTGGCTATGCTTCTGAGACTTCTCCTCCACCACCTCCTCCGGTGGCTTTTGATTCTGATGCTGAGGATGATGATGATGATGGTGATGATGATGATGCTTCTGATAATTATGATGGAGATGCTAGCTCTACCGATGAGATGTCTACTTGACACTTTACCCTTTGTCACTCGTAACAAAAAGGGGAAGTAGTTTTGGATATGAGAGTAGTCACTCTTAGGGGGAGAGTTAGTATAGGACATTTTGTTAGGGGGGTGTTGTTGATGACATGAGGGATGTAATGAGGATTTCATGTATCTTTTCTTTTCTTTCTTCTTTAGATACATTGTTATTGCACATTAGGTCTTGTGACCATTTATCGACATACATTGTACTTAGTTCTTTCTTATGTGGATGTCTGTTGTTTCTTTCACCTACCTCTTACATGAGTTATTTATTTTCTCTCTTTGTACACATGCTTCTTTATTTGTATGCAATCTATTATTTCTGTTTCACACAAAGATGCCTTGATGAGTTTTGTTTAAAGTGTTTCAGAAATACAAGTTGTCAAAATCTACTTGTCATAAACTCTCTTCTTGCAAATTTTTTCAAGAGTTTGTGTTAGGGTAGATTTTATTGCCTGTAACAAGTGAGTATGAGTTGAGTGATTTATGACTTCTCTCATATGTTCATTTGTTTGTTGTGGTTTTGTCACGGATTGCCAAAGGGGGAGATTGTTAGGACATATGTGTTTCACTTGTTAGGAACATATGTCATTCTTTGATGTAATTGGCTAATCCTTTGACAAAACACACTTTACTTGTAATTGGATAGTTCTAGGTGTTTTTAATACTTCAAGAAACAAGGTTTCAAGATCAAGTATTGAAGTCATCAAGTCTATCCAAGAAACAAGCGAAGAAGTGCAAGTTCATTAAAGCTCGACAGCTAACATGTGTCGGGGTTTAGAAAGCTGCTCAAGCCCGTAAGCTCGACACCTGCTTGGTAAAGTCCACGCACATCCTCCACTTTCCGTTGGCTTTCTTGACCATCACCACGTTTGTTAACTAGTCGAGATAGTACACCTCCCTAATGAAGCCTGCCTCTTGAAGCTTTTCGACTTCTTCTGCTATCAATTGGTCTTGTTCTTGGGCAAAGACTCACTTCTTCTGTCAGACGGGTGGACAGGATGGCGACACATTCAGCCTATGCACCATGACTTAAGGGTCAACTCCTGGCATATCCTCATGGCTCCAGGCGAATACGTCCTGATTTTCCTTAAGGAAAGTTACGAGTGCTGAGCGAATCGCCAGGCTGGCGAGAGTACCGATCCTAGTGGTCTTGTCCATCCTAGAGCTATCGAAGGGTATCTCCTCGAGCCTCTCTATGGGTTCTACCCCCGTCTGTTGTTCTTCTATGCTCATGGTTTGCAAATGGTTGTCCATTTCCAGCATCGCAATATAGCATTCGCGCGTGGCTATTTGGTCCCTTTGTAATTCTCCTACTCCGTATTCAGTGGGGAATTTGATCATCAGGTGATAGGTCGAAGCCACAGCCTTCTAAGAGTTAAGAGGGTCGCCCTATAATGGCATTGTAGGTAGAGGAGCAATCGACCACAAGGAACGTAACATCCCTAGTGATTTGTTAGGGGTAATCTCCAATAGTAATCGGCAATGTGACCGCGCCTAGGGGGTACACTTTGGTTCCTCCGAACCCAACGAGCGAAGCGTTGGCTTGCGTTAGTCGCTCTCTGCTGATCCACATACGTTGGAATGCTGGGTAGTAGAGAATATCTGCGGAGCTCCCATTGTCGACTAAGACCCGGTACATGTTATAGTCTCCTACCCGGATGCTAACGACAAGCGCATCGTCATGCGGATGGTGGAGACGTCGAGCATCTTCTTCCGAGAAGCTAATAAGGGGGTTGTCGACTCGCGGTATCTTCAGGATGACGCCAGTGAGCTGAACATTCTGGACCATTCTAAGATGAGTCTTTCGAGCCCTTTTTGATAAGCCGTTGGTGGCCGTGCCCCCTACAATCATCCTTATGTCTCCTAGGGGCTGTCTTGGATGATCGTTGTTTCATAGGGGAGCTTGCTCTTGAGGGAGCGGATCTGCCCTTTCCTTGCTAACGAACTTCTGTAACTTCCCCTGCCCAATGAGGGCTTCAATCTGCTGTTTCAAGTCATAGCAGTCAGCTGTGTCATGCCTGTGGTCGCAGTGGAAGCGACAGTATTTGTCTCAGGACTGCTTGTTGGGATCTCCCTTCAGCTTTCCAGGGAAGCCAATGCCCCCTCGTCCTTGATTTGCATAAGGACTTGGTCGATTGGGGTGGTCAATGGAGTGAAGATTGTGAACCTCCCTGTAGGGGGTTTGGAGCGCCTATCATCCTTTCGCTCTCCGATTCTCGCCATTTTCCACCCTCTTTCCTGCCGGGTATCTTCCAGCCTTTCTCTGTTCTTGGGTTTTTCTTCGCGAGCTAGTAGAACGTCTTCGGTATTCATATATTTGGTGGCCCTGTAAAGTACGTCTGACATAGTTTTTAGGTCATTCTTATATAGTGAAAATAATAACTTACCCTTCCTTAGTCCATTTGTAAATGCTGCCACGAGTATTTTGTCGTCGGCCTCATCAATCGAGAGTGCTTCTTTGTTAAAGCGGGCTATGTAAGGTCTCAGCGTTTCATCCTCCCGTTGCTTGATACTCATCAGGTATGCAGTAGACTTCTTGTACCAGTGCCCTCCAATAAAGTGTGAAGTGAATTGGGCGCTCAGCTCTTTAAAGGTGTTAATGGAGTTAGGTGTCAACCGGCTGAACCAAATTCTCGCAGGGCCCTTCAGCGTCGTAGGGAAGGCCTTACACATGATCTCGTCCGCTACTCCTTGAAGATGCATCAAGGTCTTGAAGGTTTCTAGGTGATCAAGCGGGTCCTTAGCTCCATCGTAGCTCTTAATCTATGGCATGCGAAACTTTTGTGGCAGGGGGAGGAGTTGACAGAGGTAGTGAATGGCGAATCAGTTCGGTGAACCAAATCGTCGAGGTCGCTAGACACCCGTCCTTTAAGGGTGTTCATCATAAGATCCATCATTTCCTTCATTATTTGCATCTCCGCGACTATGTAAGAGGGAGTCGCAGCTAAGCCGAAGGGACGGCTAGTATCCTATAGTTCCTGTCTGCTCGGGGCGTGATTGCCCTCTGTTGCCTCATGGTTCCTTTTTTTAACACTGGTTCCTTCTTGCTCTTCTCCTTGGTTATTCGGTGCTGCGTTTTTTTGGCGCAGCTGCTCTTCTAGTTCGTGGTTTTGTTTGGTGAGGCGTTCCACGGCAGCGGCGAGAGTTTGAACCTGTCTCTCGAGGGCGGTCGTGGATGGTTCTTCTTCTTGGATGTCGTTGGTGGTCGCCATTGAGCGAGTGAAAACCATGCAACTTTATTGATCCTC
This sequence comes from Quercus glauca, assembly GCA_023736055.1. Classification (NCBI taxonomy): domain Eukaryota; kingdom Viridiplantae; phylum Streptophyta; class Magnoliopsida; order Fagales; family Fagaceae; genus Quercus; species Quercus glauca. The sequence continues at coordinate 41,450,219 of CM043322.1, read as the reverse complement.
ACAGACGACGCCAATTGATGCCAAAAAAAAAGTCACTAGTAAGCTACACGGTCCTCGTATACTCAGAGCGATCCCTGCACAATACAAAGAGAGAACCTCAAGAGGATACCGGTGTGGTATTAGCCAAATACTCTCCAAAGGTTAAGTCAATAAACCTTTTTCTACAACTCTAGAGTGCCAGAGCTGGGTGAATTATGCGTACCTTGATTTGTGAGGGTATTGGGGCTTTTATAGTAGTAGAGAGTTGAACATCTCTTCCTTGGGCTAGAAGTCCTTTCCTTATAGGAAACCTCATGAGCGTATATTACGGAATCCTTTCCTTGTAGGAGACTAACATTAAGCATGGGATGCAAGTCATTTCCTTATATACTCATGCGTGGTGGTTAAGCCAAGATTTCACTAGAACCGTTAGCTTTAGGATCGTCAACTTGTCTTATTTCCTTCAGCCATATCAGCGTCAGCTTTTCGATGGTATCAGCCACTTGGTGTGCTTTGTGGACTCTCTTCTACGACCCTATCAAATTACTGTTCGTCAACTTTAGGGTCTTCAGCTTTTCCCATAACCTCCCTCGTCAGCTTAAGCTGTAGGCTCCATTACGCGAGCAAAACCGATGGGTTAAATCTAGAATGTCTTACATGCTATAATTTTACGTATCAGTTGCCCCCTACTTCATATCTCCGTCAATTTGAACTGACGGGTTATGGAGTTACAGTTTTCGTTGCAAATTTTCACTTTGGCCAGGAGAGAGAAAATTCATAGGCGATTCCTTGAGTAGCCATTATTAAATGCTCGGGCACGTGGCGCGTTCTGGTTGGCTCTACTTCTGGACAAGGGCGTCACTTCATCTTCTGTGCCTTTTCCCTTTATATATAACCCACCTCTCTTCCTCATTTCTTCCTATTTTATCTTTGCTGATCTCTTGAAAGAAGACCTGTCGCCTGTGTTCCGTCCATTCACCTACATCGTCGCCTGTGTTGCTGCCGTCGCTTCCAAAATCGTCACTCGTTTTAAGAAACTCGTAAGTTCTTTTTTCTTTCTTTGTATATGCCTTACCTCGATTAATTTTTCTATAGCGAGGTCGTCATCTTAGGTGCTTAGAATAAATCCGTCACTTGTAGGTATTCAGATGTCAAGTGACACATCGAGTGATCAATCGCTAGTCCGCGATGAAGCGAGCTACGACGAGGTATTTGATTTAGGTAATAAGTCTGAGGGCTTTTCCTGGTCGTTAGAGAGGGAAACGTCAGCCCAATCTCCTGACGAGGAAGTTGAAAGTTATAGAGAGGAAGATGAGGAAGAAGTAGATAAGGGTGAAGTTGAGGAGGGAGAAAAGGAGAGAGGTAGTGACGGAGAAGGAGATAAAGGTGATGAGGAGTCCTATGAAGGAACTTCAGGAAGTCCTGGAGGCAACCGTCCCTTCATCCTTCCCGAGGATTGGTCAGTGAATAAATTTCTACCAAAGATGAGTGAGAGAATTTTTAAGGATTTGCACACCCGTTACCAAATCCCAGACCATACTCCAATCCGTCTCCCTAGGAAAAAGGAAAAGTGTTACATGGGAAGAACTGCGGACGTAGGTATGTATGACGCCATGTTTGTAGCGGGGCTTAGATTACCTCTAACGGCTTTGCACTGTCAGTTAACTGACTTCATGGGATTATCTATTAGTCAGATCGCTCCGAATGCTTGGAGGATCTTTATAAGTGCTGAGATCTTATGAGGTCGTCTAAGCGGAGGGAATCGTCAACTTACATTAGTCGAGTTCTTCTATTACTACAAACTTAAGCACATTGTTTCTTCAAAAGGGACATATCATTTTGCAGTCCGGGAGATGGATTTGAAGCTAGTGTCTGACATGCCAGATTCTAACAGATACTGGAAAAGCAGATTCTTTTTTGTTGAATGGACAGATTGGGTATGCCGTCAGGAGGAATGGGAAACAATACCCCATGGTTATTTTGACAACACTTGCGCTTATGTTAGGGATTCAAGTCCATTCCGTCTGCTTTTTCTCTTTGCTTATTCTTTTACAAGCTTCTAAGACCATCTACTTCTCTTTGTTTTCAGCTAACATTCGTCCTCAGATATTAGAGGAGAAGGAAGATTTCATCCGCCGAGTAACAGAGATCCCGTTATCTGAATGGAGGTGTTGGGATCTTGTCACACTTGATACTTTGCACGCTTATTGTGGGGGCCTTGAACCAACAGAGGAGGCTCGCAGGCTAGACGAATACTCTCATTATCGTGAGTAAACTTCCTATCATTTCCGTCGTCTTTATTCCCACCGTTGTCTTTTCTTAGTTATTTCAGTTGCCTTTTCAGAAATGGAGGCAGCTAAGCAAAGGGTGAGGGCGGCAGCCGCCTGAAAGAAAGAGGAAGAGAAGACCAAGGCTGGGGAGTCCTCATCAGCCCCCAAAAGCGTTGGTAAGGGGATGCTAAGAGGAAAAGTGACAGTAAGGATGACCATCCTTCAAAAAAGCCATCCGTCACTCCTGGAAGGAAGTCTCTCAAGAAGCCATCACCTCCAAAGTACAAGGCTGGTAAGGGTTTGATGGCGACGCTAGGCACCGTTGCTCAAGATTCTGAGTGCCGTCTTCTTACCCACAAGGATTATGCGATTGAGATGCTTGAGTCCATCATTAAAGACAAAGACGCAGATCCTTGTGTTGGCCAGGTGACAGGGGAGTAGGGGACTTAGGCCTTTATGATCTTGCTCTGGTAAGCATCGTTCACTTTTTCCTTTACCTATCCCCCTTTGTATTAACTAGTTGACGGTGGCTGCGTCTTTATAGGCACTGGTTCACATGAAAGCCTTGCAAGTTAAGGGTGTTGCCAATAAGGGAGTGATTGCCCGTCAGGAGAAACGCATCAAGAACCTGACAGACGGGCAAACACAATACAAGGAGGCCCTCTGCACTCTTAATGCGAAGGTGAAGGAGTTGAAAGGAAAACTAAAGGAGGAGGGTCGTCAGAGGAAGAAAGATCTTGAAGCCAGGGAGACGGCGGAGAAGGAGCTGACGACCCTTCAGGGTAAGGTGGAGACGGCCAAAGCTAAAGTTGTAAAGGATTTTAAGGAGTCTGAGGCTTTTATCGATTCCTGTGCCGATTTCTACGGTACTAGGTTCAAAGACTGCCTCAAGCAAGTCGCATCAGCTTTCCTAGAGTTGGACCTATCTGGGATTAACATGGACGACCCTATTCCGACGACACCTGCTGGTGACGTCGTTGTGGGTAAGGGTGACGATCCTTCTGAATTGGATCTTCCTTCCAAGGATGATAGCATCATTCTTGCTCAACCTGCGCGAATCCTCCCGTCACAACTCCTAATCCGTCTGTTGAGATCGTAAATGTGGAAAACCCTCCTGATAAAGCTGAAGGGGAACAAGAGTGACGTTCCTGGTGCTTAGCCTTAATTTTTTGCTTGTTTTGCTATTTTAATTTGCAAACAATGCTTTTAAATGCCCATTTGTTTTTGGTCTTTTATTTCTAAGTGAACTACTTTTATTGATGCTTTGTATCTGTCACTTTTATCTCTTTAGTTTCTTTATAATTTGATGTAAAGTCACGTTGGTAGTAAGATGATCGTTCAACATAGACTTGTTTTACTTTTGCAAACTTGCCTACTTTGGGATGTCTTGAGAGACTAGATTTGACTCGCCACCTTTATAATCTTGTCTATTTTACGGAGTCGTTAGCTTCATGACGTCGTCCACTCAGTGGATTCGTCTGCTTTATGAACTTGTATTAGATTCGCTTTTCTGGTGATGAGGTCGTTAACCCTTATGGTCGTCGAGTTTGTGGCCGTCAGCTTTAATGAGGCTGTCAGTTCCAATGGTCATTTAAATGGTAACTTTTATGGAGCTGTCATCTTTTCATGACTCTGTCTATTTTGTGTGTTTGTCCATTTTAAGGACCTTAGTTTATCCCTTCTAGGGATTTTAACAACGTTTTATCCCCTTGGGGCAAAGCTGTCCATTTTATGGACTTATCAATATCGTCTACTGGATGTATGTTAACAAATTTACCCAATCTATGGACTTGATAATTTTTTATCTTCTTGAGATGAAGTCATCCATTTGATCGACTGTATGTTGGGGCCGTCTGTTTTGTCGACCCGTCTACTTTATGGATTTGACTTCATTTCACCCTTTTTGGGGTGAAGTTTTCCATTTTTTGGGCATAATGGAGCCATCTACCTTGTGGATAATATGAGTAGATGATAATATTTTATGGAATCGTCTTTTTATGGACATTGATAACACGCTTCGTCCTTGCGAAGTCGTCTACTATAGCCATTCTTTATGAGCTCGTCAGCTTTATGGCTTCGCCCATAGTATGGACTGGGCAAACTTGTCAGTTTTTTATGAGACCGTCAGCTTTATAGCCTTGTCTACTGTTTAAGGTTGTCCACTTCATGGATTTCAGATTTGTTCATTTTTTATGAACTTAAGGTCGTCCGCTTTTTGTGAACTTAAGGTCGTCCACTTGAATAAACTCCTCTTATTTCCATGCATTTATAAAAAAAAGTAGTTCTAAAAAGAGAACCAAAGTAAAAAAACTGAAGTAAAAACCTGCCCTTTGGGCTTACTATAGCAAAAACTAAAGTAAAAACCTGCCCTTTGGGCTTATTGTAGCAAAAACTAAAGCGATAAATTTGAGGAGTATAACTGAAATTTTTTGCGGTAAACTATAAATGAAAGGGGTGTTGTTCTTCACATCGTCATCTCTACTGGTAATACTTCCGTAAGTGTTTTATATTCCAAGGATGTGGCAACTTCCGTTCGTCTAGCGTCTCCAGGTGGTAAGTGCCCCTTCTCCGCCATGCCGTGACTCGGTAAGGCCCTTCCCAATTTGGGCCGAGTTTTCCTTGGGTTGGGTCTCTTACAGCGCCCATGACTTTCCTTAGAACGAGATCTCCAACCTGGAAGTTTCTGTGTCAGACCTGGGAATTGTAATGCTTGGCCATGCGATCCTGGTACCTTGCGAGCCTATGTTTCGCTATCGCCCTGACTTCGTCTACTAGATCGAGCTGTAGACGTATAGCCTCTTCGTTCTTGCTCTCGTCATGGTTGTGCACCCTGTAGCTTGTGAGTCCGACTTCAGTTGGGATGACCGCTTCGCTCCCATACGTTAGCCGGAATGGTGTCTTTCCTATGGGCATCCTCGCCGTTGTCCTGTATGCCCAAAGTATGCTTGGCAGCTCTTCAGGCCATATACCCCTTACCTCCTCGAGCCGAGTCTTTATAATCTTAAGTTAGGATCGGTTCGTGACTTCAACCTGTCCGTTAGCTTAAGGGTGGGCGAGGGAGGAGTAGTGGTTCCGTATCCTCAACTACGAGCAAAAGTCCCGGAAGGAGTCGTTGTCGAATTGCTTCCCGTTGTCCGAGACTAAGACTCTAGGGATGCCAAACCTACATATGATGCATCTCTAAACGAAACTTCGCACGCTCTTCTCCGTAATGGTGGCCAAGGCTTCAGCTTCTACCCATTTTGTAAAGTAGTCAATGCCTACTACCAGGAACTTCAGCTGTCGTACCGCTGTAAGGAATGGTCCCATAATGTCTAGTCCCCATTGAGCAAACGGCCATGGGGCCGTCATTGGGGTTAATTCTTCAGTTGGTTGTCTGATGATATTGCTGAACCTTTGGCACTTGTTGCAGGTTTTGACATAAGCCTCGGCATCCTTCTGCATGGTGGGCCAAAAGTACCCTGCTCGCACTAGCTTGTGCACTAATGATTTTGACCTTAAGTGGTTTCCGTAAATTCCGTCGTGTACCTCTCTCATGACGTAGTCTGCTTCTTCAGGACCTAAGCATCTTAGGTATGGGCAGGAGAAACCTCTTTTGTACAGGACGTCTCTTATTAAAACGAATCTCGTTGCTTGGACCTTTAGCTTTCTTGCAGCCTCCTTTCCGTTTGGCAATACGCCGTTCTTTAAATAAGAGACTAACGGTGTGGTCCAATTGTTTTCGGAGCTTACTTCTTGCATATCGATGGAATCTATCAATGGAGAGAGCTGAACAAAAGAGAGTACATTATCTAGAGTGGTCATATGTTCGGCTGACGCGGCTTTGGCCAAGCGGTTGGCTTGCTCATTTTTTCCCTAGGGGATTTGTATGATTTTAGCCTTCAGCTCGTCTACCCTCTTCTTTGCTTGGTCTAGATACCTCTTCATTCTTTCGCCCTGACACTCGTAGTCCCCGTTTATCTGGTTGGTGACGACCTGAGAATCGCAGTAAATGACCATGTTTGCAGCTCCTGCAGCTTTGGCGAGATCAAGTCCCGCTAGTAAAGCCTCATACTCTGCTTCATTGTTGGTGGTAGGGAAATTGAGGTGGACCATACACTCGACCTCGTCCCCTTTGGGTGATAGTAGTACGATGCCGGCACCCCCAGCCTGCTTGTTGGATGATCCGTCTACATGTATGCTCTACTAAGGAGACTCCTCTACCCCCCTGTCCTCACCATTTGTGAACTTTGCTATGAAATCCGCGACGATCTGTCCTTTAACGGCAGTTCGTGGGCGATACTGGATGTCGAACTCGCTCAACTCTATGGCCTATAGTGCTAATCGGCCAGCAGCTTCAGGGTTGCTCATTACCTGTCGCAAGGGCTTGTCGGTAAGGATGATCACCGTGTGGGCTTGAAAATACGGTTTGAGTTTGCGTGCCGCTATAACTAGTGCGAAGGCGAGTTTCTCTATGGGCGGGTATCTTTCTTCGACACCACGAAGTGCCCGGCTGGCATAGTACATGGGCTTCTGCATTCTTTCTTCTTTTCTGACCAAGGCGGCACTGACGGTTGCAGGGGAGATGGCTAGATAGAGAAAAAACTCCTCACCGAGCTGCGAGGGACTTAGTAATGGCGGGGAAGAGAGATAAGTTTTTAACTCCTTAAATGCTTGCTGACACTCATCAGTCCATTCAAAAGATTTCTTCAGTGTGCAAAAGAAGGGTAAGCATTTGTCCGTAGCCCTCGACACGAATCTATTCAATGCCGCTATTTTACCGTTGAGGCTTTGTACTTCCTTCACATTTTTCGAGGGTGCCATCTCTATTATGGCTCGGATCTTGTCCGGGTTGGCCTCGATGCCTCTCTGCGACACCATGAATCCAAGGAATTTTCTTGCCGTCACTCCAAAGGCGTACTTTCCTGGATTAAGCTTCATGTTATAAAAGCGAAGAGTGTCGAATGTTTCCTTGAGGTCTTCCAAGTGATCTTCCTCCCTTCAGCTTTTCACCAGCATATCGTCAACGTAGACTTGGACGTTTCTCCTAATCTGCTGCGTGAATATCTTGTTCATAAGCCTCTGATACGTCACGCCTACATTTTTTAAGCCGAATGGCATCACTTTATAACAGAAGAGTCCTTTACTAGTTACGAACGAAGTTTTCTCCTAATCAGCTTCATTCATTTGAATTTGATTGTAACCAGAGAAAGCGTCCATAAAGCTTAGCAGCTTGTGCTAGGCCGTAGAGTCTACTAGAATGTCGACTTGTGGGAGGGGATAGCTGTCTTTGGGGCAAGCTTTGTTCAGGTCGATAAAGTCCACGCACATCCTCTACTTTCCGTTGGCTTTCTTGACCATCACCACGTTTGCTAACCAATCGGAATAGTACACCTCTCTAATAAAGCCTGCCTCTTGAAGCTTTTCGACTTTTTCTGTTATCGCTCGGTCTCATTCTTGGGCAAAGACTCGCTTCTTCTGTCGGACGGGTGGACAGGATGGCGACACATTCAGCCTATGCACCATGACTGAAGGGTCAATTCCTGGCATATCCTCATGGCTCTAAGCGAATACGTCCTGATTTTCCTTAAGGAAAGTTACGAGTGCTAAGCAAATCGCTGGGCTGGTGAGAGTACCGATCCTAGTGGTCCTGTCCATCCTGGAGCTATCGAAGGGTATCTCCTCGAGCCTCTCTACGGGTTCTGCCCCAGTCTGTTACTCTTCTATGCTCATGGTTTGCAAATGGTCGTCCATTTCTAGCATCATAATATAGCATTCGCGCTCGGCTATTTGATCCTCTCGCAATTCTCCTACTCCGTATTCAGTGGGGAATTTGATCATCAAGTGATAGGTCGAAGCCACAGCCTTCCAAGAGTTAAGGGTAGGTCGCCTTATAATGGCATTGTAGGTAGATGAGCAATCGACCACAAGGAACGTAACATCCCTAGTGATTTGTTGGGGGTAATCTCCAGTGGTAACCGGCAATGTGACCACGCCTAGGGGGTACACTTTGGTTCCTCCGAACCCGATGAGTGGAGCATTGGCTGGGGTTAGTCACGCTCTGCTAATCCGCATCTGATGGAATGCTGGATAGTAGAGAATATCTACGAAGCTCCCGTTGTCGACTAAGACCCGGTACATGTTATAGTCTCCTACCCGGATGCTAACGACAAGCGCATCGTCATTCAAATGGTAGAGATGCCAAGCATCTTCTTCCGAGAAGCTAATAAGGGGGTTGTCGACTCGCGGTATCTTCGGGATGACGCTGGTGAGCTAAACGTTCTGGACCATTCTAAGATGAGTCTTTCGAGCCCTTTTTGATAAACCGTTGGCGGCCGTGCCCCCTATAATCATCCTTATGTCTCCCAGGGGCTATCTTGGACGCTTGTTGTCTCGTCGGGGAGCTTGCACTTGAGGGAGCGAATCTGCCCTTTCCTTGCTAACGAACTTCTGTAACTTCCCCTGCCTAATGAGGGCTTCAATCTGCTGTTTCAAGTCATAGCAGTTAGCTGTGTCATGCCCGTGGCCACGGTGGAAGCGACAGTATTTGTCTCGAGACCGCTTGTTGGGATCTCCCTTCAGCTTTCCAGGGAAAGTCAATGCCCCATCGTCCTTGATTTGCATGAGGACTTGGTCGATTGGGGTGGCCAGTGGAGTGAAGCTTATGAACCTCCCTGTATGGGGTTTAGAGCGCCTATCATCCCTTCGTTCTCCGGTTCTCGCCATTTTCCGCCCTTTTTCCTGTCGAGTATCTTCCTGCCTTTCTTTATTCTTGGGTTTTTCTTCACGAGCTAGAAGAGCGTCTTCGGCATTCATATACATGGTGGCCCTGTAAAGTACGTCCGACATAGTTTTTGGGTCATTCTTATATAGTGAAAATAAGGACTTACCCTTCCTTAGTTCATTCGTAAATGCTGCCACGACTATTTTGTCATCGGCCTCATCAATTGAGAGTGCTTCTTTATTAAAGCGGGCTATGTAAGATCTCATCGTTTCATCCTCTCGTTGCTTGATACTCATTAGGCATGCAGTAGACTTCTTGTACCGGTGCCTTCCAATAAAGTGCGAAGTGAATTGGGCACTCAGCTCTTTAATACTGATGGAGTTGGGTGTCAGCCGGCTGAACCAAATTCTCGCAGGGCCCTTCAGCGTCGTAGGGAAGGCCCTACACATGATCTCGTCCACTACTCTTTGAAGATGCATCAAGGTCTTGAAGGTTTCTAGGTGATCAGGCGAGCCCTTAGCTCCACCGTAGCTCTCAATCTGTGGCATGCGAAACTTCTGTGGCAGGGGGAAGGAGTTGACAGAGGTAGTGAACGGCAAATCGGTTCAGTGAACCAAATCGTCGAGGTCGCTAGACACCCGTCCTTTAAGGGCGTTCATCATAAGATCCATCCTTTCCTTCATCAATTGCATCTCTGCGACTATGTAAGGGGGAATCGCATCTAAGCCGAAGGGACGGCTGGTATCCTGTCGTTCCTGTCTGCTTGGGGCGTGATTGCCCTCTGGTCCCTCGTGGTTCCTTCTTTCAGCGCTGGTTCCTTCTTGCTCTTTTCCTTGGTTATTCGGTGCTGCATTTTTTTGGCGCAACTGCTCTTCTAGGTTGTGGTTTTGTTTGGTGAGGCGTTCCACGGCAGCGGCGAGAGTTTGAACCTGTCTCTCGAGGGCGGTCGTGGATGGTTCTTCTTTTTGGATGTCGTTGGTGGTCGCCATTCAGCGAGTGAGCACCATGCAACTTTTTCTGTCCGGGAGATGATGTTATGGTTTGCAAATCGTTTTTATCGATCCCCACAGACGGCGCCAACTGATGATGCCAAAAAAAAGTCACCAATAAGCTACACGGTCCTCGTATACTCAGAGCGATCCCTGCACAATGCAAAGAGAAAACCTCAAGAGGATACCAGTGTGGTACCGGCCAAATACCATCCGAAGGTTAAGTTAATAAACCTTTTTCTACAACACTAGAGTGCCAGAGCTGGGTGAATTATGCGTACCTTGATTTGTGAAGGTATTAGGGCTTTTATAGCAGTAGAGAGTTGAACATCTCTTCCTTAGGCTAGAAGTCTTTTCTTTATAGGAAACCTCATGAGCGTATATTACGGAATCCTTTCCTTGTAGGAGATTAACATTAAGCGTGGGATGCAAGTCATTTCCTTATATGCTCATGCTTGGTGGCCAAGCCAAGATTTCACTAGAATCGTTAGCTTCAGGATCGTCAACTTGTCTTATTCCCTTCAGCCATATCAATCAGCTTTTCGATGGTGTCAGCCACTTGGTGTGCTTCGTGGACTCTCTTCTACAACCCTATCAAATTACTGTTCGTCAGCTTTAGGGTCTTTAGCTTTTCCCATAACCGCCCTCGTTAGCTTAAGCTGTAGGCTCCATTGCGCGAGCAAAGCCGACGGGTCAAATCTAGAACGTCTTGCATGCTATAATTTTACATATCAAACAACGTTTTTCAAATTTGTTTTTCTGTTTTCTGCGCTGTATAAAAACTGTTTTCTGCACTATATAAATCTGTTTTCTGCACCGACAAAAAATTGTTTTTTGCATGAAATAAAATCTATTTTTCAAAAACTGTTTTTCTAAAAGCTTTTTTTAAAATCTGTTTTCAAAAATCATAAGGAAATTGTTTTCAAAACCTTTTCAAACTAAAAAAATTTGTTTTCTAGAAAAGAGGGGGCTGTCCGAAACTTTTTTCAAGAAAATAATTCCTTTTTTCTTTTTCTTTTGGGGGAACCTGAAACTGCAAAAAAAGAGTATATAAATTGCGTTTTTCAAAAATCCCTTCTCTCTTTCTCTTTTTTTTTTTTTTAACATACATCCAAAAAATGTGTTTCTTTCAAATGCATGTTTTCAAAAGAATGTGTTTCCTTGAAAGCCTTCACAAAAAAATTTGTTTCTCTTCCAAAATGTTGTAACTTCCTTTTTCAAGGTTTTTCTTAGAATAAGTGTAGTTGTGGGGGTTGTGTTCAAAGCTCATTTCCTTGAGTCTTTGAACACCCCATAAGCATACATTTGTTCCTAACATATTTGGCACTAATAACTTTCCTTTTGTCATTCTTTTTTGCGTGAATACAAACAAGAAAATGGTGGATGACAACAAGGTGCAATTCTTCCAACCCTCCTTTTTTTATTCCTTGTTATTTTTCTTTGTATAGTTATAGTATCCACAGCTAGCTACATAATAAATAGATACTAACATGTTATTGTATAGTATATATGTATTCCCTTGTCACATGCTAATTATGTATATATCTTTTACATGCCTTGTTTGTATATTTTGATGGACTTATTATTCACATTAATACTATATGTAAATATTTACTCACATGTATTTATATGTATATTGTTTGCAAAAACCGCTTATAAAAATATCAAAATGCCAAGTATTCCATTTCTTTGTAAAAATTTAACGTTGAGATTTAATTAAAATGAGGTACTATCTTCGGATAGGCATTGTGGGGTGCTTAACACCTTCCCCACATGTAACCAAACTTTTGAGTCTCAGATCTTTTTTTTTTTTTTTTTTTTTTTTTTTACAAGATAGAATTCTACTCTAGCCTAATCTAAGTATATGTGTGTGAAACTCCCTCCTAGAGACTTGAACTCCGGCCCTTGCCCCCCACTCCACAAGCACTTATACTTGTGGAGTGACCATCGCACCAAGGGAATGCAGTGGTGAGTCTCAGATCTTTGGTTCAAAGGCTTTAAGTTTACCCCAATTAATGAACCCTTAAAATTTGGTAGTTAATTAGGTAATCTAAAATGAATTAGACATCTAAGTGACCAATCATACCTAATATAAAACCAATAATTGATGGTGACTCCTAAAATAAAAATAAGAAAAAGGGACTCACATACACACACACCCCACACTAGATACACAATCACACACGAGTCATGTCGCCAAGGATCCAATGTGCGATGGCATCCAGAAATAAAGAGATTCTCTCTTCAAGGAGATTTCCTTTCGAGGAAATGAAACGGGGTGTCCACACAGTATTTAGAATTCTTGGATTTCAATTTAAGAGAGAGAATGAAAGTTTTTGTTTTAGGAGAGAGAGAGAGAGAGAGAGAGAGAGAGAGAGAGAGAGAGAGAGATAACTTTGATGAGCTAAAATAATGGGTTTGAAACTTTATTTTGAAATTTGAAATTTATTTTGAGTTTTGGGAGGTAAATCGGTTAGATTTTATTTTAACTAGAGTTAAATTTCAATTTATTAGGTGGTTGCTTAAATATGACATTAGCTACATGGATCACATCCAAGTAAACAAGATTTTAGTCATAATTTTGAAATGGTGAAATTGTATTTTGAAAACTCTGCATTTTGAAGTGAAATAGCAGTTTCAAGTATTGTTACTCAAAATGATGTGAAAACTATGGTTTAAAAAGTATTGTGAAAACACGTATTTAAAGTACTCGTAATGCAAAAAATGTGTTTAGTACCATGTTTTAAATAATATATCTTAAAATGTGAAAATTTTTTAATTGTATGTTTGGTACGTGTATGTGTTTTTTTTTTTTTTTTTAAGTATGTACAGTACATTTACTATTATTTTATTTCATGAAAAAGAAATTCCCACTTATTACTATTAACTCTCTAGTCTTTCTCTACTCTTCTTTATCTCTCTCTTTTCTTCCTATCTCCTCTCTTCTGTGGAATCATTAAAGACCCACAAATTTTACATAGAAATCCTAGCAAAGGGGTTGTTCAAATACCTAAACCAACCGTCCACAAAATCAAATCCACCCAAGACATTATAAATCCACCCTCTCTAGCTTATTAGAAAAAAAATTAAATCAACACAAGAAATTAGGTCAAACTCATGCCACAAAATCAAATCCACCATGGAATCAAATCAAATCCATACCATAAAATCAAATTCACCAACCCATTCCAAAAGGACAGAGAAGAAAAAAAAGGATAGGGAGATCTTGGCTTTGACATCATCGACAGTGTTGGCAATCACGAAGAGACAAGAGGGGATAGAGAGATAAGGTTGAGACCAACAGTTAAAACCATCGACAGTGCACCAAGGAATGACAAGAGAGAGGGGGAACTGAATGAGAAAAGATCTAACGGTCGGTTTGGATTGAGGGAGAGGGTGGGGGAGTATAGTAGAGTAGAGTAGATTTAACTCAAAATAAGCCTATTTTCAGCCAACTCTACTCTACTCCCCTCCACTCCCCCTCCATCCAAACGGGCCCTAAGTGAAGAGAGAGAGTTGAGTTTGTGTCTATGTATAAGAGAGAAAGCGAAGCAGGTGAGAGAAAGAGAAAAAAAAAAGCCGGTGAGAGGGAGAGAGAGGAGTGTGAAGATTTCATAGATTGAAAAGAGAAGAGAGAGAAAGGAGGCTGTTACGTTTGGTCTTTTCAGGTGGGTCTCATAGTTTATTTACAAAATTGTCATTAGACAATATTACTTGGAAACTAAAAACTAGTAAACTAGTATGGATGAGTTCTTTAAATACCGTAATTTTTGTTGTTGATAAATACAATGTTTAAACACCATAAATTGAGAATTGTGATTCAAACACTCTTAAATAAACACTCCTAGCAAACATGTTTTTTATTTTTATCCCATAGTTGTTGGTTTTTAAGCACTGTAAGTGTTAAAGGGTTGTTTGGAATCGCTTAAATGGTGTGTCACGTATGGGATTCTAGCTTTCTACCCCTATTTTTAAAAATATTTGGCAATATGCCCCTGTTTTGAAATTATTTAGGTCTATGCCCCTGTTTCGAAACTCGATTGGTAGAAAATCGAGTATGGAGCGATCAAACTTTAAAAAAAAAAAAATTGCATGGAATTCGAGGTCATGGAGCTTGAGTTCCATGCAATTTTTTTTTTTTTTTTTTAAAGTTTGATCGCCCTAAACCTATAGCAGCGTTCAGAAAGACCTATAGTGGCATTTTAAATGGAACTCAAGCTCCATGAACTCGAGTTCTATGCAATTTCTTTTTTTTTTAAGTTTGATCACCCCAAATCTATAGTTGCGTTCAAGAAGACCTATAGTTAAATGGAACTCAAGATCCATGAACTCAAGTTCCATGCAATTTTTTTTTTTTTATAAGTTTGGTCGGCATAACTTAATTTTAAACTAATCGAGTTTTTCATTGAAACTTGATTTTGAAAAAATCAAGTTTCAAAATAAAAGCATGAATCTAAGGGCCTGTTTGGCCAAATATTTTTGCTCACTCAATTTCCGTCACTCAATTTCCATCACTCATCACTCATCACTCATCACCCATCACTCATCACTCATCACTCATCACTCAAAATTATTACTTGTTTGGCACCACTACTTTATTTCAATAACTCAATTTTTTTCACACTATTCATGGACCCCACCTCTGCCACTTGGTGCAGCTTTCTTTTTTTTTTTTTCTTTTTTTTTCTTTTTTTTTCACTGAATTCGGGTTTCTGGGTACTGAAAAAAAAAAAAAAAAAAAAAAAAAAAAAAAAAAAAAACACGAACAAACCCAGAGAAGACCGAACCACTGAAGAAAGAAGAAAGGAAAAAAAGAAAAAGAAAAAAAATGAAGAAGACAAGCTGATCTGAAGAAAGGAAAAAAAAAAAAAAAAAAAAAAAGAAGAAACCCAGGACTAGGACCGAATTCACTGAAGAAAGAAGAAAGGAAAAAAAGAAAAAGAAAAAAAAATGAAGAAGACAAGCTGATCTGAAAAAAAAAAAGAAAAAAAAAAAAAGAAGAGGAAGACCACGAACCAGAGAAGAACCCAGAGCAGAAAAGAAAAAAAAAAAAAAAAAAAAAAAAGAAGAGGAAGACCACGAACCAGAGAAGAACCCAGAGCAGAAAGGAAAAAAAAAAAAAAAAGAGAGGAAGAACACGGAACCAGAGAAGAAAGGAAAAAAAAAAAAAAAGAGTAGATTTTTCAAAAAGTTGTGGGTGAGTTATGACAAGTGGGGCCCAATGTATTGTGATATTACAACATTGCCATTGAGAATTGAAAATTGGAAACTGAAAACAGCCAAAAGTTGTTTTCAGTTTCCACAACTCATAACTCAAAAATGTGAGAATTGAAAACTGAAAACAGAGTTATGGAAACAAAAAATAATGAAGGCAAACAAGCTTTTTGTATGGGTCCCACTATTTTTGAGAATTGAGTTATGAAAATAGAAAATTGAGTCATGGAAACACCCTTACCAAACAGCCTCTAACTAGTTTGAAAACAAGGACATGTAATCAAATATTAAAAAAAATAGGAGTAAAAAGCTAGAATCTCCGTCTAGCTTATCTAAAACCTCCCGCCCATTTCTGATTTCCCTTTAAAATTGTAGTAAAACCTAAAAGTAAAAATAAAGAAAAAAAAGCCAGTCACAGACACAGAGAGGATTAGGAAAACCCTAGGGTGGAAAGGGAAATGAGAGAGGAAGAAATAGAGAAGCTTAGGGGAGTAGTACGGGACTGCGTGAGCAAGCACCTCTACTCCTCCGCCATATTCTTCGCAGACAAAGTGGCCGCCTTGACCAATGACCCTGCTGACATCTACATGCAGGCCCAAGCTCTATTCCTTGGCCGCCACTTCCGGCGCGCCTTCCATCTCCTCAACGCCTCAAAGATCGTCCTCACCGATCTCCGCTTTCGATACCTCGCTGCTAAATGTCTGGAGGAACTCAACGACTGGGACCAATGCCTCTCTATGCTCAACCTCCCTCACCACCACACCAATAGCTCTCTCATCTACTTGGATAAAGACGCTGCCGCTGCTGAAATCAATGTTTTTCTTTATCTTTATTTACTCTTTCTTCTAATCATATTTTTATATAATAAACAAACAAACAAACATTCATATTTCTCCTCTATATCCTCCATCAACAGATATCTTCCGCTATTTGCTTTCTTCGCGCCAAGGCATATGAAGCTCTCGAAAACCGTGCCCAGGCTCGTCTCTGGTTAGTTTCATTTTCCTCCAATTATTGGCTTTTATTTATTTATTTATAATTATTATAATTTCTGATTTAAAAAAAAAAAAAAAAAAGGTACATAGCTGCTGTCAAAGCTGATCCTTTATGTTACGAGGTACATGCATCTTTATCTTTATTATTATTATTATTATTATTATTATACTCCTGTCTGTGTTGATGCTATTCTCTTGGTCAGGCTTTAGAGTGTCTTATTGAAAAGCACATGCTAACCTGCGATGAAGGTGAGTGCCACTATGTTTTTCTTTGACTCAGTTATCTAAGACAAACAAAAAGACCTCATCAATGCCCGCCTACCTTCCTTATACGATGATATCTTTTTCATTTTAACTTTTCAAGTTGCTGCTGAATTTCAGAAGCAACTCTACTCTCATCACTGCAATTTGGTCCCGAAGATGGATGGCTCTCATCATTTTACTCGTGTTTAACAAAGAAGGTACATTTAAGTTAATAAACCAAATGCAAAATATGTCAGACCTAAACTAAATTCCATTGATTTCTTGTGCTTGTTTACTCATTGGTTCTATTTCTTTTGTTACCTAGTATGACAAAGAAAGTGTTGTAGAAGCCAAATTCAGAGAACTTGAAAAAGAAAGTTGTATTAGTGACTCTTCTGATTCATCCATCACACAAACTCTAAAAACAAACACAGATCTTTTGGCCTGTAAAGCTGAATACTACCATCAATGTGGTGAATATCAAAAATGTTTTGAACTAACTTCCGTGTAAGTTGACTGCTGTTTTCCAACTACACCCATGATGTATTACTAAGATGTCTCTATTTGACCTTAGCCTTTAGCAATTGTTTTACAGACTGCTTGAAAAAGACCCTTTCCATCTGAAAAGTACCTTGGTGCATTTAGCAGCTGCTATGGAGCTTGGAAATTCAAATGAGCTCTATCTTATGGCATGCAATTTAGTGAAGGACTATCCTCAAAAGTAAGAGGGACTTTCATTATTCAATTGTTCTAATTGTTTTTTGCCTTGTTGGTATGTTTTGAATTTTATTTTTTTAAAATTCAAATTTCTGATTTAGTCATCAACTACAACTCATCATGAGATGTTTTGCTTACCATCAAGGTTAGGGCTGTCCAGATAGAATGGTACTGTATAATAAAGAGCTGACAAATAGTTTTGGATATATCTCTCCAACTTTCCCCCTCCCATTGCCCCTTTCCGCCAAATTAAAGAAAAGAAAATAGATGCATTCAATCTTGTGTTTTCAACTTTGTTGCTATTGGTATATAGATTCTAGATTTTCCTTGGAATTATATGGCCTTTAGTGCTTTAAGTTGATTACTAATCAGAATTTTTCTCTTTTTAGGGCTTTATCATGGTTTGCTGTTGGCTGCTACTACTATTGTATCAAGAAATACGATCAATCACACCGTTATTTCAGGTATACCTCAGATGTTATTAATAGAATCCCAATTAAAATTATCATACTTTTGAGCTGCCATACCTCTGCTAAGTGTTTCAACTATAATTTGTTGGTTTTTTTTTGTCTATGAATTGGAACATAAGTGTAAAAGCTTGATATTCTTAGTTTATTACCTTTTAGTTAGTAGATTTTTATGTTCTCTGCCCTAGCAAGTAGGCTATAGCAAATTTTCAGTTGCAATATTGGTGTTGATTTGTGCCCAATGAGCCCTAAGTCCACTGGCACCTCCTCTTATAAGTCTTAGGTGGAGGGTGAGGTCTTGAGTTCAAGATCCATTGATTGCATATGTAACTTATAAAAAAAAGGGTGTTGGTTTGTTGATACTTCTGTTATAATGCTTCAAATCCTACGTCAATGGTCTTGTTTTTTGCCAAGTCAAATCGCTTGATCATGGTTGGTTTAACTTCATGACTTCAATCATTTGTCACATTATTTTTTATTATTAATAAATTGCTAAGTGAGACAGGCACCCAATGAGTTTTGAATCCATGACCTCACCCTCTACCCATTCTTTGTGGAAGAAGTTCTATTTGAAGCAGAGCTCATTCATGGGCTTTTTGTTTTTAAAATCTCTATGGTCTTTTAAGCTAGGAAGCACAGTCATGGCAAAAATGGCAGCGTCTGTAGAGTGTCCTTCAATTTTTTTTTTTTTTTTTTTAAGTGGGACATGGCATCAACATGGTTGTGATGCACTCAACACGACTGACAACAAAATTAAAAAGGAAAAAAAAATCAGCGTTTACTTCCCTACCACAATAACCATTGTTGATTAGTAGAACAAAGGCTTAAAACAAATCTCTCTCTTTCTCACTCTCACACTCAGTTCTCTCTCTCTCTCTCTGCATTGAGCTGTTGACCATCTTTGCTTCGTCAATGTCAGATCAGCGACCCAATATTGCCATTGGTCATTGTTAGCGTCAGATCAGTGACCCTTTTGATTTC
This sequence comes from Quercus glauca, assembly GCA_023736055.1. Lineage (NCBI taxonomy): Eukaryota > Viridiplantae > Streptophyta > Magnoliopsida > Fagales > Fagaceae > Quercus > Quercus glauca. Next base: position 41,431,661 of record CM043322.1, on the reverse strand, counting down.
TCCAAGCTCTGTTGCTGATTGCTCCTCAGTAAACCCAATTCATTGTTTATCTAAACTCTATTGCCTACCTGCCCCTGTTCTGTTCTCTAATGCTTTTGAATTTTTTTTTCTATAGTGTTCTACTGAGTACTCTCTCTTTTTGCTAAATACTGAGTATTATCTCATATCTATGAAGACAAGGGGTTTTAATATACTTTTTAAAATTATTATATAGTATAAGAGTTTTGGTTAAGTATTTAAGATTGTTATTTGCCAACAAATTGTGATCTGATTAAAATTTTTACTTTTAATCATTCTTTGATTAATTGTTAAAAATTATTATTTATTAGTACTTTATGGTCAATTTTCTACTAAAAATAAAATATGTTAGTTAAAAGTTGTCATTTAGTTGTATTTATTTATTTAATTTTGAAGTTGAATTATATGTAGATAAAATTACTACCAAAAAAATTTGATTCATACTAAATTAGTAATAAATTATGCCCTAAAATATATAAAATTATTTAATTGCCGTGTCCCCGCCGTATCTTGAGAACTTCCGTGTCCTTGTGTCTAGTGTCATGTCAGTGTCTACGCTTCCTTGCTTTTAAGTAGGTTTGTGTTTGTTATTTTTCTCCAAACACATGGATTTATTTATTTTTACAATGTGTTTGAGCTCAAAAAATTTTCAGACATCTATTAATGGATATTATTTATAGGTTGGATTCTCTTGGCTGCCTCAAGTTTGGGGCTTGATCCTGCCCAAATGTGATCTGGTGTCTGCTCTTTTTATTTTTCTTCTCACATTATAGGTGATCATCTTTTTGAAATTATTACAGAAGCACCAAATGCTTTGGGAATCTCAGTGATTCTTTGTTTGAGTTGATTATAGTTTATTAATTATTTGGTAAATTTATTGTACCTTATTGCTTTTTGAAGCTGTTTCTGACTTGAGATTAATCTGGGAAAGTCCAAGATAGTCCCTGTGGGGGATGTACCTCATATGGAAGAGTTAGCTCAAAATTTGGGGTGTAAAATTTCTGCCATACCACTGAATATTTGGGGTTACTATTAGAAGCTCATTTCATATGTAAGGCTATTTGGGATGGAATTTTGGAAAGGAATGAAAAATGATTGCAAGTTGAAAAATTAGAGTGGTAGGCTCACTCTAATTAAAAGTATGCTCTCTAGTCTCCCTACTTATTTTATGTCTCTTTTCCCACTTCCTTGTTTGGTTGCAAATAGAAAGGAAAAAAATTCAAAGGAACTTCCTTTGGGGTGGTTTGGAGAATGAATATAAATTCCACTTGGTTAATTGGGAGGTTATTTGCCAACCCATTCATTTGGGTGGTTTGGGCATAAAAAAACTGATGGTGTTCAACCAGGTCTTATTAAGTAAATGGTTGTGACGATTCAGGATAGAAACTGGCTCTCTTTGGTGGGAAGTGATTGGGATTAAATATGGCATTGCTAAGGGGGGGCTGGTGTACAGAGAAGGTGGGAGGCAATTATGGGGTTAGCTTGTGGAGATATATAAGCAAAGGGTGGTCTGATTTTTCCAAGAGCATAGCTTATGATGTGGGGACAGGTCATAAGATTAGTTTTTGGCTGGGTAGATGGTGGGGAGATGGTCCTGGCATGTTTAATGTGGCTGGTTTGGACGGAACGTAATATACGCATCTTTGAAGACAGTGAGAGAACCATAGATCTTTTAAAAGCTCCTCTTCGGTACTTTGTTTCAGTGGGTGCGTGTCTGGGGGTTTTACGAATTGTATTTCCATTTCTGAATTCTTACACTCTATTAGATTAAGTTTTTGAACCTGCTGTATTTTTTCTTGATCAGAATGTTCGCCATCGTGAACATGATGCTCGGCATTTTTGAATTAAAGTTTTATTACGTATAAAAAAAAATGGTGGGGAGATGGGTCTTTTAAAGATAAGATTCCTGGAACTTTTTGCAACTGCCAAGAATAGAGATGACACTGTTGCAGGTTATTTGGGTTTGTCCAATGGGTGGCCCCAATGGAATCCCACCTGCATTCGGCGTCTTTGTGATTGGGAGTTAGAATCTAGGGATTCCTTCTTGCCAGAAATGTATTCTGCCAAGGTAAGTCTTTTACAGGAAGACAGGTTGGTTTGGACTCCATCTAAAATCTCAAGGTTTTTCTGAGTATTCCTACTGCATAATTTTGAGTGGAGGGGATTGTTTCTTTTTTCCCCCTTGGAAAGAGGTATGGTGGGTTAGAGTACCTCCTAGTGTTGGTTTCTTTGTTTGGTCCACTGAGAAAGGGAAGATTTTAGCTACAGATAGTCTCAGGAGGAGTATGGTGATTCCCAACTGATGTATTATGTGTGAATCTGATGGGGAGGATATAGATCACCTGTTTTTGCATTGTGCTGTTATGGGCGAGTTATGGGCTTTCAATTCTGACACTCATGGGAATTAGTTGGGTGATGCTTAGGAGGGTTCCAGATTTAACCATTAGTTGGAATGGACTGTGTTCTTAGAAGACATACTAGTATTTGGGGGCTATTCCTGTGTTTGATGTGGACTATTTGGAGGGAAAGGAACCTGCAAAATTTTGATGGACACAAACGCTTGATTATTCAACTCAAATCTCAGTTGTTGGGGTTTCTTATTTTCTTTGAGTGGCACTGACAGCATGTATATTCTTCTGCTGCTGGATCAGAATTAGATATTCTGGCATATCTAGACAGATTGTATTTTGCTTAATTCTTTGTTTTCTGGTGAGTGTCCATTGTATACTCCTAAAAAAATAAAAAGAAGGAAGCCATGAGTGCTTTGTTTCTTGCTCTAAGTCATTATATAAATCTTTCTTGTAGTCATGTCACTAATTTGATTAACTTTACATTATTGTGAATCAAACTGAAATCTCATTGGCTTTATTTTTTACTGATAAAGGAAAAAAAAAAAATTCTCATTGGCTTTGGTGTAATCCACAGCAAGGCTACAAATTTAGATGGAACATTTCCGCCTGCTTGGATAGGTTATGGAAATGCATATGCTGCTCGAGAAGAGGGTGATCAAGCAATGTCGGTATATCGCACTGCTGCCCGCTTATTTCCAGGGTATTGTGTTGTTCCACTGGGCTCTTCTTTTTAGTGAAATATTATTGAAATATTTTTTTCAGCCACTTGGCTGTATATTGAAGAGAACATATTTGGATTATAAATTTTAGTTGACCTTGCTTGACTCTTTGTTTAACATGCTCATAACTTTTGTTTTTCTTATTCTCTAAAATTTCTATTTTTGTTGAGTTGAAATTTGACCATAATAGTTTGAAATTTTTTCCTCTTTTTAAAACTTTTCTCATCTTGGTTAAGTAAATAGGGTTATTGTCCGTATGTACGCGGCTTTAACATTGCCACAGTAATGAGCTTTGCTCAAATGATACTCCTTCCTTGTGAGAGCAAAGTAAAGGCTGAAGTTGTGGGGTTCAAGATTCATTGAGTGCTTGTGTAACTTGCCAATAAAAGGTATTTAACATAGCCATGTCTAGAATTTTGTTAACCTGGATCTTTTGGGTTGAACATTATAATAGCAACAGGAGTTTCACGTCTTATCTACAAGTTATTGTCAACAAGAAGAATGATTTTTTTTTTCTACAGCAAAGGATTAATACCTTATACGGATATGCTCAAGATAGTCGAAGGTTAAAGGTGACCTTAAGGTGCCAAGGCCTTGTATGGCCCGGGGAGTGAGGTGCCATAAAGGTGCTAGCCCGATTGAAGCGAGATGCCAATTCTAAATATAGTTGCTATATATATAGATTTTAAATTTTATTTATCTAATGTATTGAACTATTATAATTAAGTGTCTCTGATAGTCTGACCTGTGTTGCATGTAGAAACTAGGTCTATTAATTGATTTGAACATAGGCTTTACTCAGTTTAGGCTCTATTAATTAATCTAATTATAGGTTTTGCAACAGGCTTTTGTAAATAAATAATTTAACAATAAGTTCTACAACCAGTTAATATAAATTAATAATCTAACAATAGGTTCTACAACAAGCTTCTATAAATAATTAATCTAACAATAGGTTTTTACAACAAACTTGTATAAAAATAAATAAATAAAAAGAACTATCAAAGCTAAAGCCTAAAAGACTACATGATTGAAAATTTAAAATATTAAAAAAAAAGTTCTAAATTGATGAGGAAATAAAGAGGTATTATAGAAAAGGAGGGGGGGAAGAGATGGAATAGAGCTGCCTGAGAGGTGAGAGTGAGAGAGAGAAAGGGGAAAGAAATAAACAAAAAAAGGGATGAGTATAGTTGCCAGATAGAGAGTGAGGAAATAAAGAATGAGGGGAGCTGTTTGTGAGAGAGAGAGTAAAGAAAATTTTGTTGATGATAAAAAAAAATGTCTAAAGTATACAGGCAATTTACTAAAGAGCATTCAAACAGGAAAGAAAAGAAGAAAAATTAACAAAGACACAGGCAATCTAGAAAGGATATCAAATCTGGGTAACACTCATGGGATTGCAAGAAAGCATAATTCCAAGCGAATAACATGCCAACCAGCTGTGACTTAATCTGATCCATCGACCTTTCTTTATCTTCAAAGACGCGTGAGTTCCTTTCTCTCCAAAGTGTTTGCATTAAACTAGGAGTCACTCTCCGGATAGGCAACTGGCCCTTTTTTACATGCAGACCAGTCCAACTCAGCAGCAAGTCCGACACCCGTCAAGACATCACCCAGGCACCGCAATAAACCCCAGTGTTCTCGAGCTGTCTGGCAATGTAGAAATAAATGGTCAATTGTCTCTCCATTAGAGTTACACATACTAAACCAATCTGGGATAATAATAACCCACTTCTGTAGATTGTAGATTGGATAATGATCCTTTAAAGGTGAATCTCCCCACCATCTATCATGCCAAAATTGAATTCTATCCCCTGCTCCTATCTCATATTTCACTTTACTGGCAAACTTTTCCCATCCCTTACTAATATACTTATATAGGCTCACACCATATGTCCCATCCACAAAATTTGTTCGCCAACCACCCGGGGAAATTCCGTACTTGGCAGCAATCACCCTACGCCATAAACCAACAATCTTCTAATGGCCAAACCTCACTCCTAGATGGGATAACAGGCTGAATTCCAATTTCAAGATGGAATTTAAACTCATGGTCTTGCTAGTGGCCACAAGTCTTTGTTTTGTTAGAACTTTGTTATAGCGTAATTTTTTTTTTGGTTTGACTTTAAGGGGGTTGTGATTGCAAGCTCATCCCCCACTAACTTCATTTAGAGTATGTGTTTGCCATATTTTTTTTAATGCCAAATTTCGTAACCGCCACTATTTCTCAATGGCTCATTGCTGTTGAATATAAGTGAGCCTCTTTCCTCAATGCCTTGAACATGTTTAAGGTGCTCACCTTGCTCACCTGGGCTCTAAAGGCGAGTGCCTCTCCTTGCCTGGGCGCCTAAGTGACTACCATGTGCAACCCTAGCTTGCCCAAAGTCTGGGTTGGGTTCAGGACCTTCAGATTGGTCTTGAAAATTTTTTCCAAGATGCACCCCTATTAGCATTATTGCCGCATAAAGTTGTCTCTTTGTCTTAATCAAAATTGTGTAACAAATATGTGATTATTTCCATGGTGGTGCATATGCCTAGCGTTCAGTTCATTTTTACTCAAGTGATGCATCAAGGATATCTGCTTTTATTTATAAATTGTTACTTTACAGGTTAAATCTTGATATTCACTTATTCCAGGTGCCATTTACCAACTTTATACATTGGGATGGAATACATGCGAACCCACAGCTTTAAGCTTGCTGAGCAGGTTACTCACCCTCTTGAATACATTGGCAAATTGACATTTTTGGTTTTGGTTTTTCAAGAATGTGAATTCATCCTGTGTTCTGTTAGTGGAAGAGTACTTTCTGAACTTGTATTGTAGATATTGCTGTTTAAGTTTGACACAAGCTTCATACTTATTTTCTAAGATGATGTTGGTAGACTTCTTTGTTAAGTATTGAGTGTATAGGGTTGAAAGTCATGGTGTTTTTAGTTCTCCAAAAAAAGACTGAATTATTTGTTACATCGTCTTTGCAGATACATACATGTGTTTAATTATATAAAATCTATCCTAAGAGAAGAAAAAGTATGAAGCTAATCATATCATGCTTGTATGAAATAATATCATATCATGTTCAATTTGTATGTATCTTGAAGCATGATATAAAATCCAAGCATGATATAAACTCACAAATTGAACACATTTTTTCTTGAAGCATGATATAAAATCACAAATTGAACACATTTTTTCTTTATTTTGTTAGATAGTAATGCTTATGAAATAATAGAGGTTATTGGCATAGAGGATACAAAAATTGGCATGAAATACATGACCCCAAACTTTTTTTATCGGACTTTGTTTTTCAATTTAACCAAGTTTTTAAGTTACGAGTTCTAATTGTATAAAAACTTCTAGAAAAAGTAAGATATGAAACAAAATTAATAAAGAAGATAATATTTATCTTTCTGTGTAGTTTGGAACGCGTGTATTCTAATTGCTACCTTTTTTCCTAATAAAATTATTTTACTTATCAAAAAAAAGGATGAAGGCAAATATATATTTTTGGTAAGTGAAAGAAGACATGTTTTACACCATTGATGTCGCCCTCGTGGACTTTTGTATCATAACTTTATGCAAATATTTTACAACTTATCTTAAGAGCAAAAGGAACTCTACCTAAATAAACTGAAAGTAACCATTAGAGGCTAGATAGTGTTTTATTTTGGTTTATTTATTTTAAAGAGATATTTCAACTCAACTTACCCTTATTCCCAACTGTTGAAGGTTGATTATGTTGGTCCTTTTTTTCCACTTAGCCCTATCTAGGGCCATATCAACTAGGTTGCACGGACACGCCATTTTTGGCGTCGTGTCGGTGTCGGATACGTGTCGAACACTGGAACGGGTACGACTCGCCGGATTCCCGTGTCCGGCGAGCGTCCTCTTTTTTTTTTTTTTTTTTTTTTTTTTTTTTTTAAATTTCTCCAACACGCGCCGACAAGGCTTCGACACGGCTCCGACGCGGCTCCGCCGCGGCTCCGCCGCGTCCGACACGCCAGCAGTGAAGAAAAAGAAAAAGAAAAAAAAAAAGAAAATCAAAGATTTTAAGTCTGAGAAGCAAGGAAGACAATTCCGTATGCCGGAACTTACCGTTCCGGCATGTTAAACGGTACAGAAACACTACTGATTCGTACCGCCCAAAATACCGGGGTATTTCGGCAGTTCCGGCGAATTCCGGTGTGTTTCAGCAATAAACTTGTTCCGGGCCAGTACAAGATGAATGAGTTTTTTTTTTTTTCCTGAGTATTTTTGGTACTTACATATCTTTATCTTTGGAGTGTTGGATGACCATGATAGTCCAAATTTCAGCTTGCAGGATCATCCCTCACTTCTTCCTCCTTTCAACAGAGCAGACGGTTTAGGTGGACTATCCTTTCTCTTCTTGTTTTCATTTCAGTGAGCAACTCCCTGTTTTCTCTACATCCTTGAAAGACAGAGTCCCATTTTATTTTAAAATGAGACAAGTTTTTATTTTTCGGTCAAAAGGGTGAACGTATTGGGACATGCGCCTCAACAGAGCCTTACTTTTTTGTTTTTCTTCATGGCATCAGATGGATCATGTGCATTTACTGTGCACCATCAAGTTTTGACACTTGATGTGGTACAGAGCTTACTTTGGTGTTTTATATATATATAAAATATATATATGTATATATATATTTTTTTTTTTCTTTAAGTTATAAGTTATAACGCGGGTTTTTTTTTTAATCTCACTCTTACAGGTAATGTATTTCTTTAATTAGCCTTTTGTTTTGTTTTATAAATTATAATATTTATTATGAATTTAGTGATTTTTATTTTTGTGTGTCCTGCTATAGTTTTATTTATTTATTAAAGTTAAATATTATGTATTATTGTACTACTTTGGGTGTTGGTTTACTTATTTGTAATTCTTACATAATTTAAATTCTAGACATAAGCGTATTTTATGTCTAAAAATATTAAAAAATATGCCTAAATATAAAATATAATTAATTATTTAACCGCCGTGTCGTGTCCTTATTTTTCAAAAATTGCCGTATCCCCGTGTCCGTGTCCGTGCAACATAGCATATCAATTGTTAATTATTTGATAATCATGTCTTTCTTTATAATTTCTATCAATGTCATTTTTGGCCATTTTGTTCCTTCTGCATTTTCATAATCTCTCTTTTGGATTGGTTCATTTGTATCTGTTACGAATGTCCAAACAATCTAAAAATACTCTCCCTCATTTTATCTTCAATTGGTTCATTTCCCCTCCTCACGATAATTGTGTTTCTTATCGTATCTTTCCTAGTTTGCTACATGTCCATCTTAACATTCCCATATTTTCCACACTCATTTTTCTTATATAGAAAGTTCATTTTTCTCCTGTTGGCTGGTTTGCTACCCAATATAGGACTCCTAATCCTAACTGATTTTAATGGAAAAAGAATAAGCACTTTTAGAAAATTAAAATTTGTAAAACAAGTGCATACGTTTTACAAGAATTTTGTATTTCTTGAAGACTTCTACATTCAAAATTTTTAGCAAGGATGTGAATTAACAAACCCTGTAGACAACTGAGTAATAATTTAGATTTTAGAAAATTGGATTTTTAAAATTTCCAATTGGCAAAATACCCCCTTATCATATTCCTACCAATTGGAATATCCTGAATAAACCTTGTCTGAACACCTTTCTGCTTAATATCCACAACTTCATTCTCCCATTTAATTGAGAGCATTATAATTATAATGGTCTTTGATTTGTTCGTGGTTAGGATTTGGAGTGTGTGAAATTGATGTGTAACCCTTGCTTGTAAATGAAGAGAGTTGTATCATTCTCTATTAAGTCATTAAGGAATACTAAAACGGTGAAACCTATAGTTGGGTTATAAAGAGGAGACACCGGTGGATTGTTTGGGAACATAATCTAGCCTTATTAGTTCCTCGTTATTAATGTTTTTATCATCTAACTCTATTGATTTTTATTTTTTAAGTAGCTTGGTGGCTTCTCTATTGACCTCTTCATGATTTTTTATCAAACTTTCAAAAATTTGATAGACCTATTTTTCTTTAGTTTTTCATGCAGGCAAAGACAATATGCCCTTCAGATCCACTTGTGTATAATGAACTTGGTGTTGTCGCTTATCATATGAAAGAGTAAGGATTTTTGGCCTCATGAAATATTATGCCCGTGTTATGCGTAATATTCTTGTGAGATGTATTTTCTTAGAGTTAGTGTTTTGTGTTTAAAGCTTCTATTATATACAAGATGGTAAGTACCTAAAACTATAGAAGTTTGACTTTTAGATATACAAGATGGTAAATACGCAAAGCCTGGATGCCTACACACCCACACCCACACCCACACCCGGGGTGCCTAGCAGTGAGGGAGTGACTCTGGTTTGACTCCTACCTGAGGCATTTCGTGATTTACCTGATGCTCAGTGGGGGTGTGTAGGAATCTGAGGTTTGCCCCCCAGGGGTGGTCCCACTGGCCCAAACCTTGAGGGGGTTCCTCGTCATAAAATAAATAAATTAATAAATGAAAATAAAAGCTAAATTACCAATTGATCCCGAAAGCTTAAGTTGTCAGGAAATGATGAATTTAAACATTTAACCAGTTTTCTAATAAACCTTTTCTGCCTGTGAAATTTCTACTTTTAAAGTTTGACAAATGGCATAGATAAACATCTAACTTCGGAGGTCTGTTAATTGTTTTCAAGTTTGTAGAAGTTCTTGAAGTTAATCAGTAAGGCTTGATGTAAGGTTTTACCAGGTTTAGGTATTCACTTTGTAGAATTTTGTGAAATTTTGCAGAAGTTAAAAAAATACTCTTTTCTTAAATTCAAAATTCAAATTTACTTTACATATAAAATTCTTCCACTTTGTTAGTATGTGAAGTGTGAACTACTAACTAGTTATGAGCTTCTCGATACTGGATGACTTAAATGATGAAAATTTTGCAAACTTAGTTATGTTCCTGATCTTGATTAATTAATTTACCACTAGAATAGAGATGTGACAATTGAAAGTTAGGTGACTTTAATGCTTTTTTTGTTTTGTTTTGTGGATTTAATTGATTCTGTATAATTATTTTTACTGGTGAGCAAATTACATGCAAGGAAGTGTCATTGGAGCCAGAGCTCTTTGGCCAAAGGGTAGTTCTTTTTCTCATTGATGAGGGCTCTAAGTGTAATTTGCTTGTACTTGATTTATCATTGAGTTATAGCTTAACTGGTACTTTCTCCTCCCATAATAATGGGATGGAGGGTGAGGTCATGGTTGAAGACCCACTAGGTACGTGTAACGTACCAATAAAAAAAATTGCTGGTAGTTGATTGCTTTGTCATCACTCTCATATTGTCAGTAGTTTGAGGTTTTGTTCCTATGAAAGTGGGGCTTAACTTTTTTCTCCTCCTTTAGAATTGAATTATCTTTTTTGAAGAGGAAAAGACTGCAAGAACATGAAGCATAAACTTGAAAGGCTTTGCTCTTAAGATAACTATAAGCACTACACAAATGCATGGTATAAATTCATCTAGATTACTCCAAAAAAGAACGTGGAAAAGATGCGAAGATAATGAAGCTGTCTTTGAGAGTAGATTTAACTTTGTACCCAATTCATAAGATGATTGATACTGAAGCAAGACAGCCCACACTTGATATGATACTTCTTCATCCAAAAATAGCACTTATATAAACGTTCTGATTTGTGCAAGCCTCAAAACTAGCAATAGTTGACGGCTTGACACTTAATTGATAAAATTGACCTCCAAGTACCAATCTCAATTATCCCAATTCCTAAGTCCCTGCTCTCTTCAAAATTACTCAAAAACACTAATCAATTAAGCCTGATGCAGAAAATGCAGGCTTAAGAGATGAATGTTGAGAATTGATCAATTAAACCCATTTTGTCCTGTACGGAGAGCCTGTTCCGAAAACTTAAATGTGATAAATCAGGTGAAAGAAAGGTTGATATCTCGAATAAAATTCTGATATATTGTTGAATAATTTTGACTAGCAATTTTTTGTATTTTGGTTCAGGTATAATAAAGCTGCGTTGTGGTTCGAGAAGACTTTGGCTCATATTCCATCCCCTTTAAGTGAATTATGGGAACCAACCGTGGTTAATCTTGCTCATGCATACCGAAAGTTAAAGTATGTCTCTAAAATGGTTCTTGGGGCTGTTTTTACTTCCTGGAATTTTTTTTGCTAATCACCTTCTTGAAACTTGAAGATAACTTTGTCTGATTCTTTTTTATTGTGGTATTACAAAGGAAACATAGATGACTATGTAATGTAGTACTTCTGTAGTCAATTATCTTTCATTGTCTTGTTGCCTCTTTACCTGTTATGGCTGAAATTATTCTGACAGTTTTAGAGAACAATATTGCACTTGTAGGCGCTTTTGATACACTGACCTTTTTTCATAGTATATTGACAAATAATGTTCCTCCTGCCCCTCATACAATTTCCCTTGGGGCCAAAACTTAACAAACACCATCCCCCCCCACCCCCCCCCCCCCCCAAAAAAAAAAGAAAAAAAAAAGAGGGGCATTATAATTGTATTAGATAACTATTTATTGATGTTTCACATATTGCTGATGTCACTTAGGATGGCATTTTGAACGTTGCTGGCAATATCTTACCTTGATCCTATGGAAGGAGCCAAGATATGCTTAAAACATTCATGATACTAAGTTACATAATAAAAAATAAAACATAGTATCTCATGTAAAGGTCCATTATGACAAGTGGATGCATATTTTTTCTCTACTCAGCATTTGGTTTAGGGAGTCTAATATTATGCCTTCGGAATCCAGATTCTTGGTAATGTGTTGCATGAGAACCTAGATCCCCCAGAATATAACTATGCCCACGAAAGTAGCTTCTACGACACCGCTTTTGTTCGAAGTTTATGGGGAAGTCCTTTCATTGATTGGGATGCTTTGAATGCTGTCCAGACTTCGGGAGGGTCCTGCTGATTTGGGACGAGGGTTTTTGAAAAGATGGATGTAATTGTTGGACAGTTTTCTGTTAGTGTCTTATTGAGAGGGGTGGTGGATGACTTTGTTTGGGCCTGTACAGGTGTTTATGGCCCCAATGATGATGGACAGTAGTCTATTTTGTGGGAGGAGTTATTACGGGTGATGGCCCATGGCATGGTGTTTAGTAGGTGATTTTAATATTATCAGGTACCCAAGTGAAAGACTTGGCTGTGAGTCGTTCAGCCCTGCTATGTTTGCATTCTTAGACTTTATAGAGAGTAATTCTTTAGTTGATTTACCGTTAGAGGGGGTTTCCTTTACATGGTTTAGAGATTCTGGTATCCCCTCTATGTCAAGAATTGACAAGGCTTTGGTTTCTCTAGATTGGGAGGAACATTTTGAGAATACATCCCAACGGGTGCTTTCTTGTGTTATTTCAGATTACTATCCTGCTTTTGTTGGAAGCTGGTGTTGTTCGACAAGGCTGAAGTGCCTTTAAATTTAAAAACAGGTGGCTGCAAGCTGAGGGTTTTGTTGATAGAGTTCAGCAATGGTGGATTGGTTACAGTTTTACGGGCTCTCCAAGTTTTATTTTGGCACAAAAGTTGAAGGCTTTGAAAGCAGATTTAAAAAAGTGGAACAGGGAGGTGTTTGGTGATTTGGCTTTTAGAAAGAAGAATTTGCTGACTGAACTTATGGGTTTAGATGCAAGAGAGGAGTTGGTGGGTCTATCGAATGAGGATCAGACTCGTCATATTTAGCTCAAAAGGGACATAGAACAGTTGGCCTCTCTTGAGGAAATTTCTTGGAGGCAAAAGTTTCGTGCTTTGTATGTGAAGGAGGGAGATAATAATACTCATTTCTTTCATAGATTAGCAAATTCTCATAGAAATGCTAATCAAATTAAGAGGATAGAGGTGGATGGTGTTCTTTACGAGGATGAGGCTGATGTGCGCTCTCAGTTAGTTCTCTTCTACCTGGGGTTGTATGAGGAAACTGAGGTGGCGCGCCCTACTATGGATGGGTTAGAGTTTGCTTGTATTAAAGAAGAAGAGAGGTTGTCCTTAGAGGAGTTCTCGAAGGAGGAAGTTATCCAAGTCATAAGGGAGATGGAGGGTGATAAAACCCTTGGTCCTGATGGTTTCACCATGGCTTTTTTTCACAAATGTTGGAGTGTTGTGGAAAAGGATGTCATGGATTTTTTTTTGATTATTTTCGTCGACACTCTGTATTTGAACGGTCCATGAATGCTTCGTTTCTCACTCTAATTCCTAAAAAGTGTAATGCCGTTAATATTAAAGATTTTTGCCCTATCAGTTTGGTGGGTAGTGTGTACAAGCTGCTGTCCAAGGTGTTGGCTAACAGGTTGAGGGCGGTTTTGGATAATCTCATTTCTGAGACTCAAAATTCTTTTGTTGGTGGAAGACAGATTCTAGATTCAGTGCTCATTGCCAATGAATGCCTAGATAGTAGGGTGAAAAGCCGGTTACCAGGTGTGGTTTGTAAGCTTGATATTGAAAAGGCATACGACCATGTGAATTGGGAGGCCTTGTTTTATCTATTGGGGAGGATGGGTTTTGGATTGAAATGGAATGGGTGGATTAAGGCTTGTGTCACTTCTGTCCGATTTTTAGTCCTAGTAAACGGTTCCCCTGAAGGTTTTTTTGGAACCTCTCATGGGTTGAGACAAGGTGACCCATTATTCCCGCTTTTGTTTCTCTTGATTATGGAGGTTTTAAGCAAACTTTTGAGGAAGACAGGAGGAGAGCAATCTTATTCGGGGTTTTCATGTGGGAGCAGTGAATTCTGTCGTGTGCGTATCTCCCATTTGTTATTTGCTGATGACACTATTTTATTTTGTAATGCTTCTAGGGAATAGACGTTGTCCATAAGGCTGGCATTGTCTTGTTTTCAGGCTTTTACAGGTTTGAAGGTCAATGTTGAGAAAAGTGAGATTGTCCCTGTTGGGGAGGTGAATAATCTAGATGCACTGGCTAATATTCTTCAATGTAGAGTGGGCAATTTTCCTATAAAATATTTGAGGATGCCGTTGGGAACTTCTTTTAAGACAGCTTCAATTTGGAATCCCATTTTGGAGAAGATGGAGAAGAAATTATTAGGGTGGAAGCGTCTCTATTTATCTAAGGGTGGTAGGCTCAGATTACTGAAGAGTACTCTCTCAAGTCTTCCAACGTATTTTTTTTTGTCTCTTTTTACTATTCCTAAAGTTGTGGCTTTTAGATTGGAAAGTATTCAGAAAAATTTTCTTTGGGGGTCTTCCGAGGGGAGTTTCAAATACCCTTTTGGTGGCTTGGGAAAATGTGTCTACCCATGGATTTGGGTGGTTTGGGGATAAGAAGTATTGTGTCGTTTAACCAAGCTTTATTAGGGAAATGGTTGTGGAGGTATGGTCATAAAATTACCCATCTTTGGCGGAGAGTAAGCTCCACAAAATATGGTGAGGGCTAAGGGGGATGGATTTCTAAAGTTTGTAGGAGGGCTCATGGATGTGGTCTTTGGAGAAGCATTCATGAAGCGTGGGAGAGTTTCTCTAAGCATTTGTCTTTTGTTGTGGGTGATGGCACTCATATTCGCTTTTGGCACGATAGGTGGATTGGTGATAATACCCTAAAAAACCTCTACCCGAAGCTCTACATGCGTTCAACAGCCAAGGATGCTTGTATTTTTGAGGTTTTGTGGACTCCAGAGGGGGGTACTGTTAGAGTGTGGGATTTAAGGTTTTATAGAGTTTTTGAAGACTAGGAACTAACTGCATCTTGTTCTCTCCTTCAGTTCATCCAATCTGGTATTCCTCGGGGTGAAAGGAGCGAGTCTTTGTTGGTGCCTAAAAGGAGATGGTAAGTTTGACCCTCGGTCTTACTACCATGCAATTCGGGGTACTCCAGATTCTTTGTTTCCTTGGAAGGGTGTTTGGAAACCAAAGGTTCCTAAGCGAGTGGCTTTCTTCTTGTGGACAGCTGCTCATGATCGGATTTTCACTTTGGATAATCTCATGTTTAGGGGTCGCCCTTTGGCAAATCGGTGTTGTATATGTTGTTGTGATGAGGAATCGGTGGACCACCTTCTTCTTTATTGTCCTGTTACACATTCCTTATGGACTCTTATGCTTTAGGCTTTTGGTATAAATTGGGTTACCAGGATCGGTGGCGGGATTGTTATTTTGCTGGCATCAGTGGCTTGGGAAGCACATATTGAGCATCTAGAATTTGATTTCCGGCTACTTAATGTGCACTATTTGGTTGGAACGAAATCATCGTTCCTTTGAGGACACTGAGAAGATGTTGGATGAGTTAAAGGATTTATGCCGATGTAGTCTTTTTGAGTGGTCTCGATGTTGGGGATTTACTGATCATTCTTCTCTCTTTGAGTTTATGTTGTCCCTTAGATTAGTTTCCTGATTTCCCTTTTTTTTGCTGTTTGTTTTATCTTTTTCTTGTTCATTATCATTAACATCTTGTACTATTTCCTATTTTTTTATTAATAATAGTTATTTGTTTACCTTTCAAAAAAAAAAATGTTTGGTTTGTTCTTAGGAATCCATAGGAATTATTTGTTCTTCCCAAAATATCCTTAGGATTATTGTTATGATTCTAGTGTCTCACATGACTTAAGTATAAGCTTAATCATGAGTGTATAAGCTCTTGGCACCCTCTCCTTCCAAGCCGGTTTTCAAGAGTGAGTTCTACTTATGGATTTGTATTATTTGGTATCAAAGCCAACCACCATGTCGAGTAATCAAACGTAGCTTGTTGAGTATGAGATCAAATGAGTTGTGGCTTTGTGGTTGGATCGCGGAGTGGATGACCTAGAGGCTAGATTAAAATGTCTTACTAAGTCATTGAATAATTGATAGGTGAATGGAGCCACCATGTGGCTTAAGTGTAACCTTAACCATGTGTATATAAGCTTGTGAGCACTTTTCCCTTGCAAGCCGGTTTTCAAGGGTGAGTTTTACTTATGGGTTTGTATCAATTGTGAACACCATGTCTATAGCAAATAACTAATAAGAAAAATAATGTGAGTTGTGAATTAATTCAATCTCTTAACATAATAGCCCAACTTTCCAAATAACACATACCAGAAAAAAAAAATACAAGAGATAATAATTATTGTAAAAAGTTTACTCCAACCCACTACATGGAGGATAAAGCCCTCCACTTGTACTTTTAGTCACAGGACCTGACCATAAGCACACAATTAAGGAGATAGATGTTTGATTAGGAAAAACAAAAACTTTTCTACTTTTGTTAGTCAAAGGTCATTAAATTGCAAGTATAATTGTCACTTAAAAAAAAAAATAGAACTTTTGCAAGCCATGAGAATGTGGAAACTTTTTAAAAAGGGAATCTACATTCCCACCAAAGTGAGGTTTGATGGGAATTTAGATGCCCATAAGCATTTGGATTCCTTTGAGCTATTTGCAATCAAACATGGGAATATTTGGGAATCTTGAGAGAATTTCTGGGAATCCTAAAATATCATCCCAAATCAAATGAGTACTTAGTCTGATGTTCATCATGAATGGGGTACATGGAGGTGCTAAATGTGTTTTTTGTTTGCACATGAGAGTGGTAATGGTGGTGGGGGATGTTAATGTGCTTTGTTTTTGAGGCACATTGGTATTTGGTTTGGTGGGTTAGAGGGGTGGCTGGTGGCTGTGTTGCTGGTGTGGTGGCTGCAAAGGCTGTGGGTGTGAGCTGGTGATAGTGCTGTTATGGTGTTCTGTTACTGGGGATGCAGTGGTGCTGCTTGGTTAGGTGTGGAGTTAAAAGTTATGGCAGCTGCGTATTGTCTTGGGCAGTTTTCTCTTTTTGGTTGGTGGGTTGCAGGCTAGGCATGGGCAGGAAAGGGTCTTCCAATTAAACTGTCAAGCAGTCTGACTGGTATATAAATAGCCTGTGTTGTCACTAGCTTGGAGCTCTCTATAAGACATTCACTAGTGAAGGATTTTGACAAGTAGTTGGTTTTTACCTGGAGATGTTAGTATCTTTCTGTTGCTTATATATTTTGTATTTTTAATGCTTTTATTGTGTCCTTATTTAGGTGAGTTTCACATCCTCTATGCTGAAACAAAGTTCTCTTACTGATTTACGTTTTCATGTCTCATTTAAAAAAAAAAAAAGTCTTCCTTGTTGTGTTGCCTCGGGTTTTATTCGTAATTTTAAGGTGGATATGATTATGCTAGTACTTATCATAGAAACCTAACATGTCTCAGGATGTACCATGAAGCAATTTCACATTATGAGAAAGCACTTGCGTTATCAACAAGAAGTGTGAGCACTTATGCAGGTCTTGCATACACTTATCATTTGCAGGTATCTACGGTTTTCCAATGCTCTTATATGTTTGTTTCCATTGTCTTCATTAGAATGTCCTCTGCTTTCCTCTAGAAATAAGTGCTCAGTTGTAGCAGTGTGTTTTTGAATGCAACTTGAGGGAACGACTGCTTTCTAGTTGAACTTCTGCACATGACCTGACTAGAGTGTGTACCCCACACCTGCGCATGTGTTGTACTTTTTTTATTTGAGTTCCTACATGAGTTAAAATGTAAAATGATTTGAATGAGGAGCTTGGGTTGCTCCTTACTGTAAAATTACATGGTTGATCATGACTTCCCTTCAAATATGATATTTAGGATCTTTTTGGGTACCTCGCAGTTTTTGGCAACTTTGATGTTAAATGTGTGACAAAAAGCTAAAAGTTAGTTTGTTTCCAAAAAATAAAAATAAAAGTTAGATTATTTGCAAAAAAAACTAAGACAAAAACAAATTTACCCTTTTTGCCTTTTCCTAAACACAGACTTATTATTGGGAACCAATATTCAATTATTGTTGGGATTAGAAGTCATTATTAATTAATAATTTCTGAAAAATACTAAATGCAAACACAATTCTATTGTCTTTGTGAAAATTTCCTCCTCTTTGGATAAATTGGAGAATTTGTCCATTGTGTGGTTGTGGTGGGTTTAGGGTTAGGAGAATTTTTGGATGTAGGGTTTAGAATTGTTGAAGAAAGGCTTTTGGGGTTGTGTTAGGAATTAGAAGGTTATTTGATGGCTATTTGGTATAAGAAAGTATGTGGGGTTTCAAGGGTTTTGATATGTGAAAGAAAGGGCTTGATTTTAGGTTTTAAGGAAGAAGGAAAAGAGAGAAGTTTATGGTGTTTAGGGACTGTATGAACAGTATGCAAAAAAGAGATGGAAAGAGAGAGAAAATAATAAGGCTAACGTGCCCCAACACTCAAACACCCAATATATATATATATATATATTGGGTGTTTGAGTGTTGGGGCACGTTAGCCTTATTATTTTCTCTCTCTTTCTCTTCTCTTTTTTGTAATATATATATATATATATTTCTTGTATTGGTAGTATTAGGGCTTTTAGTTTGACTGGTAAACTAAGCTAATAAAAAGACTAACTTGGATTCATAAACTAAAACCTAAAATACTTGGGATCTCATAGAAAATTCGAGACTGAACTAAAATATCAAAATACTCTTACTTTGTAGGAATTGCAGGTATTATAATTTTGGATGTTATACCTATCAAAAATATATGTATATTTTTTAAAAATTGGAGATTACAATTTTGCCCATGAATACACCTTAGAGTAAAATGAGCACAAATATATCTGTGGACTATTTCTTGTAACAGTAGTATTAGGACTTTTAGTTTGACTAATAAACTAAAAGCTAATAGAAGACTAACTTGGACTCATAAAATAAAACCTAAAATACTTATGATCTCATAGAAAAATCTAGACTCTACTTTTAATTCGTAGGAATTGCGTATATTACAATTTTGCCTGTGAATGCAAAATTGACCATAAAACTTAATAAATAAAACCCATTAAAACTGTTAACTTTTAACCCTAGGATACATAACTATTCCCTTAAAGCCACATAGCTTTCACCTCATTTGGGCTTCACATGTGGGCCCCATAGAATAAATTTTCAATAAACAAATTTGCATAATTGTAACAAATAAATCTTCCATGACTGCATAAAAAATTGTGTCTTCAGTTTTTATTTTTATTTTATTTTGTGTGGGAGAAAAGCGGGTTTTGGGGGGGGGGGGGGGGGGGGGATTGGGATTTAATAATTATTGTGGAGTGGTAAATGCGCTTGTTCTTCTCTCTCAATGCTTGGGTCCAAATCCTGCTTGACTCATGTTGTGGTGAAGTGGCATCTAACTCTAAGGGGTCATTTGGGTAAATACCCTTTTTCCTAGGACTGCGATTAGGGGGTGCATCCATGCCCAGCACCACCCTCCTGCCCTGTTCGCCTCAGCTAGAACTAAAAATGACCATGCTTTTATTGTTGACGAACAATATTTGTACAAAAAGTGTGTAAAATAGTTACAAATTAAAATGGTAGGTATTCTCCATATATTGAGAGTTCTATAGACCTAATACATTGGTTTTTCGGCATGGGTTTTTATTTATATAGACTAACAATCAATGTTGGTAAAACCATCATGCGCGCACAAGCACATAGGGCTCTTGGATCCTAGGTGCAAAGTGCAAGAGCACGCTTTATTGAAGTCAAGCGTGCACATTTCTCAAATACAATATCTAATAACCTTTAATATAAATATTTGTAACATATAATTAAAAAAAAATATAAAAACTCGAAATTTGTATATTTTACTTATTTGGTAAGTACAATTGTATAATATTATAATGTTTGTAAGTTAATTGCCATGATGCACTCTGTTGAACAAGTTAATTTTCAAAAAAAGAAAAACGAAAAGAAAAGATAAAAAGCCTATTTCTTATAAAACTTGTGTATGCAGTAATGGTTTTAATGGCAAAGTAGTTTGTAGCCAATGGTTACAATTCCACTCAATATCTTTTTATTGAATCTGAATTTTGACAAATCTATTTTTGATTACAATTTCTTTTTATATCTTTCACGTTTGCGAAATTTCCAGTATATTAAAGATTAATAGTTATGTCATTAATGAAATGTTTAAATTTTAAGTTTGTAATATAAAACTATACATAAAAAATAAGTTTATGGATCGAATAGTAAATAACATCCAATTGACACAAAATTTGACATGCGGGTTAAGAACACAAAGAATATATAATTTAATGGTTAGATTTTCAAAATATATAGTCATGTTATTCTTTTTTTTTTTAAATGGGAGATGTAGCCATTGACTACAAACTAGTTTTTAGCCAAACTTTGTCCTTATTTATGTAGTCTTTAAAGAAACTTAAGTACAAAGTTTGACAACAAACTTAGATATAGTAAAGGCTGCAACTCCACTTAATATCTTTTTATTAGATGTGAATTTTAACAAATCTATCGTTATATTACTTTTCCTTTTTCTATATTCTCCATACTTGTAAAATTTCTTGAATATCAAAGATCAATAATTATGTCATCAATCAGATATTTAAATTTCAAGTTTATGTAGTCTAAAATTATGCATAAAAAAATAAGTTTATGGATTGAATAGTAAATAATATCTGATTGACATAGTGTATTAAGAACTAAAAAAACATGAAATTTAATGGTTAGATTTTCAAAATATATAGTTATCAAATATATATAGTTAATTTTTTGAGTGGGAGTTGTAGTCTTTAGGCTACAATTAAGTTTATAGCCAAACTTTATCATTTTTGAAATGTTGAAATGTGATCAAACTTTTTAGTAACTTGGTATGTTTTCTTAATCAATAAGAACCAGTATTGTTTTTTCTGAGTTGAATAATTGCAGGATAGCTCACCTATCAGAAAAATAATAACTGGAGGATAGCTACTAAATGTGTCATTGATGATTTGATTGGCTTACTGCTTTTAAATTAATGCATGATACATTTTTCTGGTTAAAAATGACAACAATTTTCCAGTCAGGCATGTTTGAATCTTGGGGCAGGTCCATATTTCTTTTGATATAAAATGAATAAACTTCTGTATACCTGCTTGAAAAGTTGAAAAGTATTATTTGTACTTGTCTCTAAGCACGTGAAGATTTCAAACACATTTGCAATTTTAACCCTGATAATTTTGATAATCAGTCTAATGTTGATATTACTGGTTCTCTTCCTTTTTCATATGTGCAGGATAACTTTACTGCAGCAATTACATACTATCACAAGGTGAGGAATCACCGATTTACTTGAGTGCTCTTTCATTTAAGGCATGATGAACTTTATTGCACTATTGTTATTCACCCCTCAAAAATTGTTGCCATTTTGATTTAGCTGGTGTTTATTTAATGGATTTGATTTTTAATGGGACCGTAAGAAAGGTTGAGAGCCATTATACAAATGGGATGAAGGATTGGATGTTTGTCATTGAAAACTTACAAATTTTGTTATACCATGTATTGTGCTCGTCCAATTATATAGTGTGTTTCATGCATAAGCGTGGTTATCTACCTTTAGTTCTGTAACAATATTATAAAATTTATTCTAAGAATATTTTTAAGAAGTACTCAATAATTGTTGGATTTATTGATATGATATCATTAACTATAATATCTTAAAAGGAGTGCACTGAGAAGTCTGTATGTTAATTATTTGTTTGGTTTTGCTTCACTGGTTTGAAATTGTTCCCATTGTTCTTGTTACTGAATCAGGCTCTATGGCTGAAACCGGATGATCAGTTTTGCACTGAAATGTTAAGTGTAGCTCTTGTAGACGAATGCCGCCGTGGTGTAGACCCCAAAATTGAATTTCGTCGAAGTGAGGTTTTTGTTTGAAGCTTATATTCTTCTAGATTTGATGTAATGTATGTGTAATTAATAACTATAATACCAAAACAGGTTAATTTTTGTGATTTTTAATGTGAAATATATGCATCAAACATTAGGCAATATGTATTTGACCGACTTGGTTTTATTGAGGCTTTTAGTGCGTTTGGTATAAGCTTGTTATCTTATAAAAGCTTTTTTAGTCATTTTTTACAGGAAATAAGCAAAAAGCTAATTCAAAATTTCAAATACACATGAATCGTTTTATTGATGGCGAGCCTTTAAGATGAATCACTTGTAAGAGTTAAGATAACATGAATCATGTGCTAATTATGAAAGATTTAGGCAGAAATGTAAATTATACCCTTTTAAGTTTTGTCAATTGTGATTTTAGTCCTTTTAAGTTTTACTTTTGTTCATTTTAGTCTTGTAAGTTTACGTTGCACTTACTTTCAATTTGCCTTTAAATACCCCTTAAAATGACGAAGTCTTCCTTTATCCCTAATTTTTTATATTAAAAAATTTACTTTTATTTTTTAATATATATATTCGATACTCAAGTGAAAAGGCAGAGTTAAAGTGAGTGTTACAAAATTGCTGGGTTAACCCAGCATTGGTGTATAGTATAGGCTTCTCAGAGGAATAGACTTGATGAAAAGCTTTAACCCTTGTTGACTAGGTATTGCAAATCTTCTAACATTGTTTGTTCTGCATTGTATGCTTCCTGATACTTTAGAGAAAAAAATTAGATATTTGTTTTTATAGAAAGTTTTCCTCTTTCCAACGTTTCCATAGTCTCTCCCTCTCTCTTCTCCCTTTGGTTTCCAGAATCCATAATTTCTCTCTCCCTCCGGTCAAGAATATGGACGAATTGATAGTCTCAGCCATGGACGACAATATTGAGAGATCCAACTGTGGCCATGGACTACAGATTGGTCGATATTGGCAATTGCCATGGAGCCCCACCACACCATGTTTGCTGATGAAATAGCATGGTTCTTTAACACCGAGACCAACCTCAACCCCAGTCAATTCCTAGAATATTAGGTTTGGTATTACCGTTGTCGGTGATGATGGGTTGTGGAGGTCTGGTGGTTGAACTCGGTGATGATGGGGCTGTTTGAGTGGCTCTACGATGGTTTATTTGTGGTATTGAGTTTGTGTTTTTTATTATTTCTTTTTGGTTGCCTGATTTATTTGGGTTTGATTTGAATTTATATAATTTTTTTTTTGCGTGTTCGGCGTGTATGAAAATCTGGAAAAATGTTGTTGCCCAGATTTTCAAATTCGACGTTAATGTTTTATTTTTTATTTTATAAAAATTGTTCGAAAGAAAATTTAGATAAAAAAATTGATTCCTTTAGTAATTTTGGGTTTGCTGAATGTTTATTTGAATTTATGGAGCTTGATTTGAGCCCTTGTGTTTGTGAAAATTTGGAAAATCTTCTTGGTGAGAAAGTCGATTCCCAAATCTGGGTTCATTTTTTTTTTTTTAATTTTTAAAAGAAAATTTTATAGTTTTTTTAATAGATTTTTTTTTTTAATAGTTAACGTTAAATTGGATGGAATGACAAATAATGAGTGCAAATGTAAAATTACAGGACTAAGAGCATTCACATTAGCATTCTCAAATTTTTAGCTAAACTAACTTTAAAAATTTCATATTTTCTAGTTTAGCTATTTATGTTTTTTTATAGATATACATCTACCTCAATACTCTATTACTATTTCAATTAAATATTATTTATTTCTTTTTATTATTCATTCACATTTACAATAAAAAAAAAAAAAAAAATCACAACCCATCCCAACCCAGAAAAAAAGAAGGAAAAAGATTAGTTTAAACTTGCAAAGTCTGACGCTGGCCAACTTTGTGCAGCATTTGGCGTGTTCAACAACGCAAATGCTATGGCCAACTTTTCACTGTGATATGCAGTAGAAGTGTGTCTTTTGGTTTGAACTTTAGTAATTGTTTAGCAGCATAAAAACTCAATTCTGAATTCCTATGACTTCTACATCTAGCCATCAAGAGCGACCGTATAAACTTATTGGGCTCAAAATCAATTTTCTTGTAATCAAAAGCTTCATTTAACTGACCCAAACTCACAAGCATATCAATTAGGCATGCAAAGTGGTCCATTATAGGCTTAATCTTATATAGTTTTTGCATCATCTCTAAGTAATTGAGTGCTTCTTTGACCATTCTAGCATGGCTACGAGTAGATAGAACACCCACAAAAGTATTCTGGTTTGGTCTAACACCAACCAGTCTCATATCCTCAAAGAACTACAAACAATAAGAGATGGGATAAGAACAAAGACAGAGAAAACTCCAATCACATACGGGAGTTGTTACAAGAATCTGGATGGACCAAAAAATGGTGAACATGCTCCTCTACAACAAAATCTAAAAAGTTTAGAAACACTTTAACAACAAAATCCTTGCTTTGAAAAAAAGGTTGCATGACTAGTTTGCTACATTGCGACAATATTCACCAATTACTCTTCTCTTGACGTTGAATGGCTTCTTGGCGAAGTTGGCCAATGCATTGTTGCTGCTTTGGATCCAAGTTTGTAGTATCCACCATGGTAATTTCCAATTCTTTCGTCATTCGTTCTAATTGAAGCCTCTCTCTCTTAACATGAATCAATTCTTCAACCTCCATTTTCTTGATCCCCACAAGTTCTTGATGCTTCATTTTCTTAATCTCTCTGAGTTCTTGATTTTGAGAATATGCCCTCTCAAGAACATCTTTTTTCTCTTCAAATTTTTTGTTCTTCTTTTTTGCCATGTCATTCAGTATCCCTTCAAAATCAAACTATTATTACTTTTTTCATTTATTTAATCGTTCATTTTCAGCCTTCCTACTGAGTGGTCTCTCCAAGTATACAAAGGAAGTAGGGGAGACCTCATCTTCCCCTAGATGTATTGATTCCAGAGTAGGAGGAGAAGATATTTTGCTGATCTTCTTATCGTTTGAGGCTTCTAAGGCTTCGCAATAAGTTCCAACCATTTTGGTTGAAGCCTCAAGAGATTCCAACAATGATCAAATTTGAATGCAACATTTTGGACCTTTAGATACGCTTCCTTTGCCATACTAATCTAAAAAATTGACAAATAAAAATTGGATTAGTAAATAGATAGTAATGGTGAATTAATTGATTGACACTACTTTGAGCAACGATTTTTTAACCTTATTTTGCTCGTTCACACCACTTGGATTAGTCATCTCAATTGAAGCTAACATCCCAACAAACTTATTAGTTTGGAGTTGAATTGTTGACCAATGATTCATTGGAGAGTTTGAATTACGAGAAGATGTAAATGTCTTCTCTGTATTGAAGTACTCCCAAACTCTATTCCAATATGTTTTGTGTTTTTGTTTATTTCCTTGCACTGCATCTAATGTAGTATTAAGCTAGGCTGACACAAGGAGACAATCTTCTTTTATAGTGAAATTACCACCCTGTTGTGTCTTCTTAGTAATGGATTTCAGTTAAACTTTAGGTGAAGACTATTGGGTATGCACTTCATCTGAGGGAATTTGCAGACTTGCAGCGCGAGAAGAAAGAATATCACAAGTTAACATGCGGTTTGAAAGAAAATTGCAAACTAGTATCTTGAGTTTTATAGACTCGATTTCAGTCTAAAACTTGAGGATTAAAGACTCGATTCCCACTTGGTGAGTTGGAAATATGATGCCAGATAGATCTCGAGTCCTATAGAATCGAGTTCTAAAAGCAAAACTGAGTCTCTAAGACTTGATTTTGGTACTTGAAGAACAACAAACCTGAACGATTTGATGACAAACAATAGAGGTTTGACAACGAAGAACAGAGGTCTGACGACAAAGAACAGAGGAACAATCTGACGATGAAGAACAGAGGAACGATCTAACGAAGAACAGAGGAAGAACCAAGAACGCTGGGTGGGTGATTGGACTGCACGAAGAAGAATGCTAGGTACTCAGAAGAATGCAAGGAATAAGAAGTAATTAAAATGGTGAAACTCGAGTTCAACGTGGATTTTGTTAGGACATATGTAGTTCACATATTAAGAACATATATCATACTTATTTATGTAAATTGGCTAATCCTTTGACAAAACGCACTCTACTTGTAATTGGGTAGTTCTAGGTGTTTTTAATACTTCAAGAAACAAGGTTTCAAGATCAAGTGTTGAAGTCATCAAGTCTGTCCAAGAAAAACAAGCTGAAGTGCAAAATCATTAAAGCTCGATACCTGCTCGATAGCTCCTCGACACCTGCTATCTGTCGAGATTTAAAAAATCAGATTTTCTGATCTGATTTCTTGGGATCCGTGAATATGTTTTTGGGCCTTCTTTTCTTCTAACCATAAACATATAAAAGGATTGTTTTAAGAGCCGTCAAATTGTACACAAGTTGAAAAAGTATTGAGCAATCTTTGTTCAAGCAAATTGTGATCAAAAGACGAAGTTCTTAATCTAGTTCATCTTCTCTGAAGAAGTTGCTGTGTATTTGCACCAAAGGATTTTGTGACCAAGCATCTTCCTGATCTTCATCGTGTAGGACGAACTGAAGAACTTTGCAACCAACCTCTCCTTCTAAGTTGGTGTTTGAAGTCACATACTGGGATCCGCGCATCTGGTTAGTCACGTACTTGGGAGCCGTGCATCAAAGGTGGGAACTGTCACTACATATCAAGTCCGATTGGGTATTGGGGTAAGGGTTCAACTGTAAGTTGGTAAGGTACTTGGGATTCATTTACTTGTAACCGCTTGATTTGATAATAGTAGAGTTTTGGTAGTGGTGACTTGAAAATCACCTGGTGGGGTTTTTGCCGTTAGGGTTTTCCCCATTCGTGAACAAATCACCGTATTATTTAATTTCCGCTGCATATTTAGTTATTTGGTGATTTGTTTGTGCTACCACGCAATTGCATGATAAATTGATTAATTAATAACTTGGCTAATTAATTAATTGGTTTAATCACAAGGGGTCATTCAGTTTGTGGCCTATCAAGTGGTATCAGAGCAGGCACACTCTGATTAGGTTTAATCTTTGCTGTGCTGATCCATTGACCCCTGTTTGTCATGGATAGAGGACAATCGTTAATTATACCTCATTTATTTGATGGGACTAACTATGCCTACTGGAAAGTACGCATGAGAGCTTTTTTGCAGTCCTTAGATGAGAAGGTGTGGTAAGCTGTTAAGATTGGCTGGACTAAGCCAAAAGAAGCGCTGGCCGATTAGGTCGAAGCCAAGATCAAGGTGGCAAACTTCAACAGTAGAGCGTTGAATGCCCTATTTAGCGCGGTCACCAATGAGGAGTTCAAGAAGATATCCTCAATTGAAACTGCTAAGGAGACGTGGACCATCCTTTAGACAACCTATGAAGGAACAAAGGCTGTCAAAGACTCAAAACTTCAGAGGCTCACTACAAGCTTTGAAGAGATTAAGATGGAGGAGGATGAGTTGTTTGATGAGTTCTATGTCAAGCTCAAGGACATAGTAAACTCAACCTTCAATCTTGGAGAAACCATCCCTGAACCCAAGGTTGTAAGGAAGGTGCTTAGATCTCTACCTGAGAGATTCCATGCTAAGATTACGGCAATAGAAGAATCAAAGGATATTGACAAAATTCCTTTGACTGAGCTGGTTGGGAACTTGCAGACCTACGAGCTAGGGTTGTCTAGGATTGGCAAGTCAAGCAAAGGCAAGAGCATGGCCTTGAAGGCAAAGAGCAGTGATACAGATGAGTCTTCCGATGATGAAGATTCCAAGATGAAGTCCTACATTACAAGGCAGTTCAAGAAGTTTATGAAGAATGCTAATGGGAGGAGCTTCGACAAGGACCGCAAGCAATCCAGTTCTTCTTAGTTTAAGAGCCAAGACAAAGGGAAGAAGGATGCAAAGAAAGGTGGTCAGTACATTGTTCCCGCATGACCTAGGTGTTTTGGGTGTCATGGGTTTGGACACATGAAGAATGAGAGTCCTACATATCTCAAGAGCATTGGGAAGAGCAAGGTACTTGCTGCAACCCTGAGTGACGCTGAGCCTGAAGATGATTCCAACAATGAGGATGACGGAATCTTAAATGCCTTCACTACCACAGTCAATCCTACTGAAGGGATTGTTAAAGAAGTGGATGAAGAAGAAGAATTGGTGGACACTAAGGGTCCGTTTAGATTGAACTTATTGTTGCTGAAACTGAAAATTGAAATTACTGTAGCAAAATAATTTTTAAATGTGTGAATAGTACCGTGAGACCCATTTTTAATATTTTTTATTACATGAACAGTGCATGAACAGTGCGTGAACAGTGCACGCACTGTTCATGCACAAATTTTTTGTCTCCCAAAGTTAAACAATGCGGCTAAAAAAAAAAAAAAAGAGGAAAACGCGTTTGCTGAAATGCAAACGCAGAATCCAAACGCTCACTAAGTGTGAGAAGATGGATGATCAAGATGATATCCATTCAGCTTATGAGAAGCTTTACAAGCTCTCTGAGAAGTATGAGAAATTGTATAGGCTGGCCACCAAGAAGTTCAGTGATGTGGAACTTGATCGTGAAGAGTTGTCCACAAAGTTTGATGAGGCGAATCAAACTATTGGAGCACTGAGATTTGAGAACAACTTCCTGGCTGAGAAGACCAAGAAGCTTAAAGCGGAGCTGTTCCAAGTTAGAGCTCAATTGGAGAGGACTTTAAGTGCAAAACTTGATGAGATGCTCAGCATTCAGAAATCTGCTTTAAATCGAACAGGTTTAGGGTATGATCTTTCTTCCTCTAATATTGCTTCCACTAGTTCTACTATTTTTGTTCCTCCTGCTAATATTGTTAAAGTTGAGAATACTGATGTTAAAACTGAATTAGCTAGTGAGAACTTAGATAAGAGTAAATCTATCTTAGAAGCACCCCCTAAGCAAGATAAGAAAGATGCTAAAAACCCTAGGGCTAAGAAGGCTAACTCTCAAAAGCCTAAACAAAAGAAGCAGCATCTCTGTCATCATTGTGGTGTTGCCGGTCATACTCGACCAAATTGCTATAAGTGGCTAGCCACTCAACAGAGCAACGGCATGATAGCATCTGGAAGCCAAAATCAGCTTCAATCCTCTCTTGCTCCTCTTGGAGATCTTCTAAAAGCCCTCATGTTCATTTCGAAATTGAACGGTTTCAATTCCTCCCCTTCACCGCCGGTTCAAGGGTTTAATCAAAGGAAAGGTTCTTCCAAGGTGTGGAAGAAAAAGGACTCTAAGTGATTTTATCACTTTCTTCTCCCTTCTTGTTTTTCTTATTTGTTGCATTGCTTGTGTGTTTTGTATTTTTGTTGAGTCAGTCTAGTTTTATGCTTTGCTTTGTTAACATGTTTTTGTGTGTTTACTTTCAGTTTTGTTTATTTTGTTTTTGATATAAAAATAAAAAAAATTGAAAAATTAGAAAAATATAAAAACAGTGTGTGTTTTGTGTACTTTGGTACTTGTGTACCTTGGATGGTCAATGAAACAGAGTTTTCTAAACTTTGTATCTCTTGTAACTTAGATGAGCATCTTTATGCACAACTAAGCAAGTAAGCTTTGTGGTTCTTGTTTGTGATGAGTAAGATTAAGTTATCTCTTAAAACTTAACACTCATATCACTCTTTTTGATGGGTAAGACTAGAAAATCCTAAGAAAAATGCATAAATAACTATCTCACCACTGTTGCCTGCCAATCATTAATGAGATCTGTATGTTTCGGCATAGCAAAAGTGTGATGTCAATAACATCTGTATGTTTCGGCATAGCAAAAGTGTGATGTCAATGACATTTATGTGCTTCGGCATAGCAAAATTGGAATGTCAAATATCAATGAGTATTTCTTTTCTCTCTCTTATATGCCCATGCATGATATGCTTAAAAAGAAAATATGCGAAGAAAATAAAAAGCAAAAAGATTAAAAATGCTTTAAATATGATTGCAAGCGTGTATTCTAGGAGATGTGGGAGTTATAAGTTGTACCTCGAAGGTGATAGTCCCCATCAAACAGTTATGATTGTGTGTGAGTTAAAGTTATTTTCACATATCTCAAATCGTCATAACATGTATACACATGTGCAATCTTGCGATGTTTTTCACACACAATACGCAATATTCTTTGCTACTTTTGATACATGTACAAGTACAATGTGATTTGGCCATCACAAAAGTTTTGCATGTGCTAATGTATGCTCACTAAACTGTCTTAACTTGTTTTTGAAAAATAAAATTGGTTAGACTTGTTTAGTGTGTGTGGTGTGTGTTTTTGGGAGATTCATGTGCTTAAATTTTTGTTGAGAGATGATTTTGAGAGCCTTTTATGTTGATTGGATCAATGGTTGAGGTGTATGTTTGATTGCATTCATGTCTATGTTTTTCACTTCTCGAAAAACTGCTTTTTACTGCTGGCTCGACACCTCCTCGATACCTATCTGTCTGTCGAGCTTCTCAAGCTTTTTCTTATCGCAATCTCGATACCTTTTCGACACCTGGTGGATCGATTGAGAAAGTTCCTGTCTCCTCGATACCTTGTCGATCGATCAAGCTTCTGTTCTGGGTTTTGGTGTCTATTCCTCGATACCTTCTCGACACCTGTAGCTGTCGAAGTTCATTTTCTTGACATCTATCTCGACACCTCCCGATACCTCAGCTGTCCAGAATTACTGAGGTTCCTATATAAGCCTCTGTCGCGATCCGGTTCTCATTCTCTCAATCTCTCTCGATCTGTCCGCGGCTGTTCATCTCCCTAACCTCTTTTTTTTCACTCAAAATCTCCAACCCACGTGATTTTCGGCCATTCCTTGCTTCAAATCACTTGGTATGATCTCATTTTTCCCTCATTATTCATGCATTTCATGTTTTGCATCTTAGGTTTTGGGGTTTTTGAAAAATTTTGAGGTTTTTCAAAATTAATGAGTTTTTCTTAAAATTTTGGGTTGGGTTTTCACTTAAATGTGTTCAAAATGTCATACATTGCATTTCATATGCATTAGAATGATATTTACATACATTTAGATGTGTGTTCCTTGTTTGTGTGCTGGTAGGATTGGATTAGGTTGAGCCCATGATGCTTTTTAATTTGCATGTCACATGTTCATGCATTCCCCATGCATACGTACTTTTTGTTCAATATATTTGATATATGTGAACTGTTTTGGGACTTTTTGATTGTCTCCTTCTTTATCTCTTTCTCATTCTGTTTATGTTAGTAGTGTCTATGGCACCCAAACGTAAATCCACCCCTGCTCGGAATCCTCTGCGTTCTGGAGCTTCTTCATCTTCTGATTCTGCTCTTCTAAATCTTCGGTTCCGTGATGGAGATGCCCACAAGGCATTTACGGAGAACTTTTCTAGACGAGGTGTTCATTCGGAATGCCAAGTCATTTTGGCGGACTTTGCCGACACTGACCTTCCCTCTGTCATTCACAGTAGGGGATGGGAATCATTGTGTGACGTCTCGGTCACATGTCTTCTCGTGCTGATTCCGGAGTTTTACTCCAACATGCACGAGATCGATCGTTCAACACCTCTCTTTCACACTCGCGTTCGAGGTACGCGCATCCCTGTCACACTGCAGTTAGTTGCGGATGTGCTTAGGGTTCCTAGGATAGATTTTCCTAACTATCCTTCTTATGAGCGTCTACGGACTGTGTCCAAGGATGAGCTCATATCAGCTTTTTGTGAGCGCCCTTCTGATTGGGGTAAGCATCAGTATACATCATGTAGACCTTTTGCTAAAGGTCCTAGATTCGTAAACATGGTGATGACTTTTGTACTCCATCCACTCTCTCACTACAACTCCATCACAGAGCCTCGTGCTCGATTTTTGTTATCTCTTCCTGAGTATCTTACTATAGATTTTCCTTCTCATTTCATCCTTTCTATCATAGGGGTTCATCTAGATTCGGCATCCCGTGATAAGCTCATCTTTCCTTCCGCTATCACGAGGATCTTATGCCATTTTTCTATCCCTTTTCCTGTGTTCGACCACTTCACTCACATCTGTGCCATAGATGCCGCTACCGTAAAACGTAGTGAGGCTCAGTTTAGGTCGAGACAAACGGATTCCACTCCTCCCTCCCGTTCAACTCCATCCAGATCTGCTCAATCTACCTCTGCTCCTTCTTCCTCTACAAGCGATGTATCTCTTGGAGACATCATGGCGTAGCTGCAGCGCATAGATGCTCGCCTCGATACACTCTCCACTAAGCTGTATCAGGTGAATGTTCGTGTTGGTCGTATTGCACGACGGCAGGCGACCATGTGTGGTTTTGCTTCTGAGGCTACTCCTTCACCACCTCCTCTAATGGTTTCTGCTTCTGACTTTAAGGATGATGATGATGATAGTGATGACGATGATGCTTCGGATGATGATGGAGATGCTAGCTCTACTGATGAGATGTCTACATGACACTCTACCCTTTGTCACTCGTGACAAAAAGGGGGAGTAGTTTTGGGTTATGAGAGTAGTCATCTTAGGGGGAGAGTTAGTATAGGACATTTTTGATAGGGGGAGTGTTGATATTTTGAGGGATGTAGTGAGGTTTTGATGTATCTTTTCTTTTCTATTCTCTTTAGATACATTGATCTTGTATATGAGGTCTTGTGACCAGTTTTACATACATTGTACTTATTTTCTTTATATGTGGATGTATGTTTCTTTCACCTCTCTCTTCATGTGTTGTTTATTCTCTATCTTTATGCATATGTTCTTTATACTTATATGCAATCTATTATTTCTGTTTCACACAAGATGCCTTGATGAGTTTTGTTTAAAGTGTTTCAGAAATACAGGTTGTCAAAGTCTACTTGCCATAAACTCTCTTTTTGCAAAGTTTTTTAAGAGTTTGTGTTAGGATAGATTTTATTGTATTCAACAAGTGAATATGAGTTGAGTGATTTATGACTTCTCTCATATGTTCATTTGTTTTTTGTGGTTTTGTCACGGATTGCCAAAGGGGGAGATTGTTAGAACATATGTGGTTCACATGTTAAGAACATATGTCATACTTATTTATGTAAATTGGCTAATCCTTTGACAAAACGCACTCTACTTGTAATTGGGTAGTTCTAGGTGTTTTTAATACTTCAAGAAATAAGGTTTCAAGATCAAGTGTTGAAGTCATCAAGTCTTTTCAAGAAAAACAAGCTGAAGTGCAAAATCATTAAAGCTCGACACCTGCTCGATAGCTCCTCGACACCTGCTATCTGTCGAGATTTAAAAAATCAGATTTTCTGATCTGATTTCTTGGGATCTGTGAATATGTTTTTGCGCATTCTTTTCTTCTAACCCTAAACATATAAAAGGATTGTTTTAAGAGCCATCAAATTGTACACAAGTTGCAAAAGCATTGAGCAATCTCTGTTCAAGCAAATTATGATCAAAAGACGAAGTTCTTGACCTAGTTCATTTTCTCTGAAGAAGTTGCTGTGTATTTGCACCAAAGGGTTTTGTGACCAAGCATCTTCCTGATCTTCATCGTGTAGGATAAACTGAAAAACTTTGCAACCAACCTCTCCTTCTAAGTTGGTGTTTGAAGTCGCGTACTGGGATTCGCACATCTGGTTAGTCACGTACTTGGGAGCTGTGCATCAAAGGTGGGAACTGCCACTACAGATCAAGTTCGATTGGGTATTGGGATAAGGATTCAACTGTAGGTTGGTAAGGTACTTGGGATTCCTTTACTTGTAACCACTTGATTTGATAATAGTGGAGTTTCAAGAGTGGTGACCTAAAAATCACCCGGTGGGGTTTTTGCCGTTAGGGTTTTCCCCATTCGTGAACAAATCACCGTGTTATTTAATTTCCACTGCATATTTAGTTATTTAGTGATTTGTTTGTGCTACCACGCAATTGCATGATAAATTGATTAATTAATAACTTGGCTAATTAATTAATTGGTTTAATCACAAGGGGTCATTCAGTTTGTGGCCTATAAGATTTTATTCCACATCCGCTCCCACCACTTACAAATTGAGACTTAAAAACTCGAGTTTTATCTTAGAACTTGAGTTTTAGACCCTCGAGATGCTAGTTTAGAATATTGTTTTGTAACGTGACAACTAACTAAATTTTTTGATATTTAGAAGGCGTTTGGATAGGAATTATAATTTCTGTGCTTGCCTTTTTTTTTTTTTTTTTAAATCCAGCGCCTCTTGCATTGTTCATGGGACATGAATAGTGCAATTAGGCAAATGCACAGTGATTTCATTAATGAACAGTAACCGGAAAATATTTTGTTTATTTTTTTCAGCAAAATAAGTGGTATCTAAACACATCCTTAATATTATTTAAAAAAAAAATTCCACTTCATCTTGTGGAGAGTCCATCATAAATTCATTATTTATGATTGACCCCTCTTCAAAGAGCTGTGTGAAGTTACAATCCCCACTCATTTGCGAATCCATTCCTTAATAGTAATAACATAAAAAGCAGTAATATGATGAGAAGTTAAGCAAATCAACTTTACATATAACAGCAAAAGGATCACAAGGACAGGCAAATTAGTAGAGGACATAAATACCATCAAACATTAAAGACATGTAATCTACAGGTTGTTCAAGATGCTTAATAATTAACCTTACATATTAACTAAAACCAAGAGCTACAGGGATGAATTAAAGAAATCTTGATTAGGCCTAAAAGAATCCGTTCCCATCAAAAAGTTCTAGAAAAAGAATAAACTTGATAATAATGGATTTTTAAGACAAGTAATTCTTACTACTCTTTTTCCTAGGTAATGATTCTGTCAATTTTTTCATTCCAAGAAAAAGCTAAAATAAATGTTAAAAGGGTTCCACCCACCGATATGATATAGTAGTCCAACTAGGTATAGTCTATGCACACCAACTAGCAAAAAAGTTTTTGTGAAAAATATATGTATGCACATAGAAAGTTCATTTTAGTTTTTTCTTAAACTCTTTTGCTTTAAGTTTATCCTGTTAAAAAGGGACAACGAAATATTTTAAAAGAATGAGAAACAAAAACAAAAGCAGCAGTGGCATGTGAATAATGTGTGTTAACAGCTCTGGTATTAACTATTAAGCAAAAAGATAAATTCTTTTGAATGAAAAAGATTTTCACTTATGTATTATTATATGATATTCAATCATTAGAGAATGGTATGGTAATCTATGCACAGAAGCCACATCTTTGTGTTCAACTATGCTACAAAATTTTCTTGCATGAAAAAGTTTTTGGAAGTATGTCTTGAGCTATGAGAACTATGTATAAGATGGTATAACCTCTACGTATCCCCCTCCATAAAACTCAATATGTAAGGTTAATTATTAAGCATCTTGAAGACATGTAAACATTAAAGAATTGAAGTTACTGTAGGATGAAGAAGAAGACTTTCTGTCTAAACTACAGGTTGTTCTCTTGTAATGACACTAAAAGACATGTATAAAGCTTAGATGAAGTTAGTTACTATATTAGTAGATTCAGTTACTAGATTAATATGTTAGGATATGTGCCCTTTAAATCTTATTGTATGATGTTATGTATGACATTATGTATGATATTATGTTGTGATTAATAAAGTTGTTTTTATTATTATCTAAAATAATGGTAACATGAATATTTGGACATTATCATATAGTCCATGAGATGCATAGTATGTGATTTATGTAATTTAGTCACCGAAGATATAAATCACAAATTCTTTGTTAACTCATAATTTTAGTTAGTAGTCGGTGATGAAATTGGGCATTTCATCTGCAAAGATTATAACATATCAACTAAGATGATTTGTCTTGATCATGGAAGTGAAGACTTTTAGTTGATATGTTGATATGTTTTAAGTGTTAAGACATATTGAACTGGACTGTTATGAGATTTATTATTTTACTAACGACTGTCAAATGAATAATAAATCTCATGACTTCTATTTACATGAACTCTCAATCCTGAGAGAATAATGAACCTAATCATGAAGTGTAGGTTGTTTTGATATATTAGGAGTGAGATCTAAAGTCACGATCAAAACCTCAGTATGTTGGGCAGCCACATTTAATGTTGAATGAACATATATTCTTAGGAATGAATTCATAATCTCTTAACGAAGATATAAAATATTCTTTTGAGATAAGTTTAATAGGTTTGGTTATTCAGAGTGTTAGGCTTAACCAATTTAGTAAGAAGTTATTAAAGTATATATTTATGAAATTGGATTTGATAAATATATGATGAATAAGTTAAAGGATTAAACCGGGTACTTGAGAATTAAGATGTAGTAATCTTCAATGTGGCAGTTAACATTCATGACTTTGTATTACTACGAATATTTTAATGAAGGGATTGAATGTATCATAAAGTCTTGGGATATAATTTATTAATAAGGTCTAGAGTGCAATTATATTTATATAGTGGTATTAAATATAATTAATGGTAATTTTGGGCTTGTCAAGAGTTGATAAAAATGCCCAAAACCCATTGGAGCTAGTGTCTTATTTGTCCCTTTTGGTCCCACTCCAAGCCACATACCAAAGCCCAATTGGAATGGCCCAAAAAGCTAGCCCAATTAGATAATCAATTATATATAAGGAGAGAAACATACAGAACTTCGTAATGGATGGAAAGGTATGAAATGGTGTGTATATGAGTGTAAGCCACTCTTTTATTCTCCCTTGAACACATACGTATAAACTGATTGAGAGACCATACTTCTTGGGCATAAGTGGAATTGGAGTGAAGATTAAAAGTGCTCCTAAGTACTTCTAATCTTTGGTTTTGAATTTCATTGCACCAAGGTACGCTCTCTTGTTCTTAAATTCTGAAATTTACATAGTACATGTTATCAATTGCAAATGAAGTAGATCCGTTGATTTTCCACTGTGTCTGTTTTGTATGCGATACAAACTATATTTTTTCTACATAATATAGTTACTAGATTAACACACTTTGTATAGTTAGTCATTATTTCTCTTTCTTACCTTTGATTCTCATGTTTAAGGACAGAGACTCTGAATTTTCAACCAATGATAGCATGAAGCTACGCCAGCTATTTCATTCCTCGGTTTGTGCAGAAGTTAACACTTTTCCCCATGTTTTCTACATCTAGCCTATCTTCTAGGCTTTGGTGGGAGGTCTTACCGATGTTTGATTCAAATGATTTCAGTGTCGTTGGAAAGATTGGGAATTCTACTTTCAAACGAATCTGACTCTATTTTCATCAATGATTTCCCTAGCAATATTTTCATCAATGGTAGCAATCTAACCCTATTTTCATCAATGGGATGTGCCATCTCTAAACTTACCAAGACTGTGGAGTAGAAAGACCTTCAAATCGCCACCCTTATGAACAAGCTTGAGGTTCAAAATCGAGGGGAGTCTAGCAATGGCTAGTCTCAAACTCATCAGCATAAATCATAAGGGTCTCATACTTCTTCTCCAAAGAAGGCTAACAACTAGCAAGGAAGCTCCACCTTTATCGCTTCTCTATCATTCCAGCAATTGCAAGACATGATAGCGAATACTATTAGAGCTCCAAATGGTGGTGCACCTCAGAGTTCTCTAATGTACTCAAAGCCATACACAAATAGGGTTGAAAACTTATGAATGCCTGTAGGTTATCAACCTCCCAAGTTTCAATGGTCTGACGAGAAGGGATATTCCAAACAACACGTTTCCCACTTCATCGAAACTTGTAACAATGTTGACACAAAAGGAGATCTCCTTGTGAAATAGTTTGTTCACTCCCTTCGAGGGAATTCTTTTGATTGGTACATCAATCTTGAGACTATGTCCATTGACAATTGGGAGAAAATGGAAAGAGAGTTTTTAAATTTCTATCACAGTACTCTTCGCACAGTGAGCATGATGGAACTAACAAATATGAGGCAATGGAAGGATGAACTTGTTGTCGAGTACATTAACCGTTGGCATTCCTTAAGCTTTGATTGCAAAGATCACCTTTCAGAAGCATACAAGGTGAGAATGTGCATCCAAGGTATGCATTAAGGACTATTGTACTGTTGGAAAATTTGGTTTTGCATCTCATACAAAACACATAGCAGAAGCAACAAACACAGATCTACTTCACTCATGAAAGATAACATGTAACATTGAATCCTAAAACAAAGAATAGAAAGCGTACCTTGATGCCGTGAAATTCAAAACAAAAGATTAGAAGTACTTGGGAACATTTTTGATCTTCACTCCGTTTCCACTAATGCCCAAGAAGTGTGGTCTCTCAATTAGTACAAGGGAGAATAAGAGAGTAGCTTTCTCTCACACATACACAATGATTGCTTGCCAAAAATTCTGTATGTTTCTCCCTTAATATTTAATTGATTATCTAATGGGGCTAGCCTTCCGGGCCATTCCAATTGGGCTTAAGTGTGTGGCTTGGAGTGAGACCAAAAGGGAACCAATAAGACTCTAGCTCCAATGGGCCTTGGACTTTTCTGTCAACTCTTGACAAGTCGAAAGTTACCATTAACTATATTTAATACCATTATATAAATATAGTTGCACTCTAGGCCTTATTTATAAATTATATCCCAAGATTTTATTGTACATGCAACCTCTTCATAAAATATTCGTAGTAATACAAAGTCATGAATATAAATTACCACTTTGAAGAATACTATATCTAAATCCTTGAGTATGCGGTTTAATCCTTTAAGTTATTCATCATATATTTATGAAATCTAATTTCATAAATATATACTTTAGTAACTCCTTACTAAAGTGGTTGGGCCCAACACTCTGAAAAATCAAACCCATTAAACTTATCTCAAGGGAATATTTTATATCTCTATTACGAGATTATGAATTCCATCTTGAGAATATATGTTCCATTAACATTAAATGCGGCTGCCCAACATACTGAGATTTTGATCGTAACTTTAGATCTCACTCTTGATATATCAAAGCAACCTACACTTCATGATCAAGTCCATTATTCTCTCAGGATTAAGAGTTCATGCAAATAGAAGTCATGAGATTTGTTATTTATTTAACAGTCGTTAAAAGAATAATAAATCTCATAGTGGTCCAGTACAATATGTCTTAACTCTTAAAACATATCAATATACCAACTAGAAGTCTCCACTTCTATGATCAAGACAAATCATCTTAGTTGATATGTTATAGTCTTTGTAGATGAAATGCCCAATTTCATCACCGGCTATGAATTACTTTTTGAGTTTACAAGGAACTTGTGATTTATATCTTTTGTGAATAAATCACATAAATCACATACAATGCATCTCAAGGACTATGATAATGTCCCACTAATTCATTTATAAATAGTCTCATATAATTAAACAATTTAATTATTTATGACAAGCCATTAAATTGGATTTTAGGGCATAAACCCCAACATGTACATCCTTCAGGGGATCAAGCCTCACACCTTTGAAGATATTACTACTCGGGAACATGACATGGAGCTTAGCTTGTCTTGCCGTGGAGAAAAAGGCCTACCCATTGATAAAGGTACAAAGAAAGGTGACAAGTTTTCGAAGTCCACTATTGAGGTGTCTCTCGCCATCATTACAGAGCCTATTGATTACAAAAAGAATGCAAGTCTACCACAAGAAAAAGAGAGGCGTCGACCCACCTTAAAAGAAATGGAAGAAAAGACATATCATTTTCTAGACTGATGTTTTAGGAATGCTTGATGAACTCCTAGAAAAGAAGATAATTAAGCTACCGGTAAGCAAACGACTTGAAGAAATGGGATGCACCAATGATCCAAAGTATTGCAAATACCATTAAGTTGTAAGTCACTCGATGGAGAGATGCTTTGTTATGAAAGACCTCATATTAAGGCTTGCAAAGGAGGGTAAAATCCTCTTGGTCCTGGATGAAATGGTTGAGTCGTGCTATACCCGTAGACAACACATTTTGTACCCCTTACGACTCGAGGCCCCCGTTCCCTAATTATGGTAAAATTCTAAAGCCCAAGGTTGGTTTAGGGCCTGATTAGATTGAAATTGACTTGACAAAGGTTTTTATGGAAAATATAACTCTTCTATGAGCTGGAAAAAAAAAAACTATTTTTGGAAAATAAAGGCCACGGAAACCCTAGGGCATGTGTATGCATACACATATGCGTATGCATACTCCAAACCTATGTACGCAAGCTTTATGCATGGTACATTTTCAAAACACACAAAAAATCCTAAGGGAAAACATTCACTAGAAATAGTGAATTAGGAGGGAGTTTTTCAGAAAACATCCTCAAGTCAATTTTCTTTTGATTGAGAACTTTTTTGGTCTTAATCTTTGAGTTTTGAAGTTTACTAATCAATTATGTTTGGTTGTGAATAGATTGACTGAGGGAAATGGTCAAAATCAAGCTTGAAAATCTTTGTGTTTGAGGTATTGAGTTCAAACCTTTTCCGTTCTTTCCTTTATTTTAATTCTTCTTTTTATCTATTTTTCTTGTTTTATTTATGTTTTAATGTGTTTAGGTAGCCTAGGGTTTAGTTGCTTTCTTTTTTAAAAGCATGTTATGTTGTTAGATTTATAGTTTTTACGTTCTGCTCTGTATTTCTGTGTTTCTGTTTTTGGGTTAGGGATTGGGCATGTATGTATACGCATAGGGTTAGGGATTGGACGTGTATGCATATGCATACTTGAAGTATGCATACGCAGGCCCTATGTATGCATACGCATACTCAAGCCAAAAAACCCTAATTTGCAGCTTTTTGCTTCTGTTTCTTTATTTTATTTGTCTAATACATCTCTATTCTATCTTGTTTTCACATGTATATTTTTTTGTTTCTTTGTTTATTTGCCTTTGATATGTTAGATTAGGGTTTCCCTTTTGTATGTTTTCTTTGATATACCATGAACACAGATTTACATGATCATTCATTGATGCATAGGTACTGTGATGCAGTGAGGTAAGTGAGGTAAGTCATGCATTCACATGAACATGCATTTGGTTGGGGATATGACGAATATGGTATACATTGGATGTGTAACCTAGGATTGCCTTGGATATGATAACATGATTGTTTGATCTCAATATGCTTATGTTTCTACCGTTGTGATATCTTGTTTGATTGCTGTCTTGGATGAGATAATATGATATGCATGATAGATATATGCTAGGCTTGCTAGGCTTGTTGTGAGTTGCCATAATAGATGTATGTTAGGATTTTAGGATGATTGATGCCATGTTGATTGTTAGATGAATGTTAGTGTGTGTGTGTGTGAGTTTAGGATGTAATATTGAACATGTCTTAAATGAGATTAATACATAAGACACAATTAGTGGAAGCCGACCCATGGGTTGGGTGGGGTTGGGTGCCTAACACCTTCCCATCCCCATACCTAAACTCCGAACCCATACTATAGTATTAAGACCAGTCCTTTCACATAAGGGCGCTATATACATGGCTCCTAAACCTAAACTAGGTGGTGACTCCAACATCTTTTCTCCTCCTTGGTCCACTTAGTCGAGGCGTACTCCACTCCAAAAAAACATTGTGCCCACAGTGGAGACTCAATTGGGGATAAAGAGTTTGATTCCAATGTATCCTATTTCTTAATCTTAATAAAGGCTTGTTCAATACTTGTTTGCACACACTTCACTTGGTTCTTTTGTCCCTTTTACCTTGGCTGGTGATGAGTAGGAAGATAAGTACGCTCCATTCAAGCCAAAGTCTTTTGAAGTTCATCCCATCAAGTCATAATCTGTGCCATTGCCTATGATGAGCTTTGAGTACGTTATGGTTTGCCACTAATCCACAAAGGTTCATTTAGGCCCTCGGTTGGAATCATGGCCCACCTAGTTGTGAGTGACCTACTAATCTGACCATTTAGCTCTAGGGAGCCTACTCACACTTAGAGAGATCCTAGATCCTATCAATGAAAGGGTACCTTTTTATATCTCTTGTTTGTTCAACCATATATCTTGTGTTCACCTAATTATAAAGGAAAAATAAAAGATGTAAAAGCTTGAGGATGACCTAAAGGTTATGGCATACCTTAAGATATTGGGATAAAAAAGAAGAAGAAGCTCTCACAT
Organism: Quercus glauca; assembly: GCA_023736055.1. Classification (NCBI taxonomy): domain Eukaryota; kingdom Viridiplantae; phylum Streptophyta; class Magnoliopsida; order Fagales; family Fagaceae; genus Quercus; species Quercus glauca. The sequence goes on along the minus strand of CM043322.1, from coordinate 41,389,902 downwards.
GTAAGGGGCTTGTCCCAAAATGTAAAGGTATATCTTAAAAGAACCTTGGGCCTATGGTAACAAATCAAAAGGCCTCTTGGAAAAAAACCTTGGGCCTAGCATAACAAATATGCTATGGACTTAGTATTCAACATCCTACAAAGCCAATATGAAATTCCCCAATCATGGACCTCTTTGTTGCATACCTAGGCCCAAAATGATGATAGTGAATGGAAAGAAGAAGAGCCCAAAGGTGATGGATACATTGTAAGCCCATATTTGAGACAAATGGTTGAAAATCTCTTAGCACATTCTAATAAAAGCCCATGAGAGTAAGATGAGAGCATTATTGTAAAAGAACTAAAGCCCATTAAAACAAGGGGCAAGGTTCATGAGAGGAAAGGGAGTGATTTTGTAATTGGGTCTCCATTAAAATGGACTTAAAGATTTTCTAAGAACATCTAAGTTAATACAAGGAACCTTTTAATTAGGACATAGGCTTAAGAAATGGGACTTCCTTTCAGGCACCATTGCACTACCAAGATCAAGAAAACACGTCTCCACTCCAATTTGGGTCTGAGAAAAGAACGGACTGCGTTTGGTCAAAATTGAGGAAGCATATCAAAAAGAGGTATTTCAAGAAGAGACATTGCAAGGGGAAGCATCTTAAGAACTAATGGCTGCTCCAATTGATAACGCAACCGCACAAAAGATATTCAAGGCAATTGAAGAACAAAATGATGTTCACAAGAAAATGGCGTCTCACCAAGCTAGAGGAGAGCAAGCTCAAGAAGTCCATACATGTCGATATACATGATGAAGATGAAAGGAAAGATTAGGATGAAAGGGATAAGGCTGAATATGAAAGAAACAAACAATTTGAGAAGCCCACCGCTGATACCATGGCCATGAAGGAAAAGATGGACAAGATGCAACAAGCCTTTCACAACGCTCGAGGAATGGATGATTGTCTCTACAATATGGGTGGCATAAGCTCCAAGGCTCCTATGGCATTGCCTCTAAAGTTCAAGATTTCTAATGCGGAAAAGTTTGACGGGATTGGAGACCCAAAGCAACATGTTAGGAGGTATCTAAGCATTGCTGAAATAAAAGGATTGGATGTGAAGCAAACCTTGCATTCATTTCCTCTGTCACTTACAGGAGGTGCATCAAGGTGGTACTATAGTTTGGTCCCAACTAAGACCAAGGTGTAGAATGAATTAGTGAAATTTTTTGTGGATCAATTTATCTTCAATACTATGATTGATGTGACTCTAAGGGATTTGGAGACTACCAAGCAAGAATAGGGGAGACATTTTCTGAATACATGACAAGCTGGAAAGGGAAGGCATCTAAGACGATTAATAGGCCAAATGAGAATGACCAAATCAACATGATCATCAAGAATTTGCTTTTGGCATATAATAGTAGGTTCCTGTCATCGCCTATTAGTTCTTTTGGGGAATTTTGTGATTGTGGAACTAGGATTGAAGATGCTATCAATAATGGACAATTGGAGAAAGGCGAGACCAAACCTTCTAACCAAGAAGACATATAGGGGAGGAGTGACCACTTCTAAAGCACCTAACCCCATGAATGTGAGTGCCATCTTACCTTAACAAAATTTAGCCTACCCATGCTACAGAAAGAAATCCCGTTGAGAATTTTCTGACCTAGGAATGACCCTTACCCAAGCCTACGAGAATTTAACTTCCAAAGGATTCATTAAATCCCTTAGACCCCACACTTATGCCTAATCCTGTGCCTCCTACTTGGAACCTCAATGAATAGTGCCACTTTTATAAAAAACCTGGCCATTAAACCGACAATTGCTTCCACCTCAAGCATGAAATACAAGACCTCATAGACAATGGAACCCTCCTAAATCCAAACATCATCACCAAGCTCGACATTAGGAAGAACCCTTTTCCTGATTATCATCGAGCTCCTCCTCTATATCAAGATTGGGTGCAAATAGAAGAAGTCGATTATGATTGTTCAAAGTTGATAGAAACTGTGGAGGTTAACGCAGTGGAAGTCTAAGGAATATGGGATGAAGAAGATGAGATTTTGAAAAGTGCAGTGGCTGTGTGGGAGATACTCCCTAAAGGAATGACCGTTAAAGAAAAGAGTCCTCAAGGACAATGTGGCAAATATCACTAGGAGTGGGAAACACTACAATCCATCCTTTTTAGAGAAGGATCACTTTGGTAGGAACATGGGGGAAGGGTCTAAGCCCATGGAACTAAAAGGGAAAGAAGAGAAAGACGAAAAGGATAGGGTCTTGACCCAATTGAAGAAGATTAAAGCTCATGTGTCTGTATTGGGCTTGCTAATGGCTTCTCACAAGCATCATAGTGCTCTTTTGGATGCTTTGAATGGAAAAGAAGAGTCTATCGAAACTACTCCATAAGAAGTGCTATCTCTCATGAGAGTTGAGGCCCCATCTTATCCTTCCCTCACCTTTTCTAATGAAGATCTCCTTCCCGAAGGAGCCACTCATACTGGGCCTTTACAAATCACCATCGAGTGCATGGGTGCCAAGGTTCCAATGGTGCTTATTGATAATGGATCCGCGTTAAATGTGTGCCCTTTTAGGATCGCTCTCACCATTGGGCTAGATGTGGAGACAATCGCCCCCTCTCCTTTGATCGTTCAGGCCTATGACAATACTTCAAGGAAGGTTATGAGAAATTTCAAAGCTCCTTACAAGAATGGTCCATTGAAAACAATTGTGGAATTTCACCTGATGGACATCACTCCTAACTACAACCTTCTCTTAGGAAGAGCACGACTTCATCCCATTGGAGCTATCCTTTCCACTTTAAACTAAAAGATGAAGATCCCATGGAAAGGGGGAATTACTGTAATGCTTGGTGATGGGGAGATCCTAGCTCCTGTCTATGGGCTTGAAGAGGGAGGAAGTGAGCTTTAAATGAGTAGCTTTGAGTTTATGAACATGGCTGACTATGGAGTGAAGGATGAAAGGTACACCACGGATTTGCTCCCACATTATAGCCATGAGGTGATTGTGATGGTGAAAAACATGGGATACATGCTTGGTATGGGTCTTGGAAAGAAAGGAAGAGGAGTGGCTGAATTTCCCGACTTCAAGACTCAACTAACCAAGGAAGGTTTAGAATTCTTTGAAGGCTACAATGGAATTAAAAAAAAAAAAAAAAAAAAATCCAAGCAAGGCATAGCCAACAACATCATACAAGCATATGAGCATGTAACAGTAACGTCAACCTAGAACAAAAAGAGGCAGAAAAACATAGGAAAACATGGCATAAAGCCTAAAGCATGTAGATCTAAACATATAAGCGTGTAAGGATGTAGATCTAAGCATGAAACATGGCAAAAAGCATAAAAGCAAAGAGATTTAAGCTAGAAAGCAAGAAAGATGCTAGAGAAAGCAATAAATCATGTTATCAAGGCATAAAAGAGCAAAATAAATGCTAGAAAATGAAGATTGGTAAAGAGAGAAGAATCAAGAAGTTTTGACGTGTTTTTTGGTGTTTTTTGTGTGTTTTTTATGTTTGAGAGAGGGGAAAAAATGTGTAGAAAAACTAGGCAGAGAGCAAAACTCAGCAAAAAATGGTCTCCTCCCAGTCTGAAGGGTGCCTAGGGATTTTTATGGCCCTAGTACAAATTTCGAGGCGGCAGCCCTTCAATGGCCACCACTTCAAAATTTCTCCAATGGGTTTGATCTTAACATGTCTAGAAAGTTCTTGACTCCTTGTTTTTGAAAATGTATGGATGTTGAAAATCCAATGGTCGAATCAAAAGTTATGGCTCTCAGAAGTTAGTAGTGCATCGATCAGTGCGTTATCTTGGTTTTCGTGACATCTCGAACATTCTAACTCTAATTTTGACCCATGAATAATTGTTGGAATGAGAATTTGATTATCTTCACAATGGCGTTGGTTTTAACTTGGTCTAACAGCCAAATTAAAATTAGGGTTTTGCGGCCCACTCGGGATCGACTTCAGGTCAAACTAGGTCGAAGTTGTTAAAAATATCCGAGAAGCTCAGGTTTGATGTAAAACTATGAAAAATGTTGTTTTGTGAGAGTTTTAACCTCATTTGACCTTCAGTAAAACCTAGGGTTGACTAGGGGCATTTTGTTCATTTTAGCTGAAAGAGGCACTTTGGGTGCTCCGATGCCCAAATGGGTTGCAACATGTCATTCTGTATGTTTTTACTGCCCTATGGAGAGAAAATAATATTTTGGAATTTTTCGGGGTTTTGCACGCAAATCAAGGGCAGACAAAATACGGTATCAACAAATATGGCGACTGACCAGCTCATGAGAAAGGATGGATGAGAGACCTCTAAGTTTGTCATCAGTAACGACGTTATGAGCTCATCCAAGGGCTGTGGCAGGATCATCCCAAACACTCTTGCCAACCTTGCTCTTCCCTTTGGAGCAAGTGGTTAAAGGAGAGAAGGTCATCATCTCAAGTGAAGGTGTAGGAGAAGATAGGGTACTAAAGAGAGACAAGGAGGCATGGGTTTCCTCTTTACCCTCATCCAACTTGCACTTTTTTGATCCAGGAGTAAGCAGCGACAAATGCTCATTCTTCAAACCCTTCACACGAGCTTGTCTTAGCTATACCTGGTAGCCATTTCTGCAAAATAGAAGGTTAGAAAGATAGGATCCTATAAAGAAAGAGGAAATAAGAAATAATGGTAAGATAAACCTATTTTTCTCTTCGTGGGTAATCTTTTTTAAAAGAAATGCAGAAGGTTCAGGTCCAAGACAACACTCGTATAAGTGACGAGGATCTACCAGGTCATCGAAATTGTCGATTGTAAGGGAAAACTCGAGGGCAGCTTGAACTCGTCCTTGATAAAGCTTTTCCAATACAGGATGATTAGAAAGGAAGGGAATTTCCCATTTCCGTAGCAACCACGAGACCTCACCCCACAGGTCATCAGTCATGGTTTCCCCTCTAGATCCAGAAACAAAAAAATATCGTGACTTCTAGTCGTGAAAGGAAGTAGGAAAGCTACAGACAATCCTAGACTCCCTATTCCAAGGCAAGAGTTCAAAATACCCACAGTGGGTAGAAGCTTTCAAACAATATAAGTGAAGAAATTCATTTAAGGTTATCATGTCCCCATCATGGACAGATACCTAAATCAACATATAGCTAATAATCGTCCTTCATGCGTTAGGGACGAGCTGGCTTGTGCAACATTGAGAGCAGAAAGAAGTTGTATAATAAAAGGATGAATAGGGAAATGAAGGCCACACGAAAAGGTAGCTTCGTAAAAACTCACCTCACCATGAGCAAAGGAACATGCTTTTTGGGTAGAACGAGGTAAGCTTGTAACAACCCCTTTAGGGAATTGGAACCTTTTTCAGATAGATTTCAAGTGTCTCTGCTCTAAAAGGCAAGACTCTAAGAAAGTATGGAAAGGGATTGAAGATGAAGAAGAAGAAGGTTTTGAAGAAGAGGAGGGTTTTGAAGATGACGAGGGTTTGGACACCTCAATTTCAAAATCCTTATCAGTAGACTCACTACTTGATGACAGACCAGTTTCTAGCTCGCTAGACCTAACGTCACTATCCCTATACTCTATAGCAGTCATCTTTAGATGATGAGCAATCAAAGAGTGACAAATCAAAGGAAAAAGGCTAGTCAAGACAGGTCTAAAGGCCCCATAATCTCAAGGTACAAACAAACCAACTTTGGGATGATGCCCACCAAAAGACTCAAGAAATAATCCTAGCCTAGCAAAGAAGAACAAAACAGAGGGAGTTTCCTACCTAATGAAAGAAAAATCAACCATTAATGGAATCTAGAGGAAAATGAGTCTTACCGTATAGAAGGTGCAGAAGCGTTCTTTTAGTTTTAGACTTCAAGTTCAACGTATAATGAAGAAGAAGAAGAATATGAGAAATATTTTGCTAAAAAAGGAAGCAAAATCAATGCATAGGAAACACAAGGAAAGAACATATGTGCGGCCAACACGAGAAAGAAACATGGCAATTAGCTAAGGAAAATGTCGCCCCATAATAAATGTGATAGGACAAGAATCTCAGCGCATGAATAAAATGACCTGCCCAAGAAGGACTTTCCATATTGCTTTGCTCATCCAAACAAAGGATGACAAAGGAATAAAGGGGGCAATTGACGAGTAGCACATAAATGGTCATCTGTCACTTGCAAACCATCCATAACAATGACGAGTAAGAGTATGGACGAGCATAAGTGCATTAATTCCAGACAGCATTCAATGATCGAGCAATAAATGGCACGAAACCGTTATCCCCATCCTGTAATGAGCAATTAAGGGTCAGTTACAAACATGAAAGCGTTGGGATTAAATGGCCATCATTGAGCATTAATTCCTCCAACTGCAATGTAACGTTATACTAAGTATTAACTTAGTATAAGACAGTATAAAGCCAAGAAAGACAGGTAAAAGGACACAAACACAAAAATTGCTCTACAAAATATAGATTTCTAAAGAGTATAAACTAACTTAAGCATCGGAATGTTCTTGGCAGGCCCTAAACCGGTGCCACTATCTATTTAGTGCTTTCTTTTACACTGGATCTCAGGTCGTCCATTGTACCAACAAGAAGCATATTGACGAGGCAAAATCTAGCTTCATCATAAAATATTTTACCTTTACAAACATTTTACATTGAAACAAACAGAGCGTGAATCCATAAGAAGAAAGCAGAACACCGCAACTCACTTTGGGCCTTAGCGCTGACTCATGAAGGTAGTTAGAGACGAAATGGAGCAAGACGGCGAAGGTAGTTCCAAGAGATGACAATTGATGCTTGAATGGACCTACACCATCGAAACTTCTATGTCCTGCACAGAAAACACAAAGATGATGAAAAAAAACCTTATGCTGTAAAAAAGGGCGATGTTCGTGTAAAATAATCTGCAAGCGCACAGAATCGTAACAAGTAGTAAAGTGTTTTTAGAAAATGAATGTCGAACCCACAAGGATTAACTATATTTTTGAATACTGAAATTCACTAAATTAATTACTATTTGGAAAATCGAAAATAAATGGAACGTTCTACTCTTTGAATTAAATTAAACTATTTGATAAAAATAAATCTACGAATAAAAAAAAAATTAACAAAGCGTAAAAATGTGAAAGTGTAAAAATATGATAAGAATGGATCTAGAGCAGTTGATTTCACCTAACAAATCCCACACAATTTATTCTTCCTAATTATTAAATTCTAATAATCTCCCGTTGATGATTAAAAATTCCTTAAGTATTCAATATCTTCTCTCGAATAATATCAAAAATATCTTCAACTAACAATTCCATATCTCTATGTGAATTTAATTAATTGGAGACTCATTACGTACTCTGAATTTTCTGAAAAATCACACTAATCGCGGTAAAGCATCTCTACTTTCGCTCAACTAATGGTGTTTAATTCTAGAACTAAAATAACAAATCACCTCTCGGTCTCATTGTAATTCAATTGATCAAACAATAATTCGTAAAAAAAATAGTAAGCATTAAGAATAAAAATTAAACACTCAATCATGGAAATATTAAAAATAAAATAACTCAGAAAATAAATTGTGTGTTCATTGCTAGACTACATCAATGCTATAGAAAATAAAATTTAGTTCATAATAAAATTGAAAAGAAAACAAATAAAACTTATGTTTTTCATCTGAATTGGTTGATCAACATGAAGCTCTCGCCTTTGTCCTCAGATTCTCCTCTTCAGAAAGACTCCTAAAAGCAAATACTTCTATGCGGCACTCCCTTTTCCTCTCAGGTTTCTCCCTTCTTCTTTTTTCCCTAAAAAGCCTTTAAATAGGTCAAGGAATCCTATTATAAGTTGAATTCCCGATTGGAGAAAATCCCAGATTTTTAGGCTTCAATTAACTGACAATTTTGGCCCATTTAACCTCAGAATTCGGACTTTTGGTAAACTACAAAGTTGTAGCCCTTTAAGTTAACTTTCCAGCCCAACTTGAATCATCTCGATTGGATATCTGAGTCGAAAGTTATGTTAAAAATACTAACTGATGTGCAGGCTGGAATCCTAATCCGAATTGAACTTGGATATGGTGCAAATTTCCTTTGATTCCTTGCTCCAATTGGACTTGAATTTAATTGGCTTAGCCCCACTTTGCATGTAAAGCCCTTGTTACCTGCAACACAAAGATATTATATAATCAGTGACAAAATAATATATAAGTAAGGCTAAATATGTAGATATGTAAGTACTTTTTTTTGTATATATTTCATGCACATCAGGCGATGCTCAAGGTTGATCTTTACTCATTGGCTATCGAGCCCTTTTATAGAAGAGGTGTTGACAAGAAACCCAAACAACCTACAAGGGTGCAGCGCACTGAAGAAAAATAGTTTCCAAAGAAGACAATTTCGGCACTGGCTTTCTTAATAAAACTAAGATGGGCTTGTGGTCCAAGAGAAGGCCCTTTGTGCAAGGTGGTGGGTGATCAGCTCACAAGGCGTCAAGTGTCTAAAAAAATGATAAGTGGGTTGTATGCCTAACAAAAATCATGGAACAATACTCTCCAATGCTAAATATGTGATGTACAGCATTGAGATGGAGGAAGCTAACTTCATGTAGATGAAGGCCTCGCTTGCTCGTGAACTAAGTCGGAAAATGAAATTATAAATAAAATAAAATAAAATAAAAAACTTCAAGTCTCGTCTTCCTAGCATTAGAATTGGGTGCAAAGCCAAATCTTGAAGTGGGGTCATTTGTAGGCATCAAAATTTTATGATGTATTGAAAACCATCCGATTGATCATGATCAAATATTTGTGATAAAATTAATTTCCAATTGGTGATGTGCTACCAGTGAAAATCAACAAATGAAATCAAGACACATGTAAAGTCTTTGAGTCATCACCACTCACATAGAAATGACACGTGTCCAAGCCATGTGGCAACGTTAGAAGAAAATACTGACATGGAAACCTCTTATTAAATGAAAGACCAAATTAAATTAAAATTCAAAATTTGCAATTAATTCTCAATAAATGCTAAGAGAAAATTCTAAATCAAATGCTATTGAGTTGCCTATAAATAGAGATTTCTCGTGTAAGAAAAGAAACAGAAACATTAAGAAGGGACATTCTGCCAAAATAGAGAGTCATCACCTAGATTAGGTCTAGGAACCATATATATAATGCCCTTGTGGAATGAGTGATCTTTACCAGAGCACGTGTCCAAAGTTTAGGTATGGGGATGGAAAGGTGTTAGGCACCCAACCCCACCCAACCCATAGGTCGGCTTCCACTCATTGTGTTCCAAATCCTAATCCCATCAAATGGTCTTCTAATGTGTTATTTTAAACTCACACATACTCTAACATGCATCTAAAGCAATGAAAATGGCATATCATCCCCAAACCTAGCATTCATCTATCATGGCATCACTCATTATCCAAGGGCAGCAAGCAATACATGTAAATAATCATAGGGCAACAACAACAACAAGACAAAATCAAGCACAACCATCAACCAATCCTCATGGTATGTATTCAACCAAGCATATTTCCATATAAACAAAACAAACTCATGTTCAAACAATCAAATTCATGTTCATGTGGTTTATGCTTGACTTACCTCACTTACCTATCTGTATCACAGCACCTATACATTAATGCGTGTTCATATTAATATGCATGTTCATGGCATTCAATCAACAAAAACCATAATCATTCATCAAACAAATAAAAAACTTAAAACATGGTAATCTACTAACTCAAGGACTTAAGCATGTGAAAATAGACTAGACAAAGGCTAAACATGTGAAAGAAAACAAACAAAAATCAAAGAAAATTGAATTTGGGTTTCTGGGCACAAGTGTGCATGTGCATCCCAGTTGTATGCTTGCGCATGCGCATGCATACACACCAAGAAACTCAAAACCCAACAACTAGAGCAAGAAAGAAATCAAAACAAGAAAACTAACAACCTATCATGCTTATAATATAAAAAAAAAGATAATCCTAGGCTAACACAAGTATATCAAAGCATAAAACATGAAAATAAACTACAAATATATAAGAAGCGAAGAGCCAAAGTTGAACCTTTACCTCAACACAAGAACTCTCTAGAGCTTTAGTTTGACCATTTCCCTCAGTCAATCTAATCAGGAACAAAACCAAGAAGGTTAGTAAACTTTAGAACTCAAAGGTGAAGACCAAAATAGGTCTCAACCAAGTAAAACTTGACTTGAAGAAATTTTAGTGTAAAAACTCTAATTCACTATTTCCTAGTGAATCTTGTATATTTCGTCCTCCTCTGTAAAAGTGACTTTTAGGGCTTTTTATAGTGGTCATTGAGAGGTGTAGGATGGCTCCCAGACGATGTGGGATTCACTCTACACGAATTTATGTCCAAAAACTTTCCTTTCATAAATTCTGGAACCCTAGATGTGTGCATATACTCGAAGCATGCGCATGCCCGAAGTATGCGTACGCGTGCTTTAAGTGTGCATGCGTATTGGCGTGTATGCGTATGCACACATAGGGTTTTTATGCACTTTTTCTTTTCCAAAATTAAGTTTTATTTTCCAAAAGTAACTCTCAAGTCAAGATTTTACAAGATTGGACCCTAAATCAACCTTGGGTCTTAAAGTAATGTCATCATTGGGGAATGGGGGCTTAGGTCGTAAGGGGTACACAATGAGGTGTCTACAGGCCCTCACATCAAATCAAGTACGTTCAACTACTCATCCAACTTGGAAACATCAAACACAATTCAAGATCAAGCTTCATAGCCCCTTGGATCATAAAGCTTCTTGTAGATCAAATCAAAAGAGTTCATTGTATTATTTCATTGTAAAGAGTCATACAGTGGATTGTACTGACATATATACATATCAATATAAATTGATAATTTGTTACACTATTTCGTGACCGTGTGATTTATCTGTTATGAATTTTGTGTGTACACCAAGCTTTAACAAAAAAATTTATAACTCCACCCAATCCATCAATCCACAAAAAACTAATTTGAGGTATCAAATTGGGTTAAATTCCACGAGCTAGTTGGTTGAATGCATATCCCAACATACGAGTTCCTAACGCTGGTAAGTTTATATGCTAATTTACAAAAAAGAAAGTGGGAAAGTGCTGTAAAGGTTTTACCCAAAAAAAAAAAAAAAAAAACGAGGGCACTCCAATAGGTCTATGGACAAGCTATCTAACAAGATGGTTCTTGGATAACCCTAGTTATCCTAACATTAAAAGGAAACGTAACAATGGTGTGCTGTGTGTGCAATTTGTGGTAGCATATGGTGGAGTCCAAATTTTCTATCCTACTTTTCTTACTCCACTTTATACTCCACCAATAAAAACTTACCACGTGTTCACCTGATTAATTAAGTACTACCATTATTGACTTATTAATACTACCATTATTAATTAATGGTAGTATTTAATTTATCAAGTGAACATGTGACAAGTTTTTATTGATGGGGTATAGAGTGAAGCAGGAAAAGTAGGACAGAAGATTTGGACTCCATATGGTGTTATAGGATAACCCAAGTTATTAATTATGGTGTGCCCAATAATTTGTTAATTCATATATATATATATATATATATATTGTGTGAGAGTAGAAATTCAATTATTATAAGGACATAACTTAGGTGTTTTGCCATAGATTCTTTTCTTAAAATTCAGTCATGTGGTTACTTAACTAAAAATACATTTCCATCCCCTAAAAATTTAAATAAAAAATTAAAAAAAAAAAAAAAACCCTATGACTTAATTTTAAGAGGAAAATCTAAGGAATAACACTTAAGGTGTTATACCGAAGTTTTGTCCTTGTTATAATAAGTGGAGAATCAAGGATTTTAGTCGTGATTCTCCTTACAAAGAAGATCAAAAAAATGTCAAATTTCTTGACAAAATTGTTTGGCGGAATGGACATATGTTAACTAGTCAAAGCAAATTGTCAATCCATACGGGAAAGGTGCAAACACTAGATCGCGAAATCTTGTTTTAAGGACAAAATTTGACTACAAACTTGGTTGAAGCCTTAACTCAAGGGAATTTTTTTCTTTCCCTTTGGATCGCAAAATCTTGTTTTACGGATAAAGTTTAATTACAAATCTTCAACTCACAATAAAAAGATGATATATGTCCATGTCATATGCAATGCACATGCACATGACTCAATGATTATGTTTAATTACTTAAATGTGGTTTAATAAATCATGTGCACATGATAAAATACATGTCTATCTTCTTTTTATGCCTTGAAAGTTGAAACTTAAGAGTCAAACTTTATTTTTACATTAATGCATTCTTGTACATAATTGTCATAGATTTCAGAATTCTTTTTTAAATTGTCGTAGTCATTTGTATGCAAAATATTAATAAGTAATCAACTTAGCCTATCTTGTGATGAGCTGTAATACCTACTAACTGGAATTATGGTTTAGAATTTGAACCTTTTTTTTTTTTTTTTTTTTTTGATAGAGAGAGAGTTTCAATCTATGGTATTCGTTCCAGAGAGTTACAACTTATGGCGTCCGCTTCTACTGTTAACTTTTTATCGTCAGACCAAGATAACATTCAGTTTTTAGTGTAGGTAACGATTAAACCTCAAATCTCTTATTTAACCATAAAAAACTTTACAAATTGAGCTAATGAAACCCACAGAATTAGAACCATACAAACGTACTATTTAACTTATAAATGGAACCGTCACTCAATCAAACTAGTTGGTCGTTAGTTTGAATTTTGCAGTTATCCTTAAGATATTAAAAATACAATCATTTAATTTATCCAATTGGTATTGGGCATGAGACCACAGGTTTTGCAATATACTATTTTGAAGAGGAAAGCTCCCAAATTCCGCAACTTAAAAAAGTGCACAAAATGGAGTTTCCCACTAGGGACTTCACTTGGGTGAGATTGAGGGTCTCCCGTACAAAAAGAATCTTTTTCAAGACTAGGTAAGGTAAAAGGGGGTGCGGTTTTTGTCTAGTGCCTCCAGTATACTAGACCTGCTGCGATCATGGCACGTGTCTATTTTCGGTCACATATCATGATCGTAGCAGATCCAGTATCACAAGATACTAGACAGAAGCCACACCCAGTAAAAATAAGGGAAGATTAGGTCCTCTACTCTCAAGTCAAATGTGTAATAAACATGGTTGTCAAAATTACGATCTAGATCGTAGGACCGCATGATTTTACGATCTCACCTCGCCAAAACGTTTAGGATCACACTAGGATCGTACATAAGATCGTATAGGATTGTAGTTTCATATGGGATCCTACCGATCCTACCAGAAACATAAATTTTTGGGTTTTTTTTATGGGATAAATTTTTTGTTTTGATGAAGCTTTAGGGGTTTTTATTTTTTTCATGTTGTGATGGTATGACTTTTTATTTCATTTTTATAAAATTATGTTAACCTAAGCAAATGTTTTTTTAGTTTCTAGTTCACTTGTTATCAAAATCAATGAATGCTTCATCATTTCTAAATGAAGAATTTGATGTTGGCTTTGCTGCCTTTTAAGCTATAATGTTGTTAAATTTGTTTGATTAATATACTAATTTGTGTTCTAGTATCACTAAAATATTTTTTTTTTATATAATTTTATCAGTTATGCTTGTTTTTGTATATTGATTGATTGATTGATTTTTTTTTAGCATACTCTTTAATTGTTGCTGAGTGGTATAACTTGAATAGTTGAGTGTGAAATTGTATCTTGATGCCTTTTGCAACTCTAGTATACAAATATATAATGTTTACATAAATGATGAAATGGATAATGATGATTAGGAATTTAGGATGGTAGTTATAAGAACCTTGGAATGAGAATAATTAAATGTTCACTTCACCTTAATATTCATCTTACTTTTGGATTTCATATTGTAGTTAGCTAATTTCCATTTGCCAACTTATTTTGGATTTCAAACTTGGAACATAGAACTTGGAAAATATGTTCCATATATTTTGATAAATATTTTAGTATTTGATTGCTAATTAAACATTTATTGAATTTTTTAGATACATTGGGTCAAAACTTAAATATATTTGTTTTGTTAATATAGACTTAGCGATGTATGACATGCAAATTACATCATATGATGCAAATCTTAGTTTTTTTATGAATGAATTTATATTTTACATAATTATTCAACATACAAAGTCATTATCAATGTGTTTTTTGCTTTAAATATGAAAATATATAGGATCTTACGATTTACAATCCGATCTTACGATCTACGATCTCACCTACCTTCAACAATCCTACGTATAATTCCGATTTTAATAATCTTGGTCATAAATTAATTAATTAATTGCGCAAGAGGACTTCACATGGTTAATGGGGTTTTCTCCTTTCCAGAAAGAATATATTGGGAATTGTTTTGTCCTAACTCCTAACTCCAATGTCTATTCCAAGATACTTTGCTTTCAAAAATAAATAGTTCCAATAAACCGTACCCTATATTTAAAAGAGGAGAAAGGTTAATACAGGGGGCACAGGGCAGAAGGAATGGCGTGTTCCAGGTCCGTCTGCTACATTTTTTTTTTTTTTTATTTGATCTTCTACATTATTATTAAATTATGATGATTATCAAAAAAGATCTAGAGTATACACATTCACGTTACTATCGTCACTATTTATATTATATTATTCAATCGTTTATTTTAGTTAACTATATTAATTTTGTCAGTTGTATTCATATCTATGTATGCATGTCTCTATTGCTCACAATCTACAATAGTATATATATTTCTCTCAAAAACAAAAAAACAATAGTATATATAGCTTCTCAAAATAAAATTTTAAAAAAAAATTAAAACTATAGTCTATAGTATATTCTTTTGCTGAAAAGAACAAGATTATATAGATACGGGTGATACTGTGCCAAATAGATACGGGGTTGTTGGCCACATTATAAAAGGTATGGGGCAGATATGTAGCAGCTTTCAGGAGGTAAAAGTCAGACACATTGACAGGAACAGCAACAAAATAACCCATGAACTCACCCAACATGCCAAAAAAACTAGAGAAAATCTTTTTGGAGGAATCAGATCCTAGGTTTTTTGTTTGACCTTCTTAATTAAAGAGATCAGTCTAGGCGGGGTTTCTTTGTTTTGGTCTATGTTGTTACTGTTCTACTTGCTGTTAGTGTGTTTTGTTTGCTCATTATACTTGGTTTTTTTCTCCTGTTAATGAGAATTTAGTCTCTTATCAAAAAAAAAAAAAAATAGCTAGTATATGGAAATTTAAAGTATAATATATACGGTTATTTTTTTGGTTGGTAAACGAGGATAATATTATAGAATATTAAAAAAAAAAAGGATAATCTATATATATTGTATATATAAAACCGAAACTTTTGAAACTCTCACAATTTTCCACATCATCACTATTTTCTTTTTCTTTTTATTATTAATTCTTTTTATTTTAGGTTTTATATCTTATAACAATAATATTGAAAAACGTATACAAACTTGGAGGCCTATTTAAGGGCTCCATAAAACTTGATGGACAAGAAAATATATTCTAAAATAAGCCCTAATTAATACCTAACCATAATAGGAACCAAATTTGACCTAAAAAAACATTAAAAGAGCCTAAAAACAAGGAAATAAATCACCTAGACCTAAAATAACGTTTTTTGCATAAAAATACCAAAATCTCTTCTCTCCTTAAAACCCTAGCAATTACCATCTCAAAACCCTAAACTCAACTTCACTTTAAGATTAAAAAAATAAGAAGGAGAGAGACTCACGTAAAAAAAAAACGTAAGTTTTGTCTTTTTTTATTTGCTTTCATATGTGCCTGAAATTTTCATTCTATCTTATTATTTTATTATGTTTAGAATTGATTTTCTTATAAGTATTTGGGTTAATCTCTATATTTTGATAGTGTTTTTATGGGTTTGGTTTTTGGGTTGAAATTCTAATAATTATTTTATATTGTATATGGCAGATGAAGCATCTCTATTTTTTGGAGAAAAATCAAAGTTGCAACCTATGTCTTCCAGCTCAAGGTGTGGTAAATTTTTATATGTTCTTGCTTTATTGAGAATTTTTATTTGGGTTCATGTGATTTTTTGTTTTTTTTATTAAAGTTTTGATTTTTGGTTGATTAATTATTTGTTTGGATTAATTTCAATTAATTATTTGTTTGGATTCAACGTAAAAGATAATGAAATTAGGTGTTATAAATTTGATAATGTTCCATATTTTGAATTGTTTATATTATTTAAATTTCTGGTAGGACTCTCTCTTTTCTCCTTAAAACCCTAGCAATTACCATCTCAAAACCCTAAACTTAACTTCACTTTAAAATTAAAAAAATAAGGAGAGAGACTCAACTAAAAACAAAAAACAAAAAAAACGTAGGTTTTGTCTTTTTTATTTGCTTTCATATGTGCCTGAAATTTTCATTCTATCTTATTGTTTTGTTATGTTTAGAATTTATTTTCTTCTAAGTATTTGGGTTAATCTCTATATTTTGATAGTGTTTTTGTGGGTTTAGTTTTTGGGTTGAAATTTCTAATAATTATTTTATATTGTATACAGCAGATGAAGTATCTCTATTTTTTTGAGAAAAATCAAAACTGCAACCTATGTCTTCCAACCCAAGATGTGGTAAATTTTTATTTGGTATATTATATATGAATTTTTTGAATTTGAAGGGTTTTATTTGGTTTTGAAGTAGAATTTGGGGATTCTATAAAATTTGAAAGGTTTAAGTTTTGGAGTTTTTGGTATTTGCGTCTTAGTAGGTTGATCTTAATTCTTTACTTTATATGTTTTTTCTTTATTGAGAATTTTTATTTTGGGTTCATGTGATTTTTTGTTTTCTTAATTAAAGTTTTGATTTTTGGTTGATTAATTATTTGTTTGGATTAATTTCAATTAATTATTTGTTTGAATTCAACGTAAAAGATAATGGAATTATGTGTTATAAATTTGATAATGTTCCATGTTTTGAATTGTTTATATTGTTATTAATACGACTAAATAAGATTTGTTTTTATCTTTGTAGTTTATATCAGTTTTGAGTGTGTGTATATATATAACTTTTGAGAATTTTGCTTTATTAATTTAAGAATTGTAAATTACTTTGTAGGTTTCAATAACTATGTACCTGCAGTGAGACATTGACAATATAAGCATATATATATGGTATTAACATTTTATAAAAATATTTCTTACAACCCAATAACATTCTACGTTAGACAACACTTCTAAACTAATGAAAAGCATAGAAGTTAAATATTTATTCCCATTGTATTTTATTTAATTATGACAGATCCATTTTTTTTTTAAACGCTAACTAGCAAAATGTCTATAATATGCATATTATTAACCCAATTTTCTATTTCTAAATTTCTTAGATTTTATTATATCAATTTTTTTTTCTTTTAAATTCTTGGTGGGCAAATCAGTCTCTTACTAATTTTTTTACCTTAACATGATGTTGGTTAATTATCCTTTTATTTAACTATCCCGTGCATCGCATGGATTAGCGACTAGTATTATAGAAAACTAAATAGTCTTGTCAATAGACTGACATAGCCTAGCAATGCTCATTACAACTTATTGCACGACTTGTCAAGTTGTGACTTATGAATGGTGAAGGTGTGAACCCCAAATAGATCCACCATTTTTTCTTCATCACTCACTACTAGCCATGTGCCGAGTTGTTATAAAAGTTATGTAATAAATTGTGGTCCTAGCATTTTTAGTATTCACGCTAAGGTTGTCCAAATATAATAATCACAAAGAGATTAAATTCTATAAGAATATAGTATAAAACCCAAATTTTACACCCCCAATCCTAGTATGCCGCATTATCTAATCTTTATATATAATAATAGGTGAAGCTGAGAGAAACTTAAATTAAAATTCCAAATTAGAGTTCCAATTTTGCACCATGTGTCCTAAATTATTTATTCTTAAAGAGTTTTATTTCTTAATTTTAGAATCAAATGTGAAACTACATCATAAATATTCATCTAAGTGATTTATTAAGTACAAAAACCAAAGAGTCAGAATAAATGAATTGTAAAAATAAAAAAAATAAAATAAAAAAGTGCTTCACAATAATTTTTTTTTTTTTAAACATGGACAATTTACATTTTATACTTAATAATATCCTTACAAAATTTTTTAAAGAGTTAACAAAATATAAAAATGACTATCAATAGTATTTAAATTATATATATAAGAATTATATTATGCATTTTATTATATATTTTTAAGTGTATCCATGCATATGCATAGGGTTACAAGCTAGTTATGTATTAAAAATAAGGCACAACTACACCCAATCAATTTCAATTCTAATACCATCTGTGAATCCAACTGGACTGAGAGTTTATTGAGATGCTATTAAATGTGGTAGAATATTGAGTTTTAAAATAAAAAGCTAATGCTCGTCAGCGCATTTGTGGACCTCTCGTATATAGGCTAAAATGCAAAACCCACCCTTTAAGTTTCTTTAGAATTCATTTCAATCCTCTAAATTTGCTTTCATTCATTTTAGTCCTCTAAATTTTATATTTATCCAATTAAGGCATTTCTGTCAACTTTTGTTACACATTTAAAAAAAAAAAAAAAAAACTGGAAAATACTTTTCAATCATTAACTCATGTAGAGGTTGTGGGGGGACGAGGATCCAAAATAGCTGATAAAAGGAGTAAGGGCCTCTCCGAGGAGGTAAACCTCAGGAAATATTGGTAGGATGTCCTTGAAAAGTACTCACCTAACTCATGTAGAGGTTAAACGGCCACAGTTGGCGAGGGCACCGAGGACACCTACCTAAACTCGGAAAGTCAAGAGTCAAAGTTAAAAGGAGCACAGCGCAACCCGATGGTGGAAAAGAGTAACTTGGAATTGAACAAGAAAGAGAAGAAAAATGAAGGACAAAGCAGCCATCCCCTCCGCATTAAATGCACTGCAACCACTTAGTTAGCCGCATTAATGGAGAAATTACCATGAACAATACCCACACAGCTCACATCTTAGTGTAAAACGTTCTAGCAAGGCCTTGATGGGACAAGTATCAAGGAAGTTTAATCCTAACCCTCCAAATGTAGAGTCCAGATGCATTTTGACTAACTATATAAAGCCAAGAAGCACCTAGATCAATGGGGAGTTTTTGGGCTTTAGAAAAAAAAAAAAAGAGATTATCCACTTGTAACCTTTTTCTCAGACTGAACTTGAGGACGAACACTTAGTCATTTCAAGGCTCTTTCTAATTGAATGCAATCATATCACATCAGAGACTGATCTGACTATCATTATTTATCTTATCACGGGTATTTAAAGGTTGACATTGCATGCCACCTCTAAAAATTAATTGTGTAAGCAAAAAGTAGCACGTTAAAAACCGTTCAATTTGTCAAGGCATATTGCAATTCAAGGCTCATAGCTGGACAGGTTCAAGGTGATTTTGAAGCAAAAGATCCAAGGATGCTCTGGTACTTGAATCAAATTAAACGTTTATCAGGGGGCTTCCATTTCTTTACTTTGGAACAAGTTCCTCGAAGTAAAAATTCTCGTGCTGATTTGCTAGCAACCTTAGCTATTTCAAGTAGGGAGAAACTTCTGAGGATTATACTTGTGGAAGACCATGCAACCTCTGCCTATGATATACAAGTTCTAGTAGGAGTACACTTCACGCAAGTGGGCCCCAGTTGGATGGACCTAGTGGTTACGTTCAAAAGTGGAACTCTGCCCAAGGACAGAGTCGAGGCAGAGAAAATCCAAAGAAAGGGACCAAGGTTTTGGCTGTCTGAGGATCAGAAATTATATAAGCGCTCATATTCGGGACTGTATTTATTGTGTGTTCACCTTGAGGTGGTGGAGGTGTTGTTGGAAGAACTGCATAAAGGAATTTGTGGTAGTCATAAGGGGGGTAGATCCCTTACCTATAGAGCTTTAACACCAGGTTACTAGTGGACAAGCATGGAGAAATCCTCCCAAGAGTATGTGAAAAAATGTGACCAGTGTCAAAGATATGCTCCCAATATCCACCAACTAGGGAGAGTTCTAAATCCATTAAGTAGCCCTTGGCCTTTCGCACAGTGAGGGCTGGACATTGTTGGGTCATCCCCTAAGGCAACAGGGAATCAAAGGTATCTTCTTGTTGCTACCGATTAATTTTACCAAATGGGTAAAGGCTGAACCCTTGGCAAATATTCAAGATTAGGATGTAAAGAGATTCGTGTGGCAAAATATTGTAACGAGGTTTGGGGTTCTGAACACTCTTATCTCAGATAATGGGCTTTAAATTGACAGTATGGCCTTTTGGAGATACTGTTGTGATCTAAGGATAAAAAACAGATATTCCATCCTATCATATCCTCAGAGTAATGGCAAAGAGGAGGCCACAAACAAAGTTATTATGGATGGTTTGAAGTAGAGACTGGAAGAGGCTAAGGGAAGATGGGTGGACAAGCTACCCTATGTTTTGTGGACGTATCGCACGACTCTTAGAAGATCCACTAGAGAGACCCCGTTTTTGATGACGTATGGATCTAAAGTAGTTATCCCTACAGAAACTGGTTTCCAACATTGAGGTCTGACCAATTCCTCGATGGCAACAATGAATAGCTCCTCTCCTTTAACCTTAACTTAGCCAAAGAACAAAGGGAAGTCGCTACGGTGAGATTAGCGCAATACCAATAAAGACTTAGGCAAGGATTTGAGAAGGGGGTAAAAGTGAGGGTGCTCATTCCAGGAGACCTCATTCTGCGTAGGGTGGTTGGAAGTATAAAGAATACTTCTTGGGGAAAGCTTGGTCCTAACTGGGAAGAACCCTATCGGGTGACCTCAATAGCTGGAATGGCAGCTTATCGGTTAGAGGATCTAGATGGGATTGTAGTTCCTCAACCATGGAATGTGAATTACTTACAGAAATATTATTTCTAGATTGAAATCCTGTAAATGATTTTGTATGTATATATAGTCAAATATATTGATCAGCTCTGTTGTTATTGTCTTGAGTTAAAAGTGGTTTTAATCTTATTAAGGGTTAAATAAAACCTCGGCCAGGTTCAATTTCTCAGATCACATGCCTTGGGTAAATTAACACCTAACATCTTACTATGGGTTAAACAGAACCTCAGCCATGTTCGATTCCTCGAATCACCTGCCTTGGGTAAATTAACACCTAATGTGTTACTAAGGGTTAAATAGAATTTCAGCCAAGCTCGATTCCTCAGATCACCTGCCTTAGGTAAATTAACACCTAACGTGTTACTAAGGGTTAAACAGAACCTCAGTCAGGATTGATTCCTCGGATCACCTGCCTTGAGTAAATTAACACCTAGTTTGTTATTAAGGGTCAAACAGAACATCGGCCAAGTTCGATTCCTCAGATCACTTGCCTTGGGTAAATTAACACCTAATTTGTTATTAAGGGTTAAACAGAACCTCGGCCAGGTTCGATTCCTCGGATCACTTGCTTTGGGTAAATTAACGCCTAATTTATTAGTAAGGGATGAACAGAGCCTCATCCAAGTTCAATTCCTCGGATCACCTGCCTTTGGAAAATTAAATCCTATTTTTTCTTGGTAAGTTCTAGTGAGACCTCAACCAAGTTTGACATTGAGGAAAATCGATTTTAGAGATGCTCATTTTCAAGTTTTGTGAGTACGACACTAAGTCTAGAAATATTTTGGTATCTCAAGTTGCAGAACAATGATTCCTCAAAAAGACTAAGTTAAAAGTAGACACGTATGTGCAGTCAGATGTCAATATGTAGTAAAGTTCAGAAAGATGAGGTAATTTAAAATCTGTATTAGAATAATGTCAATGAATTACTGCTAAAGAATAATGAGTAAAAGGAAAAAAGAAAGTGTATGTAGCAAAAGATGGGTAGAAGCTTTTTCATTAATGAGTTGAAGTACCAACAAACTTCTTTACATCAAAAACAAAAAGAGAGAGAGAAAGAGGGAGAGAGAGACCGTAAAACAAAAGGCCATATATTTATTAAAAAAAATAAAATAAAATAAAAAAGAATAATAGAATGAAACTTCGGCCTAATATCTATTTTGTTCCCTGGCCCTCAGGACCTTATCCGGGGGAGGAATCTCTTTTATGGTGGTGAAGGTGGTTTGGGCTTTCTTATGGGATTTAGGAGGTTGGTCCTCAACCCAGGTAGGTTGAGCAGGAGCAGCATTGCTGGAGGGAGATGAAGCAGATGCCTGTACCCTAATGGCTGGGGGGTAGAACACCTTCTCCAAATTTATTAATTCCAAGAAGGGGTCCACGCAAGCAGTATTTAGGGCCTCGATCCAAGTCCGAAGTCAAAAGCCTCGGCTTACAGCCGAGATCTAGGACTTCAGATGTGCCTCAATTTCTTTCTGCCCCAGATCGTACGCTGCTTGTTCAATCTTGCTCATTTCTTCAACTTTCTATTCCAGTTTCTTAGTCAGTTTCGTGACCCTAGCCTGGGCAAGGGTAAGTTGACCCTCTACCTCTCTCAAATGGCGTATTTGTTCTCGAGCCTGTCTTTCGGAGCTCTCAATCGAAGCTTTAGCACTTTTTCAAGCTTTATCACACTCGGACAGCTTAAGGATAGGCTCCTTCAATTTTTTGTCAGTTTGGGCTTAAGCCTTCTGGGCAGCATAACGCTTGGATTCCTCCTCTTTCTTTTCATAAAGGGTTTGGTCAACCCACTCCTTGGCCACATGCGTTACCTGGATGGCCTAGAAATTTATGAATAAAGAGAGAGTTAAAAGTTAAACAAGTTAAACATTGTTTAAAAGGACAAAATAATAATAGATAGTAATGCTATTAGAGGTGAATAAAAGAATAAAAGAAGAAGCAGAGCATACCAGAGCTAAGTTCCTCTTTAGGGACAAGAACATTTTGTGCTTCTTCAAGTTGCGAAGCTCGGCCATATCCCAAGGTAGAAGAAGTGCCTGTTCAATCGAGTTAGCTACGTAGCCTGCCCTTCCACAATCAAAATTGCAGATTGATGAATCCAAAGGAAAGCGGGCTCCATCCAATACAAGAGGGAGTTCCAGTTAGGAATGCATGGGCGGCGTTCCAGAACCATCTCTGAAGTCTCTCCTCCCCTCATTTGCTAAGACCAAGTTACTTTAGCCACCTTAGCTTGTTCAAGAGGAGTTTCTTCTTGGATCTCCCCTTCCTTGGCAGAGCCTTTGCCTTCCTTTTTATCCCGCTTCCGCTTTTTGTCAACCGGTTCAGTTTGGGTAGAAGGAGGGACTGGAATTGGGGACCTGGGTACTACAGGAATTTTGGGAGTAGCATCCCCGATGTGGGACTCCTGTAAGGACAGCAGGTCAAGTAACTTCTTTTCTATCACCATTGCCTTTGGAATTTCAATTGCCTCCTGATCCTTGCTAACAGCAATTGTAACTAGAATCGAGGTAAAAACTTCATTCTCAATCATGTCTTGATGATAGAAAATTTCAAAATCTTCATCACGAATGAGGCTGTCAGTGCTTTCTTCCTCAGTTTCATCCTCGATCTCTTTGGAACGAGCTTCAACCTCGTCATCCGAGGATGTGACTTCCTCGACCAAAGGTTGGGTCTCTTGTAAGGTGGGGAGTTCCATGAGTTGAGTACCGGTAGGAGGAGATTTTTGAATGAACCCTTCAATGGCCATGTCAACCAATGCAAGACGTGAGTCCTTGGCCTTGGTCACGTGCTTGGAAACTTGGAAGCGGGTGGAGATCGGTTTGAAGCCAAGGATGATGTGTACCACCTGAAGTTGGCCGTCTTGGTGTAGGAAGATCTCGAATCTCAAGACTTGATTCAATAAGTTGAAGTTCACCAAGCTTCGTCTTTTGACAGTGGCCTTTTTGTCTGAAAACAAAAAATGAAATGAAAGTGTGAAAAAGGATTGATATAGAAAAATAAAGTTAGAATTTTTTCATTTTTGATCCTAAACAGCACAAGGTCTTAAAGGCGTCCTTAAGCCACCCCACCTGGAATGCCATCTGTGGTTGGGCAGTGAAGTCTATCATGCCACTCCCCTGAAACAATGAGAAAATCCTCGTCCATGCCCTTGTTCATCTCGAGGAGGTAGGAAATTAATCTAACGGCAGGAACCCTAGTTTTTAGGTAGTACCCTGCTTCATTATACCTCTGGCAACTATAGATCCAGTTTATATCGTGGTGGGTAAGGTTTATACCCATCTTGTCATTTATTGCGTCTACACTACCCAATATCTTAAACATGTTTGGAGCGCACTAAGTAGGGCAAAGTTTAAAAAGGTTCAAAAAATTTCTAGTAACTCTACCCACAGGAATCCTCATTGCTCCCTTAATAAATGCTATCATAGGAATCACTACAGCCTCAGTGGGTCACTTCTCATGCCACTCCCCTAAGTTACAGTGCTCTATTGACATGTTACTAGTAAACCTATAGTGCCTTTTAAACTCTTCTTTGTGCTCAAGGGTATCAACTAAATTAAAAAAATCTACCCATTTGTGAAAGAAGGAAGATAAAAGGGAAAGAAAATCTAAGAATACGTAAGAAGAAGAAAGAATTGCAAAAACACTTACAAAATCTAGGAAGAAGGGCTTCTCGAGTGAGTTATTTGAAGTGGGGAGTAAATTTCTGTTCTTAAGAGAAAATTGGAGTATCCCCATACCTCCCTTTATATAAGGGAAAAAAAAGAAGCGACAGTTTTCCCGCTTCTTTGGTAGAGGAATAGGGACTATAAGATTGCAATCTTACCATAGAAAATGGGAGACAGCAAGCCACCTGCAGCATTTAGTACGGAGTCGTGGATTCTGAAGCTTCAGGAGCTCTCACATGGGAACATACTAAAAGCGTGCCAAAATCAACAGCCCTCAATTAACAAAACCTCCCTCTCCTAAGGTACAAGCAAAAATCGAGGTTTTTAGGGGCTATTATGGGGGGAAGAGGATCCAAAACAGCTGATAAAAGGGGTAAGGGCATTTCTGAGGAGGTAAACCTTGGGAAATATTGGCGGGATGTCCTCGGAAAGTACTCACCTAACTCATGTAGAGGTTGAACGACTACAGTTGGCAAGGGCACCAAGGACACCTACCTAACCTCGGAAAGTCAAGAGTCAGAGTTAAAAAGAGTACGGCGCAACCCGATGGTGGAAAAGGGTAACTTGGCATTGAAGAAGAAAAAGAAGAAAAAGGAAGGACAAAGCAGCCATCCCCTCCGAATTAAATGCAATGCAACCACTAAGCTAGCCGCATTAATGGGAAAATGACCATGAACAGTGCCCACATAGCTCACATCTTAGTGTAAAACCTTCTAGCAAGTCCTTGATGGGACAAGTATCAAGGAAATTTGAACCTAACCCTCCCAATGTAGAGTCTAGATGCATTTTGGCTAACTATATAAAGCCATGAAGCACCTAGATCAAGGGGGAGTTTTTAGGTTTTAGAAAAAAGAGAGATTATCCACTTATAACCTCTTCCTCAGACTAAACCCGAGGACGAACACTTAGTCATTTCAAGACTTTTTCTAATTGAATGCATTCATATCACACCAAAGACTAATCTGACTATCATTATTTATCCTATCACAAGTATTTAAAGGTTGACCTTGCATCCCACCTCTAAAAATTAATCGTGTAAGCAGAAAGTAACACATTAAAAACCATTCAATCTGTTAGTTACACTTTTTGCCCGCCACAATTTTTTTTAATTTAAAAAATTTTTAAAAAAAATTTTAAAAATTGGAAAATTAACCACAACATATAACAAAAGTTGATGGAAAGTCTTAATTGAATAAAATTGAAAATTAGAGGACTGAAATGAACGAAAGAAAAATATTAATTGCTTTTTTTTCTCATAAATACTTTTTAAAAATGGTTCACTAACAAATGCTCTTAGGACATCCGTTAACTTTTCTCTTAAAATATTGCTTAAACTTCCAACTTTTCCATTTAGAGAAGCATTGAATATAATAATAAATAATGTGCCAATGTGTTAAAATTTTTAGGGCAAATTATAAGTTACCCACGTGTGGTTTGGCTAAAATTTAAGTTACTTACCTATTATCTGAAATTTAATACTTTACCCACCCAAGATTAGTTCAGTTAGGATTCCGTAACTTATATCCGTTTAAAACAGGGTTAAATATGTAATTTTGTTCTACTTTTATGTCTCTCTCTTCCAAAAACATTAAAATAAATATATATATATATATATATATATACACACACATATATAAAACATAAGATCAAAAAGATGTTGGTAAAGTTTAAAAAAAAAAAAATTTATATATAGCTACATGAAGTCTCACTTTGTCGTTGATTTACTGGGTTGTTTGAAGGAACAACTGGGAATCTTTAAAGGATTGGGCACAGCTGCTTTGAAGGATACCCCTCCAACGTCTAGAGAACAATATTGAACACAGCACCATATATATTTGCTTGTGATTGAAAAGCATCATGTAGTTTTGTCTTTTAATTTGCTGATAATGTTTACAGTTACTAATTCTCTTTCGCTAAGTAATCCATTGATCGAGTGTTCATACCATACATCCTTTCAATTGAGAAGAATGTTTTGTCTTGAAATATTCCACTCAATTAGTCTGCGTAAAGTCACTGGCCCGCTGCTTACAGCCTTTCTTTCGGCCTTCATTTATTTCAGAGTATCCAATCCTCGCCAAAAAAAAAAATAATCCCAAAATTATTTCCTTTCCTTTTTCTATTGAAATCATTTTCCTTGATGATACATACCCTACACGGCTATTTTTTTTTTTTACTAAAATTCAATTGTCATTAACCAGTCAGGCTGTCACTATTAGGAAAAAAAAAATTGTCACTCCATATTATTAAATGATAGATATCCCAAAACAATGTCATTTTTAAAAAATAAAAAATAAAAGAAAACAAGGCAATTGATGTGAAACTTGAAACCTTGTCTAGGAATATCTAGGGTCCCATGGCATCTCACAGTGAATGGCCACTGACAATAACTCATCTTCTGCCATCGTTACACTATCGCTTAACCTTTCGCCTCCTCCAACGGACTATATATTTGAATGTCATTCTTTTGATTTGGGTATTAATAGTTTTTATGCTTACCCAATTCAATACGTATGCCACATTTTTCCATTAGGTTTTTTTTTTTTTAATTACTGATTTGCGGGTTTCTCTTATAGATCATGTTTTGTGCGTTATTTTTAGGAAGTCTTGCTCATCACATATTTGATGTTTTATATGGTATTCTCGACACAGTTTATATATTTCTCACTCTTCAAGTCTATATTATATTATGATCATGAGATTCAAAAAAAAAAAAAAAATTATGATTATGAGATGTCAAATCTTATAACTTAATTGGCACCTCCTTATACATAAAGTGCTTAAAGGTTTAGGCATGGTTTTAAAAACCAGACTGGAGGCAAAACTGGATTTGCCTTCAGTCTTGGCCGGTTTTTAACTGGTTTTTGGCATTTTTACAGGACCGCATTTTTACAATTGCATTTGGGTCACGAACCTTACAACAAATGGGTGGCTTTAGTGTTTGGGTTGGACTGGAGTTGGGTCATGAACTTGAGAACTGGTTTGAAGATTGATCATTGATGACAGTAGATCCGGTGATGAGTGGCGCCGACGATGGTGGATCCCATGATGAGATGCTTGTTGGATGAGTGGCTGTCTTGGTTTGTGGGAGTGTTTGGTCTGGTTCATGGGGAGGAGTTGAGAGTGAGCTTTACGTGAATAGTCAAGAGTGAAACTGTGTGAGGAAGTGTGAAATGTTTTACACTTAAAAAATGGGTAAAACATTTTACAAGTTTTTGCCTTGAGTCTACAAGTTGACTGAAAATATTTTACATTAAAATTTTTTCCTAAAAATATTTTACTTCAAAATAAACGAAGCATTAAAGATCTTCATTGATTGTGATCGGAATGTCTTCTCCTTTTATTTTTTTTATTTCTTTCCTTATGAATGCTTTCTTCTAATTCATGAACAAGTTGTTGAAAAATCTGGTTTTGTATCTCATACAAAACACACAGCTGAAGCAACAATCATGGATCTACTTCATTCATGAGAGATAACATGTAACCTTGAATTCTAGAACAAAGAATAAAAAGCGTACCTTGGTGCAGTGAAATTCAAAACCAAGACTTGAAGTCTTACTTGGGAATACTTTTAATTTTCACTCCAATTCCACTTGATGCCCAAGAAGTGCAGTCTCTCAATCAATTTCCAAGGAGAGAATAAAGAGTATCCAACACTCACATACATCATTTCATTTCTTATGTGATCTAAATGAAAACCACACATGAAAGACATATGAAATTCTATATATTTCTCTCCTTATATACAACTGATTATCTAATTGGATTAACCTTTTAGACTATTCCAATTGGGCTCTAGTATGTGGCTTGGAGTGGAACCAAAAGGGACCAATAAGACACTAGCTCCAATGAGCCTTGGACTTTCTGTCAACTCTTGACAAATCCAAAGTTACCATAAATCATATTCAATACCACTATAAGAATATAATTGCACTCTAGGCCTTACCTATAAATTATATCCCTAGACTTTATTATACATTCAACCCCTTCATTAAAATATTCGTAGTAATACAAAGTCATGAATATAGATTGCCACTTTGAAAATTACTACATCTTAATCCTAGAATACTTGATTTAATCCTTTATGTTATTCATCATATATTTATGAAATCCAATTTTATAAATATATATACTTTAGTAACTCCTTACTAAAGCGGTTGGGCCCAACACTCTAAGTAACCAAACCTATTAAACTTATCTCAAGGGAATATTTTATATCTCCGCTAAGAGATTATGAATTCCATCTTGAGAATATATGTTCCATCTACACTAAATGTGGTTGCCCAACATACTGAGATTTTGACCGTAACTTATAGATCTCACTTCTGATATATCAAAACAACCTACATCTCATGATCAGGTCCATTATTCTCTCAGGATTTAGAGTTGATGTAAATAGAAGCCGTGAAATTTATAATTCATTTGACAGTCATTAGGAGAATAATAAATCTCACAGCGGTCTAGTTCAATATGTCTTAACTCTTAAAACATATCAACATACCAACTAGAAGTCTCCACTTCCATAATCAAGATAAATTATCTTAGTTGATATGTTATAGTCTTCGCAGATGAAATGCCCAATTTCATCACCGACTACGAACTAAAATTATGAGTTTACAAAAAACTTGTGATTTATATCTTCTATGACTAAATCACATAAATCACATAATATGCATCTCATGAACTAAGATAATGTCTCATTAGTTCTTTTATAGATAGTCTCATATAATTAAAAATTTTAATTATTTATGATATGCCAATAAATTGGATTTTAGAGCATAAATCGCAACAATCTCCCACTTGCCCTCAAAGACAATTTACCACATATCCGACCCTTATCTCCCTTTAGAGTAATTTTATAGTCACTTTAAGGCAAGGTTTGGAAACAAGTTTTAGCCAGATTTATTGCATAAATTATCATTTCTACTATTACTTCTCAAGTATTCATATCTCTCTAATGAAATAATACTTACACTTAATGTGTATCTTCACCACCTAGGATGAACACATATCTTGAAGTCCAACTTCATGAATCACAATCAAACTACACGTCAGTATTTGTACATCCAGTAACCATCAAAAATTCACTTTTATGGACAAGAATATAATCCCTCATTCTCCTAAAATATTTGAGTATATGCTTTACTCCCACCAAATTAAGTGATCTTTGATTCAATTGATATTTGCTTACCATGCCCACCGCAAAATAGATATTTAGCCTAGTATATAGCATAACATAAAGACTTCCTATTGATTTAATATAAGGAACTGTCTTAATATGCTCTTCCTTTTATATGTCTTAGGACTATAGTCCTATATAAAGGAACTTCAAACTTAAAAGGAAAGAATCCTTTCTTGAAATATTATATGCTATACTTTGCTAGAATCTAATCTATTTAAGCAGTTTGAGATAGACCCAACATCCTAATTTCTGAATTTTAATAAAGATTAATTCTTAGGATGTGATCAATCTTTCCCAAGTACTTTATATCAAACTGGACTGACAACCAAAAACTCCATTGATGACAACAACTCTACATCATTCTAAATGATTAGAATGTCATCAACATACATTAAGAAATTTATTATTCTATATAACTTTTACACACTTAAGGTTTTTTAGTACTTGATCAAAATCAAATAATTTGATTGCTTGATCAAAGATCATATTTATGACCTAGATGCTTGCATTAGTCCATAAATGGACTTTAAGCAACTTGCATGCTAATCACCACTGGTTCTTTGCTATGAACAAGTCTAGTTACATCATATAGATGTATTCCTCAAGATTGCTACTAAAAGAAGCTTTCTTGATATCCATTGCCATATTTCATCCAAATGAAATATAATGAATGAGAGAATCTAAATAGAGTCAAACTTGAATATTGATAAAAAAATCTTTTCATAATCGAACCATTTCTTTTTGAATAAATCTTTTCGCCACTAGTCTTGACTTTGAAGGTTTGCACCTTCAAATCTATCAATCTCATTTACTTGTAGACCTATTTAAAAACAATAGGCTTAATGTCATTAGGCGCCTCTACAAGTTCTAGACTTTAAATAGAATCTCATTTTATTCACATAACCTTGATCCATTAATTCATATTCGTATCATCTATTGCCTTTACGTAGGACCGAGGATCAAATTCATATCCTTATGGAATGACTTCAAAAGTTTATCCCAAAAGTATGAATTTATTTGGTAATCCTCCCACTACAATATTGTACCCGTTTACTAGCAACATATCTAGAATAATGTCTTGTGGTGTATCTAATACAACCATCTCATTTCTTAATATATTTTATAGTTGTGTTATAACAAATTCTAACATTTTCCTTCTAGAATAATCTACGATTTGCTTTAAGATTATTCACATAGTCATTATTAAGATATTTGTACTTTGCAAGCATCTTGTATTCTGTATGACTACCAAAACAATCTTTTGCAATTCCTTTTGGATGCCTAACATAAACATACATTTTTCTACTTTTTTTTTATTTCAACTTGTTAGACTTCCTTTCTAGCATAAGTGCTGGACATCTCCAAAAATGAAAGTATCATATACTAGGTTTTCACCCAATCCACGATTTGACTAATGTCCTAGAAACAAACTTTTGAAATCAACTTTAGAAAATGTATAGTAATTATTAGAGTATATCTCCAAAAAAAAAATAAGCAAATAGAAATACTTATCATGTACTTTACTATTTCTAAAAGAGTCTTATTCCTCCTTCATGAATGCATTGACTTAAAGAGGTCATTAACACTATATTCATTTACAATAAAGGAGCCCTAGATCATATTATCCTCTAAATTGAATTCATAGACTGGGAATATAACAAAATAATGGTTCTAAAAGCCCATCTTTCACCAATCTTGAATAACACTTAGATTAATAAGATCTAGACATAAGTGCCTAAACATACAATACAAAAGGATGGAAACTTTCTCTTTAAAAAGTAAAACATGTAAATCTCAATCTAGATAACAATTATGGACAAAGCTTAGCTTTACCAAAACAGAAACACTTTCTTTTGGTCATGCTTTTGATACTAATTTCCTTTTGGCAATTACTAAGGCAACTAACTTGTCCAACTGTTTGGTATTTTAATTCCTCTACTTATCACCCTTACCTTTTGATTCAAGCTAAGAATTTGAATTAAATCATATTGATCATAGCCTTAGCTTTTATGATGTCTTCCATTGCGTAGAACTCACTCATCAATTCAGATAACATAAAAGAATTTATTTTCAAAACAATTTGAATTGATCAAATGATTCTAACAAGGACTTGTGGATCATATTCATATGAGATTAACATTTAATCCCTACATCCAAGAATTTCAATTCATTTTAAAATTAAAACATTTTCATTAAATGATATAGAATTGGAACTCCTTAAGCTTTCCTTAGCACTCAATATGATTAATACCAAACATCTCATTTAGACTTAATATAAAGTCTAAGTCTAGTACTAACTCTTGCATCTCATGCAGTAGGACAATTGAGATAGAAGCCAATATAACATATTAGCATTTCAATGGAGACTATGATCATATCATAAGCTATCTTCCATAAATGCATCATGTATAGGAAATTATGAGAACGCTGAATCAAAACATAAATATGTACTTCAACTCCTTTAAGCACCATGTCCAAAATTATTTCTTAGTTAATGTGATTCACTTAAAATAGTAGCTAGAGAATAAAATTTATGATAATTTTATTTTGAGACTATGAACATAATTATAGGGACATTATATTTTGCATCCATAACCATATAGTATGGAACCCGAAAAATATACTATACTAGATGAAACGACAACCTAATCCCGCAATTAATATTCCTCGAAAGCAAGGTCATACTAATCACTGTGATCAGGCGAGAATTATTCTCATTATTAATACTATCATGGTAACTCTTACCAAACAAAAATAATTTGCCGCTTTTCCCTTAGCCTCTAAGTAATAATGACATAGCTCCGAAGGGAGGTTAACATTACACTTAGCTTAGTGTACACCATTGTCTAGAATCATTTTTAGCCACATTTCATCCCTTTAATAGGCTTATTTTGTAGTACCATGATAAAAACACCCTCCGCATGGAATGCAAAGCTCGAGGCTAAGACAAGGTGTTTGATCAAACCACTATAAACCAAGAAATTGAATCTTGTAGTACCATGAAATAAACATCCTCCACATGGAACGCAAGGCTCGAGGCCAAGACGAGATGTTTACCCCACACCCAACAATGGAGGCCATAAGATCCAACCCTTGTATCTCTCTCCCACTAGAAATTTTAAAACAAGTGGATTGTCCTGAAATCATTGTGATCTAATCACAACTTTAACCCTACACATTATATGTGTTTAATTGTTTGAAATCAATGTGATGTAACTAAGTAACATCACAATAGCGTAACGAACATTCGCGCTATCACAAAGAAGTTTAACCTTGTAATCCGTGAAGTAAATACCCTCCACATGGAATGCAAGACTCGAAGTTAAGACAATGTATCTATTCACATTACAATAAACTTAACAAAAACGGTTATTTCAACACTCCCACTCGTTATTTGGGTTTTTCTTTAAATAATTGTGATCCCATCACAACTTATAACCTTGCACTTGTTGAAGACTCTAATCTCATTAGAATCACTAACTAAAATGGAAGTCCTAAACTATTTAGTATTCCTTAAACACTAATGAATCAAAAATTAGTTATATTGAACTCTATCCTTAATTTGCTAGATAAAGTATTCTAATCTCATTAGAAACTATATAACTTTAATTAGAATTTAATCTCATTAAAAACCTCTAATTAAAATTGAAAGTTCAAAAAAGAGTATATAATACCTTTGAATGTTTGGACCCCAAATACAAAAATATCAATTCAAGCTTTATATCAAACAATTAATGTGCGGAAAATGATAACAAGCTTATAACAGAATTGATAACGAATCTAAGCTAAATATAAACACATCCACAGCAGTAAATATAAGGCAAAGATAAAGGAAGGAAGATGCAAACACTCGGACAACACACGATGTGTTATCGAAGAGGAAACCGAAGCCCTCGGCGTAAAACCTCTCTGCCACCCTCCAAGCGGTCAATAATCCACTAGAAAATGTAGTTAGGATACATGAACAGCAATAGACCCTCCAAGCCTAATCTACCCGATGTACCTAAGCCCTCCAAGCTTCTTGCTCCAACAAGGTTGCGCCGAACCTTTTTCTTTTCTAGCTTACCGGATTCCGCTATAGCCCATAGCATCAACCAATATAGATTGGTTCCTTCCTAACTGCTTCCCAACAACACCAAATAAACCTTCTCACGGATATGGGTATGGTGAGAAAGGGACTTGGTTAAAAGCCTCTCAAGGATGTATCAATGGAGAGGAAGAGAGTAGAGGAATTTGTAGAGTTTCAAAGGTTAAGATTGTGGATGAATCAATCTTGTATTTCTCTAGGGTTTCTCTCACAAAATTCTCTCTGGAAGCTCCCTCAATATGATGGGTATAAGGGTGTATATATAGTAGGGTGAGAAGGGAATGCAAAACGTCAGTTTTTGCCAAACAGGGCAAGTTGGCGGCTTGGTCTCGCGGCTTGTCCAAGTCGCGAGTTCAAGTCGCGATGTAACGGCCTGGCCAGCCTGGGACTTTTGTCCTGTAGCGTGACAGCTGGCACGACCCTTCAGCTTCCCCGTGTGCATCTCACGTGCTTGTGTTTGGCGGCTTGCCAATCGCGATCCACCCGCAAGCCCTAGCCGCGAAGCTCTGTTTTTCTTGCACACTCTTGAGCTTTTCTTCACATCTTCTCACACACTACCCTTACAATTTTCCCATCTAAATACAAGGTTACTAAGTGCTAAATTACAAGCAAATTGGTCACGAAATAAAGCCAATTAGATGGTTGATTAAATTCAACCTTACAATCTCCCCCTTTGGCTATTCCGTGACAAAATCCTACAATAGACTCTAGACTTAAAATGTGAATTGGGAACAATTGAACAAAGCTCACTCACACCTAACTCTAGATTCTGTAAAGCTTTTGAACATATGAAAAAGTAACTCCTGAAACACAATAACATAGCACTATCATTGTATGCAGAAAACTTAATATGCATATGGAGCAAAATAAGTATGATCAAGCAAAAATGAACATAAGCATTAAAGCAATAATTCATGGCAAGATCAAAAACAGTATTCACTTAAGCAAAAGTGATTACTATGTTCATTCATACAAGGAATGAACATCCGGACATGTAAAGTGATAAGCTCAATTGAAGAGTATCATTTGCTAGTCCAACACTCAACCAATGCATACAAACATATATGCATCTAGGAACAATCCTACAAGGGCACAAGAGTGTTGTACTTATGATAATGCAAAGCATTAACAAGTACCAAAGCACAATGCACAAAGGCTGCATAAGCAAAGTATTGCAAATACATGGCACAAACCATAAAAGCCTACCAATTTGCATAAGTGCAAGAAACAACTCTCAAAGCTTACAAAAGCAACAATGGGTACAAATTATAAAATACTTCCCTATCATATCACTGCTCCTATCATGAATCATAGGAGCTGTGATGAACTTGGAACATATATACCTGTAACCTGAAACATTTGCACAAAATACATTAGACCCTCAAGGTAAAGCAAGTAATAAACGGATAAGTATAATGTAACAAGTAAATTGCGATCAAATAAGCATGATGTGAAACATGTGAGCAACTTGATCAAACACAAAACAGTCATAAAGAAATGACAATCAAGACAAAGTTTTCTTATAAACACAATGTCTTCTCCCCCTTGGTATATGCATCTCCCCTATGGAATATCTATCCCCCTAAGAATGTGCACAAGTGTCATATAGAAATGACAAAAACTCTCTGGTATACCCTCTAAAGTATACTCTCCCCCTTTTTGTCAGGAATAGACAAAGGGTCAAGGAGAAACGAAGGCAAGAGATAAGGATATGAAGAATGATAATGATGCATGAGGGGTGCAAGATGGATGAGAAAACGAAACTCAAACCTAAGACATGACAAGCTAGGATGAAGAAACAATGTATGAACCAATGCATGACAAGGGTAGCAAGGTGTGTGCAAGAGGTGGCTAAGTGCAATGCATGACCAATGCATGAAAAATGCACATGTGGGGCAAGGTGTCTTAAATACACAACCAATGAACCAAACATGTTCCTAATGAGGAAACATGAGAAACCCCAAAGTTTGATACTCATTGGAACCCAAATAAGTGAGAAAATGCCTAAGAGGCATTTTATCAAACACCTAGCATGCACACTATGAAAAACAAAGTGGAACAATGCATGAACATCATGAAAACCACCCTTAATACATGTTCTTTTTGCCACAAGGGGCCAACAACCAAAGAAAATCATCAATAGAAACCAATCTCATATAAAAATTTTGACACAAATTAAGTTTTCCCAACCCCTATGATAAAAATCTCAACCAAGAGCACAAAACTCACAAAAACATAATCTAGGGATCAAAAACAATGAAAAGAGTATATAATTACCTTAGAAATGTTAATAGAATGAAAAACCATTCAAATTGATTGAGTTTTGATGTAAAAATAGTAAAAGAGGGGTTTAAGAGAGGATGGGAGAGGTTTAAAACAGTTTTCTCATAAAAAAAAACACTTAAAAAAGGTGTTTCTGGGGCTTTGGCGACTGGGAGAGTCGCGAACGAGTCGCCAATAAGCCGCGAAACCATTCAGTGTGAACTCGCGACTGGGCTCGCGACTGGGCAAGTCGCCAAAACGAGTCGCGAAAACTCGCAACTTGGTTTGGCTGGTTGCAAGTCACCAAATTAAGTGGCAAAAAATTCTGACACTTGTTTTTCAACCCAGAACATGTTTAAACACTGAAAAACAATATATGCACTAAACATGAACACAAAAAGTGATAAAAATCACTTCCAAAAGCATATAAAATGATCAAAAACCTTTTTGGATTGATCCATATAAAGTTGAGCACACATACATCACATTTAAACAAGTACAATAGAACAAATGAATAAGGCATTCATTGAACATTAGGCATGTGTGTTGTGTGTGTGTTTCAAGTGTGGAATAGTCCTTAGTCTAGAATGAAGTTTCAATGATCAATTCAATCAAGTCATGCACAACTAGTACTAAGACAAGTGGTTTATCTCAATTATAGAAATGAACATATATGACCTCCCACAAGAAAATGATTACATATCTTTGAAGTTTTTCATTTGGCTTCTTTACAGCTCATAACATTTGATCATTTTGAATCAATACATCTCATTTTGAGATCGATGCCTGAAATTTTTGATATTTCAATTTGATGAACAAGCCTTTGGCTTTTTGGGCATCATACAATTTATTTTGGTCGCTTTCCCTTTTTCCTAGTCAAATACTAGTATGTGCGACAAGCTTTTACAGCTCAAAATCTCTTTTCATTTGGAGATTTACATTTGGTGAGCTCTTTAAGCAAAAATAACAAAATAAAGAGTGGGAAGATATATAGGCACAAGTCTATGCATGTCTCAAAACCAACAAGACTATTGACTACTCATTCATGACAAGCTTGAAGATCAATTTACAACAATCACACAAAGATGTCAAGATTTTTTTCACAAAGATATAAGTGCATAAAGAATAAGCTAAGCTCGTAAATGCACAAAGCCATTAGTACAAAGGTACAAGGCAAAACTCACATGTGATATGTGCTCAAACATATACGATCAAACTTTTTGAATTTTTCACTTTTTATGTGATTTTGGATTTTTACTCACACAAAATAAAAACATAAAAGTAAGATCAAAACAAAAACAATGCATACAAATAAATGCAAAATGCACAAATGCATGAAGATATGACAATCAATGCATGAAGGGTCCAACAAAAATCAAAAGAATTAGATCAAGGACCAAAAGTGCAAAAGCTTAACCATAGGAACCCTTGCTCATCCAAACGAAACAATTGTTTGGAATGAGTGTCTCAAGAGAAGTGAGACGAGGGTTGGAACAATGAAAACCGTAGATGCACATAGTCAAGGAGTTAAGAGCATTAAACACTTTCTTTAACAACATGCTATTATCACTCAAATCCGGTTTACCCTTTTTAGCATAACTTCCTAGAAGTTCAAGTTTATTTTTTCTTTTAATTCTTTTAAAAGCATGAAACTTAGAGCATTGAGGTCTTAGATGACCAAAGACACCACAATGATGACAAACAATGTGTTTAGGTCCACTAGGCTTTTTGGGAAGGGATCTATCAACATTAGTTTGTTCTCTCTTCAACTTATGACATTGAGATCTTATATGACCGATCACACCACAATGGTGGCAAGTTGGAACAAACTTAGATCCATTCAAAACCTTAGGTTGAGACCTAAACGAAGGCTTTGACTTAGGAGCCTTTCTCTTTACCTTTTGATTTCTTTTGTGTGGATGAATGTACACCGATTTGTCTTTAGAGGTAGAACTCACAATAGGGACAAAATCGGGTACTACAACATGATTGCAACATATATTATCTTCTTTTTTAACAACAGGTTCAGCAATCAAACACTTGGCATGCATCTTAAAAGATTCATTTTCACATTTAAGATCGTCAACAAGTTTGTTAGACAAAACAAGTTTAGCATCCAAGTCCATATTCAAACATTCAAACTCTTTCAGCTTTTCAAGAGAATTTTCAGCAATTCTCTTATATATTTCAACCAATTTATTGGATTCATTGAACTTAGCAATCAATTCATCCTTTTCACAAATGAACTTGCTCAAATTTTTTTGAAACTTCTTAGCTTCTTTCTTCAAGAGTTTGTCAACAACACCCACAGATTCAAGTAACATGTCATCACAATTATGAGGATTAACACTCATAGAGGTATTTTCACAAACACGTGGCATGTTACATTTATCACCAACCAAATCATACAAGGAGGCATACATAGCACAATCCATGGCAAATAAATACAAGGGGTCAAGGATCACACTAAGGTATTTAAACCACAACAAGTCTACCCGCTCTAATACCAATTGAAAGTTCAAAAAAGGGTATATAATACCTTTGAACATTTGGACCCCAAATACAAAAATACCAATTCAAGCTTTATATCAAACAATTAATGTAGGAAAAATGATAACAAGCTTATAACAGAATTGATAACGAATCTAAGCCAAATATAAACACATCCACAGCAGGAAATATAAGGCAAAGATAAAGAAAGGAAGATGCAAATACTCGGACAACACATGATGTGTTATCGAAGAGGAAACCGAAGCCCTCGGCGTAAAACCTCTCCGTCGCCCTCCAAGCGGTTAA
Organism: Quercus glauca; assembly: GCA_023736055.1. NCBI lineage: Eukaryota > Viridiplantae > Streptophyta > Magnoliopsida > Fagales > Fagaceae > Quercus > Quercus glauca. Next base: position 41,351,063 of record CM043322.1, on the reverse strand, counting down.
TAATCCACTAGAAAATATAGTTGGAATACATGAACAGTAATAGACCCTCCAAGCCTAATCTACCCGATGTACCTAAGCCCTCCAAGCTTCTTGCTCCAACGAGGTTGCACCGAACCTTTTTCTTTTCTAACTTACCGGATTCCGCTATAGCCCATAGCATCAACCAATATAGATTGGTTCCTTCCTAACTGCTTCCCAACAGCACCAAATAAACCTTCTCACGGATGTGGGTATGGTGAAAAAAGGATTTGGTCAAAAGCCTCTCAAGGATGTATCAATGGAGAGGAAGAGAGTAAAGGAATTTGTAGAGTCTCTAAGGTTAAGATTGTGGATAAATCAATCTTGTATTTCTCTAAGGTTTCTCTCACAAAATTCTCTCTGGAAGCTCCCTCAATATGATGGGTACAAGGGTGTATATATAGTAGAGTGAGAAGGGAATGCAAAACGTCAGTTTTTGCCAAACAGGGCAAGTTGGCGGCTTGGTCTCGTGGCTTGTTTAAGTCGCGAGTTCAAGTCGCGACGTAACGGCCTGGCCAGCCTGGGACTTTTGTCCTGTAGCATGACAGCTGGCGCGACCCTTCAGTTTCCCCGTGTGCATCTCACATGCCTATGTTTGGCGGCTTGCCAATCGCAATCCACCCGCGAGCCCTAGCTGCAAAGCTCTGTTTTTCTTGCACACTCTTGAGTTTTTCTTCACATTTTCTCACACACTACCCTTACAATTTTCCCACATAAATACAGGGTTACTAAATGCTAAATTACAAGCAAATTGGTTACGGAATAAAGCCAATTAGATGGTTGATTAAATTCAACCTTACAAAAATAAATTAAGGACTTTCAATCATACAACAATTCCAATCTCATTAGAATGTTTATTAAAAGACAAGTCTCAAACTATTTAGGACTAAGAGTTCTATTTAACTAATATCTTTGATCTCATTAGGTCTGTTAGTTAGAACCATGAGTAATCTAATCACACATAACCTTGCCCTTAAAAAACTTGAAAACACTTAGAAAAATTCAGAAAATTCCCAGGCTCGACAGCTTCCCAATAGCTGGTCTATCGATCGAGATACAATCTTTCTGACTCAACAGCTGCCCGATAGCTGGTCGATCGATCGAGAAAAGTTCTGTAAGCTCGATAGATGCTCAACAGCTTCTCGATCGATCAAGCTTCTGAATCTCCATCCTCGATCGATGCTCGATAGCTTCTCGATCGATCGAGCTTCACGAAATTGAAATTTTCAAAAGCAGTTTTCAACCGTTTTTTATGAACAAACAACCATCATATGAACATAATAAACTAAAAATGATATCAAAACTAAATTCCATTGATGCTATAGTCTTAAAGTTCAATTTAACAAACTTAAATTCAAATTTAAACAACATCATAACATCAATATTAGTTTTCATCAAATCATAGTTTCAACAACAATGCAAAAAATTAAATGCATAATCTCCTAACAACATGAAACTATTATCTCTAATGTAACATCACGCATATATTAATATATGTAATCATGAACTGATATGACAACACCAATGGTTTATTTATCCGGACATGAATATATACATATATTCATTTAATTCAATGATGTCAAGCACAATTCTGCAGAAACTTTAATGCAGAAAATTAAACCACAAAGAAAACGATTTTTTTTTTTAATTCTAAAACTCAATCACATGCTATACAAGCATGATATTGAAGACTGCTCTGATACATTTGTTGGAAAATCTGGTTTTGTATCTCATACAAAACACACAGCAGAAGCAACAATCACGGATCTACTTCACTCATGAGAGATAACATGTAACCTTAAATTCTAGAACAAAGAATAGAAAGCGTACCTTGGTGCAGTGAAATTCAAAACCAAGACTTGAAGTCTTACTTGGGAACACTTTTAATCTTCACTCCAATTCCACTTGATGCCCAAGAAGTGTGGTCTCTCAATCAGTTTCCAAGGAGAGAATAAAGAGCGTCCAACACTCACATACATCATTTCATTTCTTATGTGATCTAAATGAAAACCACACATGAAAGACATATGAAATTATGTATATTTCTCTCCTTATATACAACTGATTATCTAATCGAACTAGCCTTTTGGGCCATTCCAATTGGGCTTTAGTATGTGGCTTGGAGTGGGACCAAAAGGGACCAATAAGACTAGCTCCAATAGGCCTTGGACTTTTCTGTCAATTCTTGACAAGTCCAAAGTTACCATTAATTATATTCAATAGCACTATAAGAATATAATTGCACTCTAGGCCTTATCTATAAATTATATCCCTAAACTTTATTATACATTCAACCCCTTCATTAAAATATTCATAGTAATACAAAGTCATGAATATAGACTGCCATTTTGAAGATTACTACATCTTAGTCCTTGAGTACCTGGTTTAATCATTTATGTTATTGATCATATATTTATGAAATCCAATTTCATAAATATATATACTTTAGTAACTCCTTATTAAAGTGGTTGGGCCCAACACTCTAAGTAACCAAATCCATTAAACTTATTTCAATGAAATATTTTATATCTCCGTTAAGAGATTATGAATTTCATCTTGAGAATATATATTCCATCAACACTAAATGTGGTTGCCTAACATATTGAGGTTTTGATCGTAACTTATAGATCTCACTCCTAATATATCAAAACAACTTACATATCATGATCTGGTCCATTATTCTCTCAAGATTTAGAGTTGATGTAAATAGAAGTTGTGAGATTTATTATTCATTTGACAGTCGTTAGGAAAATAATAAATCTCACAGCAATCTAGTTCAATATGTCTTACTTTTGAAACATATCAACATACCAACTACAAGTCTCCACTTCCATGATCAAGACAAATCATCTTAGTTGATATGTTATAATCTTCGCAGATAAAATGCCCAATTTCATCACCGACTACGAACTAAAATTCTGAGTTTACAAAAAACTTGCGATTTATATCTTCTATGACTAAATCACATAAATCACATACTATGCATCTCATAGACTAAGATAATGTCCCATTAGTTCATTTATATATAGTCTCATATAATTAAACAATTTAATTATTTATGACATGTTAATAAATTGGATTTTAAGGCATAATCCCAACATAAGTACATCCCCTAAAAGAATCCTATAACCCATAAGCCTAATTACTCAATAATCTTAGGTCAAAATTGTTCATCTACTTGATAAGAAGGTCAAATTTAAAGTTGTTAGACCATTCCTTGGCCAATGGTGATTTTTTCTTTATATATATATAGATAAAAAACTTGTAACTTTATTAAGAAGAAGATAAATTTAGTACATCATGAGTAATGGCTGACTCAATCAGCAAAGGATTTTCCTCTATCCATGTTACAAAATTATCACTATTGACTATATTTTTGGCGTGCTTTGCTAAAAGATGTGCCGACCTATTGCTTTGTCGCCTTACATGAGACACTTGAGCTAATCTAAAGTCATGAAATTTTTGAGATACCCCAGCTAGTATATTCGAAAACTCACAGGTGGAGAGCATAACCCCAACAGAGCATTAGACACTATCTTGAAGTCACATTCAAAAATCACATCTTATATACCAACATCCCAAGCAAACAAAACCCCAACCTCCATGGCTTTAGCTTCAATCTCCAGAGGTCCTAACGATTGATGGATTTTCTAACTCAGAGCTGCCGTTACCTTGCCTTCATGATCTCGAATCACTACTCCTGCCTCAAACCATCTTGGTTAAAAACTACTCCATCCACATTGGCTTTGTAGTTTGGTGCACTTGAGCTGGACCAAACCTCCTTCATGCTATCCTTTGGTTGAGAGATTAAGTGATTTGTTGTTTGAAACTCATCTAGCAGAAACAAACTTTCTGCACCACCTCAGAAGTAGATTGTCTAGCACTACCATGCCCAACCACATTTCTATTATGTCACATACACCACGCAACCATAAAGACCAACTCTAAAATTTCATTACCAACATGTTGGACAAACATAAGATACCAGACCAAGTCGACAAACTCATCATACCAGACTCCTTGGGTTTCAAAAATAATACATCTTTGTAACCACACGTCACAAGCAGTCTTAACACTCCCAAAAAATATGCCCACTAGTTTCTCTCCCCGATCCATAAGCTTCACACATATCCTCATCAATAACCGAACAATGCCGCAAATTCACCTTAGTGGGGATGATATTTCGACACACACGCCATTCAAAGGATTTAGTCTTGTTTGGCAAATTCATACCCCATATTCATCTCCAAAAGGTTTTGAGTTTTTCACCATTCAACGGTCCTTCCTTGCATGCCTCCTTGGACTTAACCACTACAATCTTGTACACGCTTTTGACGATGAAGCTACCCTATCCCTTGGCAATCGAGAGCTCAAAGGGATGCTCAAAATAGCTTCAACATCGGTAGGGATGAAAGTCTGGCGCACTACCTCTTCATGCCAGTTTCCTGTGTCGAAGTTAATGAGTTCGCTAACTGTTGAGATTGCTGGAATAAAGTTCGATCTGGTAAGCACTCCAAATTTGGATGAGTCATTGAGCCATCTATCGGACCAAATGTTAATTGATGCCCCATTGCCTAATTGCCACCTGCATCCTTTTCGAACAGTATTTTGTGCCACCAAAATGCTTCTCCATGCATAAGATGGGCAAGACCCCAACTCCGTCCCAAGAAAATTGCTATCTGGAAAATATTTGGCCTTTAATACTCTATAAACCAAAGATGATGTATTGGTTTGTAATCTCTATCCTTGTTTGGTTAGTAATGCAAGATTAAATGCTTTAAGATCACGAAAGCCTAAGCCACCCTCATCCTTTGGGGTACAAACTTTATCCCAACTAAGCCAAGACATCTTAGTTACCAAAAAAAAAAACAATCATAATAGATACCTAATAATAATAACTATCATAATTATCATATTTCATATATAAATACAATCATAATAAATACTAGCCTCTAAGCACGCGCTCACGCGCGTGCTTATAGGTTCTTCTATTTTTTTGGGAAAAAATTAATAATTTGCATCAATTATACTTTGAGATTATTATATTTTCCAATCACAAAAAAACTTAGAAATGTGATGAGTCACGCGCGTGCTCATAGGCTAGAATTAGATGAAAATTGTTAACATTTACCAAAAAATAGAAGAGCTACTCACGCGTGCTTAGAAGCTAGTTAATATTTATGCATTTTAAACTACTAATATGACCAAAAGTGTCATGAGAGTCACTCCAAAAAATGAACACCAATGTAGTATTGAAAACATATGTTCGTATGTAGATTTATGGAACAAATTCTTACTAAGAAAAACTAAAATTTATGGAATAAATGTTTCACCTTACTACCGAAAAAAAGAGAAGTGTTACATCTACAACATTTTCTCAACAAATTATAAGTGGCACTTAAAATTTGATGTAAAAATGTTGTAAACATATCATTTTTGAAAAAAAATATGTACAGCATGACTCATAACTCCAGTCATAACTTCTTTGCGCTTGAGATCTCTGTTCCAATAGACATAGACGTAGAACAACTGAAAGACTTAACACTTGCCAATATAAACAATCGATTAGCAGAAACAAACATATGACATAATCATTAATATGTAGTTTACTATAATTCCAATGACACACTTTTATTAAAAAAAAAGAAAAAAAAAATCATTTGAAGATAACTTTTTATTCACCTTTACATGAGACTGTAACTTTATGTGCCATTTTTTATTGGCATGTACCCAAGGCTAGAAAGTAGAAACCAAATTTGTTAGAGGAATGTCTTAGCACGTATGAATTTCTCTTTTGTTGAAATAGTATCATAATTTCTGGCATTTTTCATTAAGAGCGGGTCATTTCTGTTCAATTTGAAAAGGCTACATGGAAAAGAACCAATAACATCAACATAAAAACAAATACGTAATAGTTAAATCAAGTTCTGCATTACTAACCTTTGTATGCATCCCATCAAAAAAAAAAAAAAAACCTTTGTATGCATTTCTCCGTCGATTCCTGTTGCTCGTTTTCAAAGTTTTAGTTTTCATTTATAAATGTAGTTGAATTGATGAAAGTAACTTAGGAAAAATCCAAACAATGGGAAATGTGCAATTCAGGGGATCTTAGGAATTGCTCACCATCATCGTGGACTCTAGTTGAAAAGGCAAGAGTTGAAGAAAATTCTTTAAAATTGTTTGATGGAGGGATAGATTGGTGAGTCACCAGCAGGGACGGAACCACATACAGGCTAAGGGGGGCTATGGCCACCACCCCTCCCCCCCAAATTTGTTTAAAATATTAAATAGTAAGTATATATTTAAGATTTTAAAAAATAAACCCAAGAAAAATTATATTTGCCCCCCCCCCCCCTCAAGAAAATTATATTTGCCCCCCTTGACTTCGAATCCTAGTTCCGTCCCTGGTCACCAGCCAGCCCTATAATTCATTCTAATTTTTCTCTAGAGTAATGGAGTAACATGTGCAAGGTGAAAACTGAATCTAAAATAGGAGTGGAATGGGATTATTTGGAATTGAAAAATGAGTAAAAAAGCAGGTAAAAGTGGAGGAGTTAGAGATATAAAGTAGTAACTGATCCCAGGAGATTTTGATTTAGTGGGAAGTTAGTGGGATGGACGGATGGTCGTGTCTGGTGTTTGAAGAGTGGGAGTCAGTTATTTAAGAAGCAAATAGTTCGTAATTTTTTTTTTTTTTTAATGTTTTGCTAAAATTTAGGAGTTTTTAAATTATTAATTTTACATGTCTAACCCTATTATTTAAGCTTTATAAACTGGTCAATTCGAGAGTATTTTGGGCATCAAAATTAAAGAATCCAAACAGGGGAAGCCCCTTAAATAATAGTATAGACTAGTACATGTCTATAGGAAACCAATGTTAGTTACTTTGTGGACCATTCTGATAGTGCAAGTAAAGCGCTAAGTGTCATCTTGTCCGTGTGGGGTCGTCCGTAATGGGTAATGGGATGGACGAGGCACATTCGTCTCTTCTTTGGACGACGGACTAGTGAGCTAAAATCCACTCGTCCCTAGACTTGCAAATACATTCGTCTATCCTATTAAGGACGGACGAAGCTCGTCCGTCCACAATAATGGACGGACGACCGTATTATGATTATAACCACTAGTTTGCAACGACGCGATGTTTCCTAGGTTTATCGTTACGATGCACCGGTACGAATAGGGTAACTTCCCCGGTGGTTATGGAAGTTATCTCCGAATTCTCTAAAACCTCACGATGGTTGGAGAAACAACCGCTTCAGATAGACACCATATAAAGGTCATTCTACATGAAGGTAGGCATTCAGACATTTCCAAAGGAAAAATTCTCATTACTTACTGCAAATTCCAAATTCACTGACTTGGTCATCGGAGAGTTCTTGACCGGCCCCCACCGGTCCTCCTTGACTCTTGTTTGTTTTTTCAGTATTCACTCAACGGATCACCAACGCCCGGAGCTTTCAGTCCACTGATATTTGAAGAATTATCAGTTGGCGCCGTCTGTGGGAAAGTAATATTTGATTTAGGATTTTTTACATTTGAGTTTCATTGTTGAATTCTATAATTTCTTTCTCCGACAAAGGACTGAAATGGTCCGGACAAGATCAAGGGTCACCAGTCCAGGCCCTCAACCGAGCAGAAATGCTTCCAGTAATCCTTATCATGACCGTCAATCGGCTCCTGTCATGCAACCTTCATCAGCCCAACACATGCAATCCATGGCCGCTGCCATGGCTGAACTGACTCGCCTAAATCAAGAGTTACGGAGGGAGGTTAATCTCAGAAGGCAACCCCATGAGGTCCATGGAGAGGAACGAGAACAAAGTCAGGAAGATGAAAGAAATGCAGAACCAGAAAGTCAATCAAGGGGCACTGCTTCACGGAGGGTACCACATTTAGAGAGGGAAGTGGACCAGATGAGGAAGGTTATGGATGAAATGAGGGAGAATATGAGAAGGACCAATCCTGTAGAAGACTTGGTTCACAGAACTGATTCACCCTTTACAGCGTCCATCAATGGCCATCCTTTACCACCAAAGTTTAAAATGCCTTCCTTGGATTCATATGATGGCACGCGTGATCCCTTTGACCACATTGCTACCTTTAAGACTACCATGCATCTTCAAGGAGTCCCGGATGAGATAATGTGTAGAGCATTTCCAACTACCCTCAAGGGGCCTGCGAGAGTTTGGTTCAGCAAAATTCCTCCGAATTCAGTAAGTTCTTTCGAGGAGTTGAGTAAATTGTTTGTAAATAATTTCATTGGAGGACAAAGACATAAACGTTCCTCGTCTAGCTTATTGACCATAGAGCAAGGAGAGAATGAAAGCCTGCGTTCCTTCATCACACGCTTCAATAGGGAAGCATTGACTATGGACGAGGTAGATGACAAGCTACTGTTGGCAGCCTTCCATAATGGGGTTAATTCTGATTTGTTCATACACAAACTTTATGAAAAAGAGCCTCAGTCCATGGCCGAACTTGTCCATTCAGCCCAAAATTTTATGAACGCAGAAGACGCGATCATAGCTAAGAAGAGGAAGAGAATGGAAAGAATGGAGGCAAATCCCGTCCGTCACTCAGAGCAAGCCCCTCGTCCAAAGAAGGGACGAACAGAAGATAAGAGAGATCGGGATAGCAAGAAACCAGGTTCTTCAGGACGAAATCAACAATACACCCCTTTGAATGTACCACTTGAGCAAGTCCTTATGCAGATTAAGGATGAGCCTTCCTTGAAGTGGCCAGAGAAGATGAAGGGAGATCCTAACAAGCGTAATAGGAACAAGTATTGTCGCTTCCATAGAGATCATGGGCATGACACGGACGAATGCTTTGATTTGAAGCAGCAGATTGAAAATCTCATTAGACAAGGGAAGTTGAGAAATTTCCTTGGACGAGACCAGAAAGACGAGAAATTCAAGGGTAAGGTAGAAGAACAGCCACGACCACCACTGGGGGAGATAAGAGTCATTGTAGGGGGAGATTCAACAGGACAGTCGTCCAAATCCAAAAAGACGTACCTGAAAGTGGTGCAGAGCGTCCAACTCTCTAGACGATCACCAAGAGCAGGGACCGTGGACGAACAAGTAGTTACCTTCACAGACGAGGAAGCAGAAAGAATACATCACCCTCATGACGATGCCATTGTCATTACCCTCCTTATTGCGGACTACAAGACTAGACGAGTGCTAGTAGACAATGGAAGCTCGGCTGATATTTTGTATTACCTGGCCTTTCAGCAAATGAGGCTGGGACGAGATCAACTTCGTCCTGCCAGTTCCCCTCTAGTGGGATTCGGTGGAATGAAGGTACAACCCGTGGGCACCATTCTGTTACCAGTGACAGTGGGGGCATACCCGCAACAGATCACCAAAGAGGTAAACTTCCTTGTGGTGGATTGCTCATCTTCCTACAACGCTATAGTTGGAAGGCCGACGTTGAACAGTTGGAAGGCGATCACATCAACCTATCATTTGTCGGTGAAGTTCCCAACAGAGCATGGGGTGGGGCAAGTACAAGGAGACCAGTTGGCAGCAAGAGAATGTTATCTGGCCATGTAGGCCATGGACGAGCAAATCCAAACCATGAATATTGAAGAAAAGAGAATCGTGGCAGAGCCTGTTGAAATGTTAGAAAATGTTTCTTTAGACGAGGATTACCCCGAAAGGTGTACCAAGGTTGGAGCAGATTTGAGAGATGAAATAAAGAAGGACCTCGTCCATTTTTTGAAGAAAAATGTTGATCTGTTTGCTTGGAGTAGTGAAGACATGCCAGGCATAGATCCCAGTGTCATTACTCACTGTTTGAATGTAGACCCTTCCTTTAAACCAGTACGACAGAAGAAAAGAGTGTTCGCTCCAGAAAGGGATGCTGCTATTAAGGAGGAGGTACAGAAATTGTTGGCCGCAAAGTTTATACGAGAAGTATACTACCCCCAGTGGTTAGCCAATGTGGTAATGGTAAAAAAAGCGAACGGCAAGTGGAGAATGTGTGTGGATTTTACAGACTTAAATAAGGCTTGCCCCAAAGACAGTTATCCATTGCCACGGATTGACCAACTGGTGGATTCCACTGCAGGCCACCGACTACTAAGTTTCATGGATGCTTTCTCTGGATACAACCAAATAAAGATGGACGAAGCAGACCAAGAGAAGACATCCTTTGTCACCAGTCAGGGACTATTTTGTTATGAAGTAATGCCCTTTGGCTTGAAAAATGCTGGAGCAACATACCAACGACTAGTGAACCACATGTTTCGTCCGCAGATTGGGCGAAATGTGGAGGTTTACGTCGACGACATGCTGGTAAAGAGTCAGAACGAGGAAGGACATCTGGATGACTTGAAGGAGACGTTCAACACGTTGAGGCAGTATCGCATGAAATTAAACCCTAACAAATGTGCTTTCGGGGTATCGTCAGGGAAATTCCTAGGGTTTATGGTCTCCCATAGAGGAATTGAGGCAAATCCTGACAAGATTCGAGCAATATTGGACATGAAGGCTCCATGTAATGTTAAAGAAGTTCAATCCCTCACCGGACGGGTTGCTGCCCTCAACAGGTTTGTTTCAAAAGCTACTGACAAGTGTTTGCCGTTTTTCAAAGTACTGAAGAAAGCATTCGAGTGGACGGACGAGTGTCAGGTAGCCTTTCAAGACTTGAAAGCATATCTCGTTACCGCTCCGTTGCTAAGTCCATCCGTGGCAGGAGAAGAGTTATTTTTGTACCTGGCAGTAACTCCACACGCAGTAAGCTCAGCATTGATAAGGGAGGAAGGAAAGATTCAAAAGCCGGTGTACTACACAAGCAGGGCACTGAGAGGAGCGGAAGGACGATATCCCCTAATGGAAAAATTGGCTTTCGCACTGGTGACAGCCTCCAGAAAACTGAGGCATTACTTTCAGGCCCACGTCATCAATGTTATGACAGATCATCCACTCAGAAAGGCAATGAACAAATTAGAGGCTGCGGGACGACTGGTTCAATGGGCTGTCGAGCTCAGTGAGTTTGATATAAAGTACCAACCTAGACATGCCATAAAAGGTCAGGCTCTGGCGGACTTTATCACAGAGTTCACCCCTAGTCATGACGATGGAAGTAAGATAGAGGGCAACCAGAAGTGGATCGTCCATGTGGATGGATCGTCTACACAGCACGCTGGAGGCATAGGTGTAGTTTTGCAATCCCCAGAGGGGGATAAACTGAAATACAAAGTTCGCATGCAATACCAAGCAACCAATAATGAAGTTGAGTATGAAGCTCTTCTTAAAGGGCTGGAATTAGCCAAGTCCGTGGAAGCAAAATCAATACTCGTCCTGGGAGATTCTCAACTAATCATGGGTCAAGTGAATGGGGCATACGAGGCTAAAGAAGAACGAATGAAGAAGTATCTTGGCAGGGTAATGAGACTTGCGAAAAAATTTGAAGAAACTAACTTCGTTCAAATCCCAAGGGAGGAGAACATGGAAGCGGATACACTAGCCAAAGAAGCTTCGGCAAGCGAAGCCCATGACAAGTTTGATGAGATTCAGTACATGCCAAGCATAGACATCCCAGAGGTACAACAAGTGCAAAGTGAAGAAAACTGGATGGCTCCCATTATATTATACTTGAAAGATGGACAGCTTCCAGAAGAAAGAGACGAAGTAAGAAAGCTGAGGGTAAGATCGGCCAGGTACGTTCTCATGGACGAGGTACTGTATAAGAGGGGTTTTTCTCGCCCTTATCTCCAGTGTCTGGCACCAGACCAAGCAAACTATGTCCTCAGAGAAATTCATGAGGGAGCGTGTGGCAATCATTCAGGAGCCAGATCACTCGTTCACAAAATCATCCGTGCAGGGTACTACTGGCCAAACATGCAAGCCGATGCCAAAGCCTATGTCAAAGTCTGCAACCAATGCCAAAGATTTAGCAACATCCCTAGACAACCATCAGAATACCTAACCCCAATGACGGCCCCATGGCCTTTTGCACAATGGGGACTAGATATTCTGGGCCCTTTTCCAATAGGTGTAAGGCAAATGAAATTTCTTGTGGTGGGTATTGATTATTTCACCAAGTGGGTAGAGGCAGAACCTTTAGCTAACATCACGCAGCAAAACATCAAGAACTTTGTGTGGAAGAATATTGTGTGCAGGTTTGGCGTGCCCAGGGTGTTGATATCGGATAATGGACGACAATTTGATAACACACTCTTCAAAGATTTTTGCATACACTTTGGAATTCAGAATCATTACTCCTCACCCGCCCAACCACAAGTAAATGGCCAGGCTGAAGTTGCAAACCGATCCTTGCTAAAAATAATCAAGACTCGGCTTGAGGGGGCAAAGGGCGTATGGCCAGATGAATTACCAGGAGTTCTATGGGCCTATAGGACGACAGCAAGAACCCCAACAGGTGAAACTCCTTTCAAATTAGCTTATGGAGCTGAAGCAGTCATACCCGCAGAAGTGCACATGGCTAGTCATAGGGTGACAACCTACCAGGATGAAGCTAACGAGGAACAACTCCGTTTGAACCTCGATTTAATAGACGAGGTAAGGACGGACGCGGAGCAAAGGATGGCAAGGTATAAAAACCTTATGGCAAGGCGATATGATGCAATGGTCAAGCCAAGACAATTCAACATAGGGGACCTCGTCCTGAAAAAGGTTTCCTTAGCAACGAAGAACCCAGCCCATGGGAAGCTGGGACCAAATTGGGAAGGCCCCTACAGGGTTGTCAATTGCAAAAGACAAGGATCCTATTACTTAGAGGCCCTTGATGGAAGAAAGCTGGAGCATCCCTGGAATGTAGAGCACTTGAGGAAGTACTATCAGTGAAGTACCAGTCTAAAGGAGCATAATTCTGGACGAGAACAGGGGTTCATGTTTGTGTGATTTTATTATTATGTGTGACCTTATTATTATGTGTGATTTTATTATTATTATGTCAGAATTGTGGACGAAGTTATAATTTGTGTTGTTTAAATAAAGGCATTAACCTAAGGTACATGCCTCATCCATGAACAGTATCTATGTTGTGAACAATATTTATGAAATGTACATAATGTTGTGTGAGTCAATGATGTCCATAATACTTCTGTTCATATTAACTCTTGAAGAAAGCTAGAAAGCTAAAGACGAGAAAACTCTCTGGATTCGGAGATATGATCAAGCTTTTCTGAAAAGTGAAAACAAAGGCACACTCGTCCGTCCAAAGAAAAGGACGAGGAAAATCCCATGCCTAAAACTAAATTACCAAACATACTCGTCCGTCTAAAGAAAAGGACGAAGAGAATCCCATGCCTGAAAAAGTTACTTAGCATGCTCACCCGTCCAAAGGACGAGATAAATTCCATGCTCAAGGAAAATTAATCCAGGGCATATTCGTCCATAATATGGGCTAGGTAAAACACAAATACTAAAACCATACTATGGACGAGGAAGGGCATAGATGTTTTTAACTTGAGCCGCCCGCTCAAAAATCGTCTATGGACGAGAAAAAGCACAGACAAGTCTATGGACGAGTGATGCTTGTACTTAGCCATTTCAAAAGAGGTTTTTACTGAACAAATCACAAGTAAAACTTCCATTAAAAATGGTTATGTATATGAAATATAGACGAGCAAAACAACATGCCATATATAAAAGTTAAACATTCTCGTCTATACATATATAAAACAAAAAGTATTCATTTAGTTGTTTAAGGGCGGACTACTAACGTCCAAACACCCTTTAAAATAACTATTTAAGAACTCGTCTTAAAACCACAGACGAGATAATTGTATTTGGGTTACATGAAAAGGTCCTAAAACAATGGACCAAATGGATAACAAGAATAAAGGAAAAACATGGTAAACGCTTCAAGACGGAGGGGCGTCCACGATAGAGTCGTCCTGAGGGGGCAGTGTGCTTGCGTCGTCTTCAATATTGACGTCCTCGGAGTTAGTCTGGAGAAGGGAGCTTGTCGCAGCATTCAGGTTCAATTTAATGGAGCTGAAGTCCACCTCAGGGAAGTTTTCAGCAGCGTCCATCCTGAAATCCTCGAAGCCCGCTGCGTAGTTGCTATCCAGTAAGTCCTTAAAGTCTTTGGACGACTGGAATTCAGCAACTGCATCTTCCTTGGCCTTAGAAAGAAGGGCACTCAACTCATTGTTTTTCTTCTTTAACTCCTCAAGACGAGCATCCTTCTCAATGGTTTCAGCTTTCAGCTCCTCAATTTGGCTCTGCAACTCCTTGACTTCTCCCTTGGCCTTGGACGCAGTCTCTGCCCACCTCTTACTGTCGTCCCTCACCTCCTGGATCCTCTTCTCCAGCAAGATCCTCGTCTTATCCAGCTCCGTAGCTTGCCTGGACGCGACAATGAACTTTGACATTCCCTATGAAAACGATGGACGAAGAGTGATCAGACGAGGAAAAAATATATGTATATATAAAAACATAATAAAATAAAAAAGAAGGAAAAGTGAAAACACATACCTTGAAAAGATCATGAACACCAGAGTGTTCAAAGTCTTTCAAGGACATGTCATAGCACACAGCTATGTCCTCCTCCAGCACAACCTTCTGAAAACGTTCCCAAGCCACATCTTCATTCTCAATGAGGTTCATTGCAGCGCGTTGAGGCTGGGACGAAGTAGGCCCGGTGGACTTGGACGAAGGAGCTTTAGATGAAGGCGCTTTGGACGAAGGAGACTTGGATGGAGTAATCTCAGTTGGAGTGGACGAATCCACGTCAAAGATCTGGAGGGACGGCTGAGGTGAGGAAACATTTGTCTGGACGACCCCCACCTTGGGTAAGCCCTGCTTGGCCTTCTTGCTCCGACGACTGGGAAGATTTCCCAAGTCAAGGTTCTTGGACAATGATTTCCGTTTCTCTCCGGCAGCAGGCTGGCTTCCCTTGTCCATGGTTCCTTTACCCTTGTTTTCCTTTAAAGTTGCCATTCCTGAAAAACAGTTAAGGTTAAACATATATATATAAAAAAAAAAAAGAGAAGGTAACTATTTGCTAAGTACAAAACTTACGTCTACGGATTGTAACCTCGTGTGCGATAGCCTCGTCGGTGGGCTCTGGACCTAGTTTCCACCTAGCAAGACGTCTAAGGGTAACCAGAGAGTGAAAGTCCCTTTCCACGTGCAAACGAGCTCTGTGGACGCGGTCACGGTAAAACTTGCTTAAGGTAGGACGTCCAGCAGCTGTAAGACAACAAGCAAGTAAAGGTTAGGTACATGCATAAAAACAGAAGCGAAACAAATGATGAAAAATGAAGAATAAGAGAAAGGGCATACCTTCAGGACGAAGGTTCCCCAAGTCCCCAGTATAAGGGGGAAAAGGATCCCTACCCACGTCCACGGGGTTTCCAGCCCAAAAACCAGAGACGAAGATAAACTCCGTCTTCCAGTTTCTGTCAGACGAGGGTAAAGATCTTATTAACCTACAGTTTGTGCCCCTAGCTGTAAACTGGTAGAAACCTAAGGATTGACTAATTTCAGAAGGCTTGTAGCAGAAGAGAAATTCGTCCACAGTGATAGGACGACTCTCCCCAAATACTTCTTTCCATAATATCTGCATAGAAATGACCAACCTCCATGCATTGGGATTAAGTTGACACACAGCTAAACCTAACTTTGTGAGTAATTCCCTAGCAAAAGCATTCAATGGTAATCTCAGCCCACCCAGAAAATAGGCTTCATAGACACCAACCCCAAAACGAGGATTACAGCACCATTCTCCACGGACGGCTAACCTAGGATTAAGCTCGTCCGGAATTTGGTACCATTTCCTTAAGTTATTTAACCTCTGTTCATCAGATTTCGAATTGACACCAACTGCACAACTGTAAACGGTCTCCTCCTCGTCCAAAGGGTTAGACGAGGGAACACTCGTCGAGGTGCCTGCTTGAAGCCCAGAGGCTGTCCTCTCCCTAAGTTGTTCACGGATGACTTCTATTGGAAATCCAGGGACGCCAGAAACATATTCCTCGTCCGTGGTATTTCCCTTACTACTATGGTCAGAACTATCACTAGAGCCACTGTAACTAGTGGAATCGTGATACTCGTCTATAGCCAGATCTAAACTGTTGCTAGACGAAGAATTCGAGTCTGAAGACATTTTAGGGAAAACAAGGAAAACCTAAAAATGAAAGGGAAGAGAATACTTGGCTCTAGACGAAAGATGACTAAGGACGCGGAAACTTCTAGACGAGGCTCTAGACGAGGAAGGTCAGAAGAAAATTTGAGAAAATGTAAAGGGTATTAGGGGGATTCCACTATTTATAGGGAATGGATTGTGACCTCGGAAATGACACCACCAGACAAAAGCCGCCACGTGGCAAGCGTCTCGAGAACATAAACCAATGTAACTAACCCCCGGTAAAACCATGACACATGGCACATCCGGCCTTGCTCACCACGTATCCACTCGGACGACCCACGGACTGGGGGGCAATTGATAGTGCAAGTAAAGCGCTAAGTGTCATCTCGTCCGTGTGGGGTCGTCCGTAATGGGTAATGGGATGGACGAGGCACATTCGTCTCTTCTTTGGACGACGGACTAGTGAGCTAAAATCCACTCGTCCCTAGACTTGCAAATACATTCGTCTATCCTATAATGGACGGACGAAGCTCGTCCGTCCACAATAATGGACGGACGACCGTATTATGATTATAACCACCAGTTTGCAACGACGCGATGTTTCCTAGGTTTATCGTTACGATGCACCGGTACGAATAGGGTAACTTCCCCGGTGGTTATGGAAGTTATCTCCGAATTCTCTAAAACCTCACGATGGTTGGAGAAACAACCGCTTCAGATAGACACTATATAAAGGTCATTCTACATGAAGGTAGGCATTCAGACATTTCCAAAGGAAAAATTCTCATTACTTACTGCAAATTCCAAATTCACTGACTTGGTCATCGGAGGGTTCTTGACCGGCCCCCACCGGTCCTCCTTGACTCTTGTTTGTTTTTTTAGTATTCACTCAACGGATCACCAACGCCCGGAGCTTTCAGTCCACTGATATTTGAAGAATTATCACATTCTATTGTGATTGTTGGGCAATTATTGAGTACTCTCGAAATACCATAAATGCGTATTCTCCCCTCTCATATAACTGTAAGTCCTACTAATTAAATTTATGGTGGTACCTATAATTTATGTGAGAGAGAGGAGTACGCATTTATGATACTTCCCTAATATTTAATAATTTTCCGTGATTGTTGACCGGGTAATCTAGTGATTATTGAAGCCAATGGTGGGGCGCACTTAGAAACCTTTTAGTTACTATATATTAAACACTCTCTCCCAAGCAATTATGGTCCTTGATTGGCAAGTTCTATTGTCCTTTCAACTTCTTCCTACATAGAAATTGAACATGGCTACAGAAGCAGCTACGCTACTTAAAACCGTGGGAGATAAGTACAGATCTTTCTTGTATGATGAAGCAGACGATATTGAATGGAGACATGGTGGGCCTCCAACATATGATGACGTTAACAAGCTCTTCGAAGATGGCAGGACAAAGGTGGAAATTAATTTAATCAAGATTTTTTCTTCTTCTTCTCTCTAGTTAATAGCTTATCTTGTCACTTGTATTGCAGGAATGGCCTAAAGGGTCACTAGAAGAAATAGTACAAAATGCTGTGAAGTCCTGGGAGATGGAGCTCTCACACAAGACTCGCTTGAAGGACTTCAAGACAATCAACCCTGAGAAATTCAAGCTCTTCGTTAATGGTAATAAAGATAAATTTCAAGTCATATTTAAAGCCCCCACTTACTTTTCTAATATTAGTTACTTTTATCTAATTCACAAATAAATATAACCAAAAAGAAAAAGAATTTGTAAATTAATTTCCATAGATCATGATCTATTATGTACATGTGATCGGAGAAAATCTAGAGATACAACCTTTATCATAATCTTGATGTAATTGACTGTAAGCAGTAAAGAAAAAATAATGGATCTATATAATGAATCTATATAATGAATTTATGTAAAAGTAATAAATAATCAATCACAATCTATCAAGTGAAAGTTGTGACATAAAAATTGTGGTAAAGAAAAACGATGTGACCATGATGTTCAAGGCTGTGACAAAAAATTAAAGACAGCATGACTTTTTAATTACGCCATATCTTTCATGATGAGCTAATAATAATAATATAATAATAGGTGGTGAATTTATGGTGACACAGGTAGAGAGGGGTTATCAGGAGAAGAAACTCTAAGAATTGGGAGCTACAATGCGTTGTTGAAGAATTCACTGCCAAAGGAGTTTCAGTACTACAAAGCAGAGGAAGAGAGCTTTGAATCATCTCATGATGTATTTCGATCGGCTTTTCCTCGTGGGTTTGCATGGGAAGTACTTAGCGTTTATACTGGACCTCCCGAAATTGTTTTCAAGTTTAGGCACTGGGGTTTCTTCGAGGGACCCTTCAAAGGACATGCTCCTACTGGAGAGATCGTTCAATTTTATGGATTGGCTACTCTCAAGGTATATATTTCATATACTGGCCCAAGAAAATAAATAAATCAGGCTTTCGTCTAAGATTCTTGATTGTTTCCCAACAAAAAAAAAATCTAAGATTTTTTATTCAACTGGTAATAATAAGAGTTCATACTTATAATTATATATATATATATATTGATTAGTGTTATAAGCAATACATTTTCATAACAATTGATTCAAAACAAAACTTAAGTGGTAAGTTGTTATAGATTTTTATTTGGACTCACCATTTATATCACTTTTTAATCTAACGTTTAATCTATTATTAACAACTTAACACTTTAACTTTGTTGTGAAATTCTTCTAAAAAAAATACTTTTGTTATGAAATTGTTATATCCGTAGCTTTATTCAGTTATATTATATTATAATATGCGATATTGGTTAATTGCATACATATATTTGCAAGGTTTCCTAGTGCTATAGGGGAAAAAGAATATTAAAGACAAGGAATTGGTGGTAATCTAATGTTGTAAAATTAGTATGCAGTTCAAAAGTTCAACCTTATAATTGTATTGATCCCACTATTTAGTATTTACTCGCCCACCAAATTTTTGTGGATAAAGTTCCTCAGCGTCATTAAAAAAATATAAAAAATCTTATAAAAAAATAATAATAATAATAATAAAAACTGTTATGATTGTTTCGTTAACCTATAGTATAAATCATCCATTACTTGTACTTTTCAACGACCTATCACATCAATAATTATAAAATTTTCTTATAAAAAAATATAATTATAAAAATGTGGAAGAAAATTGTGTCCCTTTCTTCATTACTCCTTATGGTTGAATTTAAAGGCTCAAATGAATTTAAATATAGTCGCATACTTCAAAAGTCAAATTGATTGTATCTCTTTTTATTTCTTTTAACCCACCCAAATTCAGATTTAATTCTTGAAATTTAAAAAATGGGAAGAAATTTGGAAGAAATCAAAATCAAACTCACAACAAATTTTCTGAAAAGGAACCTACAACAGATTTTAACAATCAAAAGTATAATTTACTTTTTAAATAATAATTAAAAAATTTTAAAAAAAAGTTTAGACTACATAGTTTTTCCGTGGTCGGTTTAGCCACCATGTTTTGTTTTTTTTTTTTTTTGATTTATCTGCATGTGCTAACTGGTAACTGCTGTAGTTTGTTAGCTTAAAAATAAGCATCAATAACAATAAAAAAATTTCTCTACCAATTTACCAGCAAATAAGTAATTTTTCTTTTTAATTCAAATAATTAGTAAGTTTTGATTAGTTCAACTAATAAAGTCTTTTATTTTTTAATAAAAATTATTGAGATTTGGGTTTGCGTACACCAAAAATTAACTTATATCTTAAACTAATAATAAAGAACAATTATCATGAAACGAACGTCATACTTTAAAATATTATTGATATGATATATTAAAAAAAATGTTTTTTTTGGGAAAAGTATATACTCCTATAACTTCTTTTTTATAGAAAAAAAAATTGTAAACACTAAACACTATGCAGGACTTTTTTAATAAATTAGTTAAATAATAGAAGTAACTTCGTCGGCCTTGGAATTTGCAAGGCCTAAACTAAGTAAAATCATTTGCTGGTTAATTACTAAATGCATCCCTGTTTAGGTTGATGAATCTCTAAGGGTAGAAGAGGTGGAGGTGTACTATGACCCAGCAGAGCTATTTGGAGGCCTTCTAAAGGGACAACCTGCAGCCACTGAAAGCTCAACTGCTACCCATGAATGCCCATTTTCCAAATAAAATTATATGTTCATGTTTTTTTTTATTTTTGGACTGAAAGCACAGCTGCTACCCATGGCTGCCTATTTTTCAAATAAAATTATATCTACATTTTACCTAAGTAATGTAATGCTCTATCTTGTCATTTCTCCTCTTTCATGCTTTTGTTGTACTAAGCATGCTTGTCTTTTGTATGTACATTTCCAAATAAAATTGTATGTACATTTTACTTAAGTAATTCTCTATCTTGTCAATTCCTCCCCCTCTTTCATGCTTTTGTTGTACTCGACAAGCTTATCTTCTATAACCTATTTTTAGAGAGTTTCAATATATGGCGTCCGCTTATGATAATAGCTCTTTTATTATCAAAACAAAACATCAGTCAGTTTTAGGTGTAGGCAAGGATTGAACCCCAGATCTCTTATTCAACCATCAGAGACTTTACTAGTTGAGCTGACTGAAACTCACTTATCTTCTGTAACCCTTTTTTTTTTTTTTTTTTGAGAAAGATCTTCTTTAACCTTGTTATTCAGTGGCTTGCATTTTATTTTTAATACATTGAGAGTTGGGGGTAAAGGGAATGAAAATATCATAAAGTACTGGTCAAACTATAAGACTCTTGACAATTTGGCATTTATTTATGACAATAAATTATATCTCAATACTTCAACAATATGTCATGTATGTTCTCTATTGTTTGACGCCTACAATGATAAAATTTAATGAGATATTGTTTATATCTAAATATCAATTAAATAATAACTGTGGGGAGCGTTTAAAAAAAGATACCAAAAAGGCCTGCACTGAAGCATTTGGGCTTTAGTATCAGGCCCACAACAATTTATTCGTAGAGATGGGTGCAGTGGACTGACTTGTGGGCTCCTAATCTAAGGGCTAAAGTTAACAAGAATAGATCTGGATGAAAAGAGGAGTCGCAATACAAAAATAAAAGAAGAGCAAGTTTTATAAATGTCTCCTTGGTCAGGGAGCTAGTCACACTCTTGGGGAGTACAAGTTTGAGTATTCTCTCTCCTTAAATCTCTTGATCTGCAATCTCGGGGGTGTCCTCCCCTTTTTATAATGGTTCCCTTTCTCATCCTGGCCCTTCACATGTAGGGTAGTTGATCTCCTTTTGATACTTGTCCCATCCCCCCTTTAGAGGGTGTGCTGCATGAGCTATAAGTTGTCCTGACATTATTCAGGTGTCATCCAGCTATTAATGCGGCTGATCAAGTTGGTGCAATTCATTTAATGTGGAGGTAATGGGAGCTTCCTTGACAAGTTTCCTCCTCTCTTTTCCCGCGCTGGAACCAATTGCCTTTCTCGGGTCATGCCTCCAAACCAAGGGTGGGGGCCCCTTACCTCGGGTTGCTTGAGGGCCTTTGCCTACACCCCTTTTTCCAACTACCCCCTGGAATTTCTTTTGCAGGACTGATCTATTGGGCCCACATGCTTCTCAAACATGGGCAGGGATGGCTCTCCTTGACCCCCCACAATAACTATTTAATTTTTATTTAATACTTTCTTTATTTAAAACTATTTTTCTTGCTTTTTAAAATGCCAAATTAGTAATTTAGTTTTTGTATTAAGGTTTTGTTAACATCTTTTTTCTAATTAATATTAGGTAATCCATTTAATCTTAAACAACTTAAACTAGTATTTTTAGTAAAAGTACGGGAAGGATATATAGATTTTTGGAGAAATTTTTTTTGGTCTTTTTATGTAATAAAGAATAGTTATATATTACACGTAATTTTTACATTTTTTAAAGAAAATGTAAATGAGAACCAAACCGATGTAATTTCTCTAAATTATAATTAAATGAAAAGGTTAAGGTATATAATTTCTATTTATGTTTTTATATAATGTAAAAATCAAACGTTTCAATGAAATAAAGATGTATTTCATTATTTTTGGTTTTCTTTTTTATGCCTTTGTAAAATAAATGACAATTCCAAATGTAAAAAGAGAGGAGAGGCAGCTGAGATAGAGAAAGGAAATAGTCAATGGCAGCAAGAGAAGAAAGGTGTCCATAACAAAAGTAAGGGGAGGGGGAGAAAAAGAAAAGAAAACGTAGATTTTTTAAGTGAGGAGAGGAGTAGGGGAGAAAAAGAAAGGAAATGTAGATTTTGTTTTTTGTTTTTGTTTTTGGTCTTGACACTTAAATCATGTCTTAAGACACTGTTTCATATCAACCTAAAATTGTAAAAGACACGATTTTTATTAAAAATGCTCATTCTCCCTAATATTTTTAAAACAACACCAGTTTTTTTAAGGCTAAAATGAATTTTTCGTCCCTACATTTTGACCCGATTCTCATTTTGGTCTCTACTTTTTATTTTTATCACATTTAGTCTTTATTTTGAAAAATGTCATCCGTTTCAGTCCCTACCATCAATTCCTAACGGAAATATCCTATGTGGTCAACGGAGTGCACTGTTGGCACTCTAAACACCTTTTGGCCATTAAAATAAGAGAAATGATATATCCACAACATTTTCACAACATTTTCACAACAAATCTTAAGTGGCAAGTTGGTACTGGTTATTATTGTTGGGGCAAAAAAGTAATCTTAGTTTTAGGTTTAAATTTGAACCAATAACAATTAACCACCTATGATTTGTTGTGAAAATGTTGTAAAAATATTGTAGACGTAACACCTCTCAGCATATAATTAAAAAAACTTATTTAGCAGCCACATCAGCATATAATTAAAAAAAATCTCAATTTAACAAAATAAAAAACATAATTAAAAATTAAAAATAACATGAATTAAGTTCTGAATTTATCTTGAATAATAACAACAAGAACACGAACCCAGTTCAATATCATCAATAAACGAGCACATACCCAAATGTTAACAAACTCAAAATACCCAAATATGAACAAAATACCAAACCGATTAACAACCACAATATTAATCAATATTAACATACACTCAAAATAAAATAAAATAAAAAATTGAAACACATGGCTGCCATGCGTGGGTACATCTCCCAAATTACCCAATTCCCAAGTGCCAAGCATTAATAGATGGATTGGCTTTCATTGGATGCCACATGCAGGTTTTTCAATAGATTTTTCAGAAGAATAAGTTCTTCCCAAAGAAAATTCATATGCTCTCTCTCTCTCTCTCACAGAAGTCGATTTTTGTGAATGGAATTTTAATTTTTTGGGTTTGTTTTTTGGTGGTTGGTTCGGGTTTATGGATTTGTGGTATTTTGTGGGTCTTTAATCTCTCTTTTCCTTAACTGATTGAGTGCTTGAGAATGGAACTTCGTCTAGATCGAATCTCAAGCTTGGGCTCACTTCAACCATGGAGCTTTATGGACCAGTAAAGGCGGCCAACCATTCCGAAATCGAAGACTTTGCCACTCAAAGACTCGGCTTCTCAAGTTCAAAATCTCAGATCTTCGGTCATGGTTTTAGTTTTATATTGGTTCGGGTTCTCAATTTACATGGGTTTGTTTGTATTGGGAAGTTGCAAGGATCGGTTGGTTTTGTAGGGATTTTGCTTTAATGGTCTTTGTTTGTTTTGAATTTTTCTAGTTTTGAAATTTATGGGTTTGTTTTCTAGGTTTGAAATTTATGTTTGTGTTCTTGCTGGAGATCGGTTTGTGTTTGGTTTAAGTTGATTTTGTGAAGGTTTCTCGTAAAGATGAGAAAATATAGGTTTGAGTTGTGATTTTGTATATCTAGGTTTTATGATTTGAGAAAATCTGGGTTTTGTGGTTTGAGAAAATCTGCTGCTAGACTTGTGTTGGTGTTTTTGCTAGAGATCGGTTTGTGCTTGTGTTTTTGTGTTTGGTTGACAAGAAAGGGCAAAAAATTGCAAGAAAATCTGAGCATGTGTTCTTATATTTAAAATCTGATTTGTGTTCTTTAGTGTTCTGTTAAAGATAAACACATATCAAAATTGATTTTTTTTTGCATTTTAATTTTGTTTTATCTTTTTTTTAAAAAAATTTGTTAAAATTGATAAATTAAAAAAAATTTAATTGGTTGTTGACGTGGCATTTTTAATATTATTTTAATGACCATGTCGGTATTTCGAGTGCTTGAAACGGATGGTGTTTTTCAAAATAAGGACTAAATGTGGTAAAAATAAAAACTAGGGACTAAAATGAAAATCGAGTCAATTTAGGGACAAAAAATGCATTTTCGCCATTTTTTTTAACGACAAGACTTACATACAGTACTTAAGTATTATTTCTTAAATTCTCCTTTTAAAATTCAGTCATATAGCTTTTTTCTCATGTGATGAAAGTATATTTTTAATTAAATATAACCACATTGCTAAATTTTAAAAAGATAACCTAATTAGTAACACCTAAATACTGTATTTAAGTTTTACCCTTTTTTAAAAATAGTCGCTAGGCTCTATAATTATATCTTATTTGTTGTCAATTACAAGAGAGAGAGAGAGAGAGAGAGAGAGAGAGTACAGTGCAGTAGTACACATCTCATTTCGAAGATAAAATCTTTAAATCCTCATACTGACAATTCTCTTTATAATACACACAAAGTTGCACAGACAGATGCAAAACAATGTAAATTATTAAAAATAAATAAATAAATAAATAACCAATGCTTGCTGGCACTAAGATTGTCTACTACCAATATATATATTACACAAAAGCCATGTCATACTCATACAATAGCAACATGTACATAATAACCATCGCCACAAATACCCAGGACCAGGACACCACTTCTTGCATATACAGAATAAGAGGAGAATATAATATTACTCACATGCCAGTTTTGTTCCAAAGCTGGTGAGGCAAATTGCAAATGCCTGGAAAGCTGACAAGGGCTGCCTATAATCCATGGTGAAGGTATCATCCCCTACCTTCCCAAACTGAAGGAGAACTGTGTCCTCATCTCCTTTTCCTCCTGGCTGATTTTGATCCGCTATTGCAACCAGTTGAAAATTCTTCACTGATGCTACTGTCACCCGACCATGGAAATTCAAGCACCAGCACTGCAAATGCTCATGCCACCTAGGAGCTTTATTCCTCAAAACTGTATATTCAGACATAGAATACTCTGGTTTCTTCATATTGATGTTGTCCAGAGACTTGCCATTGGAAGCTTCTCCAGACAACGGGCACTTGATCGAGCAAACCATCCTCCTTGGACCTCTAGATTTCAGAAGGTTGAACTTGTAAGAGACCTGCCCAACCTCAAAGTTGCCAGCAGGAACTTGAGGGCTAATTTGCTTACTTGCAAAACGGCGGCTGCTTCTGCTACTTGAGGGTTTTGCACCACTGTGTGGTGGCTGGCTGTCATAGATTGTAAAATTTGTCCCGAGAAAGTCCGAGCTGCAACACATTTCAGATTAAAATGAGAATGTAAACAGAAAATAAAGGCTACCACTTATTTCCTAAATTAAATTATTTATTTAACTTAAAAGCAGAAAGTAGTTTCATTCCATTCTAACATCTAGTGAAGCACTTGATGGGAATCATAACTGGCAGCCCCCTTTGTAGATTTATATAAGGCAAGGGAAAGCTAGGTCTAGTGCTCAAGCATTAATTTGCGATGGAGAGCTCTCTTGAGACCTTGCTTAGTAGTAAGTCTAATCTTTTTAATACCAAACAACCATCAAACATATTCAAGATCCAATCTTTAGATAGTATAAAATGCTTTAAGATGTAAAATGATTTTAGTTGAAAATATATTCAAGTGTTTGGTGTAACCTAAAATGGGGAAAAAAAAACCTCATATCAGAACCCACCAACCACCACCAGATTGACACAAGAAAACCCACCCATGACCACCTACTAGATCAGCACAAGAAACCCACCCACCCATAAGAGAGGCACAATTTGACCCAACCACCCAGGAAATCGGTGCAATTCAACCTAGCCACCCACCAAATTGGCGTAGCTGAGCTTGCCACTGATCACAAAGCCCTATTGCCTTTGATCTTGAGTGTTGTTCTATTCACTATTTTAATACCAAATAGCCAGCCATCAAACATATTCAAGATCACTTCAAGAACCCCATCAAGAAATCTTTCCTTTTTTTTTGTTGCTAATATCAAGAAATCTAATTTAGTGTTTAAATGCTTAAAGACCTAACATCAAAATTGGTATCAGAGCCTATGCAAGTTTCTAGCTTCTAGCCTGTATTAGCACTCCTACAAAAATGGCCATTCTTAGTTGCCAACAAATACCATTGGCACAGATACGATTGGGGAAGCATACAGATAGGTTTACATATCAAAACATTTTGTCAACCTCTTGAGCTTTAACTCACTCTTGTGAACAGTCATACAAGGGATTTCCAACCTGTTAAATAAAAACTAGCCTCATTACACGTGCTTCGCACGTGCGATAAGGTTTTTTTTTTTTAATGTCATAATTTTTCATTCATTCCAATTTGAGATTTAGATGTTTTCTCATTAATATTATGTATTTAGAACTACTAATACAACCAGGAGTGTCATGACTCTTAGTGGTCCTATTTTGTAGCCAAAAAAAAAAACCTTTTTTTTATTTTATATATATAATTTTTATTTTGAAAATCTAATTTATAAGTGAATAAAGCAATTTGAAAATCAACAAAAGAGTGTCTCTATTTTTAGGCAATGTTTTAGTGGGAGTTAAAGTTGTATTTTTACTGGATTATCCTTTAGTTTTGTCTCTACTTAAACATAGGGGTGTAGGGGCATTTTTTTAACAAAAAAATGACGAATCCAAACAGGAAAAACCCCTACAATAATAGTATAGATAAACCAAGATTCTGCCACATTACAACCTCCAACCCACAATTTTATGTTCATCATTCCCCTTCTTTCTTGGAGGCAATGGGGAGTTTGCCAAACATAACTTTTTTATTTATTTATTTTATAGGTACATTACACACATCTAGTAGATCATGAACTAGAACCTCACTCTCCACCTTGATCTTACAAGGGGAGCAGGTGGCATTTGAGATTAGAGCTCATTGGCCAAACATTAACAATGAGGAAGTTGGAAATACATCAAAATAGGATGTCCAGTAAGAGCACCACCACTCTTTATTTTTGTACTACACAAATTACACATCCGGTCACCAATTTAAAAAATTCACCCAACAAAACTAACCCAGCAGATAGAAAACACAAGTTATATATTATAATAGCACAAAAGGGACTAATCTGCAAACCAGGCGATCCAGTTGAAAAAATAATAGAATGAGTTCCACAGTTGTTGCTAATCTCAAGTTTAGCTGCATAACATTAGCAGTTTGAGCTCTGGAAAAACAAGCAAAGTAGAAAACGTTGAACCCAATGTTGGTTGTGTATTGTAAAAGACAACCTAGCATGTTTTGGATTTAAATTCTAAAAAAAATCCGCAAATGGCCTCTCAAGCAGAATAAGCTTAACCAGAAGATGCACACTTGTAGAATATCTTAATATCCCAAAATTTATCTACTGAGAAACTAAAGAGACTCTTTAAAAAACTGAAACTGAAAATCTAAAACTTAGCCTGCAGATGATGATAGCTGCAGTCAATAACACACACACACCAACATAGAAAAGGTGTCACCTTAACTCTTTAAAAAGAATTTCTTACCCTTTTTTGGAAATAAAATAAAAAGAATATCTTACCTTAATTTTCCAACATAAGCGTTACTTCCTTGAGATAGGTCATCGGCATCAAGTGATACAATAAACCCAGTGTGAGCACCATGCCTATACCTCCGTGCTGCCAAGAGAAACTTTCCCTTATCTGTAAATGCTGAGAAGAAAAAAAAAATGATCAAATGAATGACAACTTCAAATTTTGCAACTTGCAAGTTGTGACGGACCAATCACGGTGGAGCAGTATAGGTAAAAGAATTGACATAGAAAAACAACTGGTCATATCAAAACCATAGCTTTGGGACACCAATTATAGCAGTAAGAATAACGTCATAATATTTCTAACAAAAATCACGGAAATTGTGCCCATTATTAGTCATAATTTTACAATTATTACTTATAGAAGAATATATTCATAATTTTACAATCTTATAAATTATTTAAAAAATTAATCTTCCACCCATTAATTAATAGCATTTAAACATCATCACCTCTTTTTAGACACAAATCTTCCATTAATATAAACATTTTGTCTATAGAATTCACAAGAACAAATTAAAAGGAGTTAAGATCTTTTTATAAGATATGTTTGGCTGCATCAAAAAGAACCGTAAAATGGGTAAAGACATCTCCAGTTTGCATATGCAGTATAGATGCTTATTATACCAATTAGTTCACAGTTAAACCACATTAAAAAAGCCCCACATCCACAAACACAAAATTCCTATGCAAACACAATTTTAAGATTGAAAGGATTAGAATTCCAATTGTCCAATTTAAGTGCAGCTAAATGCAAATTTCCTTGTCTCCTTCCAAGAACTAGCTGCTCAAAAAACTTGGCATCTACAGTAACATTAACGAACTAATGCAGCATTATGTATTTTCACAAAAAAGTCTAGATCTTGTCGAAACCTTATGAACATGTAGTAAAATTTCAATTTCTCATCATTCAAAAGGCCTTTAAGAAAATATTTACGGTAAATCAAACTCACAACATGTGGTCCCACTGCCGTGAGTGTGACGCTGCATGCATCCAACAAACTAGATACCACCTCCTGAGAGGCAACAGCTAAGATAGTTCTAGACCAGAGGGAGAGAGCAGGGAAGGAACTGCTTCGAAGGAAAAATAAGAAAAATAAAGGGGATTAGTTTTTATTTAAATTAAATATATTTTTCATATATATTTCTTATTATACCCAGGTGTGATGCAAGGCAGGGGAGCTAATTCCCACCCCCACCCCATACCTACTGCAGGTGGAAAATTTACCCACCCCCACCCTGCCACTAAAACTTCATCAAAGCAGGTAAATGCCACCCAGGGCAGCAGGACATACCCAATAGTTTGCCAAAATTGTTATCCCTAGAGCAAAAAAGGACGCAACCTTTGTACATGGAAAGTATACAAAAGAAGCACCTACATAATATTTAACCTCCAAAATGTACAAGGTCAAAACAGAGAAATCAAGTCCTTAGTTTCACAACAGAGACTTCAACTCTTTTATGGTATCTAGCTTTTCTTTCACTCCATATACACCACATAATGCACAAAGAAATTGCATTCTAAATAACACCACTGCAATGCTTCCCAAAACACCCTTGCCAGCATGCCAATCCAAATTGTCTATTTGCATTAAGAGCAAGAGTGGCGATCAAGGTCACTTCAGGTTCCACTAATTGCCACAAAGCATAAGTCCTCTGTCTTTTAAGTTCATTGCTGACTTAAATTACATAATTAAGGACATGCAGTACCCAAAAAAAAAAAAAAGACATCTTTCCAGCACCAATAGCTCCCACAGGGATTCCAATAATGGTATAAGACATCGGATTCATCCTCAACACACCCCCCCCCCCCCCCCACACACACCCCAACCCAAAAACAATGCTTGATAGATGCTTCTCTTCTTCTTCTTCTTTTTATTTTATTTTATATTTCATCAGAACAAGATGCTTCTCCTTTTAATTGCTCCTCAAAGACTAGCATTCAGGGAGGAGCTTCATCATCCAAAATGTCATTAACCTAATGACACCTTCTTTTCTAAAAGGGGAGCCTGAAACGGTGAGCTTCCTTACAGAATTACGAACAGACATCAATGTGATCCAATAAATCAACTATAGATCTACATGAAACCCTTCCCCCACCCCCACCTGATGCAGCCACCCTCTCTCCTTAGGCCAGCCAACCAACCCCCCCCCCCCCCCCCTCTACCATTAGGACTGACAACCAGCCACCCTCTACAAGCCAAACAGCCAACCAACCCCCCCTCTACCATTAGGACTGACAACCAGCCACCCTCTACAAGCCAAACAGCCAGCCAACCTTTCTGACCTCTTAGGGCAGCCAGCAGCCCCTTATTTTGACTTCTCATATCTGCCATGTATCCTCTTTAATTACAGCTTTGACTTATGTAACTATTAGCTACTTTTATTTCCTAATAGTTAAAGATTATAAATAGGCTAGCTATGTAAGAGTACAATCAGTTTTTGATGTGAATATAATTTAGTTTCAGACCTGGACAGAAACTTGTTCCTCCAATTTCTCTGTAATTCCAGCTTTAATTCTTAATTTTAATGCAATTCTAGTTCAAGTTCTTAATCAATTTATCTTGATTCCCATTATTTGGTATCAGAGCACAAATCTGATCCTCTTTTTCCCTACCACTTTGATCATTTGAGCTCTAGATTTCCTTGTGTTTCTTTTTTTCTCCCTCCATTCGAGATCCTAGAATTTAGATCTAGGTTCCTTGTGCCAGTCAAATCTGTGGCTGTTGCAGATATCACAAATTTGATCACTTGTGCTGTTGCTTCTATTTACAATTTTTTCAAAGATTGTGAAGCTTCTAATGGCTCAAAGAAGGAGAGGAAGGAGAGGAAAGAGAGGTGTAATAAGGGGGAATCAAATGGATGTTGGGGAAGGAGTTGAAGCCAACCCTCCGGTGGGGAGGAATGTTGGACGGAATCAAAATATAGAGAGAGAAGACACAATTGCTGAATTAAGGAGACAAGTTGCGGCACTTACGGAGGTGGTGCAGCGTATGCAGCCTCCTCATGAGAATACCAATAAGTCCGATGACTCTCATTCTCATTTTGAGAACCCTTTTGGAGTTCCCCCAAGGGGTAATGTGGAAAGAAGTGAGCCAAGGCTTGAATACAACTTCAAGATTGAAATTCCAGAATTTCAAGGGAGTCTCAAACCAGGAGACTTTGTAGATTGGCTTAACACCGTTGAAAGGGTGTTTGATTATTATGAAGTTATGGATGAAAAGAAAGTGAAGCTAGTCGCTATTCGCCTTAAAGGGAGAGCTTCCGCTTGGTGGGAACAATTGCAAATTTCTCACCAAAGAAGTGGTAAAGTCAAGATCAAGAGTTGGGAGAAGATGAAGAAAAAGCTCTATGAGCAATTTCTTCCTTTCAACTACACCCAATCACTGTACAAAGACCTACACAACCTTAAGCAAGAGGGAAGTGTAGAGGAGTATACGGAGGCGTTTCACCAACTTGTAGTAAGGGTAGATTTGAATGACAGTGATGCAGGAGACGCAAGAAGATTGTTATTTAGTATTATTTATGTTTGCAAGCCAATTGTATTTTTATGTTTTAGGTCCTATTAGTTTATTGCGCTTTTAGTATTTTAATTTAGAAGGAATGTTATTTTTGTAATAAGGCAATTAGGGTTTCCTAGCCAATTAGAACTAGGGTTTAACAATTCTTTATAAGCAACCTATTGTACTCCTTGAAAGACAGTTGATATTTTGATGAATGAAAACAATGGTCGTTTGGTTTTTCTTTGGTCTGGTGCTGACTCCAGGTCTACCCTAAGTGCTGACTCCTAGTAGTTTCCCCGCTTGGTGCTGACTCCAAGCAAGGCCTAAGTGCTGACTCTTAGGTCATATCTTTTATTTTTCCGTTATTTCAGTTTTATTCTAGTTGTCCTGCGTCAGAAAGTGAAGAACAAATGATTGCAAGGTACTTGAGTGGATTGAACCCATCCATCCAAGATGTCCATAGTCTTCAATCATTGTGGAACATGTCGGAAGCCTACAACCGGGCTTTACTGGTAGAGAAGCAACAAACTAGGCCAGCTTTAAGGTCTGGACAGTGGGGTTCCAAGTCTGGGCAGCGGATTTCTAGCCAATATAAGGTTGGGAATTCAAGTACAAATGGGAGAGGAGAAACTTCTGGGGTTGAACAGCAACCAGCAGGTTCTAAATCTGCTATTACAGCCCCAAAACAGTCCCAAACAGCCGCTGTTGGCGGGAGTAGACAGCAACAGGTGGGTACTTTCAAATGTTTCAAGTGTGGAGAGTCGGGGCATCGATCTTCCAATTGTAGGAAGAAGGCTCTTATGTTGGAGGAAGTAAAAGAGCTTGAACATGAAGATGGAGAACCCATTTTTTATCAACCTTCAAACGAGGTTGGTGGTGATTTTGAAGAAGAAGAGGGCTTGACACTTGTGATGAGAAAGACTCTTCTTGCTCCTAAATTCAATTCCGAAGAAGATTGGTTGAGAACTAATATTTTTTATACAACTTGCAGCATTGGAGGAAGAGTTTGTAGTATGATCATCGATTAGGGAAGTTGTGAAAATGTGGTCTCTCAGGAGGTGGATGATAAGTTGAGGCTTATCACTCAAGATCACCCACATCCCTACAAACTTTCTTGGTTCAAGAAGGGTAATGAGGTGAACGTAACGAAGCGTTGCTTGGTGCCATTTTCTATCCGGAAGAAATATTTTGATGAAGTTTGGTACGATGTAGTACCAATGGATGCATGTCATATCCTTCTTGGAAGACCTTGGCAATATGATCGCCAAACGATGCATGATGGGAAGAAGAATACCTATACCTTAAGCAAAGACAATCAGCAATTTACTTTGCTGCCAATGAAGGAAAATGTGACTTCTAAATCCTCTACAACCACTTTACTCACTTCTAAAAGCTTCATTCAAGAAAGTCAAGATAGTGGCTACATTTTGGCATTAATTCCAGTCAACACAATGGCTGGAACTGATGTTCCTAGTGCTGTCACTGAGTTATTACAGCAATATGATGATGTTTTTCCCCATGAGTTATAATGCAGAAGCATAACCAAAAGTTATTTCAATATTTTATTTTAGATTTTCAGTGGATAATTTCATATTGTAATGTAGTTATTTGTTTAGTTTGGATTGGTATTTGAGTTTGGTTAGGATTAGTAGTTTATCATTATCATTTGTTTAGGATTATTGGATTAGTATTTGAGATTGTTTAGGATTATCAGATTAGTATTTGAAATTGTTTAGGAGAGTTTATCCTTATCTTTGTGATTCCTAGAAGCTGCATATAAAGTTCCAGATGATTTCTTTTGTAGGAGAGAAATTATTATTATTATTGAGATTATTTTCATTGAATTGTTTGGTGGTAATTCCATACACCTTAGGTGGGAAGCCTAAGGTTCTTCAGTAGGACTAATCTAGGTGGAAAGCCTAGGTTGTCCTACATCAACTCAGTATCAGAGCCCAACCCGATCGCCCCTTTCAGCAACCCAAAATCCATCGTTCTTTCAACCACTGTCAATCCAGCATCACCGTGAACCCAGCAACATCTAGCCACTTTGATCAACTCTACGGCCCAACCACTAGTACAACCCACTATGAGCAACACTCCAAGTATGCCTCATAAGATCTTTGCAATTACCACAAATCAAGCCATTTTTGCTCAGAAACTGAGAATATAAATTCCACCCAAAAAAAAAAAAAATTCAGATTCACAACTTCAACCCGCCAGATTGAGAAGAGAGTTGAAAACCAACACCAAGCCGCCGATCCCACCAACGAAATGACGCCATCGCACGACCCACTACCGAAATCATCACCAACAACTGCTGCCGACACGCCGTCACCATCACTCCCACCATGCCGCTTCACGTGTTCCGAGATCTGACTCACCAGCTCCGATCTCCACCTTCAAGTGCCGCTAATAGTCATCGCCGACGAGCCCAGGCCGCCTCTTCACCGTCGACTCTAGCGATGTTTCGTGCTTGCTCCGCCGTTTCTTCTCTTTTCGTTTTCCTCTGTTTCTAGTTTCTTTAGTTTCAGTTTGACGTGTTATTGTTTGACACTAGCAAATTTTAGTTTTATATTGTAGTCTTTCCTTTTTGTATTTGAAAAAAAAAAAAAAAAAAATCGAAGGCAGAAAAGTTCCAATCGACACTAGAGTTCATTTACAAGCCACACTCATCAAGCCCCAAGTAATGTTCAGTACAGAGCACTAGCCAAAACCCAGATTACCAAGCCCATATTCATTTCAAAGTGTCGAAAGTCTATTCCAGCGAATCATGGTAATCTTAGAAGCGCCAATATTTGATGGACATCCAGATCCATGGACCCTCATCAATTGGCTAGATGAGATAGATCAATTTTTTGATCAAATATGTCTGCAAGATGCTAATAAGGTATCAGATTCTAATAAAGTTAGGTTTGCCAAGTTAAAATTGAGGAGTAGAGCTAGAGACTTTTGGCGTAGTATCGAGAATCATCGCAAAGGAAGGAGCAAGCCTACCATAACTGATTGGAATGAAATGAAACAAATACTTAGAGAGAAATATGTTCCCTAATGCTATCAAGAGAATTATCAACCTCAATCCTCTCATAGGAATTTTCTACACCATAGAGACGGTATTCAGCAAGAAAACACCTCATCCTTTCCTCAAGAACTCACTGCCATAGCTCAAGACTTAAGAAAAATAATGGTTTCACTAGACTCTTCTACTCAGAAAAAGGATGCTCAAGTTCCACCAAAGACTAATGTTAAAATAGAGGTACAAGTGCCAATAGATGATGTCTCAACATTCATGCAGCAAGAAGAACCTATTATAGAGTCTACACAAGAAGAGAAATTTCAACAAGTGAGCGAAGATTTAGAGGGTGCACTTGATGTGGAGGTTGATTATGATGAAAGTGGTATTGAGCCCTTCATGATCCATGAGGTTGATGAACATCTACAGGTTGTTGAAGTCCAAAAGGTTAATACTATGACTCAAGATAAAATTGTGCATGTTCAACACATTGATTTTGTGTTTCCAGAGGAGTTTTATGGTGTCATGGAATTGAAGATTATTCTACTCTCAGTGCTTCCTAGGGCGATTTCTAATCTGAAGGAAGTACTAAGCACCAAAGTCTTAATTCTTCATCACTACAAAACTCGAGGTCGAGTTTTCTTAAACCAAGGGAGTATAATGCAGAAGCATAACCAAAAGTTATTTCAATATTTTATTTTAGATTTTTAGTGGATAATTTCAGATTGTAACGTAGCTATTTATTTAGTTTGGATTGGTATTTGAGTTTGGTTAGGATTAGTAGTTTATCATTATCATTTGTTTAGGATTATTGGATTAGTATTTGAGATTGTTTAGGATTATCAAATTAGAATTTGAAATTGTTTAGGAGAGTTTATCTTTATCTTTGTGATTTCTGGAAGCTGCATATAAAGTTCCAAATGATTTCTTTTGTAGGAGAGACAGATTATTATTATTATTGAGATTATTTTCATTGAATTGTTTGATGGTGATTCCAAACACCTTAAGTGGGAAGCCTAAGGTTCTTCGGTAGGACTAATCTAGGTGGGAAGCCTAGGTTGCCTTGCATCAAGCTACCTCCTGACTTGCCTCCTATGCGAGACATTCAACGTGCCATTGATTTGGTACCAGGTGCACCCCTTCCAAACAAGGCAGCATATTGTATGGCTCCAAAGGAAAAGGAAGAGTTGCAAAAACAAGTTCAAGAGCTTCTTGATAGAGGCTACATTCGGGCTACTATTAGCCCTTGTGCGGTACCCACTCTCTTGACTCCTAAGAAGGATGGCTCTTAGAGGATGTGTGTGGATAGTAAAGCTATCAACAAGATTACAATCAAGTATCGTTTTCCAATTCCTAGATTGGATGACATGCTAGATTGCTTGGCGGGTGCAAAGGTGTTTTCCAAGATTGATTTGCGAAGTGGGTATCATCAAATTAAAATTCGCCCAGGAGATGAATGGAAGACAGCCTTCAAGACACATCATGGATTATTTGAATGACTTGTTATGCCATTTGGTTTGACAAATGCACCTAGCACTTTCTTGAGGGTGATGACACAAATGTTGCAACCGCTATTGAGGGTTTGTGTTGTGGTGTATTTTGCTGATATTTTGGTGTATAGTCGCTGTTTGGAGGATCACTTGGTGCATTTACAGCTTGTGCTTGACATTTTGAGGAGAGAAGAGTTTTATGGTAACATGAAAAAGTGTAGCTTTGGGATGGATCAAGTGGTGTTCTTGGGGTATGTTGTGTCTTCCAAAGGAGTGTTCAGGGATGAAAACAAAGTCAAGGCAATTGTTGATTGGCCTACACCTTCTAGTGTGCATGAGGTGAGGAGTTTCCATGGTCTTGCTACCTTTTATAGAAGGTTTATTAGCAATTTTAGCACCATTGCAGCACCTCTCACCAATTGTCTCAAACAAAAGTCCTTTATTTGGACTGATGAAGCCCAAGAAAGCTTCCAACTTTTGAAAAGGAAGTTAACTGAAGATCCTATCCTTGCCTTGCCCAATTTTGACAAGATATTTGAGCTTAATTGTGATGCATCAGGAGTGGGAATTGGGGGTGTCCTTAGCCAAGAAGGGCAGCCCATAGCATTCTTTAGTGAGAAGTTGAATGAGTCAAAACTTAGGTATTCTACCTATAATAAGGAATTCTATGCTATTGTTCAAGCCATCAAGCATTGGAGTTACTATTTGGCCTACAAGGAGTTTATTCTACACACCAATCATGAGGCTTTGAAATATCTAAATAGCCAATCTAATGTGAACAAGAGGCATGCTAAGTGGGTAAGCTTTTTGCAGCAATTCACTTTCCCATTGAAACTTCAATCGGGAATTCTCAACAAAGTGGCTGATGGGTTGAGTAGGAGGACTAATTTCTTGGTGGAAATGCAAGCTAAGGTCACTGGTTTTGAAGTTTTCAAGGAGAGTTACCAAGATGACCCACATTTTGGTGATCTATACCAACAATTGCAGCAGGGACAGCAACCTACCAAATTTGACTTTTGGTTGAAGGATGGATTTCTTTTCAAAGGGCTAAAATTATGTGTGCCTAAATGTTCTCTAAGGGAGTTGATGATTGTTGAACAACAAAATTTGGGGCATTCTGGCAAATCAAAGACCCTAGAATTCCTTAAACAAGACTACTTTTGGCCGGGAATGACTAAAGATGTTGAGCGGCATGTTCAAAGGTGCCAAGTTTGTCAAAATGGAAAAGGTACAACCACTAATGCAGGTCTGTATTTACCCCTTCCCGTGCCTAATAAACCATGGGAATATATTAGTATGGATTTTGTTCTTGGCCTTCCACCTACACAACGAAAGAGTGATTCAATCATGGTGGTAGTGGATCGTTTCTCCAAGATGGCTCACTTCATCCCATGTAAGAAGACTTCAGATGCTTCCGACAAGGATGCTAAATTTCTTGCTCATTTTTGGCGAACTCTATGGCGCAAGATAGGAACTGAATTGAGCTTTAGCACTTCTTTCCACCCTCAAATGGATGGTCAAATTGAAGTTGTCAACCGGAGTCTTGGAAATCTCTTGAGATGCTTGATTGGAGAAAATCCCAGGAATTGGGAAAGTATCATTCCCTTGGTTGAATTTGCTTACAACTCTTCTCTTAATCGGACTATTAACACATCTCCTTTTGAAGTTGTGTAAGGGAATAAACCTTTTGAGTGTCTTAGATTTGGCACCCTTGCCACTTTCTAAGAAAGAGAATGTAAGAGCAACAGAAATGACAGATTTTATGCAATTTGTCCATGCACAAGTCAAGAAGAGAATTGAACATTCCAATGCAAACTACAAGGCTGCTGCTGACATTCACCGAAGGAGACTAATTTTCAAGGAATGGGACCTTGTATGGGTGATTTTGACTAAAGAAAGGTGTCCTCATGACTCCTATTCCAAGTTGGGAGCAAGGAAAGTAGGTTCATGCAAAGTATTGACTAAAATCAATGACAATGCCTACACAGTCCAAATACCCCCTCACTTAAACATTTCTAATGCCTTCAATGTGAAGCATTTAAAGCCTTATTTTTCAATTGAAACTTGAGGGCAAGTTTCCTTTATGGAGGGGAGTATGATGCAGCCACCCTCTATCCTTAGGCCAGCCAACCAACCCCCCTCTACCATTAGGACTAACAACCAGCCACCCTCTACAAGCCAAACAGCCAACCAACCCCCCCCCCCCTACCATTAGAACTGACAACCAGCCACCCACTACAAGCCAAACAGCCAGCCAACCTTTCTGACCTCTTAGGGCAGCCAGCAGCCCCTATTTTGACTTCTCATATCTGCCATGTATCCTCTTTAATTACAACTTTGACTTATGTAACTATTAGCTACTTTTATTTCCTAACAGTTAAAGATTATAAATAGGCTAGCTATGTAAGAGTACAATCAATTTTTGATGTGAATATAATTTAGTTTCAGACCTAGACAGAAACTTGTTTCTCCAGTTTCTCTATAATTCCAATTTTAATTCTTAATTTTAATGCAATTTTAGTTCAAGTTCTTAATCAATTGATCCTGATCCCATCACCACCCCCCAATCATAGTATAATATTCAACAAAGTTTCTCAAAAAACCATTCTTAATATCCAACATTCATTTATCATCATCTTCAAAAGTCTTACGGTTTCTCTCTCCAAATGGTCCAAATGATAAAATGAGGAGTTGCTTGCCAACAAACCCAGTTTCAATGACAACCAAACGGTTCTCTACATGAAACAACCAATCTACATCACTCCAAAGGCTATATGATGCAGAATACAATAGGAAAATGGGAGATAAAAGGAAATAAAGGAACAATAGTACAAATCCTAGGCTTCACCACCTAGAATCTACCTGCAAACCCTAGGCATCACCACCTAAGGGCGTTTGGCATCAGCAATAAACACAAAGAACAAAGGAGGAGACATATTCTCAACTCATCATAAAATATTCTTATTCAAAATCATCTCCTGGGAATACCAATTAAATAGGTTTTAGGGATTATACTTCTTTTTTTTCTTATAGGTAATCAGAGAACTATTATTAATGAAAAAATAAGGAAGAGTACAAGTTGTTCATGATGATGAACAACAAGAAAAAGATAAAACAAACAGTCAAAAAAGAGGGTAATCAGGAAACTAATCTAAGAGAAAACATAAACTCAAAGAGAGAAGAATAATCAGTAAAACCGCAATAACGAGACCACTCAAAAAGACTATGCTGGCATAAAACCTTTAACTCATCCAACATCTTCTCAATGTCCTCAAAGGAGCGACAATTTCGTTCCGAGCAAACAATCCAAATTAAGCACCCTGGAATCAAATTCCAAATGTTTGAATTATGCTTCCCAAGCCACTGATGCCAACAAGATAACAATCCCGCCACCAAACCTGGCATAACCCAATGTATACCAAAAGCCTGAAGCATAAAAGTCCATAAGTTATGTGTAACAGGACAATGAAGAAGAAGGTGGTCCACCGACTCCCCATCACAACAACACATACAACACCGATTTGCCAAAAGGCGACCCCTAAGCATGAGATTCTCCAAAGTGAGAATCCAATCATGAGCAACTGTCCACAAAAAGAAAGCCACTCGCTTAGGAACCATTGGTTTTCAAACACCCTTCCAAGGAAACAAAGAATTCGGAGTACCCTGAATCGCATTGTAATAAGGCCGGGTGTCAAACTTACCATCACCTTTAAGCCGCCAACAAAGTGTATCTCTCCTATCACCTCGAGGTATACGAGTTTGGATAAACTGAAGAAAAGAATAAGATGCAGCTAGCTCCTAGTCTTCAAAAGCTCTATAAAACCTTAAATCCTACACTCTAACAGCTTTTCGGAATCCACAAAACCTCAAAGATACAAGCATCCTTGGCAGCTGAACACACATAGAGCTCAAGATAGAGATTTTTTAAGGTATTATCACCAATCCACCTATCATGCCAGAAGCGGATACAAGTGCCTTCACCTACTACAAAAGACATGCTTGGGGAAGCTCTCCCACCCTTCATGAATGCTTCTCCAAAGGCCACATTCATGAGTCCTCCCACAAACTTTAGTACTCCACCCCCCTTGTTAGAGATTATACTAATAAGGAAAATGCCTAATCAGATCCCTTAAAACCTTCGACATTAAAAACTAATGTCAAAATTCAAAATTCAAATTCAAAAATAATTTCAAATTTAGAAACAAAATCTTAAATGTATTTGGTGCTCCCTACATCACTATAAATGCAAAAGACCACTACTCCTAAGCTATAGGACAATGAAGTAGCAGATGATCTACTATTTCGCAGCTATACTTGCACATTATACATCTATTACCAACCACCCCCTTCCTTTTAATTAGATTATCCAAGGTTAGAAACTTAGAATAGAATTCAAGGGGCTGGCCACACAAAGAAAGCCACCTTATGCGGCACCTTACTAGCCCACACACACTTCTATGAGAACTATGATGCAGATGCCTATCTCAAACACTCATAAAAAGATGGTACACTGAACCACCCCTTCCCATACAGGGTCTAGAATAAGCAAATACTCATTGCCTTTTGAAATATTCCAAGAATAAAGCAGCTCCCTCAATTCATTCACTTAGTTCCAAATCCTAAAAATCCCTAAAGAATCTTAGTGACACAAACTTCCATTAGTGAGTGATCCCCACACCAAACGTTATGTAAAAAATTGATTCTCTTACCATTCCCTGCACTAAACGACAAGAAAGTAAAAAATTTATCCCCAACAGCCCGAATTCCTCTCCATAAGCTAAATCCATGAGGTCTTCTCACTATAGCCATAGGCTAGCCTCCCCAATTTTCCCCCCATATTCTGACTTAATAACTCCCCTCCAGAATTGATCTTTTCCCATAACCACTTATCCAACAACACTTGATTAAAAATGGTGATTTTCCTAACCCCCATCCCCCCATACTCTATATAAGAGCACACCTTACCCCAACTCACTAAATGAAACTTTCCCTTGCCATTTTCTCCGCCCCACATGAAAGTAAGCTAAGTCCTCTCAATCTTGTTAGAAACATCGAATGGAATAGTGAAAAAAGACCAGAAAAAAAAACAAAGGTATGCTAGACAAAGTACTTTTGAGTATGTAGTCAACCACTCTTAATAAATACAACTTCCACTCAGCCAACCGTATCTCTAGTATTTTTATCACAACATTCCAAGCTGCAATAAATTAACCTAAGGAGCATAAAGGCATTCACAAATAGACTATAGAGAAAGACCCCACCTTCCAACATAACAAATCAGCCAAAAACTCATCATCGTCCACCTCCCCCACCTCAACCAAAAACATAGCACTATCCTCCAACCCCATTGGAAGTAGCTCACCAGAATTAATGATGGGTTCAGAGTCAACAGAGGTCCCATAGAAGATATAGTATCACACATATGTTATTTGCAATAACATGATTTTATTTTGCAATGCATCTGCTGAGAACTTGCTAAATATTCATCTTATTCTTATGTGCTTTAGGGCAGTGAGATAATCATCTCTTCTATGGGACCTCTATTGACTCCGAACCCATCATCAACCCAGCCTCTATGGTACCCACAAGCACAACACTAAGTACCTCCATATAAAGAGTAAAGAGTATAGTGGGTCCCTTTGTGATGGAAATCAAGATCAAATAACTGAGAACTTGAACTAGAATTGCCTTAGAATTAAGAATTAAAGTTGGAATTACAGAGAAACTGGAGAAACAGAGTTTCTATCTTGGATTGAAACTAAGTTAAAGTTACATTAAAAAAAAAAAAAAAAAAAAAACTGATTCTACTTTTACATAACAAGCCTATTTATAATCTTTTACTACTAGGAAATAAACTAGCTAATAGTTACATTTAGGCAGGCTATCACAACATAAGTCAAAGCTGAAATTAATGAGAAAATGTGGCAAATCTGAGAAGTCAAAATAAGGGGCTGCCTATCTGCCCTAAGAGGTCAAAAATGGTGGCTGGTTGTTTTGGCTAAAGGGGGGGTTGGTTGGCTGGCCTAAGGTAGAAGGTGACTACATCATACTCCCCTCTATAAAGGAAACTTTCCCTCAAGTTTCAGCTGGAAAATAAGGTTTCAAGTGCTTCACATTGAAGGCATTAGAATGTTTAGATGATGGGGTAATTGGACTATGAAGGCATTGTCATTGATTTTAGTCAACCCTTTGCATGGACCTACTTCTTTTCTCCCAACTTGGAATAGGAGCCATGAGGACACCTTTCCTTAGTTAAAATCACCCATATGAGGTCCCCTTCCTTGAAAATTAGTTTCCTTCGATGAATATCAGCAGCAGCCTTGTAGTTTGCATTGGAATGTTCAATTCTTTCCTTGACTTGTGCATGGACAGATTGCATAAACTCTGTCATTTCTGTTGCTCTTACATTTTCCTTCTTAGAAAGTGGCAATGGTGCCAAGTTTAAGACACTCAAAGGTTTATTGCCATACACAACTTCAAAAGATGCTTTAATAGTCCGATTAAGAGAAGAGTTGTAAGCAAATTCAGCCAAGGGAATGATATTTTCCCAATTCCTTGGTGATGCAGGAGGCAGTTAGAAGACAGATTTCCTATATTTTATTTGATTTTATGTATCAAGGGCAATTTTGTAATTTTCTAATATTCTAAAATGGGCTATGCTTATAGTCTATTGGGTCTTACTTTAGTTTCATTTTAAACTTGGTTATTTAGTTTGGATTGAGTAATAAAGCCCAAGGAGTCCAAGTCCAAGTCTTATTAGGGTTTTAAGAAATCCTAGTTCAACTAGAATTAGGTATTAGTCTTCTATTTAGAGAGTTGAAGTACTTTCTATTGAGTTGATTAAAAATGAATGTTTTAAGAATTTAAGAGCTATGAAGCTTTCTTATGGTTGTGTGATACAACCTTCGCCGAGGTGTGATGCCAAGGAACCCTAGGTGTTGCTTAGGAAGTCTAGGTGTGATGCCTAGAATTTATCTATTTTCTTTAATTTTACTA
The DNA here is from genome assembly GCA_023736055.1 of Quercus glauca. Taxonomy (NCBI): domain Eukaryota; kingdom Viridiplantae; phylum Streptophyta; class Magnoliopsida; order Fagales; family Fagaceae; genus Quercus; species Quercus glauca. Next base: position 41,308,228 of record CM043322.1, on the reverse strand, counting down.
CTCACATCACTGTTCACAGCGACCTAAATCTTGATTTTCACCTTTGTTTTCATTCCGAAACCCTACTAATCCTTGTCCCCTTTGAAAACCCTATAATCCCTATTATTTTCTAGTTTATTCCCCATCAAAACCTAACCCTAATTCTTCAAAACCCAAGCTATACCAGATCTACCCTAGTGTTCTAAAGCAGAGTTGTTCCCCCTTGTCCTACGTCAGTTTGGTACCAGAGCCAAGTTTCAATCCTGGGATCTGTGGGTTAACCCATAGGTCCCAGGATGGAGAATGATGCAAGAGGCAGTGAGAAGACAGATTTCCTATATTCTATTTGATTTTATGCATCAAGGGCAATTTTTTTTAATTTCCTAATATTCTAGAATGGGCTATGCTAACAGTCCATTAGATCTTCTTTTGCGCTTTATTTTAAGTTTGGTATCAAAGCAAGGATTTTGCATCATGTCTACACAATCATGGAGATTGTTTAGGGGGGAATTGAGTGATTGTGAGCAAGATGAAGGTCATATGGAGGATGAATTTGATTATGGAGCATTTACTGTAGATGACTTGGATGAGGATGAAGTGAATACTTCTCTTTTATCTATAGTAAGACGTATTTTAGCAAGATTTTAACTATTGATAATCTTCGGAAGAGACACTTTGTTGTTCTTGAGTGGTGCTTCATGTGCAAAGGGTGTGGGGAATCTGTAGATCATCTCCTTCTTCACTGTCCTTTTGCTTATGAAATGTGGAGTATGATTTTCTGCTTGTTTTGGTATTAGTTGGGTGATGCCGCAAAGGGTAGCGGATTTGTTGGATTGCTAGTCTTGCAACTTCAGGCGACATCGTAATTTAGTTATTTGGAGGATTGTGCCGCACTGTTTGATGTGGTGTATCTGGCGGGAACGGAATTTGAGGAGCTTTGAGGATCGTGAGCGGTCCATTCTTGAGTTTAAGTCTTTTTTGTTTTCTACTCTTCTCGAATGGTGTTTGGTTTTACCTTCTTTTTCTTGTATTTCCCTTTCTGGGTTGTTTGATCATTGTACTTTGTTTTCTTGATGTTCTTGCCTCTTTCGTACATTTCCTATGTACGGGGCGGTGTTTTTTCAATATATTGCTAAGTTACTTATCAAAAAAAAAAGTAGAGAAAGAGGATTGGAGGCGAACTTCAATATTTTAGATTTTGGTTCGTTGCGGAAACCAAGCAAAGAAGCTTATTATTGATGGGGGAAGTTGCATGAATGTTGCGTCATCTTGTGGTATTTATAGTGATTCTATCATGTGTGATATGATTCCTATAGTAAGACGTATTTTAGCAGCCCCTAAAGTAGAGAAAGAGGATTGGAGGCGAACTTCAATATTTTAGATTTTGGTTCGTTTTGGAAACCAAGCAAAGAAGCTTATTATTGATGGGGGAAGTTGCATGAATGTTGCGTCATCTTGTGGTATTTATAGTGATTCTATCATGTGTGATATGATTCCTATGCAAATTACACATATCCTTCTTGGTCGACCTTGGCTCTTTGATCAAAATGTCCAACATAATGGGAAAGAAAACACCTACGCTCTAATGGTTGGTGAGGAGGAGGTTGTTTTGAAACCTATGACCTTAGCCGAGATGGATAAATTTAAAGTATCAAAGCCAAAAGTTATTGATGGAAAATATCTAGAAGCTAAAATTCTGGTGTAGCAACAGAAGCTACCAAAATAAAACCTAACCAGCCTATAGAAGTGCATCAAATTCCAGCAGATATTTCCAGAGATTGCACTGATTTTTCTTTGAAAGATTTATCAAAGTCCTTATATCCTATGCCTGAGTACTCTACTGACTTTGTCAAAGGTACAAGCTATCTAGTGAGCAACATCAGGGATGCTAAGTTGAAGATAGATGCAAGTGATCAAGAGAAGCTTGAAGTAATGCAACAAGACTCGAAAGAGATGGAAACTGTTGATGAAGTAGTTGAAATTGAAATCGCAGCGTATCAAAATTACAAGGAAGAAGTGAAGACTATAACACTCGAAGCATCTTATTCTCAAGTTCATGTTGCTTACCAAAGTAGGGTTCTATTGCCTACACCAATTTTTCAAGATATTTTTTTTGATAAGTAATAAGTTTTATTGATATCAAAAATGGGCACCCTAGTACACAAGAAGTGTACAAGGGATCAATAAATCAAGTACAAAAATTACAAGAATCAAGGAAATCAATAAAATAAGGGAATGATTGGTTTTGCAACACAACCAACCAATCCAATAAAGTTCTAAAGAAAAATAACTTAGAGGTCTGGAATGGATCTCTCAATATCTTCAAAACATCTACTATTTCTCTTCCTCCAAAGACGCCACATTAAGCAATGAGGAACAATTGACCATATATAACCATTTCGATGACAACCAAACCTACCTTGCCAACACGCTAGGAGCCCCAAAACAGATTATGGCATAACCCAGCTTACTCCAAATAAACCTAAGACCATAGACCACAAATCCATAGCAACGAAACAATGAAGGAAGAGATGGTCAACTGATTTACCATTACTCTTGCACATGTAGCATCAATCCAATATCCAAACCTTCCTTTTTTGTAAATTATCAAACGCCAAGCATTTCCCTAAAGCAGTAGTCCAAACAAAGAAAGCTACTCGAGAAGGAATCTTATGTTTCCAAATACTTTTCCAAGGAAAACAACAGTCAGTAGAGCCCACTAAAATTCTATAATAATCATTAACCATGAACCCCTTATCTTTACCCAGTTACCAACACATCTTATCCTCACCAAACCCCCTTATTGAAAAACCGTACATGGTTTCCATGAAACCTGACAAAGCTACTAATTCCTGAGTATGCACACCCCTAAAGAAGCTTACATCCCAAAAGAGGACGCCATTGGTGGACTTCATAAGCTCAGCCACACTAGCCTCCTTATTCTTGCAAAATCTAAACAAGTTAGGATAGCTGAATGTAAGAGATGTCTCTCTACACCAACGGCCTTTCCAAAACTTCACCTTAGACCCATCCCCAATTGATGTTTTTCCATAAACCAACACATCACTTTGCCTAAGGTAGAGGGTGACTACATCACTTTGCCTCCACCCTCTCAATATGCTAAAAAGCTCAATGGAGACCCGTTAACCAACACTGAAAATGCTCAATAGATACACAAAAGGTTATCCACTTCCTCCACATCTCCCTAAAACCTTAACAGTCTAACATATACAAAAAGAAACCCCAATTTACATGGTCACAGGCCTTCTTAGTATCTACTTTTACAACCACTTTAGGTATCATGTCCCTCAATCTATTGTCAAGAAATTCATTAGCTATGAGAACCAAGCTTAAGATTTAACTACCTTGTATAAATGCATAATGAGACTTGGTTACTAGTTTCCCTATGATCATCTTAAGTCTTTTATCCAAAATATTGGCCAATATTTTATACAAAATACCTGCCAAACTAATAGGCCATAATTTTCTAGTTTAAGTATCAAATTAACAAACGAAGCATTTAAAGATTTATCAAAGCTACAATAAGCATATACCTCCTGAAAGAATACCAGACCACCTTTATCCAAAATATCCCAGCATTTTTGAAAGAGAACAATGTAAACCCATCAAGCCCTAATGCTTTATTCCCTTTCATACCTTTTATAGCATAAAAAAAATCTCCTCTATCTAACTCCCTCTCCAACTAACCCTTTCTACTAATTGTGAAAACAGGCAACCCATCCTCTCTTGGCTTCCACTCAGCATCTTCTTTATAAAGGGAGTTGCCAAGAGCCTTGTAGCTCAACTAGTACCTTCTAGTGTTTCCAATGGAGGCATCCACGGTTCAAATCCCCTTCACCCTCATTGTAACTATTGAATTAAAAAGGGAGTCTTAAAAGATAAAACCTTACAATAATGTCCTCCACTCAAGTCAAAAGCACCTCATCCACATCCAACTCCCCAATGAAGTTTGTTCTCCAATGTGAGTTCATAATATAGAGTTATTGGTGAATGTCCTGGGTTGTAACTTGTAAGCAAGGTACTTTCCTTAACTGAAAGAGGGGTTAAAGGAGAGAGTATGTATAATGAATAAATATAAACTGTTCATTGCTCCTAGTCCATCCAAAAGCATGAAGCTTAATCTATCTCAACATGCAAATTTCGTTGACAACACCTCCAATTGACACACTCTAAATCAAAAGGCCTTGTGCATTCACGTAAAAAATGCCTAACATCACCGTCAAATATTGATCACAAATGAAACAATCTAAAGAAACTTTGTGACCAGTTAGACTTTCTGACATGCCCGCAGTCCCACTACCACTAGCAGCTATTTTTGAAATGTAAAACAAGTCACTAAAAGACCAATAAACAGAAGAAAGCAAGTTTGTAACCAATGAGTCAAGTCAAGTCAAGTATGCACGTGTGGATGTCCCTACTAGCAGAAAATCAATTTACATGTTTGATTTATAGGGCTTAATAACAAAAAAGAAGAAGTAAAGAAAAGGGGATCCAGAAATTTGATTTAATTTGTCCAAATAAATACTTACAGGGAGTGAGGGCAAGATAAAGGTAAAAGGTTGAGGTCTTCTTGTTACGTTTAATAAGACATTGATGAGGAATGTGGCGGGGTCCTGGCTGCATTTAATTTAAAATTGAAATAAAAATAATAATAAAGAACAATTGTGATGGTTAAGATATTATTAATTAAAATTAAAATTGTGAAGAGAAGAGAAGAGAAGAGATGAGACCTGTTTGAGGCAAGAAGGGAAAGTGATTTTGGGAACAGCAGAGATGTGGGAAGGGGAAGGGGAGCGAACCACTTGTCTGGTGATTTCTCTCCAACGCTTACAGACGCAACCGCATGCCACCACGTTTTGGCGGTTCGGCCACTGTTCCTCGCTCCTCTCCACCCGCTTTATTATCTCTCCAAGAAGCTCTGCTACCATGCCCGCCCACATTCCTTCTGCTTCCTCCTTCACTTCCTCCTCCACTTCCTCCTCCTTCAAACTCAAAAACCCCTTTCCCTTTCCCTTTCCCTTTCCCTTTCGAAGAGACATCGTTCCAATCCAATTAATATCCCCCACCCAGACAAAAATAAACCTAAAAGAACACAACTCAAATTAGAACCAACGCACGCAGTTGACAGATGGAATATGATTCTGAGTTCTCACCCCTGATCCTGAGAGGTAAGAAAACAGAGAATTTCGGACTCCCGAAATGGGAAATGGGATCAGAAGAAGTGAATTAAAGGATGAATATATATATATATATTTATATTTATATTTATATATATATATATTTATATATAAGAATTTTTTATTATTTTATTATTTCTATTTCGCCTCAAATTTACTGGACTGTGTTGTAATTATTCAGGAATTTCCCTCTCCAATTATTTACTAAAAAATTATCTTATTTTCATATATTTGCAAGGTTCACCGAATAGCCCAAGGTTCAATCCAAAAGCCCGGTGGCTCATTGGGCTAATGGGCGGTCCAGCTTATTGTTATTGAGGCCCATGGGTAGCCCACTAGTCCAATGAGTCAAGTCGTGAACTAGTTTTTATGCCTATCGGTACTCGGTAAGTTAGCCCAGTAGCTTAGTTCGTTTGCCCAACCAATTACTCAGCTCAATAACTCAAAATTCATAACAAAAATATATAGAATGAGTATAAAGGATTGATCTTGAAACGTTATAGATGAATTTTTTAAGAAAACTCTCTAAACCACTAAGATACTTAAAGTGATTATGTTAATTTAGTTTACTGAATATATAATTTCCTAATAGTTTAGCAACTTTGTATTAACCATATGACATTTTTTTAATAAAGATAAAAATTTAAAACCATTTAAAGCCTTAATAAACAAAATCAAATAGGTTTCCATCGAAAAAACAAAAATTTAAATAGATTTGACCATAAATATTTCTTTAATTAAGTATTAAATTCTTTAATTCTTTTCATTAAAAAAATAGATTGATTATTTCCTTACAAAAAATTGATTTTTTCCTTATAAAAGTAATAAAATAAGATGCTAATACAAGTGCATTAGTAGCTCATTAGGCTCAACCCAGTAGCCCAACCCGCTAAAGACAAAATGGGCATTTCCCATAGGCAAATTCATGGGCTGAGGTTTCCTTTTTCAACCCAGCTTAACCCGACCCATTATTTAGTTAATAGCCCATTGTGCCCAGCTCATTGTGCCCATGGACCAAGTAAAAATAGGCCCATTGATGACCCTTATATATTTTATAGAAACCTGAGTTGGAAAATTATCTCTTGACTTTTATTATTGACGAAAACATCATTTTACACTGTGTTTGGTTAGGGTGATTTTAGGGGGGATGGAAAGCATAAAGCGGAAAACTGAGTGGAAAACAGTGTTTTCCACTCTTTGGGAAAGAGAGGAAAACCTGGGAAAAAATTTTCTTTCCCGAGCCCACAAATTTCATCTCCCCAAATCGGGAGGAAAAGCCTGAGTGGAAAACGGATGAAGAGCACTTTTACACAAATGCCCTCTCGTTCCCAAAGGTCACAACAACTCAGCAAAGAAGAAAATCAACTCAAAATCACCACCGCAACCCAAAAATAACTCAAAATCAACCCAAAACAACTTAAAATCAACTCAAAATCAAACCCAAAATTCACAGAAAATCAACTCAAAATCAAACCCTTATGTTTCAATCATCTTCATCTTCTTCATCATCATCATCATCATCTTCTCTCTTCCTTATAGCTTTCGAACTATCAAAAAAAAAAAAAAAGATGCAGAGACTTGAGGGATGAGAGAGTTGTAGCTTTGAAACTGTCCAAAAAAAAAAAAAAAGAGATGCAGAAAAGAAAAGAAAAAAGAAAAGTGAAGAAAGCACCAGTGGAGTTGATGAAAAAAAAAAAAAAAAGTGAAGAGAGCACCAGTGGAGTAGACGAAGAGAAGAAGAGAAGAAAAAAAAAAAAAAAAAAAAGGAAAAGTGGAGAGCACCAAACAAAGAGAAGAGAAGAAAAGAAAAATAGTAAAGTGAAGATAGGATAGACCAAGTGCCAGAGAACAAAAGAAAAAAAGAAAGGTGAAGACAGAGATAAGGGAAAGGTGTGGTAGGGATGACAATGGGGTGGGGCGGGGCCGAAGGATGTGATTTTCGCCCTCGCCTTGCATAAATTTTTCTTGCCCTATCCTCGCTCCACCCCGCATGACGGGAAAAATTTCTTACCCCATCCCCGCCCCTTAAGGCCCCGTGAAAACCCGTAAAGCCCCGCTCTACACCGCAAAACTTTATTTCTTGTTAATTTTCCCAACAACTATTACCATTTTTCCAAATACAATGACATGTTTCAATAATAAAAATATACTTGAAATTATAAATATATTTATCCTATTAAATCAAACTATTTTTTAGCAAAAACTAAATAATATTATCTAAATGTTTAATAAGACAATATCACAAGAAAAATCTCATAGTATGACACAATAAAATAATCCAAACTCCTAATACATGATTGATGTCATCATATCGGCAATCAAACCACTAGGGAAACATATTCCTCATCATCTCGTTCTCCATTCACCACCTCATATTTTTAACATGAAAATTCAAAAACAAAAACTCAACTCGTAAAATAGATATGGATTTTGACAAGCATAAAGAAGCAGTGTTGTTAAGCAAAGTGAAATCCCAATGGGAATTCCAAGTGTTAAGAGAAAAGGGGATGTGTGACGGCGTACCTTATATTTTATAACAGCCAATGAGCCAAATGCCCATACAAAATTACAAAAACAATGACACAGACAAATGTTTAGAGCCTCAGACCCGTACCTCATTAAAAAAGAAAAAAAATTATATTATGTTCATGATGAAAAGTAAGTTGAGAAAGATGTATGAATCATGAATGAAAGCAGTAATTCAATAGTGTATAAATTTGTTTTTAATAGAGAAAAAAAACACGTTAAAATTAGTACCTTATTTCCAACTTTGTTAGGGAGAAAAAAGAGGTAGAGCCACGTTAGGTTGAATAAAATAAGTTGATGATATTTTTATTTAAGTAGTAGGGTTTTAGGGTATGAAAAAATTACAATTTAACCCTTATAATGCGGGGTGGAGCAGGTTGGGTCTAAAAAGTATAAACCCATCCCCGCCCCGTCCCGTGGTGCGGGTCTAAAATCTCGCCCCATCCCCGCCCCACCACCTTTACGGGGTGAAGCGGGGAGGGGCGGGTCTAGCGGGGCGGGGCAAAATTGCTATCCCTAAGGTGTGGAGGAGAAAAAAAGAGAGAAAAAAAGAAGAAGAAAAGAAACGTGTGGATAAAAAAAAAGATAAAAGGGGAAAAAAAAATAAAGAAGAAGAAATTAAAATTGAGAAATGTCACTACAATATTTGTATAATAAATTTTAAGTTGTGTGTTGTTATTAATTAATACTGATAAAAAAAATATTTAAGTGATGTGTTCAAATTAAAATCAATAATAACTTATCACATATTATTTATTATGAAAATATTGTAAAATGTTAAGGACATAACACTTCTTTTTTTTTCTTTTTTTTTTCAACGTGATCCGATCAAATTGTACATTATTGTAATTTTTACATTATAATAATAAAAATTTATATATATAATGTGATAAATTTTATATTATGTAATGAAGACAAATAAATCTATTTCTTATATATTATGTAACAAAGGTATAATAGTCAATTTATATAAATTACATTTTTTATCTTTTCCTTTTTCTCTCCAATCAAACAAAAAAGTTTTCCACCCTCCCACTTTTCCACCCCTCCAACCAAACACACAAGAGAGAAAACTAAATAGTTTCCATTCTCCCACTTTTCCATCCTCTCACAATTTTCCATCCTCCCACTTTTCCACTCTTCCATCCAAACAGATCTTTAGTCCCTATATTTTGGGGTCATAATAATTTAGTTCCTACAACAGTCAATTTAGTCTTTGCTATTTTCAACTTGCAGCAATTTGATCCCTACCGTTAGCTCACTAACGAAAAATACATACATAGCTAATAGATTGCATAGTTGGCATGTCTAATATTAAAAAATTAAATCTAATACTGATATGTTTATATTTTATTAACCACATCAGCACTTAGATGGCAAAAAAGCCATGTCAGCATTTAAAAAAAAAAACTTTTTGTTTACCAAATTTTTCCTTTTCTTTATTATTTTTTTTCTTTTTAATCTTCTTACGGAATTCACTTCTCTCTCTAACATACAACGACCAACCCATAACTCTTTTTCTAAAATTAAAAAATAAAAAATAAAAATAACAACAACAACCCAGAACTCAAATTTTCTCCCATCTTTCTATCAATAATTTCAAAAAAAAAAAAAAACCCTTCTCCGTTCTCTGTCTTTCTAGCTTATCTCATTCCTCTCTTTTGGCTCCTCCATCTCCCCAACTAGGCTAGCATCCACATAGCTCACCCCACTAGCAATAAAATGCACGACGGCACCATTGCGAGAGTCACTGTCTTGCTACATAGGGAGCATCATTGCTCCAAGTCGAAGCCGGAGACGTTGATTCCAATGCTCGGATCGCCTCTCGTTGGTCCAAATCGCAATATGGGTATCTTCGATTTTGTTATTTTGGTTGCTGGCGGCTCGTTTCGATGGCGCTACCCTATTGATGAGATCGACAGCTGGAAGGTGGGTACGAGGTCTCGAGATCTGATCTGATGCGTTGGTTTGAAAGCAGATTGACTGGATATATCTTGGGTTGTGGCTGGTTTTTCTGGTGGGGTGGGTTGGAATTTGAGTTGTTGGTTGCCGAACTTCAGGCAGTTCAGTGGCAGTTAGTCTGTGAGGAGCAAACGGCGTTGACTTGGAGCGTCTCGAATCTGTAGTTGAAGTTTGATGTTTTAGTTGCGTCTTGAGTAGCGGTGGCAGGAAGGCTTAGATTTGTGATTCACAGCCAAGAGTTTTCTAGATAGAGAGACAATGGCAGAGTGTTTTTTGGTTTTTCAAGAAACTAAATTTTGATTAGGTTCTTCTAAAAAAAAAAATGATTAGGTAATTGAGTAGGGCCGTTCATGGGTCGGGCCGGGTCAATTTTAGACCTAGTCCGGACCTGACTCGCTGGCGTTGGGTGGAAGGCGGAGGGACCTGAAACTAACCGCCGGCGTCAATCGGTCAAGTCGTTTTTGGGTTCGAGTGGTGCTCAGGTCAGTTTGGTCGGTTGAGGAAGTCGCCGAAGCTTGCAAATGCCACTGGAATCTGCAAAACAATTGCCGAAATCTACAGAAACTCACAAGATCTGCATCAAAATTGTCGAAACCTACACCAAAATCGTCAAAATCTGCTGGATTTGGCCGGATCTGGCTAAATCTCACCAAATATGGTCGAGATCTCGCCGAATCTCCTTAGATTTGAGCTTGATCTTATCAGAGTTGGTCGGATTTGTATATAACATCGGTTGGGTCGGGTTTTGGAGAAGAAAACTCGCCACTCGACCCGCTGGCGTCGGGTCTTAGGCGCGAAAACTCGCCACTAACAAACAGGAGCGTTGGTTTAGGCTGAAATCAGTGAAATCGAATAGGGATCGGGCGATTTGTTTGGTCCGGCGGGTGTGGGTCAGGTCTGGACACCCCTATTGTTGAGGATTGTGTGTTTGTCTATAAAAAAAAGTGAATATAAAATTGAAGGGATCGATGTGGATTTTCTTGAATTTTTGGTATTGTATTATGATTTCTTTTTGTATTTGTTTTTGTGTTTAGATGTCAAGAAAAAAAATGTTTTTGAGAAATGGATGCTAAGAAAATAAGAAATTGATATTTCTATTATTTAAATTGTTATTATAAAGTTTTCAAATTTTATGTGAATTTATTTATATATTTTATAAATGCTGATGTGGCTTTTTCCAAGTGCTGATGTGGCATTTTACCATCCAAGCGCTGATGTGGTTAATAAAATATAAACATGTCAGCATCAGATTTAATTTTTTAATATTAGACATGCCAACAATGAAATCTGTTAGATATGCATGCATTTTCGGTTAGCTAGTTAACGGTATGGACCAAATTGGCTACAAGTTAAAAATAGTAGGGACCAAATTGACTGCTACCAAAATGTAGAGACCAAATTGATCGTGACACCAAAGTGTAGGGACCAAAATAGTATTTTCGCCTTTATTATTTAACTTTTGCATATGATAAAATTGTTTTCCTTATTTAGTTTAATGTGAGATTAAGTTGTTTTCTATAAAATTTTAGTGGAAAACAATTTTATTTCATGTCAAGCTAAATATAAAAAGTTAAGAGATAGTTAAAGTATCATTTTAAATGTTTCCAAACTTTATTCAAAATCTTTATTTAAAAAAAAAATAAAAAATAAAACTCATTTTGAATGAATTGGTTCAATAATCATAAGATAATAGTGACCTGGCAAAGTGTGAGGATCATTCTTTTTACTAAAAATTTAGGCTAAAGCTAATGGGTCTTGGACATTCTCGACTATATATGTATGTGTACGGAGTTGCCACTTATTTTATTAAGAGAAAATTAAGAAAATCAAGAATGAATATGGCTTTTCATTGATATTAATTTGAAATATATCATTGGATTAAAAGAAAATAAAAGGCTAAAATACACTAATCTCTCAGCCAAAAAAAAAAAACCTATAATACACTATAAATTTTTTAAGCTTGCCTAATGAGGGCTTCTAGTCCCTCAAGTTTCATGTGAATGTTATTGATCCTTTTGTTAAATGTAGTTAGTTCTAATTCATCCAAATTATCATATGCATGTTCTAATTGAAGCCTAATGGCTACCAAGAAATTTTGGGTTTGTCCTAATGGTGGCAACCAAGACAAATCAAAATACTAACGGTTAACTTGTAAACTGTTTTAAGTTGCAGCCCAAGCCAATTTAGTTCCAAACATGTGTGGAGCCAACTATGTGTCATTTAAGTGTCTTATCTAAGGTCTTAAAGTAGTGCTGGGTCGTTTGAAGCTTATTGGAGGAAGTTATGCCAACTTGGAAGTCTTATCTACTTAGTGGTTAGTTGGTTACACTATCCTTGTTTCCAAACAAAGGGCTTCATGTTGTAACAGTTTCTTGTTAGCTATTTTGTTACTTGTAACAACATTAGCCAGTTTGACATTTGGCAAGCTCCTAAGTGGCTGCCAATTCCTAACAACATGTATAAATACTATAACCATCTATTTTGTACTCAATTTGTTAGAGTCAATAAAATTGAAGTCTTTTGTGCTTTTCTTTGGAACTTAGTATTCTTCTAGAGGTGACTAACCACCTAATAGATGTTCCAAGCAACTCACATTACTAACCCATTCCAAAACATAATAGCCTACACACTTCCATGCACCAAACAAAGCAATGACATTGCATTTTTTTAAGTGACTGTAGACACTCGATTTTGCACCCATGATTTAATCAAGGAGAATGACTTGAATAATCATTCATGTACTCCAAAAATCATGATTGCAATATATGCATTGATTTGTTCTTGCATTACATACATCAATTTGTTCTTGCATTACATGCATCAATTCATTCATTGCATATCATAAAAATGATCTTGGGATTCTAACGGTCGTGATGATATGTTCGGTTTCCAAATCGAACCATCGGATTGAAAGATATTGCATAATCAAGTTTGCACGGTTAGCATGCATTGTGTCTAGGTAGAGTTGACCACACACGATTAATTTAAATTAATTCTGATTGGTTAAACCATTAAAATTAATTAAATAATTTTGTGATTGGTTGATAATTGGAGTTTAAAATAGGATTACATGCATAGGAATAAAATGGATGATTAGATAACAATAAAATTGTGGATAATCTAAACTTTATCAAGATTTATTTTAGGGTATTTATCTACAAAATAATTATTCTTGAAAAAGCCTAAATTATCCAGAAAAGAGATAAAAATTATAGACTACGGATGAAAACACGTCTAGGTACAAGGACCAGATCAAAAAACCCTAAAAAGAGTCCAAAATGCACCTAAACATGGAAGAACGTTCGGCATCCAAGAGCACCATTCGGCACTTTTGGAGTGCCGAACGACACTTTAAAAGGGCCAAGTGGTCCTTTTTTGGGCTTTGGCCGAACTCCCTTCAAGTGACGATAAGGCATACTCTTTTCGACCTTTTCGCAGAAGGATGCGTCTAGATTCGCATTTTAATCGTCCATGCCTATTTTTTAGAGTTTTCCCACCTCTATAAATAGATACTGGATCTCATAATTTAGGAGACCTTTTTTACGCTCTGAGAGGCATGCGTTTTTAGGCTATCAAATTGCTCATATTTGTTGATCCTCTCTTTGATATTTGCTGCTAAAATGGAGGATGAATAAAATGGAGGAGATGATTAGAAGAGCTCATAAGATGGAGGACCTTATGGACTATGATTCCCTCTCACTCTTCCCTGATGCGAGGCTGCCTCCCAAGTTTAAGATGCCAACCTTGGACAAATTTGACTAGACCGGTTGCCCAAAATCCCATTGGAAGATGTATATGAGGGCTATGCAGCCTTTAGGCGCGACCGAAGAAGTACTTGCTCAGATGTTCCAAAACACACTGACCAAAGCTACTATTAGGTGGTTCCTCAATCTAGATTATGCAGGGGCAAGAAATTGGGAGGATATCTGCCAAGAGTTTCACAAGCAATACAAGTACAATATAGAAGTGGACATCATAAAGAGAGACCTCGAGACCACTAAGCAAGAATCGAAAGAATCCTTCTCTACTTTCATTACCAAGTGGAGAGCCAAGGCAGCACAAATGATGAGTAAGCCGAGTGAGGAGGAACAGTTAGCCATGGTTGTAAAGAATTTATTGCATGTATACCACGAATATTTGTTTGCACAATACTTTCCTAATTTTAAAGCTTTGATTGCTGCTGGAACCTAAATTGAGGATGCTATAAATAGTGGAACTATAAAAACAGATGACCCACCAAGGTTTAAAAAGAATGTAGGATTTAATTTTAAGGCTGCAAAAATTTCCATCGTCCATAAAAATGATCCTTATCAATTGATTGCACACATTACACCTATGCAAGTACCACAAGCACCCAGACCTAAGAGGGAATTCCATGAGTTGTACATGCCCATAAGCCAAGTGTTTGACAAGCTAAAAGCAAAAGGGTTACTTTTCCCTTAGACCCAAGACCAATTCCAAACCCTTTGCCCTCAAGGTTTGATTTGAATAAAAGGTATGCTTATCACCAAGGCCCTGGTCACGATACTGACCGTTGTTTTACCTTTCGTCATGCGATTCAGGACCTAATAGATAACAAGGTAACTGCGCCACCTACAAGGCCTAGCATCACTAATAATCCCTTACCCAATCACAATTTTGGGAAAGGACCAAGGATTAATTGCTTTATAACCGAAGAAGAAAACAAGGAAAACCCATCCGACTTGATCTATGTCCTACTCGAATGCTTCATGATGACATGGGAAGAATTAATGGATAGGACATCTACTATCACCACAGGATATGACATATGGAATGAAATACCAGAACCCGAGAACAACCAAATACCCACAAATGGGGGGAGACACTTCAAACCCAAAGTAAATAGCCAAACACACACAAGTGGGGGGGAGACACTTCAAACCCCAAGACATCAATCCCAATGATCCAACCAAAATTGCCCACATCACAAGAGGGGAGACACTTCAAACCCCTATATTTAGAAATCGACAACCCAGTGGAAACTTTGAACAAATCCACCCAACAAACACCTGCCGAAAAGGATGAAGTCCTTAAGCAATTGCAGAAGACACAAGCCAACATATCCTTATGGGGTTTACTCATAGCCTCATACAAACACCGACAAAATCTAGTAAACCTTCTCAACCAAATTCAAGTCCCTACAACCACAACCTCCCAAGATCTGAATGCTATTATTGGGTCCATAAATAGAGAACTCACCATTTCCTATTCTGACAAGGATATGACCAAGAAGGGTAAGCACTACAACGATCCATTGCATATCATTGTAGATTCCATGGGGAAGAGGATATCGATGATTTTGATAGATGATGGAAGTGCTTTGAATGTGTGTCCTTTGAAGACTGCTAGTTGTTTAAACCTCAGTATTGAAGACTTTGTGCCTACTAATCAACATGTGAGGGCATATGACAACAGTAAAAGAGAAGTCTTGGGAACCGTAACATTAGAGCTTACCATTAGACCGATGGTTAAGAAAGTGGATTTTCAAGTCCTTAATATAGCCTCATGCTTCAATATGCTCCTTGGGTGACCATGGATCCATGACACAGAAGCCGTACCTTCTTCTCTATATCAAAAGGTTCGGTTTCCACATGAAAGGGCTATTGTGACCATATATAGGGACACTTTAACTGTGCCTAAACCTATTTATAGTATTGATTCAAAGAAAAAGCCATTGACCTTAGATGGCTTTGAGATTGAGAGGTCTTGCTTTGAAATGAGAGAACAAGAAGTGGAGAAGATCCCGATGAACTTTGCTCCTTATGTTAACAACAATGTGGTAGCAATGATAAGAAGAATGAACTACCTTACAGGGATGAATTTGGGGAGAACTATGAAGAAACCTATAGTTCAGGTCCTGATGATTCCTAATGCCACACCACCTTTTGGGCTAGGCTATAAACCCACTAATGATGATTTGTTAGAGATGGAAGTGAGAAAGATAGAAGTGAGAAAGATGGCTCAAGCCAAAGCCAAAGCAAAAGAACTCCCTTGTCCTCTAGAATCTCTGAAACCCTACACTCCTACATTGAATGGGAAGTTCGTAAAAGCTGGAGAAAGTCAACATTATTGGGAATTCCCTGAACCGAGATTTTATCCTATAACAAAGACAATGGTGCCTGGGTTTGAGATACTACTTGATTGCCACAACAAGGTTCCAGAATTGAAGAAAGAAGACATAACTTGGGTTCCTATTGATTGGGCTGACTACATGGATCCTAATGCCATTACTACACTTCTTAGATCCTATTTGCAACATAGAAGAAGAGGAATATGGGGGGGCCTACCAGCATGCATTAAAAAGCCCATATGAACTAAGAGCCAATCAGGAAGGCAAGGAAGGGGGAGCAACCCCTAGTGATGATGAGGATGAAAGTGATGACAAGAGTGATAGTAGTAGTGATAGTAGCAGCAATGATAGTGGACATGATGATTATGATAGCAGCACCAATAGTGATGACAACAGCAGTAGAAGTTATGATAACTCGTACAGTGGTGATGATTGGGGTCAGCCCCCTAGTGATAGAAAAGATGAAGATGCAAACCTATTCTATGAGGAATATAACAGTGATGTGGACTACTATGATGAAGACATAGAAGACGACACTAAAGCCAACAAGTGAAGCAGACACTGATAGTGATCAATATAGGCTGATAAATGTGTTAGAGAATGCAAAAGAGGAGGATGCACAAGCTAATCAAATGTATCATGATGAATATTCCTATGGGCACCTTTCAGATTTAAGTGATATCACTAATGTTAGTTCAAGATCTGGCCCTAGGTATGACAAGCATGGAAGAGAAGTTTTGGAATTAGGGTCGTATTATGATTCAGAACCAAGTTCACCAACCTCATATATTGAAGAGAAGGACGACATAGATGCTAAGTTTATCGCTCTAGACCAAAAGCTAATGGTCCAAAGTCTCAGAATCATGACATTTGAGAATGCTGAACGTAATGATACGAGGACGAAAGGAGACGAATCAGAGCATCTCTCTCAACCCACCTACTTGGGCAACAGAGGCAAGCACGACTTATTTAATGAATGGATGGATAACATAGAGCGTCTAGATGCTTTTGTGACCAACAAGCCCATAGACATGGAAATTGAAGAAGGAGCTGCGGATTATATGGATGTAGATCCCCCGGTATTGATGTTGAAGGAAGAAGGAGCTTACTGGGAGCCACCTGCCATTGTGGAAGCCACGACCGAGTTGAAGAATTAGGCATGGGAGGGAGCTGCCCACCCCATGGAGGACTCTGTAAGGAAGATCAAGACCGTCTAGTCAATCACTTTTGCCAAGAAGATCAAGACTGCTGAGCTAGTCACTCCTTCCAAGAACATTGTTTCCGTTTCTATTGAGTCTATTTCTACTATTGTTTTTATTCCTGTTAAATCTATTTATGATAGTTTTCCAGTTGAGTCTGTGGAGTCTGCAGAGTCTGTTAAAAACTCTTTCCCTTTTAATATGATTTCTGATTCTGCTCATTTGCTGGCTTTGAATGTTTTTATTTTTAAAATTGGTAAAGAAACTCTTAATAATAAAGAATTAAAACATGGATACCTAGAACCTATAAAAGAAGAAACCCAAACATTAACCAGGGAACTGATGATGAGCCCAAAATGATCCAAGTGGGCAATACCCTAACCACTTCAGAGAAGGATGCATTAGTTGCACTGCTGATAGAGTTCAAGGAGGTCTTTGCCTAGTCATATGAAGACATGCCTAGGATTGATACAGATATAGTATAGCACTGCGTTCCAATAGATCCAACCATGAAGCCAGTTAAGTAGAAGTTGAGAAGAATGAATCCAGAGTGGACTCTTAAGATCAAGGACGTGTTTGAAAATCTGGTTTTGTATCTTATACAAAACACACAGTGAAAGTAACAAACACGGATCTACTTCATTCATGAAAGATAACATGTAACCTTGAATTATAGAACAAAGAATAGAAAGCGTACCTTGGTGCGGTCAAATTCAAAACCAAGACTTGAAGTATTTGAGAATTACTTGGGAAAACTTTTAATCTTCACTCCAATTCCACTTGATGCTCAATAAGTGTGGTCTCTCAATCAGTTTCCAATGAGAGAATAAAAGAGTGTCCAACACTCACATACATCATTGAATTCCTTATGTGATCTAAATAAAAACCACACTTACTTATTAAAGGACTTATTAAATTCTGTATGTTTCTCTCCTTATATACAATTGATTATCTAATTGGACTAGCCTTTTGGGCTATTCCAATTGGGCTCTAGTGTGTGGCTTGGAGTGGGACCAAAAGGGACCAATAAGACACTAGCTCCAATGGGCCTTGTGCTTTTCCGTAAACTCTTGACAAGTCCAAAGTTACCATTAATTATATTCAATACCACTATAAGAATATAATTGCACTCTAGGCCTTATCTATAAATTATATCCCAAGACTTTGTTATACATGCAACCCCTTCATTAAAATATTCGTAGTAATACAAAGTCATGAATGTTGACTGCCACTTTGAAGATTACTACATCTTAATCCTTGAGTATCCGGTTTAATCCTTTATGTTATTTATTATATATTTATGAAATTCAATTTCATAAATATATACTTTAGCAACTTTTTACTAAAGTGGTTGGGCCCAACACTCTGAATAACCAAACCCATTAAACTTATCTCAAGGGAATATTTTATATCTTTGTTAAGAGATTATAAATTCCATCTTGAGAATATATGTTTCATCAACACTAAATGTGGTTGCCCAACATACTGAGATTTTGACCGTAACTTATAGATCTCACTTTTGATATATTAAAGTAACTTATATCTCATGATCAGGTCCATTATTCTCTTAGAATTTAGAGTTGATGTAAATAAAAGTCGTGAGATTTATTATTCATTTGACAGTCATTAGGAGAATAATAAATCTCATAGCGGTCCAGTTCAATATGTCTTAACTTTTAAAACATATCAACTAGAAGTCTCCACTTCCATGATCAAGACAAATCATCTTAGTTGACATGTTATAGTCTTCGCAGATGAAATGCCCAATTTCATCATCGACTACAAACTAAAATTTTGAGTTTACAAAGAACTTGTGATTTATATCTTTCTGTGACTTTTCACATAAATCACATACTATGCATCTCATGGACTAAAATAATGTCTCATTAATTCATTTATAAATAGTCTCATATAATTAAACAATTTAATTATTTATGACATGCCAATAAATTGGATTTTAGGGCATAAACCCCAACAGGAAGAAGTAGAGAAATAGTACAATGCGGGATTCCTAAGAGTGGCCAACTATTCAAAGTGGTTAGCTAATGTGGTTTCGGTACCAAAGAAGGATAGGAAGGTCAGAATGTGTGTAGATTTTCAAGATCTGAATAAGGCCAGCCCAAAAGATGACTTTCCATTGCCTCACATTGACGTCCTGGTTGACAACACAGCATGTCATACTTTGTTATCGTTTATGGATGGATTTTCAGGATACAATCAGATTAAGATGGCTCCAGAAGATATAGAGAAAACTTCCTTTATCACTCCATGGGGGACATACTGCTACAAGGTCATGTCATTTAGCCTTAAAAAAGCAGGTGCAACTTACCAACATGCAGCCACTACTTTGTTGCATGATTTGATCCACAAAGAAGTAGAGGTTTATTTTGATGTTATGATAGTGAAGTCTAAAGACTGTGAAAGGCACATACCGGCTTTGAGGAAGTTCTTTGAAAGAATCCAGTTCTACAAGCTGCGGTTGAATCCAAAGAAGTGTACTTTCAGAGTCACATCCGGAAAATTGCTAGAATTTATGGTAAGCCAGAGGGAAATAAAAGTTGATCTTGAGAAAATCAAGGCAATTGTAGAGATGAAGCCCCCAAGAACTGAAATGGAGATCTGAGGATTTCTGGGGAGGATACAGTACATCAGCAAGTTCATAGCCCAACTCACTATGCCATGTGAACCAATTTTTCGATTGCTTAAGAAGGAGGTCCCAACAATGTGGAATGAACAATGCCAAAAAGCCTTTAAGAAGATCAAAAACTACTTGACAAAGCTACCAATACTTGTCCCACCAATTCCTAAAAAGCCATTGTTGTTTTATCTTACCACTACAGATACAGCAATGGAGGCTCTACTTACTTAATACCTAAAGGAGACTGGAAAAGAGAATGCAATCTAAGGAGCCGAAGAGATCCAATGAGACTTTCCGGATGAAGACATCATGGGGATTGAAGTAGAATCATGGAAGATGTACTTTGATGGAGAAACAAATCAAAATGGAAGTGAAATTGAAGTTCTCTTAATTTCTCCAAAAGGGACACACATTCCATTTTCTAGCAAACTCAACTTTCCTGCCATCAACAATGCCACTGAATATGAAGCTTGCATCATGAGGCTACAAGCAGCCTTAGGCCTTGAAGTGAAAGAGTTAGAGGTATACGGAGACTCAGCTTTGATAATTTCCCAGATTCAGAATGCATGGAAGATTAAAGAAGAAAGGCTGATGCCTTGTCATGAATGTCTTCATAAATGGGCCTCAAATTCAACAAGATTCAATATCAATATGTGCCAAGGATGCTTAATCAAATTGCAAATACTTTAGCAACCATGGCATCCATGATAGATGGGCCAAAAGAAGATGAAGCTAGACTGATAGTGTTGGAACAAGAAGAATCAGCCTACTGCATGATAATAGAAGAAGATGAGGGAAAGAATAGGGAAGGTGAATGGTATTCAGACATCCTACAATACCTCAAGGATGGAACATACCCTAAGTCTGCAGACAAGAATGATCAATTAACCATTCGGAGGTTGTCTACTAATTACATTATTTGTGGTGAAAGGCTTTATAGAAGATCATATGATGGAATTCATCTCGTTTACGTAACCACCAAGGAAGCACAGCAAATAATTGAAGAGATTCTTGAGTCAAGTTATGGGCCACATATGAATGCACACATGCTGTTAAGGAAGATAATGAAACAAGGTTATTACTAGACTACTATGGAAGCCGACTATGCGGCTTATATTCGAAAATGCCATCAATGCCAAGTCCATAGAGATCTAAAACATATGCTACCCATGCCATTACATACCGTGACATCACCCTAGCCATTCTCTACATGGGGGATAAATATTATTAGGAAAATTCACCTAACAACCTCCAATGGTCATGAATTCATACTCGTAGCCATTGATTACTTCACTAAATAGGTAGAAGCTACCTCATACAAGATTCTGAATCCAAAGAAAGTTGCTCAATTCATCTAGACCAATATCATCTGTAGATACAGGGTACCACATGAAATTATCTCTGATAATGGGCAGCACTTTAAAGGAGAAACAGAAAAGCTACTATGACAGTTCAACATTCAACACCACAAGTCTTCACCTTACCATCCTCAAACCAATGGAGCAATTGAGGTTGCTAATAAAAACATAGAGCGAATCTTGAAAAAGAGCACAAAGAACTGCAAAGACCGGCACCTACAATCGCCTTATGCACTTTAGGGGTATAGAACATCAATTCGATCTTCCACAGGAGCCACTCCTTATTTATTGGTGTATGGGATGGAAGCAGTTCTTCCCATTGAAATTGGTGTCCATTCACTAAGGATAGTACTGGAAAGTGAAATTCATGAAGCAGATTGATTGCAAAGCAGATACGATCAGTTGTGCTTGCTAGATGAGAAAATACTCAAAGCCTTGTATCATATGCAAGGTTACCAAAGAAGGCTTAGGAAAGTTTTTGACAAGAAAGTGAGAACCAAAGATTTGAAGTTGGGGGATTTAGTGTTGAAGGAAATCCAAGCCTCGGTCCAAGATGCAAATGGGAAGTTCAAGCAAAATTAGGCGAGCCCATACATTATCAAGCAAATATACTTTGAGGGAGTAGTAAGGCTGATGGACTTAGATGTAAACCCTTTTACTGAGCCAACCAACATGAATCAATTGAAGAAATATCACGTCTGAAGTGGTAGTCTGAAAGCACCACGTTTGAAGTGGTTGTAAATTATGTTATTTCCCTTCCTAGGTTTGACTAAAAAAAAAGCTCGCTAGGCTAAAAACCCAAAACGGTGGTCTAGGAAAAAATTAGAGCAACCCGAAAGGGTAATCTACGCAAAAGGAGAATAAAAAAAAAAAAAAAGAAGGAAGAGTAAGAGAGCTTGCTAGGTTGAAAATTCGAATGGGCAGCCTAAGCAAAAGTTAAGGCAAATAAAAAAAAATCAATGAACTACGTGATGACTTGATCCTTCTGCCAAATGGGTACGTAGGCCACCATGCATTGGTTCGATCATAATTTCCCAAAACCACCATTTTCCTATTAACCAAAATTTTTCAAAAAATTCAACCATTCCATTAAACCATGTTACTATAGAAAACCCTAAATCAAACCCGAAACCAAACCAAACCTTAAGAACCCAAACTCTAAATCAAACCATAAGAAATTCCAAACCCTAAAAGCCTACACTTTAAACAGAATCCCTAACCTGCAAATCCTAAATAATTCCTAAACATAAGAGTTTTTACATCAACCTTTAAAATAAACATGTTTAAAGCCAAAAAATAAGAAGATTACTTTGTCTTCAGTCTTTTCTTTTTCTGTTGATCATTGATTTCCTCTGTGTTAGGTGCTTTATCATTCTCGTCCCTTCTTTTGAATTCATAGTTGTCTTCATCGGGTCTTTCCCGGTTGTCTTTGAGAAACTATTCTCTCATAGCAATCCTCTCAGCCTCCTTATCAACAATCTTGTTTATTAACCAATTAGAGTATTCTGTAGTCATCTTGTGAAAGTGAACCTTGACAAAAGATTGGTCCACTTGGTCAGCCATCTCCAATCCCAATAGCATGTTCTGTACAGAAGTAGGATTTGTGTCCACAGGAGTGAAGAATCTTCTTCTTTTTTCCACGAGGCATTCCTTGCTCATATTTGAAATACCTCAAGAGTCTATCTTCCTTGTAGAAAGTTGCCCTCCGTAACCCAACAAAGAAGATGTGGTCTGATCCTAGAGACCTCAGAGAGGGGGCGAGCACTTCCACCAATAACAGTCCCATTGAATTGAGGTACTAGATTTCTTGTCTAAGAATTTCACCCAGTCACTCTCAATTTGGCACTCAATTTTGATTACAGCTCTGCTAAGAAAACTGCTAGGCCCGTAATTACCTGTTGTAGGCTTGGCAATCATATCTAGTCGCTCCATTAGCCATATTTGCAAAGTCAAAGGACTCCCTAAGAAGTTTTGAGTTTCTCCACCATTAAATACAGCATCCAGTCCTAGAAGAGTTTCTGCCAAGATCAAAGAAACAGGATTATCACCATCCTTAATTTGATTCACAACACTTACAGCTCGAGCATCCACAAAAACCGCGTCTTCCAGAGCAAAGCAAAAGTTTTCCCACCATGCATAAAGCCAAACTGAAGTTTTTCTACATATTGTCTGTCACTCCATAGGTTCATTTGTCGATCAGCCTGGAAACAATTGCATGAAGATTCACCATATGACCTTCAATCATACTATCAGTACTGAAAATAGGAAGACCAAGAGCATCAGACAAAGATTCCTTATGCTTGGGATCACAAGAAACTACTACAGATTTCTTGCTTGGATCATAGCCCAGGATAGCAGAAAATTCTTCAATTGTCAGACGGAGTTTAGCAGTTTTAAACCGGAACACATGATCCTCGAGATCCCAGAATTTCACAACAGCACAAAGGAAGTCACACTTGATTTTGACATTCCTTAGAGCCTTGATTCCCTCTAGTTTGTAGGCTCTAAAATTGGTTTTGGTACTGAAATTAAAGCTACGAACCCATCTGTTGATATCATGAATTGTTGAATGAGAAAAATTATGATTGCTAGCCGTGGATGACTTTTGCTTGTGATTATTATGTTTTACTAACCTTTATGTAGAGATTTGTTGCAGGAGAATTCATTTATATAAGCTGCATCAATTCCTAATCAGGTTTGAAATAGGTTTCAGAGAGTTTGTAGCTGACTAGAAGAGTGTTTCATGATCATAAACAAAGTCAATTTTTTTTTTCAAAAAACGCGAAAACATGAAACACTCATAGGAAAAGTGTACGGAGTCGGCCCATCATTGCGTGAGCATCATGGCGTGGCTAGGTGCCATTCGGCACTCTAAAAGTGCCGAATGGCACTCCAAAACTGCCGAATGACACTCTTCTCATGCCAAGTGGCACCAGGCCCTCCATCAAACATCCATGCAATTCTATGCAATTTTGCTCTCGGGCCTTTTTTTTTAGGATCGATTAACATTCAAAAATATTTTTTTTTTTGGTTAAACTAAGGCATTCTGACGTGTCTAACTCACTTGTTTTCAAAAAATCATCACTTGCATCATTGTTTTCAAAAATTGATCAAATCAAGTTTTTTTCAAGACTCATGAATTCATGTTCCAAACTAGGGGCATTCGCCCATGGCTCATTCATTTTCAAAAAAATCATCATCTATTCAAAAAAAAAAAAAATCATCATAACCAAGATTTCCAAAAATCATGCATTCATTTTAAACTAAGGGCATTCGGCTCCACCTCATTCAAGTAAATGCAAATTCCAGTAAAGCCAAACCAGATAAGTCTAAATTAGCATTACAAGACATCATCAGGTGAATTCTAAACTTGTCTTAGTTAAAGTTTCTACATGATCCAAGGTGGCTCTAAGGACAAAGAGCTAAACATGGGAAATAATATATGATTGTCTAAAAAACACTTCCTTTCTTTTGTAGGAAAAATGAAATATACAAGTCATACATCATTAGGACTTCAAGTTCGCCTGCATGAGGATCTCCTTGATCCACCTCTAGAAGAGCCACCTTTAGTATTTCCTTCTTGACTTGCGAAAAAGCGAGGATCGTACTGACGATTTTCAAGTTCAAGGCTTCTGATCCTTTCCTTTAAAGTTCTTCTAGTAGTGTCAACAGTTTCCATTCGATGTGCCTGAAGAGTCAGCAAAATCAGGTGTTAATTCCACTATAAAGCACAATTCAAACCAAAGACACTCAAAAAGAAACATGGCATACCCACCTTGCATCATTAAGTACATATTGGGAGGACTGAGTGCGAGCCAATGACTGCAACCCTCCAATCATCCGCATGCTTTCTTCTACAAGATCCACATCAACCTGAAGCACAACCCTACTAGGTTAAGAGCCATTCATCAAGCCAAGAAGGAATAAGGAGAAAGAAATAAAAATGCAAGAACATACCGGATTGGGCCAAGGAACGTTTAGTGTGTGCTCTGGCCTAGTCAAAGGCATTGAACTATACATTTCATTAAGATTCATCACATTATACTGACATATCAAAAAATGGGGATAAGTCTCCGTGAATAAACTAGAAGAGCCACCAGCATGGTGAGGAGAGGGAATCTCTTCCTCTCCCTCTCCCCCTTCCTCTCCTTCAGAAGATGGAGGTTGAAAATACAACATGCAAGTATTGTTACCAAGTAGAAATATGAAAAGGAATTTGCAAGATCAAAAATTTGACTTTAGAAGGGAAGAAAAGTACCATTCTGCCAACCAAGCAACCTTGCAGATAAAGTCAGATGAATTCAAAATAATTCCCTTCTACTCCTGCAACAATATAGCCATTACGGGCCCGAGCAATCTCTTCATCAGCCAGAAAGTCAGCCAACCGAATAGTGTGACAAGGAGGAGTTGGAATTGTGGTAGGAGGATACTCATGTTCAACTTGGGGCAACACCCGATCACCAAGATACCAATACCTTTCATGCCCACACTCAGACAACACTTGGCGGCCATTCAATTCTAGAGCCCGCCCACACTCTACATACCCTTCACATCCAGCCCAAGGATTTAAATCCATCTAAAAAGTCACAAAGGAACTTAGAATGAGAAAAGACTAAACCATAGTCAAGTGCCAAAGATTCGAAAAGAAAAAAAAGGAAGAACTCACATCATCAGCAGTTAAATTATCAATCACCAAGTGCCAAACTTCCAAAGAACGCCTGGAAGGTGTAGATAAACGAAGTTTGGGCAACCAATGGAGAAACCTAGGAAAAATGCCAGTAACTTCTTCTCAGATTTCAGGACCAACTCCAAAGTACTCGCACATCTAGACCTGAAAAATTCACAACATCATTACCACATAGCCAAAATAACTTTCATAACCCATACATAGCCAAAATAACTTTCCAAAACCCACACAGCCAAAATAATTATCCAAAAAACCTACACATAGACAAAATAAATCCCAAACCTCACCTGCCATACAAATGGAGCCCTACCCAGGCTTGAAAGGCTCCGCCTAGAAAGTTGGGTCATGAAATGCATCAGAGTAGTACAAGCCATGCCGCCCCAGTCATAATTCCGCATTTGTTCAATTTTTCTCAAGCTCCCCAAGTAGCGCAGATTCACAATACTGCCTAAATCTGGACATAAAAAAGTTCCAATGAAAAGAAGCTTGAACATACGAGCATCCTTTGCCACAGTCTCACAATGGGGAATGTTTTCACATAGCCAAGAGAAAGGGATATTGTTACTCTTCATTTTAGA
The DNA here is from genome assembly GCA_023736055.1 of Quercus glauca. Lineage (NCBI taxonomy): Eukaryota > Viridiplantae > Streptophyta > Magnoliopsida > Fagales > Fagaceae > Quercus > Quercus glauca. The sequence goes on along the minus strand of CM043322.1, from coordinate 41,282,012 downwards.
AGGCACTACATCTAGAAGTTTCTTGAGTTCAGTTGAAGTAAGGGAATCATTGACAAGAATTCTTTCACCACCCAACTTCAGACCGGTGATAACAGAGAAGTCATAAGGTGTCAACATTACTTCCCCAATGCCTGGAAATGGAAGGTACGTGTAGTGCCCCAGAAGCGCTCTGCCAAGGCAAGAAGTAACTGAAGATCTTTATATTCATGTGTCTCCTGATTTAATAGAGCTTCGAAGAAAGTGCTAAAACTTACTTCATGGATGATGTTTTTAATGCTAGGAGACAATGCTGCCCATGCATTTTTCAACATTTAGAGACCACCTCAACTCTTGAGGCTCTACAACACAAAAGTTTTGCTCATCATTTCCCATGCCAACAAAAAACTCACATGAAAAAAAATTCCCATGACCCAAAATCACATGTCCAAAAATTTTCCATGACCAAAATCGCACGTCCAAATAAAATTCCACAATCAAAACCCACATGACCAAAAAATTCTTAAAAATCAATGCCCCACCACAACAAAAAAATCAATGCCCTACCAAAATTTCACCATAATCAAAATCTTCCACATATCTATACACAAATGCCAAATTTTTCCATAACCATGCACAAAAAATTCCTACATGTCTAAGATAGCCATAAAAATTTCCCACAAGTTCATGCCCATGCACAAATAAATTTTCACATAGCCAAAATCATAACCACACAAATTTTCCATGAACCAACATCACATAGCCAACAAATTTTTTTCATAGTCAAAATCTCATACCCATAAAATTTTTTCCATGTCTAAAAAGTTCATGCCCACAAATTTATCCTTGCACATACCCACAAAATTTTGCCATGTCATAAAACAAAGTTTACACATGCCAATAAACTTTTCCCACACATCATGAACATATTCATCTAAGCCTACTACGAATTTTTCACATTGCCAATACTCTCAAAATCTAAACCAAAATAACATCACAATTTACCCACATCGTCAAAATCCCACGAGCTACCAAAATTGTCCAAATTGCACCATGATAAAAAATAAAAAAATAAAATAAAAAAAATAAAAAAACAACAACAACAACAACACTCCAAGAATGCTCCAAAACCAACTAATCACACAATGCCCCAAATTGCAACAACCAAATGACAATATCTCACCATGAGACTTTCAATGGAACATGAAACAACATTTTTCCAAGAAAAGAAACCAAAGAAAAACTCACCTTGGTGTCTACATGACAATATGGAGCATGGGTCCTAGGGTCTTGAAGAAGCCTATTCTCATAATGCCAATCAAATGTGGGATCATATTTCTTACCATAAAAAGTAATAAAAGAGGATCCCTTGGAGAAAGAAGCCATCTTAACGCAAAGAAAAATGGGTTTCACCAAAAATGGATGTGGTGAAAATGCTAAAAAATACAAGGATCTAAAGAAATATTGATGAAGATGGATAAAGGAATGTTAAGAAGCCTAGAAAAGTGTTTTTTATGAGAAGAAATGGTGAGATGAAAAAGAAAAATCAAGGGGAAGAAGAAGATGAATAGTATTAATGAAGGAAGAAAAGTTGATGAAGATGAAGCAAAAAAGGAAAAAAAGGGAGAAACAAAGAAGTGGGGGGCCAAAATTTCGGCCCCCACACTTAAACTCAGCCAAGAAATGAGTCAACTCAGTCAACTCAAAAAATAAAAAAAGATGATGAAATTTCTTTTGGAATGGATTAAAGATAGAAATTCAAATTCAAAGTTTTTAAGTTTCTTTCAAACCCCGAATTTTCAATTCAAAATTTTCATTCCCAAATTTTCAATTCCACATTCTCAATGCCCAATTTTTAAATCCAAATTTTCAGTTTTCAAGATTTCAGAAAAATTCAAACCTCAGATTTCATGATTGAAATTTCAAGTCTTAATTTTCAAAATCCTAAATCTCAAAATTTTAGATTTCAAGTTCCAAATTTCAATCCAAAATCTCAAAGTTTCAAAGTCCTAAAATTTTAAATGTCAATTTCGAAACTTCCAAGTTTCAAAAATCAAATGTTTCTCAAAAATAGAATCTTTTGTCAATTAAACTTTTCTTGAAAAAGTTCAAATCAAGAAGGAATAAATAAAAATCACCCATCCCAAAAGCAATGGGACCTCAAAGCACTCATCATTAAAGTCTAATCCCAAATTTTGACTTTTTGTAGTCAACAACTTCAGATCAAAGTAGCGAAGACCTTTGATCGACATTTCAACAACTTCAGATCGAAGTAGAGAAGACCTTTGATCGACATTTCAACAACTCCAGATCGAAGATCAACATTTCAACAACTTCAGATCAAAGTAGAGAAGACTTTTGATCTACATTTCAACAAGTCCAAATTGAAGTAGAAAAGACCTTTAATCGACATTTCAACAACTTCAAGTTAAAGTAGAGAAGACCTATAACTTCAAATTGAAGTAGAGAAGACATTTGATCGACATTTCAACAAGTCCAGATCGAAGTAAAGAAGACTTTGGTCAACATTTCAACAACTCCAGATCAAAGTAGAGAAGACCTTTGATCGACATTTCAACAACTCCAGATTGAAGTAGAGAAGCCCTTTGGTCACAGACAGTTCCAATTTCAAGGTTGAAAAGCCCTTTGGTTTCAAATAGTTCCAATTTCAAGATTGGAGAAGCCCGTTGGTTGCCTTTCATCAATTCGAGGTTGAGAATCCCTTTGATCGACGTTTCAGCTCCAATTTCAAGGTTGAGAAGCCCTTCGGTTGCATTTCGTCAAGATCGAGGTTGAGAAGCCTTTTGGTCGCAAACAACTCCATATTCAAGATCAGGATTGAAAAGCCTCTTAGTCATCCCACCTTTCAAAAATCATTTCCAAAGTTATCAACTACTAGCTAAGTCCAGTATTTTCATTTGATTGTCAAAAGATAAGGCATTGGTTCTATGTTACAAAGTTTTAGGTTCAAAGGCTAGGTAATTTTTGAAAGTTCAACCTCAATTAAATCATGGTCGCTAAAATTAGTGTCTTTGTTTTACATTGACATTCACTTTCCAAGCTCTGTCAATGAGAGGTATTCTATAGACACTCGATTTTGCACCTATAATTTAATCAAGGAGAATGACTTGAATGATCATTCATGTACCCCAAAAATCATGATTGCATTACATGCATTGATTTGTTCTTGCATTACATACATCAATTTGTTCTTGCATTACATGCATCAATTCATTCATTTCATATCATAAAAATGATCTTGAGATTCTAACGGTCGCGATGGTATGTTCGGTTTCCAAATCGAATCGTCGGATCGAAAGATATCGCATAATCAAGTTTGCACAATCAGCATGCATTATGTCTAGGTAGAGTTTACCACACATGATTAATTTAAATTAATTCTGATCGGTTAAACCATTAAAATTAATTAAATAATTTTGTGATTGGTTGATAATTAGTTTTTAGTTGATAATTAGTTTTTAAAATAGGATTACATGCATAGGAATAAAAGGGATGATTGGATAACAATAAAATTGTGGATAATCTGAATTTATCAAGATTTATTTTAGGGTATTTATCTACAAGATAAATGTTCCTAAAAAAGCTTGAATTATCCAGAAAAGAGATAAAAATCATAGACTAAGGGTGAAAACAAGTCTAAGTATAAGGACCGGATAAAAAAACCACAAAAAAGAGAATCCAAAACGCACCCGAACACGAAAGAACATTCGGCATCCAAGAGCACCATTTGGCACATTTAGAGTGCCAAATGACACTTTAAAAAGGCCAAATGGTCCCCTTTTTGGCTTTGGCCCAACTCCCTTCGGGTGATGATAAGGCATACCATTTTCAACCTTTTCGCAGAAGGATGTGTCCAGATTCGCATTTTAATCGTCCATGCCTATTTTTTAGAGTTTTCCCACCTCTCTAAATAGAGACTGGATCTCATAATTCAGGAGACCTTTTTTACACTCTGAGAGGCATACGTTTTTAGTCTCTCAAATTGCTCATATTTACTGATCCTCTCTCTGATATTTGCTGTTAAAATTAGGGATTTTAGGTTTCAAAGATAATTGAACAAATTTCTTTAAACCATAAAACATCCTCTCAAGAACAAGAAGCGCTCCATGCAAGAGGTTGTTTTCAATCACCTTATTCTTTTTCTTTATGCTTCTTGTTTATGATGATGCATTCTTTTTTGTTATCCATAACATGAATTGTTAATTGTTGTTTTGTTAAAGCATGATCTTGATTTTTTTATAAAATTGTTGTGATCTCTTTCTTAATTTCAATAATCTGCATATAACCAATACTTTACTTTAAACAAAAACGGATCTGCATCTTTCTTGTATGTAGATCTGAATTTTTCTTAATAAAAAATGAATCTACATCTTTATTAGATGTAGATCTGAATTTCTCTTTAAACAAAAATGGATTTGCATCTTTCTTGGATGTAGATCTGAAATTTTCTTTTAACAAAAAAAATGATCTGCATCTTTCTTGGATGTAGATCTAAATTTTTCTTCAAATAAAACAGATCTGCATCTTTATTAGATGTAGATCTTAATTTTTCTTAATCAAAAACTGATTTGTATCTTTCTTAGATACAAATCTGATTTTTTAAACATATGTAGATTTCGAAACAAAGAAAATGATTTTGCATGATAGTGTTTATAGTTGTTTGTTTTATTTTAATTAATGTAGCATAAATTTATGTTATGAGTGAAATTCTCTTCAAAAAATATTTGCCATATTTTTTGAACATATAGGAAAACAGATCTGATTTTTCTATTATTAAAAACCATTTTTTTATTACATAACAAATTTGATCTTTCACAAACTCAAAACCATTTTCTTTTACTTCTTAAAAACAGATCTGAATTTTTTAACAAACCAAAAGACTTTATTTTATTAAATAAAAATATATCTGAATTTTCTCTCCAAAAACCACTTTTTTTAACACATACAAAAACAGATCTGATTTGTTTATATAAATCAAACTCAAATTTTTTTAATCACTAAAGCAAATTTGAATTTTTTTAATAAAGAAGAGAATGAATTCATAAATAAATTTATGTGATTTAATTTTTGTTTCACATGTTCAACATATCATTCATAACATGCATAAAAGTGGTACATAGGTCACAAGAGTCTGGAAGACCAGACTCTGTCTGGGCAGAATGGGTGTCTAACACCTTCCCATTCCGTAACCTAGCCTCTGAATTTAGGTCTTTGGATAAGTAGATCTAAGCCTTGTCTTTTTTTTTTTTTTTTTGGTAGAATGTAACTAGAACAAAAAGTCATGTAATTATTTGGTAGTTTGTAACTAGGACCCAAAGCCATGTAATTTTCAATTTTTCAATTATGTAATTTTTTATTCAATCAATGAAAGGATGCTATTCAGTCATGTCATATTTAGTTTTTCTTATTTTTTGTATAAAAAATAAGTGGCGACTCCACACCACTAATCCAAAAAGAGAGGTGCCTTAAAAAACATTCCAAAAATCTCTCTTTTTTGAGAGGCCTAATTTTCCCCGGTCTCTCACAGTGACATGGCAATGTTTTAATATTAAAAAATTAAAAACCATTATTTACACGTAGTAAAACCCACATGACCCATTCAACTGTGGAAGACCCAAACCAAACCAAACATGTTGCTAACGAGTCTTCCCCAAATCAAAATCCATCGCAAAGGAATCCCTAATATAAGCACACCACCTTGTTGGCCCAATGAGCTTCGGGTCTGTATCTTGCTCAGTCGTGTGCTTTTTTCACTTCTCTACGAAGTACGCCTTAGCCGAATGGACCAAAGGCAGAGGGGTTTGGGAGTCACCACCTGATTTAGGTGCAGGAACTAACTGGGCCTTTTACAACATGCCTTATATATCAAGATTCTAGGTTCAGAGTTAAGGTTCAATGATGGAAAGGTGTTAGGCACTTAAACTCGCCCAACCCATAGGCTGGCATCCACTCATTGTGTTCCACGTCCTAATTCTATTAAGGAATATACACACACATATTAGTTCTATTGGATTGAGTTTTGATTTCCATCAAAACTAGCTTAGTATTTATGAATTTCCATGAAGTCTTATTTCTCTTGTCAAGTGTCATACCCATTTTGTTATCCATGCCAAATGTTGAATACATGTTGTTTGAATTTTTTATGCATAGATGTCACTCATGCCTTTGTGTTGAAAGCTTGACTCTGTGATTAAAATCTTGTTTTGACATGAAAGTTCCAATTTTTTTATTATCAGATTTTACTTTTTTGCATAGAAAGCTTCTAGCTTTGCATGAAAGTATGCATTCTTGATTGATTTTGGGCTTGAGATATCAAACTTTACCTAAAACCTCATTCATTCATTAAAAATGACATCTTGAGGTTAAAGCTTTAATCTTTTGGATATGGGATAATAAAAATGAAACCTTTGATTGAAAAGCTTCCTTATTTGAATGAAAGCTTCCATTTTTAATGTTAAACTTGCACCCTTTGCTTTGTTCATCTCCTATGTCCATGAAAGGTTACACCTTGGTTTTAAGTTTGATCCTTTGATACTTAAATCTATGTTTCCATGTTAAAGTTTGAACCTTGGGAATGGAGGATGGCATTTTTACCTTTTGGTTTTTATCTTTGCATGTCACATGTTAATGTTTGTATGAAGATGCTTATGTTTAGCTTGGAAAGTTTAATCTTTGGGTCAAAGTCTTTACCTTTGGCCTAAAGAATGCGTTTTTGTATGAAAGATGCAATATTTAGGCTCAAATGCTAAAACTTTACATTAAACTTCCTTCCTTTGCATTTAGTTTATGTTTAAGGTTTCTTTTCTTTTTTTAATAATGCTTACATCGCATGTGTTAGTTTATTCCTTTTGCATTAAGGTCATACCTTTTTACATGCTTGCATTTCCTTTTGCTTTGTCATCCTAGAATGTTCTTCCCTTTTAAGGTTTAAGACTTTCTTGGAATCTTGATGATGCTAGTATGTTCAGGGACGGTGTTACCTAAGGCTGGGGGTTCATATGAACTCCTTGACATGGCCAATTTTTATATATATATATATATATATATAATTTTTAATAAATTTTTTTTGAGCCCTTAAAATAAAATTTTGAACCCTCTGACCCTAAATCAAACGCAGCTGATATAAGTTTGAATATGATCATCTTAATACTATTTTCACAATATTTTCACAATAATTTAACAATAAAAGTTAAGTGACAAGTTGTAACTGGTTTTTATCAGGACCTACAACTAACATCACTTTTTTCCTACCTTTAAAAACTTGTCATCTAGGTTTTGTTGTGAAAGTGTTGTGTTAATAGCACTACTCTTAAATATTTATTTTATAAGAAAGAAAAAAAAAGTTTCAAATTTTTGCTCATTCATTAAAAAAACCCAAAACTTTTTTTTCCAAGACATTGGCTTACTTTTCCATTGACAACGGAATAAAGTTGTTTTTCCCTACACTTTTCTTCTTCATCAACAAAAAAGTACACCATCGTTACAAACAACAATATCTATATCTGTGATTCTTTCATCATTCTCTATATCTTTTTTTTTCTCTTCTATGTTTTCTGAGTTTTTCTCTCTATTTGATCAAGTAGTTTGATAAATATTCTATAAATTTCCAAATCCAAAAAGTCTTTTAGTGCTTATTCTAATTCCTAGAGACTGACCACGTGTATGGTTAAGAAGTCATACAATTCAAAAGTTAAAACTTTTATTAGTTATTTTTTTTTCTTAGTTTCACATTTAAGTCCAACTCCAAGAGATTGACCACGTGTATGATTAGTTATTTAATTATATTTATTTTATGCATTCGATGGTTATTGTCTTACGATATTTATACTAAATTCTATTTGGAATACTATTTTAGATTATTGTATAATGTATAAAATATGGAAGTTGTGCATATAAAAAAAATTAATTATTTTATTTTTTGACTTGCCCCTTATGACAAATTCCTAGATCTACCACTGCTGACCCCCCTACAAATAAATTTTGGAGCCGTATAAAACTAATGGGGTTTTTAAATATGTTCCCTTTTAGGGAAATTCTAAAAAATACAAAGCTCATTGGATTTTTAATCCTTTCCCTTTTAGGGAACTTTTTCAAAGTATAAAACCAATTGGGGTTTTTAATCTTTTTCTTTTTAGGGGTTCTTTCCAAATTGAAAACTCATAGGACTTTTATTCTCTCTATTCTAGGGAATATTTTAAAATACAAAACCTATGGGATTTTAATCATTTCCTTTCTAAGGGTTTTTTAAAATTAACAAATCAGGAGATTTTAATTAAACCCCTTTTAGGGAACTTTCTAAATAAAAAAAATCATGGGATTTTTATTTTTTAAATACTGATACTTGGTCCATAACTTAAATTCACTAAGTACATAGGCCCTCCAAGGCCAAACATAAACCCCCTCGTTTAAAACTAATATTTTACTTTGTTATTTTTGACATGAGAATAAATTGGAGATTTAAATTGTTTAATTTAGTATTAATTGCAGTAAACCCACCTATGATTTGGCCTAAAATCTCTTTGCCTACTTGTGGTTTAAAAAATGTCACTTTACCCACTTGAGGTTCATCCTGTTAAAGTTTCGTAACCCACGTCTATTAAAACACATGAGTAAATATGTATTTTTGTCCCCCTTTTATGTCTCTCTCTTTGAAAAACATAGAAAAACTAATAAAACAAGAGAAAGGAAGATCTAAAAATTAGGTTTTATTAAATTTAAAAACATGCAACCAAAACAATCATCCAACCAAAATTAAGAACATTCAATGAAGCTTGTTAACCATATTTTCTTCTCATCATTAGCATAGTAAAAATCGTCCAACCAAATTATATTTCTTTGCTTTGTACAGGAAGCGGTGATGCAGGGGTTCAAAAGATCGTGTAGAATGAAAACCAACACAGTTTTGAGACTGAAGACAAGAAAGCGCACATAGAGTAAGTGTTGAGAGATAACGGGAAAGTGATGGACATAGTCGACGCCTTCGTACCATCCTCCAAGAGGCTTAGGCTTGGCTTCCCACCTCTGTGTTGCTGCCTTCAACCACACCAAATCTCATTTCTTCTTTGTCATGCCCACCTGTACTTACGTCTTTGTGAGTCTCACCCTGACCCTTATTAATACCCTTTTTGTTGCTGACATGCATCTTGGCCCCTATGACGATGTTATCGCTTTTTATCATGCAAAGAAGGTAATCTGGTTTTGTTTCATTAACAAACAATTTTTGACTTGGGGGTGTGTTAGGATGTGTGCCCTTAAATCCTATTGTATGATGCTATGTATGACATTATGTATGACTTAATGTTATGATTAATAAAGTTGTTTTATTATTATCTAAAATAATTGTAACATGAATATTTGGACATTATCATATAGTCCATGAGATGCATAGTATGTGATTTATATGAAAAGTCACAGAAGATATAAATCACAAGTTCTTTGTAAACTCAGAATTATAGTTCATAGTCGGTGATGAAATTAGGCATTTCATCTGCAAATACTATAACATATCAACTAAGATGATTTGTCTTGATCATGGAAGTAGAGACTTCTAATTGATATGTTGATATGTTTTAAGAGTTAAGACATATTGAACTGAACTGCTGTGAGATTTATTATTCTCTTAACGACTGTCAAATAAATAATAAATCTCACGACTTCTATTTGCATGAACTCTTAATTCTGAGAGAATAATGGACCTGATCATGAGGTGTAGATTGCTTTGTTATATCAGGAGTGAAATTTAAAGTCACGATCAAAATCTCAGTATGTTAGGCAGCCACATTTAGTGTTGATGGAACATATATTCTCAAGATGGAATTTATAATCTCTTAACGGAGATATAAAATATTCCTTTGAGATAAGTTTAATAGGTTTTGTTATTCAAAGTGTTAGGTCTAACCACTTTAGTAAGGAGTTACTAAAGTATATATTTATGATATTGGATTTCATAAATATATAATGAATAACTTAAAGGATTAAATCAGATACTCAATGATTAAGATGTAGTAATCTTCAAAATGGCAGTCTACATTCATGACTTTGTATTACTACGAATATTTTATGAAGGGGTTGCATGTATAATAAAGTTTTGGGATATAATTTATTAATAATGTATAGAGTGCAATTATATTTATATAGTGGTGTTAAAAATAATTAATGTTAACTTTGAAATTTTCATGAGTTGACAGAAAAACCCAAGGCTCATTGGAGTTAGTGTCTTATTGGTCCCTTTTGGTCACACTCCAAGCCACACACTAAAGCCCAATTGGAAAGGCCCAATAGGCCAACCCAATTAGATAATCAGTTAGTTATAAAGGGAGAAACATACATAATTTTATTTTAAGAGAGACATCATTGTGAAATGATGTGTATGTATGAGTGAAGCCACTCAATTATTCTCCCTTGAAAACTGACTGAGAGACCACACTTCTTGGGCGTAAAGTGGAATTGGAATAAAAATTAAAAGTGTTCCCAAGTACTTATAATCTTTTGTTTTGAATTTCACCACACCAAAGTACTCTATCTTTTTCTTAAATTCTGAAATTTACATAGTGCATGTTATCAATCATGAATGAAATAGATCCATGTTTGTTGCTTCTGCTGTGTGTTTTGTATGAGATACAAAACCAGATTTTCCAACAATTGGTATCAGAGCCAGATTTTCGTCTCATGTTTGTATAACATGTGAGTGAGTTTTAGAATTTAAGAAAACCATTATCTTGGTGTTTTATTTTTCTACATAGTTGTGTCCTTTAACGTGGTCTTTTGTGTAGACATGTTTTGATAATCATGGTTTTATGAATTTATGTATTTCTTTTATCAAAATTCGTGAAACTTAAGTTACTGTGCAAGATAATTAGACAATGTCTTTAAGTTTCATGGAGTAAATCTACTGAACAAACGCTATAATAAATTGCACAGTTTGCTTTCTATGTTGTTAGCGTTGGAATTCATATGCCATGATTTATATATGTGATATATAGATTGTAAGGTTGAATTTAATCAACCATTTTATTGGTTTTATTCCGTGCCAAATTTGCTTGTAATTTAGCATTTAGTAACCCTTTATTTAGGTGGGAATTATGTAAGGGTAGTGTATGAGAGAGTGTGAAGAAATGTTCAATATTGTACAAAGAAGCAAGGACTTGCAATTGGAACTCGCGGGTGGCTCGCGACTGGCAAGCCGCCAGAAGTAGGTCACATGCCAAGCATGCAAAGAAGTTGAAGCGTTATGCCAGCTGTTGTACTACAGAACAAAAAGTCCAGACTGGCTATTCAGTTACCTTGCAGCTGGAACTCGCAGCTCAGTCAAGTCACGAGGCCAAGCCGCCAGCCAGCTCTGTTTCGGAAAAACTGACTCTTTGCATTCCAAACACACACCACTATATATAGACCCTTATACCCACGAAATGTAGAGAGCTTCCATAGAGAATTTTGAGAGAGAAACCCTAGAGAAAAACAAGATTGATTCATCTACAATCTTCACCTAAGAGACTCTTTAGATTCCTCTACTCTCACCCTCTCTATTGTTACATCCTTGAAAGGTTCTTAGCCAAATCCGTATCTCACCATACCCATATCTGTGAGAAGACTTTTTGGTGCTTTAGGAAGCAGTTAGGAAGTGACCAATTTATATTGGTTGATGCTATGAGCTATAGCGGAATCCGGTAAGCTAGAGAAGACATAGGTTCGGCGTAACCTTGTTGGAGCAAGAAGCTTGGAGGGCTTAGGTACACTGGGTAGATTAGGCTTGGAGGGTCTATTACTGTTCTTGTATCCCAACTACATTTTCTAGTGGATTATTGACTGCTTGGAGGGTGGTGGAGAGGTTTTACGTCGAGAGCTTTGGTTTCCTCTTCGATAATACATCAAGTGTTGTCCTTGTGTTTGCATCTCTCTTCCCTTTATCTTTGCCATTTAATTACTGTTGTGATTGTGATTATTTATGGTTTAGATTTTTTATCAATTCTGTTTTAGCTTATGTTCATGATCCGCACATTTATTGTTTGATTATAAGCTTAAATTGATAATTTGTAATTTGGGGTCTAAACGTTTAAGGGTATTTCATATACATTTTGAATTTTCAATTGGTATTAGAGCGGGTGCACTTTTTGTAGTTTAAATACCTTAGTGCGATCCCTGACCCCATATTGAGATGGATAGGTCTCAATCTCTAAATGTTCCACAATTTTTTTATGGTAATAATTATGCTTTTTGGAAAGTCCGAATGATGGCGTTTTTGTGTTCTATTGATGATTCTGTGTGGGATGTAGTTGAAGTTGGTTGGACTAGGTCGGAGGCTGCTAAATCCACTTGGGATAAGGCAGCTCTTGCGGCGGCTAATACTTATAGTAAAGCCTTGAATGCTATTTTCTATGATGTCTCTCCAGAAGAATTTTACAGGATTTCACATATCACTATTGCTAAGGAAGCATGGGAGATTCTGGAGACAACTTATGAAGGAACAAAGAAAGTGAAAGATACCAAACTACAGATGCTGACCACTCGCTTTGAGGAGCTCAAAATGAGTAAGGATGAGTCCTTTAACTCCTTTTATAGTAAGCTAAAAGAGGTGGTCATCAGCAAATTCAATTTGGGGGAAAAGACGGAGGATTCTAAAATAGTAAGGAAGATCTTTCGGTCACTGCCAGAAAGCTTCCATGCTAAAGTGATGACTATTGAAGAGAGTAAGGATCTAGATGACATCAAAGTCCAAAAGCTAATTGGTTCACTGCAGACGTATGAATTGTCATTGCCCACACAGAGGAAGAGCAAATCTCTTACTCTTAAGACAATTGATGAGAGGGTAGTATCTCATGACTCTTCGGAGGAGGATGATATAGATAAAGATGTGGCGTATCTTGTGAAAAACTTCCGAAAATTCTTAAAACTCAAGAACAGTGGGAAATCTGGTGACAAAGGAAAATTTCAGAGTTTCGGGAAGGAGAAAAATGAATTTAGAAGGAAAGATGGTAGAGAACCCCAATCTTCACAAGGAATTACGTGCTTCGAGCGCAATGGACATGGACATTTCAAGAAAGAATGTCCTAATTATTTGAAATCGAAGGGCAAGGTCTATGCCACGACTTTAAGTGACTCAGATTCATCCAATTCCGATTCTGAGGAAAGCTGTGATGGAGAAGGAAATTACTCCGCATTTATGGCTATTGAACATGTTGAGTCCTCGGAGGACTTGGATTAACTTGTACAAGAACTTGGAGAACATAGTGATGAAGAATTCATAAGGATTGTTGAAGAATCGGATGCTGAAGAGGATGAAGATTCAGCTAGTCTTCAAAAGAATTACACCTTACTTCTTGAGAAATCGGGAGAGTATGCAAGGGTGGCAAAGACGGCTGTGAGGAAAATGTAGAAAGCAGAGGAGGATTATCGGAGTCTCTTGGTCAGACATAAAGAGGCCAAATGTGAAATTGAAAAACTGAATGGTGAGCTGTCAGAAGCTTACTTAAAAATTAGAGATTCCTAGAGCTTGAGGTGGTTCAAACCAATGCCAAGGTAGAGAGGGTCTCCACCCAGAAGCTGGATGATGTCATTTCCTCTCAAAAGCAATTCTCAGATAAATCCAGATTAGGATACACTGGAGAAAGCAGTGCAACTGTAAATATTTGCAAAAAAGTAAAGTTTGTGAAGGCCAACGAGCTAGTTATGCCCACTGTGGGAAGGCGAAAGTTGAAAAGAAGAAAATTGCGGCTGAACAAAGGGTGCTGAATAAGCCCCAGAACCAATCTATGGTTAGGACTGAAGCAAGAGGAAGATCACTTCCACGATCACAAAGAGGTCCAAGAACGAACCACTTTTGTCATCATTGTGGTCTTCAAGGACACACCCAACCCAATTGTCATAAATTGAGAGCATTGAAGAATGCTACTAATCAAAGGTCACAAGGACCAAGAAATGACAAGAGAACTTGGGCTGCTGAGTCTTCAAGAGGTAGAAATGGTGATCCAGGCATGATGGACGTGATGAAGATGATCGGTGCTTTCACCACTTGCTTAGAAAGCTTCACGAGAATGTTTAAAAGTCCTAACTCTCGTACCCAATCCTTCAAGGATATCACCCCAAACGCACGTGACGTGTGGGTGAAGAAGGGTACTCATGCATAAGCATTACAACATGTTCATGCATTAATACTTCCCATGTTTTATGAATATGCTTGGTTGTGTGCTTTTTGCGAGCTTGAGTTGAAAAATTGTCTGTTTGTTTACTTTTGCCTTAAATGTTTTTACATTTTTGTTTTTGATCATTCTTTTCTTGCATGTGTGTCAAAAATCCAAAAACCACATCAAAAGTAGAAAATCCAATAAATGTGATCGACTCTGTTGAGTTTTGTCTCAAAGCATGTTTTGCTTTGTACCTTTGTACTAATGGCTTTGTGCATCTACGAGCTTAGCTTGTTTCCAATGCACTTATATCATTGTGGGAGAAATTTTGAAATCTATGTGACTGTTGTAAATAGATCTTCAACCTTGTTATGAATGATTAGTGAATGGTTTTGTTGATCTTGAGACATGCATAGACTTGTGCCTATATATCTTCCCACTCTTTATTTTATTGTTTTGCTTAAAGAGCTCACAAAATGTAAATCTCCAAATGAAAAGAGATATTGAGCTGCAAAAGCCTGTTGCACATACTAATATTTGACTAGGAAAAAGGGAAAGCGACCTAAAATAAAATGTATGATGCCCAAAAAGCCAAAAGCTAACTCATCAATTGAAATATCAAAAATTTCAGGCATCGATCTCACAATGAGATGTATGAATTTAAAAAGATCAAATGATATGATGTATATGAAGCCAAATGAAAAGCTTCAAAGTTATGTTATCAAGTTATATGGGAGGTCAATATGCATATTTCTATAATTGAGATGGGTTACATTATCTAGTGCTAGTTGTGTATGATTTGTTTGAATTGATCATTGAAGTTTCACATTAGACTAAGGACTATCTCATTGTTGATACCCACACACATCACAAATATCTATGATCAATGAATGCCACGTGGTTCGGCAGTTCATGTAGACAAAATGTGTTGAGGGTCGTCCATGTCTAGACAACTTTCTTTGGTCTGGACGAGCTCCTCTTAAGGACCCTATGGATAATAATGGATTAGGCTTAGTTACCATGGCGCTTTACATCCTACAAACGACTACTCAAAGACGAGTTTACATTCTATGGACGACCAGCAAGGACGAGCCTCACTAGTCTTTCCCCATCATTTTCAATTGGAAATATTTTATGGAAAGGAAAAGATTTTCATCTGTTTGGTTGTGTTCTAAAAAATATGCCAGAAAAGTATTTCCCGTGTTTGGTTTTGCATGTAAAACATTTTCCAGAAAAATTGTCAAAAACCTTACCTAATACAAGCAAATCTAAGCAAAAACAAATCAATTGCAACCCAACAATAAATCATTGTTATTACCTCAACCAAATCATGTAAAAAAAAAAAAAAAACACTATAAAGCAACCTCAACCCCATAAAAACCCAAATCTTAATTTGAGGATACGGGTCTTGAGGGAAAAGAAAGGAGGAAGATGGAGGAAGGTGGGTCAATGGAGGTTGGTTAGTGAGGACGAGGGATGGGTCAGTGAAGGTTGGTCAGGGAGGAAGAAGGATGGGTCTGGGGAGTGAAAAGAGAGAGGAGGAAGAGAGAAGCGTGAAACTACCTTCACCAGCAGAGTGGCTTGCATGCATGACGGCGGGGCCAAAGGTCGAGGGCTAGTTTTGGGCTTCACTGGTGGTACCCTCTCCTTCCGTCTTGGCTTGGGCTTGGTGTCAGTGATGAGAGTGTCTTCTTCGAGTTTACTCTTTGAGCTATCTCTCTCTCTCTCTTTGGGTGTGTGAGTCCGGAAAATGATTTGAAGGTAAATGAGATGTGTAATCCATTTTATAGGTCAAGGGGTGAATTTTACAGTCAAAGTTTAATATTTTCAGTTTGACTTTATATTACTTGTGCACCCAAACATGCATCATGGTGTAAAATATCTTCCCAATTCCATTTACACCCGAAACAAATTCAGCCTTAATTTTCTCATAAAGGTTTTCCAATTAAAAAATTAATGCACCTTCATGAATTCATATTCTTATTGCAACTGTGTTTATCCGGGTTGTTTTAGGACAACACACGAAACTTGTTTTCGCACCAAATTCTTGACCTTTTTATTTTAGGTCATGCAAAAAACTTGACCCAAAGGTGTGGTATTCTTGCACAAAATAAGTCTGGCTTGTTTTTGCATGAAAGCTACCCAAGGTGTTTTGGTCCTAGGCCTTAAAGCTTTGCATCAACTTCATTTTCACAATAAAACTCTCCTCCTAGTTTTCGTGCAACAAGCTTGACCCATCATACTCATATCATCCACACTTACAGATCTTTTGAGAGTAGGGAAATGAATGGAATAGAAATTAATAAAAGAATAATTTTAGAATATTATTTCATTCCATTGTTTAAGAGTTTTATTGGAAGGAATGGAAAGTCTATTTCCTTGTTTGAGAATTTTTTACTAAAACTTCCAAAATACCCATATATATTTAGTCATTTATTTTAAAATAGGGGGTTAATTCTATTTATTTTCTTTTATGTTACTCCCAAAAATAATTACTTATCTTTTTTTTTTCATTCCATTATTTTCAAACATCCAAACAAGATTATTCAATTCCATTCCATTAATTTCTTTTCCATTACTTTATGATTATTCCATTCTATTCCCTATTGAACTCCCAAACAAAGCCTTAAGTTACAATCCACTCTGTTATAAATTATTATATTTTAGTCCCACATCTTCTTACACACTGATACTTTTACCCTAAAACGTTTTCAAATTTACATATCCAACTTGACCCACTTCTTTCAACAATTACACATTGCGCCGGAAAACTTTCTCAAAATTTTACTTTGAACCTAAAAAGCTTCTAAAATTATATTTTGACCAATCATTCTCTAGCTTTCAAAAATAAAAATTGAAAAAAGAGTTTAGCTGTAAGGGCAGGAATTTTTTTGAAAATAACACTAAAACTCAAACTATTTTGTTAGTTTGCACACTTTTGAAACAATTTTGATATCTAACAACTTGAGAGCAACATAGTCGATTTTGGACTTATAAATTGAGTATAACTTACTCGATTTTCCCATCGCGGCAGCAGCTGAGGTGGACATTTGGTCCATGTAAGCAAAGAACTCAAGTTCTTTGGACTCGGTTTGGTTGAAAGGAAATCAAGTCCTTTTGGACTCAATTTCGTTTAAACGGAAACCGAGCATTCTGAACTCAATCTCACTTCAGCCCTCCACGTGTGTCCAGATCACTCAAAACACTCATAGATCACTCAAACACTCAGGGGCTGTTTGGATTTGCTATTTCCATAACTCATAACTCTATTTCCATAACTTATAACTCAAAAATGGTGGGACCCATAGCTGAGAAGTCCATTTGGATTTTGTTTCCAGTTTTTGTTTCCATCACGCAATTCTCTGATTTTTGAGTGATGAGTTATGGAAAATGAAAACACATTTTAGGTGTTTTCAGTTTCCATAACTCTGTTTTCAATGGCATTTCTGTAATTAAACATATACCAAGGGACCCACCAGCCGCAACTTTTGACTCACTCTTTTTTTTTTTTTTTTCTTCCTTCCACTTTTCTTTCTTCTTTCTCTATTCTTTCGTTCGATCTTTCTTTCTTTCTTTTTTTCTTCCATTTCGCCTTTCTCATCTCAGTTTGTTCTTTCTCTCTTTCTTTTTTTCCTTCCTTTTCGCCTTTCTCATCTCAGTTCGATCTTTCTTTTTTTTTCTTTTTCTTTTTTTCTTTTTCTTCCTTTTCGCCTTTCTCATCTCAAACCCATTAAAAATAAAAAATCAAGAAACAGGGCTGAAGGGGTGGGTTGCTTGAATCAGTCTGAGTTTAGTGGGTTGCTTGAATTGGTCTGAGTTTAGTGGGTTGCTTGAATCAATCTGAGTTTGGTGTTGAAGGACGGTTTGAATTTTGGTCTTGAATTTGTGGGTTGCTTGTCGGTTTGGGTGTGGGTTTTTTCTGGGTTTGGTGTAACGACCCCGCCTCAACTGTGTAGATATTGTCCGCTTTGGGTCCCATACCCCTCACGGTTTTGTTCTTCCCCAGATTGCGCTAGGGAAAAGGCCTCTACACATTGAAGGGAGATCATTCCTTATAAACACATTCTCATATGCTTCCCTAGGCAATGTGGGATTCCATGGAATGCAAGACCCCTCTTTTTGGGTCACTACAATCCACCCCCCTTACGAGCACACGCGTCCTCGCGTGTGGGACCCACACTTCCGGCTAGGGTCTGGCTCTGATACCATCTGTAACGACCCCGCCCCAACTGTGTAGATATTATCCGCTTTGGGTCCCATACCCCTCACGGTTTTGTTCTTCCCCAGGTTGCGCTAGGGAAAAGGCCTCTACACATTGAAGGGAGATCATTCCTTATAAACACATTCTCATATGCTTCCCTAGGCGATGTGGGATTCCATGAAATGCAAGACCCCCCTTTTTGGGTCACTACAATCCACCCCCCTTACGGGCACACGCGTCCTCGCGTGTGGGACCCACACTTCCGGCTAGGGCATGGCTCTGATACCATCTGTAACGACCCCGCCCCAACTGTGTAGATATTGTCCGCTTTGGGTCCCATACCCCTCACGGTTTTGTTATTCCCCAGGTTGCGCTAGGGAAAAGGCCTCTACACATTGAAGGGAGATCATTCCTTATAAACACATTCTCATATGCTTCCCTAGGCGATGTGGGATTCCATGGAATGCAAGACCCGTCTTTTTGGGTCACTACAATCCACCCCCCTTACGAGCACACGCGTCATCGCGTGTGGGACCCACACTTCCGGCTAGGGTCTGGCTCTGATACCATCTGTAACGACCCCGCCCCAACTGTGTAGATATTGTCCGCTTTGGGTCCCATACCCCTCACAGTTTTGTTCTTCCCCAGGTTGCGCTAGGGAAAAGGCCTCTACACATTGAAGGGAGATCATCTATATATATATATAAAACCGAAGCTTTTGAAACTCTCACAATTTTCCACATCATCACTATTTTCTTTTTCTTTTTATTTTTGATTCTTTTTATTTTAGGTTTTATATCTTATAACAATAATATTAAAAAACGTATGCAAACTTGGAGGCCTATTTACGGGCTCCATAAAACTTGATGGACAAGAAAATATATTCTAAAATAAGCCCTAATTAATACCTAACCATTATAGGAACCAAATTTGACCTAAAAAAACATTAAAAGAGCCTAAAAACAAGGAAATAAATCACCTGACCTAAAATAACGTTTTTTGCATAAAAATACCAAAATCTCTTCTCTCCTTAAAACCCTAGCAATTACCATCTCAAAACCCTAAACTCAAAGCGTAGGTTTTGTCTTTTTTTATTTGCTTTCATATGTGCCTGAAATTTTCATTCTATCTTATTGTTTTATTATGTTTAGAATTGATTTTCTTATAAGTATTTGGGTTAATCTCTATATTTTGATAGTATTTTTATGAGTTTGGTTTTTGAGTTGAAATTCTAATAATTATTTTATATTGTATATGACAGATAAAACATCTCTATTTTTTGGAGAAAAATCAAAGCTGCAACCTATGTCTTCTAGCCCAAGGTGTGGAAGCATAAAACCCAACAAAAACTTGGTACTCTCTCTTCTCTGTTTGCAATCTCTACTACTTTTTATTTTTATTTTTTATTTTTAACTTTTGCATTGCTACAAGTGTTGTAGAGGATCCTAAAGAAGCATATGTGAAGCCCTAGAAAGTGTTGACATTTAATTATGTATTATGCAGTTATGATTACAATGCGATTCAAATCTTAGTGCTTAAGACCAGCAACAAAGCCTATTGATTGTCTGTGCATGGTTTGTATCAGTTTTATATAATTATTATTTGCAGTTGTGATATAGAAATTTGAGTTAGAGAACATGCAACCTTTTAATTTGAAGTTAGGAATTTGCTTTTGATAATCAAGTGTGCTATTCATAAATCACCGTTGAATTTCCAATAAATTTATACAAATTCTGAAGCACAATTATTTCTTATGATAATCCCCCTTTGGTTCTTAAATCTTTTGGTATGTGGCTATAAATTTTCCACAAATTAAATTCATATACAAACTAAGGCACATTTATTTCTTATGATAATCCCCTTTTGGTTCTTAAAATTTTTGGTTTGTGGTTATATATCTTGACAAGTTCTAAAATTATCTTGAGCTTCTTCAGTTTATGAATCTTTGTTTTCATGGATGATTGATTTTTTTCCCCCTTCATAGGAAGGATTTTGCCTTGAATGTTGTTGGTGTAATGCTAGATGAACTACTTTGAATTTCTTCTTCAATAGGTATGATTTTATGTTTTACGGTTACAATGGCGATAGACATGGGATGAGTACCAGTAGTAAAGATGAGATAACTATAGATTTATCTCAAGATAACAATTTTGTTAAAGCAAAATTTTACATAGAAGTTAAAAGTAGTAATTAATATGCAAAAAGAGAATGAAGATCAAAACTAACATGATATCTTTCTGGTAAATTGCATATAGGATCTTAGTAATAACCAGATTCCACCTTGATGAGTTGTTTGGACATGAAATTTTTCTTTATATCATTTTGATGGTAATTTTATTCTCAAATAACATTTTGCGATGAATATTGTATATTTTATGTTTATTTTGATAAGTTATGATGTTTTTTCATTTTAAATTTTATTTTAAGCAAAGTGAAATATATTCCGTGCATCGCACGGGTTAGCGACTAGTTCCTTATAAACACATTCTCATATGCTTCCCTAGGCGATGTGGAATTCCATGGAATGCAAGACCCCTCTTTTTGGGTCACTACAATCCACCCCCCTTACGAGCACACGCGTCCTCGCGTGTGGGACCCACACTTCCGGCTAGGGTCTGGCTCTGATACCATCTGTAACGACCCCGCCCCAACTGTGTAGATATTGTCCGCTTTGGGTCCCATACCCCTCACGGTTTTGTTCTTCCCCAGGTTGCGCTAGGGAAAAGGCCTCTACACATTGAAGGGAGATCATTCCTTATAAACACATTCTCATATGCTTCCCTAGGCGATGTGGGATTCCATGGATTCCATGGACAATATCTACACAGTTGGGGCGGGGTCGTTATAGATGGTATCAGAGCCAGACCCTAGCCGGAAGTGTGGGTCCCACATGCGAGGACGCGTGTGCTCGTAAGGGGGGTGGATTGTAGTGACCCAAAAAGAGGGGTCTTGCATTCCATGGAATCCCACATCGCCTAGGGAAGCATATGAGAATGTGTTTATAAGGAATGATCTCCCTTCAATGTGTAGAGGCCTTTTCCCTAGCGCAACCTGGGGAAGAACAAAACCGTGAGGGGTATGGGACCCAAAGCGGACAATATCTACATAGTTGGGGCGGGGTCGTTACAGATGGTATCAGAGCCAGACCCTAGCCGGAAGTGTGGGTCCCACACGTGATGACGCGTGTGCTCGTAAGGGGGGTGGATTGTAGTGACCCAAAAAGAGGGGTCTTGCATTCCATGGAATCCCACATTGCCTAGGGAAGCATATGAGAATGTGTTTATAAGGAATGATCTCCCTTCAATGTGTAGAGGCCTTTTCCCTAGCGCAACCTGGGGAATAACAAAACCGTGAGGGGTATGGGACCCAAAGCGGACAATATCTACACAGTTGGGGCGGGGTCGTTACATTTGGTGAGTAGCAGTGGTGAGCGGTGGAGGGCTTTTTTCTGGGATTTGTTGTTTGTGGTGGATGGTGATGGTGGTGGTGATGGTATGGATATCTGATCAGTAGACTTAACAGAAGGGTTTGGCCCATTTACAGCCACAAACAGTTGAAAAATTTGAGTGATGACAAGTTGAGTGATGGTGCCAAACGGGTGGGGTGTAGGGAGTTATGGTATTTTAAGTGATGAATGATGAGTAATAAGTGACAAAAATTGAGCGAAAAGTGACGAGTGACCAAAAAAAAAAAATCCAAACAGAGCCTCAAACTCAAACACTTAATTAAACTTCACTATCTCTCTCAAAAAATAAAATCCAAACAGGGCCTCAAACTCAAACACTCAAACTTCACTCGCACTCTTCAAACTTGGTTTTTTCCCTCTCAACACTTAGCACTCACTCAAACTTCACCGTCTCTCTCACAGTCTCTCACTCTCACTCTTCAAACTTGGTTTTCCCTCTCACTCTCACTCTTCAAACTGGGTTTTCCCTCTACTTCAAATATCACGGTCTCTCTCAGTCTCATTCCCCTCTCACTCTTCAAAGACTTTTTGCTCCGTCGCTCGGCCTCGCTTCGTGGCTTCGCCTCTCTCCGTCGCTTTCTCCCTCAGACACTGATTTTGGGTGGCTTCGTTGGTAGGGACTCCATGTCTATCACAAGTAAGGACTCTCTCTCTCTCTCTCCATAGTGTTTGCTTGGTGTTTGGGTTCTAATTCTTCTATATGATTTTTTGGAATAAAATGCAATAGAACAACTTATGTTTATATACACAATCTGTTTAAGAAAATTCCTGAGTAATCTTTTTTTTTTTTTTTTTCTTGAATCCTTATGGCAAAACCGACAAATTTTGATTTCTTTGTATTTCATTTATATTATACTATTGTCCCATATTGATTATTTGTGATAAGGTTGCGCCTTTTTCCTGTTTCTCTGCTTATTTGTGATACTTGAGCTAATATGGTTCCTGGGGTTTCTTACTTCCTTTCATTATTATTGTCATTGTCATTTGAAACAATGGAGCATGTATTTGTGCTACCAAAACTGATTAATAAATCATTGGGTATTTTTTCATGATAAAAAAAGAAAAAAATTGAGCACAGTTTTTTATTTTAATCGATTTTGTTGTTTTTCATTGTTAGCCTCAATCTAAACCTCAAAATCAGTTTTTTAATGTTTGTTTCTTGTTTGGTTGCTAAAAAACTTAATCTTTTTTCGGTATTTGATTGCTCTTATACTTCGCACTCTTCAATGTAAAGAATCACTTCAGCCTCTGAGACAAGAAACAAAACATTCGATATTGATATAAAACTGGATAACTTGCAAGCATCTAACCCTGTATTTATAAAACTTGATCATCAACAAAATCATTTTGGAGCCTAAAGAGCCCTTCTCTTTCATCTTAAGATTAGCGTATAGATAAAAGATGCGAATTATCTAATTTTCCTTTCATGTGTCACATGGCAGGGTTGCTAGTTTACCTACATCGTTGAATTGATAATGGAGATTTTTACCCAAAAAAAACTGTGCTATGTGCTAGGATTTTGAAACTTTTAAAATAATATACTCAATGATATCCATTAAAATTTTACATGTATCACCAAATCAAATCAGATTGAATGAGGCCCGAGGAGCATGAAACACTTTTGCATTATGTCTGGACTAAATGAGAGTGAAACATATCTAGACCCTTGATAGGTTGGACATTATAGTTGTTAAAAATGTACAAAGAAGCAAATGCAACAATAGCAAAAAGGGGCTGAAAAAAAATAAGAAGTTACCTGTAGGAGAACTATAATCAAAGTGCCCATATTAAACCAAAATTTGAATGGCCTTGATTCCAAAATTTGAGAAATTTTTGGATTATTCCAGTCTTTTAAAATAAAATCTGAAATTACTTATCGTTTGTGCAAGAAATTAGGCTATACATTGAGATCCTTGCCAATTTATCTTGGACATGTGCTTATATTACTCTCTAAACTTTGTGCAGTATGGCTGCTGTTGGTGTTGAGGAGGTTGATGAGCTGGGTCCTGGTCCCATGGATCATTCGGTGTTAAGGTTTCTAAAAGAACATCGGTCGTACGCTATTTAGGAAGGCGAGGTAAAATTAAAACCGACCACCTGTTGAATTTCTATATTCTCTTCTTTTCCCTTTGCATTATGTTGATTTTTTTTTTTTTTCATTTTTAAGTTCTAAGTTTGTCAATGGTATTACTAGTTTTGAATGCATAGTCATGAGCATGCCATAGTGCTATTTGTAAAACGTTTTTATGCACTTATAGTTTTTTAACTCAATATCTTGCATGTATTATAGGCCAGATTGTACTTCAAATGCGAAATAATAAGGCCAGTTTTTATCTCAATTTCTTGCATGTATTATAGGCTAGCTCTTTGCCATATCTTGCAATTCCTCCAATGGTTCTTTAGAGTTCTTTAGATCTGAAATGTTACTGATTACTTGATTTAACAATATGGCAATTCTAATAACCACATGCAACAGAATTAGCAAGATTCTTTAATGATTCCTGCACCTATTATGATGTGATTTTGAGGTCAAGTGTTTCTTGAGTTGAGTGTCCATATGAAATATTTGAGCTTCTTATGTTTCAAATATTTGAGTTCAAGTGTGTGCTGAGTTGGGTGTCCATAAAAAAGAAAAGTAACGTTATGGATTTTTTTAAGCTTCCATTGCATTAAGTATATTAATTGGAGGGAGACTATTCCTAAAAATACTGCAAATTATCCACAACACACATACTATTTCTCTTCAAAGAAAGCCTTAGAAAATTATCTAAAAACATACTCTTGTATGCATCCACTAAATTTGGCAAATTATCCCAGGAGAGTTCTTAGGAAAATGAATCAAAATTAAGACCTTAATGAAATATTATTATATTTAAACTCTATTTTCTTTAGAGTTTGTTTGTGATGTGTAGCATAAAAATAGAGTTTGTTTGTGATGGGTAGTGTTCAATGTTATGGCCCACCATTAGCACCTTCTCCATTGTCCATTAAGTAACTCAACTTTATTGTGTTATCATTGCATAATTGGTAGATATTGACTCCCTCTTTCTTAATTGTAGATGGTTGTGGGTCGTGAGCACAAAGAATAGCCCTGCCGAAATCTGTCTAGTCTGGTACTGTTAGCTTCTAGATTCTATGCATCCGAACGAGGTACCCAAATTTTGTTTCTTGTAATGTTTATGAATAGTGTATACTGTTATAACTGTAAAATATCTCATAGTTGAAAATAATGGAACATTGCATAATGTGTTGCCCTTTTTTTTTTTTTTTTGCTATTTCAGGTGATGTGGCAACCATATGAAGCCAAATTAGGCCACCTGCCTGCATTCTGTTTTGCCGGAAGGGACATGTGGACGGCGAGGGTGCCGCTTGTATGTTTCTAGCTAGTAGAGAAACATACATCGGACTGTGTTGTTCGTCAGTTTGGGATGGTACAAGAAATTCCCTTCGATGTTGATACTGACGACGCCCTTCATGCCATAGACTTGAGGGGGAAGACCAAAGTGAATTGGAGGGAGAAATGGCCATATCCAAGTATGAAATAGTCAAGCACAATTGCTATGTCATGGAGCATGGCTAGAGGGTGATATGCCGCCTGCTCATCCATATTTCCATTGGTACGGTTGTGTAACTTGGAGGTTCGTCGACCACACTAGCGCTGCACTTCTTATTATGGCAATCGCTTCGACTTTTCTTTTCATATTTTGTTATGTATTACCATTTTTGTGTTAGATGTACTAATTATATTTATTTACTTGCAGATTGCCAGTCACAAGCAAATGTTGACGAGTTATGTAGTAGGTAGTCCTGAGTACAAGCAGATTACAAATGTGCTTAAGGCAGTGGATCGCCTTCATCGTATATCTGCCCATCTTCCTATGCAAAATACCAATGAGGCAAATCCAAAAGCGCTAGAAGATATTGGACAACCAAGCACAAGCTTAACTCCTACCAGCTATAGCCATGGTCATCGTGCTGCACCCCCATCAGGTTGTCACTAGGTTGGATCCCCCTCCACCCCCACATGCATCTCCTTCCCCAAAGATCTCTCCACCTATTGCTCATGCATTTCTTGACCTAGAGATCCCTCTACCCACTGCTTATGCATCTTCTCACCCTGAGATCCCTTCACCCACCCCATGTACATTTTCTAACCCCGCTCATCTTTCACTTACTCCACCATCCTTTGATCTCAGCATTGATTTCAATGAGACCCCTCTTGTCATGCACACTCAGTCCCCCTCGTACAGCATTGGTCATATAGACCATGTACCACCCCATAGTGACTCCATGTCATTCATGCCTACTCCTGGACTGCATACAAATCCCATGATTACAGGCTTCACTCACATATCATCTGCTGCACCATCCTCCCTTGCAGTTGTAGGATCTTCAGTTGTTGGGAGTCAAGCAAAACAACCAAATGTGCATGTCAAGAATGAGCAGATAGTTAAGTTACCCTCGCCCCCACAAGGTCGACCTAAACGCACAAGAAAACCACCTCCTTGTGGGACAGGTGATCACAAAGCAAGACACAAGGCTGGCCCCACGGTATGACAAGTAATTTAATGTAATGAATAATTTCGCAACTGCTATTATGGTTGGTATTAGAATTCATTTAATCCATTCTTCGCTTGTAACTTCATCTTTGTAGCAACGCAAGGAGCCTGACCAAGGAGATGTAATACCACCCTCCCCCCACATACTAGACACTATACAAGACAGCATAAGCGTAAAATGCATTAGGGTTAGCACCCCATCTGAATTTCTAAATCATGGTATTAGTGAAGGGAACTCTTAATGTTTTCGAGGGTAACAACAATTATGCATCATTTATTCACATACGTGCATGCGTACATGTGTGTGTATATTTATATACGTCATCGTAAATAATTTGATAGATACTAATGTTTTTTCTCTTTTTTTTTGGCTTTTTTTAAATCTGGGTTTGTTTCAATAGGTTGAGAATGTGAAAGCTTTGCTTGAAGTGGAGGTGAGATCTCTTTAATTTGTTTTTTCTTGTGCTGTTTTGATTGGTGGGGTAACTTAGGGAGGGAAGGAAATAGATTGAAGTTTTGAGATTTTAACTTTTTAAACTTTCTCCTGCTTCATCAATATTTTTTGCTCAATTTGAGTTTGATACTATTGAATTGTAAACTTTGATTGTGAAATTTGAAATTTTTATATGTATCGGAGGTCAGTTGGTTCTTAGTTTTATGAGGAACCAAACGGGGTCTTGGGGTCTGGAAAGTTAAATTTGAGTATGGATTTATGAATGTTAAATTTCATTTGGTTTTGTATGTGGGCAGAGAAGTGTGCCTCTTCAGCAACAGCAGCTGCTGTATAATGGAAAGGAGATGGAAAATTTTGAGAAATTGATTGCATTGGGTGTGAAAGATGAAGATTTGGTGATGATGATTTCTAGTGGTCTGTTTGCATGTCAGTATGGGCAATGATGCTCGGTCAGAGCAGTGGTAAAGTTTGTGTTCTGCTTGAGCCTATGCATGAACATGTGCTTATTTCCATTGTTGATACAAAAGTTGCTTTGATCACTGAATTGGACATTTATTTTTTTGTTTTTTCTTTTGCTGAATTTCTTTCTTTATCTTTGTTGACATTTAGTTTAAGGCCTCCTAGGTGGGTCCAATGATACAATTAAATTGCATCATGAGCTTTATTCACCTTCAGCAGTAAATCTACTAATATTCTGTTACTGAGGTGTTATAGCTGTCAGCATTTATAAGTTTAGACCCTGGATATTGCAATTGCTGCCACTTAGAAAGTTAGTAGATTTTCAAGATCAACTATTGTGCCATGTGCTTGCTCCACTGGCCTTGATCTTTGATGATATGCACACAACATTAAATTTGAAATAGAGTCAAGTGTCTGATATGTGAATTTTGAAACCGATTTCACTTAGTTTAAGATCATGTTATATATCATATTGAAAGTGTTCTCTGGGAATTAACGAGAAAGTAAATTTTCTAAGAAGTATAGTCTTTAGAATTACCCCCCCACTGTTTACATATCTCTTAACTTTGTCTCAATCTTGGCTTCTTACTTTCTTTTCTCTTCTGTCCATGCTTTAATAAGCTTCCGTTCTTGAAATGTGTTGTAGCTTCCATGGTGGGCTCTTAGCTTGCTTTATCTGTCAAAAAGAGTGCACTCTATTTTTGTGCTCCGTCTCTTTAATGACTGTTTTGCCAGGACACTCCTTCATACTGCAATGGCTTCACTTCTTTACCAAAGGTGGCATCTAGGGTTGATCATATTCAGGTAGCATCTTGGCTTTCTTACTACACTTCTGTTGTTCCTTTTTTATTTTAATGGTAAAAGAAATTGGTTGATGATATCTTTTTTATCTGTACAGTGGTGCCGTTTCAATCAAGATGAATGTGCTGCTATATGCTCCATCTCTATTACTTCTCATGCTAAAAGTACGTTAATCTCTGTTTGAGTATATTTCTTCAATTTTATTCTCAATTCTTCATTAAATTTGCTCAAGTAACCATTTTTGTTCCTGAAACACTTCTTGTATAGGGTAATGGATATTATTGGGGTGATATCGGCTTTAGCTGGTGCAGCATTGGTGCAGGTGCTTGCTCTGTCTTCTACATTCTTAGGGTTGTCAGCATAGGCTTGAAGTATTTTCATTGATTCAATAAGAAATGCTTTATTATTTTTTTTCATGTTAAATTCTTTGCAGAGGATACAAGTCTTTTAAATCTGGAAGTTTTGTGTTATTCTTTTGATTATTTTTCCAATGTGCATAGGTGAGTTGGAGTTCAACTATCATTATGTTGTAAGAGAGGGCATTGTGTACAGTGTTCAATTGTTGCACCTACTTGGTGAATGGTTCTACAGATCGTGTTGGGGCTACTTTTTCTCATATCACATCCAATTGCTTACATATCCAGAGCCTTCAATCTTGGGCGTGTCTTCATCCACTTTTGGTACTTTCTTTTTGACTTCATGTGTTTTAGATTCCTGACAACTTTTCTCCATGCGAACTTATTAGCTTGTTCTGCTATAAATGGACAAAGGAAAATAAATTTGTTGTTATATATATATATATATGTAAAGAAAGTCTATTTTTGTACTTTTGTGTATTGTTGTTATTAGTTTGGATCTTTAGATATTGTTGTAGAAAACACAGCTAGAATTTTGTTTGTTTGGTTTCTTAATAAATTTGATCAGCTCTATGTTTGTTCCTTATTATGGATGTTTTTGAATTTTTGCAATAATTTAGAGTACAGCTCATAGCCTCGTACTCATTGGTTTTATCCTATTCTTCATCTAGCAATTGGCCTCTAGTATTTTGGGGACCCTATTATCTCTGTCTTATAAACTGTGTTTTTCTTGTTGTCTGTTTATGGCTTCTTATATTTCTACTTTTAATTTCTTGTGCAGAGTCCAATGTATAGAAGACTGTGGGTCCTGTAAGGCATCTTGAGTTTTTGCATCATGATGCAAATCCAAGAGGACACTATGCTGGTTAGGTCTCATTTGCATCTTGGTAGTAAATTCTGCATTAGTTCAATGCTTCGTAGAGATTATTGTTATTGATAGAACAAAAACAAACAAAGAGTTGAAGTTAATTCGGGATAAATGTTGCCTGAGAAGAAATTTGTCTTTTCCTTTTGAAGTTAACCTGCAACAATGGGGATTGAAAAGCTTTAATCTATGACAAATTCCAATGGTCTACAATGAAATCTTAATGTGAACTATTTACTAAAAACAGCAGTATACTTATCAAGTCATAGGAGCATATTATAAATTTATAATTGAATATATGTTGAAAGGTCAATATCATTTAATCTATCAAACTTTTGTTCTCATCAAACTAATGACATTTAACTTTTTCGTGGATGGTAGTAGTGCTATTTTGCCCTAGAATCAACCAAAGCTTAAGCCATTTTTTTTTTTAAATACTTTTTTTTTCATGAAATAAAGAAGCCATTATACTACTTTGAATCTCTTCAAGGAATGCACAATACTATTTGTCATTTGGCATAGAGAAGTGAAGCATCAAAGAACTATTAACTAATGTTCGAAATTAAATTCAACCTAACACCTATATATATCAAAAGACCAAAAGTATGTTTCATACATCGTATGTAAATCTGAGAAGTTATCCTGAAAGTTGAAACTTTTAGGGAACTAGATATGTCCTCTATGTGATCATGGACCATGGGTTCACATCAAAAAGCAGATTAGGAAGTGAAATATTGGCCAAATACATGCTTGGTTTTTCCTGAATTCTTGTTTACAGTTTACCGAATTGGTTTCATGCTTGCAGTTCATTTCTCTATAAAATCAATGTTTGGAACTTTGGCATTTATGCTTATTGAAAGAGTCTTTCCTGTGACTTCAGTAATAGAGTTCGTCAATATATCAGTTTGTTTGTTATCCGCACAGGATATGCCAAATATTCTTTTCTCTAGATCTAAATAGAATTGGATATGGTTCAACTCATTTAATTATTCTCTTTTTTTTAAACCTAAAATTTTAGTTCAATACATTAAACTCACCGTGCATTTGAAATAAAGCCTAGTTGGTGAACAAAAGGGGGGGTGGGGGGGGGTTGTTGTGTTGAAGAAGAAAACTAAAAAGTTCATTTTTATGTTGTTTTTCAATTCGTGCTTGTTTATTTTTAATAACTAAAGGGGTGTTTCTGATTAAAAATATCTGTAGCAGATGTCAGTTCACAAACAAACGGGTTTATCTTTGCTAGAATACAAGGAGGTTTCCATGAGATCAGGAATTTGGTGAGGATGTCATGTTTGAATCACATATATTCAAATGTCATATTAAACTATAAATATAATATCATTGTGTTCTTTCAGATATGCGATGTGGTTGTGGTTTCTCGGCTTCTAAATGCTACTTTGGTAATTCTTGAGATCCAATCAACTACATGCAAGAAGGGGATTAGGTTGAATTTCCTCCAGATAACCATAATGATTAAGTTTGATTATAGCCTAAATTAATTTAACCAGTTAATATTCTAATTGGTTTATTATATTTTATAATTTATGCAGTTCTGAGTTCAAGAGTTATGCATACCTGTACAATGAGGAACAGTTCAGCATTAGCAAAAGATGTGAAAATTGTAGACTCTTCCAAAAAATCTCAAATGGGCAAGAAGAAAGAAAGAAATTCCAAGTTTCAAAGTGCGTTACTCAGCTTCACCATATTATTATCTGAACCGAGTTCTTGTAGTATTGAAGAGGCATTCGTTGGTTGAACTAGTTGTGTCTGAAGGTGGATGCTTGCAGGTAATGACTGTTATTGTGTCCCTTCCTATTTCTGGGATCCATAGCTTGAGGTTGAACTTGACTTTCACCCTAGTTGTAATTGCAGCTTGGAGCATAGTGTACTGAGGTAAGTATGGCATATTGATTTTGATCCTTCTTTGGATGTGTTGGATGCCTTAATTGACTCTTCGTTCAGTGATATTTCCACTGGTTTGTCTGGTCTAAGGTTTACTTGTTAAATGTGATGTTGACCTTGGGGTGTGCATTTGGGATGTTCAAAACTAGGAATGTAATCCAACTAGGAATTTAAATCCCCCATTCCTCACAACACCACCCCACCCCTTCCCCACCCCCCCCCCCCCCCCACCCCCCCCCCCCCCCCCCCCCACCCCCCCCCAAAAAAAAAAAAAAAAAAAAAATCTAACTAGGAAATGAATTTGTTTGATCTCCATGGGAAACCCATGGATGCCCTTAATCCATTTATATGTTTTGCACCATTAAATATAGGAAGTTGATTCGTGTTTAAATATTCTTCAATTCATTGTTATATTAAAAACTTTAAGTGGCATACATGTGTAGTATACCTAAAAAGGTTTGTATCAACTTATAAAAGAAATTTATATATTCATTTGCTATCTGCAATGAAGATTCCCTATGGTCCATAATATTTACCAGATGGCATTGGATGAAGGTGTTGTCAGAATATCTGTGTTTGATTTTTTTTCCCTCCTGGAATATTTTTTTCTTTGCAGCTCAAAAATTACAATTTACAAATCTTTCTTTGTTGGAGGTTTATGTTCTTGATTTAATGTCATTGTTCCTAATAATAATCTCTCTTTATGTTTTGAGCTGTTACTATTTTATCTTGCTTGATTTAGGCCATCCTTCCTCCCCTACTTCAACACAATGAAGAGCTTCAAAGGCTGAGATGTAGGGTTGCTTTCCATGCTCTACGGTTCCAGAAAGAGGTCCAGGAACTTGCCACCAAAATTTTACTTAGGTCAATGATGACTTTTCATAAACCTCTCTCTCTCTCTCGTTTATCATCTCTACTTTTTACTTACTTCCAATGTTATTTTAGGTTAAGGGCTCCTGGACGGCCATTTATAGCCTATGATCCTGGGATGACAAGAGATGCTTTAGCATATTGTGGCTGTGCAGAACTCTTCCAGGTATCTGCCTATAACCTGGAAATGCATGATTGAGATGTATTACAACTCTTCTCAGAATTTGATATGTGTCCTCTGACTTGGAATCACTTTCCAAGGATGTACATACTGAATTGATCCAGCACAAAAGGTCTTGGATGATGAAACGTGGTATTGTCAAGGGGAAGCTTCCAGTGGATTCAGCTAAGCAACGCCTTAATGGTTCTTGTCCACTAATGCCAGAAGAGGTATGAGATTGCTAGATATTAACTCCCAATGTTAAAATTGTTCCAATAATACAAATACCAAAGATGGTTGCTTCCTGATAACCTCCAAACCTTAGGGGTTGGAGGGTGCTTATGTCACTACACTGTAGGAGTGATGCGTGTTATTTTAAAATTTCCTTTCTTTAGCTTTTTATTATGGGAAATTGTCTGGATAAACTCTCCAGTGTACTGTGGAAGTAGGCAAACCTGTTATGTTTTGAGTCCATGCTTTAAAAATGACTGATCAACTTGGCCACTCTTTTAATTAAGCATAGTTGTCTATCGATGGAGCAAGATTTTAAAAATTCTGAGCCTTTGATCTTAATCCCATGGATTTCTACAGGTTGGTATCCTTCTTCGTGCTTATGGATACTCATGGGACATGATAATATATGTCTCTGGCGGAGAAGTCTTTGGTGGTCAAAGGACATTAATTCCTCTTCATTCTTTGTTTGAAAATGTTGTTGATAGGACCTCCCTTAGCACCCCACGGGAGCTCACTTGGATCTATGGTCGTGAGGCTAACCTTGTCGGCAGCTATCCTAGTACTCCACCTTCGATTGAGAAAGAGATGAAGCATGAAGCTTGGAAAACTGCAGGCCCATGCCCTCGCCTGCTTCCACCACCAACAATCCCAACAGAGATGGAGCTTTCTATTGCTTTCAAGTGTATTTTGTTTGTTTTTTAAAATTTATTTTACCTTAGATTTTATTCTTTTTTTGTGTGTGTGTTTGGGGGGGGGGGGGGGGGGGGGTGGTGTGGGTTTCATGTTGTTAGCTGTGAGTTCTCCGGTTGAGCATCTGACCCTTCACTATCAGGCGTGTGTGGGCATCATTATTGTATTCTGTCTGATACTACTAGTATGTTCTCTGTTCTTAGCCTGTTTTACGTTCTTGCAGGTTCGACATCTTGACACATCTGAAAAGAGTGAGCTTCACAAGTTACAACAACTGAAAGATGAACAAGGTCAGGCTTATTCCCTTCTTTTTTTTCCTTTTTAAATTTGTATTATTAATTGATAGAGTATTCAATCTGTAATGTACTATTTGGTGTTCCGTTTTTGCTGTGTTGTAAATTGGAGCAGTTGATTTGAGGATTGGCTAGCTTGGTTTGATTCTGCTTTGGGTTTTGTAAGCTTAGAGGTGTTAGGATTATTCAGGTTTCAATTTCAGGAACAAAGGGTGTACTATTCAGAATATATGCAAGGTGTTATGATTCTTGGAGACATGCAATTGGTTGAAGCCTACTGAAATTTTCATTTTATGTTGTGTTGACAGCGTGTTTGGTGAATAAACTCTTGATGACATACAAGGTCACTCAACAGGGTGATGGCATAAAGAGACAGTATGATGAATGGAGGAAGAAGAGGCGAGCATATCTATCTTTATTTTTTTGTCTGATTTATGTTCTTTTTATCCTTCTACACAATTTTTTAGTTTTCCCTCAACCGGATATGGTACAATAACAGGTTGGATGAGTTCATGGCAGGATTCAATGCAATATCTTTGAAGCTGAAGGAGATGTATCAGGTTTGTGAATGGATCACACCCCACAAGTTTTAGCTGGATTATAAATTCTATTGTCCATTTTGACTATTTGGTGTCTTTAATGTACATTAAACAGTTTGAATTGCAAGAAATATAACTAGTACCATTTGTACCCTGG
Source organism: Quercus glauca (assembly GCA_023736055.1). Classification (NCBI taxonomy): domain Eukaryota; kingdom Viridiplantae; phylum Streptophyta; class Magnoliopsida; order Fagales; family Fagaceae; genus Quercus; species Quercus glauca. The sequence continues at coordinate 41,247,892 of CM043322.1, read as the reverse complement.
TGCTAGATCTTCTGCCATTGAAGAACTCCACTTTCGATTAGCAAAATTCTTTTCTATGCTCCTTCATTTGCAATCAGTTGGGGCTTTTCATATTTGATGCTTCTTGTTTCATCTTTCATGCTTCTTTACTTTTTTCTTGTATTATATGCATTTACAAGTAATGATTGTACTTTTGCCCTTCCAATGGACTTGCCATAGATGATCACACTTGGAGGTGATGCAGAACTTGAGCTAGTGGACTCTTTGGATCCTTTCTCTGAAGGTGTTGTTTTCAGTGTCCGACCACCAAAGAAGAGCTGGAAGAATATTGAACAATTTGTTAATTTGTATAATATAGATCACAAATATTCCTTTTCTCACTTTTTTTTTTTTTTTTTGGGTGGAGGTGGGAGTAGGAAAGGGATTGTTTAGTAATTTAGGGAGTCCAAATGAGGAATTATGTTCATTTTTATTTTCCTGCCATGCCTTCTGTAATTTTTACTTTCCCTCTTACTTTGACAAAAATTTGTTCCTTGTCAAAACCCTAAATCTTTTTGAGTTTGGTTCAGCTTTTTGAAAAAGTGCATAATGAAAAAATAGAATTTTCAAAAAGTGCATAATGAAAAAATGGAGTTTTCAAAAAGTGCATAATGAAAAAGTGTTTTTTCAAAAAGTTGAGTGTTTGGTAAAAATTGTTAAAAAGTGTTTTTTGAAAAAGTTAACACTTATAAAAGTGGCAGTTTGAAGAGTAAATTACCAAAAAGGATAATGTATATATAAGATAGTTTATTTCATACTTAAATCAATATCGTGAAATTATTTTTTTCTCATTCTAAACAAAATATTTTTTTTTCACCAATATTAACTAATAATAACCTACCACTTAAGATTTAGGCAAAAATGCAAAACTGATCCTTTAACTTTCAGTTTTTGTTATTTTAGTTCAATTTTTAGCTTTGTCATTTCAGTCCTCTAAGTTTCAATTTTTGTCAATGTAGTATTCTGTTAGATATCTGTTAAGTGGTGCCGTTAAGTTTATTTTTTTAAAAAAAAAAAATTGTAATTAAAAGAAAATAAAATCTGTTATTAAAAAAAAAAAAAAAAAAAAAAAAACATAAAAAACATTGAAGGGGTATGAGGAATGTGCTTTCCGACACCAGTTTCCCTGAAGAAGGTGTTGAAGTCATCGTCTCCTTTGCCGACAATCTTATCACTTGGCATCTGGCCTGAAACAAAAAAAAAAAAAAAAAAAGCGAAAATTCAGAGAATTAAATTTACACGTTCCTAGCGGAGATTCAAAGTAACTAAAATCTAAATATTTCCAAGGGTGAATTTTCAGCAAATGAAATTTACATATAGCTGACTACGCAGAGGCCAACTAAGGCTAATCTAGGTTCTCGAAGTAGCTAAATCTAAATATTTCAAAATTTTAGAACATAAATAAAATAACAATAATATACAATAATTATGATCTACCACAATATACAACGAGATCTAGCCATTCTGTGAAAAACGGAACTCGTTTCGAATCGAATCTAACTAATCGCATAACGGAAAAGAAAAATTATTACAATGCGAAAGGCAAAAATGAGAAAGCAAACCTGAATGCCATGCTCGAGGCAGTAGAGTTCCCAGCAAGCATTGCCGACCTGAATACTAGCCTGACCGATGTGGATCGAAACACTCTCATTTCAGGGGAGGGGGGCGACGTTGTTCCCTTCAATGTTTTCCTTTTTTTTGTTTTTTAATAACATAATTTTTTTTTTTACTTTTAATTACGAAAATTAAAAAAAAAATAGACTTAACGGACCGCTTAATAGATGTCTAACAGAATACTACATTAACAAAAATTGAAATTTAGAGAACTGAAATAACAAAACTAAAAGTTAAAGGATTGAAATGACAAAAGCTAAAAGTTAAAGGGTTAGTTTTGCATTTTTACCTAAGATTTATTATGAAAGTATTGTGAAAATATTGTGACAGTATTTCTCAATTTTAATTTCTTATTCTTTATTTTATGTTTCCCTTATTTTATTTTATTTTTTTATCCATATTTCCTTCTTTTTTTTCCTTCTTTTTTTTTTCCCTCTTTTTTTCTCCTCCACACACGTACCCTTAATTTTTTTTTCTTTATTTCCTTCTTTCCTCTTTTTCCCTGCCACTTCCTCCACACACGTGCCCTTACGTTTTTTTTCTTTATTTCCTTATTTCAAAGTTAAATAATATTGTTAATTTGTTCTTCCTCTCCTGTATTTTGTCATATTTGGTTATGGCTAAAAGAGTTGAATATGGAAAAGCAATTTGCAAATCTGATTTTGGGGTTGGATTTGTGATGATAATAACATATTCAAATAATTGTTTGGATGAGTTGGAGAAATGTTACTCTCATATTGGCAGGTGTATGACAGAAGGGCTTGATGCCAAGATTAAAAAAAAAAAAAGAACTCGAGTTCTGTTGATTTAGACCTCAATTTCACTGAAATCGAGTTTTGTTTATTTAAAACTCGAGTTCTTTGAACTCAAGTTTTTAGGCAAAGAGCCCAGAAGAAAAACAGAGCAACTAAAGCCCTAGAAACTCGAGTTCTACATTTAGTACTCGTTTTCCCACAATTCGAGTTTTCAGGCAGAGAGCCCAGAAGAAAAACAGAGCAACTCAAGTTTTACACACTATAACTCAAGGCCTAGAAACTCAAGTTTTTTATTTTTTTTTTTCAATCTTGCAGAAACACCAAACATAGAAATAGAGTAACACCTGTGCAAAGCAGAAACAGAGCAAACAAGAGAATTTCTACATGGCAAAAAACAAAAATTTGATCAAAGAAGTAGACAAGAAAAAAAATTTAATCCAAAAAAGAAGAAAATTTCATTAATATATACATTTTGATTACAAGGCCATAATGACAAGACTTCTAGTGAAATATACACTTTAATTACAAGGTCAAATTAACATGATAGTTCCACACTAGATCTTGCTTCATGACTACACATTCCCTCCACAATCTAGCAATCTAGCTTCGTGATTACACATTCCTTTTAAGTTTGTCACTTTAAGTTGACTCATGTTATACAACTTGCCCCACCCTTTCCTGGTAAGATGTCTCTTCATTATGCAAGTTCTTTTAGTATTAAAGCTCTAGGATCTCAGAGTTCACAACATGTGAAATTCAGTCACCTAGAGTACTTGGCACAGAGTAGTTTGCCTCAAGTTAATAATGTTTCAAAATAATGTTGGATAGAATGACGAACATACAAGCAATATCCAACAAATGCCAATCCTTCATAATATAAACTTCTCTTGTAGTTTCCAATAGGTTCAAATATTATGATTAAGTAAAAAATTAAGCTTGTATTTTGATGATAAATCACAACCCAAAACCATGTTTTAGGGGGGGGGGGGGAGAATGGAAATAATTAACAACTAATTGAAAGACAAAATTAAACATTCATAATATCACAATCTAGAAACAGGTACATTGGATATAGAATACTTTGATTACAAGTGCATTCAGCGATAAACAAAATAATAATTGTGCTGATACAACACAGTAGTAAGTTCGAATACACAATAAAGAGAACCATAATTTACATCTACAATGCCATTCCAAAATCGAGTATCTGCATGCTTGACAAAAATTGAAATATTGTCGTTAGATACCAAAAGCCAAAACAAAGGTACTAATCTACGCAACTTGGCTATTTGATACAATCATGGCATTTTATATAAAAGCATCACTTACCTAGTTTGGATCATTACTGCTTGTCAAAGCCCCACGGGAAAGCGGACATCTTCTACGGTTATACCCTTGTTGATGACACAGTCCACAACTTTGCTTTTGTTGAATCTCCCTCAAGTCAGAAATGGCCTCTGGCTTCCTGGTTCTCATCGGACTCCATCCGTCTCATTCCGTAGCCTAGACTTCACAGGTCGACCTTTGGCCCGCAACAACTCTAGGTCAGGTGCCCACTTTTGACCGTTCACATCCCTCCACAATGACTCTGACTTTGGCACCACAAATGCATGTGCATAGGTGCAAATGGCGTTCTCCAAACTATAATATAGGTCAATATATCTAGTCACATTTTGCCCCAGGAATTGAAGAACTTTAATTGCATGTGAACAAGGGATCTTTCGATTTTGCCACTTTCCACAACCACATGTTCTGGCCAATATGTTTATTTCATGACTACGGTGTCCCCCTCCAGAGCTATAGATGTCGTATGAGGTAATTACTTGATATATACCATGCAAATTATTAAATTCCCTTACTTGGTGTCCTCTAGATTTTTCCAGATTTGCACAATAGATTGACATGGCATATTTACTCCACACCTTACCCTCAGAGAAATCATGAGTAATTTCTTTGTGTCGATCATGGAAATACGTGACAAGTTTGCTCTAAGTGAACTCAACCATTGCAACAATGGGCAAGCCACAAGCACCTTTGAGTACTCCACTGAAGCACTCTGTTGGTTGTCATAGCCCCATAACGGTATCCACCATCATGTAGCTGGGTCCACATGTCTAGATCCTCTTTCATTAGATATGTGTATGGCATATACGAGTCGGGTTCACTTTTTTGCCACCTGATTGTCAATTTTTTCCTAAGGGCCTGAATCTCGGCTTCCTTGATAGATTGCATGTACAACTCAAATTTAGCTTCCTGAGTAGCATACCTCGCTTTCAAGGCCAATGACTTTAAAGTGCCATCCTGAAAATGCGTGTTGAAGTTGCTAGCAACATGTCGAATGCAATATTTATGAAATACTCGTATTTTTCCATCATCATCTCTGGGTCAGTTTGCAATTGCATTTTGAATACCCTTATGTCAGTCAGAAATTACGTAGATGTCCTTATCTGTTATCACATCCCCCAGTGAAATCCTGAGGCATTTTAAAAACCACCCACAACTAGGCCCTGACTCTTTGTTCACAATGGCAAAGGCGAGAGAAAAAACCTTGTTGTTGGCATTAGTGGCCATTGCAATCAATAACACCTCTCGATATTTACCATACAAATGGGTCTTATCAATACTTATCACTGGCTTACAATGTCTAAATCCATCAATGCATGGAGCGAAAGCCCAAAATACGTAGCGCAATAGAGTATCATTGAACTAGCTCCTGGGTATGGTGTAATAGAAGTATCGGGTGCCCGAATCTTGATCTAAGTATGCCAACAACAACTTTCTCAACCTTTGGTAAGACTCTTCCCAATCCCCGAATATCTTTGCAATAGCCTTTTGTTTCGCATCCCATATCTTATAGTAAGAAAGCTTGTGACTATAATACTTCGCTTTAATGTGATTTTCTTGCAACGTTGGAACAAATTTAGCTGTAAGAAAATTAGAATCCATCATTCTACCATCTTTTGTCGTGGCAAGGGGTATACAACTGTGAGGACCCACATAAGATGTGACCATCCATAGTCCATTAAGTTTAGGCTTCACAACTGCTCCAACGTACCACTTGCATGACCCGTCCATGCATTTCATAGAGAGTTTACTTTTGGTTGACCTACTAGTCATAAAGTTTCTATTATGCTTTGTAGCATAAATTGTTAATGCACGCTTCTCCCTCTCTTTATTCGCAAAAATCAACCCTATACTAAAATTCATCTCCACCTTCTAAAAAGAAGCAAATGCTTGTTGAAGAACTTCAAGATCAACCATATTTTTCCAAGTATTTGCATAAAATGATGAGGCAAAAGGTTCATAAATAGGGGTCGCATTTGTAACATGCTGAACTCCAATAGTAGCGTCCACATCATCTTCATCACATTCAGCCATATCATCAACAAGAGGATTGGGAGTAATTTCATGGTCATTAACACCCTTGTCTAAGTCACCTCGCTCAATCCTCTCTTCATACTCATTTCTATCGTTAAGATCTTCACCATTAATGTCAGCATGATTAACACAATCTTCGTCTTCATCTTTAACTACTGGAAGTGTAGAGGGTTCACCTCGATGTGCACAAAATTGATCTTTATATCTATTGCTAGCTTCGCTCTCAATTGTTGTTAGTGTCTCATAAAAAGGGGGTGTATAGCCTCCCAATGTGGTGCATCAATCATCTGGGACTGCAAACTGTAGAGATGTAGTTGTTTGTAGAATCTCCTCCACGCCAACTTTTGCACGTGGCTCCAAAGTGACGTACAACTCAAAATTTGCTACTTGGGACATGTTCTGCATCCTATTAAACATGATCCTCACATGTTTGTCTTCTGTTATCATCATATATTTGTAATTAATGCGTTGATTGAGGACTTCATGTGAAGAACGGAAAGTAATATGTATGTCATGCAAAGCAGGGTTCACTTGCAGCTCTTCCATAATTTTTATCTTTAAATCATTCAGGGTCTTTAGCTTACGACGCAACATCATATAATAGCACTGGATAGCCAGATCTTGAAATGGGAATTCGTTAAAAGGGTTTGCATTGGTAAGGGCTCTACTGTAGTATATATTTATATGGATCATTGTCAACCTATTGATTATCAAGTGTAATTATGTTAGTGACAAATTTTTAACTCTCAATCAACATCAATCACAAAACTTTGCGTATGAAATGCAAACAATACTAAATTCAACCAAATTTGTATATACTCACCTTAGATCACATACAAAAATAGTCATTACCTATTTCATATTCTTTCAAAATTCCAAATCATTCTAGGGGCATGACTTGCAAAACCCATTCAAATAAGTTATGATGAACAAAAATATTATACCAACCCACTCATTATCCATTTCATCTCTGTTACAAATCTTAAACAAATATATCTTGAAATAATTTATGCTAAAAATACTACAAATACTATCTTAGGTATCAAACTCATAATCCATTTTATACCCATGATAAAAACCTAACAATACTAAATATTCCTAATAATTAATCACAATATTTATTACTAAATATTCCCAATAATTAATCACAATATTAATTTTTTTTAAACCTAGCAAATAATTAATCACTATATTTACACTAACAAAAAAAAAAAAACAAATATTCACAATATGTTGTAATAACATAATTAATCACAATATACTAAATATTCCCAATAATAAATCACAATTTAAAAAAAAAAAAAAACCTAGCAAATAAATTAATCACAATATTTACACTAACAAAAAAATAAACAAATATTCCCAATATGTTGTAATACATTAATCGAATTAGCCTTAGTACTAAATATTCTCAATAATTAATCACAATATTAATTTTTTTTTAAAACCTAGCAAATAATCACAATATTTACACTAACAAAAAAAATAAACAAATATTCCCAATATATAACATAACACAATAAATAAGTAACATAACTCAAGTACAAATTTACATAAAACATTACCTGTGAGAGAGTGTTGTGAAAGTGGATTAACTTTTGTTGAGAAGATTGTTGTGTGAGGAGAGTTGTGAGGGAGTGTGAGGAAAGTTGAGGCCTGAGTGTGTGAGTTCTGAGTGAGAGGGACAGGTAAGGGGGGAAAAAGGCCCTGCTGGGATCCATATGCTACACGTGGGGGGCTAGGCACCATTCATGGAAATCGAGTTCTTTAGACTCGATTGGATTTTTTTTCAAAATAACACTGAATCTCAAACAATTTTGTTAGTTAGCAAGTTTTCAAAACAATTTAGCAAACTAACATCTCGAGTGGCAGGGAGTCGATTTAGCACAGCTAAATCGAGTGTGAGGAACTCAAGTTCCATGGAACTTGAGTCTTCAAGACTCGATTTCCTTGAGATATCCACTAGAACGTCATCAAACCAAAGACCTAGCATATCATCATCATCAAACCCTAGACCCATAGAAGAAAATGAAGGAATTAGAAGAAAACCTTCGCCTGGAGCTTCGTCGCCATCGCTGCCTGGGTTCAGTCTGAGGCGAATGGTTTTCTTCATGTTTACTCTGGTTGGTTTTTCTTTTTCATTTGGTCTGGGTTTCTTCTTCGTATGGTCTCTTTATGGAAATCGAGTCTATAATGCTCGAGTTTCATGCATAGAACTCGAGTCAGTAATGCTCGATTTAGCGCAGCAAAATCGAGTTCCTTGCACTCGAGATCTTAGTTTGCTAAATGGTTTTGAAAATGTGCTAACTAAAGAAATTCTTTGAGTTTTAGTGTTATTTTGAAAAAATCCCGACTTGATTTCCATTAAAAAAATTGAGTCTAAAGGACTCGAGTTCAGTATGCATGTGGCCAAAAAGCAAACTCGAGTCCTTTAGATTCGATTTCAGTAAACCAGAAATCGAGTTTTTAGGACTTGATTTGCATGCCTACGTGGACGGTTTGTCCACTTCAGTTGCTACCACGATGGGAAAATTGAGTAAGTTATACTAGATTTATAACTCTAAAATTGGGCAAAATTTGCCAAATAGTATACTTTTGGAAAAATTTTAGGCGGATGGCATGTGTTCAAAGTTTATTAGTTAGTTGGACCCTTTTCTAGAAATCGAGTACAGCAAAATCGACTTCTAGCCAAAATCGAGTTTAATATATTCGGCTTCCTACCGAAAATTAGCTCTGAGGTGGATAAAAAAGGAAGTGGAGAATAGTAAACTCGATTTTGGCTGGAATTTTGGTTGGAAGTCGATTTTGCTGAACTCGATTTCCAAAAAAGAGTCCAACTAACTAATAAACTTTGAACGCATGCCATCTGTCTAAAATTTTCCCAGGTTGGCAAATTTTGCCCTAAAATCGAGTCTATTGGTCTTGAGTTGTTAGATACCAAAATAATTTCAAAAGTGTGCTAATTAACAAAATAGTTTGGCTTTTAATGTTACTAGTTGCTAACCCGTGCTATGCACGGGAAAGTTTGGCAATTTTATTTTAATATATTACACATATTTGTTTTCTTTATTAAGTACTAATAAATAAATAAATGTCAATTAATTTCATGTTAACATGATATAATATTATATATGTTATCTCTAGAGTATATATGAACAAATAAATCAAGGTTAATAGTAACTTGAGAGTTATTTCATAGGTTCATATAACAATTTCCACATTAATTTGCAATAATATAACAACAAAAAATCACATACAAATAAATACAAAAATAATTTGTTTATGCTTAAATGCTTCCACTTCTCATGGATGTAAATATATCTTAATTACTGTATACGGTCGTATCTCTATGAGTCTATATTGCTGTACATTCTGCAGAGGGATTGTATTTTTGTATGATGTAGTCTCATTTTTCACCTAAAGACAAAGTTAAACATGGCCCCAAAGAGCAACAACAAAGTTGTTTTCAGGCTCTTAGCAGTGTTCTTTCTTTTCTATGGTAGCCTAGATACTCCCAAAAGTGCAGCTTATATGCCTTGAAAAAGGAAATAAATTATTAACTTCCTTGACAATAACAAACAATAACAAAGACCTCCCTATGAAAATGTCCACTTAACAAAATAATAATCATATTCTTTGGTTTCACTAATCTGTAGTTGAAGAAAAGTGAGGTTTCAATATTAGAGAAAATACATTTTCCACCAGTTTCTTCCTTCACCCTTTTAACAAAATTCTCCATCTTGTAATTAATGCAAACATTAGCTCCACGATCCTTGTAAACAGCTAATTTTTCATCATTCCCTGCCAAACACAATCTAAAATATATTATACATGGAAACTAAACTTATGCATGCATTAGAAGAAAAGTGACATTGGACTATCAACAACAATATTGAATTGCAAATGTACCAATACCCATGAAAATGAAGTTTTAATATTCATCAATTATGCATTGGAGGTACCATATATCATACATAGTTGTTAATACTATCATGAATCACATATATTGTCTAACTTCTCTTATCATAGATATTTCAAATTTTGTGGGGAAAAATTAAAAGAGAAAATGTGTTTTTATTTATTTAGAAAGAGCTACAACGGCAACCTTCTTGACTGGACCATGTTGTCCTTTATTTTATGGTTGTAGTAAAAAACATGACTTAACATACAAAGAAAACAGAAACTTGGAAAGAGAACAACTTTTTGACAAAATAGTATTAAAATTACTACAACTCGAATCCACCCAAAAATAACACCCATGACAAACTAAACACTTTACAATTGAACAAATACAGGATAGCCTCCTCTAATAATACTTTGCCACTAAACACCCTTGCATTTTTCTAAATCCAAATATATATATAGGCAGGCCAAGCCAACTTGAATAATGAGGAATTACATTTAGGATGTAACCAACAGAGATTTGAGGACTAATTTGTACATGAGTTTTGACATCTAACATGATTTATATCTATTTATAAACCAATAACCCATAGATTTGAAAAAAAAAATCTTAAAAATTATTAATTTAAAGAAAATTTCTAAAATTAGAATGTAGCATAAAACTAAGAATTCACAATCCAAACATAAATCAAAAGGTGTGGGAATGAACACATTAGATAGTCCAAATAATTATATTTCCAGTATTCAAAACCAAGACAACATATCCCAAGTCTGCATAATGCAAAAATGCACACCTTAGATACAATGTCTAAGATATTTATGATTATTGTGATAAATAAAAGTAAATAAACATAAATACAAAACATAGTGGATCATCATCAAATAGTTTATGACAGTTCATCTATACTATAATCTCAACACCTGTATAGGCTTGTAAACTAACATAAGTGCAAAAATGTCCAGTAAAACTAGTTGCTCTTAGAGGCCTTTTGTCGAACACCTAGCATATATAACCAAGAAATAGAACTTGGTTAATCTAGAGGCGTTGTAATATAGGGAAGCAATATTTCCAGTACCTAAAGAATATTTAGAATAATGGAATCTACAAATTAGAAACATATTGATACCTCCTATTAAAAGCAATAAGATGTTCATCTTCACTATTTACATCAACAGAAGAATTGCTAAGCATGAAAAGCCATAAAATGTTGGCTTCAAAAAGATTTATATGCTTATATAACAGTGATGGTGAACAACAGAAAAGACTAACTGTTATAATAGTGCTTTTTTTTGCTTTGCTTCTGCTTCTCTATTTCATCAATAGACATGATCTCTATTTCAAGTAATTCAGCCTCAACATTACAAGTGAAGGCTGTGGCCAACCTTAGGAGTATATTTCTGCAGGGAGTAAGGGAATCAATTAAGATAGCCCATTCAGTTGCACACTCTATTGTCTCTACATCTTTGTACTACATCAGCCCCTCTAATTCAGAAAGCCTGAAATTGTCTTTCAAAATTATATATCAAATGGCTAGGACCAAGTCCAAGTTCAATGTGAATCCCACAACCAATACTCAAGCAAATCAGTAAAAATCTCCAAGGTATGACCTTACATTCACATACCCACAGTTCATTTCCAAATTTACGCTCAAGAACACCAAGCCACCTCTAAATTAGGCCCAAATTCATTCTCAATGAAATTTTTTAAATTTGCAAAGAAATTCCCAAACTCTAATGTCAATGCACAAACCCACCATAAATGAATCATAAAAAAATCATACCTATTTCTTAGTTTTCCCTAAACTTTCAAATACACTTGACATCCCTAATGGAACCCAATAAAAATTATTATCTAAAACTTCCTTTCGAATTTTGAATTTATCTATAAATCAAAGGCTCACAAATCAATGCCTACACAGAAACCTTCAAAAAAAAAATTCAAATTTACTAAGGGAAGGAAACCACATTAAAATTGCAATAATATAACAGCAAAAACCACTATCAGAAATTGAATTGGGAAGTTTTAAGGCAACACCCACTTGGATGTGCGGAAACTGGAGAGGGACTTTCCCATTGATCCAGGATGGTTTGTTCTTGAAGAGGCATCGTGAGGCAGCCTAGAGAGAAAAAGGCTTTTAGAAAAGAGTGAGAGAGTACCTATCAAAAAAAAAAAAAGAGTGAGAGAGAGAAATGGAGAGAGGAACGTATAGAGAGAAAAAGATATATGTAAACTGTTAGATTTTTTATACATACATACATATATATGGTTAACGTATATAGTGTTGTGGGCTTTAGGCCCAGTTAGGTTACTTGTATAGCACACATATATACTTGTACTCACACATATGCCTCCTATATATAAAGGCACCTATGTACATTCTTTTATTATGAAATACAATACAATCACATTCAGTATTTCTAATATGGTATCAGAGCCACTGCTCTGACCTTTTCTTAGCAGTCTTATCTTTATTGGTGTTACTCCACTCTCAACATCGCTTTCGCCATCACAACAGTCGCCGCAGCCTTTCGCTGTTGAACCCCCTACGTCTTCCAAACGTTGTCTTCGGGTTCCGGACCTGCAGCCGCTATCGTTGAGAAGTCTAACACCGCACAAGATCACTGCATGTGTCATCCCGCCTCAAATATTGCTCCGATCATAATTCTGGAGGTATCACTGAGATCGTCTTGGAACGATCTACCTGTTGGTGAAAGCCTCGCAGTCATCGGAGTGCCCATGCGCCCTCATGCGCCGCCTGAAGCTTCTACGACTGCGCCCTACGTGCCACACGCGCCACACGTGCTGTCCTTAGTTCAGGCTAACGTCACTCGTGACGTCATCAGTGTCACGTCAGCCCTAGCTTACGTCAGCATCCAGTTACCTGCTGACGTCATCTACGATGACCGTTGACCGTTGACTTTGATCGTTGACTTTTGAGAGTTGACTTTTTCTGTCCAGGTGCTTTTTACCCAGTTTTTCGCGTAGATTTCATTTTTGCAGTCTGTTTTTGCATATTTTGCTTCTAAATGAAGAATAAGGACAAGTCTTCTTCTTATTGCAACAATCGTCGCTGCCAATCCATCAAATGGTTTTGCAATTTTTGCAAATGTTTTGGCCACAATATTGAGACTTGCTATCATCGCAACAAATCAGCTATGTCCATATCTGCTGCTACTGTTGCTAACACTGAGAGTGTCCAACCAATGGCTCCTATCTCTACACAGTCTAGGTCTTCTGGATCCACTTTCTCCATTTTCAGAGATGACCTTATTAATATTATCGCCAATGTCATTCGTATGATTGGTAATGCATCTTATTCCTCTTCTCTCTCAACTTTATGTGGTATGTCTCTTACCTCTTGGCTTATGGATTCTGCTTGTTGCAATCACATGACACCTCACTCGTCCTTATTTTCTGACTTCACACCTGCACCGCACCCTTTTACTATTCGCACAACAAATGGTTCCACAATGTCTAGTCATAATATAGGTTCAGTCTCAACCTCCAACCTCTCGGTTCCTAGAGTCTTTAATGTTCCTGACCTTTCTTATAATTTATTTTCTGTGGGACAATTAGCTGAGTTGGGTTATCGCATTACCTTTGATTATTCTGGGTGCATTGTGCAAGATCCTAGGACGGGACAGGAGCTTGGGACCGGTCCCAGAGTTGGGCGTATGTTTCCCATGGACAACCTTCATCTTCCACTTGTTTCTCCTGTTTTTGTTGCTGCAGCTGCTGTAATTTCTTCCACTCCTTCCCTTGCACTTTGGCACGCTCGACTTAGTCACGCATCTTCCTTTCGGGTACAACAATTGGCTTCTAGAGGTTTGTTAGGTTCAGTGTCTATAGAAAATTTTGATTGTGTTTCATGTCAGTTAGGAAAACAACCAGCTTTGCCTTTCAATACTAGTGAATCCATATCCACTGATATCTTTGACTTTATTCATTTTGATGTTTGGGGGCCTTCCTCTGTCTCTAGTATTGGTGGGTCTAGATATTTTGTTGTCTTTGTTGATGACTACTCTCGCTATAGCTGGATTTTTAATATGAAACATCGTTCTGAATTATTGGAAATATATTCTAATTTTGCAAAAATGGTTGAAACTTAGTTTTCCAAACGCATCAAAATTTTTCGATCTGATAATGCTCTTGAATACACTCAATATGCTTTCTAAGTTGTTTTGCATTCCTATGGCACTGTTCATCAACTAACTTGTCCAGGTACCTCTCAGCAAAATGGTAGAGCCGAACGAAAACTTCGTCATATTTTTGACACTGTTCGTGCTCTCCTTCTCTCTGCTAAAGTTCCTGCTCCTTTTTGGGGTGGAGTTGCTCTTCATGCTGTTTATACTATTAATCGCATTCCGAGTCCTGTTATCCAAAATCAAACTCCATATGAGCGCCTTTTTGGGTCACCTCCAGACTATCACCACCTTCGCTCCTTCGGTTCTGCTTGTTTCGTTCTTCTTCAGCCATATGAGCATAACAAACTTGAGCCTCGGTCAAGGCTTTGTTGTTTTCTTGGCTATGGCGAAACTCAAAAGGGGTATAGGTGTTATGATCCTGTCTTTCATCGTCTTCGTATCTCTCGTAATGTTGTCTTTTGGGAACATCGCCTCTTTGTCGAGCTCTCTCATTTCGGTGCTTCCTTATCTTCCTCCTTTGTCTTAGATCTTTTTCCAGCTGAGGCATATATTCCTTCTGTAGCTGCTCCTGATCCTCTTGTAGTTGCTCCTGATTCTGTTGCTGTAGACTTCTATGTCCAACCACCAGATATCACTGATCCCTTTCCTAGTTCACCTTTTAATGAACAGGTGGAAGATGAACAGGTTGAAGACGAGCTACCCAACCCCAATCCTGAGCTTGGATCTCCTGTTCCTACTTCGCCTGAAGATCTTGCACAAGACATTCCACCTCGTCACTCAACTCGAGTAAGATCTATTCCTGCACATTTACTTGACTATTATTATTACACTGCTCTTGCTACACTACACGAGCCTCACACCTATCGTGAGGCTTCCACTGACCCTTTATGGCAGATTGCAATGAAAGAGAAACTTGATGCATTATCTAAAAACTATACTTGGGATTTGGTAACACTTCCTCTTGGAAAATCTGTGGTTGGTTGTAAGTGGATTTACAAGATTAAGACTCGCTCTGATAGGTCCATTGAGCGCTACAAAGCTCGTCTTGTTGCAAAAGGTTTTACACAAGAGTATGGGATTGATTATGAAGAGACCTTTGCTCCGGTTGCTCGTATCTCATCTGTTCGTGCCCTCTTAGTTGTTGCTGCTGCCAGTAAATGAGACCTTTTTCAGATGGATGTCAAAAATGCATTCCTTACTGGGGATTTAAGTGAAGAAGTGTATATGCAACCTCCTCCTGGTCTCTCTGTTGATTCAAACAAGGTTTGTCACCTTCGACGTGCACTTTATGGCCTTAAACAAGCTCCACGAGCTTGGTTTGCCAAATTCAGCTCTACCATCTCTTACTTGGGTTACATGGCCAGTCACTATGATTCTGCTTTATTTCTTCGTCGCACTGACAAAGGCACTATTTTACTTCTCTTATATGTGGATGATATGATCATAACTAGTGATGACCTCAGTGGCATTCAAGAACTCAAGGCTTTTCTCAGTCAGCAGTTTGAAATGAAAGATCTTGGACATCTCAGCTACTTCTTGGGTCTTGAAATCACTCATTCTACAGATGGACTTTATATTACTCAAGCCAAGTATGCCTCTGAACTCTTGTCTCGCGTTGGACTCACTGATAGCAAGACTGTTGACACTCCAATTGAACTTAATGCGCATCTGACTCCCTCAGGGAGGAAACCATTGTCTAATCTATCTCTTTACAGACGCTTGGTTGGCAGCTTGGTTTATCTCACTGTCACTTGTCCAGACATTTCCTATGCTGTTCACCAAGTGAGCCAGTATCTGTCTACTCCACGATCAACTCACTATGCTGCTGTTCTGCGCATTCTTCGATACCTAAAGGGCACTCTCTTCCATGGTCTTTTCTACTCTGCTTAGTCTCCTCTTACTCACCATGCATTTTCTGATGCTGATTGGGCAGGAGACCCCACTAATCGCAGGTCCACCACTGGTTATTGCTTTCTTCTTGGTTCTTCTCTGATTTCTTGGCGAAGTAAGAAACAAACTCATGTGGCCTGCTCCAGCACTAAAGCAGAATATCGTGCCCTTGCTGATACCACATCTGAGCTCCTTTGGCTACGCTGACTTCTCAAAGACTTAGGTGTGTCTACATCCTCTGCTACTCCTCTTTATTGTGACAACCAGAGTGCTATTCATATTGCTCACAATGATGTCTTCCATGAATGGACTAAACACATCGAGATCGATTGTCATTTTATCCATTTTCATCTTGTCCATGGTGCTCTCAAGCTGATCTCAGTCTCCTCTAAAGATCAACTTGCAGATATCCTTCGTACTTTAGTTGACAACCTCAAGTTGGTCTCACATCCACCTTGAGTTTGAGGGGGGCTGTTAACGTATATAGTGTTGTGGGCTTTAGGCCTAGTTAGGTTACTTGTATAGTACACATATATACTTGTACTGCACACATATGCCTCCTATATATAAAGGCACCTATGTACATTCTTTTATTATGAAATACAATACAATCACATTCAGTATTTCTAACATATATATATATATATATATATGGTTGGTGGCAATTATTTTTAAAAGAGAACATAATAGCTTGACAGGTTAGTTGAATATAGGATAAGAATTAATTGAATGCAAATATTTGTTTCTTTGAAGAGAAAGCTGGCTAAAATATGCAAATCAAAGCCAATTCAAACACAAATACACTAAAGGCCAATTTGGATTGAGGGGAGAAGGAGGGGGATGGAGGGGAGTAGAGTAGAGTAAAGTTGGTTTGGTTAAAATTAAGCTAATTTTGGGCCAAATTTACTCGACTTTACTCCCTCTCTTTCCCCCTCAATCCAAACGGACCATAATGGACAAAATCTAATACAAAGTATGAGATAAACAAAGAGAAAATCAAGTTGTCCTTACCTTTCAGTTTGTTCCTCAACTCTTCTTGTAAATTTTCCAAGTGTGTTGCTTGGCAAAGAACTAAGCAAATCTGTATTTCAACAAAATGATAGGGTTAGAAGGTTTTTCAAATTATAGGAGAGAAAGATGAAAGACTACAAAAGAAAGGTTTGATCCATCAAAAATAAACATAAATTATGTTAACTTGTGAAACAAAAGAGACGTTGGAATTTCAAGTGCATTCTCAAAGAAAAAATGTTGCAAGGATCTTAGTTAAATACTAAGTTTTGAACTTTACTCTAACTATTAAAATCAAGAGTTAAAATCCCTAATATTACCCAAACCAAAATATAGAGATGATAATTTGAGACCAAATCATCCAAAGAAATAGAATAAACCCATCTATCCTTCAATAGGGATCAAAGGAAAACCCTAGACAATTCAGCAAGAGTGGAAAATTTTAAATATAGAAATTCAAATAAGAAAAGTATAGTTGAGAAGTTACAGGAATTGAAAATAGTGGGTGAAGTGGGAAAAAGTGTGCTTACCTTCTAGATATACTATTGCAGAAAAGGGATAGGGGCAGGAAAAACGAACAGAGCAGCAAGGATTGAGGCAAAGTATGGATAGAGCAGATGGTAATTAGAAGGGAAGGGATAGGGCAGAGAACGAACAATGTAGTTGGTAGTTAGAATGAATGAATATTGAGAGGGAGAGTTCCACCACTAAAATACAATTTTTTGGCTCATTGGAATTCAGCCGGATATGCCAATGAGCTTAAGGAACAAAACAATACTTATTAGAATAATATTGTACCTATTCTGTATAAAAGAAGTACATGAATAGAGCGTCTTTGCAGTTTTTTTATTACATGCAAACCTGCAAACTTAATAGCGGCCACTCATTTTTCAGTTGTGTTAATACAATTCACACACCAGCAACTGTAAAACTACAATAACAAAACACATGGTCCGCAATTGTCTACCATTAAAACAAAGTTTAAAGTACCTAACCCCATTAATTATGCAGATAGAGTGGAAGGCAATAAAAACTTTTAATAGAAAATATGAAAGAAAAGCCAAAAGGCAATAACAAAAACTTATTCTAAAAGACAACCAAGTAATAGCATTAAAAAGAGGACTGACCCGTATTAGACTCCATACCACACACTTGCCTTGACAAACAAACATTTACCACCTCCAAGACTTTTACCAAATTAAACAAAAATGAAACACAGCTTCCCCCATAAATCTAAGTTGCATTTGTTTCCATTCGAGTTTCACTGATTGTTTGCAAATTAATTGTGGCTGTAGGGAATATTTTTTCTATTAATGAAGCAATCCTATCTAGTAAGTTCTCTGCCTATCTTCCTTTTGAATATAAATATATTCCTTTCTCAAAAGATAGATTTGTGTTAATTCTCACAATTAGTCTTAAAACATATCCACTTAAAGCAAAGTAGCCACAAAAGGTAAAAAGTTAATGCTCTTGGGACTTGGGAATATGGATATTAGTATTACACATTTGTGGTGCATGATTAGAATACAAATTGATTACAAAGTATCATGACTTGAATACACATCTTATTCAGTCATGAGGCCATATTTAAGGTAAGACATTATTTTATTTCTATAATACCAAGATTGTACCATACGTAATTAATTGGCAATAAAAATGAACTCAAAAAAATATGACCTATACCCTCTGAATTCATCATCTTATTCTTTCATTCTTCAACAGGATAAAAAAATTGAAGAAATTGAAAAGCCTTCCCTCCACAGAGATTCACGTTACTACTTCTATGGGATTTGGATTAAGGGAAAACTCTCAATTTACTTTTTCCTTCCAACTTGATTTATATTGTTTATAACTTTGTCTAGAATAATCTCCTGCTCTATTTCGACATTCAAATTGTCCAAAAGAGACTGAGACTCGAAGTTCTTTAAATCCGTTCCCCTGTGTTTTAACCCAGACAACATAGATAGATAAACATGAACAAATTTAACCCAAATAACTTAATCATAACCAAATATAACATAAAGACCTAAACTGAAACCAATCCAAACAAATATAAAAAAATTGATCCTATTTAATGCACAAACTGAAAAGCTAATAGAAAAACATAACTTCAAGTTAAAGACCTAAATCAAAACCACTCCAAATAAGATATCAGTTTTTGATCATATTTAATGAACAAACTGGAAAAAAGAAACACATATTGGTATTGGTTCTGGCATGATGATGGCAGGAGGAAATTCATTTAAAAATAAACACCTTATACTGACTTTGTTATCTAGTTTTTTTGTTTTGTAGTCAGGCAGTAACAAACAAAAAGGAAATTCATTTAAAAATAAATGCAATAGAAGATAAAGTGGCAATCACAACTTTGCATCAATCTAACATGAGATCAAAACATGCATGAAAGGAAATAAAAATAATACATGAAGGAAAAATAATTATAGTTTCTATTATATGACAAATTGACAATCGTAATCAAAATCAATTCAATTGAGTACCAAAACTTAAGCCTAAATCAAATCAAACTTTTAAAGCAATATTTACTTAAATAATACCTATAAAGGTTTTAGGTAGCCTGACCCAAGATGTCAGATTGCTCTCTTTCCAACTCTTTTCACATGCCCTTAGCAACGATCTCTTCAAATAGCAAATGTTAAAGAAACAAAAAATAGAGACTACATCAATGGAGGTACAGTCTGATTGGGGCAGAGGGTGGATGTATTATGGCGTAGTTTAACACAAACAATCAAAACAGAACCACTTATAACTCAAATACCATAATAAGAACCAAATATAACATAAGGACCCAAACAAAACCAAACCAATCCAAACAAAATATCAAAACCTACTCATAATTAATAAACAAACTTAAATGCGAAGATAAAATCTTACCAGTAGTGGTTCCAGCCTCTCTCTATCTTCCCCTGCGTGAATAGGGAAAAGAAGGAGGTTGGGGGGAGGGGGGGAAGAACCCTAGAAACGTAATTGAATAGGAAAAAAAAAAGGGAAAAAAAAAATCAACACCTTAGCGACCCTCTGATCTCTCTATTTGCACCTTGTGGAGTTTCTGTATAGTGGTTTTGGTCGTCTAATAGGGGCGTTAGGGCGGTATTATCTCTTCAGTATTTTATTTTTTTAAATAACCTTACCTATAATGGCTCCAGCAGTATGACGGTTGGGGAAAGCCAGTTTTTCGGTGGCTGCAGACAAACGGCGATGCCGGCGGCAACGCCCTGAGATGTCTCTCCTTTTACAAACCCTCAAACTCTCTGTATCTCAAGTACCCTAGAAAATTAAGTAAGGGGAACTGCCGGTTATGAATTCAAAAACATAGAAATATTGAAGATTTAAGATTTTAATTCGAATAGGAAAAACAATGGTGAGGAGTTTCAATCTTTCAAACTACAAAAACAGTATTTGAAGAGGAAGGGAGTACGCTAACCTTCGGTACAAAAAAACAGAGACCATACCGATGGAGGGTACGGTGGTTTGATGGTGGCAAAGCCTGACTTTCTTCTCAGATTTTTCTCTGTCCACCATCTATGACAGACCGAAGTTCTTTCTCTTTCTCGTTTTTATAAGACTCTCCCAAAACGTTGCACCGTGCGAGTCTTTTAAAGGAAAATTTGTAAACGTGGCAGCATTTTAGGTAGCCATTTTTTCTTACATGGCTGCACCTCCTAAAGGATTTCGCTCTTAGAGCATTCACAGCAATGGAGGCATATTGCTATATTGCTAAAATTTAACTCCACAAATACAAAAATCTTGCTGCAGCAGTGGAGCTAAATCTAAAAATTTTAGCTCCATTGCTACAGTGCACATCTATTTATAGATGTGCACTGTTCATGAGAGCTAAAAAAAAAAAAAATATATATATATATATATATATTTTAATCCCTACCCGATTAAAATATTACATCTCTCTCTCAACTCTCTCAGCTCTCTCTCAACTTTGATCATCTCACCTCTCTCTCTCTCAACTCTCTCACTGCTGCCAGCCCACCCCCACACTGCCGACCCACGCCATCGGCTCACGCTGCAGGCCCACACCGTCGATCCACACCACCAACTCGTCGATCCACGCTGCCAACCCATTTATCCACGCCATCGAACCACACCGCCAACCCGTCGATCCACACTGCCAACCCGTCGATCCACCAGCTCACGATGTTTGATTTTTTTTTTTCTTTTGTGGGTTTGATGGCTGTGATGGTGGCGATGGTGGTTGTTGTGGCTATGGTTTGGTGGTACGGTGTTTGATTTTTTTTTTTCCTGTGGGTTTGGTGGCGATGGTGGTGGATTGGTGACTATGATGATGGT
Organism: Quercus glauca; assembly: GCA_023736055.1. Lineage (NCBI taxonomy): Eukaryota > Viridiplantae > Streptophyta > Magnoliopsida > Fagales > Fagaceae > Quercus > Quercus glauca. Next base: position 41,226,860 of record CM043322.1, on the reverse strand, counting down.
TTGGTTTTTTATTTTGTTTGTGGGTTTGGTTGTGCCTGTGTTGGTGGTGGTGGTGGTAGTGGTGATTGTGGCTGTAGCTGACGGTAGAGGTGGTTGTGGTCGGTGTTGGGATGTTTTTTGAGTTGTGGGATATATTATTTTATTGTAGGGGTATATTATTCTATTGTGATGTTTATATTATTTTATTACGTTGATAGTTAAAATAGATTTACTGCTATAACATGTGTATAGGTATAATAGATAAAGTAACTTTGAGTGGAGCTAAAAAGCTAATAAATTTTTAGCTCCACCGGTGAATGCTCTTATATATAATAAATATTAGATTGGATTTTCCAAAAAAACCCGTAAGGTCATAAGTAACAGCACTGCTTCACCGCCGGGAAGGGTAAACGCATATGAATCACGATATTGATATCTACTAGCTACCTGTGGCAACCGGCAAAGGCAAACGCCGCCGAAGTGTGCCTTCCATAAAAAAGTCGGCAATGGCTTCTTCTTCTTCTTCCCAGTACCAAATGAAAATCATGGCGGAGTATGCCAAGTCGGAGCGGTCGTCTTGCAAGAAGTGCACGAAACAGATCGCCAAGAAGTCTCTCAGAGTGGGAATGGTGAGCCGAGACGCGCGAGGCTTCGACATCACCAAATGGCACCATTTGGAATGTTTCCCACTTGGCTCAGCCCAACCCTCACCGTCTCTTTCGCTCCACTCCATCAAGGGCTTCGATTCACTGCAGAGTAGTGATCAGGAAGCACTCAAGAAACTGTTGGTAAGTCTGTAGAAGATGGAAAGGTGTAATAGAACACACACGAAATAAATAAATATAAATATTCTTCACCATTCTACTTAATACCAATTTTTTTTTTCATTAACAGGTTCGCAAAAGAGACGAGGATGAAGTGGTAGAATCGGGGAATTCGAAAAAAGCCAAGGTTAGCCAAATCTGTTTCATTCTCTCAACTGGTTTTATGATAATAATATAATTTAGTAATTAATAGGTTCTTTAAGAAATTGAGCGTTTCAGGATTGTGCAGCAATCCTATCAAGTATTGATTGCTGGTATGGGACATGGGTAAAGATACAATACTTTTTATTTTATTTTATTTTTTTTAAATTGACGTCTAATAGTTGAACCAAGGAACTTTAAACAACTATTCTAGCGTGCAGTTTTCATAATTATTGAAGTAATTTAGGTTCCAAACATTAGAATGTGCCCAAGCCCGATGATCCTAGAATAAATTTGTTTTGATATTTCTCAACATTATTTAGTTTCATAAGAATATGATCATGCTATCAATGTGTATTCAAGTTGAAAGTGTGGATTGAAATGAGGTCACCTGTGCATTTATCTGTATTGTTGTAACCCATGCACAACAATGCATTTTATATACATCTCATGAGTACATTAATAACAATTTTGACATGGATCTTGATGGTCTATGGAATAAGTTCAGTGCACCATTTACAATTCTACTACAGCCATTCCATATTTTCTTCTGGTGGGTGTGGGTGTGATTCTACCCATGAAAGCTGTTGCTTGCTGGGTCATACGTATTGCACTTAATTCCTGGCGAATGTGACCACATGTAAAAAGCATTTAATCACATAGGTTGTTGCTGTAACTTTAGGTGGATTATTGACAATTATGGATCATTTCTTTTAGTACAGTTCATCTTGTACACTGTTTCTCTACCTTCTTTAATTACCTTTTAATTGTTTGGTTGTAACTGAATTTGTTGATCTTTACTTTTCACACAATTTCTTGTAGTTATCAACATCTCATGGGGAGCCCAACCTAGAAGTAGCCTTCTCACTTTCTGACATCAAGGACAAGTACAAAGTATGATTCATTCCCATTGTTGCTTTTTCTCTGTCTAACAATTCAATGGTTTTTGCACATCTATTGTTGGTCATAGTAGATATTGATCGTAATACTGATCTATATTTGAAAACTATGTAGCATCATACTAATCGCCTTTTTCTTGCATACTTTTGTTGCGTTCTACCAAGTTTTCTTGTGTTAAAAATTTTTCCTGACTCAGGATGCTACACTTCAACCTAAATGGAATGCGTTCAAGACAATAATATTTCTTGAACAGGTGAGAATATAGTATTATATATAAGTTTTTTTAGGTTGCTTGTTTGGTCTCAGATACAGAATATGCAGTACAATATTATTATTAAATATATTTTTTATTTATGATTAAAAATCTGCACTAAGTTTCTACAATCTGCTGTTTTCTCATTAGACGAAACTTTTCTCCAATGAATAAATATGACGCCAAAATTGTATTTTTTACTTTTCAAAATTCTATTGGACATATTCAGCCTAAACGCTAAAGATTGCCCAAACAACACTGGTTCCTGCATTTTTTACTGTTTACTGACATGTATTTATTTTACAGCTGTTATTGGCAATTTGATTGCTTATCAAGGGGAAAAAATTGCTTTGTTACACATACTTACAAGTTTTAAGTTGCACTTGTGAACTTGTGCCCGCTAATATATTTGGTCTACAGGTCATCAAATAACAATGCGTAGCAGAAAAAGCTTTAAGTTTTTATTCTTCACATTCCTAGGTCGTCCACTCTCTCCACGGTTTCTCAGATGGATTTCCTAGATACTCTACTTTTTGTGCCATTAATTATACGGCTGGTTTCGTTGTATTTTATTTTCTAGTCATGTTTTGCTTTGCTGCTTTTCTTTGATTTGTACACTCCCTGTTACACTGTTTGTTTTTTAATAAATTACATTACCTATAAAAAAAAGTTTTTATTCTTCACAAGGTCTATATGATTCACTTTTTGCAGGATGATGGTCTTCTCAATTCAAATAAAATTGCAGCATTTGATTTTGATGGATGTCTGGTAAAAACATCTGTAAAGAGGTATGGCTTTATCTTATGTTTGAGCAATTTAAATTTTTTATAAAAATCATTTATTATGATTTTTTTTATAAATTTATTTCTGAGTTATTACTTATTAAAAAAATATTTCTTTTACACTTTCCGTTTGTTTCGATGGAAAACCTTATGTAAAGATAGTTTTCTGTGTTTTTTCGGTATTTGGTAACATAAAAAAATAGGTCAATGGAAAAATCTATTAAAAATAAGGCTTATTTTTAGAGGTTTTTTCCGCTAAATTTTTTTTTTTTTTTGGGAAAACAATCTCTCTCTCTCTCTCTCTCTCTCTCTGTCTGTCTGTCTGTCTTCGTTTGTAAGGCCTCTTTAGATGGTATCTAATGAGGTTTCCAATCCAATTATCATTGTGTTCCATTTTCGCAAAGCTCTTCAATACCTTGTGTAGTAACAGGTTCAACAACTAAATCAACAAGGTTATTAGGCCAGTCTAGATGGTTTCTACAACTACCGAGGAAGTGACATCCCATAGGGCTATTGCGTTAAAAAACTATTTCAACCTATGGTGCTACGTTAGATGGAGGACAACAATTTTTTTTTTTTTTTTTTTTTTTTTTTTTTGCCTACTTGGATTACCTTTGGCTACCAGACATATAATTATAAAAAATTATACAAAATTTTTATAATTTTTTGTAATGTTTATGTGCTATATATATATATATATATTGATAATTCAAGAGTTACAATAGGAAGATGATTGAATTATGGATGTCTTCGTTAGAAACACTAGGAGGTGTTATTCAATTGAACTACAACACTCTTGGTTATGTACTATTTAATTTTGATTATGTAATTATTTTACACAATATACATGTTATACATGTTTTGAATTATGCAAGAAATGTTAGTGATTTTTTGTGCATACTAAATGCCAAAAAACGTTTTTAGCTCATTTTCAAGGTCAATACCAAACACAGAAAAATGAGATGGTTTTTCAGAAAATGACCAATTTTCTTTTTTTGATAGATAATAAGAGTTTTATCGATGAAAAGGAACAATGTGTTTACGATTGTAAACTCATTGCTCTTGAAACAAATACAAACAAATCATAAGGAAAGTCTAATAGAAAAAAGAAAATCAGACAAGGAACTACATTGCGTAAGACCCCAAATACGAGACTACTCAAACAAAGTCCTGGCAAGCAAGTTCTTCAACATATCTATAGGTCTCTCAATGTCCTCAAAAGTTCGGGCATTGCGTTCCTTCCATACTAGCCACATAAGGCATGTTGGTACCATATTCCAAACCTTTGAAGAGTAAGTTCCCAACCAATTCCTCCAAGCAAAAAGAAGAGAAACAACAGTATCCGGCATCACCCACTGAACCCCAAACATAACAAGGACCTCACTCCACAAAGCATATGCAAACTTACAATGAAGCAAAAGGTGATCCACAGTTTCCTCATCATGCCTACATAGACAACACCAGTTAACAAGGGGCAAGTTCTTCTTAACAAGGTTATTTATTGTAAGAATCCCACTTCTAGCAGCAGTCCATAAAAAGAAAGATACCCTTTTAGGTACCTTTACACACCAAATGCTCTGCCAAGGGAAAGAAACAGAAGGGGCTTTCAATAGAGCAATATAAAAGGATCGTACATCAAAAACACCACTGCGATTCAATTGCCAAATCAAGATATCCTCACCCTCCCCACTAGGAATCCTGGCAGAGACATACTCATAGAAAGAATAAAATCTCCTCAACTCCCATTCATTAAAATAGCGACGGAAAGTGAAGTTCCAACTCCTATCTCCCCCGTCTGGTGCAGAAATAACCATGTCAGAAATTAGAGCTTCCTGAACCACAACACAGGCAAACAATTCCGGGTATAATTCTTTCAAAGGAGTAGGACCACTCCAAGGGTCATGCCAAAACCGAATACGATTGCCCTCTCCCACTGCATATACCACATGACCAAAAAATTTGTCTGCACCTTTCCTAATATTCTTCCATAACCCACAACCATGAGTCCCTCTCACAACTCTAGTGCACCAACCTCCACTATCCTCTCCATATTTGGTGGCTATTACCTGACGCCATAAATTGTTAGCTTCTTTCCCAAACCGCCAAAGCCACTTCCCAAGAAGAGCTTGATTAAAAAGCCCAATCTTCCTAATCCCCAAACCCCCTATCTCCACCAGCCATACAGCCTTATCCCAAGCAACTAGCGGATATCTGAAAACTTCATTAGAACTCCCCCAAAGGAAATTGCTCTGAATCCACTCTAGTCTATTTGCTATGTGTTGCGGAATAGTAAACAACGATAGATAATAAGTAGGAAGACTTGACAGAGTACTCTTCAATAAAGTAAGCCTACCTCCTTTTGACCAATACAACCGCTTCTAACCAGAGAACTTTTTCTCCACCCTTTCTAAAATAGGATTCCAAATTGAAGCATCCTTAAAATGAGCCCCAAGAGGCATTCCCAAATAAGACATAGGCAAACAGCCAACCTTACAACATAGAATACGAGCCAAAGCATCCACATTCCCAACCTCACCAATTGGCACAATTTCACTCTTGCCAACATTTACTTTTAAGCCTGTAATAGCTTCAAAAAAGATCAACACCATCCGTATATATAATAATTGTTCCCTAGATGCATCACAGAAAAGAATAGTATCATCAGCAAACAGAAGATGAGAAATATGCAAAACTCCTCGCCCATTGGGGCTTGCCTGAAACCCCTTAAGAAATTCACCCTTTTCTGTCCTCCTCAATAACCTACTCAGCACCTTCATCACCAACAAGAACAAAAGTGGAGATAATGGATCTCCTTGACGAAGACCACGCGAGCTACCAAAAAAGCCCGCCGGGGACCCATTAATAAGCACTGAGAAACGAACTATAGTGATATAGGCCTTCATCCACCTTCCCCACTTCTCCCCAAAACCCATCCTCTCCATAAGGTAAAACAAAGCATTTCAATTTACATGATCATAAGCCTTCTCTATATCCAACTTAATAATCACACCCGGAACACCACTCTTCAATCTACTATCCAAACATTCATTTGCTATGAGAACAGAGTCAAGAATCTGTCTTTCCCCAACAAAGGCATTCTGGGAGTTGGATATAAGTTTGTCCAATACACTTCGAAGCATATAGGCCAACACTTTTGACAAAAGTTTGTACAAACTTCCCACAAGGCTAAGGGGCCGAAAATCTTTAATATTAACAGCATTAATCTTCTTAGGTATCAAGCATAGAAAAGTAGCATTCAAAGATTTCTCAAAGAGGCATTAGCTATGAAAGTCTGCAAAAAAAGCCATAACATCCTCTTCAATCACACACCAACACTTTTGGAAGAAAACAATGGTGAAGCCATTAGGACTAGGAGCCTTATCACCCTCGGCCTCCCGAAGAGCCGCAATGATCTCCTCCCTATCAAAATCTCTTTCAAGAGAAAGCCTATCAGATTCATCCAAACTAGCAAAATCTAACCCATCAACAGTGGGCCTTCAATCCTCAGGTTCCTGGTAAAGACTCTTATAAAACCCCACCACCTGAGTCTGAATATCTGATTTAGCTTCATACATAATGCCATCGACCTCGACACCCCTCATGGTATTAGCTCACCTATGTGAATTAGCAAGCCTATGGAACAACCTAGTGTTATTATCCCCCTCTTTTAAGAAAAAAGCCCTTGATTTCTGCCTCCAAGAAATCTCCTCCAAAGAAGCTAAAGTCTCGATCTCTGCCTTAATCTCTACTTTTCTTCCTTTTTCTGCCGTAGTCAGCACTTGCATCCCTTCTCTTAGATCAAGATCCAACAGCTCAGACAACAAACATTTTTTTCTAAAATGCACATCCCCAAAAACATTTTTATTCCAACACTTCAAGTCTTTTTTAAGAGCCTTGAATTTACATGCTAGAACATAACTAGGGGATCCCACAAAATGATAACTGTTCCACCAGCTCCTAACTCGATCCACAAAACCCTCCACTTTAGGCCACATATTCTCAAATTTAAAGGGACTTTTCCCCCTCGCCATGCCTCCTGCCTCTACTAGAATAGGACAGTGATCTGAAACCACACGAGGGAGAGGCCTTTGAATCACATCCGAGAAGTGTTCCTCCCAATTAGCTGAAACCAAAACTCTATCTATTCGAGACATAGAAGGGTTCACTGAATCTCTAAACCACGTATACTCACCCCCGACCAAAGGAAGATCAACCAATAAATTCCTCTCGATAAAGTCTGAAAAATTGAACATGGCTGGACTAAACGAATTACAACCAAGACGCTCTGCCGAGTATCTAATAATGTTGAAATCACCTAAAACACACCAAGCTGAACTCCATCTCGCTCTCACACTATCAAGTTCCGCCCATAAAGCGTCCCTCAAACCGGCATCATTTGGGCCATAAACACACGAACAAATCCAAACAAAACCATCTGCCACCCCCTTCAACAAGACCGAAACAGAAAAACTACCCACCACACAATCAATTTTCTCATACACCCTTGTATCCCAAATCACAAGAATACCTCCCGCTGTGTGAACGGCATCTAAAGCCCCCCAATCTACAAAAGAGCTGCCCCAAAGACTTTTCACAGCAGCAGAATTAGTACGGTCCAGTTTGGTTTCCTGAAAACACACAACCTCATAGTTCCATTCCTTGAGTAAGTTCTTCACAGTATCCCTCTTATGAGGATTGTTTAATCCTCTCGCATTCCAAGATAAAAGTCTCAAATTCATGGACAACCATCAGAGCCCAACCCACCGAACTTCACAATCTCCCTGGTTCGTTTACCAGCTTGACCATCATAATTAATTGTAGAAATTAAATTCCGTAATTCCCTCATACCTTTTGTAGAGGAGGAAGCAGTGCGCCGAAGGCTACCTGCTGCAGCTTGTTTCTCCCACACTTTCTCAAGCCGTTGAAAAAATTCAACACACTGCTTCTTGCAGGAATCTATGGGGAAACCCACCCACTTACCAAAGCCCTTAACCTTCGTACTTACCCAAGCCGATGGTTCCAATTCATCCTCCACCGAGATGTCGACTGGGTCACTTTCCTCTGTCAATAACACCAAACCCCCATTAGGATCCCATTGAGCCAAAGGTACATACTCCATCAACTGCCTCTCCTCTTCATCCCTATCCGACTCCATGGGATTGACCCAATTCAACAACAGCGTCTCTTCTTCAATAGAATCTGAAACCATCTCAGAAATAGGTGAAAACCTGTTTTGTTCCAGTAAAGGCTGGTGACAAGACACCTCGGCCCTCTTTGCACCCCCCGCCACAGCATCAGTGAAGCTGGGATGATCAGCGGAGTTCGAAACATGCGAAACCTCCACAGCCCAACTGATCAGACAGTCCGTCGCTTGGTCGTCAGCAACTGAGATAGAGGAAGGAGCCTTCACCTCGGCGCCGCTGCCTGTGCAACCCATCGGAGCATAAGCCTCCTGCACCGGCCTATCAAAACCTCCATCGGAAGTTAAAAGAGCCCTTCCCATCTCGCCGGTGCAACCCATCGGACCAAGAACTTCTTGCACCGCCGTCTCGGAACCTCCATCGGAAGTTGGAAGATCTCCTCCCATCTCGCCGGTACCTAGAGTTGACTTCTCGGCACTGACGTGGGAGCCCGATCCTTCACCTCGCTCACTAAATCGTGGAAAGTCTTGTGATTTCAAATGGGTTAAGTCACTGGTATGGTTCTGCTTAGTTTTGGCCAGAAGGTCATCTTGGGCTTGTGTAATTGGCCCACCAAGTGCTTGCTTAACAGGCCCGAATTCAGCAGATGTTATAACCTCCTTAACAGACTTGGGCTTTACAAAATTAGCCCACTTCACCACACGTTGGCCCTTTCCTTCAAGATCAACAGATATGTTTAAAGAAAAATGGGCCTTAGTCCACTTAAAAGTAGATGCACGTATTGGCCGTCCAGATACATAGTGATTTGAGATATTTGTTTTTGGAATAAAATCAAATCCCCCAAATCCCTCCTTCTGAGTTAACGTACCAGCAAGTTTAGGAAACTGTTTCTCCAAATCTAAATCACTTCCTAATTTCACGTGACCATTAACATCTTTCCAAATTTGGTTCCTTGGAATACCGGTGGGTTTTGCAAGCCTACCACCGTCGGCAGCCACCTCCTTCCCCGGCCTAGAAACAGGTTTTCCCAAGAAAAAATCACTTAACTTCCTTTCAAGAAAAGCCAACCACCCTTATGAAAACCTTTAGGAACACGCAAACAACCGCGTCTAGCCCCATTATGATACTCAGATATTTCCACAAAACAACCACCCTTATTCAGCCTACTAGAGCACTCCAAAATTTTATAATTCTCATGAAACCGTTTGAAAAAATGTTGCTTGCTAAAATCCCAACGGCATAACTCTACCAAGCATGCAATGATCCAGTCCAAGCCCGATCTACCTACCCAGATAGAACCATGGTACCTGCCCCGTTTTTCTGTAATGGAATAAGAATCCATACGTCCTCCGTCAAAAGCCAAGAAGAAGGCCTTTGTGTCAATACAAAAAAAGGCAGAATTCCCCCTTTCCCCATGCGAAGGAGAAGGCTTGGTTTGTGAAGAAGGTGGTGTCTTGGGAGGATTAGGGTTCAGAGGGGGTAAGGATGGTTGTGTCGGCGTGTGGTGGGGTATGTACTGACCAAACTGACTTGTAAATCGTCAAACATTTCCTCAAAGCAACAATCTAGAAAAAGAAGGCCACTCTAGAAGGGATCTTCTACTTCCATATACTTTTCCAAGGGAAAAATAAATCATTATTGCCAACTAAAAGAGAGTAATAAGCACTAACCATAAACCCCTTGTTTCTATTTAGTTTACAACACATTTTATCCTCCCCAATCCCCCTTATAGAAGAGCCATATATGGTAACTATGAAGCTCGAGTAAGCCTCCATTTCCCAATCGTTGGCATCCCTAAAAAAAACTTACATTCCAAATGCATTTTGTGAAGCTGAAATGATATTGCCCATGACCGTGCATAGTCAAGTAGCCAAAACTTTAGCAACAATTTTATAAACACCCCCCAACAAGATTGATAGGGTGAAAATCCTTGACTTCTATTGTTGTAGTTTTTTTTTTTTGGGATGAGAGTAATGAAGGTAGCATTCAAAATTTTTTCAAATTGACCTTTAGCATAAAAGTGGTGAAACACAGCCATAAGATTTGGTTTGAGAATCTCCTAAAAAGATTGGAAAAATGCCATAGGAAAACCAACATGTTTAGGTGATTTGTCACCATTAAAATCCTTAATGACTTCAAAAGTCTATGTCTTGTCAAAAGGTCTCTCTAACCCGTTTGCTTTTTCTCCAAATATCGTTGGAAATTCCAACACATCTGGAAATGGCCAATCATCTTGCTGCTCAGAGTATAAATTCATAAAGAATTGAGTAATACAATCAGCAATCATATCCTAATTGGAAGAAAAACTCCCATTAACCATAAGATTCTCAATACTGTTATTTCTTCTTTTCGAATTGGCCATCCTGTGGAAAAATATTGTATTGGAATCCCCCTTCGTCAATTGTAGCACCTTAGACTTTTGCCTCCAACTAATCTCTTTTAATAAAGTGATCTTCTCAATTTTAGTACGTAGATTTACTTGTTCTAATATTTCCTCAGTTGTTAGAGGGTGAATCTCCCCTTTAACATCTAAAGCATTCAAATTTCTCCATAGCTATTGCTTCTTAACAGTGACATTGCCAAACCCCATTTCATTCCACTTTTTTAAATCCAAATTCAAAGCCGCTAACTTCTTAGCCAAAACATAGCTAGGAGTTCTCTGAAACAAATAAGATGCCCACCAAACCTGCACTTTGTCTACAAACTTCTCTGTCCACAACCACATATTTTCAAAATGAAAAGGAGTTCTCCCTCTCTGTTGACTCCCACCCTCTAGCAAAATTGGAAAGTGATCCAATAAGACTCTAGGCATCCTTTTTTGGGAAAAGTGAGTGAAATAATCTGCCAACAACGGAGAGAAGAGAAGCCAATCTATTCTAGATGCAGAGGAAGAATTAGACCATGTGTAAGTGCCCCCTTCCAAAGGAATATCCATCAGCCCATGAAGAGAGATAAAGTCAGAAAAGTCGTACATAGCATGAGTATAACTTACAGCCCCTAACCTCTCTAATGGAAAACGGATTATATTAAAATTGCCTCTCAGACAGCATGGCACATTCCACCAATTGATAAGACTTACCAATTCTTCCCACACAATTCAATGCTTCCTGTTCAAATTTGGACCGTAGACACATGAAAGCCTATTCAAACTGATTGCCAACATTTTTAAATTTGCAAGAGACTGAAAATGTCCCATCGCTTCCTCCACTTTTTCCACAATCCTATGATCCCACATAAGAAAAAAAATACCCCTAGAAGCACCTTCAGAACCTAGATACAACCAATCTATATAAGGAAAACTCCAAATACTTCCATTGATACATCTTGTAATCCACTCCAATTTAGTCTCCTGCAAACAAACAATATTAGCCCGCCAAGAACGCAACAAATTATGTATCTGGAGTTGCTTTTCCAACTCATTCAAACCTCTAACATTTTAGGATAATAGCTTCAAATTCATTGGGAAACAAGCTAAGCCCTATCCCTACTAGTACCACTACGCCTTGCTGATGTAGTGCCATAATTAATAGAGCTGAATAGACCCCTCATCTCCCTTAGTCTTTTCACTCCCAAACTCTTCAAATTTCTTGCATTATTTTCCTTAGCAGCCCTCTGAAGTAACTCAGCTTCAACAGCCAACTAAAAATTGGTTGCTTGCTCTTCCAAACCGTTTAGAGATGTCCCTAGGAAATCATCAAACTCATTGAATCTACTTTGGAACCAATCTGAGTAAAGTTCTTTCTCCATAGACTTCTCCACTCCCACTTCTACTTGTCCCTCACAATAATTAGCCATGGCACCCAACGGCATGGAGAAAGCCAGTGGTTCAATAGATAGGGGCAACAAGCGACTCTTATTTGTTTGATAGCATCCTTTGAATAGGTATCTGAGACCCAATTCTTCACTACAACTTCATACCTTTCAACCTGAACATTTGACATCTCCATATAGTCTGAAGACTTCAACGGAACCACCACCAACTAGTTTTGCTCAACTGAACCAATTATCCCATTTCTTGTTGACATTGCCAGAATGCTCTTGAAGGATCAAACGAAGGTCATGTTGCAAGGCCTCATCACAATTGGGTGTGGGTATTGACCCCTTCAGAGTCTCCACAGACTCATTGAAGCCGAGAAACTTAGTTGCGGCACCATCGGAGAGCAGTTGACCACTATGGTTAGTATTGCAGTGCTTGTTGTTTTGAATTGTAACTGAATCGGCCTAGCCACCATTGCATCGGAACTCAAAGACACCGAGGGACCCATCTCGGTGCTTGTTGGGACCCATCTTGCTACATCGGTACTCGTAGACACTAGACTCCCCGTCTTGGTGCTTGCCGAGACCCATATTCTGCGTCTGAACTCGAAGACACCAAAGGACCCAACTTGGTGCTTGCCGGGACACTTAACTTAGAGCTCAACTTCTGAGGGAGAGATTGATGACGAATGAAAACATGGTTATGGGTGCACAAGAAGTGTTACAAGGCTGGTACCATTTGGGCCTCCACTCCGAAATGGGTTTGGGGTTGGGCTTATAAGGATATGCATTGGTGGGCTTAAACTAGGGAGCCATGGGTTTCAAAAGAGTTGGTCCCACTTGATGGACTCTGGACCATTTCACCTTCCACTTACCATCCAGATCACGTTCCATCTTAAAAGAGACATCCAAAATCAATCCTTCTTCTGTGCCATTAGAAACAATGCCATTTATAACTGACAAAATTTTCGCCCCAATATTTGCTTTTTCCTTCCCAGCATTCCTCTCACGAAAATCCTAGTTTTGACTACTCAAGATATTTTTCAAATTTTGAAAGTTTGGAATTAATTGCTTTCCTTTATTACCTCCACCATCTTCCCTCCGACAGCCATCTGCCACTGCTAACATGTGAGTTTTAGTATCTCTTTGTCGGCATTGCTCCACTACTATTGGTTTCTAGACAGACTGGGATGGCAGTTTGATTGCAAGAGTCTCAAGAGTGATAGCCTTCCGTAGATGAAATCCAAACCTTCTCCAACCGCTACCCAATTTTCCTTCTGGCATCACAATTAAACCTTTCTGGCGGCCATGAATAAGTTCTAAGATCATAAAAAAACTACCATATCCATTGGAGACCAATTGCAGGATAAAAACTTTATCTCCATCCCTAAAGGTACGCGTTAAATTTCCAGTAGATACATTGGACATGAGGCCCTCCACAATAGCTAGCGAATGCTTCACACTCTCTTTAGCCATGACGACAACGTAGAGAGTAAATATGTAACATGTAAAAAGTACGCCCTCTTCAACTGAGAATTTTAATGTTTTTGACTCAACGAAAAACAAAATGGAACCTCCCATGACAACAGGAAAAACAAAAGAAAAACAAAAATTTGGTGACTAATCCGAGGTAGCTAGGCCTCCTCTCATGGGGAAACTCCTACTAAGAGAAGATGATCCCAAATAGTACCAAACAGTATGAGGACCTCAGATGTCTTACTGCACTTTTCTAATAAGTGCAAGTGTTCTTTCTAGTGCTTTTTATTTTTTGTATGTAAAAAAAAATGTATTATTGAATTTGACCGTTGGATCTCCTTTGATTGTTATACAAATACCAAATATTGTGGTGTGATACACTATACGAAGCGAATCTCTCATACTTCTCAACTCAATTAATTTTAGAAGAAGAGAGAAAGAAATCAAACAAACCGCATAGCAGCAGTAATAGCCAAATCTCAATCTTTTATCAGGAAGATGACAAGGGTTACAAACTTTGTGATGACAATGATGACTGTCCTTTGCTTTGTTCTTTACATCTAGGTCTAGAGGCCTTTGCGCTTAACTGCGCATCACACTTTCACAAACACTGCTAGGCAGTTTTAGCCACAGATCAAGGCCCCTGGCATTCTTAAGGTTTATGGCTTTGCCAAAGGGATCAGTTTTGTATCTCTATTGTGGTGTGTGTGGGTTGGGGGCTGGGGTGGGAGGAGGTTCTTATGCTTCTTTGTTCAAGTACTAAATACCCTACTCACTTTACATGTTTTCACTGACATTACCATCAACAGAAATATTAGCTTCATAGCACTTTGTTAATATAAAATCTTCCCATTTTTATTTTATCTGGATGGTTCTTTCTTGTTTTGACCATTATATTTTTCTATATGTGATAAGAATGCTTTTACCTTCTTCTAAGAGCATTCACATCAAAGCTCTCAAAAAATTTAGCATTTAGCAACTCAAAAAGTCATTTTATCTATTTAACAACTCACTTTACAATACACCCAACATCAAAAGTTCTATTTCTACATTCATCTCATTAAAATAATATAAACAACTTATTAAAATAAAATAAAATATCCCAACAAAAATTCATAGCAACCAGCCACCAGCCTTGTTCACCACCACCAGCACAACCCACCACAAAAAAACTCAAAACAAAACCACCGCCACAAGCACAACAACCCAGGAAAACCCAAAACAATCCACCAAGACCACCACCAGTTGAAAAAAAAAACCATAAAACTTCAACTACCAACACAACACCACCATTACCAACGTGACCCAAAATCAACCACAACCACCAACCATTGCACAACCACAGCCACCAACCATTGCCCAATCCAGAAAAACCCATCAAATGGATACCCACCACAAACCGTACCCACCCACCATCAACAATGGAAAAAAATTGTTGTCCACCTCAATAAGCCGTGACCTCATTCTCTCACTCGTCTTGCATCTCCAATCCCTTGAATCCGACTCTGGATAATTATCCAATTCGGCGTCATTTTCCTCTGAATAATTCTCCGACCCCTTCATCTTCTCTGCTATCTCCTTCGGGTCTTGCCGATTCGTCAATTTCGATACCCAATTGGATCGGACCCGTTTCACTATGGACCCCGATTCGCTTTCTTCTGCTTCGACACCAACAGCTGCAGAAGAAGAAGAAGAGCCCTTAGCTTTAAGAGCGGTGAATCTGGCAGATAGATCGGAGTTGTTGTCGTCGACTGATTTGTGCGATTGAGATTGAGATTGAGGAACAACGGATGAGGAGGAAGGTCGAGACTTTTTGAGTGCTTGGAAGCAATGGTTGAGATTAGAGTCTATGTAGTTGGGAGAGACTCATGACGTGAGAAACGAGAGGGAGAAGATGAGAATGAGAGAGAGAAGCAAACTGCAATAGACAGAGGAAAGGGAAAGAGGGGCATGCGTGAGGGGAAAATAAAATTGTATTATTTTATTATAACATTTAGCTATAGTGAGTTGCTAGAGATGGCAACTCACTGTAGCTAAGTAAAAAAAATTATAGCATTTGACATGTTTGATGTAGTGTGTTTTTTGTGTGTTGGTTGTTATTAATAGCATTTTTAGCATTTTAGCATTCTTGATGTGAATGCTTTAAGGGTATTACACTAGGAATGCTGTTCCTAAAACAAATTTTTTTTTTGATAAGTAAGAAGAGAATATTATTAATGAATAGAATAGCAAGAGAAACACAAAGAGTTCACGGTAGTGAACAAAGGAAAAAAAGACCAAAAGACAGAAGCAGCCCCTAATCTATTCTAATAGATGAAATAAAATCCATAAGGGTAGAACAATCTGAGAAACCCTAACATCGAGACCAATCAAAGAGGGTCCTCTGGCAAATCTCTAATAACTGAACCACAGTTTTCCCTCATCCTCAAAAGACCATCGATTCTGTTCAGTCCAAATAGTCCACATTAAACATCCTGAAACTAAATCTCAAATATCAGAATTATGCTTCCCAAGCCAATGATACAACTGAACCTAGCATGACCCAATCGATCCCAAACAACCGAAACATATACATCTACAAAGAATGAGTTATTGGACAAAAAAGTAACAGGTGATCCACAGATTCTGCATTACATCAACACAAACAACAATGATTCGCCAAAGGGCGACCATGAAGCATAAGATTATCCAACGTTAGAATCTGATCATGAGTTGTCCACATTAAAAAAGCCACCCTTTTAGGAACCATAACTTTCCAAATACCCTTCCAAGGGAAAGTGGAATGAGCTACATTACGAATCTTATGATAAAAAGACTGAGTACCAAACTTCTCACTGCCATTAAGATCCCAACAAAGCCTGTCACACCCCCCACCCCTAGGAATTCGGGTTTGGATGAAATGAAGAAGGGAGTAGGAAGCCGCCAACTCCCAATCATTGAATTCCCTCTGAAATCTTAAACTCCACACTTTGTTATTATCACCCACTGGAGGGCTTAACACATCAGAAATATAAGCCTCCTTATTAGCTGAACACAAAAATAACTGAGGATAAAGAATTTTAAGAGGAACATCCCCAGTTCACTTATTATGCCAAAAAAGAATACGAGAACCATCCCTCACCACAAAAGAGAAATGCTTAGCGAAAGTTTCCCACCCTTCACTAATACTCCACCATAACCCACAACCATGAGCCCTACTACAAGCTCTAGTGCACCAACCTCCTTTTCCCTCCTCATATTTCATGGCAATGACCCTTCGCCACAGATGAGAGGTTTCATGGCCATACCTCTAAAGCCATTTTCCTAATAGGGCTTGATTAAAAGGCGCCAACTTCCGAATTCCTAAACCACCTAACTCACGCGGTAAGCAAACCTTTTTCCAAGTCACCAATGGATATTTGAAACACTCAACTGATGAGCCCCACAAGAAGTTCCTTTGAATACATTCCAATCTAGTCGCCACAGCTTTAGGGATAGTAAAAAGGGAAAGGTAATAAATTGGAAGGCTTGAAAGGGTACTCTTCAGCAAGGTGAGTCTACCCGCCTTTGACAAATAAAGCCGCTTCCAGCCTGAAAGCTTCTTTTCCATTCTCTCAAGGATTGGATTCCAAATAGAGGCTGTTTTGTACAAAGTTCCCAAAGGCATACCCAAGTAAATCATAAGCAAACTGCCTACCTTGCCCTGAAGGATATTAGCCAAAGACTGAATGTTATGCACCTCCCCAATAGGGACAATTTTACTTTTCCCCACATTCACCTTCAAACTAGTAAAAACTTGAAAACAAGTCAAGACCATCCTAATAGATAGAATCTGCTCTCTAGAGGCATTACAAAAAAGAATGGTATCATCAGCAAATAAAAGGTGAGAAACACGGATACTAGTAGAATTAATAGAACCCACATGAAAACCCTGAATGAAACCACCTTCCTCAGTTTTCTTCAGGATACAACTTAAAACCTCCATGATCAAAAGAAAGAGAAGGGGAGACAAAAGATCACCTTGTCTGAGACCTTTAGAGCTACCAAAGAAACCAGTAAGAGATCCATTAATCAGAATTGAGAAGCGAACGGTAGAGACACAAGTCTTTAGTCATCTCCTCCATCTATCCCCAAAGTCCATCCTCTCTAACAGATAAAACAAAGTGTTCCAATTCACATGATCATAAGTTTTCTCAATGTCTAACTTACACACAACTCCCGCAGTACGACACTTCAGTCTACTGTCTAAACATTCGTTGGCAATAAGCACTGAATCCAAAATCTGTCTGCCACCAACAAAAGAATTCTGTGACTCCGAAATAAGATTATCCAGCACCCGCCTTAATCTGTTAGCTAAAACCTTGGACAAAAGCTTATACACACTGCCCACTAAGCTGATAGGCCTAAAATCTTTGACATTCAATGCATTATTTTTTTTTGGGAATCAGAGATAGAAAAGAAGCATTCAGAGACCATTCAAACTCTGAGCTCCTATGGAAATGATCAAAGAAGGCCATGACATCTATTTCCACTACACTTCAGCATTTTTGAAAAAAAGCCATGGTGAAACCGTCAGGACCTGGGGCTTTATCACCCTCCATCTCTTAAAGAACCTTTACCACTTCCTCCTTAGAAAAATCCCTCTCTAATTCAAGCCGCTCATCCTCCTCAATGCTAGCAAACTCTAAACCATCCATAGAAGAGCACCAAGTATCTGACTCAGTGTACAAACTCTAATAAAAATGGACCACCTTAGACCGCACCTCTTCCTCATCCTCATAGAGGACACCATCCACCTCAATACCCCGAATATGATTAGTTCTTCTATGGGAGTTTGCAACCCGATGAAAAAAGTGAGTATTATTGTCCCCCTCCTTCACAAATAAAATTCGGGACTTTTGTCTCCAAGAAATCTCCTCCAAAGAGGCAAGATGTGCAATCTCTCATTTAAACTGAATACGATGAGTTTGATCCTCCTGAGAAAGACCTAACAAGTCCTCCCTAGCATCCAAACCCAACAATTCAGATAAAAGACATTTCTTCCTAAAGGCTAGATCCCTAAATTCCTCCTTATTCCACTTTTTCAAGTCCTCTTTAAGAGCTTTTAATTTACGAGCTAGAATAAAGCTAGGAGAACCCGAAAAGCAATACCCATTCCACCATTGTCGAACCCTCTCTACGAAACCCTCTTCTTTCAACCACATATTCTCAAACTTAAAAGCACTCCGACCTTTATTAACACTATCCGCCACCACCAAAAGAGGGCAATGATCAGAAACTACACGTGGGAGTACCCTTTAAGACACGTTTCCAAAGTGATCTACCCAATCCACCGATGACAAGGTTCTATCAATTCTTGACATACAATCTGTCCCTGAATCTCTAAACCAAGTAAACGAAACCCCTTCAAGGGGTAAATCCGCAAGGTAATTAGCCTCAATGAAGTCTGAAAAAGCAAACATAGCCGGACTAAAAGCCTCACAACCAAATCTCTCACTCGGATATCGAATGGTATTGAAATCCCCAAAAACACATCGTGCCGTATTCCACCTGGAGTGCATCCTTGAAAGTTCTTCCCACAGAGCACCCCCTGATTATCCTCATGAGGCCCATACACTTCTAAACAAGCCCATACAAAATCATCTACAACCCCCTTCAATAACACATTAATAGAAATTTTTTTTCAAAAACTCTCTTGTCCCAAACCAGTAACACCCCCCCTGCAGTATTGACTGCATCTAGAACAATCCAATCTAGGAACGGATTACCCCAAAGGCTTCGAACAACAAAAAAGTTTAAAGAAGACAGCTTAGTTTCTTGAAAGCAAACTATATCACACTTCCACTCCTTGAGAAGATTTTTACATACCTCTCGCTTCTGAGGATTATTTAATCCCCTAACATTCCAAGATAGCAGTCCTAAACTCATTTAAAACTGGTAATCGCCCCCGTACCTACTGAGAAGTCTCTGTTCCTCCCCTTAGATGCTACCCCATCATAATTAATTGAAGAAAACAAACCTTTGGGTTCCCTAAGCCCTTTCTGCTTGGAGTTCACAATACCTTTAGAAGACCCAACACTAACAACATCAACACAATCTTGTTCGAGAAGACAAAACAGAGCCAGGCATTGATCTTTGTGCTCAACAATAGGAAAACCCACAATTCTACAGAAATTTTTCATCAGGCTACAAACCCATTTCGAATTTTTCACCATTGACCCCTGAACCTCTCCCTCATCACCTTCCTGGATCACCTCCAACTCCTTTTGTTCTTTGGGATCCCATTTAGATAGAGGTGAGCACTCCAAAAATCCATTCTCATCCTCTCCATGAAAAAAACCACTAGGATTAACTTCATTGTGCTTCCACTGAATCCGGAGATGCTCAGGCCTTTCCTGTAACAGCTCAACCCCATCCAGGCTCGGTGACACTGGCTCAGCACTAGGACTACTCCATTTTTCTCCCTTCTCACCAGAAACCACCGTAGAGTCATCTCTCTCTCCAAAATAGAGACCCTCCTCATAACCCAAACCCAACAAAGGAGAAAAAGAGTTATGGGCAACACCCAGATGCTGATGATCAGAAGAAACCTCAAACCTAAGTCCCCACGGCCTCGCCGTCTTCCCTACCCTCAAAACACCTACTATTGGAGTATGGGTCTCGTCCCCCATCCTCTGATTGGTCACCTTCACGCTGGAAAACCCAAGAACGGACCTCTCTGACACACTCGCTGGCACTGATGCAGTCACTGGCGACTCGGAAACCTTCGTCGAACTCGCCGGCACCCCAGCTGTCATCGGCGACCCAAGAACCTGCCTCGAGCTTCCTCTCGAGCTCTCCCCTTCAACCCACGAAGATTGACCCTCAGATGAAACAATTAAAGACACGGGTTTGACCAAAGTACCTTTAAGTGAAGAAACAGTATCCACGGGTTGGGCTTTGACAAGCCCACCAACTTGTATTATAAGTTCTGGCCCTCCACTTACATCCTTGGGCCAACTGAAATCCATTGCACCCAAACATGTCGCAGAACGTTTCCCGTCCTTAGGCTTGCACGCTCTCAAAGCCAAAAAGGCAGGGGTCAACTTAAAAGTATAAGCCCGCGTGGGTTTGCCATTAATGACTGAAACTTTGCCATATAAACTGAACCATTCTCTACATGGACTCCAGGAATCCTGTTCTGCCCCCAAATTGCTCCAAAATTTTCAAAGTTCCTGAACTTTTGTTGATGACCATGAGCAAACAAAAGTTTACCACTCCGATCACCACCAGTAGACTGACCTCCTCCACCACCACCATTTTTGGAGGATACTTTAGCCATAGAAACCGGTTTAGCACCAGTGAAAAAATTCCTCATCTCTCTCTGAAACAAAGACCAACCTGCATGATTGGAGCTTGCTGGTATCACAACACACCCTCGGCGAACCCCACCATAGTATTCAGCTATGACCACAAAAACACCAGCCTTATTCGACCTCCCACAAAATTCCAACTACTTATTATTTTCCCGGAAACGTTTGCAAATGGAAACTTTCCCTGGAACCCAATCACGAATATTAGCAAAACAAGAAGGGATCCACTCCAATCCTTTACGTCCTACCCAAATAGTGTGCTTGACATGCCGGCTGCTGTCATGTATCGCATACAAATCATGTTGCCCACCATTGAAAGAAAAGAGAAAAACTTTGCATCAATACGGAAAGGAATCTTTCTACCCCCTGATCCGATAAAGATGGAGAGGTAATAAGGTTTGAAGCTGGTTTGGTATCAGTTTTAGGTAGGGAGATAACAGGTAACAGTGGAGGTGTAGGCATAGAAGGTTTAAAAGGCAAAGTGGATGGTTGTAAGGGGTGTGACGGTGGGCATAAACTACAAGGGATAGAGGGATGACAAAAGGTGTATGAAGGCAAACCAAAAGGTGGGAGTTGAGGTGGAAATAGAAAAGGATAGGGAGGGAGGGAAGGAATATGTGGGCCAGCCGGTGGTAGGAAGGGGAAGAGAGAGGGTGTTGGGGGGGGGGGGGGTTGGTGGTGAGGGTGAGGGTGGGGGAGGGAGAGACTTCTTAGACCCCTAATGCTAATTGTTACATTTTCTAACTTAAAAGTAAAAACTCACGCTCTGAGGCATACTCTTGAACCAATTGATCCCCACTAGCCAGTCTACTCCTTAGTGCTTGAGCAAAATATTAAATCTTGTAATCTCCCTCACACAAACATCCCAAATCACTATTCAATTTACTAAGCTTTTTTTTTTTTTTTTTTTTTGTTGTTGGGGGGGGGGGGGGGGGGGTTGTTCCTATGAATATAATTTGCTTGACAAGTTTGTTCATTTCCTAAGAGTGATTTTTTCCCTCTGGAGCTCTTACTATACATAATGATCTGTTTATTTTTATTTGTCAAGTTTTTAACTTCATTTTGTGACTGGTGGTAAGCAATGTTATTTATACCCGGTGGATTCCTGCTCTATTGTGCAATTTGGCCAGCTTATTAATTGATCGAGCTGTTTATGTTATTGCTGAGAGAGATTCCAAAACCAAATTTGGCGGTTTATCAGAATTGTTGAATCAGCCATACAACATTAAATTGTTGGATCTCTGACATTATCTGACTTCTCCATTCATGATTATCTTAGTTTTTTTTTTTTGATAAGTTATTTGTCTCGGTTTGATTACTTGATTAAAATGAATGCTCTGGGAATTTAACCTGTATTGATTGCTTAGCTAGCTTATACTGTTAATGCTCATGGTCAAAGTCTATGTAAACAATTTCTCTCCTGATTGGTTGTCCTGTTTAATGCTGGAAACATATTTCAATGTGTACAATTCATCTCACTAAGATTATTGGAATAAATTGATTGACAACCTAATATTCTGCTCTACTTTCTTTCAGAGTAGGTGCAGATGCATGGTCCCTTATGTATCCTTCAGTTCCTGATAAACTACAGAGTTTGTACAATGATGGCTTCAAGCTGGTTTGTTTCCCTTCTTCATTGAAAGCTAGTTGAAATTTTAATAATTGTGCTGTGGTTCTCACACTTTTTTTACAGTACTTCTTACTTTCTTAATTTGTAAGTGTTACTTTAGCACGACAGTTTTGGTTCAATAGGTTTTTGTAGCTTTCTATTGTAACCATCATCATCAGGTAATCTTCACCAATGAATCAAATATTGAGCGCTGGAAGAAAAAGAGACAGGTAGCCGTGGACTCAAAAATAGGACGCCTCAACAATTTTATCAAGCGAGTAAATGTCCCAATTCAGGTAGTCTTTGTATGTCATTGTGACGTTATTTACAATCACAAGCCAATTGTAGTGAAATCATCTTTTGGTTAAGTACGTACTTTTTTGGAAATCGGGGTATTTGGTAGATGGATTAAAATAATTTATTTACTTTTGGTTCATAAGCTTTTAATTTTATTAGTAATATATGTTAAGAAGTTGATAACCAACTCCTTTTGACAATCACAAGCCAATTGTAGTGAAATCATCTTTTGGTTAAGTATGTACTTTTTTGGAAATCAGGGTATTTGGTAGATGGATTAAAATAATTTATTTACTTTTGGTTCATAAGCTTTTAATTTTATTAGTAATATATGTTAAGAAGTTGATAACCATCTCCTTTTGACAATCACAAGCCAATTGTAGTGAAATCATCTTTTGGTTATGTATGTACTTTTTTGGAAATCAGGGGATTTGGTAGATGGATTAAAATAATTTAGTTATTTTTGGTTCATAAGCTCATAATTTTATTACCAATATATGTTAAGAAGTTGACAATCAAATCCTTGTGACATGACATCAAGTTTCAAAATATTCTGGTTCTCTAGTTCTTTGGACCTGAATTTCGAATTTTTCACTAAGGCAGTTGGCGTAAGATAGATGCAGGAAATCTTTCTATGTGCTTGCCATGAGTTTAGGATTAGGAGAATTTGTGAGTCTAGGGTTAAAAGTTGTAGGAGAAATGGTTAGGGCTTAAAATTTACTAGAGTTTAATAAGACAGGGAAAAAAAAGGCAAGAGCAAACGAGGGTCTAGAAATTTTTTTTTTGATAAGAAATGAAAATTTTGTTGATCAAAAAAGGAAGCACCCGTGTATGCCGGGGGTGTACTTGGGGAGCAGTACAATCAATCTTTCAAATTACAGTGCTCAAGCATATCTAGAAAATTAGAACAGGGAAGAGGTTTAAAAGCAACACTCTAATCCAGTAAAATATGAAAAAAAGAGAGATTTAATCTCAAAAAAAGAATAGACCGTTCACATCCCTCAAAGCATCTCACATTCCCTTCCCTCCAAAGACACCACATAATGCAATGTGGCACAATCCTTCAAAAGCTATATTTCAGTGTCTACCAAAGGTACCTTCCCAAGCTTCTAACAAATCAAGGGCCTCTATTGTAGGGCCGAGTATCTAGAAATTTATAGGAAAATTATAGCAATAATACTATTTTTCAAAAAGAAATGGAATATATGGTTTAGGGCCTCTATTGTATCACTTGTCCCATCAAAATTTATTCAATGAAATAATAGCTCGCATTGATGTGAAAAGTATCCAGTAAAATATGCAAGTTGAATTGCAATTATCTTTGTGCAGGTTTTTATAGCTTGTGGGTTAGGTGAATCTTCCATCCAGGCGGCAGACCCCTTTCGTAAACCCAAACCAGGGATGTGGCATGTTATGGAGAAGCACTTCAACTCTGGCATTTCCATTGATATGGATCAGTTAACTTTCCATTCCCTCTGTTTCTTTGCTTTGTTTCTATGACAGATTTTCTCAACATTGAGCAAAATTTTCAGTGCTATCTTGTCCATTCTTCTATAGGAATTTATTTGGATACTTAATTTTATAATATTTAATTCTCCAAAAATATCTCTGCATTGTAGATCCTTTTACGTTGGTGATGCAGCTGGGAGAGAGAATGATCACAGTGATGCTGATATTAAATTTGCGGAGGTAAAATTTTGGTTTTATTGGAGCATATTTATTATTTTTATGTGGTAGTCTTGTTTCAACGTTCCACATTAAGTCTTGTGATTCAATAATTTTTCACCTCCATTCTTGTGTAATTCTTTTTCCAATCGTTTTTAGCTTTTTTTTTTTTTTTTTTTAAATAATTGTTGCTTTGCTTTCTCTGGCTGCTCATACTACTTCTCAGCAATGCTTGATCCAGACAAGTGAAACTTTTGCCTCTGGAACATGATATTTTTAAAAAAATTTTCCTTTCTAAATTTTTTAATAAGGTTTTCAGATGGCAATCTTGCTAGAGTTTCTTAATAGTTCAGAACAGAAAATATCTCTTTCAAGTACTCTATGAATGACTTAAATTTGGGATGATATAACTAGAATTGTCCTGGAAATTTTATGTTATGAAACTGTCAATTAGCATTTCATAATGCCGACTTATAGTGGTCTAAGATTCTAAGCTGGTCTTTCAGTCTGAGGCTTCATAGCTTCCTCTTTATCTGAAGTTTTGATGCCGACTTATAGTGGTCTAAGCTGGTCTTGCAGTCTGAGGCTTCTTAGCTTCTCTTTAGCTGAAGTTTTGTATTTTATTTTTGAAGTTCAATTAGATGATTAGCCCAACAATAGCCTTTCTTTAATATATAGAATTTTTTGTATATCTGAAAATGCTTTTTAGTATTTGGACATCAGCAAGGCTGGTAAAACCATTGCTTTTCCAGTGTGCTGTGGCAGTCAGCATTATATATGAGGTTGTTTGATGCACATAAATATCCTGGGTTAAAGAAGGTTTATTATTTTCTGCACAAAATTTTCTTTGTGATCGCAGGCCATTGGTTTGAAATTTTTTGTCCCCGAGGAATACTTTGGTGCCTGAGGGGAATTTAGTGGTCATTGGCTTCTCAAGGATTGACATCAGTGTCACTTTGGCAATAATATTGCACAGACTAGCGAGTGTTCGTTTACTGAAAATTATCCTAATTACTAATTAGTCATGTTTGCATTGGGATCTCTGTGGAAACTTTTGTATAAAGCTGAAAGCTCAAGTAGAACAGAATTTTCCCCTGATTGGGTTTTCTTTTGTATAAAGCTTAAGTAGAATAGTATTTTGACCAAATTTCCTTAATTGGGTCCTCTGCGTGTGTGTGTTTGTGGGGGAAGTTTAGAACTGGAATACTTTGTACCCTGGTTATTGATCAGTTAATCGTTGTTTTGGAGAATTTGGATTAAACTGGAAATTTTTTCACACACACACACACACACATATATAAAACAAGAAGGATCCTAAATAATTAGTTGTCACCGACTCACCATGACAACAATTAGCATGAATATGAGAAATGGGTGATTTCCAGTTTCCACAAATGGTTCACAAGATAATTTATTGCTCTCATTATTCTTCCTCTATCACAGGTTGTTTAAACTTAACACATCAATATAATATAGAGTTCAAACCTAATGAGAGGGCAACACAAAGCCATGCCAAGTTACTCCAACGTGCATGTCCACTGCGTTGCACGTGTTGAGCTGATATGTGATTAGGATTTAGGATAGAGCTTTTAGAGCATTCGCATCCGGAAAAGCCATTCTATTCTATTTTACCATCTTAAAAAGTTATTTTATCAATTATACCATACCATTTTTCAACACACCAAATATTTCATCTTTTATTTTCCTATACAACATATTAAAATAATATATCTACACAATAAAATATTTTTTCCTCTCAATCTCATTTTTCTCTTCCTCTCCATCTCAATCACTCATCAGTCATCCCCACAGAGAGGGGGAGGGATTGAATGAGAGAATTAGAGCTGAAAAAGAAGAAAAAGAAAAAGGAAAAAAAAAAAAAAGACGAGATGAGAGTGACCGGTGAGAGAGAGAGGAGTTGAAAGACAAAATATAAGTGAAAGCAAAAAGTGAAAAAGGAATAAAATATTAATATTTTGATTTACAATTGTGCTACAGTGCCGTCCTACATTTAGTATGACACTGTAGCACAATTGCAAATTTTTTTGCAATTATCATATTTTACAAGTTTGGCTGCTGGGCTTTTTTTATGCCTTACGCTAAATTTTCCTTACATTTCCCATTTACAATTGCCAATGAGAATGCTCTAACTTGCCCACATTGGAATATAACTATGGAATGTTGAAGTGGAAGCTGACCCACCCAACCGTGTAGGTTTGGCCGTTTGGGAGCCTAACACATTATCAAGTTTATACCTTAACTTTGGACTTGATGTCTGGTTTGTTAGACATTTATAAATAACAAAAGAGTTGGTTATCGGTTACTTGGCATACTCTTGGCCTGTGTGTAGGTTGGGCTCAAATATGGCTACTTGGTTTGGCCTGATTACAATTTAATCAGCAACAATTATTTGTCATATTTGACCTCCTAAGGTTTAGATTAAAGTAAATCATTGAAAATGTTAATAATTTAAAAGGTTAGGCTACACTTTGTGATAAAAAAGCGGTAGAGTTAGAAAATTTTCTCAAATATATTGCTAATCGTAATCGAGGCCGAGGGCCTGCCTAGCTTTCCTATAAAATAAAATGAAAAAAGAGCACGTAGTAGGATGGAATGGGATTGTATTGTATTGATTCAAGTCTCAAGTCTCAAGTCTCAAGAAGAAGACAGCACACATTGAAATTGAAAGGAAACGACGGTAGTCTTGTCTTTCATTTCGTTACTCTCAGCAAGATTGATCCGATCAGATCCGATCCGATCACATTAATTAATTAAAAAAGTAGAAATGTGGAGGCGGAAGCAGAGTAGCAGTAGTACGGAAGTGGGTTGCATTGCTTGCGAGGAGCTGAGCTTGGTTGGGGCCGGAAAGGAAGGGTGGCTCGTGGAGGACCCAAATCTTGTGTGCGCTCTGGACACTCACGCACTTGCGCTCGCCCACAACTCCCTCATACTCCTCCTCGGATTCGGATCTTCTTCTTCGCCCGATTCCCGTGTCAACATCCGACCCGATTTGTCCCCGATCGAGTCCGAGCATATTACAGCCATTGAGTGGCTCGTTTTTGAGGATTACGATATTCGGGTTGTTGTGGCCGGCACCTCTTCCGGCTATTTGCTCTTTTACTCTCTGCTTGGTCATTTCATTCACAAACAGGTTTGTCCCACTCTCCTCTCTCTACGTTTTAACCAATTTGTAATCATCACCATCATTGTTTGAAAAATACTATGATCAAAATTAAACAATACATTCCTGCTTCTGGTTCTCCGTTTTGTTTGATCAGCATCTTTGAGCAAAAAGTAGTTTACCTCTTTTTTTTTTTTTTTTTTTGAGCTTAAAAAAACTATTGAAAATTCAATTACACAGATGATACATCCTGGGCGAATTCTTAAGTTGAGAGTTCGTGGAACAAAGAGAGATTTGACCCAAGACACTACTTCCTCAGAAGAAGTCTGTGTTGTCATGCCAGGCATAGTTGCTCGCTTTGATGGTTCTCACATTCGGGTACATTTTCTGTCTCTTATTATTATTTTGCAACTACTTTAGACTAACATGTACTAATGTACATCCTCCAAAATTTGGGTTAATTTTGCTTTTGGTCCTTGGAGAGGAACAATCTCTTGAGAGAGAGAGAGAGAGAGACTGGGGTGGTAGAGTTAGTGGAAATGTTGCCACAGCCAGCTGTGGTGGGTGTGGCCATTGGTGGATGAGGGAGAATATAAAACAAAAGCAAGAAAAAGAAAAGGATTAATTTTTTTTAATAATAAAAGTACTGATGTGAATTTTATTTGGTTGGATTGTTGATATGGATCAAATAGTACTCAAAACGGCATAGTTTCAAATATGAAAAGTATGTTGTTTTAAGTACAAGTGGGAATTTAACAGCCATGTGTGGCTGTGATGGACGGAAGAGTCACATTAAAAGCACTCCCAAACATAAGTGACCAAAATTAGAACTTTTAAATTTCAGAGATCAAAAAAATTGGTCCAAACTTAGAGGATGTCCATTGCATTTTATTCTATGCTCTATTATTAATAATGCAATTGTTATAGTTAATATGATGCAAATGAGTAAGTTCTTGTCTTTGATGGGTTTCTAAAAGAAAATAACAAGGTATTATTCAATGATTTGTGTGAGTATAAGTTTATGGTTGCACCGTATATATTCTTGTTCTACGTTCGGTGTTATTGGATTCTGGCCTTTAGGGATCTTCATTGATTGTGACTCTAATAATGTGCTTTGCATGCTTGTTTTCTTAGAGTATGCTGCGCCAATGGTTTGAAGAAACACATACTCAGTATTGGGATCAGAAACCAAAAAAGCGAGGTTCAGAGGGCCCAGAAACTCCTTATGGAAGATTACCTTTCCAGTTATGGAATGTTAGCAAGTATGGTACTTGTGCTGATGCTGCAATCACTGGTATAATGCCTCCACCACTGATGGAACTCCAGGTATAAACTATTCTCTTGATTTTATTACTGTAAAGTTGGTTTCTTTAAAAGTCGTGTTCATGGTTTAAGGTTCTGTTTAGTAAACAAGTGGTAATATTCTTATTTATGTTGGTTTATAAGACATATTAGGGTCAATTACCATTTTGGTCCCTAACGCTTGCCCTATGTGTCAAAACAGTCCCTAATATTTCAAATGTGTCATTATAGCCCCTAATGTTTTTTGGTATTGTGTCAAAATAGTTCATGCCATTAATTGGTGGATGGAAAAAGTTGATGTGGCTAACAGTAATATTAAAATATTAACTTTGGTGCCAGCAAGGATGCCTCTTGGCCTTAATTATTAAAAAAAAAAAAAAGCCAGACTAAAATTCCAAGACCTGTTGGTTGGGTTTTCTTCTTCTTCTTTTTTTTTTTTTTTCTTCTTAAACAATCTTCCTAGCCCCAAAGCCAGTACACCCTTTTTGCTATGGGGTTCATAGCACTTGCAACAAGAATCAGATGGATTTAAGGAGAGCACCGACCGAGCATTTGATGTTACTATCTAATGTGCTTTGATAATTTGATTGTTGGAGATTACAAGTTCAACATTAGATGAACTAAAATAGAAAATCAAAAGTTGCTTCAAACTTGGACCGAAACCTCTATTTGTGTGCCATAGAGAATTACAACCATTTACCTGTACTTAATGAAACTAATTTCCTTGCGTTAGTGCAGAAGCACCATCTGCAACACATGATACCATTCAACTTGATCAACCCATGAAGATTCTTCCACACATGACAGGCATAGGAGCCAGGGCCAAAGTTTTTAGAGTGAGAGTTCCACATGTTTGAGTGCCCTATGATTGGTTCTTGCTTTGTAAGGCAAGTCAAGAAAGAAGTCTACTGAGCTGTATTTGAATCTATGCAAAATGATCAGAGATCTAGGTATTTTAGTTTGGCTGATATTTTTTCTTTCTTTTTTTAAAAAAATTGTTTTTGTAATTAAGGCCATGCGGCATCCCAAGAGGCATCAAAGTTAATATTTTAATATCACCGTAAGCAACTGTAGTTTTTTCCATTCACCACTTGACGGCAGGGACTGTTTTGACGCAATACCAAAAGGTTAGGAACTAAATTGACATATTTGAAAAGTTAGGGACCATTTTGACATATAGGACAAACATTAAGGATAAAAATGGTAATTAACCCAACATATTACTCTATACAGGCTGTCAATGTTGTTCTGTCTTGTTTTTGTTCTAGTATTTCCTCATGGTAATACTTCTAGTAGTTTGTTGATGGTGAGAAGCCAATTCCCTTTTAATGTCAAGGAAAATTTTGTAATTTAGGGTTTCTAGGGATAGGCTGTTCTAATAGTCCAAATCTTATTAGGGGTCAAGAAGTTCAAGTTCTACTAGAAATAGGTATTAATAATCTATTTATACAGATGTAAATGTAATGCTTTCTATTTAAGAACAGGAATGATTTTTCTAATTTTTTCAGAAGCAATGAAGCTTTATTTGTGGTTTCTATCATACAACCTTCTTTGAGGTGTGATGCTTTGAAGTTTATTCTTTTTCTTTTCTGTCCTTATTGTTCAAACAACTTGAAACCTAGAAACACACCTTAATTTCTGATGCAGGAAAAAAGCTTGAATGGGTTCTGATACCAATTTTGATGTAAGATTTTTAGGAGCTTGGCACTAAATTAAATTCCTTGATGGGATGTTTAAGGGTAAAGTAATCAAAAGATTGGATGTTTGGTGACTGGTGTTAGAAGCAGTGAATAGAATGAAAAACAAAGAAGGATAAACACTAGGCAATCTTAATGAAGTTTTCCTAAGCAATCACACCTTCAAAGCTTTAAATGAGCTATTGCAATTTTATTAAATTAAGCTCATGTCTTTTTGACTACTGTAAACGCTTTATATAGGCTATTACTAAATCTTTTCCTAGAAGGACTAGAACTTCTAAATAACCTATTCCTAGAAAGACTAGAATTACTACTAGCAAAGAAAAATTACTTGAGAACTTCTAAACCAAATAGAAAAGGACACCAAATACAAAAAAGGACTCAAGCCATGAACAGCCCATTCCTGAAAATTGGAATTTACCAATTTGCCTTTATTCTAGTAAACTTAATTAAAACTTAACCAGCGATTGTCTGAACTAAAAACCTTAATACTAAGACTCAATAATAACTAAAGTAACATATGAAAAGTACAAAGAAAATCCTACATCAAAACTATATTAGTATACCACATATATTGAATCTTTGGGTATTTAATCTTATTTTCTCGAGCAGTTGAGCTCTTTATTGTTTGCATCAATCTCCCTTGGTTGCATAAAATCTAAAATCACCAAATTGCCCTTATTCTAATGAAACTTATTTAAAACTGAACCAACAACTTTCTAACATAAAAAACTTCTAATATTAAGACTCAATAATAACTAAAGTAACGTACGAAAGGTGCTAAGAAAGTTCCACATCATAACTATATAGCACATCTTGAATATTTTGGTATTTAATCTTTTTTTCCCTCAAATTCTTTATTGTCTGCAGCAATTTGTCAACTTCAAACCCTAAAATTCAAAATTTCAAAACCCTAAATCATCCATCCATCAAATAACCCAAAACAGCCCTATTACTGTTGGTTTACTGTTCATTACTCTGGAACTGCAACCCAAACCTTAGATTTTCTCATTGATTCAATTCTAAATCCTACTATTCATTTTCACCATTTGAAACCCTATAGTCCATATTATTTTCCAGCTTTATTCCCACCAAACCTTAAGCCCTAATGCCTGAAAATCCAAGGTGTCTACCAGATCTTATTGATGGAAACTTTCTGAAGGTATTTTGGTTTTTGAATTCAGCTGCTTTTATTGTTGGGCAGTCAAGTCAGCGTTATTACTGTGCGGTCGCTGTTGGAGAGGATGCTGTTGTTTCGGCATTCAGGTACTGATGGGATATCTTTCTCTATAATGATTATTAATTTATTGTCTTGACAAAACTGACTCTTCTCACTTTGCAGTCTAAAGGGCTATCTTTGTTATTTGTCCTTTACTCTTTTACATTGGTATTTTGTTGACTAAGTTCTATTTCAACCTCTAAAAGGCTTTCAGAAGACAAAAGCAGGTCTTTAGTGGGAGCTATTTTATCAAAAGTCGTTCCTGCAACATTTTCGACAATTGCTTCTGTTTCGAGAATGTTTTGGCGGAGTGAACAAATGTCACCAAGAAAATTGGAAGTGAAGCCTCAATCATTTGCTCGAGGTAGACTAATTAATAATTATGTTTCTAAATTGTGTGAGTTCTGCTGTAGATTTTTCACAGAAAAATTCACATACTTTCTCATAAACTCATCCAAGCTCATTGAGACCCACCACTAATGTTTTGAATTCCGTTCTGGAAACCGTTCCGGATTGACTAGTGGAACGGAATATTTCGGTACCGGTGTGCACTAGTGCGTTGTTTTGGGATTACACACCGGATATATATATATATATATATTTATTTATTTATTATATAACCTCGATAAAATCCCTAATTTTAGTTTGTCTATATAACCAATTTTTTTATTAAAAAAAAAAAAACCGTCTATGTAACTTTTATTTGTATGCAATATAAATATAAAATGTTAGTATAATAATAATAATATTATTATGAAAAAAAATATAAAAGAGAAAAGAGAAGTGTCTTTTGTCTTTATTAGCAAAAGCCCAAACGGGTAAAGTCAAACCCGACACAAATTTGAATTTATAATTTTTTTCCTTTTTCGTTTTAGTTTTAGCTTTCCCTCCATTCTCTCTCTCACCTGCCAAAATTATGTCAAAGATCTCATCAAATGTCAGGCCACATTTATTTCTTACTTTTTTCTATTTCCCAAATCCTCTCTGCAAGTAAAAAGGTCTTCACTAGAAAGTTTTAATTCATCAATGTTGCTGGATAAGGAAAACTCTACATAAACCTCTCTATCAATTGCAATCTCATACAAGAGGTAAAGATTGAACATACACACACATATCATGGGGGGAGTTTGCAGTTTCTTCATTGAGTCCAAATTCTTTCAATTAGTTTTAGAGAAAGGGGGACGTTATTTCTTGCTACGGATTTTTGAGAGGGGCAAATTCTTTATGAGATCAGTTTTCATGGGCAAGAATGCAGCACAATGGCTGATGAATAATATTGAAGACTTTGTTGTTGGGGAGAGCTCCAAACAGTTTTTTATTTTCAGAGAAGGTGACACTGCTTTCACTCTCCAAAGGAGCATCAACTCTTCTGGTTAGTTCTTGCTATTGACTGAGCTCAAAGTTGGTGGGTCTAGGAGGTCGATTATTATCCTTGAAGGCAAAGAGAAATTTGGTTGGAGGGCTTTTGGTCTTGAACTAAGAAAGTTGTTGAACCTTTCTCAATATGCGGTGGGTGGCAATGGTCTTCCAAAGTTTATTCCTCAGGTGCGGAGGTATAACTTGGAGGCTCAAAACTCTAGAACTTTTGCTGAAGTTGTGCAAGACTTTCATGGAAGAATAGAGGATAGAAAGCATCTAAAGCAGCTAGGTTTCACAGCCAAGGGAAAGATGACACAGTTAGGAGAGGAGAAGAAGGGGGTGAATTTGAGACTTAAAGGCGCCAAAGTGGGGGATTTTCCGGCGGGCAAATCTGATAAGATGGAGGTGGTGGGAGGGGACAGGAGGGAGCAGAGCATTAATGTGGGGGCAGAGGTAGTTGAGCAAAATCTGGTAGACACTAGAATACGTTTCCCAAGCTTCAATTTGAATACAAAAGATCATGAAAAGGGGAAGAAGAGTGATGCTAGGAGATCTTGCAGGATAGGAAGAGGTCTTATCGTGGAGGTTGATGTGATAGGGAGGAGACGGGTTTCCTGGGATAGAAAGAAAGGGGGAGATATGAAGATCAGATGGGTATCACGGGTAGTGGATTGGGACTGCAATAAAGGAGCACCAAAGGCTTTTAAATGGGTTGCATGGGGATCCAAAGAGGCTGAAGATAAGCCCGTTTTGGGCCTAGGCACAAGCCCATTGCTGACCGACACACGTGTGGGTCCTTTTTATTCAACTTTCTCGGGCCCAAGTCTTTTTGAAGTGGGCGAGAGTTCTCTGTCTGGCGAAGGAAACTCAGCCCAGGCTCTGATGACAGAGGTGTGCCCCAAGGCCCCTCCCCAGATCTTCGACCTTGAGCTAGAGGTGTCGGACCGATGCGCTAAGCCTTCGATGGTGGCCGACGGCATCTTCTTTGTCGGAACTAGCTCCGATGAGCCCACATTGTCACCGGGTAAGTCAAATATGGTGATTTCACAGTCATCAGTTGAACTTTTCTTATTTGGTCTCTTTTTGAGCTTATCGAGGGCTGGGCTTGTGGTTTTGGGTGTCAACGATGGGGTTGAAGGTGGCTGGGACAGCTGTGCCAACTTCAGGCCGAAAGGTGTCCTGGAACATGATCAGTCCTGTTTAGCAGTGATACCCATGAAGGCAGTGTGCGATGTCCCTGGGGTGAGTGTTTTGGTGGTGGAAGAATTGAATAATTCAGATATGGGTTTGGGTGGTGAGGATGGCTTATCAATCCGTCTGATGTCTATCACTCCCTTTGGGTTGCCTTTGTCAGCTGAGTTGAACTGTGGTAATGAGGCATTGGAGTGTGTGAATATGTTGGATATTTCTAGTTGGGTGAAGAATAGACTTCCTGGTTTTAGTAAACTGGTGGGGCTTCCTCTGAGTCGACATGAGAAGTTATGTATTGCTTTGTTACAAAAGATTTAGAAGGAGACGGAGGATGCCAAAGTGCTGAACAGGAAAGTTACAGTTCCTAGAAAAGCTGTCATTAATAAGGATAAAGGGAAGAGAGAGTTGAGGAATCTACACTTTTCGGTTAACTATGATGGTAGGTAGAGTGTTGGCTGCTGAGCTAATATAACAGTTGGGATTTTCATGCCTTTATGAATTTAAAAATTCTTTCTTGGAATGTTAGGGGTCTGAATGACTGTCGGAAACGTTCGATAGTGAAAAATTTATTGCGTGAGTGGAAGTGTGATGTAATCTGTCTTCAAGAGACTAAGCTTACTGGCTTGGACAGACAAATGGTTGGCAGCTTGTGGAGTTGTCCTTATGTGGATTGGGTGGCTTTAGATGCTGTCCAGATGGTTGGCGGGATTTTGATGATGTGGGATAAGAGGGTCTTAGAGAGGTTGGAGTTTATGGTGGGTTCCTTTTCTGTGTTTGTTCGGTGGAAAGGGGTGGGGGATGGCTTTAGTTGGGCGTGTTCTGGGGTTTATGGCCCAATTGACAATAATGTGAGTGGGCTAATGTGGGACGAGTTGGTTGATATTTAGCCATACTGGAATGTCCCATGGTGTTGCATTGGGGATTTTAATATTGTTCGTTTCTCGAGTGAATAGTTGGGTAACTTTCGTCTTACTCCGGCTATGGAACTTTTTTCGGAGTTCATTGAGGACCTTAATTTGATTGATTTGCCTTTGGAGGGAGGGAGCTATTTCTGGTCTAGCAGCTCAGATCATCCTTCGATGTCTAGAATAGACAGAGTTTTGGTGTCTCATGATTGGGAGGAGCAATATCCGGATGTGATCCAGCGGATTTTACCTTGCCCTGTTTCAAACCATTTCCCGATTCTAGTGGAGGTGGGGGGAATGGCGAGGGGGAAAAGTCTGTTTAGGTTTGAGAATATGTGGTTAAAGACGGACGGGTTCATTGATAGAATTCATTCTTGGTGGAATCGACATTCTTTCTCTGGTACTCTTAGTTTTGTGTTTGCCAAAAAATTGAACGCCTTGAAAGAAGATATTATTTAGTGGAACCGTTCGGAGTTTGGTCATGTCGTACGCAAAAAGTCACAATTATTAGAGGCATTGAAATTGCTAGATGCCAAGGAAGGGGAGTTTGGCCTCTCTGATGCAGAGACATGTGAGAGAGTTGTGGTGAGATTTGAAGCAGAGAATCTTCTCTCTTTGGAAGAAATCTCATGGAGATAGAAATCAAGAATGTTATGGATTAAGGAAAGAGATAATAATACTAAATTCTTCCATAAGGTGGCTAATTCTCATAGAAGGTTTAACCATCTAAGTATTTTGGAGGTGGATGGGGTGATTTATGAGAAGGAGTCTGAGGTGGCTGCTCAGGTGGTACAATTTTATAAAAATTTGTATCAGGAGACAGAGGAGTGAAGGCCTTTTGCGAAAGGTTTGGAGTTTGATCAGATAGACGGGTTGGAGAGGGGCTGGCTTGAAAGGAGGTTTGAGAAGGAGGAGATTCTTTTAACTGTCAATGAGTTGGCTGGAGATAAAGCTCCAGGTCCAGATGGTTTCTCTATGGCATTTTTTCACCATTGTTGGAGAGTGGTGGAAAGAGATGTTCTAGCAGTTTTTGAGGAGTTTTATCTTCACAGTAAGTTTGAGAAATTTTTGAATGCTATTTTCATAGCATTAATTCCTAAGAAGAATGATGCTTATAATATTCGAGATTTTAGGCCTATTAGCTTGGTGGGGAGCTTGTACAAGATCTTGTCTAAGGTTTTGGCAAATCGTTTGAAGCTGGTTTTAGATCAACTGATCTCTGAGTCTCAGAATAGTTTTGTGGGAGGTAGACAGATTCTTGACTCAGTTCTTATTGCTAACGAGTGTATTGATAGTCGAGTGAAGAGTAAGACTCCGGGGGTTATTTGTAAGCTAGATATTGAGAAAGCTTATGATTACGTGAATTGGGAGGTTCTTCTAGATCTATTGAAGAGAATGGGCTTTGGGGAGAAGTGGTGTAGATTGATTCGCACTTGTATTTCAACTATCCAGTTCTCTATTTTGGTTAATGGGGCTCCAGCTGACTTTTTTAATAGCACGAGGGGTTTGAGACAAGGGGACCTGCTATCTCCTATATTGTTTTTGGTTATAATGGAGGTTTTAAACAGGATGTTGAAAAGAGTTGCAGGTGTTGGCTTGATCAGGGGTTTTAAGGCTGATGGTAGACGGGGTGACAGGGATTGTGTCTCGCATCTTTTGTTTGCGGATGATACTATTTTGTTTTGTGATGCGGAAGTGGAGCAGATCCTTCATGTTCGGATGCTTCTCCTTTGTTTTCAGGCTGTGACAGGTTTGAAGGTTAATGTCTTGAAGAGCGAGATGGTTCCAATAAGGGAGGTTAATAATGTGCATGCCTTGGCAGAGATTTTGGGTTGTAGGATTGGGACTTTGCCTATGATCTATCTTGGTATGCCGTTGGGGGCTTCCCATAAGTCCCCTCTATTTGGAATCCTATCTTGGAGAAAATTAAGCGGAAGTTGGCTGGGTGGAAGAAGCTGTATTTTTCAAAAGGTGTAAGACTAACATTGCTTAAGAGTACACTAGCTAGCCTCCCTACTTATTATTTATCTTTTTTTACCATCCCATCGCATGTGGCTAATAAGATTGAGAAGATGCAAAGGGACTTCTTGTGGGGGGATTCGAAGGCTCATTTGGTGGGGTGGGATAAGGTGTGTGCTCCTAAGGCGAATGGTGGTTTGGGAGTAAGGAAAATAACTACTTTTAATAAAGCCTTACTAGGAAAATGGTTATGGCGGTTTGGGGTTGAGGAGACTCGTCTTTGGGGAAGAGTGGGGTGGATGGTCTTCCAAGCTGGGTAGGGGTGTCCACGAGTGTGGTTTATGGAGAAGTATCCGAAAAGGTTGGGAGGTGTTTAGTAAATGCATACAGTTTGAGGTAGGGGTGGGAGACAGAGTGAAGTTTTGGACAGATCGGTAGTGTGGGGACTTACCACTCCATCTATCATTCCCGGTAGTGTATGGGATTGCTTCTAATAGAGAGGCATCTGTGGTCACGTCTCTCGAAAGGTTGGGGATTGAGGCTCGGAGAAGCTGGAATGTTCGTTTACTTAGGGATCCAAATGATTGGGAGTTGGGTGAGGTGGATGAATTCCTTCGTACCTTGGGTTCTAATTTACCTTAATCTGAGTACGGAGACCGTATGAGGTGGAAGTTGTCAAAGTAGGGGGATTTTGACATCTGCTCGTTCTACAATAAGCTTCGTAGTCCCTTGCCTATTATCTTTCCTTGGAAAGGTATTTGAAAGGTTAAGGCTCCTCCACGTGTCTCTTTCTTTGTTTGGACTGCATCTTGGGAGAAGATTCTTACAGGGGACATTCTGCGGGGTAGAGGCTTTGATTTTGTTGGCTGGTGCATTATGTGTCGTTGTAACGGGGAGACGGTGAATCATTTGCCACTCCATTGTGAAAAAGCTTATCAGCTGTGGAGCTTGGTTTTTAGATCTTTTGGGATTTCTTGGGTTTTGCCAAGATCAATTGCAGATATGCTTTTTGGTTGGTGGAATTGGTTTGGAAACCACTCTTCTAGCATTTGGAATTTAGCTCCATTGTGCCTAATGTGGTGTAATTGGAGGGAGCGAAATTGGTGAACTTTTGAGGACATGGACAAATCCGATGACCAGTTGTTCGCTTTTTTTAGTGATTCTCTTTTTGATTGGTCTAGGGCTTGGGGACTCACCTCTAGTGATTCTTTCCCTTTGCTCCTTAATTCTCTCCTTTGTATTTAGTTCTTTGTTGGTTTTTGTTTTTTCATGTTTGTTTCCTTCTTTGTACTCCTTGTTTTGCCTTATGTTTTTTCATGAGGTAGCTTCTTGAATATACATCTTTCTTACTTATCAAAAAAAAAAAAAATCCTCTCTGCACTCCATGTTCACCCGTTTTCTCCTCATTTTTGGTCCACCATCCCCTTTTATATTTTGTTCTCTACTTTTTTTCTCCTCATCTTAACTCTTTTTCTTCTTCATCGGTTCTTAGTTCTATCTTTTTCCTCATCTCCACTTTTCTTAAGCATCATATCAATTGCCAATTTTCTTTCATGCTTTCTCTCTCTCCTCTCTCTCTTTTTCAAGTTTTTTTTTTTTTTTTCTTCTCTCGAGTGTTATAATATTGGGCTGGTACACTCATTTTGCGTGGCATACCGAAATTTTGGCTGGAACGCTGGTTCAGGCTGGCACAGGGCGTTATTTGGAATGATATGGAACAAGGGGGTTCTTTGCACCAGACTAAGCATTGGAGCGAAAAATTCTGGCCATTCCGGTGGGAACGGAATGGTATTCAAAACATTGCCCACCACAACACAAAAGAAAGAAGAGAGAAAAATAGTTTTGGTGAAGAAGTAGGTGAATTTTGGTGTCACCAGACTTTTCCATTGTGTATTATGTAATGTAGAGGGTATACATTTAGATGTGCTGCCAATGACCTCTAGCTCAAATTTTTCGTCCTCATTAATGTGAGTT
This sequence comes from Quercus glauca, assembly GCA_023736055.1. NCBI lineage: Eukaryota > Viridiplantae > Streptophyta > Magnoliopsida > Fagales > Fagaceae > Quercus > Quercus glauca. Next base: position 41,187,979 of record CM043322.1, on the reverse strand, counting down.
AAGGTTTTTAAGTACTCATCCATCTAAATACAAACCGTCTGGTGGGAAGAAAAAAAGAAGGCGTTATACATGCACACACACGCTAGCCTCATCACACGCTTGTGCGATGAGGTTTTTTTTTGTAGAAAAAAAAAAGCCTGTGTTTTTATTTTATATATATAATTTTTTTTTTTGAGAATCTAATTTATAAGTGGATAAAATAATTTAAAAACTAATAGGAGAGTGGCCCTTTTAGGCAATGTTTTAGTGGGAGTTAGAGTGTATTTTTTCTGAATTGTCCTTTAGTTTTGTCTCTACTTAAACATAGGGGTGTATAGCCATTTTTGAACAAAAAAATGAGGATTCTAAACAGGAGAAGCCCCTTAAATAGTAGTATAAATATATATGAAATAAATAATTACCTTATACATGGTTTTGGTGGGTGGGATTGTGTATTGTGATTTACTCTCCAAGGATGGGTCCAAATGACCTTGTCTTGGTGAGGTTCCAAGTCATCCCAAAAAAAGAAAAAAAGAAAAAAAAAAAAAGGAATGAAGAAATTTGTTTAAAGATAGGGGTGGTTTCCATTGAGGAAATATGAGAGAGAGTTGTTGAGATGGTTTGTTCATATACAAAGGAGAGATTAGTGTAGCAACGAGCAAGAGCAATTTCATTTAAATTAAGGGAACAAAAATAGGTATAGAGATCTATAATACTAGTAGAAGTAGTAAAATGAGACATGTTAACTAAGCAAGTAACAGAGTATATTTTTGGATATGATAGAAGGATGGAGAAGAATACATATGGTTGATCCTGCTTTGTTTGTTGAGTATTCATAGTTGATCCCAAAAGTTTGGTGCCTAAGGTTTTGTTGTTTTTCTTTGGGCTTTCCCTTCTTATCTTTATAGTCCACATCTCCAGTGTAGCACATCTGCATGTGCCATTTAATCATGTCTTTGTTGAAAATGCTATGACATAGTCTATCTCCAGTTTATTGTGAATGTGAAGTATGAATAGTGTTTCCTTCCAAGTTTCCTGTATCCAACTTTCAACTACCTACAAATTTCTATTGGCTGACAGACTGGCAACTTGTTTTGTGACAGCTTCTCCTTTGACGTGTTTGAAGGATCACCCAAGGAAGGGTGAGAAGCTGACCCTCTCACCTAGTGGTACATTAGCTGCAATAACAGATTCACTTGGTCGTATATTGCTCTTAGACACTCAGGCACTTGTGGTGGTGCGGTTATGGAAGGTTTTCCCTTGGCATCTATAAATTGAAATTTTAGTCTGAGATAAGTATTTTCCCCCTAACAGTGGATTTAAATAATTTGCAGGGATACCGCGATGCTAGCTGCCTATTCATGGAGATGCTAGTCAAAAGAGATACTGCTGCAGCATCAAGTTCCAATTATTATGAACCAGTGAAGAGTGATTACTGTTTGTGTTTGGCTATTCATGCACCTCGAAAAGGAATTGTTGAGGTATGCTTTTGTTATGTTTGAGTGACTCATTGATGCCTATTCATGAAAGTGCATATTATTGTTGGTAATTGGTATATTTTTCAAAAGCTAAAGCATAGGAGGTTTAAGCATCATTGAAATTGGTCTGAACCAATAAATAAATTTTTTTTTGATAGTTAATCGAAGTTTCATTGATAAGAAAAGTAAATTGTGTTTACGATAGTAAACCCATTGCACTTGAAATGAATACAAACAAAATCAAAGAGAAGAGCTAACAGATATTAAAAAAATCAGACATAGTAATACAATGCAGAAAACCCCAAATACGAGATCACTCACACAAAGTATTGGCTAGCAAAGACTTCAAAAGATCTACAAGTCTCTCAATGTCTTCAAACATACGTGCATTGTGTTCATGCCAGATTAGCCACAAAAGACAAGCCGGCACTGAAGAAAATTTCCCTAACTAATTCCTCTATGCAAAAAGGAGAGAAACAACTGTATTCGGCATCACCCATTGAACTCCAAACATCAGAAAAACTTTGCTCCACAAAGCATGGGCAAACTTACAATGAAGTAGAAGATGATCTATAATTTTCCTCATCATGACATAAGCAACATCAATTAACAAGAGGCAAGTTCCTCTTAGCAAGGTTATCAATCGTGAGAATCCCACCCCTAGCTGCTGTCTATAAAAAGAAAGACACCCTTTTAGGTACCTTTACACACAAAATGCTATTCCAAGGGAAAGAAATAGAAGGGGCGTCCAATAGAGAATTATAAAAAGAATGCATATCAAAAACACCATTTTGAATCAACTACCAATTTAAGACATCATCACCCTCCCCCCTTGGCATTTGGAGTAAATATGCTAAAAAAAAGTAAACACTCTCTCCAATTCCCGGTCATAAAAAGCTTGATAGAATAATAAGTTTCAACACCTACCTCCCCTTTCAGGTGCATTAAAAACCAAATCAGCAATCCATATTCTTTAGAGATAGCTTTGACAAACAGATCAGGATACAAATCTTTCAAAGGATCAGGATCACTACAAGGGTCATACTAGAATCGAATATGAAATCCCTCTCCCATTGCATACACCATATGTCCAAAAAAACTCTTTGCACGTCCTTCTAACAGCTCTACTGCACCAACCCCCTCTAGCCTCTCCATATTTGGTTGCTACCTCTAGCCTCTCCATATTTGGTAGCTATAACCTGATGCCATAAATGGGTGGCTTTGTACCCAAAATGCCATAACCACTTTCCAAGCAAAGCTTGGTTAAACAACCCAATCCTCCGGATCCCCAAACCATGTATCTCAACCGGCCAACAAACCTTATCCCAAACAAGCAGATATTTGAAGACTTCATCAGATCTCCCCCAAAGGAAATTTCTCTTAATTCTTTTTAATTTATTTGCCACATATTTATGAATAGTAAAAAGAGATAGATAATAGGTGGGAAGGCTCGATAGAGTACTTTTTAGTAAGGTAAGCCTACCACCCTTTGACAAATATAAACGTTTCCAACAAGAGAGCTTTTTTTTTCCATCCTCTCTATGATAGGGTTCCAAATTGAGGAATCCTTATAATGAGCCTCAAGAGGCATACCCAAATAAGACATGGGCAAACTGCCAACTTTGCAACATAAAATATGAGCCAGAGCATCCAAGTTGCCAACCTCACCCAGTGGAAGAATCTCACTCTTGCCAACATATACTTTCAAGCCTGTGATAGCTTCAAATAAGATCAACACCATCCATGTATATAATAATTGCTCCCTAGAGGCTTCACAAAATAAGATGGTATTGTTAGCAAAAAGGAGATGAGAGATATGCAAACCTCTTTGCGCATAGGGATTTGCTTGGAAACTACTAAGAAAGCCTCCCTCGTCTGTTCTCTTCAACAATCTACACAACTCCTTCATCACCAACAGGAAAAGGAGTGGAGATAGTGGGCCCCCTTGACGAAGAGTGCAAGAGCTACCAAAAAATCCAGCTGGAGACCCATTAACAATAACTGAAAACAAATAGTAGAAATACAAGCCTTCATCCATCTCCCTCGCATATCCTTATAATCCATCATGTCCATAAGGTTAAACAACACATTCCAATTCACATGATCATAAGTCTTCTCAATGTCCAACTTGACAATCACACTTCGGATGCTACTCTATATTCTGCTATCCAAGCATTTTTTTGCAATGAGAACAGAATCAAGAATCTGTCTTCCTCTAACAAAAGAATTCGGGGAATTGGAGATGAGCTTATCCATCTCCCCCACTTCTCCCCAAAACCCATCCTTTCCATAAGGTTAAGCAACACATTCCAATACACATGAGCATAAGCCTTCTCAATGTCCAATTTGACAATCACACCTGAGATGCCACTCTTTTTTTGGTATCCAAGCATTCATTTGCAATGAGAACGGAATGAAGAGTTTGTCTTCCTCCAACAAAAGAATTTAGGGAATTGGAGACGAGCTTATCCAACACATTACAAAGTCTATGAGCCAACACATTTGACAAAAGCTTATACAAACTACCCACAAGGTTAATAGGACAAAAGTATTTAGTGTTAAGTGCATTAATCTTCTTGGGAATCAAACAAAGGAAAGTGGCATTGAGAGGTTTTTCAAAGACGCAATGTCTATGAAAATCCTAGAAAAAAGCCATAACATCCCTTTCAAGCATGCACCAACGCTTTTGAAAGAAAGCCATAGTCAAACCATTAGGCCCAGGAGCCTTATCACCCTCAGCTTCTCGAAGTGCCTCTGGATCTCCTCCTTTTCAAACTCCCTTTCTAGTGATAGCCTCTCAGTTTCATCCAAGCTAGCAAACTCTAACCCATCAACAGTGGGCCTCCAAGATTTAGACTCCCAATATTGTCCTATTGTTTCTGAGTTATGGTCAATGGTGTTCACCTTGTTTGGTATTGGGCGATGCCAAAGACTGGTTGAGCTCCTTGCATGTTGGCAAGGAAATTTTGGTCATCATCATAATGGTGTTATTTGGATGGTTGTCCCTTATCGTTTGATGTGGTGCATTTGGCGGGAGAGAAACAATCGGTGTTTTGAAGATTCTGAAAGGACTATAGCTGATTTAAAACTTTTCTTCTTTAAAATTCTATTGGATTGGATGTCTATCATAGGAAGTCATTCTATTTTTTTGGTCTATTATTTGATGGATGTTTGTAATTTATGTATTTGATTGTTTTGGTCCCCTACTGTATACTTCCTATATACTTGGATGACTCATTCTTATGTCTTTGAATAAAATTTTCATTACTTATAAAAAAAAAAAAGATTTAGACTCCCGATATAGATTCTTATAAAAATCCACTACCTGAGCCTGAATATCTGAATCAGTATCATACAAAACGCCCTCAACCTCCACACCCTTGAACCAATAATGTGACTTGTTATGCTATATATCTTAGTTGCTTTACTGCAATGCAATTCTTGCTGCAAAAATTTATTGTTGAGAAGTTAAGAAAAGTATGGACTTGAGGAATAATAGGTAAAATTCTGTAAGATCAAGCAGATTAACACAGTTTACGAAGGGGCCTGTTTTTCATTTGTTATTGTTGAACCATGGTTGTGATTCTTATTGTATTGGGTGTATGATTGCCTAGAAAATCTCATCTTGGTGACTGCATGATCTTTAGGAATTCAGCACTAAATAGATTTCTTGATGAGATCTTGAAGGTTTCTTGAATAGGGTTAAAGATTTGGATCTCGAATATGGTTGATAGAACAGTGAATAGATTGAGTATAAAGAAAGATAAACTCAAGAAAATCACACCTAAGTCTTCCTAAGCAATCACACTTAGGAAGGTGAAGGAAATCACACCCTCAAAACGCTCAAAGCTTAAAATACACTGTTGGAATATTATTAAAATCAGTCTCACTATCAATGTTGTTGACTACAATAAAGCCCTTACCCATCTGATCTCTCCCCCTCAATTTACGTTACTTCCTTCCCCCCCCCCCCCCCCCCCCCCCCCCACAACAAAAACAACTAAACACATATGAGGGAAAATCAAATCTCATCTATCCCCCTACTCTTCCATCCCCCAACCAAATGAAGCATAAGCGTAAAGTACAGGTGCACATTTGATTGAAGTGAAGCGCATATTTTAGAAGATAATGTAATAAATTTGAAATTAAATATTAATGGGCAATATAATGATCAAGTTATCGACTAATCATATATAATTGAAATATAACATTTTATATGATTTTACTTATAAGAAAATAACATTTTATATGATTTTCTTGTGCTTTAAAAAATATACACAAATATGATATTCGAAAATATTTGATAGCCATTATCAAATGAAGACATGAAATACATGGTTGATACAATCCAAAAAGCACTAAAATATTGAGTATTGATTTCTATGCCTAAAAAAAGCAATGCAATGTAATCCTAAGAGTATATAAATAATCATGTTTATTAAGCACAGGACCATTATCATTAGCATCAAAAGATTTGTAACCCATCATCTTCCACATCTACTTCATCAAAATTAATAGTCTCTCTCATGAGGAGTATTGTGAACTAGAAGTCTAGAACTTGAACTTGTTGCCTTCCTTAGTGACCCCATTCTTGCTTGATTCGCCTTTGGCGAGGATGAGCAGTATGTGGAGTGTGGTCCCTGGATGGTTTTTTATTCCTAGAATTTGTGAAGGTGTGGAGGGGCGGGCTTAGGTGTATGTTATCATGCCATAAAATTGACTTTCATATGAAAATCAGTTTTATATATCAACAACATTAAGTTCTGATAGCTACATTTTACATTTTTTTAAGCTAAAAAAACTAAGCTTTGCTATTATTGAAAAAGCTCCAAAAAGGGTATGCTTTAGGCGCACCTTCACAGATGTGCCTTGCTTTAGAGGTGAAAAGCACTGAGCTTTTGGGGCTTTGAAGTTTTCTCTTGAGTGCACTTTTACGAACAATGGTTTATTATATTGTTTATTTACTATTGGTTCAGTTTTAGTTTATTTCTTAGTAGAATAAGGGCAATGTGTTGATCATAGATTTTCTTGAACAGGCTGTCCTTGACGAAAGTCCGAGTCTTATTTTACTTTTTCTTTGTTATCAGTAGTCCTATCTTTCTAGGAATAGATTATGCCTATATATTCAACCTAGACAAGCCAAGAGCATTGTAACTCGGTGGCATTGATTGGTCTTCTTCATAAGGAGAACCATGGTCCAAAAGAGCCCTCCATCATCTGGAACATCCCAAATTAATGCTTGTGCACTAGAATCAGTTTTCTGTCACCTCTTGTACATTTTCAAAGGAGGCTTCCAGTTACATTCCCCATTACAAAAAGTTCATGATTGGAAAATTTGAAACCTCCAAAGGCATGCCATTCTCATCATTAATTTTGCTGGCCTTAAGGGTGCTTCATTTTTAATCTTTAGGTGAGCCTTGTGGGTACTTTCTCTGTGCATTATGGTTCCCTTGCCAATGAAACGTTTTATTATGTGTGAAAAATAAAATATTGTTCAACTTCCAGGAATTTTTTTAGAATTACTTATTTACTTCTGCATTCATTTGTTATCTGCTTTAAATTTCTATTTTTGAGAACATACCATGTCATCTGCGGTCAATTATCCTTTGAATACTATTTTTATTTAACCTACTATGTGAAATGTTTGGAATGTCATCTTCCATGTTCTGCTTTTGGGTAACAGAATTACTCTTGCTTTCATGAAGTTAGTAATCTGATAATAATTTTGGTTTCTTTAAGGAACTACTTGTTCAATCTCTATTAATATTCTTGAGTGTGTAAATATTTGGTTCTGAGGCTTGTTTCTTGTCCTTTATCCCACTTTTGGATGTTAATGACCTTAAAATCTTGTTATGCCCTTAGTTTTATTACTCTTATCTATTGTTTCTTATCCAAAATTTCAAAATGTCATGAACTTAAAACAAGATGCTATTACTGTGCCCAGCCAACCTAAGCATTTCACCACCAATAATCTTTCACCAAAGTACCGGAATGATTTCTGAGTATGTTTTCTCATGTGAACAACTTCCTGCAGATCTGGCAGATGAGAACTGGACCACGTCTTCGGATTATTCAATGTGCCAAAGGTGCTAAAATACTGCAACCTACCTATAGATTTGGATCATCTATGACCTCTCCTTATGTTCCTTTGGAGGTTTTCTTGTTGAATGGGGATTCTGGTCAAATATCAGTTTTAAATCGAACCCTTAATTGATTTGTACAATGTAAAACACTCTTTATCCTGATATTTTACTGTAGAAAAATGATAATGTTTCTGATTAAGATGGCTCTTTAAATTTGGGGGATTTAGATGGCTCTTTTAAATTTTCATTTGGTTAATTGGAAGACCGTTGGCCAATTGATTCAGCCATGGGGTTTGGGCATTCAAAGTATGGTGTGTTTTAACCAAGCCCTGCTTTGGTTGTGGCGTTTTACTACTGAAAGGAGGCAATTTGTTGTCATATTATTGCTTTGAAATATGGTAGCCTTTGGGGTGGTTGGACTTTCGGGTAGCTGACAGAATCCAATGGGGTCAGTTTATGGAGAAATCTTCAAAATGGGTGGAAGAACTGGGTGAGTTTTCTTATGTTTGAAGTGGGTAGTGGTTGTGAGTGTGACATCCGTTTTTGGTATGATTGTTGGTGTGGTGACTTTTTTTTTTCTTTTTAATATGTAATAAACTTCATTGAAGGAAAAACTAGTACAAGAACAGCCAGAGCACACAAGATGTGTATTAAGGAGAGCACACAAGAAGGAGAATAAAAAAGAAGTACATCTATCAAGCAAATCAGATAACAAAGAAAAAGACAAAACCCCCGAAGCATTAGTCCACCCAAACAAAGTCTGGAAAAAAGATAGGGATATATGGAAGAGTATGGAGACTTATGTCTAAAGGATGCTAATCCAGATATTTTTCGTCTAGCCAGGGATAAAGATGCAGCTCTAGCAGATTATATTTCAGGGTCTGTTTTTTGGAATATCTCTCTCACCAGACCTTATATTGGGAAGAGGAGCTTCTACTTTACTTTATAGATAAGTTATATTTCTGATAAAAAAAAAAAAAAAATAGAGAAGTTATATTTTGTCAAGATTGGGAGTTCTGGGGAGGATTGTCAATTGTGTTTAATAGATCCTTACCACCAGAGGTGATTTTGAGGTAAAATCTTATTATAAAGCTTTGATTGCTATAGGATCCAAAAGCTTTCCTTGGAAGAGTATATAATAGACAAAGGTTCCAAAGTTGCGTGGACAGTCTAAGGGAAAAATCTTAATTATGAACAGCCTCTGCAAAAGGTGTTTGTGTGTGGTGGATTGGAGTTGTATGTGCAAGTGGAGTGGGGAGTTTATTGAACATCTGTTATTTCATCGCCCTTTTTGCTCATGAAGTTGGTCCATGGTTTTTGGCATGTTTGGATTAGCTTGGGTTATGGCTCGAAGTGTATTAGCATTGATGGAATGTTGGAAGTTAGGGTTTGTTATTGAACCCAAGAGGTAAATACCTAAAACCTATATATAATTTGATGTATGAGAACATGAATATAGTGTTTTCCTTCATCCGTAAAACCTAGCCATCTTGGCTTAGCTTTTGAGCTCCTGTTTTACTTCTCTCCCAATTTGTAGCATTTCCTAGTCGTTGAATTCCCTTTGCTTCATCAAAGAGATGCCTGAGGTACGACTAGTTTGGTTCATCCCATTTTAGCGTTATTATGGTTCATCCCTTTGCTTCATCAAGAGTTCTATGCTCCTAAGTTCAATGTCCCTGGCCAACGACATTCCCCTGAGCAGTTACTTCAATGGTATTTACATCAAAGTACCATCTACTCCATTTTGCACGTAGCATTAGCGCCCATATACCCGTGCAGTTCATTTCTCTAAAAAAAATTGCTCATCTTAGTACTGCAGTAAGCAAGAACATCAACTTGACCCTCCAACGAGTGAAAAAATTCCCGTAAAATCTAATACTGTTTCCCAACATCTGGCTAAAAATGATGAAGGTACATGAAAGTGAATCTGTTTTATACCCTTAATTTATAGGCAGTTAATATTTACAATCAAAATATCATGACTCTTAAATTCTTAAAAAAGAACAATTATGTTTCAAAAGTCAGTTGTTTTTATAGCAGAGAACTTTCACCGATTATGATTTAGTGCATCCCAAGTGTGTGACACAAGTGTAACCAAAATATAAAGTGACACAAACATCAACAAATAAATCGTAAGAGAGAATCTATGGACTCGTGGCAGTGGAACTATAACATGCACACGGCATGTTGGGCAATGTGACTCTTTGTTGGTGTCACTTTATATACCCAACAAAATTTTTGTTTGTAAACTTTCTACCCGTGTAGTGTCATGCACCTAAACTCGTGAAACCTCCCTGAAATTTGTTTACTCAAAATGGAAACCAAACAGTTGTTTTAACTGCCAATTTATTTTCAACAAAAGAAAAAACAAAAAAGAAAAAACAAAAACAGTTGTTTAATCATTGCAGTCCAACATTCTTCTCTCTGTCTGTCTAAATTATACAAGCAATTACTTGCAATGTTGCACTTAAACTCGTGAAACCACCCCTGAAGAATTACAAGCTCGCTGTAAAGCCTCAGTTAGCTTCTTGAGTGCCTTGTCATATGATATAAATCCCATGAACCAGAATTCATAACCATCCCTTGTGACAATGTGGATGTACTTTTCTGAGGGGTTCAATCTGTTAGCAGAAGGATTAACTGCTCTCAACTGATCAAGCTGCACAACCATCTACATATTGACCCAGCAGATATAAAAATATAAGTTCATACTAATTGAAATAAAAATTTAAAATTCAATTACTTAGAAAGTGAAGATGTATGAACTCGAATTTGCAGCTTAAATTAACTAAACCTTCATCCTTGTTACTTAAAAAAGTTTTGAAATCTAAAATGTACAAAACGGTAATCCTACAAAAGGAGTCATTGCTAGAGCACAAGCAAAAATGTGTTTGTTTGGCTTGCAGGTGAATTTGTTTGTTTGGCTTTTTTGTATTTTATTAATGATTACTGCAGGGTCTTCTTATGTTGGACAAGAAATCATGGAATCAATTCTCCCTTTTATTTTAAGAAGTATTCCCCATTCAAATAACAAAAAGAATCTAGAAAGGACCATTACTAACAAATTACAAATGAAGAAGAAGAAGATATTCATTAGCTCTCAGCAAAAGGGTTCATCTGTCTCTTTTCCCTTCTCCTTTTTCTCAATGGATGCAACCATTCCCACTTTAAACTTAAGAAGTGGATATTTTTAAAATATCTGATATGCTTTCCACCAATGAAACACAATCAATCTGCTGATTTGGTAGCCTTAAGATGCCAATTGTATGACTATCAACATTCTAGTAATAACGTGGTACGTAGCTGACAAACATAAACATTCTTCACACTTCATATCTTTAGACAATCCCCAAGTTGGAAGAAAACTCAACTAATTCATGGACAATAATTGGTGCTCTATTAGAGTTCAATTCTTGTATGCATGCTCAAAACTCTATCCTTAACTTTGCCTCTTAGCTCAAAAACCCGAACTTGTAGTTCGATTAAAAGTTATCTACTCAGATATTGAGAAACGATAATCTAATGGTTGCCAATGCCAATACATAGTTAGGTTAAGAATATGAGTCGAGGATTGCATTATTAAGTGAAAAAGGAATGATAATACCTTGTAGTACATCCATTCTGGCTGCCCTGTGGATGAATAACAACAGAAGGAGTAATCACTGCAAAATGCTACTCTTTTAGTGGATAAGTAAAGCGTTCCAATCACAGGTCCGGAGGTAGTTGATAAATAGCAGGCATACGAGTTCAATAGCTCTTCTCCTGGCAAGATATTGAATGCTTGCTGGAATGCATGATCAAGCCCTCCTTCAGCAAGTACCTTTGTTCCTTGAACAAGTCTTGCCATTGCTGCATCAGTGAGACTAGGACTAACTCTGACTGTAATACAAAAAAGTAGATTAATTGTCTGACTCAAAATGCATATTTGAAGCAATAGGTAACAGAATTATGCAATCAAGTGAGAATTTAATGATTATTTCTTTGATGGTAATCCTATGTGCCATACAAAGTCATATTAGAAGTAATTCTGTAGAAGCCCAAGGAAAGAGAATAGAAAGTGATTTCTGACTACAGGATATGCAAATCATTTTACTGTTAATAGCTGAAGTAGCCTCTAGTACAAATTACAATACTATCAGTCTACAATTTAGATACCTTAGACAAAGTTTGGCTACAACTCCCAGTAAAACAATTAACATGGCTATATATTTTGAAAATATAACAGTTAGATTGTATATTCTTTATATTTTTAACACGCATATTAAATTTCGCGCTAATAAGATGTTATATACTATTCAATTTATAAACTTATTTTTTATGTATAATTTTAGATTACAAAAACTTAAAATTTATACATTTAATTGATGATATAGCTATTGATCTTTGATTTTATGGAAATTTTGCAAGCGTGGAGGATATAAGAAGAAAATGTTATCCAATAATGGATTTTTCAAAATTCACATCAAATAAAAAGATATAGAGTGGAGTTGTAGTCATTAGCTACAATTAAGTTTGGTAGCCAAACTTTGTCCAAATACCTTATGGAATTATATGCAACAATGCTTTGATCATAGTACTAAGGACTAAGTTGAGATCCTCTCCAGTTCACTTCAACAAAATCATCCTTTACCTATTACAATCAAGCTAGTCAGACTCATTGCTGCACCTAATTTCAAAATCTAATGACTCCTTACAGTTCTATAGTCCACAATATTTTTAAATGAGGGTTAAGCTAATCCTTTTTATTGATGGGGAGAAAAATTTTAGAGAGAGAGGATTCCTTTGAAGGAGAAGAGATAAATGAAAGCAAATAAGTTAATCATATTCAAAGGTAAATACTCTTTGTAATTGTAATGCTTCCCACTCATTCCTTTTCTTTCTTCTTTTGCATGAAATCTGCCCGCTTCCAACTTCGTCACTTATTTCCCCTCAACAATGATAAGATGGTCTAAACCCATGTTCTTCAAATGTAATTTGGCATTGTAAGCAGATCTTATAGATTTCATGAACTCCTTTCTGCATTTTGCAATGCTTAAGGCTTGTAGCAATCTCCTTCAACATTTATCTTGGAAATTCCAAGTTCTTAATTTTTCTCAAACCCAGCAAAGAGATGGAGCTCAGCTCCTTTAGCTTTTGATACTGAAAAGCTCAGAAAAAGTGAAAAACTAATGCTTTCAGATGGAACCCATAAAAGGCCTCTTGTTTCTAACTGTTGGGCAGACTTCAAGGGGACATACTAGTAAAATAATTCTCAATCACAAAAACGGAAGAAAAGGGGTGAACGAAGGAGGAGAAGAAGAAGAAGAAGAAGAAGAAGAAGAAGAAGCTATGAGTTGAAGAACGTACTGCCTTGCCTTCTAATTTCAAGCATTCAAACACACAAAAAGTAACTTAAATTTTCTTTTTTGAAAGTCAGAAGAAACCACTAAATTAATAGATTTCCCATAATATATCAATCTTATTCAGTGCCATGTATGTTATACAGAATTTATTTATAAATTAAAGGTAGTAAGTTTCATGTCCAATAGCCACGCAATTGTCCCAAATGATGTAGACGTATCCCAAAATGAATCTCTGCTTTATTTGAGAAATGGATCAAAATAAGCAAGGTAACTGGCTATTTAGTGAAAGTAAGATGACGAGCAGGGAGTAAGAGCATGCCTTTATGCTTGAGATGAGCATGGGAGAAACAAATGGAAATGACATTAAATTAAAGAATGGTTGGAACCGTATGCATATTGGCTACCCTGTGATTGTGAGGCTTGAGGGTGAGGGTAGTGTCGAATGATGCATCCAAAACACAAATGCTTAAAAGCATTTAAAGGGAAAATACACCAATTGGTTTTTGTGTAGGTGGGTTTGAACCCCTAGATCTCTTATGCAATAACAAGAGACTTTATTAGTTGAGCTAATAGGAGCACACATTATTTCTAGTCACAGGGCATCACCCCTTTCAAGCTAGCTCCTTCTTTGATTACCATCAAGATCAGTCAAAAAAGTTAAAGCAGATATTGCAGCAGAGTAGAAGAAGAAGAAGAAGAATCATGAATTGGTTTTCCAAATCAAGTTAAAAGTTACAATATGAATTCGATACACTAATAACTCATCAGTTTCACATAAACACCACTGCAGCAAGTTACTGTTGCAGTTAAAAGAGAGAAAACAATATTGTTGAGAAGACTCACGGTGATGCCAGACATCGTCGGCTATGGCCTCTGCTTTTCTTGTGGCATATTCAACCCTCTTTCCACACCGACTCAACGTGTCAAACATCCTATCTATCGGGCCTGCACCATCACAGACCATATATAGCTTATTTACCAATAATAACAACAACAATAATAACTCTCTTTTTTTTCTTTTCAAACAAAAACAATTAATAAACCAAACATGTTCAATCATGACTGCAAAAAAAAGTAGAAGCATGGTTACAAAAGTAGTGAGTGCTCACGCTTGCAAGATGAATAAGACGATGTGGGATCAGGGGAGATGATGATGTAGGGGTTATTTGTGTGTTGGTTGTGGTTATTGTTAGTAAGAGGAGGGACCTGTGATTGTGAGTGGTTATACATTTTGTTGTTCTTGTTGTTGCTGCTTTCTTTCTTCCTGTTTTCTGGATTGATATGGTTTTTGCGTAAAGTTATTGTGAAAAACAGAATGGGAATCCAAGTGGAGGAATTGATCTCAGTGAGACAAGAAATAACGATGCCAATAGGACCTAAAAACAAAGGAACAAAACCAGTACTGATGACCCACCACTCTATTATCAAAAGCAACCCCCCCCCCCCAAAAAAAAAAAAAAGCAAGAGGAAACTATTGACTATTGTATGGATTGGGGATATATCAATTCCCACACCCCACAGAAAACTGAATATGTTCTCGAAGGACCTTTTTTCTAGAATGTTCCCCCGTCCAAAAAAAGAATACTAATTTATTTCAATTCCATAAAATAATTATCTACACACTTATTCTAACGTGGGAAATGTATTCATAGTTGGGCGTTTTTAGATGTATTCGTGTTAGCTATAACTCAGAAATATATTATATAATTAAAATTGTTAAGTATTTTAGAATGTTGGTGAACATAAATTTAAATTGCAATGACAATATTTTGATGTATTCATTTTATGTGTCATTTGTATTTGTTTGGGGCGGTTGGGTTTAGACCCTTGTAAAAACACTATATTTAACCTGTTTTAAGGTGAACTTGATAATCAATCAATCAATCAATGTATCATATCATATTTAATACTACATATAAAAGTAGAATCATTTTTCTGCAATTAAGGAGATAGCAGGTTTTTTTTTTTTTTTTTTTGGACAGTATCTAGGCCCAAGTAGAAATAGGGATCCTGGGACTTATGCTTGTGGTTTAGTGGACTAGGCTTGGTTCACTGTAGCTGTTTTGGGCTGATTATGAACCAAGTTGCGCACAAAACATGATTCTTACAAAACACACATTTATACATACAAAATATATACGTATTGTATAGTAAGGAACAATAAGGAATGAAAAAAAGGATAAATAAGACGTAGGGAATCCTCAGAATGATAAATAATATCTCATTATTTTTTGAGTTTTAGTACATTGGATCCTTCTTTTCACTGGGATGTGTCACAAGGTTCAAATAAGTTCAAAAGTCACAGACTTAGATAGTTATTTGTAGGCTTCCAAGACTTGTGAGGTTTGAATCCCTTTGAATCCAAGTGTATCCTCTAGTGTTTGTCTCAGGATCCCTCACAGTGTTTTTCCCTTTTTCAATTTTTCTGAGACTTAAATAAGTTTTTCAAAGGATCTTTTTGCTCTGATTCCTTGTTGCTGAATGAATTTTGCTGATGGCTTCACCTCCTTTTATAGTACCTTCATAGGGTTTTTGGTGTACCACTGATTCCCTCCATTTGCTGCCCTGAGTACCAGAACCATTGTTGTCAGCAACATTGGTGGCTGGTCTCTTCCTTATTTTCTCACTATTTTCCCCCTTTGAGGTTTCCCTCTGAAAAGTCCCCAGCTGACCTTCCTCTTTTGGGAGGTCCTAAGAGCCAACTTTCAATCTTCTCTTCCCAAACCTTTTAGATGCTCCTTTTCAAGCCCACCTTTTTGGCTACTTCACCCTTTGTCATTTTCTCTAAATGGGCAGATTCTTCTCTGTCAGGCTGAAAGATCTCCAACCACATTCCTTCATGGTCCACCTTCATGCGTTCCCTGAGGTACCAGGCTTCTTTTCATGAAGTGTTGATTCCTAAGTCATTAGTCTTTTTCTGAACCATAGGCGGCTGATGGGACATGCCTATCTTCGTTCGTTGTGTCCATGAGCATACTCCCTTGAGCTCTCCCAATCCCAAGTGATCTTTTTTTGCATTTCCCGAGGATCTCAGGTTCTTGGGAGTCTCAAGGTATCTTGGTCCAGCCCCTTTTTGGGCTCCCTAGGAAATTTTCCTCATAAAGGCTAGGCTGAACTTTCTTTTTCCTTTTCCTTTCTTTTCTAAGGCCCAAAGCTTATCCATTTGCAGGTTTGGGCGTCCTTTTGCTTATTTTAAGTGGGCCTTGGTTGGCGGATTGGGCCTTGCCTTTCTTTGAGGGCCTAATTGGGTTTTAGATTCCAATATTTGTGATGTTTTGGGCCTCAACACAACATTTGTGATATCTTGGACCTCAAATTTTAGCCTCTCGAGCTCGTGGGTTGCCTGCAGCCCATGCGTAAGTAAACAAGATTTTAGCCTTCCCAAGGTTTTGTGGTTGGTACTTTTATTTCCTTTGGGGTCCTTTTTCCTTTTTATTCTAAAATCCTGGCCCTTCACGGTGTCTTCTAGTGTCCTGATTCCACGTATCCCACTTCTTTTGTAACTTCACCTCTTTTCAAGGAACGTGGCAATTGGATTAAGTGTCTGGGTAAACCTCTTCCTCTTGCTTTTATGTTTCCCATAACTCCCATTAATAATTGACAAATAACCTTCCTATAAAATTGAATTTTGGCAACTGGCGCGTTTTTCTATGTTTCATCTTCTTCAACTTTTTTCTTCATGCCATTATTGCCATTACCTCAATCCTTTCCTCCAAGCACCTTTCACTTTTTCAAAAAAATCTTTTCCATTACACTCTTTCTCTTTTGCGTCCTCCTTTCGCCGTCTTTTTCTGCTTCCAACCCCTTTTGCTTTCTGCTACATTGTTCTTTCATTGCTTCCTCCTCTTCTTCACGAAAAAGAAAGGAGCGTTCACCTACTCTTTTTGAAGGTGAGGGCTCTGCAACGTTCACCTACTCTTTGTTTGATCCTATTCTGAGGCTAGCTAGCGGCCTTGTCGTATGTCTCACCATTTCCACTATTCCCGACTACCAGGTAAGTCCTTTTACCTGTGTTCTGTATTTTATTTTCAGCATTTAAATTCCCGCATATTTGCACACCCATATAACACAGACAAAAAGCAAAAAATATATGCATTTTCCTAAGATAGCATGGCATAAATCATGGCAAAAAATATATGCTTATGAAAATTCCAAAAATAAAATAAGCACTAGCATGTATCCCTAGTAGTATTTCTACTAACATTTTACAGAAAAAAGAAGAGAAGAAGAAAGATAGACATTGACCTCAAGTGTAGAAGAGACTGAAGTAAATAAGCTGGAACCACTAAGTTCACAAGTTGCTCTAGTGAACTTTTTAGAAGTGAGAAGTCAAAGGAAGGAGTGAAATGAGATCAAAATGAGCCAAAAGGCTGATTTTATAGGCCTTTGTATGGCCTGGGCTGCCTGGCGCACCTTCTTGGGTCGTTGGGTCAGCTTGGCGTACCCTGAAGGGCCGCTTGTCAGCGTTGACCAAGTCAACGTTGACCGGTTGACCCGGTCAAACTTCCCAAAAAAAAAAAAGGGCATTTTCCTCTCCCAAAGCTCAGAGATAGGTCTAGAAAATGTTTCAGAAGCAATTGCAGTAGATTGGTCTAGTTAGGTAAAATTTGGTCTCGATTCGTGAGTAGTCTCCACACACAATTTGGGGACGAAAAAAATTTGAAATCACATTCTTTATCTGACACCTCTCATTGCACTAGAGATGTTAGATAAAGAAGAAGTAGCTGTTGATACCGTATTTTGCCCGCCTTCGATTTGCATGCCGGACCCCGAAAAATCCAAAAATATCATTTTCTCTCCATGGGGTTACGAGAACATCTAGAATGACGTGGCGTAACCTGTTTGGACACCGGAGCACCCAAAGTGCCTTTTTTAGCTAAAATGACCAAAATGCCCCTGGTCAACCTTGGGTTGACCAAAAGTCAAACAAAGTCAAAATCCCCTCAAAACAGCACCTTTTAGAGTTTTACATCAAACTTGAGCTTTTCGGAGATTTTTGGCAACTTTGACCAAGTTTGACTCGGAGTTGATTCCCGACGGTCCCTAGAAACCCTAATTTTGATCCGGCCGTCAGAATGGGTTGAAACCAATGCCATTGCGAAGATTATCAAATTCTCTGTCCAACAAATATTCATGGGCCAAAATCGGAGTTAGAATGGAGGAGATATCATGAAAACCGAGTTAACGCATCGATCGATGCACCTCTAACTTCCGGGAGCCATAATTTTTGATCCGACTGTTGGATTTTCGAGTTCCATACCTTTATAGGAACTGGAAGTCAAGATCTTTCTAGGGGTGTCAAGATTAACCCCATCCAGAACAAAGAAAAGGATACTTTCCTGGCTGCCTGCTCTTTGCTTGGACAAATTTTGAGCTTTTCTCCTCTCTTCCAAACACAAAAAAACACGTAAAAGCCTTTTGATTATTCTCTTTACCAAAAATACAGGGTAGTGTTCATACCTTCCATCTTCCTCTCCTTGGTTCCATACCTTGGATTTGAGGTTTAAGGGGTATGGATGTAGCTTTTTAGCTACTATTCATACCCCTTTTTCTTTAAAGCTTCATCTAGCTTTTATCTTGCTTTCTCTTGCCTTAATAACATGATTTATTGCTTTATCTAGCATGCTCTTTGCTTTATTTGCTTCTAGCATGTTTTTGGTTTATTTTCGTATGCTTCCATGTTTGTTCATGTGCTAGTTGCCTTTTCTTCATGCTTTATACTTTATGTCATGTTTAGATCCTTCTTTCTTATGTGTTAATGTTTGGGTCTACATGGCCACTTTCTTGATATCATGTCTATGATTATGCCTTACTTAGATCTACATGTTTGTATGCATGTTCTATGCTCCTATGCCTATGTCCATGTCGGTCACATGCTTGTATGCTTGGGTTTGCGTTCTCCCATGCCTTTATGCTTACATCCACATGCTTAGATGTACAATCACATGCCTACATGCATATCTCCATTCTTATATGTGTAGATCGGTGTATTTACATGCTTAGATTGATGCGTTATACATGCTTTATGCCATCTCTCATGTGCTTGCGTGCTTTACGCCTTGTTTATGTGCTTAGGCCTAGACCTTGTTTGTCATGCCATGTGCTATTGTAGCCCTTTTGTTCCTTTTATCACATTTTCTTGTGTTTTGGCCTAATGGTTAGGACCTGATCTATACCTTATGGTCATTGTCATTGTCCATGTACCATGGCCCATATCAAAAGGGTTTGGATTGTTCCTATTGGCATGTGTATGCTTGCTTGCTTCTATGCTTTATGCTTGTGTTAGCCTCTCTAGTTTTAGGCTTTGCCATGTTTGGCGCCCTCTGCGGGCTTGACCTTGTGTGGTTACATCTGACGCCCATGAGCCCTTGTTTGAATGTAACCATTTGAGAGGCATCTCCAGATGCCGGGTTGCTCCATGTGTACCCCTCCCTTTTCTGCTTTGCATGATGCTATGTTTACCATGCTTGTTTATGCCACCCGTTGGCTTTCTATGCATCTTTACATGCTTGCTTACATGTTCATGCATGAGTCTTGCTTGCTAGTGTGTTGTCCATACTTCAATACAATGAAGTCATGGACATCCGATCCAAACCTACATTTGTCCCCCCGTGGACATTATCTTTTGTTTGCTTGCTTCCTTGTTTGTCTGCCTTCTAGTTTGCTTGCTTATCTTGTTGCTTGTCATGTCTCCTATAACATGCTATGCTTGCTTCGCTTGTATGCTAATTTGTTTTGTACCCATTGCACATTATCTACGCATCTCTTTCTTTCCATTGCTTGTCTACTGGTTTCTTGCCTTTGCCTTTACATGTACACACATGGAGCGAGGACGCATGGAGCTAGGTCACGGTCTCCCAAGTGCAAGCAAAAAGGGCGAGGATGCAAGCATGTGGATACGAGCCAAGTGGCTATGTTCAGTAGAATTAGGGGTCTAGCCTCTCCCATTTGGTTATGTACTTTTTTAAACCCCCTTCATTCCTCCCTGTTTTCTCTTTTAGATAGGTTGTACTAGGTATATCATGCCATGTACCATTCGTCCTTATCTCTAGAGTATGACAACTCCTGTTTACTTTCCTGCACCTATATTTTGGGCCATGCTTTAGGGATGTAGGCATTTACTTTCCTACTCTGTATGCTTGCATTGTGCATGATGTATGTATATATATACCTGCTCGCCCCTCTCGGTGTGATTGTCACAGTCCATGTCATCTAAGGCAAAGCGATGCCTAATTTTCGCCGCGAAAGTAAGGTGACATGTCGTGGGATTTTTGCCATGGAAATCTAGTATTTGCCTGAATGCCTTAGGAAAGCATAGATTGGGACCACACCTATTCAAAAGCCTAACCTCAAAGCCCCATGCATGCAAAACCCTGAAAGCCAATGCTAACATCATGTTTTTCACTGCCAATATCCAAAAATTAAGGTTTTATCAAAACAAAGGACCGTCCTTGGATAGGCATTGTGGGGTGCCTAACACCTTCCCCACATGTAACCAAACTTCCAGACTCAAGAATTAAGATTTTTTGCCATCCACATTAGATTAGGAAAAATGCCCTTTTTCTTAGCCTAGGATTGGTAGTAAAATCAACTAGAAATAGGTGACTAATCACACCTTAGAAAAACCCAATAATTGGTGGTGACTTTACTTACCTTTGGTAATCACTTAAAATTTGGCCAAGATTCCTGCCACACCTCGAAAGGTAGACCTACCTTCCTCCCCCAAAAGAGAGAGCACCCAAAGCTCCTCTCGAACCACACAAATATCGAAAGGGGCTTCTAATGGGCCCCACGCATGCGGAAGAGTCGCCATGGTGGGTGGTCAAACGAATGCCCGACTGCAGTTTTCTGGCCGTTCGAGTCCCGGGCGTCGACAACCCCCAGTTTGTGGTGTTCATTTCCCAGCGTGCAGTCTTTGCTTTAAGTGGCTTTACTGGTTATAGGAGGAAGGTTCAGAAGTCCTTTTTAGACTTTGTTGGTTCAGGTACAATCGGAGGGGTCCCTAACCTTGATCTTTTCTCTGCTTCCTCTTACAACAAGCGTTTAGCTCTTCCTACTGCTAGTGTTGTGTCTACTACAATAAGCAAAAAAATTGGTTTTGTGGAGTGGCACACAGCTAGAGGTGGTTGGGTGTTCTATGCCAATGATTTCCCTATTTCTTGGCCAGGATGTGACCTGATTATGGGCTTTTACTCGGGTGTGACCATTAAAAAATGGGTAGTTGAGGAAATTGGTGCTGCTGCTCCTATGGGTAATGGTAAGGAGAAAAAGTTCAAAAAGGAAACTAGCAAGAAATCCGAAGTTGAGGATAGTGCTGGGGCCACTGAGGCTGGCCAAGGTACCAAAAGGAGAAAGATTGCTTCAGCTTGCAAGCAGCTTACTATTTCTGAAGACCCTAGGGAAATGGACCCCTTTGCTGTTGGAAAGGAGGTTAGCCATCCTCCCATCCCAAAGATCAGAGTGAAGACTAAGGTAGAGTCTTCTATCCTTCAGAACCCTGTGGGTTCCCTTAAAGGAACTTCTTCTGTAGCTGTTACTTCTCCAGCCTAAGGTTCTTTGTGGTCCCCTGCCATTATTCTCCAATCTCCCCAGGGACCTTCTGGGTGTACCCGTAGTAAGCAGAAGACTGCTGAAGAACCTGTAGAGAAAGAGAGAGAGAGAGAGAGAGAGAGAGAGAGAAAGAGAGAGAGAAGGGCAAGACCTCATTCCTTCTTCTCTCATCCTTTCTTCTTTAGTTGCTTGATGCCTTCTTATCTTATTCCATGGTTTGTTGTTTTTGCTATGTTTCTTTTTTACTTTTCTTTTATTGATGAGTGGTTTACGTTTTTGTAGTCTAAACGCAAATCCAACCACAAGGGAGCAAAAAGTCCTTCCTTTGGTGATGATGTGGTATGATACTTTCCATCCCTCCTCACTTTTTTCTCTACTTGTCTTTCCTTTTGGGTTTGTCCATTCTTGTTGTTGAGTTGCCAATTGTCACCCCTTTCTTTCCTTTTTTCTGCTTATGGAGGTGCCTCCCCCTATGACTGGTGGTACCTCGTTGGAGGGAGTGACTCAGATTCAGGAGGGAGTCTCACCATGAGAGATTGGTACTTGCACTTTACCCTTTCCTTTCTTTTTTTTTTCCTTCCTTTTCCCAGTGCCTCTTCTTGCTTCATGACCTTTTTAATTTTACAGATGTTGATATGGACACAAGGAATCCAAGCTTA
This sequence comes from Quercus glauca, assembly GCA_023736055.1. Taxonomy (NCBI): domain Eukaryota; kingdom Viridiplantae; phylum Streptophyta; class Magnoliopsida; order Fagales; family Fagaceae; genus Quercus; species Quercus glauca. Next base: position 41,165,888 of record CM043322.1, on the reverse strand, counting down.
TGACTACTGAGGAAGCCAAAGGACCCCCCCTTGCTGTCTAGACTTTTGAGGCTCAGCCAGGGATCTCCCAAACCATCCCAAGGCTTGAGGGTCTTTCACTTCCTGAGGAAAAAGACACAATGATGGAGGAGGCCTTAGAGATGGCTGTTTCAGATCCCAGCTCAGGTCTTCCTGCCTTCTTGACTCATTTTGACTCCTTGGAATTCAACAGCCTTTCTGCAAGTCACTTTCATCGTTTTGGGCCACCTTTCGTCAACTTCTTGCGATTCTCTATGCTTGCTGAGGGCGTGCCACTCCTGGAGGGATTGCTTAGAGTCCACGGGAACTTCACCAGTGGGTTTAGGGGTGGTGTGTTCTTGGGGAATGTCCTAATGGAGCTCCTTTGTACTGTGCTAGTTTCCCTGAAGGATACGTCTCTTGATTCCTTGTCTGAAGGGAGACTTTTGGAGTAGAGGGGGGTGGTGCAGGATCTCATGGAGGCAAGACTCAATCTGTCTTTTTTGTTGGAGTACCTTCGATCTTTGGCTTATGCGCTTTTTTAGAGGAAGGCCTCCAGGGACCTTGATGTTAAGATTGTTACTGCGAGGAAGCTTTGGCCCATGCTCACAAGGTGCTACAAGGCTTAAAGATCAGAAAGCAACAGGCCCTTTCCTTTTCAGTTACTTCCTCCACTTTTGCAGGTCCTTGAGAGGGTTCTTTGTTGGCTGGTCTCATACCTTAGCTTCTTTTTTTTTTTCAAGAAATTCCGACTGTATAATTTGCTTTCCTTTCTTCTAAGTACTCTTGGCTGCTAAGTTGTTTTTTTTTTTTGGATATGTGAACCTCAGTAACTTCTTGCTTCTAGTAACATGTACTTCTTTTCTTTTTCATATGTTGTCTTTTTTGGAAAAACTAGTTTTGCATCTCATGCAAAACCTACAGCGGAAGCAATACAAGGATCTACTTCATTCATAAGAGATAACATGTAACCTTGAATTCTAGAACGAAGAAAAGAAAGCGTACCTTGATGCAATGAGATTAAAAAAAAAAAACTTGAGAATACCTTCAATCTTCATCCCAATTCCACATGATGCCCAAGATGAGTGGTCTCTTAATCAGTTCTTGTGTACATTGATTTTCCTTATGAAAAATGTATTTTTTAGATTCTTTAGAGAAAAACTATTTTCTCTTCTTTTAATCATATGTACATCTTAACTGCCTTGGCAGTTGCTCTATTTAATAACTCCTATTAAATAAAAACTAATTACCTAATTGGGTTAGCCTTTTGGGCCAGCCCAATTGGGCTTAAGTGTGTGGCTTGGGATGTGACCAAAGGGACTAATAAGGCTCTAGCTCCAATGAGCCTTAGACTTATCTGTCAACTCTTGATAAATCCAAAATTACCATTAATTATATAACAAGTACCACTATGGAAATATAATTGTACTCTAGGCCTTATTAATAAATTATATCCCAAGACTCTAATATGATATCATTAGACCCCTTCATGAAATATCCATAGTGAACAAAGTCATAATGAACTGTCACTTTGTAAACAACTATTTTATTCTTTGAGTACCCAGTTTAATCTTTTAGTTATTTATATTTATGAAATCTAGGGCTTGTTTGGTCTCTAAATTCAAACTCACATTTTTACATTTTAAACAACATTACATACATTTCCACACACTTTTTCACACACACATATTTCAAAAAACTACAAAAATTCCATCTCAAACTACTCTACTAAACACCCCCCCCCCCAATTTCATAAAATATGAACTTTAGAAACTCTTTACTAAAGTGGCCAGCCCTGAATAACCAATTTCCATTAAACTTATCTCAAGGGGATATTTTGTGTCTTTATAGAAAGAGATTATGGATTCCATCTTGAAAATATGTGTTCCCTTAACACTACGTATGGTTACCCAACATACTAAGATTTTGATCGTTAAACTAGATCTTACTCCTGATACATCAAAGTAACCTACATTTTATGACCGAGTTCACTATCCTTTCAGGATTGAGAGTCTATGAAATTAGAAGTCGTGAGATTAAGTATTTAGGTGATAGTTGTTAAATGAATAATTAATCTCATAGTGATCTAGTTCAATATATCTTACACACTTAAGACGTATCAACACATCAATTAGAAGTCTCCACTTCCATGATCAAGACAAACTATCTTAGTTGATGTGTTATAATTTTCGCAGATGAAATGCCCAATTTTATCACTGACTACAAACTATATTTTGAGTTTACAAGGAACTTGTGATTTATATTTTCTGTAACTAAATCACATAAATCACATACAATGCATCTCAAGGATTATGATAATGTCCCATTAGTTCATTTATAAATAGTCTCATATAATTAAATAGTTTAATTATTTATAACATGCCAATAAATTGGATTTTAGGGCATAAACCCTAACAGTCTTCTCCCTTTTTTCCTTTGTGTGTTTTATTTATTTATTTATTTTTTAGAACTAAGTCCTAGGCCATGGTTCCTGGGGAATCACTTTGTGGCAAGTCCTGGGCCAAGTACTTTAGTGATTGTGCTCCTACACAAGTCCTGGGCTAGGTACTTTGGATACTTATCCTCATCCAAGTCCTAGGTCATGGACCAAGTGGGCACTTTTATGACAAGTACTGGGCCAGGTACTTTAGGAGGCTTATTTTCCATCCTAAGTCCTAGGTCATGTACTTGGATTGATTCTGGTGTAGGTTCTAGGCCATGTACTAGAAAAAGATTTCCTCTTCTCTTTTTGTTTTAATCAAGTGCTGGCCCAAGTATTCAACCAAGATTTTGGCCAAACTTAGGCTGTGTTATATGTAGTACTATTTAAGTATAATTGTATGGCTTACTCAAAATTTTTTTTGAAAGAAGATTTCATTGAAATTCATCATAATTACTTAAAAACATAAGATGATAATTTAAAGACATAAGATTGAAATGGGCCTAGCATAGAGTGTGTTAGGGTTTGTGCCCTAAAATCCAATTTATTGGCATGTCATAAATAATTAAATTGTTTAATTATGTGAGACTATTTATGAACTAATGGGACATAATCTTAGTCCATGAGATGCATAGTATGTGATTTATGTGAAAAGTCACAGAAGATATAAATCACAAGTTCTTTGTAAACTCAGAATTTTAGTTCGTAGTCGGTGATGAAATTGGGCATTTCATCTGCGAAGACTATAACATATCAACTAAGATGATTTGTCTTGATCATGGAAGTGGAGACTTCTAGTTGATATGTTGATATGTTTTAAGAGTTAAGACATATTGAACTGGACCGCTTTGAGATTTATTATTCTCCTAAAGAATGACAAATGAATAATAAATCTCACGACTTCAATTTACATCAACTCTAAATCCTGAGAGAATAATGGACCTAATCATGAGATGTAGGTTGCTTTGATATATTAGGAGTGAGATCTATAAGTTACGGTCAAAACCTCAGTATGTTGGGCAACCACATTTAGTGTTGATGGAACATATATTCTCAAGATGGAATTCATAATCTCTTAACGGAGATATAAAATATTCCTTTGAGATAAGTTTAATGGGTTTGGTTATTCAGAGTGTTGGGCCTAACCACTTTAGTAAGGAGTTATTATTAAAGTATATATTTATGGAATTGGATTTCATAAATATATGATGAATAACTTAAAAGATTAAACCGGGTACTCAAGGATTAAGATGTAGTAATTATCAAAGTGGCAGTCAACATTTATGATTTTGTATTACTACGAATATTTTAATGAAGGGGTTGCATGTATAATAAAGTCTTGGGATATAATTTATTAATAAGGCCTGGAGTGCAATTATATTCTTATAGTGGTATTGAATATAATTAATGGTAACTTTGGACTTGTCAAGAGTTGATAGAAAAACCCAAGGCCCATTGGAGCTAGAGTCTTATTTGTTCCCTTTGGTCCCATCTCAAGCCACAAACTAAAGTCCAATTGGGTAGGCCCAAAAGGCTAACCCAATTAGATAATCAGTCATTATTTAATAAGAGTTATTAAATAAAAAAACTATGAGAATAGTTTGAACGTACGTATGATGAAAATAAAATAAATCAGTTTTTCTCCACAAGGAGAAGAAGAAGGATTTTTCTTTGAGAGTCTATGTACAAAAGACTGATTGAGAGACCACACATCTTGGGCACCGTGTGGAATTGAGATGAAAATTAAAGGTATTCTCAAGTTTTTGTTTTGAAATTCACTGCATCAAGGTACGCTTCCTGTTCTTTGTTCTAGAATTCATGGTTACATGCAATCTTTCATGATTGAAGTAGATCCGTGATTGTTGCTTCCGCTGTGTGTTTTGTATGAGATACAAAACCAGATTTTCCAACATTGGTATTAGAGCCAGGTTTTCAATATCATGTTTGTATAACATGTGATTGAGTTTTAGAATTAAAGAAAAACTATTTTCTTGGTGTTCAAATTTTCTGCAGTAGTTTTTTCTGCATAATGTTTTGTTCTATAAACTTTAAACCCTTGAGTTTGTGATTAATATATGAGATATATTAATTATTGTTTGTTGTCACGGCTGTAACTTCTGTTTTTTGCCATGTGTTTTTAGTGTTTGTATGTGTTAGACACCATCTACATTAATTACAATTGGGTTTATTCAGATAAGTTTATAAACATGATCGGAGGAATGATGTACGCGTAACCGTTTAGTAACTCCTCTTTGGCATCAGTTTTTTAAAGCTTTTAAATAAAACTGGAATATAAGTCAATATTGTGGGTAGACGGTAATGTATAGCGTTGTTAAGTTTCATGAGAAGAACTTAACAAGTTGGCGTTGATATCGAAATAGTGCCAAGTATATGCATTAGTTTGACTTCAATGTTGGCGTTAGAATTCATATGCCATGATTTAATATATGATATATATAAAGGTTTGTGTTATTCCATGAAGCCAATGATCATGTTTTTTGTTCATGATGCCATGTTATGCTTAATCATATATTTATTTTATGATCAAACAGTAATTTAAGGCTAGGATTATGAAATTTATTCCTAATGAGATTAGGATTGTGTTTTCAAGGTTTTTAGCATATTATGGTTCTTAATCTTGATATTGAAAAACCTTAATATTTGATCTGAAAATCTTCGTTGATAAAATCAAAAAGTGTTTTTGGAAGAAAACAATGAAGATGTCAAAAACGGTTAGTTGTTTGTTCAAGAAAAACCATAGAAAACTATCTTAGAAAATTTCTGGAAATTCGAGTTTCACGAGTTTCGATCGATCGAAAATGATTTTCGATCGATCGAGTGAAACAGTGATTAGACTTTTTAAGTAGATTGATTTTCGATTGATAGTCGATCGATCGAATTTGTTTTTCGATTGATCGAGAGGCAATCGAGTATCAATCGAACAAGTTAGGTGGTCAAGTTTGAATTTTTTAATTTTTTCGATCGATCGAGGGGCACATTCGGTCGATTGAAAGAAAGAAAATCAGAATTTTTTCTAAGTGTTTTCAAGTTTTTTAAGAGCAAGATGAAATGTGTGATTAGATTACACATGGCTCTAACTAAAAGACCTAATGAGATCAAAGATGTTAGTTAAATAGAACTCTTGGTACTAAATTATTTTATGATTAATAGTCCTTAATTTATTTTAATTAGAGGTTTTTAATGAGATTAAAATTCTAATTAAAGTTATATAGTTTCTAATGAGATTAGAATACTTTATCTAGTAAATTAAGGATAGAGTTCTATACAACTAATTTTTGATTCATTAGTGTTTAAGGAATCCTAAATAGTTTTGGACTTCCATTTTAGTTAGTGATTCTAATAAGATTAGAGTCTTTATCAAGTGCAAGGTTACTAGTTGTGATGGGATCACAATTATTTGAAGAAAAACCCAAATAATGAGTGGGAGTGCTGAAATAACCCTTTTGTTAAGTTTATTGTAATGTGAGTAGATACCTCGTCTTAGCTTTGAGTCTTGTATTCCATGCGGAGGGTATTTATTTCATAGATTACAAGGTTAAACTTCTTTGTGATTGCGCGAATGTTCGTTACATTATTGTGACGTGACTTAGTTACATCACATTGAATTTAAACAATTAAACACATTTGATGTGTAGGGTTAAAATTGTGATGAGATCACAATTATTTCATGACAATCCACTTGTTTTAAAATTTCTAGTGGGAGAGAGATACAAAGGTTGGATCTCACGGCCTCCATTATCGGTTCATAGTAGTGTGGGTAAGCACCTCGTCTTGGCGTATATGCCTCACGATCCCAAAGGAGGGTGTTTACTTCATAGTACTACAAGATTGAACTTACCCGTTTAAAGTAGTGTGAACAAGCACCTCGTCTTGGCGTATATGCCTCACGATCCCAAAGGAGGGTGTTTTGCTTCATGGTACTACAAGTTTAAACACTATAAAAGGAGATGAAATGTGGCTACACATGATTCTAGATAATGGTGTACATTAGACTAAGTATAATGTTAACCTCCCAAAGGAGCCATGTCATTATTATTTAGAGGCTAAAGGTAATACGGCATATTATTAGTGTATGATAAGAGTTATCATGATAGCACTAATAATGAGAATAATTCTCAATCAATTAATGTGTTTATAATAAACTTGCTACCAATGAATTATAGACATGGATTGGGTTGTCGTTGCACCTAGTATAGTATGGTTTTCGAGTTCCATATTATATGGTTATGGATGCAAAATGATAATGTTCCTGTATTTAAGTTCATGGTCTCAATATAAAGTTGTCATAAATTTTGTCCTCTAGCTACTATTTTAGTTGAATCACATTAACTAAGAAATAATTTTGGACATAGTGCTTGAAGGAGCTGAAGTACATATTCATGTTTCGATTCAGCATTGTCATAATTTCCTATACATGATGCATTTAATGGAAGATAGCTTATGATATGATCATAGTCTCCATTGAAATGCTAAAATGTTTCATTGGCTTCTATCTCAATTGTACTACAGCATGAGATGCAAGAGTTAGTACTAAACTTAGACTTTATATTAAGTCTAAATGAGATGTTTGGTATGAATCATATTGAGTGCTAAGAAAAGCTTTAGAAGTTCCAATTCTATGTCATTTCATGAAAATATTTTATTTTTAAAATGAATTAGAATTTTTGGATGTAGAGATTAAATGTTAATCTCATATGGATATGATTCACAAGTCCTTGTTAGAATCATTTGATCAATTCAGATTGTTTTGAAAATAAATTCTTTTTATATTATCTAAATTGATGAGTGAGTTCTACGAAACGGAAGACATCCTAAAAGCTAAGGCTAGGATTAATATGATTTAATTCAAATTCTTAGCTTGAGCCGAAAGGTAAGGGTGATAAGAAGAGGAATTATAATACCAAACAGTTGGACAAGTTAGTTGCCCTAGTAATTGCCAAAAGGAAATTAGTCTCCAATGCATGATCAAAAAGAAATTGTTTCTGTTTTGGTAAAGCTAAGCATTGTCCATGATTGTTTTCTAGATGGAAATTTACATGTTTTATTTTTTAAAGAGAAAGTTTTCATCCTTTTGTATTATATGTTTTGGCACTTATGTCTAGATCTTATTAATCTAAGTGTTATTCAAGATTGGTGAAAGATGGGCTTTTAGAACCATTATTTTATTATATTCACAATCTATGAATTCTATTTAGAGGATAATATGATCTAGGGCTCCTTTTCGTAAAGGAATGAAGTTCCAATGACGTCTTTAAGTCAGTGCATACATAAAGGAGGAATAGGGCTCTTTTAAAGTAAAAGTTGATTGTTCTAGAAGAAAATTGTCAGAATTTGTTAAAAGACAACTATAAAATACATTTAGAAATGAGATGGTTGCATTAGATACACCACAAGACATTATTCTAGATATATAGCTAATACACGGGTACAATATCGTAGTGGGAGGATTATCAAATAAATTTATACTTTTGGAATAAACTTTTGTAGTTATTCCACAAGGATATGAATTTGATCCTCGGTCCTACGTAAAGGCAATAGATGATATGAATATGGATTACTGGTTCAAGGTTACGTGAATAAAATTAGATTCTATTTAAAATCTAGAACTTGTAGAGGCGCCTAATGGCATTAAGCCTATTGTTTTGAATTAGGTCTACAAGTAAATGAGATTGATAGATTTGATGGTGCAAACCTTCAAAGTCAAGACTAGTGATGAAAAGATTTATTCAGAAAGAAATGGTTCGATTATGAAAAGATTTTTTCACCAATAGTCAAGTTTGACTCTATCTAGATTCTCTCATCCATTATATTTCATTTGGATGAAATATGGCAATGGATATCAAGAAAGTTTCTTTTAGTAGCAATTTTGAGGAAGACATCTATATGATGTAACTAGACTTGTTCATAGCAAAGAACTAGTGGTAATTAGCATGCAAGTTGCTTAAAGTTCATTTATGGACTAATGCAAGCATCTAGGTCATATATATCATCTTTGATCAAGCAATCAAATTATTTGATTTTGATCAAGTATTAAAAGGCCTTAAGTGTGTAAAAGTTATAATAAATTTCTTAATGTATGTTGATGACATTCTAATCATTTAGGATGATGTAGAGTTATTGTCATCAATGAAATTTTTTGTTGTCTAGTCCAGTTTGGTATAAAGTACTTGGGAAAGACTAGTCACATCCTAAGAATTATAACTTTGTTAAAATTCAGAAATTAGGATGTTGGGTCTATCTCAAACTACTTAAATAGTTTAGATTCTAGCCAAGTATAGCATGTAATACTTTAAGAAAGGATTCTTTCCTTTTAAGTTTGAAGTTCCTTTATAAAAGGACTACAGTCCTTAGATATATAAAAGGAAGAGCATATCAAGACGGATCCTTATTTTAAATCGATAGGAAGTCTTTATGCTATGTTAAATACTAGGCTAAATATCTATTTTATGGTGGACATAGTAAGCAAATATCAAGTGAATCAAAGATCACTTAATTTAGTGGGAGTAAAGCATATACTCAAATATCTTAGGAGAATGAGGGATTATATGCTTGTCCACAAAAGTGAAGTTTTGATGTTTACTGGATGTACAAATATTGACTTGTAGTTTGATTGTGATTCATGAAGTTGGACTTCAAGATATGTGTTCATCCTAGGTGGTGAAGATACACATTAAGCGTAAGTATTATGTCATTAGAGAGATATGAGTACGTGAGTAGTAGTAGTCAAAAAGATAATTTATGCAATAAATCTGACTGAAACTTATTTCCAAACCTTGCCTTAGAGTGACTATGAATTACTCTAAAGGGAGATAAGTGTCGGATATGTGGTAAATTGTCTTTGAGGACAAGTAGGAGATTGTTAGGGTTTGTGCCCTAAAATCCAATTTATTGGCATGTCATAAATAACCTAATTGTTTAATTATATGAGACTATTTATGAACTAATGGGACATTATCTTAGTCGATAAGATGCATAGTATGTGATTTATGTGAAAAGTCACAGAAGATATAAATCACAAGTTCTTTGTAAATTCAGAATTTTAGTTCGTAGTCGATGATGAAATTAGGCATTTCATCTGCGAAGACTATAACATATCAACTAAGATGATTTGTCTTAATCATGGAAGTGGAGACTTCTAGTTGATATGTTGATATGTTTTAACAGTTAAGACATATTGAACTGGACTGCTGTAAGATTTACTATTCTCCTAAAGATTGTCAAATGAATAATAAATCTCACGATTTCAATTTATATCAACTTTAAATCCTGAGAGAATAATGGACCTAATCATGAGATGTAGGTTGCTTTGAAATATCAGGAGTGAGATCTATAAGTTACGGTCAAAACCTCAGTATGTTGGGCAACCACATTTAGTATTGATGAAACATATATTTTCAAGATGGAATTCATAATCTCTTAATGAAGATATAAAATATTCCCTTGAGATAAGTTTAATGGGTTTGGTTATTTAGAGTGTTGGGCCCAACCACTTTAGTAAGGAGTTACTAAAGTATATATTTATGGAATTTGATTTCATAAATATATGGTGAATAATATAAATGATTAAACCAGGTACTCAAGGATTAAGATGTAATAATCATCAAAGTGGCAGTCAACATTTATGACTTTGTATTACTACGAATATTTTAATGAAGGGGTTGTATGTATAATAAAGTTTTGGGATATAATTTATTAATAAGGCCTAGAGTGCAATTATATTCTTATAGTGGTATTGAATATAATTAATGGTAACTTTGGACTTGTCAAGAGTTGATAGAAAAACCCAAGGCCCATTGGAGCTAGAGTCTTATTTGTTCCCTTTGGTCCCATCTCAAGCCACAAACTAAAGCCCAATTGGGTAGGCCCAAAAGGCTAACCCAATTAGATAATCAGTCATTATTTAATAAGAGTTATTAAATAAAAAAACTATGAGAATAGTTTGAACGTACGTATGATGAAAATAAAATAAATCAGTTTTTCTCCACAAGGAGAAGAAGAAGGATTTTTCTTTGAGAGTCTATGTACAAAAGACTGATTGAGAGACCACACATCTTGGGCACCGTGTGGAATTGAGATGAAAATTAAAGGTATTCTCAAGTTTTTGTTTTGAAATTCACTGCATCAAGGTACGCTTCCTGTTCTTTGTTCTAGAATTCATGGTTACATGCAATCTTTCATGATTGAAGTAGATTCGTGATTGTTGCTTTCGCTGTGTGTTTTGTATGAGATACAAAACCAGATTTTCTAACAGAGTGGCCTTTTCACATGGATTGTAAAGAAAAAATTGCTAAATAAAGTTCTTGGAAAAAAAACATATGACAAAAGATAATGCCCAATAACATAAATGGTGATGAAACACATAGCGGAATGAAGGGTGTCAAAAGGGGTCCCTGGTGTACCCAGAGTCTTCATGCATAGTATTGCTTTAGCCATTTTCTGTTTATAGGATTTGTTAGGGAGGTCCCATCCACCTTTGCAAGGTAATAGTACCCACTGTCGTGGGATTCTCTGACAATGTAGGGGCCTTCCCACTTTGGAGCGAACTTGGAGGGTCCTGGGATATTCTTACTTACGTGTTTAGCTGCTCTTAATACCAGCTACCCCTCTGTGAAGATCCTTAGGTGTATTTCCTTCCCATTGATGGAATTAAAGATGAACGCAGCGGAAAAATAACGGATCTACTTCAATCGCAATCTATAACATGCACTATGTAAATTTCAGAATTCAAGTATAAGAGAGCGTACCTTGAAGTGGTGAATTTCAAAACAAATACCGAAGCACTTGGGAATACTTTTAATCTTCACTCCAATTCCACTAATGCCCAAGAAGTGTGGACTCTCAATCGGTTACAAATAGATAATTAGAGAGTGACATACATTCACATACACACCATTTCACAATGATGTTACTCACTAATAATATTCTGTATGTTTTTCCCGTTGTATCTAACCAATTATCTAATTGGGCTGGCCTTTTGGGCCTTTCCAATTGGGCTTAAGTGTGTGGCTTGGAGTGGGACCAAAAGGGACCAATAAAACACTAGCTCCAATGGGCCTTGGGCTTTTCTGTCAACTCTTGACAAGTTCAAAGTTACCATTAACTATATTTAATACCACTATATAAATATAGTTGCACTATAGGCTTTATCTATAAATTATATCCCAAGACTTTATTGTACATGCAACCCCTTCATAAAATATTCATAGTAATACAAAGTCATTAATGTAGACTGTCACTTTGTAAATTACTACATCTTAATCCTTGAGTACCCGGTTTAATCCTTTAAGTTATTCATCATATATTTATGAAATCTAATTTCATAAATATATACTTTAGTAACTACTTACTAAAGTGGTTAGACCTAACTCTCTTAATAACAAACCCATTAAACTTATCTCAAGGGAATATTTTGTATCCCCGTTAAGAGACTATGAATTCCATCTTGAGAATATATATTCCATCAACACTAAATGTGGCTGCCCAACATACTTAGGTTTTGACCGTTACTTTAGATCTCACTCTTGATATATCAAAGTAACCTACACCTTATGATCAGGTTCATTATTCTCTCAGGATTAAGAGTTCATGAAAATATAAGTTGTGAGATTTATTATTCATTTGACAGTTTTTAGAAGAATAATGAATCTCACAGCGGTCCAGTTCAATATGTCTTAACTCTTAAAACATATCAACATACCAACTAGAAATCTCCACTTCCATGATCAAGACAAATCATCTTAGTAGATATGTTATAGTCTTCACAGATGAAATGCCCAATTTCATCACCGACTACGAACTATAATTCTGAGTTTACAAAGAACCTATGATTTCTATCTTCTGTGACTAAATCACACAAATCACATACTATGCATCTCATGGACTAAATGATAATGTCCCATATTCATGTTTCCATTATTTTAGATAATAATAAGACAACTTTATTAATCACAATATTAAGTCATACATAGCATCTTACAATAGGATTTAAGGGCACCAATCCTAACACCCATATGCCTTGGCCTTTTTCTACTGGCACCTCTGATTTCTCTTCCTTGCCACTTCCCATTTTTCTTCTTGTCATTCTAGGTTTATTAGCCTTTACTTGGCATGTGTGTCCTCCGTATCTCCTTAGATCTCCTCAAGTACCACCCTTGGTGTGGGAAAGTTAACTCTACTGGGTTGATGACCTCTGTCCCATAAACAAGGGAGAATGGTGAAAATCCTATAGTTGTCTTTAGGGAGCTCCTGCCGGCCTATAGTACATCTGTTAGATGGGAACTCTACTTCCCCTTGTACTCATGCTTCATTTTCTTTAGGATTTTCAGTATCACCCTATTAGTAGCCTTAGCTTGGCCATTTTCCTGCCGGTACTACGGTGTGGACCTCCTGTGTTTAATGTGGTACGCCTCCACCAGGCTCCTCACATCCTTATTGAATGTTCAATATGGGTACAAACCACCCTTGAACGTTTAGACCTCAAATTACAAAATATAAATTCAAGCTTAATATCAAACGATTAACGTGCGGAACATGAATATAAGCCAAACACAGAATTGATAAACAATCTAAGCCAAATATAAACACATCCACAATAGAAAATAAATGGCAAAGATAAGGAGAAGAAAGATGCAAACACACGGACAACACACGATGTGTTATCGAAGAGGAAACCGAAGCCCTCTGTGTAAAACTTCTCTGTTGCCCTCCAAGCGGTAAATAATCCACTAAAGAATGTAGTTGGAATACATGAACAGCAGAAGACCCTCAAAGCATAATCTACCCAATGTACCTAATCCCTCCAAGCTTCTTGCTCCAATGAGGTTACACTGAACCTATTTTTTCTTTAGCTTACCGGATTCCGCTATCAACCATAGCATCAATCAATAGACATTGGTTCCTTCCTAATTGCTTCCCAAAGCACCAAATTAACCTTCTCACGAATATGAGTATGGTGAGAAAAGGATTTGGTAAAGAACCTCTCAAGGATGTATCAATGGAGAGGAAGAGAGTAGAGGAATTTAAAGAGTCACTAAGGTAAAGATTGTGGATGAATCAATCTTGTTTTTCTCTAGGGTTTCTCTCACAAAATTTTCTCTGGAAGTTCTTTGCATTTCGTGGGTATAAGGGTCTATATATAGTGGTGAGTGTTTGGAATGCGAAGAGTCAGTTTTTCCTAAACAGGGTGTTTTGGCGGTTTGGCCTTGTGACTGGTCTAAGTCGCGAGTTCCAGTCGCGAGTTAACGGCCTGGCCAGCCTGGGAATTTTGTCCTGTAGTGCGACAGCTGGCGTGACCCTTCACCTCCCCGCATGCTTCTCATGTGTTCTGCAGTTAGTGGCTTCCAGTTGCGAGTCACCCGCGAGTCCTAGCTGCGAGACTCTGCCTCCTTGCAAAAACTTGAGCTTTTTTTCACATCTTTTCACACACTACCCTTACAAGAATCCTACTTAAATACAGGGTTACTAATTGCTAAAATACAAGCAAATTTGGCACGGAATAAAGCCAACAAGATGGTTGCTTAAATTCAACCTTACAATCTCCCCCTGTGGTTATTCTGTAACAAAACCCTACAACAGACTCTAGACTTAACGCGTGAGTTGGGAACAGCTGAGCAAAACTCACTCACACCTAACTCTAGATTCTGATAAGCTCTTGAAACATATGAACAAGTATCTCCTGAAACACAACAACACAGCAATATCATTGTATGCAGAAAAACTTGAAATGCACATGGAGCAAGCATAATATGATCAAGCAAAAATGGACTTAAGCAATAAAGCCATAAATCATGGCTTGACCAAAAACAGGCAATCACTATACAAAGTTGATCATAATGCTCATTCTCACATGGAATGAACATCCAGACATGCAAGCTGATAAGCTCATTTGTAGAGTATCATTTGCATGTCTAACACTCAACCAATGCATAAAACATATATGCATCTAGGAAAAATCCTACAAGGGCACAAGAGCAAAGTACTAAAGAAAAATGCATGACATTTAACATTAAGTACTTAAGCCACCAATCATAAAGGCTGAATAAGCATGGTACAAACCATAGAAGCCTGCAAAATGCATGGAAACAAACCCTAATAGCTTACAAAAGCAACATGGGTACAAATGTACCATACAAAATATACTGAATAACATCATATATATAAATAAAAACCAAAATATTAGAACTATATCCACACAAAATCATAAACTTGTTCGTTTATCCAAAAGTATGTAAAGTATGTAATGTATATCAACTACTTCTTCTAGATCACATATCTCCCCCTTCCAGTATGCATACTTCTCCTTCCTGTGTCGCTCTCCCCCTTTTTGTCACGAATAGCTAAAGGCTCTCTTCCAACTTCTGCTGAATAGCATCCAACTGTGCTTTAATGGCCGTGAGACGCATTTGAACTTGGTTGTTAGTTGAATAGATAAGCCGTTGTAGATCAGAGATCTGATCAACCACATTTTCAATCAAGTGGCTTTGTTTGGGCATTTGTAATCCAGGGGGAACAGTTGGAGTACTAGTTGAATGTACAGGTGTAGCTGAAGTCTGACTAGATGGAGTGACCGGTTCACTTTTAGGTGTTTTAGAGGAGTGGCTCTTACTTGCTTGGAGAGTGTGCATGGATATTGGTCGAGGACGAGACAAAACTTTTCCTTTTGATGGAGGACTAACACCTTCACAAAGTATGATCTTCATGATGAGGCTACAGAAAGGAAGATTTGTTCGTGCTGCTGATTGAGCCGCTATTTTTCCAATGATCTGAAATATGTGTGCACAGATGTCAATTGGAGTTCCGGTAGTAAGGTCACACAAAAATTGAGCTCTTCCAAGATTGATGTAGGCAGTGTTTGATAGGGGGTATAGGTTGGAGAACATAATCAGTTTTAGAGTTGTCAGTTCAGGCGTGAACTTTGCAGTGCCTATGGATGATCCTTTGCTTCCCACTTCATGTTCATTTCCAAGAACTTGAAGAATGTCTTGTACTTGAAGGACTCTGTCATCATACGGAGTTCGATCCACATTTACTGGTCTGGTGATGCGGAGAACTTTAGCAATGTAGTTTGCATTGATGGCAAATTTCGTTCCTGGTACCTAGCATTTCAACTCTACCCCCGTGTATCTGGCATTGGAATAAAATTCCTTAACCAATTCTTCAATCGGATCTTCAAAATTCCCAAACAATTTAGCCTAATCTCTTGCTTCAAAAATCTTAGGGATAAACGTTGTCCCCAGGGTATCAAATTTGACTATTTGTTCCACAATAGGAATAGCCTCTCTAAAGATGTCTGTGTAGGTCTTTGAGTCAATAGGTGTTTTGAATCTCTTAGCAGTAGAGTCTCTAGATGACTGAGATGAAAGTCGTGTCCATTTAGCAACCGGGGTTGATGGATCATCAATTGCAATGTCTTTGCCTTTAGAGGAATGACGAGTCATCTGCACGAAAAACAAACACACAGCAAAGGACCAAATGCAACACCATAAGATATAAACAGTAACTTGATTAGATTCAGACATAAGAATGTGAACTAGTGAAATCACATACAATTATAAACATGAACTAGAGCAGTACCAAGCATCATTATAAGTAGCAATGAAGAAATGACTGAAGTAGGTGAACAAAAATGGTGATTGTTCAGACACAACTCAGTGTTAAGTTAACCTTGAATATCACAAAGTCACAAATAACTATCATTGAGACCTACTACCATGAGCATGATACGCAAAAATCAATACAGCCATGAAACATACCATAGAACACAGACACTCAAAAACAACAGGAATATGATCAGATGACACTTAAAAACACCAACACTCAACAAAATAAAACAAACCCATGTACGAACATGATATTGCACAAAACAAAATGGCAACTCACTAATCAAAAATAAAGATCAAATTAGTAAGTATGAAGTGAGACAGAGAAAACCCATACCTTTTTCTTTGAAGATTTGAGAAGAAATGATGCAAAAATGGAGGTTTTTCAAAAGTGAACACAGTGAATTTTAGAGAGAAAAATGGGGAAGACAATGAACAGTCACAAAAATTTGAGGGAAAAACTGACTTGAAAATGCAGAACACGCATTTTTTGCGACTGGAACAAGTCGTCTCCAAGATGCCAGAGTCAGCCGCCAAAACACTCAAAAAAGAAAAGTTTGAAAATTTTTCAAAGTGTTTTTCACGACTGGAAGGCCTACCCGCGAGGGTGTCGTGAGATGAGCTGCGAAAATCACTGTATGGCCTCGCGATTGGACCTTCCATCCGCGAACAAGTCGCCAAAAATAACCTGCGAGCATGCGATTGGGGCATGCGACTGGGTCCACCCGCGACTGAGTCTCCAAAATAGGGCAAAAGAGTTTTTGGAATTTTTGTAAGAACAAAACACTTTCCAAAAATAACTAAAAACACTCAAAAAATCTTTTTGTGTTTGATCAACAAAGATTGAGTATGTGAAAACACATTTAATCAAGTACAATCACACAAATGAATATTGCATTCATTGAACATATACTTGTGTGATGTGTGTGGGTATTAAAAATGAGATAGTCTTTAGTCCAATGTGAAGCTTCAATGATCAATTCAAACAAGTCATACACAACTAGCACTAGATAATGTGACCAATCTCAATTATAGAAATTGCATATATGACCTCCCACACAACTTGGTAACAAAACTTTGGAGCTTTTCATTTGGCTCCATATACAACATATCATTTGATCTTTTTGATTCAATACATCTCATTATGAGATTGATGCCTGAAATTTTTTATATTTCAATTGATGATTTAGCCTTTGGCTTTTTGGGCATCAAACATTTTATATATGGCCGCTTTCCCTTTTTCCTAGTCAAATATTAGTACGTGCGACAGGATTTTGCAGTTCAATATCTCTTTTCATTTGGAGATTTACATTTGGTAAGCTCTTTTAAGCAAAACATTAAAATAAAGAGCGGGAAGATATATAGACACAAGTCTATGCATGTCTCAAGATCAATAAAACATTCACTAATTATTCATGACAAGGTTGAAGATCTATTTACAACAATCACATAGATTTCAAGATTTCTCCCATAATGATATGAGTGCAATAGAGACAAGCTAAGCTCGTGGATGCACAAAGCCATTGGTACAAAGGTACAAGGCAAAATATGTTTTAAGACAAAACTCAACAAAGTCGACTAAACTTTTTGGATTTTCTACTTTTTATGTATTTTTGGATTTTTGACACAAAATTAAAACGAAGGTTGATAAAAAACAACAATGTAAAAAACATTTGAAACAAAAAGACAAAAACAACCAAACAGATAATTTTTCAAACTTGCAAGAAGCACACAACCAAGCATATACAAAACATGGGAAGTATTAATGCATGGACATGTTGTAATGCTTATGCATGAGTACCTTTTGTCACCCACACGTCACGTGCGTTTGGGGTGATATCCTTGACGGATTGGGTATGAGAGTTAGGACTTTCAAACCTTCGTGTGAAGCTTTCCAGGCAATTGGTGAGGGCACCGATCATCTTCATTACGTCCATCATTCCGGGATCACTGTTTTGACTTCTTGGTTGCTCACCACTCCAAGACCTCTTGTAATTTCTTCTTCCTTGTGACCGAGGAGCGCTTGCATTGTTCAATGCTCTCAACTTCTGGCAGTTGGGTCTGGTATGTCCTTGCAATCTGCAATAGTGACAAACATAATTTGTTCTAGGACCCTGTTGTGGTCTTGGAAGAGATCTTCCTCTAGCTTCAACTCTGGCTTCTGATTGATTACAGGACTTATTAAACACCCGCTGATTAGCCATCTTCGTCTTCTTCTCAACCTTAACTTTCTTAGGAGTGGGCTCTTCTACAACCGTCTCTTTGGCCTTTACAAATTTCACTTCTTTGGTGACATTGGCTGATGAGCTATTCCCTCCGGTATATCCCAAACCGGACTTCTCTGAAAAATGATTTTGAGATGAAATAACATCTTCCAACTTCTTGGAGGAGACCCTATCTATCTTGGCATGTGCCTGCACTACCTCTTGCTTAAGAAATCTCACTTTCGTATAAGCTTTAGATAGCTTACCATTTAGTGTCTCAATCTCACACTTTGCCTCCTTATATCTAACCAGGAGACTACTGTAGTCCTCCTCAGCTTTCTTCATCTTCTTCACAGCCGCCTTCACCACCTTTGTATACTTTCTCGATCTCTCAAGAATTCTCTTGAAGGCTAGCTGTATTTTTATCCTCTTCAGCATCTGATTCCTCAACAATCCCTAAGGATTCATCATCGCTGTGTTCTCTAAGTTCTTGTACAAGTTGATTTAGGTCCTCCGAGGACTCAACATGCACAATAGCCATAAATGCGGAGTAGTTTCCTTCTCTATCACAGCTATCCTCAGAGTTAGAATTTGATGAGTTCGAGTCACTTAGAGTAGTAGCATAGACCTTGCCCTTCGACTTCAAATAGCTGGGACATTCCTTTTTGAAGTGTCCATGTCCATTACATTCGAAGCACGTAATTCCCTGTGAAGATTGTGAATCTCTACCCTCTTTTCTTTTGAAATCTTTCTTCTCCTTTTCGAAACTCTGAAATTTTCTTTTGTCACTGGATTTCCCACCATTCTTCAGTTTTAGGAACTTTCGGAAATTATTCACAAGATATGCCACATCTTTATTTACTGCATCCTCATCCATAGAGTCATGAGATACTACTCTCTCATCAATTGTTTTAAGAGCAAGCGATTTACTCTTCTTCTGTGTAGGCAGTGATAATTCATATGTCTGCAAGGAACCAACCAGCTCTTGAACTTTAATGTCATCAAGATCCTTGCTCTCTTCAATAGCTGTTATTTTGGGTCGAAAACTTTCTGATAATGACCGAAGGATCTTCCTTACTATTCTTGTATCCTCCGTCTTTTCCCTCAAATTGAATTATCCAACAACGATTTCATTCAACTTACTATAAAAAGAATCAAAAGACTTATCCTTACTCATCTTTAGCTCCTTAAAGCGAGTGGTCAACATTTGGAGCTTGGTGTCCTTCACCTTTTTAGTCCCTTCATAAGTTGTCTCCAGAATCTCCCATGCTTCGTTAGCAATGGTGAAATGTGAAATCCAATGAAATTCTTTTGGAGAGACACCACAGAAGAAACCATTCAATGCTTTGCTATTTGCATTGGCCGCCGCAAGAGCAGCCTTATCCTAAGTGGACCTGGTAGCCTCCGGTCTTGTCCAACCCACTTCAACTGCATCCCACACAGCATCATCAATAGAGCATAGAAACGCCTTTATTCGGACCTTCCAAAAAGCATAATTATTACCATAAAAAAATGGTGGTACATTAAGAGATTGAGACCTATCCATCTCAACAAGGGGTCAGGGATCGCACTTAGGTAATGAAACCACTAAGAGTGCACCCGCTCTGATACCAATTGAATGTTCAATATCGGTATAAACCACCCTTGAACGTTTAGACCCCAAATTACAAAATATCAATTCAAGGTTAATATCAAACGATTAACGCGCGGAACATGAACATAAGCCAAACACAGAATTGATAAATAATCTAAGTCAAATATAAACACATTCACAACAGAAAATAAATGGCAAAGATAAGGAGAAGGAAGATGCAAATACATGGACAACACACGATGTGTTATCGAAGAGGAAACCGAAGCCCTCGCCGTAAAACCTCTCCGCCGCCCTTCAAGCAGTAAATAATCCACTAAAGAATGTAGTTGGGATACATGAACAGCATAAGACCCTCCAAGCCTAATCTACCTAATGTACCTAAGCCCTTCAAGCTTCTTGCTCCAACGAGGTTGTGTCGAACCTATTTCTTCTTTAGCTTACCGGATTCCGCTATCAACCATAGCATCAACCAATAGACATTGGTTCCTTCCTAACTGCTTCCCAAAGCACCAAATTAACCTTCTCACGGATATAGGTATGGTAAGAAAAGGATTTGGTAAAGAACCTCTCAAGGATGTATCAATGAAGAAGAAGAGAGTAGAGAAATTTGAAGAGTCACTAAGGTAAAGATTGTGGATGAATCAGTCTTATTTTTCTCTAGGGTTTCTCTCACAAAATTCTCTCTAGAAGCTCTTGGCATTTCGTGGGTATAAGGGTCTATATAGTGGTGAGTGTTTGGAATGCGAAGAGTCAGTTTTTTCCAAACAGGGTATTCTGGCAGCTTGGCCTCGTGACTGGTCTGAGTCGCGAGTTCCAACTGCGAGTTAACGGCCTGGCCGGCCTGGGACTTTTGTCCTGTAGTGCGATAACTGGCGTGACCCTTCACCTCCCCGCATGCTTCTCACGTGTGCTGCAGTTGGCGGCTTCTAGTCGTGAGTCACTCGCGAGTCCTAGCTGCGAGACTCTGCCTCCTTGCACAAACTTGAGCTTTTCTTCACATCTTTTCACACACTACCTTTACAAGAATCCCACTTAAATACAGGGTTACTAATTGCTAAAATACACGCAAATTTGGCACGGAATAAAGCCAACAAGATGGTTGATTAAATTCAACCTTACACTTGTTTACAAACGGGGTACCATTGTCATTGATCAGCCTTCTGGGGATCCTAAACTACTTGATGATGTGCTCATGAATGAAGTTTGAAACTGCTGCTTCGGTGGCCTTCTTTGAAGGGATGGCCTCCACCCATTTTGTAAAGTGCTCGGTGGTTGCTATGATCCATATGTGGCCGTTGGAAGGTGGATTTATGGGCCCTATGAGGTCAAGCCCCCAAGTATGGAAAGGCCATGGGGTAGTCATATCTTGTAGCATGTTTGGGTGAGTATGTATTGCATCCCTTAGTACTTGGCATGCATGACATGCCTTAACTAGCTCTTCGGAGTCTTTCTTCGTGGTGGACCAATAATATCCCAATTGCAATAGTTGCTTATAAAGCCTTCTCTTCCCTGGGTGGCTCCCATATTCCCCCGAGTAAACTTCCTTTGTTGCTTCCTTAGCTTCCTTGGGCCTCAGGCATCTCAAGTGATCTCCGTTATACCCTCTTTTGAACAAGATCGCATTCTACAGAGAATACCAGACAACTAACTTCTTGAGCTAGCGAGCCAGCTTCTTGTCAGCTGGTAGGATCCCCTGAGTCAGGTATCCTACAAATGGGGTCCTCTAATCTTCTGCAACAAATACAACATAGCTTTCCTTTTTGTCCATCAAGAGTTGGCAATTTTGACACTTCTCTTGTACGGTTGCAGCTTCTTTGTTCATGTTGGGCTAATAGTACCCCATACACTGTATTCTCCTGTACCGACTGATCTTCTCTGCGACCCCACAAACCTGGTTATGTAATTCCTCTAACATCAGTTTTCCTTCCTTTTCATTGATACATTTGGATAGGATCCCTCCGAGAAGCTTTCTGTATAGCTCCCTTTCTATCAAAGTGTAATCTTTCAATTCTTTAATACTTCCCCTATGCTCTAGCTTTCCCACTTCTCTCTTTATCTCACTCTTCCAATCTTCTTTATCTGGTTCCTCTGGAAACATTCTTTTGAGGGTCTCTATTATGGAGTTTTGCTGCTTGCTTACCTTTATCAAGGTGCTTTCTTCCTTAAAAGGTACCTAGAATCCCAAGGTGGCTAGTGCTTTAGCGAATCAGTTTTCACTTCTTTGGGTGTACTCCACACTAAAGGTCTGAAATTTTCCTTCTACCTTCTGTGCCCAACTCCGTAGGATGCTAGGCTTCGCTCCCTTAATGCAAAGTCTCATTTGACTTGGGTGACTACAAGATTGGAATCTCCCAATATCCTTATGTGCTTGATCCCCACAAGTGCTATGGCCAGCCTAGTGAAGTACGCCTCGTACTTAGCAGCATTATTCAAGCATAGGAACTTGAGTTTGAAAGATAATGGCACGGTGTCCCCATCTTCACAACTCAGCACGACTCCTATGCCATTTGAGGCTATCGTTGTTGACCCATCAAATCTCATGGTCCATATCCTTCCTAGGAGTTCTGCTACTGCCACTTCCCTTGGGATCTCCTCACTCAGCGGGCATTCTTCTTCTCTGGGGAACTGAGCCAACAGATCTGTTATGGCCTGGCTTTTGATGACCTTAGGAGTCCTTAGAGCAATATCATATTGAAAGAGCAATACCAGCCATTGTGCTACCTTTCCGGTCAATAAGGGCTGATGGAGGAGTGCCTTTATAGGATGAGACTTGGTCATTAGGAGGATTTGGTGGGTTGAAAAGCAATGCTTCAGCCTTTGGGATGCATAAATGACCACTAAGCATGCTTTTTCTACCTGGTTTCTGTATCTTTCAAGACCTTGCTCACATAATAAATGGGTTGCTCATTTGCTTCATCATCTTCCTGGGCTAGTAATGCCCCAATTGCTTGGGAATTAGACGCTAAATGTAGTAGCAGAGGCCGTCCATGTACTGGCGCTTGTAGGGTAGGCAGATGGTTCATGATTTGCTAGATCCTTTGGAAGGCTCCCTGCTATTTAGGCCCCCAAGTGAACTCGGCTCCCTTTTTTAATAGTTTGGATAGCTCACTTGTGATTAAGGCTAAACCTAGTACAAACCTCCGGATGTAAGAAACCCTTCTTAAGAAACTTTTGAGCTCTCTAATTGTTGTGGGCCTCTTTATGGTTGTGAAGGCGATGGCCTTAGCTGGATCTATGCTTATGCCTTTGCGATGTACTAGGAATCCTAGGAACTTCCCAGCAGATACCCAAAGGCACACTTCAAGGGATTCATGCGCAGCTTGTACATCCTGCATCTTTCAAAGGCTTGTTCAAGTACTTAAAAGTGTCATGCTCTAGCCTTTGATTTCACCACAATGTCATCTACATAATCTTCCATTTCCTTATGCATCATATCATGGAAGATGGTCATCATGGTGCGCTGGTACATGGCTCCTGTGTTTTTAAGGCTAAAAGGCATCACGGTGTAATAGAAGTTCCCAATCGAGGTCTTGAATGCTGTCTTTTCTGCATCTTTGGCAACCATACAGATTTGATTATATCCACTATACCCATCCATAAATGAGAACATGGAACTTCCAGCAGCTAAGTCTACGAGAAGATCAATGTTAGGTAAAGGAAATTCATCCTTTGGGCATGCTTTGTTTAAGTTGCGAAAATCCACACAATATCGACTTTGTCCGTTCTTTTTCTTTGCAGGAACTATATTGGAGAGCCATTTAGGATGCTGGATAGGCTTAATGAACCCTGTTGCCAGCAACTTGTTGACTTCTTGAGTGATTTGAGCCTCTATCTTGGTGTGGAAGACCCTAGCTGGTTGGACTACTGGCTTGACTCTTGGATTTACATTGAGAGAGTCGACTACCAACTCGGGATCTAGGCCAGGCATCTCATCATATGTCCACGCAAACACATCCACATATCTCTTTAGTAATTCCACTAATTGCTCTTTTTCCTGTGCCGACAATTGGTTGCTAATAAAAACAAGTTTTGGGGGTCTTGAACCGGCCCTCAGGTTTACTTCTTCCAACTCTTCTTCGGGCTGAATTGTACTTTTTTCTCCGGATCCTTCAAGATCTCCTCTTGAGCCATTATGCAATCTAGTGGTCTAGGACCTTCTTGCAATTGCATTCAGGTCCTGCCCACCTTTAGAAGCGATATATCAATCTACCCCCCAAGTTCTCGGACTACCACACATTCCTTGGATCTCGAGGAGCTGGCTTCCTTCTTTTGCCTTTTTCTGTCCAGGAGGTCCCTTAGGTCACGGGTACCCCCCTCCTTCTTCTTCCAAGATAGGTGCGCCTGGGGTCCCTGGTGTGGGACATTCGTCATCTAGTGCTAACTCATCATAAAACATTGTCTCTATAAAGTTCACTTCTCCTTGATTAAAGGCATTCGGGTTGGCAGGGATCCTTATAGGCCTCTTATTTAGTCTACCTTTAACACATTGGTGGTACGTTGGGGGAATGAGGCGGTGCTTATGGAGCCAGGGTTGCCCCAATAAAATATGATAAGAGACTTCCGAGTTGATCACATGAAACCGAGTCAAAGCTACTATTGGGCCTACCCTTAAGGCCAATTACCTGTACCATTCAGTTGATTCTGCAGCTCCCCCAAATCCTGTTATCTCCACAGGAGCCCCTAGGATCCTCTTGCCAGCCATGCCAACAGCCTCTAAGGTACTTAGGACAATGAGGTTATGTGAAGCCCCTGTGTCTATCAGTGCTCTCCTGATTTGAACACCATTTATGGTGGCTGTCTAATACAGGGGTTTGTGATCATCCGGGATGGAGCAAATTTACGCTTAGGTACTATAGAGCAAGCTAACGCGTAGAAAGAGAGAGAGAGACAAACAGAAAAGCACCAACATAGATCAATATAAGAATATAAAGAAATGAAGGTACGTATGCATGAAAAATGCATGAGCATGTGATATGCAATAGAAAAAACATGATGGGCTCAGCCCAACCCAACCCAATCCTACCATCACACATGAATTCACCATATATAGCACACAGCTATAATGCATGAAAATATAGTTAAAATGCAAATGTAATGCAATTCATGAACATTTAGGATCATTTGAAAAAAACCCATTCCAAAAATTTTGCAAAAACCTCTTTAATTTTGAAAAACCTCAAATTTTTCAACAAACCCTAAAAGTTAGGTCATAAAAGATGAAATGCATGATAAATGAATCAATAAGAGACATAACAAAGGAAGAAAATGCTCTTGAGACCGATGAACACTTGGGGAAGAGGTTTCGAGTGAGAGAGAAGAGTTTGGGAAGGTGAGAAGACAGAAAGGATCGAAAGAGATCGAGAAAAATGAAGTAGAAATTGCGCTAACCCTTTATACAGAAATCCATAATTCTCGATAGATTAAGAGGTATCGAGAAGTGTCAAGATTTAAAGTTCGACAAATACATCCATCGAGAAGCTATCCAGAGGTGTCCACAGCAAAAGGGGCTCGATGGATCAAGAAGCTATCGAGCATCTATCGAGCATACATAACTAAATCACTTGTAGCCTTTTTCCTTCCACACCTTGGAAGAACCTTTCCGTTTTGCAAACCCTTGATCTGGTGGTGAGAGGGAAGAATTGAAACCGTTCAAGGTTGAAAGGAACATGAGGGCTTTGAGTAGATCTCCAAGAGGAGCAAAGGAGGATGGAAACTGATTCTGGTTTCCCGATGAGATCATACTGTTGCTTTATTGAGTGGCTAACCACTTATAGCAATTCGGTCAAGTATGTCCAGCTGCTCCACAGTGATGACAGAGATGCTACTTCTTCTGTTTTGGCTTTTGAGCGTTTCCTTTCTTAGCCCTAGGGTTCTTAGTCTCTTTCTTATCTAGCTTAGGGGTTACTCCTAAGATAGATTTACCTTTGTCTACGTTCTCACTAGCCAACACATTTTTCACATCATTGTTCTCAGATTCAATATTATTACTAGGAGAAACAAAAATAGTAGTACTAGTAGAAGTAATACTAGGAGAAGAGAAATCATACCCTAAACAGGTTCGATAGGAAGCAAATTTCTGAAGACTAAGCATCTCATCAAGCTTTGCACTTGAAATCCTCTCCAACTGAGCTCTGACTTGAAACAATTCTACCTCAAGCTTCTTGGTCTTCTCAGCCAAGAAATTATTCTCAAATCTCAGTGCTTCAATGGTCTGATTGGCTTCATCAAACTTTGTGGAGATTTCTTCTCGTTGAAGCTCCATTTCACTGAGCTTCTTGGTGGCCAACCTATACAACTTCTCGTGTTTTTTCGAGACCTTGTATAATTTTGCATAGGTTGTGTGGATGTCATCTTGTTCATCCATCTTTTCAAATTTAGACTCCACCAAGTTTTCTTCATCATCCACATCTTCAACAATCCTTTTAGTAGAATTTACAATGGCAGTGAAGGCATTTAGGATTCCATCATCCTCATTATCAGAATCATTCCTAGGCTTAGTGTCGCTTAAAGTAGCAGCAAGTGCCTTGCTCTTCCCAATGGTCTTGAGATACATAGGGCATTTTTGTTTCATGTGACTGAAGCCTTGACATCCAAAGCACTTTGGTCTTGAGTAAATAGTGTAATGACCGCCATCCCTAGCATCCTTCTTTCCTTTAAGGTCACCACTTCTGAGAATCCACTATATCACAACAAGTAGCTACAAGTAAAGAAATCCCAGTACCTTATACCAACCTACAGTTGAACCCTTACCCCAATACCCAGTTGGACTTGTTCTTCTATAGTGACAATCTTTCCTTTCAGTGCACGGCTCCCAGTACGTGACTAACCAATTCGATGTGTGGATCCCAGTACGTGGCTTACAAACCAACTTGTGAAGGATGTTGGCCGCAAAGTTCTTCAGTTCATCAACATGATGAAGATCATGAAGCTCCTTAGTTAGAAAAGCCTACGGTGGACAAACACAACAGCTTCTTGAATAGAAAGATGAACTAGGGCATATGTCTCTTGTTCACAATATGCTTGTGAAAAACTTTTGCATTGAGGTGCATCCACTTGCTTTAGTTGTGATGGCCCTCAAAACAATCCTTATATATGTTTAGGGTTATGAGAAAAGAAAGCCCAAACATCTATACATGGATTAGATGAAAATCAGAATTGAAAATATGATTATCTATTAAGCAGCTGTCGAGCATCGGGCAGCCTTTTAAACCTTGATAAATGATGGAATTAAAGATGAACACAGTGAAAAAGTAAGTTTTAAAACGGATCTACTTCATTCGATATTGATAACATGCATAAAGTAAGTTTCAGAATTTGAGAACAAGAGATCGTACCTTGAAGCGGTGAATTCCAAAACTGAAGATTGAAGTACTTGGGAATACTTTTAATCTTCACTCCAATTCCACTAACGCCCAAGATGTGTGGTCTCTCAATTGGTAACAAAGGGATTATTAGAGAGTGACTTTCACTTACTTCCACACCATTACAATGATGTTTTTCTTACCAATAAAATTTTGTACGTTTTTCCCTTTGTATCTAACCAATATATCTAATTGGGCTGGCCTTTTGGGCCTTACTAATTGGGCTTAAGTGTGTGGCTTGGAGTGTAACCAAAAGGGACCAATAAGACACTAGCTCCAATGGGCCTTGGGCTTTTCTGTCAACTCTTGACAAGTCCAAAGTTACCATTAACTATATTTAATACCACTATATAAATATAGTTGCACTCTAGGTCTTATCTATAAATTATATCCCAAGACTTTATTATACATGCAACCCCTTCATAAAATATTCGTAGTAATACAAAGTCAATAATGTAGACTGCCACTTTGTAAATTACTACATCTTGATCCTTGAGTATCTGGTTTAATCCTTTAAGTTATTCATCATATATTTATGAAAACTAATTTCATAAATATATACTTTAGTAACTACTTACTAAAGTGGTTAAGCCTAACTCTCTGAATAACAAACCCATTAAACTTATCTCAAGGGAATACTTTATATCTCCGTTAAGAGACTATGAATTCCATCCTGAGAATATATGTTCCATCAACACTAAATGTGGCTGCCCAATATACTGAGATTTTGACCGTTACTTTAGATCTCACTCCTAATATATCAAAGCAACCTACACCTTATGATCAGGTCCATTATTCTCTCAGGATTAAGAGTTCATGCAAATGTAAGTCGTGAGATTTATTATTCATTTGACAGTCCTTAGGCAAATAATAAATCTCACAACGGTCCAGTTCAATATGTCTTAACTCTTAAAACATATTAACACATCAACTAGAAGTCTCCACTTCCATGATCAAGACAAATCATCGTAGTTGATATGTTATAGTCTTCACAGATGAAATGCCCAATTTCATCACCGACTACGAACTATAATTCTGAGTTTACAAAGAACTTGTGATTTATATCTTTTGTGACTCTTCACATAAATCACATACTATGCATCTCATGGACTATATGATAATGTTCGAATATTCAAGTTACCACTATTTCAGATAATAATAAAACAAATTTATTAAACACAATATTAAGTTATACATAATGTCATACACAATGTCAAACTTAATATCATACATAGCATCACTCAATAGGATTTAAGGGCACTAATCCTAACAATATATACTAGCTGTCGAGCTTTAAAATCAGCACTTCTTCACTTGATTCTTGGACAGACTTGCATGGCTTTAACACTTGAACTTGAAACCTTGTTCCTTGAAGTATTAAATACATCCTAGATCTACCCAATTACAAGTGCGTTTTGTCAAAGGATTAGCCAATTCTATAATGACATGTTCCTAACATGAATCACATATGTCTTAACAATCAAGGTCCAACTTACTAGTTAAGCCGTGTCTCATATAGTTGGCCTAAACTATGTCAAACCTGTAAGGACTAGGAAGAGCCAAATTTGAAGTGAACATCCCAACCTAGGGTAGGATATTCTTTATAAGATTGTTTTCAAAATGAGTCAAGGGGAAAGTGTCTAGTTTCCATTTGTAGGTTTACCCTTTTTGCTTGTGTCAAAGAGTCATGCTCTACTCTAGGTTCTATCCATTTTGTTTACATAGCACCTGTGATTAACCCCTAGGGAAAAGCAACCACGTTGCTCACACAATAGATCATACCCGGTCCTTAAGGGTTTCCAATCCTACACAGGCATGCATGCATACACTAATGTCTCCATCATATAAATGTGTACAGATAAAATTTGTGGCAAGTAGTTGGAACACTGCGCCAAGGAGGACATAGCCAAGAGTTCAAGATTTTCCTCGAGAAGGCAAAGCAATCAATAATGAAGCTTTTTATTTTAAATTTGAAATTCCTTGTATTGTAAAAGGCCCACTGTTGGAGCCATTGTCTACAGCCTATGATCTTGTGTGGGCGCAAGGGAAAGGGAATATTAAAATTGGAGTCGCCACCTAGTTATATGGTCTAGGAACCATGAATATAGTGTCCTTTCAAGGAAGGAACTTTGATCTTACTACCAGAGTTTGGGTTTAGAGTTTAGGTACGTTCTTGGGAAGGTGTTAGGCACCCAAGATTGCCCAACCCTAAGGTTGGCCTCTCATCATTGTGTCCTATATCTTAACCATATTAAAAACCATTTTGAATACTTATATTCTAGATTCACACACACACTAGCATATGTCTAGCAAACAACATGGCATCTTTTACCTTAAACATATACTTATTCATCTATCCAAACAAAAGAGTGCCAAACATATAAAAGAAAACCCTAGCATTCATCTAAAACAAAACAACAACTTAAACATGACAACAAGCATATCATCAAACAAAACATATCAAAAACAAAATGTTAACATATTAGAAACCCTAATCATACATCTAAAAACCCTAACACAAATTCATGAACATTGCTAATGAATGACATAGCATTAAAACTAAGAAAACCCTAACCTAAACCCTAATCTAAACATGTGATAACAACAAACATGTTAAAAGGCAAACAAACGGTCGTGGGGCTTGAAACGTATGGAAAAGTGGCTTATACAGAAAAACATGTGAAGGCAAAACAAAACAAACAAAGAATTAGGGTTTTCTAGGTAATGGCATCACACACGCTAGAACAAGTCTACATAGCATAAGTTCAGCCTGCAAGTGTAGGTTTGATCATGCGTACGTAGATCCTTACCCAGAAACCTTAATCAACATAGAAACAGAGCAGAAACGTAAAACATAAAAATCTAGTAACCTATCATGCTTAAAGACATAAAGAAAACCTAAAACTAACCTAAACAAACAAATGTAAACATAAACTAAGAAAAAGAAAGAGATTAAAGCAAAGATTAAAGCAGAAAAGAAAAAGGAAAGTTTTTAAAGCATACCTTAAAAGCAAAAGCTCCTAGGCTTGATTTTTGACCATTCTCTTCAATCAAATCTATCACAATTCAATGAAATAGTGATTACTAATCTTCAACTTAGAGGATTGGGACCAGAAAAGGTCCCAATAAAAAAAAAAAAAAAAAGACTTGAGGGTATTTTGTGAAAAACTCCCTTTTGATTCACTATTTTCTAGTAAATCTTAGGCTTTTCCCGTGGGAGTTTTGTGTGTTTTGAATTACCATGTAAGGCTTTTTATAGTTGAAAAAAGGGGTGGGAACAGTTCCCAGACAATGTGGGATTCGTTCCAAACCTTAGCCATTATTGCAGAAAACTTGCCTTTCATATGCTTCTAAAACGTGACTGCGTACACAGGCCGCAACTCATATACGCAGGCAGAGGGCCACTTTGATCATTTGATTTTCCAAAAATAGATTTTTGCTCATTTAAAAAGTTGTATTTTCCATTTTAACACTCCTCAAGTCAACTTAATATTTGATTGGGCTCTAAACTGGCCTTGGGCCTTAGAGTTCGAGCATCATCGGGGAACGGGGGCTCAAGTCGTTAGGGGAACAAAATGCGGTGTTTGCACTTTGGGCATTGTAAAAAGTCAAAACTCTGTAAAAGCATTACTTTTCCATGTAATCAAAAGAGAAGGGTCCATCCCGCAATTTCAAGCATGATATGAAAGTTTTGGTTACTTGCCAAGCTTGTGCATTAATTCTACATCACTATAGAAACTCACCATGATAAATAGCCGATCAAAGGTCCAAGCCAATATTTCGAAAATGATAGGTGCATTTTAAATAAGCAAGAACCTAAACTAACTTCGTGTTTATTTTGTGTTTCCACATTGTCAAATTTTCAAATGTACCCTATTTCTTTCCTATCCCATTCTTTTCCTTTCCAGGTTCCTAAAGAGAAAATATTGCTCAAAGAAAACGGTTCATGCTACTGTCACACTGTGATCCTATCATCGTTAGGTCTTGTGCTAAAGAGATGTTTACTAGTGGCCCTACCCTGTTGAGCAAAACACTCATGAAATCTCTCTCTTGAAAGAGTAGATGGCAAAAATAATGGGCATGGTGCAACAACTGGTTGTAGGAGGGAATCGAGGATTATCTGGTCCCACTCCAGAGGGCTTTGCACCTCATTCTAAAAATGAGAACCAGCCACTGCCAAAGCTGAATCAGGACCAAACTAGACCACCATTCACCTCACAGAGGAATAACCAAGAAGTGTATCTTCCTAAGGATAAGACCTCAGAGTTTGGTTACAATTAGGTCAAAAGTTAAGTAGAGACCCTGGTTGAGAAAATCTAAATCATAGAGGGCTCCAGCGCTTGAGGAAGTGTTGATCTAGACAGTCTAACCAATTTCCCTCAGGTTATTATGCCTCCCAAGTTTAAGGCACCCGAGTTCATCAAGTGTGACAGCACTAGAGATCCTTGCGCTTTCTGTAAGAAGATGACACCCTATGGAGACATCATCCTTTGCTCTGCTAGATTTTCCCTAATAGCTTGACTAGCCTTACAACCCACCTGGTATGTGAGATTGGAAAAGACCTCTAGTAGGAGAGAGATGGCTAATGCATTCTTCAAATATTACCGGTTCAATACTAGATAGCACCTGATCGCATAGTTCTTCAGATGACAGAAAAGAAGAGTGTGGAATCTTTCCACAAGTATGCCCAAAGTTGGCGTGAGATAGCCACCCAAGTGCTTCCTCCCATGATGGAAGATGAGATAATCAAGTGGTTCATTGATAACCTTAAGCCTCCTTATTACAAGAAGATGATCAGTGCCCAAGTCACTCACTTTGCAAGCCTGATTCCTATTGGGGAGTGTATTGATGAGGGTATTAAGAGCAACAAGATAGTCGATCCTGAAGCTTTGATAGAACAACATGTGAAAAAGGCAACCGGATGCAAAGGGAAGGAAGTCGATGTTCATGTGATTGACAAAGCGCTTAAAGGGCCAAGGGGTGTTACTTCTACTTACATAGCCACAAATGCCTGGCCTTGTTAG
Source organism: Quercus glauca (assembly GCA_023736055.1). Classification (NCBI taxonomy): domain Eukaryota; kingdom Viridiplantae; phylum Streptophyta; class Magnoliopsida; order Fagales; family Fagaceae; genus Quercus; species Quercus glauca. The sequence continues at coordinate 41,133,649 of CM043322.1, read as the reverse complement.
CAATAAGAGGGGAAGTCCTAATCCACCCCGATATCCCAAGGAACCATAGAAATTCACTCCGTTACCTAGGCCCATGGCAGAGCTTTATGCCTATCTGTTGGAGAAAAAGCTAGTGACCCCCAATATTCGTGAGACCTAGAGACGGTCCTTCTCTACCCGGTTTTGATCCATCTATGAAATGCAAACACCATTTTGGAGCTGAGGGGCATACCCTAGAAGAGTGTACAAATTTGAGAAACCAAATCCAAGATCTCTTCAACAACAAGTTAGTACAGTTCGACAACGCGGCCATGCCGAATGTCATCACTAACCCCTTACCTCCTCATCGAGAAAGGAATGTGAATGCTTTCTTTATAGTAGAGGAGAGGATCCCTGATTTCTCATCTCCATTCCGTGAAAATCCATGTTGCGGGCCCTAGCCTAGGAAAGTCACATTATTCTCGAGAATATAGAAGCTCTAGGTTTTGACTGGGGAGTCTACTCATTCTATGATAGTGGGGACCGACATGCCCTGTTCGATTGTAAAATGCTCCGAGCACAAGTTTAGAGTCTAGCCGATCGTGGTATCATCTAGATCGAAAGAGAATCTATGCGAAGGAGCGATTGCATGGAAGCCAGCCTATGCCCTCCGAGTACCCAAGTGGGAACTAGCCACAGTGCTATGTCAATAGGATCAAGGAGGAATTGGGACGAATACTTGGAAGAGTGCTTATGAAGGATTCCTCCAACTCCTTCAACTTCGATCGTCATTAAAGAGATTATAGAATCACCCGTGGATTCAGAGGCCAGTTCCAAAGAAAGGACAAGCCATGTTGGCCATTAAAGTCTTTACTCTTTTAGTTATGGCACTACCTGCGGTCACAGAGCCATTTCTAGGATTTATCCAGAAGGGAACCCCTGTCATCCCCACCATTCAAGGTTTCGATCCTTTAGTTTTGCCAAAGTCAATCCAAGGAATCTCTAGCGCTCTTGGCCCACAAGCTTTAGAAGTGGCTTTGCCCAGCCCAATGATCATAGTCCAAATATGTTCTCCCTGGCACCAAATTTACAAACTCAAGAAGGTGTGGTCATCCGTATGCCAAAGCCTTTCCCTTACCAAGATAGCCATTGTGTCTCATGGAAATATGATGTGGCTTTGATTTCCACCCAAACCAGAAAAGAAGAGGTTTGCTTTAATGTTTCTTTAGGCCTAGCCGGACTCACCTGGAGTGGTCGATGTTATACTTCTCAGGAATTGGAAAAGAGAAGAAAAGAGATTGGCAAGAGCAGAGTAAAGCTAAGCCAGTCAGGAATAAGGTCACCACTAAAGAAGCCAAGGAATTCTTGAAAACCAGTTGAAAGGCCGATTATAGTGTGATTCGGCAATTAAACAAATTCCCAGCGTAGATTTTTATTTTAGCCCTGTTGCTATCTTCCGAGGTCCATTGTGAAGCTCTATTGAAGGTGATGAAGGAAACACATGTTCCTACCGGTATTACATACTTCTTCGTGGGTATGGTATCATTGGTGTTGGCCACCAACCAAGTCTCATTTTCAGAAGGTAGAGATCACACCTTGGCCATGCATATCGTAGTCAAGTGTGAAGACGTGATTGTCGTAAGTGTGCTAATCAATAATGGATCAGCCTTGAATGTTTGCCTAATGGCCACTCTTGAGCGCCTGAAGGTGGATATGTCTTTTATTAAGCCTAGCACTATGATCATCAGAGTCTTTGACAGCACACTTTGTAAAGTGCAAGGCGAAATCGAGCTAATGATTAAGATCGGCTTGAGATCCTTCATGGTCAAATTCTAAGTGATTAAGGTTGACTCTCCATACAACATGCTTTTAGGGAGGCCTTAGTTGCATATAGTAGGTGTAGTTGCGTCTACCTTCCATAAGAGACTCAAGTTCATCTCCGAGAATTAGTTGATTACCATTATGGCCGAAGAGCCAATGACTATCTTCCAAGAGACATCTATCCGCTACATCATTGCCAATGCTTTTCTAGAAGCATCCTTCCATAGCTTTGAGCTAGTTTCCATGATTCACAATGCTTCTAAGCCTAAGTTTGACTGGTCCGCAGCAGTTCTAATGGCCGTAAAGGAAAGGCCTCGAAGCCATAGGACATGGGAGCCCTGCTCTCATTGAACTCTTAGATAACAGAGGAAGATTTGGTTTGGGGTATGAACCCACTCATGAAGAACTCTTTCAAGCTTCCAGAGGCAAGAAGAGGATGTGTGACACTTCAGGGATGTCTATTCCCCATATCAGAACCACTTTTCTGGCTCTAGTCGAAGTCATTATGCCAGAACCTTTCAAGGATTTGGAAGATGAAGAGCCTGATTTAGCTTGCATTATTTGGCTTCGTCCCAAAGAGTTCTCTGTGAACGCTATCATATCTCCTAAAAATAATCTGACTTCTACTATCCGACCAGGGATGCTAGGCGAGGCAGCAGACCTTTGGACCATCGGGCCTTGCTTTGTGGTTGCACCAGCTGAGTAAGAAGTATTCCATCATCGAGTGATTGGGCCCTTGATAACCTGAGAGAGTTGGAATGGCATATCTAGTTTGTTTTCCATGCTTATGTGATTTCCTATTTTATTTGTATTCCCTATTCATTTCTCCAGTTTGTTTTCCCTAAAACAACAAAAAAAGAAAGCGTTTCCCTTTTATCATTATTAGGCATAAACTTTGTTTTCCCCCTACCCATATTCCATTAATGAAATATTCAGCGTATTATTCAGAAAATTCTTGCATCTCCTTTTATTTGCTTTCCTATGAATATGTGTGTGCAAATTCTCTTATGTTTCTCTGTATATGTTTTGCTCTATAGGATCTATTCTAATCCCTAAGTGGGTACATTGTCCCTTTACCATAACGAAAGTGTAGTTGATGTGAATGAGACAATAGAGTTGGATCATGATGTTAAAGGAATGGAAGAGGTCTCGAACTTACCTCAAGACATCCTAGAAGCTCTGAACAGAGAGAGAAAAGAGTCCAACCCCAATATAAAAGTGACAGAGGTGATAAACCTAGTCGACGAAGGTAAGACAGAAAAACCAGTCAGGATCGAGGTGAACTTTCCTAAAGACATGAAAGGTGAGCTTATAGCTTTGCTGAAGTAATTCAAGGAAATCTTTGCTTAGTCTTATCAAGATATGCCAGGACTAGATACCAAGATTATTTTCCATAGGATTCCAGTTAAATCCGAGTGCCCTCCAGTGCAGCAAGCTCTCTGCAGTATGAAGTCAGAGATTATCCTGAAGATCAAAGAAGAAGTAGAAAAGTAGTTGAAAGCCAGTTTTCTTATGGCCATAGCCTACTCTGATTAGGTTGCCAACATTGTTTCCATGCCAAAGAAAGATGGGAAAGTACGCATGTGCGTCAATTAATGAGATCTAAATTAGGCCAGCCTGAAGGATAATTTTCCCTTGCCAAATATCGATACCCTAATTGATAACAGCATGACTAACATGTTCTTCTTCTTTATGGATGGATTCTCAGGTTATAATCAGATCAAGATGGCTGAAGAAGACAAAGTCAAAATAGCATTCACCACTTATTGGGGAACTTACGCCTACGATGTCATGCAATTTGGTTTGAAGAATGCTGGGGCAACCTACCAGCGAGCCATGGTAACCCTGTTCCATAATGTTATGCATAAGGAGATCGAAATCTACGTGGTCAGTATGATTGCCAAGTCACGCACTCCTAGAGATCATTTGATAGATTTGAGAAAGCTATTCAAGTGCCTTGTTAAGTACAAGTTAAGGCTTAACCCTAACAAGTGCATCTTCGGAGCCAGTTTAGGGAAATTGCTCGGCTTCATAGTCAGCCAGAGAGGAATTGAAGTGGACCTAGCAAAAGTCCAGGTCATCAAGGACATGCCTGTGCCGAAATCTCATAAACAAGTTTGAAGCTTCTTAGGAAGGATTAATTACATAGCCTGCTTTATAGCACAGTTGACTGCCACGTGTAATCCCTTGTTCAAGCTCTTGAAAAAGGATATGAAGATAGAGTGGATAGATGAATGTCAAGCGACCTTTGACAAGATTAAGCAGTATTTGTTGAACCCTCTTATTTTGGTTCCCTCGACATCGGTTAGTGGTGCAAGAGGCATCCATGGGTTTCATGTTAGGCCAGCTAAATGAACCCTTTAAAAAAGAGAAGGCGATTTACTACCTGAGTAAGAAGTTCACTAGCTATAAGATCAATTACATCACCATTAAGAAGACGTGTTGCACCCAAGCATGGGCCTTGCATAAGTTGCGTCATTACATGCTCTACTTCACCACGCGGTTGATTTCCCGCATGGATCCCATCAAGTACATCTTTGAAAAGCCTGCCTTCACAGGGAAGATTTCCCGTTGGCAAATGTTGCTATCCGAGTTTGATAATGTGTTTGTGACGCGAAAGACCATCAGGGACCAAGCCATAGCTGATTACCTAGCGGATGAGCCGTTGAACGATCCAGAATTTTTAGAATCCCTTTTCCCAGATGAGGATGTTTTGGCAATAGAGCCAGAACCAAAAAATGTAGAACCATGGCGTTGGAAGCTTTATTTCGATGGAGCTAACAATAACATTGGAAATGGTGTGGGAGTATTTCTAGTATCCCTGAAGGGCCAACAAATCCCAGTTTCAGTCAAGCTAAATTTTTATTGCACCAACAATGTCACAGAGTATGAAGCATGCATAGTAGGCTTACAAGTTGCCTTAGAGTTATGCGCATACGATTTAAGAGTCTTTGGAGATTCCCTGTTGATCATCTCCCAAATAGAGGGAAAGTGGCAAGCCCAAGACACTAAGTTGATCCCGTATTAGAAGTGCGTCAACTGCCTAATCTTGAAGGTCAAGAACATCACTTTTGCTTATTTGCCCCAAGCACACAACCAATTCATAGATGCCTTAGCCACCTTGGCTAGCATGGTTAAGCTAGCAGAAGGAGATGATATGCGAAAATTACGCATAGAGGTCTGCGGTGAGCCGACCTACTGCATGAATATCGAAGAATGCATGAATGTCGAAGCTGAAATCGATGGGAAGCCATGGTTCCATGATATCAAGGCTTATATCAAGAATGGTGAATACCTGTCCAGAGCCACGGACAGTGAGAGAAAGTTTATCAAGCGCATGGCATGCCAATTCTTCTTGAATGGGGAAGTCCTATGCAAAAGGAACCACGATACAACTTTGCTTTGATGCATAGATGCCCCAGAGGCTAACCATTTGATGGAAGAGATGCATGAAGACTTGCTTGGAGCCCATGCTAGTGGACCCTTGTTGGCTCGAAAGATTATGGGAGTCAGCTACTATTGGCTCACTATGGAAAGCGGCTGCATCAAGCATGTTAGGACGTGCCACCATTGCCAAGTCTACCAGAATAAAAAGAATGTTCCTCCTCAATCCCTGTACTCTTTAGCAGCGCCGTAGCCCTTTTCAGCTTGGGGAATGGACGTCATCGGACCCTTGATTCCGAAAGCTTCTAATGGGCACAAGTATTTCTTGGTAGCTATTGATTACTTCACCAAGTGGGTGGAAGCTACTTCATATAAAAGTGTGACCCAAGCTATGGTGGCCCAATTCTTGAAATAAAACATCATTTTTCGTTACGACGTACCATATGAGCTCATTACCGATAATGGGAAGAACCTAAATGGGAAAATGATCCAGCAAATTTGCCAACAGTTCAATATTGAACATCGGAAGTTGGTTCCTTATCGTCCTTAGATGAATAGTGCAGTAGAAGCTACCAACAAAAACATAAAGAAGATCTTAGTGAAGATGACAAACACCTATAAGGATTGGCATGAGTTCTTGCCATTTGACCTGTGCACCTATCGTACTTCTATTCATACTTCTACGGGTGCAACCCTATATTCCTTGGTCTATGGTATGGAAGCTGTCCTCCCCGTAGAGGTAGAGATCCCATCTCTTAGAATTTTATCACAGATAGAGCTGTCAGAACCTGAACGGGCCCGTTCCCGATATGAACAACTGGAACATGATATATGAGAAGGGCATGACCGTAATGTGCCATGGACAGTTGTACCAACGCCGCGTCGAGCAAGCATTCAACAAGAAAGTTAGACCCAGAGTCTTTGAAGAAGGCGACCTAGTCTTAAAGAAGCGCAACCAGGCCATGCTTGATCACAGAGGAAAGTTTGCCCCAACCTACGAGGGCCTATATGTGGTGAAGAAGGCCTTCTTCGGAGAAGCCCTGATCCTAGCTGACATGGATGGGAACAACTTCAATATGCCCTCCAATTCTGATGTTGTCATACAGTACCTTTGCATGAGGGAGCTTCCAAGTGCAACCTCTTCTTCTACATTCCTATGTGAACAGTAAAAAAAAAAAAGCAAAAAAAGCAAAAAAATGCAAATATATATATATATATATATATATGAAAAGGTAGATTGAAAACTTGAAAGGGCGATCTAGGCAAAAATTAAGGCAATAAAAAATGTCAACTGAACTACGTGATGACTTGATCCTTCCCAATGGAGGTATGTAGGTAGCCACCTTGGCCCGGTCACATTTTAAAAGAAAAATCAAACAGTATGGAAGCTGTCCTCCCCACAGAGGTAGAGATCCCATCTTTCAGAATCTTATCACAAACAAAGATGTCAAAAGCTGAATGGGCCTGTTCCCGATATGAAAAACTGAACATGATATATGAGAAGGACATGACCGCAATCTGCCATGGACAATTGTACCAACGCTGCGTCGAGCGAGCATTCAATAAGAAAGTTAGACCCAGAGTCATTGAAGAAGGTGACCTAGTCTTAAAGAAGCGCAACCAGGCCATGCCTGATCACAGAGGAAACTTTGCCCCAACCTATGAGGGCCCATATGTAGTGAAGAAGGCCTTCTCCGGAGAAGCCCTGATCCTAGCTGACATGGATGGGAACAACTTCAATATGCCCACTAATTCTAATGCTGTCATATAGTACTTTGCATGAGGGAGCTTCCAAGTGCAACCTCTTCTTCTACATTCCTATGTGAACAGTAAAAAAAAGAAAAAAAAAAAGAAAAGGTAAATTGAAAACTCGAAAGGGCGATCTAGGCTAAAATTAAGGCAATAAAAAAGGTCAAAGATGTTATGGCCCATGCCAATGGAAGATGTACCCCAATGGGAAAGGAAAAGATCCATCTAAAATAGGATGTATCCTTTGGAACTAGAGATATTGATATGCATGGACTTACATTTACAATTTTATATGTATGATCTCGCATTTTTAAAGCATTTGCACACATATTCATTAAACATGACTTTTTTGTGCCTTTACAATCTTTTCATGCATTCATCATTGTGCATTCAAAAACACAAATCTCATAGATATAAATATTTCCTAATAATCAATATACGCAAAAACATATCTTTTTCCACCTATTTTCCATTTTTAAGCATGTCTTACAAACTAGACTATGCTTTAAAAACCCAAAAAGTGGAAGGCTGTATGCAATTTCCTAGCAATTTACAACGGGCCTTTCCATACATGGTGGAATACTAACTACATAGCTCATGTGCAAAAATGAAAAGAAACAAAAAAGACTCTAGCAAGTCAAATATGGCCCAAATGGTTTGATATCGCCCTGCATAGCCTCCTAAAGCCGATGAGAAGAACCAGATCATCTGAGGAATGAGCACGAAGCAAACTTGCTGCATCAAAGCTTAGATCTCTGGTAATCTATCTAAGTCGACCTTATGAATGTCTTAATCGAACCAACTCCCTCTCCATACTGTGACTTGAGGTACAACCCTACCTCTTTATATAAAGCAAAGCCTGCAAGGTGCCAACCTCTGCAGTTGCAACTCTCAATGCCTCATCCTTTTCGGCTACCTCATCCTGAAGGTGAATGAATGAAGGACCTAGCCTCCAAAAGCCTCAGTGCTAAATCATCAGCCCTACTACTTGCCACAACATGACTAGTCTCCACTATAGCTTTCTCCTCATCCCTCGTCCGGCCCTAATAGTGGGGCATGGCAGGTTCAGCCCCAAACCGGTCCCTCAAGAGATTTTTTCGCACAATCAAGACCGCACAAAGCCTACATTGGGGCAGTTTATCTTTGCTCGTCTTGTCTGGCATCTCGGAATATCTTGAACCTTGTTTTCAAAGTCCAATTCACTCGGTTCAGGGGTTGGTTTAGCCCTCACTGTCAAGACACGTAATGGGATAGTGCCAAGGCCATTCCTAATCACTAATAGTAGTCTTTCCAGCACGATATGAAGATCGTGACAATCAATTCCTTAAGGGAACTCTTCACAAAGCATCAGTTGGTTTAGTCGATAATCGAGACAATTAGTATATTCCGTCGCACGTCGATTCCAATATCCCGCTGGGGAGATCCACTGTCATCATTAGGGTTGTCAAACAAACCCATATCATCCAGTGCGATTCTAATCCCGCTTCAAGTTGGTTGATCATTTTAGGACCACGCAAAATCCTACACTGGGGCAATTTATTTTGCATGGTTCAGTTTGTTTTCTAATGATCAATATGCTCAAGAACAAGTCTGTCCCATCAGGAACCTTTCCTCTCATGATAAGAACCGCATAAAACCTACATTGGGGTAGTTTTTTTTATTTTATTTTTATTTTTTTATGTGGTCTTTCCTCTCTCTATATCCCTCAGCGGGTTAATCAACATCAGATTTCATTGATAAATCCATGACAGTATGGTGTGGTGCAAAGTGACCACAGTGGTATAACTGGCTCCTAAATGTTAAAGTGCTACTGGCAAAGATACATGTAAGACCTACCAAGAGGCAATGTTTAAGAATCCTACAACAAGAGCATACCAATAGGCAATATCTAGAAACATACATGTAAGATCTACCAAGAGGCAATCTCAAATCATAAATTTGAGCGTACAAACAGGAAAAATCGAGGATCATACATGTAAGACCTACCGAGAGGCATTTTTCATACATACATCGAGAGCCTACCAATAGGCGAAATCAAGAAACATACATGTAAGACCTACCAAGAGGCAATGTTCATCATACATTAGAGCCTACTGAGAGGCAATGTTCATCATACATTAGAGCCTACCGAGAGGCAATATCATACATCAGGGCCCACTATAGGGCAATATAATACACACATGTCTAGGGCCCACTATGGAGCAATATAATACATATAGTCCTGGCCTACCAAGAGGCAGTCTAAGATATACAAGTCTGGCCCCCCAAGGGGTAATATCTACAAAGTACAAGAAAAATGAAAAATAAATGCACGCGCAGGGGCTACATCATCATAGAGATACAACAATATTGGCTGGCCTAGGGGGAGTCATCATCTCTACGACATCATCAGCAAAGTGCCCAGCACTGTTGTCATTGGCATCATCACTCGTAACGGGACTTGTAGAAGGACCAGCTCGATCTGTCGGAGAACCTGGGACATATCCCGGAACAGGGCCTTGAGCCCAATCATCTAAGGGGGATATCCTAACCACCGGTCGTGTTATGGACATATTTTTATGTAATTGGCATATCCTTTGACAAAACGCACTTTACATGTATTTGGGTAAATCTAAGACGGTTTAAGATGATCATTACAAGTGGTTAAATTGAAGACATGAAGATTACTTAAGAACTGCTCAAGAAAAGTGCAATTTGCAAGTCTTGATACCTCATCGACAGAAGCTCGATCTGTCGAGATTCATTAAAGCTCGACACGTTTTGATTTGTCGATCTTACGGGATTCAGACTATAGCCAGCAATGTTTTTATTCTAAAAAGGCTATTTGTTTATGGGTTTGTATAATCCTTATAGGACTAGGAAAACCCAAGGTTTGTGGATTTGTATAATCCTTATTGGACTAGGAAAGCCTAAGGTTTATGTAAACCTATTAGGAATAGGAGAGCCCATTAAGCTCCTATTTAAAGGAGGTGGAAAAAATAAAACCTAACCTTAGAGAGCTTTATAAGGTTTTCTTTTTGAAACCCTAGCCTCCTACTACACAAGAAAGAGTTCTTGCTGCGTTTCTTGTACACCTTTGGGTTCTGTAACCATGCAAAGTCTCTTGCACCAACATTGAAGATCTTATTGGTATTTTTATGTGAAGCTGTAGCAAATCAACTACAACAATCAAATGGTTGTTGTTGAGTTAGTCACGTATTGGATCCGTGCATCATTGGTTAGTCACATACTGGGAGCCGTGCATTGAAAGAAGAGATTGCCACTACATCACAAGTCCAATTGGGTATTGGGATAAGGGTTCAACTGTAGGTTGGTATTAGGTACTAGGATTCCTTTTACTTGTAACCGCTTATTTTGATAATAGTGGATTCTCGGGAGTGGTGACCTTAAATTCACCCGATGAGGTTTTGCATTGGTGGTTTTCCTCATTTGTAAACAAATCATCTGTGTCAAATTTATTTTCCATTGCATTTAACTTAGTTGGTGATTTGTTTGTGCTACCACGCTTATTGCATGTAATTGAACCTAATTAATTCACTTGGCTAATTAATTAGTTAATTTACCAAAGGGGTTAATACATTCTTGGTCTATTAAGTGGTATTAGAGTGGGATACTCTGATTAGGGTTAATCTTTGATGTGTGATCTATTGACCCCTATTTGTCATGGATAGAGGATAGTCTCTTATTATACCTCCTTTATTTAATGGCACTAACTATGCATACTAGAAAGTACGCATGAGAGCTTTCTTACAATCTTTAGATGAGAAGGTTGTTAGGATTGGTGCCCTTAAATCCTATTGTAAGATGCTATGTATGATATTATGTTTGATATTATGTCTGACATGATGTATGACTTAATATTGTGATTAATAAAGTTGTTTTATTATTATCTAAAATAATGGTAGCATGAATATGGGACATTATCATTTAGTCATGAGATGCATAGTATGTGATTTAGTCACAGAAAATATAAATCATAGGTTCTTTGTAAACTCAGAATTATAGTTCGTAGTCAGTGATGAAATTGGGCATTTCATCTGCGAAGACTATAACATATCAACTAAGATGATTTGTCTTGATCATGGAAATGGAGATTTCTAGTTTGTATGTTGATATGTTTTAAGAGTTAAGACATATTGAACTGGACCGCTATGAGATTTATTATTCTCCTAAAGACTGTCAAATGAATAATAAATCTCACGACTTATATTTGCATGAACTCTTAATCCTGAGAGAATAATGGACCTGAGCATAAGGTGTAGGTTGCTTTGATATATCAGGAGTGAGATTTAAAGTAATGGTCAAAACCTCAGTATGTTGGGCAGCCACATTTAGTGTTGATCGAACATATATTCTTAAGATGGAATTCATAGTCTCTTAACGGAGATATAAAATATTCTATTGAGATAATTTTAATGGGTTTGTTATTCAGAGAGTTAGGCTTAACCACTTTAGTAAGTAGTTACTAAAGTATATATTTATGAAATTAGATTTCATAAATATATGATGAATAACTTAAAGGATTAAACCGGGTACTCAAGGATTAAGATGTAGTAATTTACAAAGTGGCAGTCTTCATTAATGACATTGTATTACTATGAATATTTTATGAAGGGGTTGCATGTATAATAAAGTCTTGGGATATAATTTATAGATAAGGCTTAGAGTGCAACTATATTTATATAGTGGTATTAAATATAGTTAATGGTAACTTTGGACTTATTAAGAGTTGACAGAAAAGCCCAAGGCCCATTGGAGCTAGTGTCTTATTGGTCCCACTCTAAGCCACACACTTAAGCCCAATTGGAAAGGCCTAAAAGGCCAGCCCAATTAGATAATTAGTTAGATACAAAGGAAAAACATACAGAATATTATGAGTGAGTAACATCATTCTGAAGTGGTGTGTATGTGAGTGTATGTCACTCTCTAATTATCCCTTTGTAACTGATTGAGAGTCCACACTTCTTGGACGTTAGTGGAATTGGAGTGAAGATTAAAAGTACTCCCAAGTGCTTCGATCTTTGTTTTGAAATTCACCGCTTTAAGGTACGCTCTCTTATACTTGAATTCTGAAATTTACATAGTGCATGTTATAGATTACGATTGAAGTAGATCTATTATTTTCTGCTGTGTTCATCTTTATTTCCATCAAAGGTGTGGCAAGTAGTGGAGATAGGCTGAACCAAGCCAAAGGAAGTGTCGACTGATTAGGATGATGCTAAGATCAAAGCAGAAAACTTCAACAGCAGGGCATTGAATGCTTTATTCAATGCAGTCACCAATGCGGAGTTAAAAAAGATATCCTCTACTAAAACTGCAAATGAAGCATGGACTATTCTCTAGACAACCTATGAAGGGACTAAGGCTGTCAAGGATTTGAAGCTTCAAAGGCTTACCACAAGCTTTGAAGAAATTAAGATAAAGGAGGATGAGTCATTTGACGAGTTCTATGCCAAGCTCAAAGACATAGTGAACTTTGCATTTGATCTTGGGGAAACCATTCCCAAACCCAAGATTTTGAGAAAGGTGCTCAGATCTCTTTCGGAGAGGTTCCATGCTAAGATCACTGCTGTTGAGGAATCAAAGAACATTAATCAAATTCCTTTGATAGAGCTGCTTGGCAACTTGCAAACATATGAATTGGGTTTGTCTAGGATCGGGAAATCAAGCAAAAGCAAGAGCAAGAGCATGGCACTGAAGGCCAAAAGCAGTGACACCGATGAGTCTTCGGATGATGAAGATTCCAAAATGAAATCCTACATCTCTAGGAAATTCAAAAAGTTCATGAAGAATGCCAATGTGAAAGGATTTTACAAGGACCGAAAGCAATCCAATTCTTCACAGTTTAAGAACCAAGATAAAGGGAAGAAGGATGCTAGGGATGGCAGTCAGTACACTGTTCCCTTTGGACCAAAATGCTTCAGATGTCAAGGCTTTGGAAATATGAAACAACAATGTCCAACTTATCTCAAGACCATTGGGAAAAGCAAAGCGCTTGCTGCTACCTTGAGTAACATCGAGCCTGAGGATGATTCAGATAATGATGACGAGGGAATCTTGAATGCCTTCACTGCCACGGTAAATCCTACTAAGGGGATTGTTGAAGAGGTAGATGAAGAAGAGGACTTGGTGGAGTCTAAGTTTGAGAAAATGGATGAACATGATGACATCCATACTTCCTATGCAAAGTTGTACAAGGTCTCTGAAAAGCTTGAGAAATTGTATAGGCTGACCACCAAGAAGCTGAGTGATGTGGAACTTGACCGAGAAGAGCTCTCCACAAAGGTTGATGAAGCTAATTAGACCATTGGAGCTTTGCGGTTTGAAAACAATTTCTTGGTTGAGAAGATCAAGAAGCTTAAAGTAGAGCTGTTCCAAGTTAGTGCTCAATTGGAAAGGACTTCTAGTGCAAAACTTGATGAGATGCTTAACTTTTAGAAATTTGCTTCTGATCGAACTAGTTTAGGGTATGATTTCTCTTCTCCTAATATTGCTTCTTCTAGTACTACTGTGTTTGTTTCACCTGCTAATAATGTTGATTCTGAGAACAATGATGTCAAATCTGTTTTAGTTAGTGAGAACAAAAACAAGGGTAAATCTATCTTAGGAGCAACCCCTAAGCTTGAAAATGTAGTGACTAAAAACCCTAGGGCTAAGAAAAGTAACAATCAAAAGTCTAAACAAAACAAGCAGCATCTTTGTCATCACTGTGTAGCTACTAGACATACTCGACCTAATTGCTACAAGTGGTTAGCCACTCAACAAAGCAACAGTATGATCTCATCTAGAAACCAAAATCAGTTTCCATCCTCATTTGCTCCTCTTGGAGATCTTCTAAAAGCCCTCATATTCCTTTCGAACTTGAACGGTTTCAATTCTTCCCCCTCACCACCGAATCAAGAGTTAACTAAACGGAAAGGTTCTTCCAAGGTGTGGAAGGAAAAAGGCTCTAAGTGATCTCGTCACTTTTTCTCTCTTCCTCTCTTTTTGTTTATGCATTACTTGTGTGTTTTGGTTTCTTGTTTTTGAGTCAATCTAGTTTTGTGCTATGCTTTGATTTAACATGTTTTTGTTTGTTTGATTTCAGTTTTGCTTTATTTTGCTTTTTATAAAAAAAAAAAATTTGAAAAATAAAAATATATAAAAACAGTGTGTTTTGTGTACATTGGTACTTGTGTACCTTGGATGGCCATTGAAACAAAGTTTTCTAAACTTTGTATCTTTTGTAGCTTAGATGAGCATCTCTATGCACAACTAAGCAAGTGAGTTTTGTGGCTCGTGTTTGTGATGAGTAAGATTAAGTAATCTCTTGCGCTTAACACTCATATCACTCTTTTTGATGGGAAGGACAAAAAATCCTAAAAGAAAGGCATAAGTGACCATCTTACCACTAAAGCCTGCCAATCATGTATAACATCTGTATGCTTCGACATAGCAAAATTGTGATGTTTTAAGCTTACATAATTGGGTATTTTTTTTTCTCTCTCTTATATGCCCATGCATGATTTGCTTAAAAAGAAAAAAAAAATGCAAAGAATATCAAAAGCAAAAAGAATCAAAATGCTTTTAAATATGATTGCAAGCATGTTTCTAGGAGATGTGGGAGTTATAGGATGTACCTTAAAGGTGATAGTCCCCATCAAGTAGTTATGATTGTGTGTGAGTGATATTGATTTTCTCATATCTCAAATCGTCATAATATGAGACACTTACGTACTCTTGCTATGTTTTCACACACAACACGCAAAAATTCTTTGCTACTTTTGATACATGTGCAGGTACAATGTGATTTGGTCATCACAACGAATACATGTGTTAATGTATACTCATTAAACTGTCTTAACTTATTTTTGAAATATAAAATTGGTTAGACTTGTTTAGTGTTTGTTTGTGCGCTTTGGATCATGAATGCTTTGCATTTTTTTTTTGTTGAGAGATATTTTTGAGAGCTTAACTTGTTGATTGGATCTATGTTTGAGTAGCTTGCTTGTTGCATTCATCTTTATGCGTTTTTCCTCTCTTTGAAAAACTCATTTTCTTTAAGCTCAACAGCTTCTCGACAGATCCTCGATAGATTCTTATATATCGAGCCCCTCTTTCTTCTTATCTTAATAGAAGTTAACGCAATCTCGATCCATCGAGATTTCAGGACTTTGTCTCAATAGCTTCTCGACAGCTTCTTCGATCCATTGAGAAACTTTTTGTCTGGCCGATAGATTCTCGACAAATTTTCGATCCATCGAGGTTTCTAGGCTTCTTCTTGACATATCCTCGACATATACTTCTATCTATCGAGATCCTTTTGTTGTCGATACCTATCTCTTCTTTCTCTATTCTCTTATGCATTTAGACCTAGGTTTTCATTCTTTTTAGGGAAAATTTTGTTTTTTTTTTGTGTCCTGCTAAATTTTTTTTTTGGGTGGGTGCTGTTTATTTGATCTTATATGCTTATGCATTGCATTCTATGTTCATTATAACATTGCCATGCATTGTTCTACCTTTTCTTTCTTTCCTAAATCTCTTCTTGTTGTGCTTTTGTTTTTGTTTTTCTTGTAGGTCTATGGTTCCTTCCTCTCCTTGTTCCCTCTGTGTCTGTTCTCTGTCTGTCTCTAGTCAAGTTTTTTGGATTTTTTATGCCCTTTGACAATTGTGTCAAAAAGAGGGAGAAATTTGAGAATTGAATGTCATTCCTTAGGATGAGTAATAGACTTAAGGGGAGAACTTCATGTTAAAAGGAAGAAAGTTTTTGATGTAACTATCTCAGGGGGAGAGTTCGTTTAATACACTTTGATATTGATATATTTTTTGTGTTATGTATCTTTTGGTTCTGTAACCTTTTACATACATTATGTGTTGTCTCTATATTTGATGATGATGGATGTGTTTCACTCTTTATCTCACACGTGTTGCTTTTTTTCTCTCTTTATACACATATTTCTTGTTTATTTAACTTGTCATTATTTTCCACATGGTACCTTGATGCATTTTGTTTAGTGCCTTTCAGGAAAGACAAGTTAAAGCCAAGTCAAGATTTCGAATGTTTTTCTTGCAGTAACTTCCAAAGTTCAGATCTTTTAGGCTAGGCTTATTTATTCTGTAATTTTGAGTAGAATGTATTCTAGGACATTCTATGTACTCTTGTGGTTTTGTCATGGATTGCCAAAGGGGGAGATTGTTAAGGACATATTTTTATATAATTGGCACATCCTTTGACAAAACGCACTTTACTTGTATTTGGGTGAATCTAAGAAGGTTCAAGATGATCATTACAAGTGGTTAAATTGAAGACATGAAGATTACTCAAGAATTGCTCAAGAAAAGTGCAATTTGCAGGTTTTGATACCTCTTCAACAGAAGCTCGATCTGTCGAGATTCATTAAAGCTCGGCACATGTCTCGATCTATCAAGCATACGGGATTTAGACTATGGCCAACAACGTTTTTATTCTAAAAAGGCTATTTGTTTATGGGTTTATATAATCTTCATAGGACTAGGAAAACCCAAGGTTTGAGGGTTTGTATAATCCTTATTGGACTAGGATAGCCCAAGGTTTGTGTAAACCTATTTGGAATAGGAAAGCCCATTAAGCTCTTATTTGGGGTAAGGGTTCAACTGTAAGTTGATATTAGGTATATGGATTCCTTTTACTTGTAACCCCTTGTTTTGATAATAATGGAATCACAGGAGTGGTGACCTTAAATTCACCTGGTGGGGTTTTGCCTTGGTGGTTTTCCCCATTCGTAAACAAATCACCTGTGTCAAATTTATTTTCCGTTGCATTTAACTTAGTTGGTGATTTGTTTGTACTACCACGCTTATTACATGTAATTAAACCTAATTAATTGGTTAATTTACCAAACGGGTCAATACATTCTTGGCCTATCAGGCCGGTTTGGCAAGAGCAGGCATATACTCTGACTCATGTCAGTGAATAGGAGGATATCTACCAGGAATGTGAGGTGTAGGAGGTACAGGCATCCTATGTCACCTTATCTCACCAATCAAAATGCCAATATACCCATGAAGCTGGCCTATCTCGACCTAAAGCTGAGCCCTCTCTCTCTCTGTGGCAACAGAATAGGCTTCCTTCTCTCTCTACCATAGGCCCCTCTCTCGAGCAAACGAATTAGGAATCTCCTCTTGTATATACCCCTCTCTGGCGGAAGTAGCGCCCTCAAGATCTCTCACTTTATCTAGTAAGGTATCTACTTGTAGCCTCAAGTGGGCCTCCAAAGTCTAACGAGCATATGCTATGTCACCGAGCACTTTGCCCCCACTCATAGGGCAATAATCCCTGAGAGGTCTGGCCGAGGATTGCAAGAACCAAGTAAAGTAGTCGGTGTCCTTAGTGACAAAACTGTTGAAGGAGTCTGTCATATAGTCAAGATCGTCCAAAATCATCTCGAAACATTTAAGCTCTTGATGTGGGTCCCTAGGTATTCTGAAGATTGGCATAACCTAATGATAGGTCCTCTCAGCTAAGAAAAACTCCTAGCTCAACAAAGCCTTTAACCAGCGCTGCGCCCATGACTCAGCCATAGCACGGGTAACCTCACGCCTAGCTAACAACTGCCCATCATAGGGACGATTAAGTATTTCACCCCAAGTGACACAATCCACCATAGCGCCAACAGTGGACGGCTGTGTCAAAACAACTCTGGTAATATCGTAGAGGGACCAAGCATATGCCTTAGGATAAATCTCTAAAGAAAGGTTGGAATACTATGGGCGCAGGGTTGGGATATACTCGTATGCTTAGTATGTCAGAACTTGCCAGCAACCATAGAGGCTCTTGAAGCCATATCGCTAAGCCTGCCTTAGAAAAGTGAAAAAGAATCCATAAGAAAGGGTCCCTCAATCATAGGCCGCAATGTCTAACACTACTCTTATAGCTCTAGTAGCTTATAGGTCAGCACCGATTGATTGTTGCCAAACAAGCAACTACCGATGAAATAGAAGAAGAACCGCCTGAGAGCAATCTCGTTAGGCTCCGCCACCCAAGGAATGTTCTCTTTCAACCACTACATATGAGGCTCCTTGGTAGGCCCAAAATACTATCACCTTACTAGAGTAAGGGGATAGCGAATGCCCAAAAGCTCGCATGTAGTAGCAAAATCTACAAAATCAAACGGGATAGGATACCCCCAGAATCTAAGGCCCAGAATAGCCGTCCAATCGAGGGGAAGGACTGTATACTCCCTACAACTCAAATGAAAGGTGCCAGCCTTTTCATGGAATTGTTGCACCAAAGTCTCTGGTATTGCATGTCG
Source organism: Quercus glauca (assembly GCA_023736055.1). Taxonomy (NCBI): domain Eukaryota; kingdom Viridiplantae; phylum Streptophyta; class Magnoliopsida; order Fagales; family Fagaceae; genus Quercus; species Quercus glauca. The sequence goes on along the minus strand of CM043322.1, from coordinate 41,115,467 downwards.
CATAGAATAAGGAGGAATCCTCAGGAACTTCTCAAAGCTTTGATTAATCAAAAAGCAACGACAGCGTGCATTCGTCTCATGGTCAAACAGGCAAAGAAGGAATGAAGACCAAGCTCCTCGACCATGGATCTTATCAAGGGTTTACGCTCGAAATCAGAAAAGCTACAAGTTAGCATGCATATCTACTCATCTAGATTGGCAAACTAAAAGAGAAAAAGGGAACAAGCCTGAGCCTTCCGAGTCTGAGCAGAAGGATACCTCTTCAGACCATGCTGAAGATGAGTGTCGGCTATACTATGATCGATCTCTCTAGTATAATCCTTAGCCCCAGAAAAACTAGACGGAAACCTCAATCTACGACCTCGACATCGCTGAGCACTTGGACCTGGCTTGACCTTGTCATTGGCGGCCAAGTCAACATCAACATTGAACATGAGCTCCTTCTATAGCTCCTCGCCTTCTAGGTCTCCTCCCTCCTCGGTCTAAGGGAACTGTGAAGAACTGCTTCCTGAACTAGTATGGGACTGAGACGAGGCACTGGCCATCTCCATAGAACACCAACTCCTAGTACGATGTGCTATATGAATGCCTTCAGAAGGCTTAGGCTCATCACCACTACGATCAAAGTGCCTTTGAAGAGTTTGCACAACTTGGAGACTAGCCGAGACAGTATCATCATCACTGCTAGACGAATTGGCTTGAGACAGAACAATGGCAGGAGCCTTTCTACGAGAACCGCTGGATCTCATCCATTGAGACATAATCTGCAAAAGCAAATTCAAGATTGGTTAGTAAGCCCAAAAGCATTTGGCGATGCAAGTAAATAGGTAAGTATGCCTAACCCTACCGCTTAACACATGCCATGCATGTCCATACCAAAATCTCTTGTTTTTTCAAAATATCAAGGTTTTTAAAATACATCTCTCTCGGGGTTTGATTCGACCATGCTTGTTTAATCCTATCGCTTTTTATCTCAAAATATCAAGTTTTTAAAAATACATCTCTTTTAGGGTTTGATTTAATCGTGCTCCTTTAATCTTGCCGCTTTTAATCTCAAAATATCAAGGCTTTCAAAATTCACCTCTTTCAGGTTTTGATTAAGCCATGCTCATTTAATCCTATACATCTAATGAAGCATCTAATCCATGAAGGGTCCTACAAAGATCGAAAGAATTTGATCAATGACCAAAAGAGCATAAGCTCAACCATAAGGACCCTTCCTCATCCAAACAGAATGATTGATTGGAATAAGTGTCTCATGAGAAGTGAGACGAGGGTTGGAAGAATGAGAACCGGAGATGCACACAGTCAAGGAGTTAAGAGCATTAGACACTTTCTTTAACAACATGCTATTTTTACTCAAATCCGATTTACTCTTTTTAGCACAACTTCCAAGAAGCTCAAGTTTCTCTTTGCTTTTGATTCTTCTAAGAGAATGAAACTTAGAGCAATTAGGTCTTAGATGACCAAAAGCACCACAATGGTGACAAACAATGTGTTTAGGTCCACTAGGTTTTTTAGGAATGGATCTAGCAACATGGTTTTGTTCTTTCTTCAACTTATGACATTGAGGTCTTATATGACCAATCACACCACAATGGTGACAAGTTGGAACAAATTTAGATCTATCCAAAACCTTAGAATGAGACCTAAACGGAGGCTTTGACTTAAGAGCTTTTCTTTCCACCTTTTGATTTCTTTTATGTGGAGGAATGTACACCGATTTGTCCTTTGAGGTAAAACACACAATAGGCACAAAATCGGGTACCACAACATGATTGCAACAAATAGTTTCATTATTTTTAGTAATAAGTTCAACAATCAAACACTTGGCATGCATCTTAAGAGATTCATTTTCACATTTTAGCTCGTCAACAAGTTTGTTAGATAAAACAAGTTTAGCATCCAAATTGTTAGAATTAGTGCCCTTAAATCCTATTGTATGATGCCATGTATGATATTAAGTGTGACATTGTATTTGACATTATGTATGACTTAATATTATGTTTAATAAATTTGTTTTATTATTATCTGAAATAATGGTAATATGAATATTCGGACATTATCATATAGTCCATGAGATGCATAGTATGTGATTTATGTGAAGAGTACAGAAGATATAAATCACAAGTTTTTTGTAAACTTAGAATTATAGTTCGTAGTCGGTGATGAAATTGGGCATTTCATCTACGAAGACTATAACATATCAACTACGATGATTTGTCTTGATCATGGAAGTGGAGACTTCTAGTTGATATGTTAATATGTTTTAAGAGTTAAGACATATTGAACTGGACCGCTGTGAGATTTATTATTCTCCTAAAGACTGTCAAATGAATAATAAATCTCACGACTTACATTTGCATGAACTCTTAATCCTGAGAGAATAATGGACCTGATCATACGGTGTAGGTTGCTTTGATATATCAGGAGTGAGATTTAAAGTAACGGTCAAAACCTCAGTATATTGGGCAGCCACATTTAGTGTTGATGGAACATATATTCTCAAGATGGAATTCATAGTCTCTTAACGGAGATATAAAATATTCCCTTAAGATAAGTTTAATTGGTTTGTTATTCAGAGAGTTAGGCCTAACCACTTTAGTAAGTAGTTACTAAAGTATATATTTATGAAATTAGTTTTCATAAATATATGATGAATAACTTAAAGGATTAAACCGGGTACTCAAGGATCAAGATGTAGTAATTTACAAAGTGACAGTCTAAATTAATGAATTTGTATTACTACGAATATTTTATGAAGGGGTTGCATGTATAATAAAGTCTTGGGATATAATTTATTGATAAGGCCTAGAGTGCAACTATATTTATATAGTGTTATTAAATATAGTTAATGGTAACTTTGGACTTGTCAAGAGTTGACAGAAAAGCCCAAGGCCCATTGGAGCTAGTGTCTTATTGGTCCCTTTTGGTCCCACTCCAAGCCACACACTTAAGCCCATGGTAAGGCCCAAAAGGTCAACCCAATTAGATAAATTGGTTAGATACAAAGGGAAAAACGTTCAGATTTTCATATGCAAGAAACATCATTGTGAAGTGGTGTGTATGTGAGTTTTTGTCACTCACTAGTCATCCTTTTGTTACCAATTGAGAGACCACACAACTTGGGCGTTAGTGGAATTGGAGTGAAGATTAAAAGTATTCCCAAGTGCTTCAATCTTTGTTTTGAAATTCACTGCTTCAAGGTACGATCTCTTGTTCTCAAATTCTGAAATTTACTTAGTACGTGTTATCAATATCGAATGAAGTAGATCCGTTTAAAACTTATTTTCCGCTGCATTTATCTTTATTTCCATCAAATGGTATTAGAGTGGTCTTCAATTTTGTATTGTATAACATGTTTTGTGAATTTTAGAATTAGAGATGATAGTTTCATATTGTTAGAATATTATGTTTCTTAATTTTTTGCATGTTGTTGAAACTATGATTTGATGAAGACTGAAATTGATGTTATGATGTTGTTTAAATTTAAATTTAAGTATGTTAAATTGAATCTTAAGGCATTAGCATCAATGAATTTCAGTTTTGACATCAATCTCTGACTGTAATGTTCATATGTTGAATGTTTGTTCATGAGAAACGAAGAAAACTGCCTTAGAAAAAATTCTAGAAATTTGAATTTCGCGATTTTCGATCAATCGAAAATCACTTTCGATCGATCGAATGAGACAGTGATCAGACTTTTTAGATCAATTGATTTTCGATTGCTAGTCGATCGATCGAATTTGTTTTTCGATCGATCGAGAGGCAATCTAGTATCAATCGAAAGAGTCAAATGATCAAGTTCAAATTTCTTAATTTTTTCGATCGATCGAGGGGCACTTTTGATCGATCGAAAGAAAGAAAATCAGAAAATTTTCTAAGTGTTTTCACATGTTAAAAGAGTAAGACAATGTGTAATTAAATTATGCATGTTTTAAAACTAAAAACCTTTCTTTTAAAACATCTAGTGGGAGAGAGATACAAGGGTTGGATCTCACGGCCTCCATTGTCGTTTCATAGTAGTATGGAATAAATACTTTGTCTTTGCCTTGAGCTTAGCATTCCATGCGGAGAGTATTTATTTCATGGTCCTACAAGATTGAATTTCTTGGTTTATAGTGGTTTGATCAAACACCTTGTCTTAGCCACGAGCTTTGCATTCCATGCGGAGGGTGTTTTGTATCATGGTACTACGAAATAAACTTGTTAAGGGGATGAAATGTGGCTACATATGATTCTAGACAGTGGTATACACTAGACTAAATATTATAGTATCCTCTATGCTGAGTTCTTACTATAATTATTTAGAGGCCAAATGTATAACGGCATATTATTATTGTTTGATAAGAGTTATCATGATAGCACTAATAATGAGAATAGTTCTCAATCAATCATAGTATTTTATATTCACTCTATGCTGAGGGATATTGAATATGGGATTGGGTTGTCGTTGCATATATTATATTATGGTTTTATTAAGGTTCCATACTATATGTTTATATGCTAAATTGATAATGTCCAGTTTACTTATTATATTCATGTTTATTATTTTCAGATTTAAACATGGCATCTTTTAGCCCACTTTTAACTATTCTTAATCAAAACAAACTGACTGGATCCAACTATGTTGACTGAAAAAGAAATTTGGACATAGTTCTCACTGCTGAAGAGCACAAATATGTGCTTGCTAAACCATGTCCTAACTTTCCTTCATTAGATGCTCCTCTTGAGGAAAAACAACGATATGATCATTGGCAGAAATCTAATGAGACGGCCAAGTGCTACATCCTAGCATCTATTTCAAATGTTCTACAGCATCAAATGCAGGATGTAGAACTAGCTTCAGACATCATGCTAAGTCTGAAGGAGATGTTTGGTGAGCAAGGCCGTTTTGCAAGGCAAGAGACCATGAGGCAAATTTATAATACCAGAATGGCTGGAGGAAGTTCAATGAGAGAGCATTGTCTTACAATGATCTCTAATCTGAATACATTGGAAGTTTTAGGTGCCGATATAGATGGAGAATCCCAAGTGGATATGATACTTCAGTCGCTACCAGAATCATTCAAGGAATTCAAACTAAACTATAATATGAATAAAAAGATTTATACCTTGTCTGAATTAATGAATGAATTGGTAGCGACAGAAGGCATTCTTGGTACTTCCAATGTTGAAGCCAATGTTGGTGAAGCTTCTACTTCTCAACCTAAGTTGAAAGGCAAGGGTAAGAAGAAGAAGAAGAATGACTTCACCAAACAAGAGGGTAAACAAATTGCCTTAGGGGTTGCTGATAAAGGAAAGAAGATCAAAGGAAAGTGTTTCCATTGTGGTGAGAAAGGACATTGGAAGAGGAATTGTCCAGTATTCAAGGCTGCCATGAATAAAGGTATGAATAATATATTCCTTCTTGAAATATGTTTGGTACAGAATCCCACGGATTCTTGGTGTATGGATTCAGGTTGTACTAATCATATCTGCAATTCCTTGCAGGGGTTCCAGGAGACCAGAAAGCTTAAAGAAGGGGTGTTGTTTCTTACTTTGGTTGATGGGAGCAAGATTCCAGTTGTAGCTGTTGGTGTTTATAATTTATGTTTTGTATCTAGAGTTCTAATATTAGAAGACTGTTTGTATGTACCTAATGTTCGTAGGAATTTAATTTCTGCTACTTACTTAGGTAAACATGGATATTGTGTTATCCTAAAAGACAATGTTGTAATAAAGAAGGATAAAGTGTTTATCTGTTCTAGCAATATTGTGGATGGTCTTTATATTTTAACTCCTGATAAATATGAATTATATAATTCTGAATTAGATAATAACTCTCATGTAAAATCATTAAAGAGAAAATTTCCTTCTACTAGTGATGCATATCTTTGGCATTTGTGTTTGGGTCATATTAATTCAAATAGGATTCAAAGACTGATCAAAGATGGACTTTTAGAGCCCATGGACTTTGATGAATTTCCAGTTTGTGAATCTTGTTTGTGATGGAATTAAATGAGTGCAGCGGAAAATAAGTTTTGAACGGATCTACTTCATTCAATATTGATAACATACATAAAGTAAATTTCAGAATTTGAGAACAAGAGATCGTACCTTGAAGCGGTGAATTACAAAACCGAAGATTGAAGCACTTGGGAATACTCTTAATCTTCACTCCAATTCCACTAATCGCCCAAGATGTGTGGTCTCTTAAATTGGTAACAAAGGGATAACTAGTGAGTACCAAAAACTCACTTCCACACCACTACAATGATGTTTTTCTTACCAATTATTTTCTGTACGTTTTTCCCTTTGTATCTAACCAATATATCTAATTGGGCTGGCCTTTTGGGCCTTACCAATTGGGCTTAGGTATGTTGCTTGGAGTGGGACCAAAAGGGACCAATAAGACACTAGCTCCAATGGGCCTTGGGCTTTTCTGTCAACTCTTGACAAGTCCAAAGTTACCATTAACTATATTTAATACCACTATATAAATATAGTTGCACTCTAGGTCTTATCTGTATATTATATCCCAAGACTTTATTGTACATGCAACCCCTTCATAAAATATTCGTAGTAATACAAAGTTAATAATTTAGACTGCCACTTTGTAAATTACTACATCTTGATCCTTGAGAACCCGGTTTAATCCTTTAATGTTATTCATTATATATTTATGAAATCCAATTCCATAAATATATACTTTAGTCTTACTAAAGTGGTTAGGCCTAACTCTCTGAATAACAAACCCATTAAACTTATCTCAAGGGAATATTTTATATCTCTGTTAAGAGACTATGAATTCCATCTTGAGAATACATGTTCCATCAACACTTAATGTGGCTTCCCAACATACTGAGGTTTTGACCATCTGTATAGATCTCACTCCTGATATATCAAAGCAACCTACATCTTATGATCAGGTCCATTATTCTCTCAGGATTAAGAGTTCATGCAAATACAAGTCATGAGATTTATTATTCATTTGACAGTCCTTAGGCAAATAATAAATCTCATGGCGGTCCAGTTCAATATGTCTTAACTCTTAAAACATATTAACACATCAACTAGAAGTCACCACTTCCATGATCAAGACAAATCATCGTAGTTGATATGTTATAGTCTTTGCAGATGAAATGCCCAATTTCATCACCGACTACGAACTATAATTCTGAGTTTACAAAGAACTTGTGATTTATATCTTCTGTGACTCTTCACATAAATCACATACAATGCATCTCATGGACTATATGATAATGTCCGAATATTCATGTTACCATTATTTCAGATATTAATAAAACAAATTTATTAAACATAATATTAAGTCATACATAATGTCAAACACAATGTCACACTTAATATCATACATAGCATCTTACAATAGGATTTAAGGGCACCAATCCTAACAGTTTGGAAGGTAAAATGACCAAACGACCTTTTAATGCAAAAGGTAGAAGAGTTCAAGATTTGCTAGAGCTAGTGCATTTTGATATTTGTGGTCCTATGTCAATCCAAGCAAGAGGTGGCTATGAGTATTTCATTACTTTCACTGATGATTACTCAAGATATGGTTATGTGTACTTAATGAAACGTAAGTCCGAAGCTTTTGAAAAGTTCAAAGAGTTTAGGGCTGAAGTTGAGAATCAATTAGGTAAACACATAAAAGCCATTCGATCTGATCGAGGTGGTGAATACCTTCTTGGGGATTTTAAGGATTACTTAACTAAGAATGGGATTATATCCCAATTGACTGCACCTGGAACTCCACAACAAAATGGTGTAGCAGAAAGAAGGAATAGGACTCTTTTAGATATGGTTAGGTTCATGATGAGTTGTTCAACTCTACTTATTTCTTTTTGGGGATATGCATTAAACACAGCAATGTATCTTCTGAATTTAGTACCTTCGAAGTCTGTTCCTAAAACACCTGTGGAATTGTGGAATGGGCGTAAGCCTAGTATGAGGCATCTCCATATTTGGGGTTGTTCAGCACATATGTTAAAAGCAAAGTCTGACAAGTTACAGTCTAAAACAGAAGTGGTTTTCTTTGTTGGGTATCCAAAAGGAACTGTTGGAGGTTTATTCTATAGTCATAAAGATAATAAAGTGTTTGTTAGCACAAATGCCAAATTCTTGGAAAATGACTATATGAATGATTATACTCCTAAAAGTAGAGTTATTCTGGCTGAAATGAATGAATCTGTAAATGAACAACCAATAGATGAAACTAGGGATGATGTGGCTGTATTAGATACACCACAAGATACTACTCATGACATGTCTAGTACTCAGGTGCCTCGTCGTAGTGGGAGAATTGTTCGGCCTCCTATAAGATTTATAGGTTTGGGAGAAACTTATGAAGCTATCTCAGAAGAGGTTGAATCGGATCCCTACACATATGATGAAGCCATGAATGATATAGATGCACATCATTGGGTCCAAGCTATGAAATCTTAATTAGATTCCATGTATTCCAATCAAGTTTGGGATCTTGTAAAGGCGCCTAACGGCATTAAACCTGTTGGTTGCAAATGGGTTTACAAGAGGAAGAGAGGGATATATGGAAAGGGTGAAACCTTTAAAGCAAGGCTAGTGGCGAAAGGGTATACACAAAAAGAAGGTATTGATTATGATGAAACCTTTTCTCCAGTAGCAATGCTTAAATCTATCAGAATTCTCTTATCCATTGCTACTCATTTTGATTATGAGATTTAACAAATGGATGTCAAGACAGCATTTTTTAATGGCAATCTTGAAGAGGAAATCTATATGTTGCAACCGGAAGGTTTCATAGCAAAGAACCAAGAGCATTTGGTATGCAAGTTGCAAAGGTCCATTTATGGACTTAAGCAAGCATCTAGGTCATGGAACATCAGATTTGATCAAGCAATCAAGACATTTGGTTTTGAACAAAATCTTGATGAACCATGTGTGTACAAAAGACATCAAGATAAAGTAGTAATGTTCCTAGTGCTTTATGTTGATGATATTCTACTCATTGGAAATGATGTAGGGGTAATGTCATCTGTAAAGGTTTGGTTGTCAAGCCAATTTGATATGAAGGACTTGGGTGAGGCTAACTTTATTCTAGGGATCAAGTTTTGGCGAGATCACAAGAATAAGATGTTAGGCTTAGCACAAGCTGGATATATAGATAAGGTTCTAGAACGGTTTAGCATGCAGAACTCCAAGAAAGGATTGCTTCCTTTCAGACATGGAGTTCCTCTGTCTGATGACCAAAGGCCTAAGACTCAAGAGGAAGAAGATATGACGAGACAAGTTCCTTATGCTTCTGCAGTAGGAAGTCTCATGTATGCCATACTTTGTACTAGACTAGATATCTGTTATTCAGTTGGCATGGTTAGCCGATATCAATCAAATCTAGGACCAAAACATTGGCAAGCTGTAAAACATATTCTCAAGTATCTACGGAGAACGAGAGACTATATGCTTGTTTACCATTGTGAGGATTTGATTCCCATTGGCTATACAGATTCAGATTTTCAATCGGATCTAGATTTCAGAAAATCCACTTCAGGATGTGTTTTCACCTTGGGAGGTGGAGCCATTAGTTGGCGGAGTATTAAGCAATCTTGTATTGCAGACTCCACCATGGAGGCAGAATATGTTGCTGCTTGTGAAGCAGCAAAGGAAGCTGTATGGCTCAAGAAGTTCCTTTCTGACCTTGGTGTAATAAGAATGGAGACCAATCACATTGTTTTGTGATAACAATGGAGCAGTTGCACAATCTAAAGATCCAAGGAATAACAAGAAAGGAAAGCACATTGAGAGGAAGTACCATATCATTCAAGATATTGTTGCTCGTGGAGATGTAGTGGTAGCAAAGATTGAAAGTGCAAACAATCTGGCAGATCCATTTACTAAAGCCTTACCTCAAAGGACTTTTGAGTCGCATTTGGAAAGAATGGGAGTTAGATTAGTGCACAATAGTCTTTAGGGCAATTGGGAGATTGTTAGGATTAGTGCCCTTAAATCCTATTGTATGATGCCATGTATGATATTAAGTGTGACATTGTGTTTGACTTAATATTATGTTTAATAAATTTGTTTTATTATTATCTGAAATAATGGTAACATGAATATTCGGATATTATCATATAGTCCATGAGATGCATAGTATGTGATTTATGTGAAGACTCACAGAAGATATAAATCACAAGTTCTTTGTAAACTCAGAATTATAGTTCGTAGTCAGTGATGAAATTGGGCATTTCATCTGCGAAGACTATAACATATTAACTACGATAATTTGCCTTGATCATGGAAGTGGAGACTTCTAATTGATGTGTTAATATGTTTTAAGAGTTAAGACATATTGAACTGGACCGCTGTGAGATTTATTATTCTCCTAAAGACTGTCAAATGAATAATAAATCTCACGACTTACATTTGCATGAACTCTTAATCCTGAGAGAATAATAGACCTGATCATAAGGTGTAGGTTGCTTTGATATATCAGGAGTGAGATCTAAAGTAACGGTCAAAACTTCAGTATATTAGGCAGCCACATTTAGTGTTGATGGAACATATATTCTCAAGATGGAATTCATAGTCTCTTAACGGAAATATAAAATATTCCTTTGAGATAAGTTTAATGGGTTTGTTATTCAGAGAGTTAGGCCTAACCACTTTAGTAAGTAGTTACTAAAGTATATATTTATGAAATTAGTTTTCATAAATATATGATGAATAATTTAAAGGATTAAACCGAGTACTCAAGGATCAAGATGTAGTAATTTACAAAGTGGCAGTCTAAATTAATAAATTTGTATTACTACGAATATTTTATGAAGGGGTTGCATGTATAATAAAGTCTTGGGATATAATTTATTGATAAGGCCTAGAGTGCAACTATATTTATATAGTGGTATTAAATATAGTTAATGGTAACTTTGGACTTGTCAAGAGTTGAGAGAAAAGCCTAAGGCCCATTGGAGCTAGTGTCTTATTGGTCCCTTTTTGGTCCCACTCCAAGCCACACACTTAAGCCCAATTGGTAAGGCCCAAAAGGCCAGCCCAATTAGATAAATTGGTTAGATACAAAGGGAAAAATGTTCAGATTTTCATATGCAAGAAACATTATTGTGAAGTGGTGTGTATGTGAGTTTTTGTCACTCATTAGTCATTCCTTTGTTACCAATTGAGAGACCACACATCTTGGGCGTTAGTGGAATTGGAGTGAAGATTAAAAGTATTCCCAAGTGCTTCAATCTTTGTTTTGAAATTCACCGCTTCAAGGTACGATCTCTTGTTCTCAAATTCTGAAATTTACTTAGTACGTGTTATCAATATCGAATGAAGTAGATCCGTTTAAAACTTATTTTCCGCTTCATTTATCTTTATTTCCATCAGTCCACATTCAAACACTCAAACTCTTTCAGCTTTTCAAGAGAATTTTCAGCAAGTTTCATATTTCTCAACCAATTTGTTAGATTCATTGAGTTTAGCAATCAAATCATCCTTTTCGCAAAATAACTTGCTCAAATCTTTATGAAACTTCTTAGCCTTTTTCTTAAAGAGTTTGATGTTAGGAATATCAACAACACCTAAAGATTCATGTAACATAGCATCACAGTCATGAGAATTATTACTTATAGAGGCATTTTCACAAACAAGTGGCATGTTACATTCATTAACATCCAAAACATGCATAGATGCATATAAAGCACTATCCATGGCAAATAAACACAAAGGGTTAAGGATCACACTTAGGTATTTAAATCACAACAAATGTACCTGCTCTGATACCAGTTGAAAGCTCAAAATTGTGTTAAAACACAAGATCTTGTTTAGACCCCCAATTAAAAGATTATGGCTAGATTGCTTTTATTCTAACTTATCTAAGTGCGAACAAGAGTAAATGAAGTGCAATAACCCAATAAAACTACTCTAGTGCATAAGCATGAACAACAAGCATTAAAAGTAAAGCACAAGAGTAAGGGAAGAGAGAATGCAAACACAAGATAACACGTTGATGTGTTATCAAAGAGGAAACCAAAGAACTCGGCGAAAAACTTCTCCGCCACCCTTCAAGCGGTAATCGATCCACTAGACAATCAGTTGGAATACATGGATTAGCAAGAGACCCTCTAAGCCTAATCTACCTGATGTACCTAAGCCTTCCAAGCTCCTACTCCAACAAGGCTTCTCGGAACCGTGTCTTGTCTAGCTTTTCAAATCCCGCAATATGCCCGATGTTGCATTCGCCAAGCCTCACGGGCTTCTTTTGGCAATTCCTTAAAGCTTCCTAAGCTTTAAAAGACTCTCAACACTCTGAAAGGGTGTGGGTTATGTTTGGGTACAAATCTCCTCTCAAAGTATGACAATGGGAGAGGGATGGAGAAGAGGCTAGAATGATTTCTCACTAAGGATGAGTAGCTCTCTCTCAAAAGATGGGTGTGTGTGTTGTAGAAAACCTATCTAGGGTTTTTCTCTCTGAATGGCCTCTTTTATATTTGTGGGTAATGAGGGCATATATAGTATGGGTGAAGGGTAAGAAAGTCACACTAAAAAATCCTCCAGGTAGAATGTTTCGCGACTATCTCGCGGGAAGGCCTAACCCATGAGACACTCGCGAAAAAGATAGCTTGGCATGCCTCTTCAACTTCTAGCATGGCTCTTTCGTGGGTTAGCTTCTCACGAGCTTCTCGCAAAATCCACTGATTCTTTATTTTAGCTTAAGTCTTCACCAACTTAATACTAAACCTAATACAATAAAATCCCACAAAATACAAAGAACAAAATTAAAGCAATTACAACATTTTTTGTCATGGAATAAAGCCAACATAAAACATAGTTGTAAATCGTAGCTTTACAGATTCGGCCATGCTCATTTAATCTCACACAAGGTTTGATTCGGCCATGCTTGTTTAATCCTATCCATCTTTTTGAGGTTTGATTGGGCCATGCTCGTTTAATCTCACTCAAGGTTTGATTTGGCCATGCTCGTTTAATCCTATCTTTTCGAGGTCTGATTTGGCCATGCTCATTTAGTCCTATCCATATTTTCGAGGTTTGATTCAGCCATGCTCGTTTAATCTCACATAGGGTTTGATCTAACCATGCCCGTTTAATCCTATCTATCTTTTCGAGGTTTGATTTGGCCATGCTCGTTTAATCTCACACAGGGTTTGAGACAGCCATGCTCGTTTAATCCTATCCATATTTTTAAGGTTTGATTCGAGCATGTTTATTTAATCCTATCCATCATTTCGAGGTTTGATTTGGCCATGCTCGTTTAATCTCACACAGGGTTTGATTCGGCTATGCTTGTTTAATCATATCCATATTTTCGAGGTTTGATTCAACCATGCTCGTTTAATCTCACACAGGGTTTGGTTCAACCATGCTCATTTAATCCTATCTCTTTCTATTTCAAAATGTCAAGATTTCCAAGATACCTTACAGTATTTGATTCGACCATACTCTTTTAATCCTACTCTCATTTTAAAATTGCATTGGTCCCACATTTTTCAATCCCCTAAAAACTTTTCATCCTTATCATGCATAGTTTTTTTTTTTACCTAGCTTTTTTGTTGATTTTGTTAATGTTCCGTGTGTTTTCATAGCAACCAACATACACAAGTTTTCCTATGCTACTTAAACTTTCCTACTTGCTTGGCTACTAACATATTTGTAGAAAATAAAAAGAAAGAGAAAATGGACACTGTCCTTAAGTGCTAAACTAGAGACTAAAGTTGTGGACTGAAGCTGAAAACTAGACCCGTTAGGCCGTGGCTTGCTCCATAGAACTTTTTAGAAGTGAGATTTCAGAGAAATGGAAGTGAAATGGTCAAAATGTGGCTTTGGGGCCCATTTATAGGGCTTTGTACGGACTAGGCTACTCGACACACCTTGAAGGGTCGTTGGGTTTGCCTGGTGCACTTATAAGGGCCGTCGGTTAGCGTTGACCCGGACAATGTTGGCTGGTTGACCCTTGACCCCCCAAAAAAAAAAAAAGAAATTTAGTTTCTTGCCTAGTTCCGAGGACCAAGTTAGAGAAAACTTTTTCTAGACCAGTTGCAGTAGCTCAACCTTGTTAGGTAAAATCGGTCTCGATTTGAACACAATTTTGGGGCAACAAAATGAGGAATCACGTTCTTTATCCGACACTTCTCGTTGCACTCAAAATATCAGTTAAAGAAGGGGCAGCTGTAGACACTAGGGATGGCAAAATGTACCCGACCCGCGGGTACCCGGTCCGACCCGACCCTAATGGGTCGGGTTTTACCCGATCCATTTAACATTAGGGTTGGGTCTGGGTTTTCATTAAAAAACCCGATGCGGGTTTGGGTCGGGTCCGGGTATTAGGCATACCCGGCCCGAACCCGACTCGTATATATAATATTTAAAAAAAAAAAAAAAACCCCTAAGTATAAATACTAATTTTTCAGCTTCAGATTCATTCTCTCACCCTCTCACTCTCCCAAGCCACCTCCCATTCTCTCCCTCTCCCTCACCCTCACTCTCACCCTCACTCTCACTCTCACTCTCATGTCGTCGGCGTCGCTGCTCCTTGCACCTCACCTAGCCGGCGCCGCTGCTTCTTCCACCTCACCTCGCCGGCGCCGCTCCGTTCTTCACCTCGTTGGTCTTTCCTCCCTCCCTCCTTCAGCTTGCCGCAGCCTGCAGACGCTGCTGCTCTTCCCTCACCTCGCCAGGCCCTCCTCCACCTCACAAGGCCGTAACTCTCTCATCTCCCTCACCTCGTTGTGGCTTTTGTAATGAAAATCGTTCTTTTTTTTTTTTTGAAAGGATGAAAATCGTTCTTTTTGTTCAAAGAATCAAATTTGTAATATTTAGTTTTAGTGCTATTTTGGTTGAATAGGATCTACTTGTTTGATTTGATTTTGTAGGGTCTTATTGTTCAGACCTAGGGTTTGTATGTTAGTTCTTGTTTTTACTTTTGATGTGGGAAAATATTGTAATGAAAAAAAAAGGGTTTCCGATCTGTTGGTTGTTGAGAAAATAATGGGTTTTGTTGGTTTTCGATTGTTCAGATTTGTTGGTTGCTGGAAAATAATGGGTTTTTGTGAGTGTTCTTTTACCCTCCTGTTTGGTTGCTGAGAAAATCAGTATCAGGCAAAATTTTTTTTTTTTTTTGATTGGGCCACAGAATGGGCCTTGTGAAGTACCACGGCCCAACGGGGCCCGTGGAGCCCGCGGGGCCTGGCAGGGGCTGGTCCGGGCTCCGGAAAAAAAACCCGTTAAGTAAACGGGCCGGGTTCGGGCCGCGGGTCTTGGCCCGCGGGTCAGGTTCGGGTATGGAAAAACCCGGCCCGAACCCGACCCGTTGCCATTCCTAGTAGACACCATATTTTGTCCACCCTCGATTTGCATGCCGAACCCCGAAAATTTCAAAAATATTATCTTTTCTCCGTGGGGCCACAGGAACATCTAGATTGATGTGGCGCAACCTGTTCGAACATTGGAGCACCCGAAGTGCCATTTCAGGCCAAATTGATCAAAATGCCTCTAGTTAACCCTGGGTTGACCAAAAGTCAAAGTTGGTCAAAATCATTCCAAAAAAACATTTTTCATGTTTCTACATCAAACCCGAGCTACTCGGTTATTTTTGTCAAGTTTGACCAAGTTTGACCTAAGGTTGACTCCTAGGGCACGAAAAACCCTAATTTTGATCTGACTATCAGAACGGGTTGTGACAAGTGCCATTGCGAATATTATCAAATTCCCTTTCCAACGACTATTTATGAGTCAAAATCGGAGTTAAATCGACTGAGATATCCAAAAAACCGTAAAAAGTGCGTTAACACGCTTCCCGTGGCCATAAATTTTGATCTGACTGTTGGATTTTTTGTTTGTTTAGTGTTTTGAAAACTAGATATCCATAGCTTTCCAGAGGCACCAAGCTCAGCTTAATCCAAGTTCTGAAATACCTTCAAATATGCATATGAAGTTGAACTGGGATAAGGCCAGAATTGCTGATGTTAGCAACGTGGTTTAGATTGAATGTCCATACCTCCATTAGATTTAAGTATGGACGACACACAAACTCACGCATGAACAGGTAGGCAAGCATGTAAAGATGCAAAGAAGCAAAGAAAGCCAAACGGGTGGAGCAAAGCAAGCATGGCAATTGTATCAATATCACACGGAGCAGAGAAAGGTGTGAATCAAGCACACCAACACCACGAGGGTGTATCTCACAAGTGGTTACACCCAAACAAACCCTAGGAGGGATGGATGCAACCATGCAAGCACAAGTCCACAGTGGGCACAAAGCATGGCAAAGCCAAGATCTAGAGAGGCTAACATGGAGATTAAGCATAGAAGCAAGCAAGCAAACATCGGCATGTGAAGGAAATGATCTAAACCCTTTAATATAAGCCTAGGTGTGCAGATCTAGGTATATACCACAAGATCTAGATCTACACCCCACCAAAAGGGCCAAAAAGCAAGAAAGAGAGATATCGAGGGACAAAAAGGGCTAAAGTAGCACATGGCATAGCAACCAATACAGATTTGAGCACACAAGCATGGCATGGAGCACATAAAAACGCATAGATATAAGCATATGAATATAGATCTAAGCACCAACATGTAGATCTAAGCAAAAACAAGGCAAAGAACTCATAGGCATGTAGATCTATGCATTAACACGGCAAGGAGCCTAAAAACATGTGGATCTAAGCACAAACATGAAAAGCAGACATATTCTAGCCCAAGAAGGCTAGGCCAACAACATCAAAGCGATAAATCATGGCAAAAAGCAAGTAGACATGCTAAGAAAGCTATAAAACATGCTAGGAAAAGCAAATAAAGCATTTTATTAAGCAAATAGAGCGAGGAAAATCAATAAAGAGAAAGGGGTGTGGATTGTAGCTTTTTAGCTACAATCCACACCCTTAAACCTCAAATTCAAGAACACTAACTTGAAGGTTGTAGAGAAAATGTGAGAATCTAAGGTGTTCTATTTTGATGTGTTTGGGAGAGAAATTAGAGAGAGAAGAGAGAGAGAGAGAGAGAGAGAGAGAATCTGCCCAAAAACTACCCTTTTTTTTTTTTTTTTTTTTTTGGGTTACAAAATGAGGGGTCAGGGGTTATTTATAGTGAAAAAAATGACCCTTTGGCTTCATGGTGTAAAATCCAAACAACCCCAAACTTTAGAGGTGTACTTTGCAATTTACCCTTTTTTTTCTTTGATACTTTGATAATTCAATAGTTTAGGAGATTTGAATATTGGAAATCTGATATCTCCATTGGAAATATCAAGAAATGCCAACTAGTTGAGTTACATGACTCTTGGGTAATAATTATTCATTAGTAGTATAATTTTAGATTAATATTGAAAATTATGGATAAATTGAACTTTTTGACCTTAATGTATAGCAATCCTTGTAATATTTATCTTAAATTTAAATATGCATAATCAATTATCGAAACTTTGAATAAATATGATAATTTTTACCTTTGCCCCCAAACAAAAATTCGTTTATCCACCCTGGAAAGAAGTTCCTCTTGATTTGTCTCATGTACTCGATTGTGATTGATGCCATTAATAAAAACTCAGAGTGTTGCGTACATACATGGCGTAAATTCACTTTTGGTCCCTAAATTGATTTCACTCCTAGGTCAATTCCTGATTTCAGAAAATCGTTTTTATTTTGGTCCCTGCCGTCAACCCAGTAACAGAAAAATCTGAGGTGGCAAATGGAATGCACTATGTGCACAGTAAATGCTAACGTGGCTAATAAAATAATATTTAAAAAAATTTAGTTGGCATTCTTTAAATGCCATGTCAGCAATTAAAATACCACGTCAGCATATAAATTAATAAAAAAAGCCAGGTCAGAAAATTAAAAAAATTAAAAAAAAACATTAATCTAATTAAAATAAATAATTTAATAATATTAAAAAAAAAAAAAAAAACAACAACAACAAACATTGAACTATTTCCTTTTTCTCTTTTTATTATTTTCGAAAGAACAAGGGGTAACATGTTCTTCATGTTCTTCTGGTTGCCCAGAAAATAAAAATAATCTAAGATATTCTTCTCTTTTCTTGTATTTTCTTAGCAAATAAGCATGCAAAAGTTCATACAAAATCCCTATCCTCCACCGAAACCGCCAACATGAAAAAACCAACCTAGAAAAATCATCAAACCTCGAAACCTCCAACCTAGAAAATCATCAAACCCACATGAAAAAACCAAACCCAGAAATTTAAAACAAATCAACACCCACAGGGAAAAACAAACCCAAGTTAGTGAGAGAGAGTGATCTG
The DNA here is from genome assembly GCA_023736055.1 of Quercus glauca. NCBI lineage: Eukaryota > Viridiplantae > Streptophyta > Magnoliopsida > Fagales > Fagaceae > Quercus > Quercus glauca. The sequence goes on along the minus strand of CM043322.1, from coordinate 41,097,215 downwards.
AATGATTCTTTTCCCCACTCTCTTAGCAACCAAACACACAAAAAAACTATAATCTCCTTTAATTTTGTAACCCTTTACTAGACCCGATCTGTGACCCACATGCCTCGACGTAGCAACGAAGCTTCGACGCGGTGACATTGGTCTCGTGCGATGGAGGTGATGCACGTGCCAATCTACTTCGAGTGGTACAACGTGCACGACGACATGAAGAGAGTCCCCAAGGAATTCATGAACTCAATCAGGAAGAACAAGGTGGGTTTCTTGGTAGATTGAAGAGAAAGTTTTGTTTTATTTGGCCATGGGTCTCTCGGTTTGGAGTAGAGGGTTTGGAGTGGAGTAGATCAAAGAGAGAAACAGAGAGTGAGAGAACTCAAGGGGCAGAGAGAGATATCTGGGTTAGGTTTGTGAGTGGTTTTTTGTTTTTATTTTATTTTTTTATAATAGGTTTTTTATTTAGTAAAGTATTAGGTTGTTTTTTTTTTTCCTTATTTTCTTTTGTCTAAAAATTAAAAATTTTAGAAAATTGTTATAAATTTTTTTAATTCATTTTAAAAATTGATAAAGCTTTTTAATTTTTTAATTTTCCAGTTTAAATTAAAATCAAGAAATTATAAAAAAATTATTTTTTTTATTAATTTATTTGCTGATGTGGCATTTAAAAAATGCCAAATCAAATTTTTTTAATATAACGATTTTTTGAAATCAAGGACTAAACTAGGAGCAAAATCAATTTAGGGAGCAAATCAAGAATCAGCCCAAAATGTACCTAAAGTGTATTTACTTCTACATACATACGTATATAGTTATATACATCTATGTCTTCGTGCATTTGTTTTCAAAAAAATGTTAAATCCAAACTAAACCATAATTCATATATATAATAGCACAATATAATTGTTAGGAATTTTTTATTAGTATACTACTTATTAGCACTCAAAATACTAACAAAGCTAAATGACCAATTGAGCATCTTGAGGTCATATTTTTCCTTGTGTTTCTCCTACTCTTTCGAAAAATCATAAATCCATAACATTCATAGAAATTAAATATAAGTATATAACAAAATTAGACTACTTCTATGATAGAACATACTATCAATAGAAATAACATATGACAAAATCACTATAAGGAGCATAAAATAAATATGATTTAAATCAACTTAACTAGACTACTATGCTCAAAAAATTTCATATTCACTTTCATACCTCTCTTCAAAATCACTTTTGCACCTCTCAACTAAATAGAAATTAAATTGAAAATGAAAATCATAAATCATAAGACAAATACCTAGAAATTGAACTAAAATAGAAAAGTTAAATAAAGGGAAGCTGGAAGCCTAAATTTTTATGTTTTGGGGAAAGATGAACAAAGGACAGCAAGTAAAAGATATGGGCATATCTAACATGTTGGGACGAAAAATGGAAAACACTAAAATTTGATTTGGGTGGATTCAAGTTGCTAATCTTTAGATATCAAGTGTACTAGATTCAAATCTTTAAGGGGACATCGAAGTCATGAGCTGAAGGTTCACGTTGCAGTAGATTACTATTGGAGACATCTGTGAGATTTAGAGTTAACTGTAGTTAGATTCACAACGAATAAGATTACTATGATTGTAAATCTCTATCTAATAGTGAATCTGTTCACCTCAGGATTGATTAGGTCAAGTCCCCCTTGATTTTTCCTATGAAATGGTTTGTTTTATTGGTTTCCTGGTCATCATATCTTGTCTCATTTATATTTCCGCACTTACATAATATTGATGATTTTATATTTAACCTAAGGCCTCCATAATTAATCTAACTAGTAAGTTATCCGTGCGATACACGGTTAATGTTGTAATATTTTATGTAACATGATTTTAGAGAATGTTGTATAAGTAATATAGCATAATTGTTATAGAACTTTACTAGTAATGAGTTCATCATAAAAAGTAACAATTATAAATTGCACACACATATCCATTATAATTATTCAATTAAGTAATGAGAAAGGAAACAACTTTAGAGGAATATTATAAAATAAAAGTTGATATAGAATGTGTTTTCTCTTTCTCTGTAATTCTAAAACTAAATACACATCTTAAACACTTACAGTTAATCACATCATTTACAAAACCCACAAATCCACAGCGTTTGATCTTAACACCAAAATCATATTTGCCTTTGTCACTCAATATAAAGTACAAGTTGCCTTTCCTTGGTTGTAGCTGGGGACAACTAAATTTCGAGTTTGAAATAAATCAAACAAGTAAAATAGTTTCACAAATGTGAATTTGTATTGATGAATATATGTCGTACAACTCTCTGTGATTACAAATGAGTGGTCATCTGATTCGATCTCCTTGAAAGACTTGTTGATTGGAATTATAGTAATGTGATTTTTACTCGAACACCAAATATCTTTCAATTTGGCTGAAGGATGGATCGAAGATCTTTGAAACAAAATTACAACGGATCTCTAGCTATGATCTTGTTAGAAATCCTTTGTTCTTTTACGTTCTTCATGTGTTCCTCTTAGATGATTCTGTTTTGATTTTAAGGTTTGAAGTTCTTGAAGTTCTTAAGGGCTTTGAGGCTTGATTCCAACAGAGCTTTTGTACTTTTGAGTGCTTCTAAATCTTCTTTGATGTTGCTTGTGGTCTGGATGTATTGTTATGTGTAAAAATGCCTTAGTAAGGCTTCTATTTATAGGAGTTGGGGGGTGGGTGAGCGACACATCGTTGACGCCTTATAGCTTTACATGTTGACCACCCATCGCAGCGATTCCCACACTCATATGTATGCTTATATCTCTCAGTGCGAGAATGTGGAGGTGTGTCATACCTTGTTGGAAAATCTGGTTTTTTATCTCATACAAAACACACAGCAGAAGCAACAATCACGAATCTACTTCATTCATGAGAGATAATATGTAACCTTGAATTCTAGAATAAAGAATAGAAAGCATACCTTGGTGCGGTGAAAATCAAAACCAAAACTTGGGAATTACTTGGGAACACTTTTAATCTTCACTCCAATTCCACTTGATGCCCAAGAAGTGTGGTCTCTTAATCAATTTCCAAGAAGAGAATAAGAGAGTGTCCAACATTCACATACATCATTGCATTCCTCATGTAATCTAAATGAAAACCACACACACACACACACACACACACAAAATTTTGTATGTTTCTCATCTTATATACAACTGATTATCTAATTGGACTAGCCTTTTGGGCCATTCCAATTGGGCTCTAGTGTGTGGCTTAGAGTGGGACAAAAAAGGACCAATAAGACATTAGCTCTAATAAACCTTGGACTTTTCTGTCAACTCTTGACAAGTCCAAAGTTACCATTAACTATATTTAATACCACTATATAAATATAGTTGCATTCTAAGCCTTATCTATAAATTATATCCCAAGACTTTATTATACATACAACCCCTTCATTAAAATATTCGTAGTAATACAAAGTCATGAATGTAGACTGCCACTTTGAAGATTACTACATCTTAATCCTTGAGAACCCGGTTTAATCATTTATGTTATTCATCATATATTTATGAAATCTAATTCCATAAATATATACTTTAGTAACTCCTTACTAAAGTGATTGGGCCTAACACTCTGAATAAGCAAACCCATTAAACTTATCTCAAGGGAATATGTTATATCTCCGTTAAGAGATTATGAATTCCATCTTGAGAATATATGTTCCATTAACACTAAATGCGGCTGCCCAACATACAGAGGTTTTGATCGTGATTAATAGATCTCATTCTTGATATATCAAAACAACCTACACCTCATGATCAGGTTCATTATTCTCATAGGATTTAGAGTTGATGTAAATAGAAGTCGTGAGATTTATTATTCATTTGACAAACGTTAGGAGAATAATAAATCTCACAGCGGTCCAGTTCAATATGTCTTAACTCTTAAAATATATCAACATACCAACTAGAAGTCTCCACTTCTATGATCAAGACAAATCATCTTAGTTGGTATGTCATAATCTTCACAAATGAAACACCAAATTTCATCACTGACTACGAACTAAAATTTTGAGTTTACAAAGAACTTGTGATTTATATCTTCTGTGACTTTTCACATAAATCACATACTATGTATCTCATGGACTAAGATAATGTCTCATTAGTTCATTTATAGATAGTCTCATATAATTAAACAATCTAATTATTTATGACATGCTAATAAATTGGATTTTAGGGAATAAATCCCAACAATCTCCCACTTGCCCTCAAAGAAAATTTACCATATATCTGACACTTGTCTCCCTTTAGAGTAATTCATAGTCACTCTAAGGCAATGTGTGGAAATAAGTTTCAGTCAGATTTATTGCATAAATTATCTTTTCTACTACTACTACTTCTCACGTACTCATATCTTTCTAATGAGATAATACTTACGCTTAATGTGTATCTTCAGCACCTAAGATGAACACATATCTTGAAGTCCAACTTCATGAATCACAATCAAATTACAAGTTAGTATTTGTATATCCAGTAACTATCAAAACCTCACTTTAATGGATAAGCATATAATCCCTCATTCTCCTAAGATATTTGAGTACATGCTTTACTCCCACTAAATTAAGTGATTTTGATTCACTTGATATTTGCTTATTATGCCCACCGCAAAATAGATATTTAACCTAGTATTTAGCATAGCATAAAGACTTCCTATCGATTTGATATCAGGAACTGTCTTAATATGCTATTCCTTTTATATATCTTGAAGTCCAACTTCATGAATTACAATCAAATTACAAGTCAGTATTTGTACATCCAGTAACTATCAAAACCTCACTTTAATGGATAAGTATATAATCCCTCATTCTCCTAAGATATTTGAGTACATGCTTTACTCCCACTAAATTAAGTGATTTTGATTCACTTGATATTTGCTTACTATGCCCACCGCAAAATAGATATTTAACCTAGTATTTAGCATAGCATAAAGACTTCCTATCGATTTGATATCAGGAACTGTCTTAATATGCTATTCCTTTTATATATCTTAGGACCATAGTCCTTTATAAAGGAACTTCAAACTTAAAAGGAAAGAATCATTTCTTGAAGTATTACATGCTATACTTGGCTAGAATCTAATCTATTTAAGTAGTTTGAGATAGAACCAACATCCTAATTTTTGAATTTTAACATAGTTTAACTCTTAGGATGTGACTAGTCTTTCCCAAGTACTTTATATCAAACTGGACTAGACAACAAAAAATTCTATTGATGACAATAACTCTACATCATTCTAAATGATTAGAATGTCATCAACATACATTAAGAGATTTATTATTCTATATAGCTTTTATACACGTTAGGCCTTTTAATACTTGATCAAAATCAAACAATTTGATTTTTTGATCAAAGATGATATTTTATGATTCAAATGCTTACTTTAGTCCATAAATGAAATTTAAGCAACTTGCATACTATACACTACTGTTTCTTTGCTATGTTCAAGTCTAGTTACATCCTATAGATGTCCTCCTCAAGATTGCTACTAAAATAAGCTTTCTTGATATCCATTGTCATATTTCATCCAAATGAAATATAATGGATAAGAGAATCTAGATAGAGTCAAACTTGACTATTAGTGAAAAAATCTTTTCATAATCGAACAATTTCTTTTTGAATAAATCTTTTTGCCATTAGTCTTCACTTTGAAGGTTTACACCTTTAAATCTATCAATCTCATTTTCTTGTACACCTATTTGAGAACAATAGGCTTAATGCCACTAGGCGCCTCTAAAAGTTCTAGACTTTAAATAGAATCTAATTCTATTCACATAACCTTGATTCAGTAATTCATATTCGTATCATCTATTGCCTTTACGTAGGACCGAGAATCAAATTCATATTCTTGTAGAATGACTTCAAAAGTTTATTCCAAAAGTATGAATTTATTTGGTAATTGAAAATCCTTCCACTACGATATTGTACCGGTGTACTAGCTATATATATATATATATATATAAAATAATGCCTTGTGGTGTATCTAATACAACCATCTCATTCTAAATGTATTTTATAGTTGTCCTACAACAAATTCAGACATTTTCTTTTAGAACAATTCTACGTTTAACTTGAAGATTATTCACATAGTTATCATCAAGAACTTTGTATTTGTACTTTACAAACATCTTGTCTTCTTTATGACTACCAAAACAATCTTCTGTAATTCCTTTTGGATACCCAACATAAAACACACATTTTTCTATCTTTTGATTTCAATTTGTTAGACTTCCTTTCTAGCACAAGTGCTGGACATCTCCAAAAATGGAAGTATCATATACTAGGTTTTCACCCAATCCATGATTTGACAAATTTCCTAGGAACAAACTTTTGAAAACAACTTTAAAAAATGTATAGTAATTATTAGAGTATATCTCCAAAAAGAATAAGAAAATGGAAATACTAATCATGTACTTTACTATTTCTAAAAGAGTTTTATTCCTCCTTAATGTATGTACTGACTTAAAGAAGTCATTAAAACTTCATTCCTTTACAATAAAGAAACCCTAGATCATATTATCCTCTATATAGAATTCATAAATTGGGAATATAACAAAATAATGGTTCTAAAAGCCCATCTTTCACCAATCTTGAAAATCATTTAGATTAATAAGATCTATAGACATAAGTGCCAAAACATACAATACCAAAGGATGGAAACTTTCTCTTTAAAAGGTAAAACATGTAAATTTCCATATAGTAAATAATCATGGACAATGCTTATCTTTACCAAAACATAAATACTTTCCTTTTGGTCATTCTTTTGAGTCTAATTTCCTTTTGGCAACTACTAGGACAACTAGCTTGTCCAACTGTTTGGTATTATAATTCCTCTTCTTACCACCCTTATCTTTCGATTCAGGCTAAGAATTTGAGTTAAATCATATTGATCCTAGCCTTAGCTTTTAGGATGTCTTCCATTGCATAGAACCCACTCATTAATTTAGATAATATAAAAAGAATTTTTTTCAAAACAATCTAAATTGATCAAATGATTCTAACAAGGACTTGTGGATCATATCTATAGGAGATTAACATTTAATCTCTACATCCAAGAATTCCAGTTCATTTTAAAATTAAAAATTTAATAAAATGATATAGAATTGGAACTCCTTAAGCCTTTCTTAGAACTCAATATGATTCATACCAAACATCTCATTTAGACTTAATGTAAAGTCTAAGTCTAGTACTAACTCTTGCATCTCATGCTGTAGCATAATTGAGATAGAAGCCAATGCAACATTTTAGCATTTCAATGGAAACTATGATCATATCATAATCTATCTTCCATCAATGCATCATGCATAGGAAATTATGACAATGCTAAATCGAAACATATTTATGTACTTCAACTCCTTTAAGCACCATGTCCAAAATTATTTCTTAGTTAATGTGATTCTATTAAAATAGTAGCTAGAGAACAAAAATATGGCAACTTTATTTTGAGACTATGAACATAATTATAAGGATATTATATTTTGCATCCATAACCATATAGCATGAAACCCGAAAAACATACTATACTAGGTGCAATGACAACCTAATCCCGCAATTAATATTCCTCAGAAGTGAGGTCATACCAATCACTATGATTAGGCGAGAATTATTCTCATTATTAATGCTATCATGGTAACTCTTACCAAACAAAAATAATTTGCCGCTCTTCCTTTGGCCTCTAAGTAATAATAGCAAGAACTCAGCATAGAAGATACTATCAAATTTAGTCTAGTGTACACCATTGCATAGAATCATGTGTAGCCACATAACCCTACCCTTGTAAGGTTTAATCTTGTAGTACCATGATGCAAAACACCCTTCGCATGGAACGCAAGGCTCAAGGCCAAGACGAGGTGCTTGCCCACACCACTATAAACCAGGAAATTCAATCTTGTAGTACCATGAAATAAACATCCTCTGAATGGAATGCAAGGCTCAGGGCTAAGACGAGATGTTTACCCCACACCACTATGAACCGACAGTGAAGACCGTGAGATCCAACCCTTGTATCTCTCTCCCACTAGAAATTTTAAATCAAGTGGATTGTCTTGAAATCATCGTGATCTAATCACAATTTTAACCTTACACATTAAATGTGTTTAATTGTTTAAATTCAATGTGATGTAACTAAGTCATGTTACAATAGTGTAACGAACATTCGCACATTCACAAAGAAGTTTAACCTTGTAATTTGTGAAGTAAATACCATCTGCATGGAATGCAAGACTCAAAGTCAAGACAAGGTATCTATTCACATTACAATAAACTTAACAAAAGGGTTATTTCAACACTCCCACTCGTTATTTGGGTTTTTCTTAAATAATTGTGATCCCATCACAACTAATAACCTTGCACTTGTTAAAGACTATAATCTTATTAGAATCACTAACTAAAATGGAAGTCCTAAACTATTTAGGATTCCTTAAACACTAATGAATCAAAAATTAGTTATATAGAACTATATCCTTAATTTACTAAATAAAGTATTCTAATCTCATTAGAAACTATATAACTTTAATTAGAATTTTAATATCATTAAAAACCTCTAATTAAAATAAATTAAGGACTTTTGATCATAAAATGATTTAGTACTAAGAGTTCTATTTAACTAACATCTTTGATCTCATTAGGTCTTTTAATTAGATAATGATTAACAAATGTCCTTAACTTTTAAAGACTATAAAATTAATCACATAGCTTTGCCTTTTATATATGTGAAAACACATAAAGAAAATTCTGAATTCCCAGTCTTCGATCGATGCTCAATCGCTTCTCGATCAATCGAGTCAATGAATTTCCAATCTCAATTGATCGAATGTGTATCTCAATCGATCGAGAAAAGTTCTGGCTGCTCGATCGATTGAGCCTCGTGAATTTTGAATTTCCAGAAATTTTCAAAGGCATTTTTTAACGGTTTTTCATGAACAAACAACCATCATATGATCATGATAGACAGAGATTGATATCAAAACTGAATTCTATTGATGCTATAGCCTTAAAGTTCAATTTAACATAAATTTAAATTTAAACAACATCATAACATCAATATCAATTTTTATCAAACAATAATTTCAATGTCCATGTAGAAAAATTAAATTCTTTAATTCTAACACCATGAAATTATTATCTCTAATTCCTGGCATATATACACAGTTTTCTTTCTCAAAGTAACATTATGCATATACAAAACACCAAGAACAATATTTTTTTTATATTCTAAAAACTCAATCACATGTTATACAAGCATGATATTGAAGACTACTCTGATACCAATTGTTGAAAAATATGGTTTTGTATCTCATACAAAACACATAGCAGAAGCAACAATCACGAATCTACTTTATTAATGAGAGATAACATGTAACCTTGAATTCTAGAACAAAGAATAGAAAGCGTACCTCAATGCGGTGAAATTCAAAACCAAAACTTGAGAATTACTTGGGAACACTTTTAATCTTCACTCCAATTCCACTTGATGCCCAAGAAGTGTGGTCTCTCAATCAGTTTCCAAGAAGAAAATAAGAGTGTCTAACACTCACATACATCATTGCATTCCTTATGTGATCCAAATGAAAACCACACACACACACACACAAAATTTTGTATGTTTCTCTCCTTATATACAACTGATTATCTGATTGGACTAGCCTTTTGGGCCATTCCAATTAGGCTGTAGTGTGGCTTGGAGTGGAACCAAAGGGGACCAATAAGACACTAGCTCCAATGGGCCTTGAGCTTTTCTGTCAACTCTTGACAAGTCCAAAATTACCATTAACTATATTTAATACCACTATATAAATATAGTTACACTCTAGACCTTATCTATAAATTATATCCCAAGACTTTATTATACATACAACCCCTTCATTAAAATATTCGTAGTAATACAAAGTCATGAATATAGATTGCCACTTTGAAGATTACTACATCTTAATCCTTGAGTACCCGGTTTAATCCTTTGTGTTATTCATCATATATTTATGAAATCCAATTCCATAAATATATACTTTAGTAACTCCTTACTAAAGTGGTTGGGCCCAACACTCTGAATAAGCAAACCCATTAAACTTAACTCAAGGGAATATTTTATATCTCCATTAAGAGATTATGAATTCCATCTTAAGAATATATGTTCCATCAACACTAAATGCGGCTGCCCAACATACAAAGGTTTTGATCGTGACTAATAGATCTCACTCTTGATATTTTAAAGCAACTTACACCTCATGATCAGGTTCATTATTCTCTCAGAATTTAGAGTTGATGTAAATAGAAGTCGTGAGATTTATTCATTTGACAGTCGTTAGGAGAATAATAAATCTCACAGCGGTCCAGTTAAATATGTCTTAACTCTTAAAATATATCAACATACCAACTAGAAGTCTCCACTTCCATGATCATGACAAATCGTCTTAGTTGATATGTTATAGTCTTCGCAGATGAAACGCCTAATTTCATCACCGACTACAAACTAAAATTCTGAGTTTACAAAGAACTTGTGATTTATATCTTCTATGACTTTTCACATAAATCACATACTATGCATCTCTTGGACTAAGATAATGTCCCATTAGTTCATTTATAGATAGTCTTATATAATTAAACAATTTAATTATTTATGACATGCCAATAAATTAGATTTTAGGACATAAACCCCAACATACCTCGGGTGTGTGACTGAAATGTAAGTCAATTTTAAGGAAATTATCAAGCGTAAGTGAAGTCGCTACCAATTATTGGGTTTTTTCAGAGGTGTGATTGGTCGCCTGACTCTATTTGATTTTACTACCGATCATAGGTTAAGAAAAATGGGCATTTTTCCTAATCTAATGTGGATAGGCAATAAATCCTGATTCTTGAGTTTGGAAGTCTGGTTACATGTAGAAAAGGTGTTAGGCACCTTACAACATTTGTCCAAAGACAGTGTTTTGTTTTTGTTAAATCATAATTTTTAGACATTGGTAATTGAAAACAAGCCATTGGTATTAGCTTTCGGGGCTTTAAATGTGTTAGGCTTTGAGGTTTGGTTTCGGAATGGGTGTGGTCCCGATCGATGCTTTCCAAGTATTTGAAGTTACTACCAAATTTGCACGGTGAAAATCCGGCAACATTTTGCCTTATTTTTGTGGTGGAAATCCGGTAGTGCTTCACCTCAGATGCGTCATAGCATGCCAAACGCTATTCTCACCAAGCTTTTCAACATGAGAATGCGACAATTGGGATGCCCCATTTTCATGGTGAAAATCTGGAAGAGTTTCGTATTTAGTGCGCTATGGCGTATCGGTAGGGTTTTGCGTCTGTGTGTACAACGCCTATCAGCATGCTCGCACCATGATGAGCCGAATCCCTCTAAAGTGTTAGAACATGTTGAAACATGTTGTATACATAGGGAAACCAATGTCACTTGTTGACATGGATCAAGACAATCACACCACGATGATCGTGCACACAATATAGCATGAATATGCACCTGCGAAAATCGCCTTGAGCACATACCCATACTACAAGGTCAAAAGCTTTCATGACTAGAGAGGGTTGCTCACGTAGCCACGAGAGTCCATCATATAAAGTGCACAATCACCCACACACACAGGGCTAGACATATATATATATATATATATACATGCATCATGCATAATGCTATTGAACAAAGTGGAAAAGTAAACTAGACATTGCCAACGTCCCAAGCGTATGGCCTAGCAAGGTACAGGAGTTGTAACACAGACATTGCCATACCCGGGGAATGCGGCCCAAGAAAGGTGTAGGAAAATAAAATGGGGTGCATGGATGGGGACCCTAATACATGCTCTAGAGAAGAGACTTAAAGAAAGGGAAAGAGAAGATTGCTCTAGAGGGGCCAGGCCCTTTAATCTACTGATCGTTGCCATTTGTGGGCTTGCATCCTTGCCCTTTTTGCTTGTGCCTAAGAGGTTGCACCTTTGCTCCAAGCATCCTTACTCCATGCGTGTATATGCAAAGACAAAAGAAACAAGCCAACAAACAAGCAAAGAAACAAATAGAAGGGGAATCATGATAAAGACAAGCTAGGAAAAGATGCCAAATAGGGGCAAACAAGCATGTGAAGCACAGGAAAAGGCAAAGAAGCATGTTATACTTCTTGAAGTTCCCATTCTTTAGCAAAAGTAGCCCCTTTGTTAGTAGACTAGCCTACGTGGTCGTCAGGTGACGCGTTGGTAGTCAAGATGCACTCTAGCCAACTGACATGTAGTTTTTTTTTTGGTAAATTGCAAAGTACACCATGTAGACACCCCATTTCTTTCCAACCTATAACCGAGGTCCCCGATCCTAATGACAAGAAATCAAATCGATACCAAAATTATCAACACTGTGTGTGGAGCCTAATCACGTAATAGAGCCCAAAATATGACCCAAGAAACGAAGCCTAGGCCCAAAATCCATTTTCGAGCCCAAAATCCATTTTTTTCCCAATTTCCAAGAGGCTTACAAAATATGCGTAAGCAGGGTTTTAGACGCATATGCACCCATTTTGTTGTGTAAGCATCTCTTTGGACAGAAGCCTAAATTCACTCATTTTCTATTTTGGTGGGATTTTTGGTCAATCAGCCAGGCCAATTAGCTAGCTAAAACATCATACCAAACCCTAGCCTTCACTAAGCCTATAAATAACCCCATTTTCCACCATCCAAGGGATCCCATTTTTTCACCCATGGCCGAAGCTTTGCCAAAATCTCTCCAAAATACTTATTGAGTTTCAAATAGTGTAGGAACAGGTTTTAAAAGATCTTGATTGAATTTTTTAACCTTTGGTTGTTAGAATATTAATTTTTTCTCATGCTTTCTTAATTACACTCACTATTTTTATGATTCTTTAATCACCATTTTATAAGTCTTAGGTTTCTTCATAAAATACTAAAATATTAACATTTGTTTAAGTTGTTAATTTACACACAAAAATGCGGTAGTCTATTTCAGCCGAGGGACTGGTCATCTACATCGTTGTAAGGTGCTAAATAGGAGAGATATGGGTCTTTTCCATAACCCATATTCTCACATTTGATTTTCTTTATTTATTTTATTGTCTTTTATTTTATTTGTTTATATGTTGTTCTTATTAATATAATGTGTGATATTTTGCTTTTGAGTGATAACATGCTGTTTGATTGTGCTTTAATTTCATTTTCTAAGTATAATATGAATTTGAGAATCTGTTTGAAGCCCAAATGCGTATGCTGACATGATGGTGCGCACACATTCATTATACTTATTTACTTATTTTATTTTTAATGAAATTGTATAGTTTTGATTTCTTTTCATTTAAGTAATTTGTTGTTTGTATGTATATATCTCTTTGTTTGTTATCTTTTATTTTTTAATTAATAATTCTAAAATACCAAAAACATTCAAAATTGTGTAGTTAATCTTTTTTCATTTTTGGGTAAATTACATAGTTGGTCCATATCCTTTACACCATATGTCCATTTGCCCCCTAACCTTTCAATTGTATCAATTTGGTCTCTAACCTTTCAGTGTCATGTTAATTTGATCCCTGCCATTATCCACTTAGATGGAAAAATCTGATGTGTCAAACGGAGTAATAAAAAATGATTTTTCATGTCACCTCAATTGCCAACTATACTGCCAAAATCCCTAAAACTCTCTTTAATCAGATTATCCTCTCATCTAACATGGTTCAGAATTTTCTTTAATTTTTTACCTCTTGCATTCACTTTCTCGGAATCCAAACAGAACTCTATTAGAGTCACACATGACCATCTTGATTGTTCTTTCAAAATTTCTCCTTAAACCATCATTTCGATACTCTTCATCATTAGATCTCTCTCTTTTGGACTTCACATTTTTCTCTCTTTGAAGCCTTTTTTGGTGATCGATCAGAGTTGCAGTATTTTGCTTTGAGTGAATGTCTTTGAAGTGAAGTGGCAATGAGTTCTCTTCTGAGGTAAGTAGGAGATCGATTCTAGTTTTCTCATAATTTCTTGCAAGCCTATGGCCAAAGATTAACCGAGACAAGAAAAATCCAAGGGCCTACTTCTAATGGTGCTACAATTGCTACATAGAACTCATTGTTTTACATCTCTTCACAATAGATCTCAAGCCCCAGGAAGTGCTCCAAGATTGTCTATATTACTTACTAGATAAAATTGGCGTAAGGGTACATAAGTGAGGGAGATGTAATCTGATGAGATAAAGATGTAATCTCATGTGGGAATAAAAAATTTGGTTTAAAAAAAAAATTGATTTGGTGGTACAGTTTTTAGTTAATGTGGCATGCGATATATATATATACATATATATTATTCTGTTTGACACATTAGATTTTTCCATCCAAGGGGATAACATTAGGGACCAAATTGACACGGTACTAAAAAGTTAAGGACCAAATTGACATATGGTGTAAAGGATAGGGACCAACCATGTAATTTAACCTTCATTTTTTAATAAAATCATCTTTAATTTTAGGGTTAGTCCAATGGTCATAAAATTGAAAGGTTAATTATGGAAGGTAATCAAGCATTAATGGAAAGATGTTTCCTAAAGGATAATGGTCTTAAATGTATTAAAGACTAAACTATTTCCCATAAAAGATGATAGTCAATTAGTATTAAATCCCATATTTAAATCTAATTCATTTTGATAAGGAAAGTTTTAATGATCTAATTTAAGATTAAAATATTTCTAAGTTTGTGACAATCAAGCTTTAATGACAGAAGATGACTATTTTAAATTTGAATGAAATGTCAATTTAGGAAAGGACAAAGCAGTTAATGACTTAATTAATGTGATGATCCTTCCTAAAATATTTGAAGGTTTGGATTCAAACTAAATTGATATCTGTGGCGATAAAGATTAATTGATTGAAGAGATGTCATTAAAAGACAATAGCACATTTAAAGATTAAGAATAAGTTTGAAAATTGATGTTAATTTATTAAAGGAAAGACATTCAAGACTTAATGAAGACTCCACGCTAATTAAGTGTCACTTCTTCATAAGATTTAATCATTAATTTTCATTAAACATTTAACTATTTGTTTGATGTCCACATGCATGTGCATTTGCATAGTTGTATACTCACATGTGCACACACTTGGGTGATAAAATGTTTATGTTTCTGGATGTTTATATGTACACTTGGATATTCACATTGAAGAGGTAAAATCTAGGATGACTGATCTCCATGGGATGTTCCTGACGGATCAACGTCCATGGGCCGATAGGAGACAGGCCTAACGCCCACAGTTCGTTGTGAACGAATCCTACATGGACGGACGCAAGGGAGACGGATCAAACATCCATGTGGTGGCAAGGAAACCCTAGATGAATTTACTGGGAGCACACGCTTAGCCACCTTAGAATTCTAAAGCAATTAGAATTCTAGCGCAAGGAGGATTCTGGAAGATCCTCTCTATAAGGAAACACCTTGTCCATCACGTTTGGGATTGCTTAAGAGGTTTCCTATAAGGAAAAGACTTCCGGATCAAGGAGGAGATGTCAACCCTTTACTACTATAAAAGCCCCAACACCCTCATAAATCAAGGTACACATAATTAATCCCCTCTCTAGCACTCTAGAGTTGTGAGAATAGTTTTAACTTAAGCTTCGGAGGGTAGTTGGCCGGCACCACACCGGTGCTCTTTGTTAGGTTTTTGCCTTGTGTTTTTTCAGGTATTACTTTTGAGTGTGCGAGTATCGTGTGACTCACTGGTGAATTTCTCGGCATCATCACACATGGTTACATATTTGGATGTCTACATGTTAGCATGCCAACATGTTCATATGATTGGATATTTATGTGTTCACATGCTTTGGTGATCATGCTTAAATGTTCACATGTTTGGTTGCCAATGTGTTTTGATGATTGTATGTTCTATGCTTGTAAGCCAATATGCCTACACACTCACATGCTTGCATGTCCATATGCTCACATGTTCACATGCTTACATGCATATATGCTTGCACGTTCACATGATCACATGCTTAGATGTTCATATCTTCACATGGCTTCATGCTTGGATGTTTATATGTCTACATGCTCAGATGTTTATATCCCATATCTCTATATGTCTACATGCTTACATGTTCACATGCCTAGTCACTCACATGTCTCCATGCTTGAATGCTTACATGTTCTTACATGATTGAATGCACACATGTTTATATGCCCATATGCTTGTATGCTCATATGTTCATGTGGTCACATGTTTTAATGCTCCCATGTTCACATGTTTGGTTGCTCACATGCTCACATGTTTGGATGCTCCCACTTTCATATGTTTTCCCATGCTCACATTCTCAGGTGTTCAAATGCTTACATGTTCATATGCTCACATGCTTGGTTGCTAACATGTTCACATTTTTGGATATTCCCATGATCCCATGCTTACATGATCAGATGTGCATATACTCATACATTCCTTTGATCTTTTCATATTGGTTGTCTTTATCATGTTCCCTTTTATGCTTTCCGATTTATCTTGACTCACATGGCCTGTAGACAAATTCTAGGGCTTAAAGCGTGCGCTCATTCACATAGGTTCATTAGGTAGACACTGCTTCACAACTATCCAATAATGATATGAAGGCTAACTACAGTTGAGTAGGCTTGGTGTTAAGTTCTTGGTAACTCAATGACTAGGATATAGAAGACGGGAATTGAAGGAAAGATTGACAGTTACTTCGAGGGTAACCAACCTCCTAGACATGGGGAAGAAGATAGAACAATTTTGGCTAATTTTCTAAATAACCTCTCATTGATTTGGTTGGTAGCTTATATACAATATTATCCTATTTTCTTGCGCAAAACTAACCAACTAACTAACTGAATTCAGCTTAATAGTAACTAGGTGAATTATTGAACTAACTTCCTAACAATACTAGCATACAATATACATATGATAGCTTCAATGCATACATGACATTTCCAATACATACAACAGATAGTTGATATAGCTAGTTTCCTACACTTAGGGTCCCATCCTTTTCCCATCTTGTACGCTAACTTCGGACCTAGTTTGGTAGGTAGACCTTCATGGAGTCATGTTTTGGTTCCTAGACCAATAACCAGGTGGTGACTCCTTTATCTCTTTCTAAGAGGCTCCGCATACTCTTAGGCTCGCATTGACTTTGAGACTAAAGTCGCTTTCAAGGAGATTGAGTATTACGTATCTCGCTTTCATGAGAAGGAACTGACATAACGACGTGTCATAAAGGGGATATGGTGCACAGAACTCATGCACATCTAAAGTTTGGGGTTTTTTGGATTTTACACCTTGAAGTTTGAAAACTTTGGATTTTACACCTTAAAGTTTCCCTTTGTTAGCAAAAGTAACCCCTACATTAATGGACTCACTAATATGGCCTTTAAGTGACATGCTAGCAGCTGAGATACACTCTAGCGATTAGAAAATCACTCACCATTGATCTAGTGAGTAATTTTAGGCTCCTTTATCTCTTTTTAAGAGGCTCCGTGTACTCTTATGCTCGCATTGGCTTTGAGTCTAAAATTGCTTTCGAGGAGATTGAGTACCGCATATCTCACTTGGGTGAGAAGGAATTGACATAACAATGTGTCATAAAGGAGCTATGCTGCATGGAACTCACACACATCTAAAATTTGGGGTTGTTTGGATTTTACACCTTGAAGTGAGTATCACGTATCTCGCTGTTGCGAGAAGGAACCGACATGATGATGTGTCATAAAGAGGGTATGGTGCATGGAACTTACACACATCTAAAGTTTGGGGTTGTTTGAATTTTACACCCTGAAGTTTGAAAGCTTTGGATTTTACACCTTTAAGTTTCCCCTTGTTAGCAAAAGCAACCCTTACATTAATGGACTCACTAATATGGCCTTTAAGTGACATGTTGGTTGCTAAGACACACTCTAGCCGTTAGAAAATGACTCACCATTGATCTGGTCTTCTTGGACATGATTTCACGTGGTTGAGCTGGAATTGTTACAAATGGAGAGATAGATAGCTTAAAGTTGAGAGCTAAGAAAAACGAGGGTTTGTGGGGTTTGAAAAAAATGAAACATGTTTGGGTTTTCATTTTTTGGAAAACAATATTGTTGATTGGAGTGACGCCAAATTTGTGATTTTTTTTTTCCTTAGCAAAACAACGTCGTTCAATGGGGTTGTAGCAGTGGAATTTGCTTGAGGTGAAGCGGTGTTGTTATAGGGAGGCTGCCTTGGCAAAATAATAATAATAATAATTACGTGTCAAACAGCTGGAGTGTCTCAGCTACCAGCGTGTCAGTTGATGGCCACGTAAGTGAGTTCACTAATGTAGGGGCTGCTTTTGCTAACGGAGGGAAACTTCAAGTTGTAAAATTTAAATAACCCTAAACTTTAGGGGTGTATTTTGCAATTTACCCCCAAAAAAGTTACACATCAGATAGTTGAAGTGTGTCTCAGCTGTCAGTGTGTTACTTAACGGCTACATAGGTTAGTCTACTAATGGAGGAGTTACTTTTGTTAATGGCAGAGAATTTCAAGGTGTAAAATTAAATAAACCCTAACTTTAGGGATGTACTTCGTAATTTACCCAAAAAAATAAAAGTGAACAATCATTGAGTTCCAGGTGAAAATTAGGTCGAGCCTAGAGCTTTGTTTTTTCTTTTTCTTTGGGGGTGGGGGTGGTGGGTTTGCGCTGATACACATGTATGTACAAGCCAAGATTTTCTACTAGAGGCTGTAAAGAAAATTTCACAAGATATAATTGAAAAAAGAAGAACAATAGTAACAATATTATTGTTTCTCTTTAAAACAAATAAATAATACTTTATAATTATACTGTTGCAAAGTTAATTGAGCTTATAATGAAAATTTATTATCACCATTGCGCATCCTTGGCGCGATGGTCACTCCACAAATATAAGTGCTCGTGGGGTGTAGGGGCGGTTCAAGTCTCTAGGAGGGAACTTCACATACATATACACTTAAATTAAGTTAGAGTAGAATTTCTATCTTATATAATATATATATTATCTAATGTATATTTTTAGCCAAGCGATTATTTTAACTTTAAAAAAATATCGCATAATAAATGTTCTAAGCCATCAACCCACTTCGTCATAGTAAAAACAATAATTATAGTCTATTAAAAATTATGGATCATAATCATATTACCACAGTCACGGCATACAAAAATTAAGCAATTAACTTGGAAAAAAAAAGGGATTTGCCCTTTTCGGGCAAAATAAGCAGCATTTTGCCCCATTTCCCATACTAATTAGGAAAATGCCCGTCTTTTGAAACTTGATTTTCTCAAAATCGAGTTATGCCATATAGTGGCGTTTTTAAGGAGCCTGTAGTGACGTTTTAAGGACATATAGTGGCGTTTTTTAACTCGAGCTCCATGAACTCGAGTTATAGGTAAAAAAATTAAAAAAAATTGCCTATAACTCGAGTTCATGGAGCTCGAGTTAAAAAACGCCATCATAGGTCCTTAAAACGTCACTATAGACTTCTTAAAACGTCACTATAGGGCTTCAGATTTTTTTTTTTTTTTTTTTAACTCGATTTTGAGAAAATCGAATTTCAAAAGAGAGGCATTTCCCTAATTAGTTTGGGAAAGGGGGCAAAATGCTACTTATTTTGCCTGAAAAGGGCAAAGCCCAATTTTGTCCCAATTAACTTCATTGGAGTAAAGATTAGCTATAACTAATATTGGTTGAAATTATTTTATTTTATTTTGTGGTTGTTGTTGTTTTTGAGAAGAGTAATATTGGTTGATTACATTGCAATGGTGTCTTTTATTTAAACAAAAAAAATAAAATAAAATAAAAAAAAGTACACTTTTGACCTTTAAAATTTATTTCCATTTGGTTTTTTACATCTTTAAATTTTTTTGGCCCGTCATGCTTGATTTACTCTTTATATGTCAACTGTCCATTTCTATAAATAATTTGATGACACATGGCAATATATTGATGGTGTGGTTTAATGGACAATTTATTTAATACTTAACAATTAGATTACTAACAAATATACATGACATAACCAATATGAAATCTATCTCTCTATAGTACAAATTTCTAAATAAGTGCTTGACATAAATCTTTGCATTCAAACTTGCATTTTCTCTAAAATGTTAAAATCCATAAAAGTAAATATTTTTTGGGTTTGTATTGTAAAAATTTTGTAAATGCCCCCGCATACGTATGGATGCATTTATGAATAAATACTTTTAAATTCATACCATTATTTAATCTTTGTTTTTACATTTGTTTTTTAAAAAAACCATATGATTTGATAGAATATGCAAATTGTTCATTTTCTATTGTTTCATTTTAGGGAAAAATAGTTAGTTTATTAATAATTTTGATTATCTACTTGGTTTTACTTCTTAACATAATTTTTATTATGATGATACAAATAATATTTTTAATATTTATGTTTTTTGAGTAAGTTTTCAAATTTGAGTTTCTATGAAAATCTACGGATAAGGAACAACCAATTATTTCAAAACATGGTAAAACTTTTCATTGAAGTTTATAATTGAATTAAGGATAAATTATAACAACTTCCCTTGAGGCTTATGTAGTGACACCTCCTCCTTAATGTTTCATTAAAGGTTCCTATTAATTTACACATACCCAAGGAAAAGGGGAGAGGGAGTGTTTTCGTCTATAGTTTAAGCATAATTCTTTTTTAAAAATAGAATTTCAGTTAGTTTAATCGCAACTTTTGATGACATATGACATGGACTTAACTGATGCATGTATACAAATCTCAAAGGAGGTAATGTTATCTATTCAAATGTTTGAGAAGACTGTCATTTTGATAAACCTGAAAAGAGAGCAATGTAATTTTCTTTTGAATTAATAATAAGTTTTGTGAATAAATTTGGATTAGTTTCAAATAGCTTGAATTTTTTAAAATGGTTTTGGAAGCAAGTGTAAATAGGTTTTAAGTAGAATGAGCTATAAATAATTTGGAACAGGCTTGAAGTTGTTTTGAATTGAAAAAAAATAATTGACACAAAATTAAAGTACGTGAAATTAA
Source organism: Quercus glauca (assembly GCA_023736055.1). Classification (NCBI taxonomy): domain Eukaryota; kingdom Viridiplantae; phylum Streptophyta; class Magnoliopsida; order Fagales; family Fagaceae; genus Quercus; species Quercus glauca. The sequence continues at coordinate 41,076,178 of CM043322.1, read as the reverse complement.
TTGAAATGAAACTCGACACTAAATTATGACCCAAATTGCCTTATTTTAAATACTTCCTGATCATGAAAGGCATTTTCCTAAAGAAATTTAGAATATAAGTGAAATCTAATTTGGATTCTACATTGATTTTCACTTTAATATATCAAAATTAGAGCATATCACCTGTAATTAGGTGATATATATGTCTATCTCTCAAAAAAAAAAAAGTGATATATATGTCTTCTCAAAAAAAAAAAAAAAGGTGATATATATGGAAAATCAATAATAAAATGCCAAGTCAATAAAATAGGAAATAAAAAAAGCACCCTATTTATAACTCAACAAGCAAATATGACAAAAAAAATTCTCAATCTTTCTCTATTCCCCAAAACTCTAAACTTTCACTACTTTTATCTGTAACCAAACACGCCTAAATATCCATTGTTGGAGGCACCATAAATTGGTGTTGGCCACGGTGTTCACTTCAACAAAGTTACCGTTCACCCCCTTTAATGATTACCACTAGTTCTTTGCCCTCTTGATGGTTTCCCGACATTCTTTACATTCCACGAGAATGTATTGTATGTAAGCAGTAAAGACTAGGGAATTTTGAATAAGTTTTAATGGTGAGCATGAGAGGTTTTGCAAACATCATTTTCACTTGGGATTTGCAAGGGAAATGACCAATAGTGTTGTAGCTTAATTGGTTGACACATCTTGGTATTTCTAATTGAAACATCTATGGCATTTTATAGATAGATAATAGCTATTCATGTTATGCATATATGGCCAATATTATGTTATGAAGTTATTTAAACTCCTTGGTTGATTTACAATGGAATTGATAAACTTCTTATATTAACCAATTATGAAATATTGATTTGTACAAGTTAATTATCATAAATTAACAATCATTGTATGAAAACCAATAACAATAAAGTAAAGAACACAAGCATAAAGTGATGAAGTGGAAAACCAAAGGATGCATTCAAAGGAAAAAAAAAAAAAAAAACACTTCCTAGGGTTCCCAAACCCCTAGAGAAAATTCACTAATAGAATTGAAGTTTAAAATCTAGAATAAACCCTTATTCCTAGACTCTACCCTGTAGAAAGCTTACTGACGTGATCCCATCGTTAGCCCCAAATCACTTGGATTCTTTTACTCTAAATTTCTTCCACAAACTGAGTCCATGACTTCAAGGACCATCTTGAAAATTTGATCTTCTCAATAAACACGTACTGAGATGCTCTGTGACTTTAGCCTCGATCATCAAACTGAAACTCCATGTTCAAATTCAATTTTGGTACAAACGGGTTGGGGAATCTAGGTTTGGGGGTAGCTTGTGGTACAAATTCTTCTAAACATCTTCAAAGCTCTCTTTAAGCCGACCTAAGTGTGTTCTTTTATAGTTACGCATACAAACACGAATTCCAAGCCATCAACCGACTTAATTAATTAAATTATAATTCTGGAATTTTGGGTCTTGATCAAGCGAGTCTTAGTCAAGAGTGAGTTAAGAGTAAAATTCAGGCAATCCAAAACTTTTTGTCTAGCCGAGCAATTAATAGTAATTAGGTGTTAATTATTTGTTGTTGTTGTTAGTTACAAGTTATTAGCTACCGGCTATAGTTTCTTATGAGTATTTCATTGTTTTTTACATCTTGGTTGTCAACTAAATTCTGATTAAGCAACCAGGGTATGACGTCAGCATAACAGATGTATAAATATATAAGTTCTAGACATTTTGTAATTTTGGAGTTACAATACGATTTTTTTTTTTTTTTTTTAGTACTGAATCTCCGAGGTTTGTTTGTTTTTTTTTCCTCTCTCAACCTGTTACTCTACTCTAAATTCAAGTCTCTCTTTCTTTTGAAACCTAAAATATTTTCTTTGCATCATTTTAATATCAGAGTTTCAGGCTTTGATCAATCTTTCCTGCATGTAGATAATATGTTGAACATCAAAGATTCTCTCATCTGTGATTCAGTTTGTTCTTGATGAGTCAGAAGTGTTTGGAGCATTATTTGCTAATTGATATGGCACAAAGAGTAAGAGCTCGAAGTGGTAAGGGACAAAGGAATGGAATGAATATTGACCATGGAGTAGATTTATGGCCGCACGTTGGTCAGAATGATGATCAACAACAAAACCAACCCCAAGGAAATGGTATCGAGCAATTAAGTAGGCAAATAGCCGCTGCTTTGATAGAGATGGTGCAACATTTACACCCTCCAAGTGGGAGGAGTGATGAATACGATGAAGATGATCAAACCAGCTTTAAGAATCCTTTTAGAGTTCCTGAAAGGGATAGACCTGTTGTTGAGAGGTATGAGCATAAATAAGAGCATAACTTCAAGATTGAACTTCTAGAATTTCAAAGAAATCTCAACTCTAATGAGTTTGTTGATTGATTGAATTATATTGGAAGAGTATTTGACTACTATAAAGTTTCGGAGGAGATGGTGAAATTGGTGTCGATTTGACTCAATGGAAGAGCTTTTGTATGCTGAAAACAATTGCAAATGAGTCGATAAAGGAGAGGAAGAGAAAGATTAAAGATTGGGCAGCAAGAAGAAGTAAAAACTCGAGGAACAGTTTCTTTCCTTGAATTATATACATGCTTTGTACAAGAATTAATTAGGACAGTGATCTTAAGCAAATTGGTAGTGTAGAGGAGTACACAGAAACATTCTATCAATTTGTGGCAAGGGCTGAGTTGAATAAAAGTAAAGAACAGATGGTAGCAAGGTATCTTAATGGCTTATTGTCCTTTATTCAAGATATCTTTGTGTTACATTCGCTGTAGAAAGTTTCAAAGTCTTATAACGAGCTTTGTTGGTGGAGAAGATACAAAATCTAACTATGACTAAGATATATTGAATGGCCTTTTTGATAATTTTTGAATGAGATATTTCCCATAAAGAGGAATAATTCGCCCATACTTGAGAAAATATGAAGGAAAATAATAATAATAATAATAAAGCTGGGAAAGAAAGAAAATGCAAGAGATTAATGTTGTTTCTCCTTAAGAGTCCTATATGTCTAAAACGGGAAAGCTCTATGAGGTTACATATTTACTATTAAGCTCTATGTCTTATAGTGAAACTAACTCAAGAATAATCATATGATTATAGTACTTATAGTATAATTATAATTAGTTAATTACTAGCAACACAAGTAGGATTAAGAATACTTCCAGTACAATGAATATGGAGTAGGATAATACAATTAACTTGAGCATTGACTAAACTAATTCACTAAAACTTGGGTTTTGATATCAATAACACTTACAAAATTGGATTTTAATTTATTTTTAGTTTGAATTAAGAGAGTTCATAGTGTGCTATGAAATTATCAGGACCCTGGCGTTTTTCCAGAAAATGTTAAAATTATTGGGTCATATTGATACTAGAGCATGCAATGGTATTACTATTAGAACAGGTGTTAGGCATAGCTTCAAGCCATTAAGAACGTCACAATCTTCAACCAACTGCCCAATAAAACAATGATTTCAACAAAGCCGTTCATGCATAACAAGTTAGCATAATAAAGGACCTACTACTCTTGCCAAAAGCTTAGGCCACATCTTACTTGGAAAAAAATCATGAAATGACAATTATGGCTGCAAATAACGGGAAAAATAAAATTAAGTACTAGGGCGTGTAAATGGGAAGCTTCTACATCTATAAATGGCAAGCTTCTACTCCTAGAAATGCAATTGTTACACACCCACCCACACAAAAAAAGAAAAAGAAAAAAAAAAGTGACTTTAATATGAATGTCATCTAATTAAGATGAAAACTGATTTTGTGAAGTTTTAAAATGCTCTTTTTACAGATTTCTGGCAAAATATTAAAAAGATCGATCCCAAATTCCAGAAATACCCACCGGTAAGGGTTAAATTAATGACATCTAAGCAACATTAGGGTACAGATCAGGTTGGTGATCCTAAATATAGAATGCGGAACTGGTCAAGTTTCATGTGTCTTTTAAAACATCTGAACTGTTTCATATGGGAAGAAAGCCCACAACTGAAAATGTTGAACTGGTAGTCACCAACCAGCTAGGCCAAGGAGATATAGAATGGTATAATAATCTATCGTTTAATGGAAAAATACTTACATGAATAAAATAAGGAGTGATTGTCGCGTATGTTGAGAGTTTGCACTTATCTTTTGATGGAATTATATATATATATATATATATATATATATTTATATGTAAAAAGGCTCATTTACTAATTGAAAGTTAGACAACTTATAAGTACTTGCAATTTTTAATCTTTAAAGTATTTGTGCAAGGTGGGGTGGCCATGATTCCGTGGCCCATCACTATCTCTTGAGTATAAGGATTTTTTTTTTTTTTTTTTTTTTTTCTAAAAGTATTTTAGCAGGATATACCACTTTTCAGTTAAAACAACTACAAATTTATCAATTATCTTCTCCCTGACCTTACCTTACACATCGTTTCTCTCTCTCTCTTTTTTTTTTTCTTCAAAGATCTTTATATTTATACCTACATGTTTCTGTTGTATTGTTTTTAATTTTTTAATGGTCATTCATTATTCCACATTTTTCTTGTTGTCACAGCCATAGTATAGTTCAACAAATTAGGTCTCTACAAATTCTAACTAGTTTGATTACTGACATACATATGTGAATGACCTTATTCAGTTAATTTTCCAACTGGTCACAAGAAAATTAAACAGCTCGTGGTTTTACTTTACGACTCCATCTAGTGGACATTTTCTGACTTAATTAATTAGCACTTTTCCTATTTGCTCTAGTTTCTTCATAATTAATAGGATCTATTGCACACACACACACACACACATATATATATATATATATATATAGTTTTTCTTTTTCATTGTTTGCCCAAAAGAAAGAAAAAAAGGTTGCGAAAGCCTAATTTTAATTTTTTTTAATAAAATTTATAATTTAATTATTGATAAGTGTTTGAAGGAGATTTGAAGCTTGCTTCTCCTCATCATAAAGGAGACCAAACAATACTATTATTACACACTTACACTAATTAAGCATTAATCTATAGTTTTTAGTAATAGATGTTTAGGTCCTCTCAATGTTGACTTCTATGGTTACACACTTATGTGTTTTCCATAAATGTTGACTCTTATTATACTAGAGTTGGAAGGGTTTGTTATTGTTGATGTTGATGATGATAATTTGACAGTTGGAGGAGAATAAATTTGAAATTTGAATGGCTATGTTTGAGACATTAAGAAGTATTGGTTGAACTACAAATTTTTTTACACTATACTTAAAAGCTTAAGTGAATAATGAAGCATCTTAAGGCAAATAATGCAATGGGAAAGATCTAATATTTGAAAGGAGGACCTAACATTAACTCTCTTGTGTGTGGTAGATATAACGTAGACTAGACTGATATGAAATGATCCCAAAATCTTTCAAGATATAGCATGTTGAAGCAAATGGATGGTAATGCAATTGGTCTTATATAAATTTGAAAAGAGGGACCAATTGATTGTGGAAATCGAGGAAAAATGTTGATTGCGTCAAAGATATTATGTAATCAATGAAAAGACAAAAGAGGAATCCAATGATATTTAAGGTTAACAAAATTAAATTTTGAAGCGTGGGACATCACGTTATAATAGTGGGGGAATACTACAACCGGGAATATCTAACTAAGAAAAATGTCTCAACAATCTTTCTTTCTTTCTTTCTTATTAATGCTGGTAGGTTTTCCCATTATTAAAACATGCAAAGTTTTATTAAATTAATTGTATAAAGATAGCCATCAAGTAATTTGGGTACTTTCATGCAATTGCGTATCATCTACGTATCAATAGTCTAATCACATCCATCCCTTTCATTGAGATTTAGTTTATTAGGGGGGGGGGGGGGGGGGGGGGGTTGTTGGGTTGGGGGAGCGGGTGTAAATCGTCTTCATTACTTGCACTAAGAAAAATTAACAACTCTAGCATGGTGGTCTTTACTAGAATAATGCAAAACTTAATTTGAAGGATGGCATATATATGCATCAATAAACATAAACTTGGGAGATAGCTAGTTCATGGTATAAAGTTTACTACATTGAAAATGTACCGATTAACCTACAAAAAACGTGGATAAAAGATAGGAACTTACCCAGCTCATTCAGTTTTTCTTCACCAACTTCATGCTAGCTATAATTGTCATTCAAACAATAAATACAGTGCTTGAGCTATATAAAAACATCAAAGGACTTGATCCAAGGAAGACTTGAATAGAATTATAATCTCCAGTTCAGTAGAGCTTCAAAACATGGTGGAGAGTTCATGACCTGGGAATTAATTATTTAGCGACCTGAGTCAGAAATTGGAAACTTAGTGGGTAAACGAAACAATACACACACACACATATATATATATATGGGATAATACAAACAACTAATTCAAACTATATATATAAGGCATAATCAGGTCGATGAGAGTAACAAATTATGCATTTAAAGTTGAGCAATTTGTGTTGTTATTTTAGAGCTGCATGATATTAATTAGTGAATAATTTGGACTCCTTGAAACTCATGTGCATGGAATGTTTATGATCCTTATAGAAATTATTTCACATATTTGGTCACACATCCATATATTAAAATCAAGTTCACATCTTCCACATGATTAATCATAAAGAAGTTATTCAAAAACTCCAGTAAAATGTTAACTGCAAACTATGCAATATGGGGTAATACAATTGGATACCATTAGGCACTATCATAATCTGATGCAAACAAGACAATCTGACTTATGTATATATGTCAAATACACGAGCATTAATGCCAAAGAAAAGGACATTCATACAATGGGAATTAAATAAGAAAAAAAAGAATAGGAAAAAGAATATATTGTAAATGAGAGCGAGCCAGCAGACAACAAAGTAAATAGGCGCGCATTTGGTTTATTCGACTGTCCCTGAAATCTTCAATCACAAAATTGTAGTAAATTCAAAGAAATACATACTTGTGTGTGTGTCTATTGTCTCCATTAGACACTTAAACTGCAAAACAAATACTAAGGCAATCAGATTTAATATATGTCCATTCCTGGGAGGGCAGAAAAATAGTGCGAAATTCTAAAGGAGCTAGGACCATAGACTGGCAAACATGTAACGGGGAATTATTAAATTTGGAAAACGAAATAAAGAAAAAAGAAAAAAAGAATAGAAATTAAACTATAATTTTGCATGAGAGAGAGAACCTCCCATTATCATTATTGCATCTGATATTGTCACCGATGGTAAGGTAAAGTTACTAAGTACTATTATAATATCTCGATAAAAGTAAGAACTACACAATTAGGGTTTTAAGGCCCTTGGCCTAGGGTTTATTATGAATGGATTGAGATAATCTATTCAGCAAAAAATAGATGAATGAATACACACAGTACTGTAGCAAATAAAAATTATCTAATTCAATTCTATTTAATGAATTTTCTTTGCAAAAGATCCTGAATTGAACATTTAAAATGAATTAAATAGTTAAATTATGCTAAGAGCCTTATAGTTTAATTTGTTAGTACTTTCTTATATTTTTAACAAAGTTATTTAGATTTTAAATATTCTTTCCCCAAGCTGAGAAATTAAAAAAATAAAAAATAAAGAAAAAAAATTTACAAAAGCCTAGGTGTTTTGACTCCTCTAGTGTCAATTATGTCCTATATCATCATGTCACGAAGTTAAATTTTGTACTATTTTCAGATCCAGCTAGAAACAAAGTTTAACAAAGAGGAAATGAATAAATTTACCATATTTTGATGGGACAGGAAAGGAAGGGGAAGGGAATACCCAGATAGAGATGACTACTGCATAGGAAAGTTGGAATTATCATCATGGTTGCTGGGCTTCAATATTGGATTTCTCTTCTTCTTTTTCTTCTTATAAGGAATTCCACGAGCCTTAGCTTGGGAGTCCCTTACATCACGCAAGTAAACTCGGATAGTACCACTTGCAAATGGGTTGGCCTCAGGCAAGCCACCATTTTCTTCAAAAGCAGCTCTAAGGCGACCGATGAGTGCATCAAGGCTACCCCATGCTTGTCTGAGTGGGCAAGTGCAAGGCCCTGGAGGCTCAGGCTGACCAAAAAACACACACCCTTGTAAGTGCACCTTAGTCTTTCCAAACTGATCTAAGTAGCGCAGAAAATCAAGCACATGATTGGAGTTGCACTGTGAAAGTGCCACTGGAGGCCTTTGGTTCCTCAGGTACTGACCAAACGTGTTCCAGTCGCGCCTCTTCTGTGACTCATAGCGGCTAAGTGGAGGTGCCTGTTGTTGCTGATGATTAAGCAGATCACCGCTACCACTACCGCTACCACCTCCAGCTCCAGCAACAGAAGCAGAAGATGATCTTGATGATCCTTCTGCTACATCTTTGCCTTTGTTGCTGCTTGACATCGATCAGGGCTAGCTAGCTAGCAGCACAATATTAAATTTCTAGTAATTTTTCTCTCTTTTTTTTTTTTTTTTTTTTTTCCCAGAAAGAAAAGCAAGGGATATATAAGGGTAGAGAGAAGAGAACAAAATATTTAGTGGGTGAAAAAAAATTGAAAATCACATCATGGGTCTAATGAGGAGACATGGTATGGGATATGGGTCCTATTAAGTGCTTTAGCTCATCTTTTTCTTCCTCTCTAACATTATTTCCTTGCTTTAATGGTACTATTAGCATTAAGTATACTTTAAAAAAAAAAAAAATTTACATATATATTATTTATTAATATGCTTTAATCATCCAAGCAATCATCATCCAGTACATTAGCGTAATTAGTACTGTGAGTGGATGACTAGGTAACCAATGCTAAATAACCTGAGTTAGGGTAGGTTGGTTGGGCACGGAATTACCAATTTGGGAAGCCAAAATCGACGGCACAGATGCCACGACCTATCCCTATAATATGACAGAAAATATGATATTACAACACACACACACGAATATAATGATCTGTGCCGAATGGGTGAAAATTATCACGTCTACTCTATAAATTAATATTTACGGAATAAATCCTATATGAGTTTTATTTTATTTTATTTTTATTTTTTGAGAAAAGAATCCTATATGAGTTAGACGACAATGAAAACAGGTAAAACTGTTTAAAAAGAAATTGATTATATAAAGAGAGAAAAGTGGAAATAAGGCAAAGAGGGAAACCCAAAATAGTGCATTTATAGTAGACCTTTTTTTGTTTTTTAAATGTTTTATTTATTTTATAATAGTAAATTAAATCCTAGGGTTATCAGCATTAAACCAAAATGGCAAAATTTAGGTCCAATATTTAGGTGCATTGGACCCATCACAATGGTAATATGTGTCCATTTTTAGGCATATGTTATCATTCCAATAAGTCTAGTGTACTAATGCATTGGATCTAAATTAAGTCTAAACAAAAATTACAATAGTCATTATCCAAATAGAATTAAAATTTCTCTACTTGCAATCCAAGTTGGGTTAGTGAATTTATAAGAGTTTTTTTCTTTGTTTATTTTATAACCATGTATTTATAGTAGATTAAATTCTAGGGTTACCAACATTAAACCAAAATTACAATAATTGCAATATAAGTAGAATTATAATTTTTTTACTTGCAATCCAAGTAGGATTAGACTTGGGTGTTCACTAGGATTAGACATTAATATCTTTAAACATCACTTCTAACTTGAAGTAAAAGCTTGAAGATAATTCAAATTTGGAGAAAAATTAAGACCTTAAGAAAAATCATGGTTGAATTTGATGTGTAGTGTTCCAGGCTACACCAAACAGAGGCATATTCTAATTATTTATTTTATGATATGTTCAAGCCCATAATACTTTTCACAATTAATTTTGATATTTGAGCTTCCCCTTTTACAACACAAATGACATGTTAAAACAAACGCCGGATTCTCAAAATGATCAAGGCTTGAATGTTGAGCATAGTAATGCAACCTAAAGATACCAAAGATGCATAATGAAGGGGAAAAAAAAAAAAAAAACCAATAAATAAGGCTACCAATTAGCATGATCCATGATATTCGATCAAGGTAATTGAAGATGCTTAATCAGAAGAAAAACTACAAACTAGGTGTAGAAGAAAGATGCACATGACCGTTGAATATAGTTGAAATTGACAAAGATCATCTTGTGAGAAACGATCCACATTTAGGGCCAGCTTTATAGTATAAGCAAATGAGGTGGTTGTTTAAGGCCCCCATATAGAAAAAGTCCCCTAAATTTTAATCAATTAAGCCCAAATATTAGTCAATAAATAAAATAATTTTTTTTTATCAAATGAAAAAACAAGGAAAAAAAAAAAAAAGAGAGAGAAATTCTATGTCTACAACATTTTTCACGCCACTTTCACAACAAATCTTTAGTGGCATGTTGTTACTGGCTGTTATTGGTGAGCAAAAAAATAATTTCAATGATGGGTTCAAATTAGAACGAGTAACAACTTAATGCTTAGGGTTTGTTGTTAAAATATTGTGAATGTAACATTTTAAAAAAAAAAGAATACAAAAAAAAAAAAAAAAAATTCATAACAGTTGATTTGACAAAATTTTACTAGTTCTCATCTAGATTTACCACTAACATTATAGTTTTACTTACTACCAAGGTAGTCGACACCGTACTGGTACCAGTCGTATCAATACGTATACCGGTATCGAAACGCCAATATTTTGTACCAGTTTAAATACCGGCCATATCGGCCGATTTCAGGCATAACCGGGTGTACTGGCTGGTACATAAATTTTTTTTTTTTTTTTAGTTTTTTAATTTTTGTAAGGGTAGAATGATAACTTATTTGCATTAACTTATTAGTATTATTTGTTTTCTTAGTATGTAATGAACAATTAAGCTTTCTATTTTCTATATTGTGTTTTTTTTTTCTTTTCTTTTAATTGATGCTAAAGTCTAAAACCGTGAATAATTTGTTCTGAATTGAGGTAATATTTTATGGTAAACTTTTATATTTATTAATATATATATATATATATATATACACACACTTATAAATATAAAAAATAACGGTAAACCTAATACAGTACACCGGTATTGACCGGTACCGAAATATATCGTTTCATTGGTCAAACCGGTTCAGTCTTCGGTACGAGATTTACTCTCTTGCTTATTACTATCAATTTACCACATCAATAAAGGTGAAAAGTTTTGAAAAATGTTTTGTCTCTATAGACTTTCTCAACAAAAAAAAAAAAAAAAAAAAAAAAAAAAAAAAAAAAAAAAAAAAAAAAAAAAACTTTGTTTATGTTAAGTAGTAATTTTACATTTAAAACAAGAGAATAAAGTTTAAATAATATTTTTTTTTTTTTATAAAACATAATATTTAAATATATAAAAAAACCTTAATTTATTTTTCACCTTATGCTCCAAACCCGTCCACAGTAAAGATAAACCTGTAATATGGTTGGTAGCAACGGGGAAAATGAGAACCTCCGCGGAGAAATTTATAGATAGGAGGTAAGAAACCTGTTTAGCACATGCTTTCTGTAAAATAAGGAACATAAAGGGTATTGTGAATTGAGGAATTGGCAGTACATGAGAGCAGATGAGATCTCTTGGTGGCACATGGCTGGCTTAATTTTATTTTATTTTATTTTTTTTCACCAAATCCAAAATTCGTGCCACAAAGTTTGAACGCAATAGGGATTAGTTGTAGAAAAGAATAAAGAAGACCCAATTCATAAGCGATCCAAGATAACTCTCATGAGACCGATCGATCGAGTTGGAAGGAACCAACCCATTGGCCATGTGAAACAAACGTAAACCTCTTTGGTGATGATTTAAGAGATCAAAACAAATCATCAGTCGGATATATATATATATATATATATATATATATATATATATATATTTTTTGAAGCTAATTAAAGAGCATGAGTGAGTAATATTATATATTAATCTTCTTCTTGTATATTCTCAAAAAAAAAAATCTTCTTCTTGTAATGTCTATCGCACAGTAGCGACTCCAGGAATTTTGTCCAGGGTATTCCTATTTTACTTTGAAAAATTTTTAGGTCATTTCGGTCTATTTCGGGTGTTTTGGGACATTTCGGTAAATACTGACCGAAATTCAAGATTTGGAAAACAAAAATGTTCTTAAAACCAAAACAAATTTGCATTCTGTACACCAAAAAACCTCAAAAGGAAAAAAAATGAAAAGAAAAGAAATGAACAAAGATATATGTACAATAAACTATAAGATCATTTGAAATATTAATAAAATTATTAATTATTGTTGTTTAGTTGTTTCATTAATTTGTTTGTTTTTTATAAATTATAATTTTTTATATTGTTGTTTCATTAATTATAAAATTATTAATTATTGTTTAGCCTAATATAATTTAATTTTTTTGTCTTTTATAATGTATTAGTTAATTATATTGTTTTAATTATTATTGTTTAGCCTATCAATAAACTATATTGCTTTAATTTGTTTGTCATTAATTATATTGTGCTACCCGGCCCATGTGCCCATCTACACCCACCCCCACTCAACAGAGTCACAGACAAGCACAAGCCTCAATGCCTCATGCCTAATGTAGTGATGCCCCAATCACAAGAGTCAGCTACCAATCAGACAGTCACAAATCACAATACACATTCCACTAAAAGATAATTAATATCTCACAAACACAACACCAACACCAACACACACCAACACCAACGGATAAGATAAAAGCCAAATTCAAAAAGACAAAAAAAAAAAGAAAGAAAGAGAGAGAGAGAAATACCTTGAGGGAGGGAGCACCGGAGCAAGAGCAGCTGGGCAGGGAGGCCTGAAGTCGTGCGATCTCCGATGAGGGGTGAGCGACGAGCGACAACAATGACGACGAGGGGCGATCTCTGACGACGTGCGAGCTGTGAGTGACGTGACGGCGTGACCGATCTCCAACGATGAGCGAGCTGAGGCGTTGCACTGACTCCTCTGAGGCATTGGCATGTTACTGAGTTGCTCTGTCTTTAGGTTTGTTGAGTTGCTCTGTATTGGGGCCTTTAGTGATTTCTGATTTAGGCCTTTAGTTGCTCTGTATTGCGTTGTCTTTAGGCCTTTAGTGATTTCTGATTTAGGGATTTGCTCTGTATTGGGTTTTTTTTTTTTTAATAGAATTCGTGGGTTTGCTCTTTGTAATCTATTAAGCTTGCTGTGGGCTTGGCTTTGTTACAAAAATTTTTTTTTTTTAGATTTTAGTTCAAATTTTTTTTTTGGGCTTTTTTTTTTTTGCTTGAAAGTAGAACAAATAAATTATTTTTTATTTTTATTTTATTTGAGGGTGTTCCTAATTTTGTGATTGAGGGTGTTCCTAATACAGATCAAATATAAAAATTTTTAATTATTATATATAAATTTTTTTTTAGGTCAGGAACACCCTGACCTTCATGTGGCGACACCACTGCTATCGCATTATGCACTGGCTAGAACTTGCCACTTTTGACTCTTACGTACGTCTTTTTTCAAAGAATATTTCAGTTCATGATGAGATGAATCCTCATGATCCACCGCCAAAGAAGCCCTGCCCAAAAAAAGAGCAGAACCCACACGTACGGGCGGCAATGTGTTGCTTGGACACTTAATTAAAGCCTCCTAGCTCGCGATTCCTTGTTAGCTAGTTTCCTAACAAACCCAGTAGCAACCCAAGAATTTGTTAGTCATGGAAATCTTCTCCAATTATCAAGTGGATCAGCAATATCAACAATCTTCTTCGTTTTCTCAATCGCAATGTCGTTCTTGATCCTTCCAACCCTCTAGAGTTCTTAGAATACGATCTGCTTCAATATATTGCATCTTAATAAATGTCCAATTTTTTAGGTTTTAAGACTTTAGGAACTAATGTATTAGAACTTCAATTTGTATTATGTTGGTAAACCATGATCAAAACATTGAGTCTAGGTTTAGGCTTGCTCAAAGTATGTTTATTTGTAAAATTGGAATCGATTGATTGCAAAATTTATTGGACTAAATCTACAAGGCTCGATCGATCGAAAATTAGACTCGATCGATCGAACCACATGCAGATTTATTTTTTTGCAGAATTCCAGTTCAGCCCAAACTCTATTTAAATGTATTGGGTTTCAAGTAAAACACTCCTATATATAATGGAAACCCTAAAACGTTTTTAAGTGATTTTTAGAGAGATTAGAGTGTCTCTTGTGCCTCTTTTTGTATTTAGGGTTTTGTACCCAAAAGCTCTCTAAAGGTTGCTCTATTTGTTGTGTGTGTGAATCTTTTGTAAGATCTGAGAGGTGGTTGCCTTCACACATGCTTAGGATTATCAAGAAGGAGATTTCATTGAGTGCTTGATGATCATTCAGGTGCTGCACTAAAGAGCATAAAGATACACAAACGGGTGTGCTTGTACTTACTGGAGAATCCAAGAAAGAAGAAGTACGTGGTCTCGGAGCTTACACGTGGTCGTGTCAGTAAGTTTTCTATTGGTGGGTAGCAATATGATGTTAGTGGTTTAAGTCGCTATTGTAAAACTTCGATTCTTTCATTAGTGGATTCAGGTTTATCTTGAGGATAGCTAGGTTAAATCCTCCCCAGGTTTTTTACCGGTTTGGTTTTCCTAGGTCATCGTATCTTTGTGTTCTTTATATTCCGCACTTTACATTGATATGATTGTATGATTGTGTTAACCTAGATTTGGATTTTGGACTAAGTAATAACTTGGCTTGTTAACTAGGTTAATCCAATTGTGTTTTAAGGGGTCTAAAAACAAACACAATTTGTTCAAGAGCTATTTTACTTAGAAAGACATCACGATGTTAATTGGTTCACTCAGTCAAGGAAATGACTAGGGAAGAAGACGTGGAAAGTTTTTTCATTGTAATAAGATGTAGAACAAGCTTCTTAATGCCAAGATGTTACAAACCCAATTGACCCAATTGAGTTTGATGGTTGCTTCGAGACCTCCTAATTGATAAATAGACTATTTCAAGGGAGTCTAGACCTCCAAAGTGAATATTCACTCAATAATAATATTTTTCAGTTTTTTTTTTTTTTTTATTAATCAACATCAAGCCATATAAATAGATGGCTTTACAAGATAAAGCTAACATTTAAGTTTTTTAAAAAAACCTAACCTTATTTACAACAAGTAAATAAGATTTATTCAAATACTAAGCTAACAATTTATCCTATTCGTTATCTGATTTCCCAACTCCTAATAACAAAAATAAAATCTAGAATAATTAAATAAAAACTAAGCACGTAACATTCCTCCTCCCCTGAAATCAGCCCTTGTCCTCAAGGGTTTAATCTGAAAATGATTGTTGCATAAGAGCTCGATCTTCCTAAGTTGCTTCTCACCTACTGGATCACTTCTTGAGCTTAAAAGGATCTTATGACCGGGTATCTGCAAAGATGGAAAGCTATTTGGTGTTGCAAAACTATCTTTAACTTGATTTAAAAGTTGTTGCATGCTTGAATAGCGTGAAAGTGGAATGATTTGATTTTGTGGAGCTCCCATTGCCTTCTTATCTTCGAGTTTGCATTGCCCATCATTTTACTTAGTTATCTTCTCTTGTTCATAGATAGCCAAATTCCTCTCTTTGGTTGCATATTGCCCACCATCTTCTTTAGTTGGTGTCCCTTGTTCATATCTAGCCAAATGCAAGGACTCGCATATCACTTACATTTTTTTGATACTTTCAACTACTAGAGATTGTATCTCTTTCAATTTGTCCATGCATTCGAACAATTGTTCCAGCCATTGTTCCTTCATGCTTGGCTCTAATACCAATTGTTACAAACCCAATTAACCCAATTGAGTTTGTTGGTTGCTTCGAGGGAACCAAGACTTCCTAATTGATAAATAGACGACTTCGAGGGAGTCTAGACCTCCAAAGTGAATATTCACTCAATAATAATATTTTTCAGCTTTTTTATTAATCAACATCAAGCCATATAAAATATATGGCTTTACAAGATAAAGCTAACATTTAAATTCAAAAAAACCCTAACCTTATTTACAACAAGTAGATAAGATTTATTCAAATACTAAGTTAACAATATATCCTGTTCATTATCTGATTTCCCAACTCCTAATGACAAAAATAAAATATAAAATAATTGAATAAAAACTAAGCACGTAACACAAGAATTCTAAAGCCACTAATGCGGCTTAGGTCACAAGTATATGAAGATTTGGCTGGTTGGACTCAAGGTTGTGACTTGTAAAAAAATTGTGTCGTGGGTTAGCTAGGCTAGATGATCGAATTTTGGGTTTCATACTAGGTGAGAATAGAAATAAAACAACGCATGAGCAAGAGAAAGTGAAATAACAATCACAAAAAATAATAAATAAAAAACGATGGCTACACATAAATTAAATCAAGATTATAATACTTGCAATACAAGTAGAATTATGATTGCATAATAGGGTTTTTATAATAGGTTAACTCATAGACTAACCACAAATATTTAAACCAAGATTATAAGACCTGCAATACAAGTAGAATTATGATTTCTTTGTTTGCACCCTAAGTAATAACTTCTAGCCTTTTTCCATTCCTTTAGTGTAAATAATGTCATATTTTTATTTTTGGTTAATAACTTAAGGGGAAATTACACTTTACCCCTAAACTATACGACCCTCGTTTACACTTATCCCTCTAAATTATGAGAATGCATACTCTATCCCCTTAAACTATATTCCTTTCACCCTTATCCCGCTAAATTATGAGAATGCACACTTATTTTCCTAAAATATTACCCATGGGATGTGGTGCAAAGGTAATAGTTTAGGGGGGTAAGTGTGCATTTTCATAGTTTAGAAAGATAAGTGTATAAGAGTATATAGTTTAGGGGGTAAAGTGTAATTTTCCCATAACTTAATGTATTGTCCTAGTTCTTAAATTTTGCATAAATTTATTTTTTGTCCTTAAATTATTTAAAATATTATATATTTTATACTTAATCTTTAAAAAAATTCATTTTTTGTCCATGGATTATTGAAAATTTTTCATCCCTAAACTGTAAAAAGGTAAAAAAAAATCAATTCCATGGGTAGTCAGGATGCTCTACCCTCGGGACACGGAGCACATCGGATACCAACTCCGGTGTGATAGTATGCGCGTACTTCGAATGCAAGTATGAAAGAGAGGTATTGAAGAATCAATTCCATGAATGTTGGAGTAAAACTCCTGGATCAGCAAGGAAGGACATGTGACCGAGATATCATACAGTGACTCCCAACCCCGATTGTGAATGACAGTGGGTAGGTCAGTGTTGGAGAAGTCCGACAAAATGACTCGGCATTCCGAATGAACACCTTGTCGAGAAAAGTTCTCCGAGAATTCCTTTCGGGCATCCTCATCACGGAACCGAATAGAAGAGGGGGTAGGATCAGAAGACGAAGATGCCTCGGAATGAAGAGGGTTCCGGAATGGAGCAGATTTTTGTTTCGGTGTCATTGACGCACTAACGTAAACTAGAGAGAGAGGAGGGGAGAAAGAAAGAAACATTCAGAAAAGTCCTAAACAGTTCAAATATACAAAAATATATTGAATGTATGGTATGTATGCATGAAAATGCATGACCATGTGACGTGCAACAGTAATATGTCATCATGGGCTCAGCCCAATCCAAACCTATCAACATACAAACAGTTCAACATGTATAACATACAACTAAATGCATGAAAGTACAGTTATAATGCACATGGAATGCAATGCATGAAGTTTTTAAGATCAAATCTTCAAAACCCATCCCAAAAATTTCACAAAAACCTCTTTGATTTTGAAAAACCCCAAATTTGGCAAAAATCCCAAAAACTTAGGTTTCAAAGAATGAAATGCATGAAAATAAGGGATTAGAGACTTACCAAGCTAGGAAAAACTTGATTAAGCTCGAAAATTGCTTGAGGTAGAGGTTTGGAGTGAGTGAAAGAGTGTTTGGGAGATGAATAGGCATGGACAGTGCAAGAGAGATTGAGGAAATGAAGTCCAGATCGCGCAGAGCATATATATAGAAACTCAGTAAATCTCGACATATAGAGGTGTCAAAAGGTATCGAGCCAGGTGTCGAGCTTAAAAAGTTTCGACAGATGCAGCTATCGAGAGGTGTCTAGAGGTGTCCACAACACAGTAAGCTCAATGGATTGAGGAGCTATCGAGGAGACAGGAGATTTCTCGATCGATCCACCTAGCTATCGAGAGGTGTTGAGATTGCAATAAAAATCACTTGAAGAGCTCGACATATAGGCTAGGTATTGAGAGGTGTTGAGGATGTGTCGAGATTGCTTAAAAACAGTTTTTCAAGAAAGGAAAAACATAGATATGAATGCAATCAAGCATGCAACTCAACCAATGATCCAAACAACATTTTGAACTCTCAAAATCATCTCTCAACCAAAAAAAAAGTTTAAGCACATAGATCCCAAAAACACACACACACACACACTAAACAAGTTTAACCAATTTTATATTTCAAAAACAAGTTAAGATAGTTTAGTGAGTATATATTAACACATGTAACACCTTGTGATGGCTAAATCACATTGTACCTGCACATGTATCAAGAGTAGCAAAGAATATTGTGTATTTTGTGTGAAAAATATTGCAAGTTGCATAAATGTATACATGTTATGACGATTTGAGATATGAGAAAATCACTTTAGCTCACACACAATCATAATTGTTTGATGGGGACTATCACCTTCGAGGTACATCTTATAACTCCCACATCTCCTAGAATACACGCTTGCAATCATATTTAAAAACATTTTGATCTTTTTGCTTTTTATTTTTCTATGCATATTTTTCTTTTAAGCAAATCGTACATGGGCATATAAGAGATAGAGAGGAAATACCCAATTATGTTAAGCAATTGACATTCCAATTTTGCTATGCCGAAGCACATAAATGTCATTCATGATTGGCGGGCAATAGTGGTGAGATGGTTATTTATGCATTTCTCGTAGGATTTTCTAGTCTTTCCCGTCAAAAAGAGTGATACGAGTGTTAAGTACAAGAAATTACTTAATCTTACTCATCACAAACAAGAGCCACAAAGCTCACTTGCTTAGTTATGCATAAAGATGCTCATCTAAGCTACAAAAGATACAAAGTTTAGAAAACTTTGTTTCAATGGCTATCCAAGGTACACAAGTACCAATGTACACAAAAACACACTGTTTTTGTATTTTTCTAATTTTTCTATTTTTTAAATTTTTATATGAAATAAAATAAAATAAAACTGAAAACTAACCAAACAAAAACATGTTAAACAAAACAAAGCAATGCATAAAACTAGACGCAAATGCATGAGAGCATGATTCCAAAAAGACAGTCCAACTTTAGATAGAAAGAATTAAAGTAAAGGACAAACAGAAAGACAATTAAGCCTTAGCATCCTTTATCACCCACACAGCACGAGTCTTTGTCCGTGAAGATGAAAAGGCACGTGTCCTAGTATAACTACTAAAGGACATAGAGGAATTAGAATTCCCATGAAATTGAGTTAAAAAGCTCAAATCTTTTAATAACTCACCAAGAATAGGTACAGAACCTTTATACAAAGGATGAGACCTATTGGACACTCGATTATGAGGAAACAATTTGAAATAATTAGGACGAGTGTGACCTAAAGCACCACAATGGTGACAAACATGAGTAGTTTTAGAACTACTCGATTTCCTAGAAGGAGGTCTAACCTTGGAGGTTGTCAGAGACCTTAACTTAGGACAATTTGGCCTAATATGACCAACAATATGACAATGATGACAAGTGGGGACAAATTCAGATTTTTTATTCTTCCTAGGAGGAGTTTTAGACATAGGTTTAGAAACTTTAGAGTTAACATCAGAATTTTTACCTTTGTCTATCCTAGCAATATTAGCCTTCAACTCTTCATTATTCCTTTTAAATGGAGAAATATAAAAATCATTTTCTTTTGAGTTTGGCTCACTAACAAGTTTGGCACTAGTTAAGTTTTCAATTTCAGTTTTAGATTCAACTAGTTGCTCTTCCAAACTTTTAATTTTGTCCACCTGAGATGAAATTTGATTTTTAAAATTCTCATTCAAATTATTGGCTTCATCCAATTTTGCAATCAAATCATCTTTTTCAAGCTTGACATTTTTAAATTTAGCTTTTAATTTTGTAGAATATTCAAGAGATTTCATACAAAAATTATAAAGCTTGCAATAGGCATCTTGAATATCATCATCATCATTCAACATAAGATCATGCAAATCAAAACAATCAAGAGTTTCCATGACAACAGGGGTCAATGGATCACACAACAAAGATTAACCCTAATTAGAGTGTGTCTGCTCTAATACCACTTGATAGGCTAAAAATGTATTGACCCATTGTGATGAATTAATTGATTAATTAGCCAAGTTTAATAATTAATCAAATTAACATGCAAATGCATGGTAGCACAAACAAATCACCAATTAAAATAAGTATGCAGTGGAAAATAAATTGACATGGTGATTTGTTTACGAATGAAGAAAACCTACACGGCAAAAATCCCACCGGGTGATTTTAAGGTCACCACTCCCCAGAATCCACTATCATCACAACAAGCGGTTACAAGTAAAAGAATCCCAGTACCTTATACCAACCTATAGTTGAACCTTTACCCCAATACCCAATTGGATTTGTTTTGTAGTGACAATCTCTCCTTGTAATGCACGGCTCCCAATACGTGACTAACCAATTGCGCGGATCTCAGTACGCGACTTCAATCACCAACTAGAGAAAGTTATTGGCTGCAAAGTTCTTCAGTTCATAACACGATGAAGATCCAAGAGGTGCCTGGCCACAAAACCCTATGGTGCACAAACACAGCAACTTCTTCACAAGAAAGATGAACTAGGGCAAATTCTGTCTCCGGTTACAATTTGCTTGAACAAATTTTGCTCAACACTTGTGCAACTTGTGTCCACTTTGACGGCCCTTAAAATAATCCTTTTATATGTCTAGGGTTGTGAGAAAAGAAATCCCAAACACATATTCACAGATTGGAATCAAAACAGAACTGAAATTCTATTTTTCTTAAACCTCGACAGATGGCTATTTGTTGAGCTGCTGTCGAGCCACGGGGCTTGAACAGCTTTTCAAGCTCGATAGATGCTAGTTGTCGAGTTTTAATGAAAAGCACTTTTCAGACTTGAATCATTGACAGACTTGCATGGCTTCAACACTTAATCATGAAACAAGGTTTCTTGAAGTATTAAACACATTCTAGTTCTACCCAAATACAAGTAAAGTGTGTTTTGTCAAAGGATTAGCTAATTACATAAAATAGTGACATATGTTCCTAAGAAGTGAATCACATATGTCCTTACAAAGGATTCCGACTTTGGTTGGCATCCTTTGGCACCTTATGAGTGAGAAAAGCGTAATGAATGTTTATCTGCCTATAAATAAATTAGACTCATCGCAAGCGCTTTGCGCATGTAATAATCTTTCTTATTTTTTTTTTTTTTTGGTTTTAGTTTTATAATGTTTAAACTGATATATTGTATTTTTTAAAAAAAAAAAGAAAAAAGGAAAGGTAAGGTAACATAGAATAATGTTTAAAAATAAAATAGAGATAGTGTCCTAAGTTTTAGGAAGAATGAAGAAGATAAATTAAGGAAAAAGCCTAAAACATAATTGAAGTATTTGAATTCAAATAGATAATTAATAGAGATAGAAATTAGACATTCGAATACAGGATAAGATGGGTAATTTTAGTGTGTTTGTTTTGGAAGAAGTAATTTTGTTTTGTTTTGTTTTGTTTTTTTTTGTTTTTTGTTTTTTGTAAATGTATTTGAATTCAAATAGATAAGAAATATAGATAGCTATCAAACATTTGAATACATATGAGAATAACAATTTTTTTTTTCTTCCTTTTGTACAAGAGATAGTATTACTCTTTTAACCTTTTTTGTTTTTTGTAGGAAAAAAATTAAACCAAAGGGTATGTTATTTTAGAATTTGTATGAGAATATTTTAGTATGTCAAAAATTGAAGAAGAAACAGAGGAATTCTCTTATTAGTAGTATAGATATAGGAAAATTTGGCTTCATTTATAACATAATAACACGCATGAGATAGGGGATGATGTTGTGCATAGCAAAATAGAGCAAGTTCTTAATACTAGTGATCACTAATTACACAAAGCTTACCAATGATCATGAGACTCTTATAACTTCTCACACGTGTCATGTTAGGATTCAAGATCCTCCTATCCACTGGAATTGTATGCCTTGCCTTCATTCTCTAAGAGAGCGTTTGGTTTGCCGTGATGTTACATTATACTGTAATATTACATTATTGTAATCTTAATTTAATGTAATCTAAATATGAGGATACAACATTACATTGTTTAGGAAGGTGATAAGATATATTTTGTAATTTTAGATTATGGTAATGTTAGAAAAAATAAAATAAACCAAAAATCTTAATGTCACATCATCATAATATATGCATCACATCAATAGCACATTACAGCAAACCAAATGCCCAAGTCTTAAATCATCCTCTGTGACAAATTTACATTTAGACTAAGGCCTCCTCTGGCCCCAATAAACTCTTATTAATTTATATATTTGATTTTAAAAAATTAAAATTTTTAAGTGTATAACTTTCCCAAAATATATGAATTGTCCCCCCTTTAAAATAACTACTTCTTTTGAGGAACTTAAAAAAAGTTTCTAAAAATTGTAGTTTCTCATTAAAAAAAAAAAAAATTACAAATAGAATATAACAATTTTATATAAGCTCCACTCAAATTTATTAATTTTGTAAAAATGATATACAAAAAAGTTTTTAAACATTGTAGTATCTCGTTAAAAAAGAAAAGAAAAAATTACAAATAGAATATAACAATTTTATATAAGCTCCACTCAAATTCATTAATTTTGTAAAAATGATACACAAAAATTCTTAAGTGGTTTTAATACAATTAAAAAGAACAAGATTATCACCCTCAAAAAAAAAAAAAAAAGAACAAGATTACAAAAAGTCAAAGATCCTTTATGTTAGCAATTGGACAAAACTAGTAAAAGAATGGTCTATTTGCTACACTGTAAAAGCTTAACTATCAAATTGAAAAAAAAAAAAAAAAATAGTAAGAGGGGCTTAATTAATACAGCAGCACAAAAGATCAAAGGTCTAATAATAATTAAATTTGTTAATTACATTTTTTGTTTGTGTTTAATAATCTCTCGCAAGATGCGGGAGATAGACCATACGGATACAAGAATGTTACTATGTATATCAAGTGTATGTAGTGAAATACTCACAATATATGTGGTTTCACTGGTGTATAAGGTTCACAAATTGTGAAAGCTCTTGATACACATAATATGTTGGAAAATATATATATAAAGTATAAACAGGTTTTGATTCAACAAGGTAAACCCTAAAAATTTAGCAATAACATAAAATAAATAGAGAGTTAGAAAGATCTCACAAACTGTAGAATCATGTAGTCCTTAAAGGTTGATTCATGCCACTCAGAGTTAAACTCGATGCGAGTGGCTCTCTTGGCCAAACAACCCTCCAGGAATAGGCTATAGTAATATCTTCTAGTTAGACACACTCCCAAGCAAGAAGAACGAAGAACAAAGAACAACTTTAATTTTCCCTTCCTTAAAACCAAAAATAGAAGTTGAAATTTATGCGGGAGAAGAGAAGAAGTAGAGGAGCAGTGGTATGTGGCTGGAGAAAAGAAAGGAATTACAGAAAATGATGAGGGCTGGGGGGTTTTTATAAGCCAAGAATTTAGGAACAAAGTGGTCTCCAATGGGATAAAGTGATAGGAATAAGCCAACAAAACACAATTCAGTTTTTTGATCGGCATTGAATTTGGAGTCCAGACCCGCCCCATCCACGCCAATTTAGTCTTTCTAATTCTATTCGAATTCCACTATTGCGTACGCCCTCGGGTGGAGGGGTTTTGCAAAGAGCGTGTTTCCTCGAGTTTTTTTACATTGGGTGCTTGATGATGTGTCATGTGTGTACGTGTTACTTGGGTGAGGTGTGTGTGAGAGTCTCTATACTTATTTTATATTAAGGAGTCGCCACCAACTATTGGTTTTATTCTAGGTGTGATTGGTCACCTATTATCTAATTCCTTTTAATTACCTACCTAACTAAAAACCAATTCAAATGTTCTTAAATTAATTGCGGTAACTGAAGTCTCAAACCAAAAATTCTTGGATCCAGGAGCTCGATTACGGGTGGAGAAGGTGTTAGGCACCCCACACTGCCTATTTAAAAGATAGTACCTTGTTTTAATTTAATCATGATATTCACATTTTGAAGAATAAATTAAGTACTTGGATTTTTTTTTGAAAGAGTCTTGTACATACAATAAATATACATAACATGTGACTATTTTATTTATGCATTTAAATAACATGTGATATCATTGGCAAGAAATATATACAAGCAAACATGTGAATATATACATAAATAACATGGGAAAGCTATTTACTACGTTACAAGAAATATGTATAGCTAGCATGTGAATATTTTATCTACTATATCTAGCATGTGAATATACACTATTCTACAACATAAAAGAAAATGGAGAGAGATCTCCTAATGCACTTTAAAGCAGTAAGCATATTTATTTTCCAAGTATCACTCTCATGCATAGACACAACAAACAAAAACAGTTAGTGTAGATAAGGGTGAATATGTAGCTTAACCATATGCCATTAACCATTTGTTGCATTCATTTCAGACGGTACTCTCCTTGAGGACAAGAAAGAAGCGAAACAAGTAAGGAGAAAATCCCCAAATTCTGCAGCCGAGAAGAAGCTATATAGGAGGTCATTTGGGGGTCCGTACTTGCTGTGTGTCCATCCAGATGCTGTTGAGACCCTTCTCTATAAGCTTCATGAGGGAGTATGTGGAATCCACACAAGGGGCTGATCTTTGGCTCATATGGCAATGAGACTAGGATATTGGTGGCCTAATATGCAAAGAAATGCTCAAGAGTATGCCAAAAAATATGTGATTAATGCCAAAGATATGTGCCTGATATTCACCAACTAAGAGGAGCCCTCAACCATTTGTCTGGCTCGAGGCCTTTTGCTCATTGGAGATTAGATATCGTGGGGCCATTTCTAAAGGCTAAAAGGAGCAAGAAATGGCTAGTAGTTGCTACTGATTACTTCACGAAAGCCGAGCCTGTGGCAAATATCTGAGACGTTGATGTCAAGAAGTTTGTATGGAAAAACCTAGTAACTTGGTTCGGTGTCTCTGAGACCTTGATATCTGATAATAAGCTTCAGTTTGACAACAAGGCCTTAAGGAGGTATTACAATGAGCTCAGGATAAAGAACATGTATTGCACACTGTAGGCCGAGGCCACAAACAAGGTCATCATAAACGGGTTAAAAAGGAGGCTTGGGGAGTCCGAGGGGAGATAGGCCGAGGAGTTACCAAATGTATTGTGGGCCTATAAAACTACCCTCAGGAGATCCATAGGCGAAAGCCCCTTCTCCATGTTTTATGGAACTAAGACAGTAATACCCTTAGAGGTCGACCCTCCCACTATGAGGACGAACAACTTGTTTCCAGGCAGTAATGATCAAATGTTGGCCGAGTAGCTAGACCTCATTGAGGAAAATAGGGATATAGCATCAATACGGCTAACTAGTTATTAGCAAAGGCTTTGCTGAAGATACAATAGGAATGTTAGGCCATGTGAATTTGTCCCTGGAGATTTGGTCATGGGGAAGAACAAGAAATACTAGGGATCCTAATTGGGGAAAACATGGCTTGAAATGGGAAGGACCATACCAGGTAACCTTAGTAGTAGGAGCAGAGGAATACTACTTAGAAGACTTGGAGGAAAAGTCTATGCCTCGTCTGTGGAATGTGAACAACTTGAAGAAGTATTTTTACTAGTATTTTTCATTTTGCATGTCATCTCCTTAAATCATCATGTATTGATATTAATGGAATGAATGAAGAATGATGTTATTCATGAATTTTATTTGTTATCACGTTTAAATGTTATCTCTTTATAATCTGTCAGCTCTCCATACTCGGGGCTTACATTTGGCAAAATTGAAGATTGATGGGTTAAGCACAGAAGCTTAGCCTCAGCCTGACCATGATCACTAACTAGGTGGAAACATAGCAGATCTTTTGTTAAGGACAGAAGCCTAGCCTCAGCCTGACCTCAGCCATTAACTAGGTGGAAACCTGAGAGTTCTTCTAATAAAGACATAAGCCTCAGCCTAACCATGGTCACTGACTATGTGAAAACCTAGCAGATCTTTTGTTAAGGACAAACGCTTAGCCTCAGCCTGAAATCGGTCATTGATTAAGTAGAAATCTAATAAAAGGTTTTTTTTTTTATTTTTTTTTATTTTATAAGAACAGAAGTCTAGCCTCAACTTGAGTTCAGTCACTGACTAGGTGAATGTTGGAAAAACTGGTTTTGTATCTCATACAAAACACACAGCGAAAGCAACAAACATGGATCTACTTCAATCATGAAAGATAACATGTAACCATGAATTCTAGAACAAAGAATAGAAAGCGTACCTTGGTGCAGTGAAATTCAAAACAAAACTTGAAATTACTTGGGAAGACTTTTAATCTTTACTCCAATTCCACTTGATGTCCAAGGAAAGAATAAAAGAGTGTCCAACACTCATATACATCATTTCATTCCTTCTATGATCTTAATGAAAAACCACTTAAAAGACTTATAAAATTCTGTATGTTTCTCTCCTTTTATACAACTGATTATCTAATTGGACAGCCTTTTGGGCCATTCTAATTGGGCTCTATTGTGTGGCTTGGAGTGGGACCAAAAGGGACCAATAAGACACTAGCTCCAATGGGCCTTGGGCTTTTCTGTCAACTCTTGACAAGTCCAAAGTTACCATTAATTATATTTAATATTACTATAAGAATATAATTGCACTCTAGGCCTTATCTATAAATTATATCTCAAGACTTTATTATACATGGAACCCCTTCATTAAAATATTCGTAGTAATACAAAGTCATAAATATTGACTGCTACTTTGAAGATTACTACATCTTAATCCTTGAGTACCTGGTTTAATCCTTTATGTTATTCATAATATATTTATTTAATCCAATTCCATAAATATATAATTTAGTAACTCTTTACTAAAGTGGTTACGCCCAACACTCTCAATAACCAAACCCATTAAACTTATCTTAAGGGAATATTTTATATCTCCGTTAAGAGATTATGAATTCTATCTTGAGAATATATGTTCCATCAACACTAAATGTGGCTGCCCAACATACTGAGTTTTTGACCATTACTTATAGAACTCTTGATATATCAAAGCAACCTACACCTCATGATCAGGTCCATTATTCTCTTAGGATTTGGAGTTGATGTAAACAGAAGTCGTGAGATTTATTATTCATTTGATAGCTGTTAAAAGAATAATAAATCTCAAAGCGGTCCAGTTCAATATGTCTTAACTCTTAAAACACATCAACATACCAACTAGAAGTCTCCACTTCCATGATTAAGACAAATCATTTTAGTTGATATGTTATAGTCTACGTAGATGAAATGTCCAATTTCATTACCGACTACGAACTAAAATTCTGAGTTTACAAAGAACTTGTGATTTATATCTTTCTGTGACTTTTCACATAAATCACATACTATGCATCTCATGGACTAAGATAATGTCCCATTAGTGCATAAATAATCTCATATAATTAACCTATTTAATTATTTATGACATGCCAATAAATTGGATTTTAGGGCATAAACCCTAACAGTGAAAACCTACGAGTTTTTTTTTGTTAAGGATAGAAGCCTAGCCTCAGCTTCACTTCGATCACTGACTAGGTGGAAACCTAAGAGTTCTTCTAATAAGGATAAAAGCCTAGCCTCAGCCTAACCCTGGTCATTGACTAGGTGAAAACCTAACAATTCTTCTATTGAGGACAAAAGTCTAGCCTCAGCCTAACTATGGTCATTGACTAGATGGAAACCTAAGGCTTCATTTTTGGTTAAGTACGAGTTTCGCACTGATGATGCCGAAAAATTATCAGTAAGCCACATGGTCCTCACGTGCTCCTGACAAGATCCTGCACAACACAAAAGCTGAAGACCTTAAGAGGAGTATCGGTGTGATACTAGCCAAATACCCTCCGACGGTCAAGTTAGAGGAATCTCTTGTTCACGGCTCTAGAGTACCAGAGTTGGGGTGAATTACACATACCGTGGTTTGTGAAGGTATTGGGGCTTTTATAGTGGTAGAGGGTTGACATCTCTTCCTTGATTTGGAAATCTTTTCCTTATAGGAATCCTTATATTGCGGAATCCTTTCCTTGTAGGAGACTAACATTGAGTGTGGGGCACAAGACATTTCCTTATACATGTATGTGTGGTGGCCAAGTCAAGATTATGTCAGAACTGTTAGTCTCGTGTATCTCCTTCAGCTTAGTGGCGTCAGCTTTCCATCCTGCCTAAGTTGACCTCGTCAGCTTAAAGCTATAGACTCCCTACTGTTGTTGATGGACTCAAGTAAAGTTGAGGGGATTGTTTGGAATGTCACTTTACGCCTTCCCGTCAGTGAGTGTATACTTACAATTTTACCCTTATCATGTGGAGATCAAGCAAGGCCATGTCTGATCCGATGGAGGTTTGCTTACCCTCTTCAGCTTGCTCTCGTTAGCTACCGGCGTCGTCACCAACGTAGGGTCGTCAGCCTTGGTATGAAGCTGTAGATTTTATGATGTAGTCGTCTGCAATAAGCAATGCCGATGAGATTATTGTGTCCGTCACCTTTTCTTTCATCATGGTTTTAACTACAAAATTATCCTTATCAGGCACCATACTGACATCGGTCATCTATAAGTTAGAAGCAAAGTAAATATCCCATTCTCACGTAATTATATTCTCGGCGTGTGATGAATTTCGTCGTTGGAATAAAATGTGAAATTACATCAAGTACTGGCTAATCACGATTGGCTATATTTTTATAACTAATGAATTGTTTCCCTTTGTTGTTTAACCGAAATAAGAAAACAAGTATAATGAAGATAAATGGGCAGTAATACTTCAGTCAAATAACGCAAAAGTTCATTTCATTGATAAAGATTGTGGTAGTTTTATCCCAACGACTTTGGGCTTGTTGGGCCTAGACCCCCAATTAATTTGTGTTTTGTACTGGGTTTAGCCCACAATGGGAGGTCATAGAAGAAGTTTTACTAGTGATGGTATAAAATGGTTGTGCTGTGGTTATTTGCTAAAAATCTAACTGACCGAGGAGGAACTCAGACAGCTGAGGTGCCCTTTGGGTGTCCCTAGCTGGATCACCTTTTCCAAATACTTGTTTCTCATTTCTCGTATTTTTCACCCAAGAAAAACATTCCAACCTCTAATTCTAATCCCTCTCCCCCTTATATACCCTCTCGTGAGTGGCTAAGTCACCATGATGGAAGAATCTTCCACATGCCTGTGGGTCCCCCCACTTGTGGGATCTGGGTGGCTTTTTGGGTCTAAGTCATTGTTTAATCTTGTCAAATCGCATGTCAAGGATGGACCCCACTGCCATATTGTTGAAATGACTCTCTAATAACTTGTGCCAGACGCTGAATCTTGTGTTTGGCTGGTAGATTTCCCCAAGTAACTACTTTCCATTCTTGGGAATAAGAGGAGTTTATTCAAACATTCCCATTGAGAATACGTCCATCAGTGTAGTAGCTTGGCGTTCATCAAGTTTGGGCTGATCTTGTACTTAAACATTCGCGGCTTAGACTTGATATGGGCTAGCTTGTGCCCTCCCAACAATTTTATAACACCGTGTGCTATGGTAGTTTTAGAATGATCATATTTAACCTAATGTATTTTTTATATATACCTTTCAATGAGTACATCACAAAAGATTGAACTGAATAAAAAAAAAAAAATGTAATGATTTAAGATTTTACGTTGTCAAAGAAGGTCAGTTAAGGTCAAACCATATTCATTCTTTATTCTTTTATGTTCTTTCTCTTTCTTCTTTTCTATAATTCTTAAAAATATTTTATATCTAAAAAGTTGGGACAATTTTTGAATTTATGATATACCACACGTTTTCAAACTTTTTGTCACCATTTGTGATGATGGTTTCACTTTGGTAATGGGTCCAACCTAACCGTAACGAAGGAAAATATAGCTGCATCCAAATGTTACATAGTGATTGAAAACTCAATCCTAAATTCCTAGGTTGAGCAAATTGATTTTGACTCTTACATAGGTGGCAAGGTAGGCAGGCACATACATTATTGTAGACTAGATGATCGAGTCGGTTGACCATCGAAGAATATCTATATATTATATTAATTAAACAGCAATCACATACCAGCAAGAAAATTTGTAAACCATCCACTAGCAATACCTAACACAAACTAAACAAATTCCCTGCCACGTGCATCACTACAATTGCGCTGTAATAGTTTGTACAAGACTGTCCCATAATTGTAAGATATTCTCAATATGAAAGCTACCATCACTGCTAATAATGCTTAGTGATGCTAAATAGTAAATACTCCTACATAAAAATAAAAATAAAAAGCACTGGTGTTAGTGATGTTTTTGTTGTTGCCCTTCTGGTTTCCTTTATCTTTCTTGGCTTTTGGACTTTTTATCAAAAACTTTCCTTCATGCTATTATAAGATATCAGATACATCCCTACAATCTGTTTCCAAAATTACAGTAATACATCAATTTCTTTCGGTCGCATTCGCATTCGCATTCGCATGCATGCAATTTTGGGCTTTCGTATTCTTCGAGAGCTTGTAGAATGATAATGGCCCAACTGCCCAACACATCAATTCTTTTGACAGCACCTGAGCTAATTATATTTCGAATATTTGGAAGACCTTGAACAACTTTGAAGGCGTGAAATTAGGCGTGTTTTTAGAGAAGCAAACAAAGATACTGATATTATAGCTAACGTGCATCAACTATAAATAGTTATCAAAATTTTATGAAGCTATATAGCTTGCTAGAATAATAATTGATGATTGCATAGGGTTAATATAGCTTTACCATGCCGCACGACTGTCATTAATATTGCCAATGTTATTATTTAGTTTGATAAAAAATTTATATTATACTAATAAAGAGCACACGATATACGAATAACGTTGTAAGCTACTATAAGAGAAAGTTATGTAGAATGTTGAACATATGTAAAGTAATAACATGAAGTACCATTCTTTATTTCTTTATTTTTTTTAATTTCTTTTTTATTATCAATTGAATCAGCTATATGGTGCATCAATGCAATTTACTTTAACGTAACATTTATCCTTGGTTTCACAAATTGTAGATGACTTCAATATAACAGAAGGCAGCTAAAGAAGACAAATCAAATGAGAATAAAAAATAAAAGTACTGTTAGAGGCCTTTTGTCAAACACCTAGCTAATGTAGTCATTTGTTCTTACTATAATCTTTAAGGCAAAAAAAAAAAAAAAAAAAAAAAAAAAAAAATCTATCTGGGCATTTGGGCATCAATACCTACACTCATTTTAACCTCTTTAGGAGGCAAGCGAGAGGCTGAGCTTGACATGGAGCTGAGGAGAAAGTGGTTTCTAGTATGGTTACTCAACCAAATACTTAATTTTGAAAACAATTTTATAGTGATGCAAAAATATTGAGATAGATTTAGATAGTTCTTTTTTTAATTCTTGATTTATGATAAAAGAAGTGCCAAAGTGCAAATAGAAGACCAAAAGAGTTTGTAATCTAAACAATTGGCTGATTTCATTATATAGTTTCCCATAAAATTCATGCTTATGAACACTTGTAATAGAGAACTGCAAGGACCAGATTTGAACTTCTA
Organism: Quercus glauca; assembly: GCA_023736055.1. NCBI lineage: Eukaryota > Viridiplantae > Streptophyta > Magnoliopsida > Fagales > Fagaceae > Quercus > Quercus glauca. The sequence goes on along the minus strand of CM043322.1, from coordinate 41,044,386 downwards.
GCCCACTACGTGGATGGACTCAAGCCCAATGAATCAGACAACAAGTAAAGTGGATTCAGATGATAAGAGAATGGAAAGAAAGAGGGTTGTATTGAAGAAATATCGTCCTCGGCAAAGTCCGAGAAGGTCTGTTCTTATATATTATTCTCAAGTCCATTTACAAGTTTGGTTCTGGAATGCTACAATGTTTCTCTCTTCAATTCTCGATCCCCTTGTCTCGTTCCCTCCAACTTCTTTTATACTGTCTTTCCTTTTCATCTCTACCTTCCACGTGCATGCTGGATGGTGGTTTGATGTTGATACTTATCCCATCAGCCCTTCCTATAAGTCTTCATGTAGTAGCTGTAAGGTTGAAATACACTGTTTAGATATCACCTCCACATTAATACGGCTAGGGAGTTAGCTGTAGTGCATTTAATATGAAGTTAGCACCTTTCTCTTTAGATATTTTAGGGCACTTCTCTGTCTGATGTCTTTACAATGCTTATCTACACTAACAGAACCTCCTAGAATGTTACCTTAGGTGACAGATTGCCTCTTCGGACCTCAGCCTTGGTCCACCAAGGATACATTTATCCTCGGCTCATCCTGTTGAGCCATTATGGTCAAAACTAACTAATTTTTTTACTAACACATTCTCTTCTGACAAAGATTCCTCCTCCTCGGACAAAACCTCGTCCTTAGCTTGGGCCATAGGCCCAATGTACAAATGGATAATGAACTTCTGGGCCCAATATCCCTAAAATAGAACCTCAAAATTCTTCTTTTTGGCTCCTCGGGAAGAAATGAGGATTTTGACGTCACCATGTTCGCCCTACACTCATTTTGTCCCAGCTCTGCTCATAAAGACGGCTTTTTAACTGCCCAAGACACGCTTCTAACACTTCGACTTGCGAGACGCACTCCTCATTAAATTTTTATGGCTTCGTGTCCCACACGTTTTGCAGTGCGATACAAATCCAACGGCTAAGAATTTTGCTGGGACTTAGGTGGGAATTTTCCCGCTCTGTAGTTCTCACTTTGATATAAATTCCACTCAAATCAAACATATTCTTCACTTTAGCATTCATTTAGTTTTTAGCACACATCCACTGAACCTGTCAACTCTCTTACCTTACTCGTACTTCTTCAAATACTAAAAAAGCCTGTCCGAGGTCCCCTTCCTTATATCTGTAAGTCTTTACGAATCTTTGCACTTTACTTCTCCATGCATTTTTCTGTTCTTCACCCTTTTTCTTTCCTTGGCTCTATTTTTTTTTTCTTTCAATCACTCTAGGTGTCTTCAAATTCTTCTAGAAATGGGTAGATTTAAAAGCTTGGTAGACTATGAGGAGGGAATCTAGAGCTTTAAAACTCTGTATAGGATCCCTCCAGGGGTAGGTATTAGGTAGTGTAAGGAGAGTCAGTGGCACTAGGATAGGCAAGAGGGGGAAGTAGTAATCCCAATGATTGCCTTCATAGAAGGAGGGATGAAAATCCCTATGGACGGGGTCACTAGAGATTACCTTAGGGCTCAAAGGTTGGCTCCCACTCAGCGTGCCCCTAATATGTTTAGGATATTAGGTTTCATAGAGGCCCTTAATGAAAAAATGGGTTTAGGTTTGACCTATCATGATGTCAATTGGGTCTATAATCTTCATCATTTAAAGGGATAGGGGTATTACTTGAAATCAAGATACCTTGAGGTTAGGCTTATCCAATGTCTTCCCGAATCCAACAAGGGGCTGAAAAAAGACTTTCTGATCTTGTCAGGGATTGGCATTGTACGTTTTTAGACCCCTTAAAACACAATTGGATTAACCTAGTTAACAAGCCAAGATATTAACTTAGTCAAATTATCAAATCTAGGTTAACACAAATATAACATATCAATGTAAAGTGCGAAAAATAAAGAACACAAAGATACGATGACCTAGGAAAACCAAACCGGTAAAAAAAACCTGGGGAGGATTTAACCTAGCTATCTTAAGGTAAACTTGAATCCACTATGAAAGAATCGAAGTTTTACAATAGCGACTTAGACCACTAACATCCTATTGCTACCTCATGTAGAAAACTTACTGACACGACCTCGTGCAAGCTCTGAGACCACGGACTCCTTCTTTCTCAGATTCTCCAGCAAGTACAAGCACTCTCGCTTGTATATCTTTAAGCTCTATAGTGCAGCAACTGAATGATCATCAAGCTCTCAATAAAATCTCCTTCTTGATAATTCTAAGCATGTGGCTAGGGTTTCCCTTTTATACTTAAGGCAAAACATAAATCCCTACACATCATATGGGCTTAGGGCTGAGTTGGAAATTCTGCAGAAAAAACATTCTGCTTGACTTTTGATCGGTCGAGTCTAATTCTCGATTGATCGAGCTAGACTGAATTGCACAATGAATTCTGCAGCAAGTCGATTCTAACTTTACATAAAACACATACTTTGAGCAAGTCTAAAACAAGACTAAACAACATGTTTTGATCATGGTTTGCCAACAATACAAATTAGAATTCTAATACATTAGTTCCTAAGTACTTAGAACCTAACAAACTCCCCCTTTTGCAATCCGTGACAAAACACAAACTCAATGCTCAAAGTTACAAGTAAAATCCCTTTACAAACATAATGCACATTACAAAATAATCCAACCTAACTACTATCCATCAGTTGCAAGTGTAGACAGCAGCAAGCCTGAATCAACCTATATATTTCCTGAAATACTTAACAAACGCATAAACGCGTGTGTGGAAAATACAAGTAAAACAAAATTAAACAAACTAAAACAAATAACAAATATGCAAACTAACTCTCCCCCTAAGTTAGATACATAAAAAAAAAAAAAAAAAAATGTTATTTTCTCCCCCTTTTAAAAACAAATTCAGCTCCCCCTAAACAAAACAAACAGGATTCCTACATTAAAAAACAAACAGGTTTCCCACATTTCATCTAAATCTCCCCCTTTTTGCCACGTATTGACAAAGACAACTCATTGTTGCCCAAATTAAAAAACATACGCAACAAAAGTCAAGAGAAAATAGAGAATTAAAGGAACATAAAACAATTCAACGCTATATAAAATAGAGACAACTCCTCCTATGAACAACAAAGGGTAAAAACAAGCCTCTCCCCTTATATAAATAGGAAAAAACAAAACAAGTTTTGAGAAAAACAGTTTTGGGGAAACTTTAGGAGGTAGGGAAAAATAAAGACACACAAACCAAACTTAAAAACTAAGTTGATAAGGTGAGGATACACATGAAAGAAATATTCTCTATTTCAATAATTGCAAACTTGACACTATGTGACCTATAAAAAGTTGCATGAGTAGAGAAAATATTTGCACATTGATTATCCATCATATCTTTTAAGAAAAATATTTTCTGCAGTTCACACATAAAAATAGCATATACTAAAAAGTACATAACACAAAAATTAATCAATCAATTTTTTAAATCAAGTTGAGTACCCAATTTAGCAAAGTGTATGCATGTTATGTGTGAAACAATGAGAGATATGACTGCAAAACTGCAAGATGGATACAAAAAAAAAAAAAAAAAAAAAAAAAAAAAAAAACAATGCAATGCATGTGAATCCTAAATATAAATGATGCATGAAAAAAAAATTGGTCAAAAACTTAAAAACTGAAAATTTTTCAGTTTCAATCGATCGAGCATCAATTGAGCACCGATCGAGCCAAGCAGATTCAAACCAAAATTTTTATCACAATTTCGATCAGTCGAGAAACAGATTCGATCAGTCGAAAATTTGGAAAACTTAAATTTTTGAAAAACAGAGCAATTTAATGCAGGAACTCCTCAAAGTATAGTATTTTATAAATAAAATGCATGAGTATGAGATGAAATTTTTTTCAAAAACAAAAGCTTTGAACCCAGTTTTCCCAAAATTAAGATTTTCAATCCATTCTCTTAAATTCTCAAGCATTAAATATGTTTTGCATAAAACTCAAGGGATTTTCAAACTTGGTTGGCCAAACCAAAATTACACACAATAACATGTACAAAGTTTAGCAAAGAGAAACTTGTGTAGTGTGTGCAACTAGGAAAAGCTTGAGATACATGTGAGGTGATATGTGAATAGCAATTAACCACAATCTCTACAAAATTTATCACATAAATTCGAAAGAGACTATCACCTAAAGAGTTACATCATATAACTCCCACATCTCCTAGAATAAAAGCTTGCAATCATGTAAGTTTCTTGATTTGCCTCATAATGTACACACCAATTTTATTTAATCGGAAACTTATTAAAAATAGCCGGGATAATGTACACACCAATTTTATTTGATTGATTTAATTATAGTCCAATAATGTACGATTTAAACTGAGGCTACACCTTATGTTCTTTTTGTGCATGTGCTACACTTTCTCGAGCACAAAATCTTATGATATGCACTAAGGTTTTCACAATTGGCTAGTAAATAGTGGTGAGATGGTTATTTATGCCTTTCTCAATAAGTTCAAGTTCGTCAATCAAAGGCATGTGACTTCAAGATCAAGATCATGTGATCAAAAACTATAAATATCTTCCCACACAACATGCACTACAAAGTTCAAACTAGTAAAGTGCAATAAAGCTCATCCAAGCTAAACAAGGTACATAAACATGTTATGTAAAGATAATATGGCCAACCTTGATTACAGATCCATGATATGTAATACAAAACACAAATCTTTTTGGTTTAAAAAAAATTTATGACCAAAAATAAAAAGCACACATTATGCTAAATGAACAATGTAAATGCAATGCATGACAATGCTTAACTAAGCTATAGAGGGTACCCAAACAAGAAATATCAATTTCTCAATTAACCCATGAGTACATGTATAAACTAGTACATACTCATACAAAATCATAAATAGCTTAGCACTTATATAACATATATTATTCAAGTTTCTCCACAATGTCAAGCATGTTCTAATTCAAGAGAGTGATATTATAATTCATGTAATCCTCAAAAAAAATCTAGACACAAAATAAAATATTTTTGTCTTTTTGAAAATTTTCAATGTTTTTTGGATCTTTTTAATAAAAAAATAACCTAAAAAAAAACAAAACAACCAAAAACAGAAACATGACATGTCCACAAACAATTGAAAGAATTAAATCAGGGACAAGTTAGCAACACTCATCTTAGAGAATTTTTTCTCACCCATATAGCACGAGTTTTCGGCTTTGTAGGTGAAAATCCATGAGAAGTAGAGTGTATTTGAGGGATTACACCAATCTTCTGAGAAAGACTAAAATCCTGCGATTTCCTTTCACAAGCCAACAAGCTTAAATTTTTCAAAAGCATATGAAACAATTTATATGGACTTATGGCAGGAGAAATATCATCATATATCCTAGATTGACATACAAAATTTTTAAATTTCAATTTATGACAATAAAGACGAATGTGACCGGAGACACCACAAAAGTGACAAACAGGAATAAATTTAGGAACATCAATATTCCTAACAACAAATCTAGTCTCAGATTTTGGTTTTTGCCTCAACAAAGAACAATTTGGTCTAATATGACCAAAAATGCCACAAAGGTGACAAGTAGGCACAAAAAAAGATTTATTATGCTCTCTAATAGTAGGTTTAGATATAGGTTTAGAAACTTCAGTGTCTATATCAGAACTTTTACCTTTGTCTAACCTAGCAAGATAAGTCTTCTCTTTATTATTCCTCTTGAAAAGAGGGATATAAACTTTCTCAGGCTTAAGAGAAACATAAACATTTCTGTTATCAATAGCAAGCTTGGTACTAGTCAAATTTTCAATTTTAACTTTAGATTCAACTAACTCTTATTCCAAGCTTTTCATCTTCTCATCTTGAAAGGAAATTTGATTTCTCAAAGATTCATTCTTTTTATTAGAATCATCTAATCTAACAATCAATTCATCTTTTTCAAGATTAGCCAATTTTAACTCTTCCTTGAATTTCATAGCAATTTTCATAGATTTCAATAATTCCTTACGGAGAGTTTCACAAGCATCAATAAGTTCAATAGAAACAACAGTGTCCTTTTGATTCAAATCATCACAATCAAAAACAGTTAGACACTTAAAATTATCTATGACAACAGGGGTAAAGGATCAGCTCTTAGATCAAAAGATCTAAAACAAAAGAGCAACCTACTTTGATACCACTTGTGAGCATGATGGCCTCCCCTGCCTGACGAGAGAGGGGCAACCAAGTGGGGCATTAGGCCTAGGAAAACTGTTTTAAATAACCTGTTTTCTGTCATTTGTTCCATTTTTGATTCTAAAAGCTCTTTGTTTCTTTTATGGTTTTGCAAACAGACGCGCTGCTGAGCTGAACTTCGGTTTGGTTAACAAGGATAGCTTAGACACAATCCTTAAAGTCGAGGTGTTTGTGAACTCAGACGGTCAATTACGAGTGGCTCACCTGATCCTAGGATACAAGCCGATCTCGTCCAACTTCCAGGCGCCTAAGTGCATGATCAAAGCCAAGGACCCCTGTCTACACCGCATAAGTGTAGTTGTCCCTAGTTTTCTCCTCCCTGAAGGCACACCTGTTCCAAAAGGCATTCCTAAAGTAGATTACCCAACCTGAAGCACAACTAGTGAATCTACTTCCTCCCAACCCACCATCAAAGAAGAAGGTGAGGGAGAAGAAGAAAAAGAAAAAGAGGTAGTAGACGTCTCAGATTCTGACGACCTCTACGAAGTTTTCAACCATCCCTCATCTCCTTTGACATTAGTTGGTGATCTCAGCCAATTTTCCTAACTTCAAACTAGTCATATTGAAGGAGAGGTTTCTCTATTAGACGAGATGGGGATTCAAAGAAAGCAGAGGTCAACCCTCCAAGAACTGTTGGAGTCCCAACCTGGGGGAAAAGCATCCGAGAAGGCTGCCTAAACCCGGCCTCCTACCCCTCCAGCTCAGACCCGTCTTCCAACTCCTCTACCTGCCCAACAGACCCATGCCAACCCTGCAGACAATAAAAGGAAAAGGGATGACAAGGGTAAAGAGGTCATGGAGGCTAGGAGGACCCATCCCCATCAAGAAGTTGATCTTCAGAGGGGGTTTAAGCATCCCCGGACCATGCGGACGAGGTCGGCCAATGAGGAAGACAGAAGGGGTGACCACCAAGTTACAACCCTAGCTTGGGCCCCACCCTTGGAGCTGGATGAGGCTCCTCTATCAAATGATTCCTTCATCCGGGATCTTCACGGGGAGACGGCTAGATACGCAGTCCATGCCGTGGAACAAACCCTTCTGTTACCAAAGGACATGACCGAGCTCAGGTCCATAAGGAGTTATGAGGTCTTCCTCGGCCTTAAGAGAGATTTGGCCACAGTATGCCTTCTATCATTGATCTTTCTTTTATTTTTATTTTTTATATTACTATCGTCATTAGTTTAACTTCTTTTCATTCTCAAGCCATACAAGCAGTCTTTAGGGTTAAGGAGATGGTGACCATCTCCTATCGGTTGTACAAAGAAAAGGCAGGAAGGCAAATTGCTGTCGTGGAGGCCTTCCATGTAGTAGATAAAAGCAATAAAGATCTGAAGGTGAAGTTGACCGAGGAGGAAATAGAAAGAAAAAGTTTCGTGTTTGCCTTAAATAGTGCTTAGAAGTAGGCCGAGAGCCGGCAGATTCTTCTCCGGAACGCCGAGTATCAACTGGCTGTTGCCAAGGAACAGATAGCCGCTCTAAGGAAGAAATTGGAGGAGGTCAAAAAGGCAAAGACCAGGCTAAGAGGTTGAAGAGGAGGTGGAGAAGGCCCGGGAAGAGGCGTAGTAAGAAGGTTACGAAATTGGAGTGGCCGAGACCGAGGATGCCCTTAGGGCTAAGGTCCTAGGGTGTGTAGAATTTACTGTGACCAAGTATGGAATGAAGCCCTCAACCAAGCTAGGGTTGAGGCTTCTTCCATGCTCAGGAGGGTAGAAAATATCTACTACCCCCCAGCCATCCATCCTCCTCCCTCGAGCAGCTCCCAGGTGATCGCCCTTCCCGAGGCTGCAGAAACTGAGAAGAATGGATACAACAAGGTTCTCCCTCCTCCTAGTAGTACCCCAAAAATAGCGGAGCAACCTGGGATGAATGAGAAAACATTTGATGTGACCAAGGAGGGGGCCTCTGATGCTAGCATACCCTCGGCTGCTATCCAGGATCCTTCTAAGGAAAAAGAGAACATCAGGATGGAGATTGTCTTAGCAAGCCTTCCAATTCCAGACAAAGGTGACTCCAAGGGGGAAAATCAGGGATCCTCAGAGGCTGCAGCTCAGCGAAACGAAGCCCCTCCTCTAGGAAAAATAGTAATAAAAAAGGAATAGATTCAGGACAGTTTTTTTTTCCTTTCTTTTTTTTGTCTGGCGACTTTTGCTTTGGCTTTTATAATTTGTAATTAAGTTTCCATTTTGTATTTACCCTGCCTTGCTTCCAGACTTGTGCTAATGAAAAATATCAAAAATTTACTTATTTCTATGATTCTTATTTAAGTATTGATATAATTTTTGTCTCGCCTAGCACTCGATAAATGTAATAATGGGGTGAAACCCTTTCTCATCAATCTGCATGAGTGACAAAAAAGTTATCCCTTCTCACATGACTAGCATTAACACCAGTGAAATATACTCGGCAAAGCATAACCTTAAGTTTAAGAAATACACATCATTGCAACATGTGCCTAGGTTTAAACTTACTTTGTGCCTTACTCATCAACAATTTCATAGGGTCAAAGGAATAGTCAATTTTTACACAAACATAGGTAAGACTGTAAATGCTTTGAGTGATGCTCATGGGCATTTATTTGGGACTTTTGTTACAGTGAAAACCATTGTTGTTTAGGGTGATTATACCCAAAGTATGTGGTTTGAGGAGCCAGGCATAGCTTAGGTTTTGTTTGAAATTTAGAGTGATAATTAAAAGTTATCAATTTTCCCAAGGTACATGGTCTGAGGAGCTAGACATGACCAATATTCTGTTTTATACTTAGATAGATGTCAAAGAGTATTAATTTTCCCAAAACATGTGGTCCGAGAAGCTAGGCATAGCTTAGGTTCTGTTTAATACTTAGGAAAATAACTTAAAGATATCAATTGTCCTAAGGTATGTGGTCTGAGGAACTAGGCATGACCAACGTTCTGTTTGATACTTAGATAGATGTCAAGGAGTATTAACTTTCCTAAAGAATGTGGTCCGAGAAGCCATGCATAGCTTAGGTTCTATTTAATATTTAAGGAAATAACTTAAGGATATCAATTTTCCCAAGGTATGTGGTTCGAGGAGCCAAGCATGACAAAGGTTTTGTTTGATACTTAAATAAATGGTGAAAACGCATGACACATAATACAACAAACCCGAATTGAGTGAAGGAAGCCTTTATTAATAATAATACCTCTTAAGGTTATTTACATTTCAGGGATGTGGTACAGCCTTTTCCTCAAGATCTTCAAGATGATATGCACCTATTCCGGCCACCGATGTGATACGGTATGGCCCTTCCCAGTTGGGTCCCAATTTTCCCCATGCTGGGTTCTTTGCAGTTCCTAAAACCTTTCTTAAGACCAAGTCTCCAATTGCTAGTGGTCTAAGTTTTACGTTGGCATTATATCCCTGCTTGAGCTTGTGTTGATAATAGGCTAATTGGACCATGGCACTTTCTCTTTGTTCTTCAATTAAGTCTAAGCTCTTCTCCAACAGTTCATCATTGCTGCTTGGAGTGAAGGAACTTGTTCTCAGTGTAGGGAATCCAGTCTCTAAAGGGATAACAGCCTTAGCCCTATAAGTTATGGAAAAGGGCGTCTCTCTCGTGGACCTACGAGGTGTAGTCCGGTATGTCCATAGAACATGTGACAGCTCTTTTACCCATTTCCCTTTCGCATCATCCAGCCTCTTTTTGAGTCCACTTACTATGACCTTATTGATAGCTTCAGCCTGTCCATTCCCTTGTGGATATGCAGGGGTGGAATATTTATTTGTTATGCCCAGGTTGCAGCAATATCTCTTGAATGCCTTGCTATCAAATTGCAAACCATTGTTCGAAATGAGGGTACGAGGGACTCTAAACCTAGTGACAATGTTTTTCCAAATAATTTTTTTGGCATCCACGTCCTTGATGTTTGCCAGTGGTTTAGCTTCAACCTTCTTAGTGAAGTAATCTGTGCCGACCAACAAATACCTTTTGTTTCCTACTGCCTTAAGGAAAGGGCCTACAATATCCAAGCCCTATTGAGCGAAAGTCCAAGGACTGGATAAAGGATTAAGGACCCCCCTGGTTGGTAAATGTTTAGGGTAAACCTCTGGCACTGGTCACACTTCTTTGCATAGTCCTGAGCCTCTTTCTGCATATTCAGCCACCAGTAGCCTTGTGTAAGGGCCTTGTGTGATAGAGATCTTCCTCTCGTCTGGCTTCCACAAATTCCTTCATGCAATTCCTCCAAGATTAGTTCAACTACTTTAGGGTGTACACACAGTAGATATGGGCCAAAAATGGACCTCTTATACAACTTTTGATCCTCAGACAACCATAACCGATGAGCTTTTCTTCGTATTTTATCAGCCTCGGACTTATTTTCAGGCAAAACATCTTCCTTGAGGAAAAATACAATTGAGTCCATCCAGCTAGGACCCACCTTTATTTGATGGACATGAACCATATTTCTTTTTGCCTCAACAAGATTACATAGATCCTCAATAAGAATCACCCGAGGTAGGCTTTGTGCCAAGGACGTTGCCAGTGTGGCAAGAGAGTCCGCATGGGTATTCCTACTTCTAGGAACTTGTGATAAATTAAAAGACTCAAATCTAGATTGTAAATGTCTAACCTGGCTCAAGTATTCCTACATCTTGGGATCTCTGGCTTCCAGCTCTCCTTGGACTTGGCCTACCACCAGCCTTGAATCAGAGAAAACCTTTACTACTTTTCCCCCCAACTTTTGGACCATGATCATTCCTACCAGCAGAGCTTCATATTCAACTTCGTTGTTTGTGCCCGAGAAGCCCAATCTCAAGGATTTTCCAATCGTGATCCTCTCTAGGGATATTAGGACTATCCCCACTCTAGATCCCTTGTGGTTCGCTGCTCCATCAACGTAGACCTTCCAAGATAAAGGCTCTTATACAGAGATTACTCCAACCGATTTTCCATCCATGTTTTGCTCCTTTACCCTCTCTCCCACTGGGATTTCGGTGAACTCAGCTACTTAGTCAACAAGGACTTGACCCTTAACCGAAGTGCGAGGCATGTACTTGATATCAAAAGCCCCTAGTACCGTGCCCCACTTTGCAATTCTCCTTGTGTAAAGAGCACTCCGAAGTAGAGATCTGAGTGGGAGTTGGGTTAGGACAACAACAATGTGTGCTTGGAAATAATGGGGAAGCTTACGCGTAGCATGAACCACGACCAGAATGGCCCTTTCTAACGGTAAGTAACGAATCTCGGCTTCATGTAGGAACTTGCTCACATAATAAACTGGCCTTTGTATGCCATTATCATCCTATATTTGCACCAAACTCACTGCGTGGGAGGCCACTGCGATATAGGCAAACAATACCTCATCTACCTTGGGCCTAGACATGATGGGTGGCCAAGATAAATACTCTTTCAACTGCTGGAAAGCCAGGACGCACTCCTCGGTCCATTAAAATCCCTTCCACTTATTCAATAAATGAAAGAAAGATCTGCATTTGTCCGCTGACTGAGAGATGAATCGGTTTAGAGAAGTAGTCATCCCTGTAAGCCTCTGAACCTCGTTGGGATTCTGAGGTGGTTAATTTAGTCAGGGTTGACTTCAATTCCATGGTGCGTGACCATATAGCCCAAGAACTTCCCTGATTCGACACCAAAAGAACACTTGGAAGCATTAAGCCGTAGCTTATACCTCCTCAAGATATCAAAAATATTTCCAAGGTCATTAACATGATCGGACTCTACCTTGCTCTTCACCACCATATCATCGATGTAAATTTTGATGTTTTTCCCTAACTGAGGCTCAAACATCCTGGTCATCATCCTCTGATAGATAGCCCCTGCAATCTTCAAACCAAAGGGCATTACCTTATAATGATAGTTTCAATGGGAGTGACAAAAGCTGTCTTCTCTTGGTCGTCCAAAGCCAAAGGTCTCTGATGGTACCCTTGAAAGGCATTTAGAAAGCTCATCCGAGAATGGCTCATTGTTGCATCCATTAGCTAGTCAATCTGGGGCATAAGGAAAGGGTCTTTTGGGCAGGCTTTGTTCAAGTCTGTAAAATCTACACATACGCGCCATTTCCCAGTCTTCTTTTTTACCACTACTGTATTAGCCAGCCATTCAGGGTAGAAGACCTCTTTAATAGCCCCAGCTTGCTTAAGTTTCATCACCTCGTCCTTGACAGCATCAGAATGTTCCTTGGATAAGCGCCGATGCGGTTGCTTCTTGGGGATTATAGATGGATTGACCTTCAGTTAATGGCAGATGAAGGTCAGATCCACCCTCGGAGCTTCGTAGGTGTTCCAGGCGAATACATCAACATTCTTCTTAAGAAATTCCACCAACTCCCCTTTCTTTTGAGGTGGTAGTTGAGCTCCAACCTGAAAAAACTTCTCCAGATCATCACCTATGGTAAATCTCTCTAGGTCCTTACATTTAGCCTCCTTAGCTACCCCCTTAGTAGGTAACTCCATAGACTTTGATTGCTATAAGCCTTCTTGACCGAGGCCGAGGACTCAGCTGTTGGCTGATGCAAAATTGCAGACACAAGGCATTGCCTAGCCATAGATTGGTTCCCCACTAGCTCCTCAATCCAGTCTCCAGACGAATACTTCACCTTCTGATGTAGAGTTGAAGAAACAGCCCCCAGGGCGTGAAGCCAGGGTCTGGCGACTATGGCCGTGTAGGGAGAGAAGGCATCAATTACAATGAAGTATACTTTAACCACTTCTAAGCCTGCTTGCACGGGCAACCTGATCTGACCCTTTAGGATGACAACTTTTCCATCAAAACTCACTAAAGGTGAATCATAGATTGTCAGGTTCTTAGTCTTTAAGTTCAGCCCCCTGTACAAATCAAGATACATGATTTTTGCACCACTGCCTTGATCCACCATCACCCTTTTCAGATCATACCCTCATATTCTGAGGGTTATCACCAAAGCATCATCATGTGGCTGTATGGTTCCTGCCTTATCTTCATTCGAGAAACTCAACGCCGGTTGAATTTCTATTCTGGCCCTTTTTGGCCCAAATCTAGTGTCCTCGGCTGGAAGCCGAGCTACAGACATTACCTTGGAGGGCTGTGAACCAGTCCTCCCCGGTGCAGCAAAGATGACATTGATTGTGCCTATTGGGGGTCTTGAAGAAGCATTCCACTGAGTCCTAGACCTCGATTGGTCACCTTGCCCGTTGGGGTGGTATAAGAGATGCTGTAATCTCCCCTCCTTGACCAGTTGCTCCAGATGATTCCATAATGTTCAGCAGTCCTCGGTGGTATGTCCCCACTCTTGATGGTATTGGAAATGAAGACTTTGGTTGCATTTCAAAGGATTTCCACTCATCTTTTTCGACCATTTAAAATATGGCTTGTTCTTGATCTTCTCCAAAACTTGGTGCATCGAATCCCTGAACATAGTGTTTACCACTTGAGGATCTGCAGACTCAGACTGTCCAGTAAAATCTCTTCGGGGTCTATTATTGTTGTAACGGTTCGACCTGAAATCCCTCATCTCTTGAGGGATAACCTTGCCCTTTCCCTTGTCTTGCTGTTGGTCCTTTTCGACCCTCTTGTACTTATCAATTCGATCTATGAGTTGGCATATGCTGATAACAGGTTTCCCCGTCAAAGACTTCCTCAAGCCATGCTTGGAAGGTAGGCCAAGCTTGAAAGTGCTAATGGCTACATTATCAAAATCACCATCTATCTCATTGAACATTTCTCAGTATCTGTCTGAATATGTCTTCAGGGTTTTCCCTTCCCTTATGGATAAAGACAATAAGGAGGCCAAAGGCCGAGGAACCCTACTATACGTGATAAAGCAATATCCAAATGCTTGAGTAAGTTCCTTGAAGGAATCAATGGAACTTGCCCTCAGACTATCAAACCACCTTATTGCCACAGGCCCTAAATTGGATGGGAATACCTTACACATCAAAGGCTCATTCTTGGAGTGTATGGCCATCCTTTGATTGAAGTGGCTAACACGCTTCACAGGGTCTGTTCTATCGTTGTACATGGTGAACGTGGGTTGTGAAAACAGCCGAGGAAGTCTCCCTCCCTCAATCCAACGTGTGAAAGGTCACCTGAAAATCTGGTTGAATGCTTTACTCACAGCATCGTTTCCCAGGACAACCGAGGATGAATTTTGTTCCTGTAAAATAATCTGCAAGCGCACAGAATCGTAACAAGTAGTAAAGTGTTTTTAGAAAATGAATGTCGAACCCACAGGGATTAACTATGTTATTGAATACCGAAATTCACTAAATTAATTACTATTTGGAAAATAAAAATAAAAGGGATGTTCTACTATCTGAATTAAGTTAAACTATTTAATAAAAATAAATCTACGAATAAAAAATTAACAGAACGTAAAAATCTAAAAGTGTAAAATATGATAAGAATGGATCTAGAGCAGTTGATTTCACCTAACAAATCCCACGCAATTTATTCTTCCTAATTATTAAATTCTAATAATTTCCCGTTGATGATTAAAAATTCCTCAAGTATTCAATATCTTCTCTCGAATAATATCAAAATTATCTTCAAATAGCAATTCCATATCTCTATGCGAATTTAATTAATTGGAGACTCATTACCTACTTTGAATTTTCTGAAAAATCACACTAATCGCGGTAAAGCATCTCTACTTTCGCTCAACTAATGGTGTTTAATTCTAGAACTAAAATAACATCACCTCTCGGTCTCATTGTAATTCAATTGATCAAACAATAATTCGTAAAAAATAGTAAGCATTAAGAATAAGAATTAAACACTCAATCATGGAAATATTAAAAATAAAATAATTCAGAATATAAATTGTGTGTTCATTGCTAGACTACATCAACGCTCTAGAAAATAAAATTTAGTTCATAATAAAATTAAAAAGAAAACAAATAAAACTTATGTCTTTCATCTGAACTGGTTGATCAACATGAAGCTCTCGCCTTTGTCCTCAGATCCACCTCTTCAGAAAGGCTCCCAAAAGTAAAATCTTTTTTGCGGCCCCCTGAATTTTGCCCTAAAAAGCCTTTAAATAGGTAAAGAAATCCTATTAGAAGTTGAATTCCGGTTTGGAGAAATTCCCAGATTTTTAGGCTTCAATTAATTGACTATTTTGGCCCATTTAACTTCATAATTCGGGCTTTTGGTAAACTACAAAGTTGTAGCCCTTTAAGTTTACTTTCCAGCCCAACTTGAATCATCTCGATTGGACATCTGAATCCAAAGTTATGCTGAAAATACTAACTGATGTGCAGGCTGGAATCCTACTCCGAATTGGACTTGGATTTGATGCAAAATTCCTTTGATTCCTTGCTCTTCTCATTCCTTCAAAGCACAAATGAATAGATAAATATAAATAAAAATCAAATCAAATCAAAAGAAATAAAGGAAAACTAACAATTTTAATAAATAAGAGGATAATAAAAATCATGTAAAAATTACACTTATCAAATTTCTTTTTCTGCGCTCATGATGATAGTCCTTTTCATACGAGAAAGACTCACTAGGCAGAGTCCTCGATCTTCGCTTATAGCTACCATCTTCTTCAATATTAGAAGAGAAGTCAGAATTGGATGGAGCTTGCTTTCGCCGTTTGTGGCCTAAGCTCCTCTTCAAGTGGTCAATCTCCTTCTGCATGTTTCTGGCATTCTCCTCACGAGAGACGGGGCTTTTACCCAGAGCTTGGCTATTACTGGTATGGGTAGTATGTACACTTCCTTCCCGGTCTCTTTGTCATTTGAGATCATGAAAATGATCTTGTCACTGAGGCCCCATAGACTCTCCCTAATGTGGACTTAAACCTACCATCGTTCTGCACCGGATTCACTATAATGCCAGTAATTCCCACAGACAACGCCAATTATAAGGACCATATTTGAACTCCCAGCTCACTACGTAGATGGACTTAGGCCCAAAAAGCCTAAAACAATGAATTTGTAGAGAGTGGGTTGAAAAATTGGGCTTTAATGAATCAAACAACAAGTAAAGTGGATTCAGATGATAAGAGAATGAAAGGAAGGAGGGTTGTATTGAAGAAATATCGTCCTCGGCAAAGTCTGAGGAGGTCTGTTCTTATATATTATTCTCAAGTCCATTTACAAGTTTGGTTTTGGAATGCTATAGTGTTTCTCTCTTTAATTCTTGATCCCCTTGTCTCATTCCCTCCACTTTCTTTTATACTATCTTTCCTTTCCATCCCTACCTTCCACGTGCATGTCGGATGGTTTGCTGTTGATACTTGTCCCATCAGCTCTTCCTATAAGTCTTTATGTAGTAGCTGTAAGGCTGAAATACACTATTCAGGTATCACCTTCACATTAATGCGGCTAGGGAGTTAGCTGCAGTGCATTTAATGCAGAAGTAGCAACTTTCTCTTTAGATATTTTAGGGCACTTCTGATGGAAATAAATATGAACGCAGCAGAAAAATAACAGATCTACTTCAATCGCAGTCTATAACTTGCACTATGTAAATTTTAGAATTCAAGTATAAGAGAGCGTACCTTGAAACGGTGAATTTCAAAACAAAGATCGAAGCACTTGGGAATACTTTTAATCTTCACTCCAATTCCACTAACGCCCAAGAAGTGTGGACTCTCAATCGGTTACAAAATGATAATTAGAGAGTGACATACACTTACATACACACCATTTCATAATGACGTTACTCTCTTCCACAATTCTGTATGTTTTTCCCTTTGTATCTAACCAATTATCTAATTGGGCTGGCCTTTTGGGCCTTTCCAATTGGGTTTAAGTGTGTGGCTTGGAGTGGGACCAAAATGGACCAATAAGACACTAGCTCTAATGGGCCTTGGGCTTTTCTGTTAACCCTTGATAAGTCCAAAGTTACCATTAATTATATCTAATACCACTATATAAATATAGTTGCACTCTAGGCCTTATCTATACATTATATCCCAAGACTTTATTGTACATGCAACCCTTTCATAAAATATTCGTCGTAATACAAAGTCATTAATGTAGACTGTCACTTTGTAAATTACTATATCTTAATCCTTGAGTACCCGGTTTAACCCTATAAGTTATTTATCATATATTTATGAAATCTAATTTCATAAATACATACTTTATTAACTACTTACTAAAGTGGTTAGGCCTAACTCTCTGAATAACAAACCCATTAAAATTATCTCAAGGGAATATTTTGTATCTCCGTTAAGAGACTATGAATTCCATCTTGAGAATATATGTTCCATCAACACTAAATATGGTTGCCCAACATACTGAGATTTTAACTGTTACTTTAGATTTCACTCTTGATATATCAAAGCAACCTACACCTTATGATTAGGTCCATTATTCTCTCAGGATTAAGAGTTCATGCAAATATAAGTCGTGAGATTTATTATTCATTTGACAGTCTTTAGGAGAATAATAAATCTCACAGTAGTCCAGTTCCATATGTCTTAACTCTTAAAACATATCAACATACCAACTAGAAATCTCCATTTCCATGATCAAGAAAATCATCTTAGTTGATATGTTATAGTCTTTGCAAATGAAATGCCCAATTTCATCACCGACTATGAACTATAATTCTAAGTTTACAAAGAACCTATGATTTATATCTTCTGTAACTAAATCACATTGTTAATGACATATTTTGTGTAATTGGCTAATCCTTTGACAAAACGCACTCTACTTGTAATTGGGTAGTTCTAGGTGTTTTCAATACTTCAAGAAACAAGGTTTCACGATCAAGTGTTGAAGTCATCAAGTCTGTCCAAGAAAAATCAAGCTAAAGTGTATTTTCATTAAAGCTCGACACTTGCTCGATAGCTCCTTGACACCTGGCTATCTGTCGAGCTCTTCAGCTGATTCTTATCGCAATCTCAATAGCTGGTCGATCGATTGAGAAAGTTTCTGTCCCCTCGACACCTCCTCAATAGCTGCTATCTGTCAAGATTCATTAAATCTCGACACCTTCTCGACACCTTCTCGATAGCTGCTATCTATCGAGGTTACAGGAATTTAGGTTTCTGTTTTTAGGCCAGGCTTATGTATTTGTTTAGGATTTCTTTTCTCACAATCCTAGACCTATATAAAACTTATTTTAGAGGCCGTCACAAAAGAGAATAAGAGAATACAAGGAGAAAATATGCAAAAGGTGACCGATGCCTTATTCTCTCTGAAAGAAGCTACTACGTTTTTGCACCTTAGGGTTTTGTAACTAAGTGCTTCTTGATTTTCATTCTTGATGAAGTGAAGAACTTTGCAGCCAACAACCTCTCTTTCTAGTTGGTGATTGAAGTCGTGTACTGGGATCCGCGCAATTGGTTAGTCACGTACTGGGATTCGTGCAACAAAAAGGGTGGCGTTCATATATTGAAAAGTTCAGAGGTTCTGAAGCGGTAGAAGGTTTTTGCTGTGAGTTCATCTACTGGGATTGTAGAGTCTAGGGACAAATGTTTTGTACTAGATCTGAAACTTCTCTTTACTATAGTGGATTGCTTTTTGGGAAGGTTTCCCCCCAGGTTTTTTACTGTGAAACTAGTTGGTTTCATTGGTTTTCCTGGGTCATTATATCTTGTCTTATTTATTTTTCCGCTGCATTTATTTTTGACATGATATTGATGTTTATTTGTTTTAACAAGTTTTCTTGATAATAAATCCAATTAACAACTTGGATTTAAAACTTGTTAATTCTATCAACTGTGGTCTAAATTTCCCAACACACATAAATCACATACTATACATCTCATGGATTAAATGATAATGTCCCATATTCATGTTACCATTATTTTAGATAATAATAAAACAACTTTATTAATCACAATATTAAGTCATACATCATGTCATGCATAATGTCATACATAATATCATACATAGCATCTTACAATAGGATTTAAGGGCACCAATCCTAACAATCTCCCACTTGCCCTAAAGATCATTGTGCACTAATCTAACTTCCATTCCCTCCAAATGTGACTCGAAAGTCCTTTGAGGCAAGGCTTTAGTAAATGGATCTGCTAGATTATTTGCACTTTCAATCTTTGCTACCACCACATCTCCACGAGCAACAATATCTCGAATGATATGATACTTCCTCTCAATGTGCTTTCCTTTCTTGTGATTCCTTGGATCTTTTGATTGTGCAACTGCTCCACTATTGTCACAAAAAAATGTGATTAGAACTTGCTCCACTAAATCGTTCTAGAACCTGATCTATATATTCAGCTTGTGATAAGCCTAACATCTTATTCTTACGATCTCGCCAAAGCTTGATCCCTAGAATAAAGTTAGCTTCACCCAAGTCCTTCATATCAAATTGGCTTGACAACCAATCCTTTACTAATGACATTACCCCTACATCATTTCCAATGAGTAGAATATCATCAACATAAGGCACTAGGAACATTACTACTTTATCTCGATGTCTTTTGTATACACATGGTTCATCAAGATTTTGTTCAAAAACAAATGACTTGATTGCTTGATCAAATCTGATGTTCTATGACCTAGATGCTTGCTTAAGTCCATAAATGGACATTTTCAACTTGCATACCATAGGCTCTTGGTTCTTTGCTATGAAACCTTCCGGTTGCTTCATATAGGTTTCCTCTTCAAGATTGCCATTAAGAAATGCAGTCTTGACATCCATTTGCCAAATGTCATAATCAAAATGAGTAGCAATGGATAAGAGAATTTTGATAGATTTAAGCATTGCTACTGGAGAAAAGGTTTCATCATAATCAATACCTTCTATTTGTGTATACCCTTTCGCCACTAGCCTTGCTTTTAAGGTTTCAACCTTTCCATCTATCCCTCTCTTCCTCTTATAAACCCATTTGCAACCAATAGGTTTAATGCCGTTAGGCGTCTTTACAAGATCCCAAACTTGATTGGAATACATGGAATCTAATTCAGATTTTATAGCTTGGACCCAATGATGTATATCTATATCATTCATTGCCTCTTCATAAGTGTAGGGATCCGATTCAGCCTCTTCTGAGATAGCTTCATAAGTTTCTCCAAAACCTATGAATCTTATAGGAGGCCAAATAACTCTCCCACTACAACGAGGCACCTGTGTACTAGACATCTCATGAGTAGTATTTTTGTGGTGTATCTATTACAGCCACATCATCCCGAGATTCATCCATTGGTTGTTCAACTATAGGTTCATCTATTTCAGCTAAAACAACTTTACTTTTAGGATAAAAATTATTCACATAATCATCTTCCAAAAATTTTTCATAGGTACTAACAAGAACTTTGTTATCCTTATGATTATAGAATAAATAACCCTTTGTTTCTTTTGAATACCCTAAAAACATGCATACTTTTATTTTAGCTTCCAACTTATCAGACTTCCCTTTCAACACATGTGCTGGACATCCCCAAATGTGGAGATATTTCATACTAGGCTTGTGCCCACTCCACAATTCCTTAGGTATGTTGGGAACAGATTTTGAAGGAACTAAATTTAAAATATGCATAGCTGTTTTTAGTGCATATCCCCAAAAAGAAACTGGTAAAGTTGAATAACTCATCATGGACCTAACCATTTCGAAAAGAGTCCTATTCCTTCTTTCTGCTACATCATTTTGTTAGGGAGTTCCAGGTGCAGTCAATTAGGATACAATCCCATTTCGAATTAAGTAGTCCTTGAAATCCCCAAGAAGGTATTCGCCACCTCGATTAGATCGAATGGCCTTTATGTGTTTACCCAATTGATTCTCAACTTCAGCCCTAAACGCTTTGAACTTTTCAAAGGCTTCGGACTTCCGTCTCATTAGGTACACATAACCATATCTTGAGTAATTATTGATAAAAGTGATGAAGTACTCATAACCTCCTTTTGCTTGGGTTGACATAGGACCACATACATCCGTATGAACTAATTCTAACAACTCTTGGGCTCTTCTACCTTTTGCATTAAAAGGTTGTTTGGTCATTTTACCTTCCAAACAAGAGTCACAAACTAGAAATCCACCAAAGTCCATGCGCCCTAAGAGTCCATCTTTGATTATTCTTTGAATTCTGTTTGAATTAATATGACCCAAACGCAAGTGCCAAAGATATGCATCATTAGTAGAAGGAAACTTTTTCTTTAATGATTTTACATGAGAGTTAGCATCTAATTCAGAATTATATAATTCATGCTTATCTTAAGTTAAAATATAAAGACCATCCACAATATTGCCAAAATAGATAAACACTTTATTCTTTTTTATTACAACATTGTCTTTTAGGATAACACAATATCCTTGTTTACCCAAATAAGTTGCAGAAATTAAATTCCTATGAACATTAGGTACATATAGACAGTCTTCCAATACTAAAACTCTTGACTCAAAACATAAATTATAAACACCAACAGCTACAACTGGAATCTTGCTCCTATCAACCAAAGTAAGAAACAGCTCCCCTTCTTTAAGCTTTCTGGTCTCCTGGAACCCCTGCAAGGAATTGCAGATATGATTAGTACAACCTGAATCCACACACCAGGAATCCGTGAGATTTTGTACCAAACATATTTCAAGAAGGAATGTATTATTCATACCTTTATTCTTGGCAGCCTTGAATATTGGACAATTTCTCTTCCAATGTCCTTTCTCACCACAATGGAAACATTTTCCTTTGAGCTTCTTTCCTTTGTCAGCAAACCTTAAGGCAATTTGTTTACCTTCTTGTTTGGTGAAGTCCTTCTTCTTCTTCTTCTTACCCTTGCCTTTTGAATTAGGTTGAGAAGTAGAAGCTTCACCAATATTGGCTTCAACATTGGAAGTACCAAGGATGCCTTCCGCCGCTACCAACTCATTCATTAATTCAGACAATGTATAAATCTTTTTGTTCATATTATAGTTAAGTTTGAATTCCTTGAATGATTTTGGTAGTGACTGGAGTATCATATCCACTTGGGATTCTCCATCAATATCAGCACCTAAAACTTCCAATGTATTCAGATTAGAGATCATTGTAAGACAATGCTCTCTCACTGAACTACCTTCAGCCATTTTGGTATTAAAAATTTGATTTATGGTCTCTTGCCTTACAGAACGGCCTTGCTCACCAAACATCTCCTTTAGACTTAGCATGATGTCTGAAGCTATTCTACATCCTGCATTTGATGCTGTAGAACATTTGAAATAGATGCTAGGATGTAGCACTTGGCCATCTCATTAGATTTTTGCCAACAATCATATCGTTGTTTTTCCTCAGGAGGAGCATCTAATGAAGGAAAGTTAGGATATGGTTTAGTAAGCATATATTTGTGCTCTTCGGCAGTAAGAACAATATCCAAATTTCTTTTCCTGTCAACATAGTTGGATCCAGTCAGTTTGTTTTGATTAAGAATAGTTACAAGTGGGCTAAAAGATGCCATGTTCAAATCTGAAAACAATAAACATGAATATAATAAGTAAACTGGACATTATCAATTTAGCATACAAGCATATAATTTGGAACCCTAATAAAACCAAATAATAATGTATGCAACGACAACCCAATCCATGTCTATAATTCCTTGGTAGCAAGTATATTATAAACATATTAATTGGTTGAGAACTATTCTTATTATTAGTGCTATCATGATAACTCTTATCAAACACTAATAATATGCCGTATCAACTTTAGCCTATAAGTAATAATGACATAGCTCCTTTGGGAGGTTAACATTATACTTAGTCTAGTGTACACCATTATCTAGAATCATGTGTAGCCACATTTCATCTCCCTTTGCAGTGTTTAAACTTATAGTACCATGGATCAAAACACCCTCCTTTAGGATCGCGAGGCATATACACCAAGACGAGGTGCTTTCCCCACGCTACTATGAACCAATAATGGAGGCCGTGAGATCCAACCCTTGTATCTCTCTCCTACTAGATATTTTAAAATAAAGGTTTTTAATTTTGAAACATGCATAATCTAATTACACATAGTCTTATTCTTTTTACATGTGAAAACACTTAGAAAAAATTTTGATTTTTTTTCTTTTGATCGATCGAATGTGCCCCTCGATCGATCGAAAAAATTAAGAAATTCGAACTTGACCATCTGACTTCTTCGATTGATACTCGATCGCCTTTCGATCGATCAAAAAAGAAATTCGATCGATCGACTAGCAATCGAAAATCAATCTATTTAAAAGGTCTAATCACTGTTTCACTTGATCGATCGAAAGTGATTTTCGATCGATCGAAACTCGTGAAACTCGAATTTCCAGATATTTTCCAAGGCAGTTTTCTACGGTTTTTCATGAACAAACATTCAACATATGAACATTACAGACAGAGATTGATGTCAAAACTGAATTCTATTAATGCTATTGCCTTAAGATTCAATTTAACGTACTTAAATTTAAATTTAAACAACATCATAACATCAATTTCAGTTTTCATCAAATCATAGTTTCAACAACATGCAGAAAATTAAAACATAATCTTCTAACAATATGAAACTATCATCTCTAATTCTAAAATTCACAAAACATGTTATACAGATTGGAAATTTAAGACCGCTTTGATACCATTTGATGGAAATAAGGATGAACGCAGTGGAAAAATAACTGATCTACTTCAATCGCAATCTAAAACATGCACTATGTAAATTTCAGAATTCAAGTATAAGAGAGCGTACCTTGAAGCGGTGAATTTCAAAACAAAGATCAAAGCACTTGGGAATACTTTTAATCTTCACTCCAATTCCACTAAGGCCCAAAAAGTGTGGACTCTCAATCGGTTACAAAGGGATAATTAGAGAGTGACATACACTCACATACACACCATTTCATAATGATGTTACTCTCTTCCACAATTTTGTATGTTTTTCCCTTTGTATCTAACCAATTATCTAATTGGGTTGGCTTTTTGGACCTTTCCAATTGGGCTTAAGTGTGTGGCTTGGAGTGGGACCAAAATGGACCAATAAGACACTAGCTCCAATGGGCTTTGGGCTTTTCTGTCAACTCTTGACAAGTCCAAAGTTACCATTAACTATATTTAATACCACTATATAAATATAGTTGCACTCTAGGCCTTATCTATAAGTTATATCCCAAGACTTTATTGTACATGAAACCCCTTCATAAAATATTCGTAGTAATACAAAGTCATTAATGTAGACTGTCACTTTGTAAATTACTACATCTTAATCCTCGAGTACCCAGTTTAATCCTTTAAGTTATTCATCATATATTTATGAAATCTAATTTCATAAATATATACTTTAGTAACTACTTACTAAAGTGGTTAGGCCTAACTCTCTTAATGACAGACCCATTAAACTTATCTCAAGGGAATATTTTGTATCTTCGTTAAGAGACTATGAATTTCATCATGAGAATATATGTTCCATCAACACTAAATGTGGCTGCCCAACATACTGAGATTTTAACCGTTACTTTAGATCTCACTTCTAATATATCAAAGCAAACTACACCTTATGATCACGTCCATTATTTTCTCAGGATTAAGAGTTCATGCAAATATAAGTCGTGAGATTTATTATTCATTTGATAGTCTTTAGGAGAATAATAAATCTCATAGCGGTCCAGTTCAATATGTCTTAACTCTTAAAACATATCAACATACCAACTAGAAATCTCCATTTCCATGATCAAGACAAATCATCTTAATTGATATGTTATAGTCTTTGCAAATGAAATGCACAATTTCATCACCGACTACGAATTATAATTCTGAGTTTACAAAGAACCTGTGATTTATATCTTCTGTGACTAAATCACATACTATGCATCTCATGTACTAAATGATAATGTTCCATATTCATGTTACCATTATTTTAGATAATAATAAAACAACTTTATTAATCACAATATTAAGTCGTACATCATGCTGTGCATAATGTCATACATAATATCATACATAGCATCTTATAATAGGATTTAAGGGCACAAATCCTAATAACTTCCCTGTCTGATGTCTTTACAATGCTTATCTGCACTAACAGAACCTCCTGGAATGTTACCTTAGGTGACAGACTACCTCTTCGGACCTTAGCCTTGGTCCGCTGAGGATACATTTATCCTCGGCTCATCCTATTGAGCCATTATGGTCAAAACTAAC
The DNA here is from genome assembly GCA_023736055.1 of Quercus glauca. NCBI lineage: Eukaryota > Viridiplantae > Streptophyta > Magnoliopsida > Fagales > Fagaceae > Quercus > Quercus glauca. The sequence continues at coordinate 41,019,169 of CM043322.1, read as the reverse complement.
TTCTTTGTCTAGTAACATAGTCTCTTCTGACAAAGATTCCTCCTCATCGGACAAAACCTCGTCCTCGGCTTGGGCCATAGGCCCAATGTACAAATGGATACTGAATTTCTGGGCCCAATATCCCTACGAGAACAATCACATTAATATAAACAAAACAAAAAATGTTGTAAAGAATTATAAAGCTTAAAAAAAAAATTAAAGGGTGAAACCTACATGGAGGTCACATAATAATTGATGCATAAAATCATTTCCTAATTGTCACCACAAAGATCTACGCCCACTCAATTAGGCAATGAATTCTTTTTTTTTTTTTTTTTTGCATTTTCCTACAAAAGTGGGAAAAAATAAAAGAAAAAAGAAAGAAAGAGAGATTCTTTAATCAATTTTGTGTATAATAATAATTAGACAAAGAATGATGAGTGAAAGATAAAAATCTAGTTTAATGCAAGGCCAAAGATTGAACATTTTAATCCCAATTTAGCAATTATCATTAGGAGAATGTATAGTAGAATGTACTAAATGTTTCTGAGTTAATTGAGAAAAAACATACTGCACAATCTCGAAAAAAATGGCAATATCCCTAGCCTTAACACTCAACTCCATTAAGTTATGATTATTTTTTGCTTGATATCTAGCCTCATAAGGCCAGAAGAAAGAATTATAAACATTTTTTTTTTCTCTGGAGCAATTTAAGAAATTATATTTCAAAATAACTACTACAAAAATATAACATAATTAAACAAAATACTTTAAGGTCTAAGAAATTGTAAACTGTTAAGCATACCTTTGTTTTGAGATACCAAATGCATATGCAGAATGCTAACGTTGCTGCATTGCACGTTGTTAGCTTTCTCAAAGTAAGATTAATTTTTTTAAAAAAAATTCTTCAAATTAAAAGTAAATGCATATGAGCAATACAACCATGAAAATCAAATTTTTTGTATTTTGTTCAAAGATTGCATACCATGAAATGAAAGGAGGCCAACATGACAATAGTTATAACCCCCTAGAGTCCTCTCTCTTAGACGCTTTGTCAATCTCAAATTTTTTTTGAAACAGTACATTACATTTAACCATCCATAGAATATTTCTCTCTCTCTCTCTCTCTCATTAGTTATTAGTCCTTAATATTTTTTGGTTTTTAATATTGAAATGGTGAAAATGCTAAACGACAAAAAGAAGAGAGAGACTTGGTGTAAACTTAGGCAATTAATGAGAGAGTTGAAAGATTGTAAAGAAAATTCAATAGGAGATGCCAATCGGCAAAAGCTTAGACCCTAATGCATTGAATCTTTGCTTATATATATATATATATATATAGATAGATATTGATTGTATTCCTAGTTTTGCTTAAGAGAAATATTAAGAGTATTACACAGTTAACTATAACTTTGTTATAGGACTGTCCCATATTTGTAAGATATTCTCAATATGAAAGCCTCCATCATCACTAGCACTACCTCATGTGCATCACTAAGTAAAATACGTGTATTAGACCTATAATACATGTATATACATATTTTTTTTAAATCCATTTTATTGTAAGAATAAACTACAAAAAAATACACTTTTTTTTTTTTTATAATAATAAGTTAATAACATAAAAAAGACATTAAATATTTTATAAAGCCTTCGTTTGGGTTCATAAAGGAATATAATGGAATGATCATAAAGGAATAGAATGTAATGTATTTAAGTAAGGGGAAAGAATGTAATAGAATTAAGTAATCTTGTTTGAATGTTTTAAAATAAATTGTTAGATTTAGACCCCTAAACAAACAAGGTTTAACTAATTTTAAGGCCAAGTTGTTAATTATATTAATTAGGCAAGCCTTAGGTTAAACAAATAATCAAACATATCATGCACAACGGAAAAGTAAATAACACAAGATATGATGACCTAGGATACCTTATGAAACAACTTGTTGTAAAAGAAGAACCTAGGGGGGACTAATCCGAAGATGAACAATCCATTATCAGATGAAGATTTACAGTCAAAATATCAATTCATAGTAAACTTAACCAAAGTTAATAAACTTAGCTTTGAATCTCATAGACTTCTCTGATATATATGTCTTCAACATCCCATTAAAGATTTTCTTCACATAGACCTCCAGTCTATGACTTCAAGACCACCTTTGAAGATTTAGATCTAGAACTTTGATAACTGGTTTGCAGCAACTTCAGATCTACCGATTCAGATTATACGTAGATTAATATCTAGTAGTGACTTTGAAAGGAGAAGGCATAAAAACTTTTAGATCTCAAATGAGAAGCTCCAAAGTCTTTGAAAACATGCCTTTGGGTTTTATTTATATACTTAGTGAATTAGGTTTGAAACTCTAAAATTTGATGGGCTAATGGGTTGAATTTCTAATTCTGCAAATATGCATTTCGATTGATCGAAGTTAATTTCGATTAGTCGAAATTGATGAAATTTCATTTCTTGATTAGCAGCTTTCATATTCTTGCACATTAACTAGTAGCATCTTGAGCATTGCTAATTATACCTATAGACACTATGATCTATATCTAGACAAGTTTGTGTTCATGTGTTTGCCAATTAACCTATACACATATAGAACCTAACAATCTTCCCTTTTGGCAATTCATGACAAAACTTACATATAAAATGAAATGCTCAAATACAAGAACTATCCAATTACAATATTTTTCCCAAAACAATTACAAATCCTAACCAATAATTAACTATCTTAGAAGTTGCAAGAATAGGCAGTCGATCTTGACCAGAATATACTTGTCTTTCTTGAAACACTTAAAGAAAACATCAAGAAATGTGTGGAAAGAAAAACAGATTAAAAAAAAAAAATTATGTATCACAATGCAATAATAAGTAGATAGAATCAATATAAACAATAAAGCATGTGAACATAGCATAATAAGTTTGATACCAAATATAGAGTTACAACACAACTCAAAAGAAAACAAAGCATAGAGTATCAAGACTAACAAAAAAAAAAAACATGGATACAAACACCCAAAAACAAACATAATGACTACCCCTAACAAGAAGAACAAAGTCTCCCCCTAACAACAAAAATTCCCCCTAAAACCAACAACCAACAACTACTTCCCCCTTTTGTCACGTATTTGAAAGATAAACAATCAATTAGAATGTGCAGGAGGTGGTGTGGGGAACAAAGAACTCCTTAATTGATGAAACTAAATTAGCAAGTCAGTCATGTCTTCCAACAGTGTATCCAACAACTGTCCGTGTTCAGCTTGAGTTGACATGAATGACTACATCATCTCAACCGTGAAATGGATTGAGGAAGATCTTGAAAAATAAAGTTGTCGAGGGTGGAAAAGATTTTCTTCTAACAAATGAGATTTATGTTGGGTTGGGGGCCTAAACCGAAACTCAATGATGGGCTTGAAGCATGGCCCAAAGGCTATCAATGAAGTTTTTGAAGAGTTTGCCCTCTTTTTATACCTTGGGCCTAGGATGGGACTGACAAGGGTTATGAGATGGCCCGAAAACACTTCCTACAGCAGACACGTCAGCACAATAAAAAGCATGCTGCAATATAGAAATAATTTAGCAGTAAAGTATCCTAGCGGTAAAATATTCCAATGGTAAAAAGAAATAGAGCAGAATAAACCTCCAACTGTTAGATATTCACAGATTAAGGAAAGTATCTACATCTTCAAACTCATCATCCATGGACTCTAGAAAAGAGTCTTCTAATACAATAATATGAGGGAAAAACTCTATAGTAACGGTCACGTCATAACCTTCAATAGTAAATGAATAAACAAATATCATAGGTTCCATTATAGCAAGTAATAAGGAAACTTAGTGTGAGATGCAGGGAGAGAGAGAGAGATTTCAGCTAGCGTAGCAAGATCATTATGATGCTAGGGCATGCTTATGGATACAGTATATGTAGTGAGTAGTGAGGGCCATTTGTGGGCAGTATGAGTAGTGAGAGAGACTGTTCAGTAAAGTTGTTGGGGCTTTTTGCTGGAGATAGATGAGTGTTTATAAATAGAGGTACGAGGGTTATTTATGAGCTAGGAGCTGGAGAACTTAGTTTCTAAGCTTGAAGCTAAGAACTCAGTGCCTCAGAACTTTTCCAAAGCTTAGAAAAGACTAAGGGTGTGTTTGTTTCGTGTAAAACGTTTTCCGGAAAATACATATTTTCCGGAAATGTTATTTTTCGAAAAAGGAAAATATTTTTAAGTGTTTGGTTGTATTATGAAAATTGTTGTGGAAAATATTTTTATATTTTTGGTTCTATTAGGAAAATGCTATTTTCCTACCATTCCACAATAAATTCCGGCGACAACAACACAACAACAACAACAATCAAACTTAAAAAAAACAAAACTGAGTCGTCGACAAGATCGAGGAAGACTGAGTCGTCGACAAGATCGAGGAAGAGAGAGCGATGGGTTGTTGTCTGGGTTTGGGTCGACGACGAGCTCTGGGTCGAAGGTCTGGGTTGTCGAAGGTCTGGGTCGTCGAAGGCGATGGTTCGAAGGTCGAAGGTCGAAGCCTCGTGGGTTCGTCGGTGGGGTGCGATCTTCGATGGATCGATCTTCGATGGATCGGTCTTCGATGGTGATCTGGGCTCTGGGTTCGCCGGCGAAGTTGAAGATCGGTTCGTGGTGCGAAGGCGAAGTCGAAGATCGTGGGTTCGTCCGTTCGTGGCGCCGGCAAAGTCGAAGATCGTGGACGCTGGCGATGGGCTGTGGTGGTGGATCGGAGCTCGGGTTGGTTCGTTCTCGCTCTCGCTCTCTCTCTCTCTCTCGCTGGTGGTCCGTTTCTTCCTTCCTCTCTCTCTCTCTTCGTGCTCTGTTTCTCTTTTACGGAAAATGTGGTTTGAAGTGAAAATAATGACTGAAATCATTTTCACCCATCAGGAGCTTATTTTACGGTCAATCCGGAATTGCATTTCCGTTGACCGAATTTTACATACCAACCAAACACCCTAATTTTCCGGAAATGCATTTCTGGAAGTGGTTTGAAGCCAAACCAAACACACCCTAAACAGAGAAGTTAAGGACTATTTCTATTAGTGTATCTCTTAGTCTGTGTTGAAGTGTTAATGGAGAGTTCCATTTATAGTTGAGTTTGAGGGGTTAATTAGCAAATAATCTCTACTAAATCATCCTCAATCCTTAGAAAATCCTCAAAGAATTGTTCTTAGGATTTGGCCAAGAGTAGTAAGCTCAGCTTTAGGATGCTCTTTGCTGTTTTGGGTAATGGCAGCTAGAGTTCTGACCTAGCATTAAATGCTGATTGGCCTTAGTTAATCGGATTAAAACATGCATTAGGCTAATGATCTTGGTTATGCTGTTGCTAGAATCAGAGCTCCCTAGGGCAGATTGCATCACCCAAAGCCAAGTGTCAATCTTGGAGCCCTTTGCTAGGAACTCTGCTGGAGATCCCTTTGGTGCCCTCCAAACCACATTTCCCTAAGTTTCCCCATTTGGGGTTCATGTGCTTGGTCCATGAACCAGAGAGTACATGTTTTTGGCATGAAAATGAATTGATTTCTAGTTGTTCCAGAAGCTTTCACAGCCTGGTTATGGCTGCCTTTAGTCCTTGACCAAATGGGTTAGAGAAGAAAGGAAAGACAGCTGGCTAAAGCTTCCTAGCCTTATCTCATGTCATCCCAGCTTTGTGTCACATGAGAAATGATGGAATTCAGCTTGGCAAGGAAGGTTTTAACTGTTGCTGGACACGTGTCCTCTTCTAATCTGATTGGACAAGCTGGAACTGATGGCAATGGGCCCTAGCTGTCTGGTTGTGTTGAAGCTTGACTGGACATCTCACGTGAGCTTCAGTTGTTGGGATTTGTATGTGAGCTGGGATGGCTCAGCTGGGCTTTGTAGTTGAGCTTCTTTGGGCTTAGTCATCCCTACAAAAATGAATAGTTTTGTCATGGGTGATATACATGGGCTTTTATAAATTTTGTAAGAGAAGTATTTTTTGAGGGATGAGTAATTATATTTCCCATGAGTTAGGGACTTTAGTTTATGTAAAATAGGTGCCAAAATAGTATTGGGCTTTGTAAGATAGGTGCCAAAATAATATTTGGGCTTTGTAAAATAGGTACCAAAATAACATTTGGGTTTTGTAAAATAGGTGCCAAAATAACATTTGGACTTTGTAAGATTTTGCAAAAAACATTGCCGTGTAGCAACGGGCTTTTAGAGGTGCCATGTAGCAACGGGCTTTATAAGAGAGTTTTGTTGGGCTTTTCGAGTTTTGCTCACAAGTTAAGTGATTTTGGGCTTTTTTGTGGAGATAGTGTAATTTTGTGGCCTAATTTTGGTAGCAACGTGGTAAGTATTTGTTGTGGAAGACCCAAATTGGATATAATGGGTAATATTTGTGAGAGGGCCCAAGGTAATTTATAGGGCTTGTATAGAGAGTATTTGTGGGAGCCCAAGTTGGGTAATAATGTGGGAAATATTTATGTGGGCTCAAAATAGTTTATGGGCTTATGGGGGTATTTTTTTAGTGAGTGGGCTAATGAAATTAGGGCCCAAAAATTTGTACCTCAACAAAAAGTATCTCATCAGTATCAGAGCTGAAAAGAACAAATAGAAGACATAAATAGAATCAAAATGCATGTTCTCAAAGCAACTATATGCTCTAAAAAAAATCTAAACACAAATATGATGCATGACCAACCCAAAAACCCTCAAATACAAGTTTTATTTGAAAAATATCATCTCAATGATCAGTTGATCAATATGTAGAAATTAAGGACAAGTTTCAACCTTTAATTGAATCCATTAACCATTTTGAACAAAAATCCCCAATTTTGTCAAGAACACATGAACCCAAAATTTTCAATTCCTCATAAATCAAAAATTTGATTGACAAATAACTTTAAAGATCATGTGTTGAACAAGAACAAGTATGAAACTTAAGTTCAATTTTAACAATAAAGTTCCAAAGATCAAAAACCCAGAAATCTTTCTCCTAAATCCAAAGCCCTAGACATTTACACATGAAATGCATGTAAACATGTATAAAGTTGAAAAGGAAATGGTAAAAGAGACTTACCAAAGGTAAAGAAGCAAAACATTTGAAGATTTTTTATCACAAGACCAAAAAAAAAAAAAAAAAATCTTTGGAGAAGAGAGCTCAATTTTAGGTTAAGGAGGAGAGAGAAAACATGAGTAAGAACAGAGCAAGTTTGGTCGGCCAAGGCTATAAGAACCCAGAAAATTCAATCTTCAATCGATCAAGCAAGAATCGAGCAGGAATTAAAGCAAATAGAAACTTTTTGATCAGTCAAGCTGGAATCGAATAGGAATTGAAAAAGTGCTGAACATTTTTGATCGGTTAAGAAGAAATCAAATAGGAATCGAAGAGCATAAAGACTCAAAAACAAAAGCCAGAAATGCAAGGACTACAAACCTAAATGCAGTAAAGCAAATAAGACTATAAAACAAGCAGTAAAACTCAGCTTTTAAATTTTAAAAACTAGATTAGGCAGCTAATTTTTCAAATCTCTCAAACAGACTCAGCCTTTGCATTATCAAACCAAATTATATTCAATTAAAATAGGCCAAATAGACAACATACACATTTTCATGTACTGAATTTAGTAAAGATTTGTGTGTAGTGTGTGCAACTAGTAAGTGTACAAAACATTGAATAGGTGATACGCTGTTAGAAAATACCTAAATTTTCTACATTATCAATCACATTGGTTTGAAAGTGCCTATCACCTAACGATGTACATCATATAACTGATGGAAAAATGAGTGTACGCAGCGGAAAAAATTAATTAAACGGATCTACTTCATTCACAATTGATAACATGTGCCATATAAGTTTCAGAATTAGATAACAAGAGAGTGTACCTTGAAGCGGTGAAATTCAAAACCGAAAATCAGAAGTACTTGAGAAGACTTTCAATCTTCACTCCAATTCCACTAGATGCCCAAGATGTGTGGTCTCTCAATCAGTTATATGTATATGTTTCTAGAGAGAATCTAAGAGTGTCCAATACTCACATACCAATTCATGTTATATAAAATTTGTATGTTTCTCTCCTTATTACTAATTATCTAATTGGGCTAGACTTTTGGGTTTTTCCAATTGGGTTTTAGTATGTGGCTTGGAGTGGGACCAAAAGGGAACAAATAAGACACTAACTCCAATGGGCCTTAGGCCTTTCTGTCAATTCTTGACAAGTCCAAAGTTACCATTAACTATATTTAATACTACTATATAAATATAGTTGCACTCTAGGCCTTATTAATAAATTATATCCCAAGACTTTATTGTACATACAACCCCTTCATTAAATATTCATAGTAACACAAAGCCATGAATGAAGACGGCCACTTTGTGAATTACTACATCTTAATCCTTAAGTACCCGGTTTAATTCTTTAATGTTATTCATCATATATTTATGAAATCCAATTTCATAAATATATACTTTAGTCTTACTAAAGTGGTTAGGCCTAACTCTTCTGAATAACAAATCCATCAAACTTATCTCAAGGGAATATTTTGTATCTCCGTTAAGAGATTATAAATTCCATCTTGAAAATATATGTTCCATCAACACTAAATGTGGCTGCCCAACATACTGAGGTTTTGACCGTTACCTTAGATCTCACTCCTGATATATCAAAGCAACCTACACTTCATGATCAGGTCCATTATTCTCTCAGGATTAAGAGTTCATGCAAATATAAGTCGTGAGATTTATTATTCAATTAACAGTCGTTAAGAGAATAATAAATCTCACAGCGGTCCAGTTCAATATATTTTAACTCTTAAAACATATCAACATATCAACTAGAAGTCACCACTTCCATGATCAAGACAAATCATCTTAGTTAATATGTTATAGTCTTCGCAGATGAAATGCCCAATTTCATCATCGACCACGAACTAATATTCTGAGTTTACAAAGAACTTGTAATTTATATCTTCTGTGACTTTTCACATAAATCACATACTATGCATCTTATGGGCTATATGATAATGTCCAAATATTCATGTTACCATTATTTCAAATAATAATAAAACAAATTTATTAATTACAATATTAAGTCATACATCATGTCATACATAATATAATACATAGCATCATACAATAGGATTCTAGGGCATAAATCCCAACAATCTCCCACTTGCCCTAAAGACTATTGTGCAATAATCTAACTCCCATTCCCTCCAAATGTGACTCGAAAGTCCTTTGAGGCAAGGCTTTGGTAAAAGGATCTGCTAGATTATTTGCACTTTCAATCTTTGCTACCACCACATCTCCACGAGCAATGATGTCTCCTCCTTTCTTGTAATTCCTTGGATCTTTCGATTGTGCAACTGCACCACTATTGTCGCAAAACAAAGTGATGGGAACTTGCTCCATTCTTACTACACCAAGGTCAGAAAGGAATTTCTTGAGCCATATAGCTTCTTTTGCTGCTTCACAAGCAGCAACGTACTCAGCTTCCATGGTGGAGTCCGCAATACAAGATTGCTTGACACTCCTCCAAGTTATGGCTCCACCTCCCAAGGTGAAAACGCATCCTGATGTGGATTTTCTGAAATTTAGATCCAATTGAAAATCTGAATCTGTATAGCCAATGGGTATCAAATCCTCACACCGATAAACAAGCATATAATGTCTTGTTCTCCGTAGATACTTGAGAATATACTTTACAGCTTGCCAATGTTTTGGTCCTGGATTTGATTGATATCGGCTAACCATGCCAACTGAATAACAAATATCTGGTCTAGTACAAAGCATGGCATACATGAGACTTCCCACTGTAGAAGCATAAGGAATTTGTCTTATCATTTCAACTTCCTCTTGAGTCTTAGGCCTTTGGTCTTCAGACAGAGGAACTCCATGTCTGAAAGGAAGTAATCATTTCTTGGAGTTTTGCATGCTAAACCATTCTAGAACCTTATCTATATACCCAGCTTGTGATAAGCCTAACATCTTATTCTTGCGATCTCACCAAAGCTTGATCCCTAGAATAAAATTAGCCTCACCCAAGTCCTTCATATCAAATTGGCTTGACAACCAAACCTTTACAGATGACATTACCCCTACATCATTTCCAATGAGTAGAATATCATCAACATAAAGCACTAGGAACATTACCCCTTTATCTTGATGTCTTTTGTACACACATGGTTCATCAGGATTTTGTTCAAAACCAAATGATTTGATTGCTTGATCAAATCTGATGTTCCATGACCTAGATGCTTGCTTAAGTCCATAAATGGACCTTTTCAACTTGCATACCATATGCTCTTGGTTCTTTGCTATAAAACCTTCTGGTTGCATCATATAGATTTCCTCTTCAAGGTTGCCATTAAGAAATGCAGTCTTGAGATCTATTTGCCAATCTCATAATCATAATGAGCAGTAATGGATAAAAGAATTCTGATAGATTTAAGCATTGCTACTATTGAAAAGGTTTCTTCATAATCAATACCTTCTTTTTGTGTATACCCTTTCGCCACTAGCCTTGCTTTAAAGGTTTCAACCTTTCCATCTATAACTCTCTTCCTCTTGTAAACCCATTTGCAACCAACAGGTTTAATGCCGTTAGGCGCCTTTACAAGATCCCAAACATGATTGGAATACATGGAATCTAATTCAGATTTCATAGCTTTGACCCAATGATGTGCATCTATATCATTCATTGCCTCTTCATAAGTGTAGGGATCCAATTCAACCTCTTCTGAGATAGCTTCATAAGTTTCTCCCAAACCTATAAATCTTATAGGAGGCCGAACAATTCTCCCACTACGACAAGGTACTTGTGTACTAGACATCTCTTGAGTAGTATCTTGTGGTGTATCTAATACATCCATATCATCCCTAGTTTCATCCATTGGTTGTTTATTTACAAGTTCATTCGTTTCAGCTAAAACAACTTTACTTCTAGGAGTATAATTATTCATATAGTCATTTTCTAAGAATTTGGCATTTGTGCTAACAAACACTTTATTATCTTTATGACTATAGAATAAATCTCCAATTGTTCCTTTTGGATACCCTACAAAGAAAGCCACTTCTGTTTTAGACTGTAACTTGTCAGACTTTCCTTTCCACACATGTGCTGGACAACCCTATATATAGAGATGTCTCATACTACGCTTATGCCCATTCCATAACTCCATAGGTGTTTTAGGAATAGACTTCGAAGGTACTAAATTCAGAAGATACATTGCAGTATTTAAAGCATATCCCCAAAAGGAAATTGGTGGAGTTGAATAACTTAACATGGACCTAACCATATCTAAAAGAGTCCTATTCCTTCTTTCCGCTACACCATTTTGTTGTGGAGTTCTAGGTGCAGTCAATTGGGATACAATCCCATTTTCAGTTAAGTAATCCTTAAAATCCCCAAGAAGGTATTCGCCACCTCGATCAAATCGAATGGCCTTTATGCGTTTGCCTAATTGATTCTCAACTTCAGCCCTAAACTCTTTGAACATTTCAAAGGCTTCAGACTTCCATTTCATTAGGTACACATAACCAAATCTAGAGTAATCATCAGTGAAAGTAATGAAATACTCATAGCCACCTCTTGCCTGGATTGACATAGGACCACATACATCTGAATGTACTAGTTCTAGCAAATCTTATGCTCTTCTACCTTTTGCATTAAAAGGTCGTTTGGTCATTTTACCTTCCAAACAAGATTCACAAACTGGAAATTCATCAAAGTCCATGGGCTGTAAAAGACCATCTTTGATCAGTCTTTGAATTCTGTTGGAATTAATGTGACCCAAATGCAAGTGCCAAAAATATGCATCACTAGTAGATGGAAATTTTCATTTTAATGATTTTACATGAGAGTTATTATCTAATTCAGAATTATATAATTCATGCTTATCAGAAGTTAAAATATAAAGACTATCAACAATATTGCCAGAACAGATAAACATTTTACCCTTCTTTATTACAGCATTGTCTTTAAGGATAACATAATATCCATGTTTACCCAAATAAGTTGCAGAAATTAAATTCCTACGAGCATTAGGTACATACAGACAGTCTTCTAATATTAAAACTCTAGATTCAAAACACAAATTAAAAACACCAACGGCTACAACTGGAATCCTGCTCCCATCAGCCAAAGTAAGAAACAATTCTCCTTCTTTAAGTTTTCTTGTCTCTTGGAACCCCTGCAAAGAATTGCAGATATAATTAGTACAACCTGAATCCACACACCAGGAATCTGTGTGATTTGGCACCAAACATATTTCAAGGAGGAAAGAACTATTCATACCATTATTATTGGCAGCCTTAAATTTTGGACAATTCCTCTTCCAATGTCCTTTCTCACCACAATGGAAACATTTTCCTTTGAGCTTCTTTCCTTTGTCAGCAACCCCTAAGACAATTTGTTTACCCTCTTACTTGGTGAAGTCCTTCTTCTTTTTCTTCTTACCCTTACCTTTCGACTTAGGTTGAGAAGTAGAAGCTTCACCAATATTGGCTTCAACATTGGAAGTACCAAGAATGCCTTTTGCCGCTACCAATTCATTCATTAATTCAGACAAAGAGTAAATGTTTTTGTTCATATTATCATTGAGTCTGAATTCCTTGAATGATTCCGGTAGTGACTGGAGTATCATATCCACTTAGGACTCTTCATCAATATCGGCACCTAAAACTTCCAATGTATTCAGATCAGAGATCATTGTAAGACAATACTCCCTCACTGAACCACCTTCAGCCATTTTGGTATTATAAATTTGCCTCATGGTTTCTTGCCTTGTAGATCGACCTTGCTCACCAAACATCTCCTTCAGACTAAACATTATGTCTGAAGCTAGTTCTACATCTTGCATTTGATGCTGTAGAACATTTGAGATAGATGCCAGGATGTAGCACTTGGCTATCTCATTAGATTTTTGCCAACGATCATATCGCTGTTTTTCCTCAAGAGGAGCATCTAATGAAGGAAAGCTAGGACATGGTTTAGTAAACACATATCTGTGCTCTTCAGCTGTGAGAACTATGTCCAAATTTCTTTTCCAGTCAACATAATTGGATCTAGTCAGTTTGTTTTGATTAAGAATGGTAACAAGTGGGCTAAATGATGCCATGTTCAAATCTGAAATAATAAACATGAATATAATAAGTAAATTGGACATTATCAATTTAGCATATAAACATATAGCATAGAACCTTAATAAAACCATAGTATAATATATGCAACGACAACCCAATCCAATATTCAATATCCCTCAGCATAAAGTGAATATAAAATACTATGATTGATTGAAAACTATTCTCATTATTAATGCTATCATGATAACTCTTATCAAACACTAATAATATGCCGTTCTTCATTTGGCCTCTAAATAATTATAGTAAGAACTCAGCATAGAGGATACTATAATACTTAGTCTAGTGTATACCATTGTCTAGAATCATGTGTTGCCACATTTCATCCCCTTAACACGCTTATTTTGTAGTACCATGATCCAAAACACCCTCCGCATGGAATGCAAAACTCGAGGCGAAGACAAGGTATTTGATCAAACCACTATAAACCAAGAAATTCAATCTTGTAGTACCATGAAATAAATACTCTTCGCATGGAATGCTAAGCTTGAAGCAAAGACAAAGTATATATATCACACTACTATGAACTGACAATGGAGGCCGTGAGATCCAACCTTTGTATCTCTCTCCCACTAGATGTTTTAAAATAAAGGTTTTTATTTTGTTAAACATGCATAAACTAATTACACATAGCCTTGCACTTTAAACAATTGAAAAACACATAGAAAAACTTCAAAATTCCCTTCAGTGGCATTTTCGCAAATATCTCGCAACTAAGCTCTTCTCGCGAAAAGGCATGTTAAGCAACATAAAAATCAGACAGAAACTTTCGCTATTGTCTCGTGAGTATCTCGCTACTTAGCATTTCCCGCGAAACCATGTTAAGCAAAAAAAAAAATGAAAACACAAAAATTCAGATAGAAACTTTCACTACTGTTTTCAGTTTTTGAAGGGAAACTCTGAACAGTTTTTAACAGTTTTCTATGAACAAACAAATACCATATGAACATGACTGACAGAATTTGATATCAAAACTGAATTCCATTGATGCTATAGCCTTAAAATTCAATTTAACATTCTTAAATTCAAATTTAAACAACATCATAACATCAATATCGGTTTTTATCAAATCATAGTTTCAACAACCATACAGAAAATTAAATACATATATAATCTTCTAACATCTTGAAACTCTTATCTCTAATTCCAAAACTCATAAAACATATTATACAAATTGGAAATTGAAGACCGCTCTGATACCATTTGATGGAAAAATGAGTGTACGCAGCGGAAAAAATTAATTAAACGGATCTACTTCATTCGCAATTGATAACATGTGCCATATAAGTTTCAGAATTAGATAACAAGAGAGTGTACCTTGAAGCGGTGAAATTCAAAACCGAAAATCAGAAGTTCTTGAGAAGACTTTCAATCTTCACTCCAATTCCACTAGATGCCCAAGATGTGTGGTCTTTCAATCAGTTATATGTATATGTTTCTAGAGAGAATCTAAGAGTGTCCAATACTCACATACCAATTCATGTTATATAAAATCTGTGTGTTTCTCTCCTTATTACTGATTATCTAATTGGGCTAGCCTTTTGGGCTTTTCCAATTGGGCTTTAGTATGTGGCTTGGAGTGGGACCAAAAGGGAACAAATAAGACACTAGCTCCAATAGGCCTTGGGCCTTTCTGTTAACTCTTGACAAGTCCAAAGTTACCATTAACTATATTTAATACCACTATATAAGTATAGTTGCACTCTAGGCCTTATTAATAAATTATATCCCAAGACTTTATTGTACATGCAACCCCTTCATTAAATATTTGTAGTAACACAAAGCCATGAATGAGGACTGCCACTTTGTGAATTACTACATCATAATCCTTGAGTACCCGGTTTAATCATTTAATGTTATTCATCATATATTTATGAAATCCAATTTCATAAATATATACTTTAGTCTTACTAAAGTGGTTAGGCCTAACTCTTCTGAATAACAAATCCATCAAACTTATCTCAAGGGAATATTTTGTATCTCCGTTAAGAGATTATGAATTCCATCTTGAAAATATATGTTCCATCAATACTAAATGTGGCTGCCCAATATACTAAGGTTTTGACCGTTACTATCTCACTCCTGATATATCAAAGCAACCTACACTTCATGATCAGGTTCATTATTCTCTCAGGATTAAGAGTTCATGCAAATATAAGTCGTGAGATTTATTATTCAATTGACAGTCGTTAAGAGAATAATAAATCTCACAGCGGTCCAGTTCAATATGTTTTAACTCTTAAAACATATCAACATATCAACTAGAAGTCACTACTTCCATGATCAAGACAAATCATCTTAGTTAATATGTTATAGTCTTCGCAGGTGAAATGCCCAATTTCATCACCGACCACGAACTAATATTCTGAGTTTACAAAGAACTTGTGATTTATATCTTCTGTGACTTTTCACATAAATCACATACTATGCATCTCATGGGCTATATGATAATGTCCAAATATTCATGTTACTATTATTTCAGATAATAATAAAACAACCTTATTAATTACAATATTAAGTCATACATCATGTCACACATAATGTCATACATAATATAATACATAGCATTATACAATAGGATTCTAGGGTATAAATCCCAACAATAACTCCTACATCTCCCAATACAGAGTTACAATCTTTTGACATATGCTTTCATACAATTTTATACTTAAAAGCTTATAGCACAGTCACAAATAATCATAAGGGCATATAAGGATTTTTCTTTTTAATTCAAGCCCCAAATTGTACACATCTTTTTAATATCATTGCATCACTTTTTTCAAGGATTTTTTTGCATGACTTTTTTTCTCTTTTCAAATTTTTTTTTTTTTTTTTTTTTTTTTTTTTTTGGAGATAAACACAGATTGCTCAACACTAGTGGTAAGTTGATTATTTATATCTAAATCCTAGGATTTTTTAGTCCTTACGTTCAAAATATGTGATTTCAAAATCAAGAATCTTTGATCAAAACTAAGAGCATATAACGCATATTTAGCATAAGATATAACAAATTAGTGAGGTGCAAAAAAATGCTTATCAAAGCTAAAGAAGGTACACAGTCATGAATTCATAGTTTCAATGGCCAACCTTAATTACATACTCAATGGTATGCAATACAAAAAACATAAACTATTTTTGGATTTTCAAATTTTCAATTTTTTTCTTGTTTTTATATTATGAGCAAAAGCAAAATGCGCACATTATGCTAAATGAATAAAATGCAAAAGCAATGCATAACATGCAATGTACAAATGATTCCTAACATGTATGATATGCATGAAATATAAATAGAAATTAGAAAGCTAGTCTAGCTTTGACTTGACTAGTGTGACTAGGAACAAACATGTGTAGACTTAGGTCTACTTTACTCGTTTGAAGTTAGTCTAGCTTTGACTTGAGATTGAGATCTCACTTGAACACAATTAGGTCTAAGGTTACCAATCACACCACTATAGTGACATGTAGGGACAAATTCAAATTTTCCCTAATGCTTTGGATATGATCTAGACATAGGTTTTTACATGAGATTCATTCGAAGTTCTTTTACCTTTGTATATCCTAGCAAAATTAGCCCTTTCATTATTATGATTCCTCTTATAGAAAGGAACATAAACACTGTCATCCTTAGGCTTTATGAGAGCATATTTAGATTTAGGTTCAACAATAGGCTTAAGACTAGACACTCTTTCTAGTTTAGCTTTAGACTCAACTAGATCTTCTTCAATTTCATTCAATTTTTCTATGGAATTTTTAGCAATTTTAAAATTTTTTTATTTTTATTTTTCAACTAACTTGTAGGATTCCTCAAGTTTAGCTTCTAATCTTTTAGATTTTTTAGAATACTTCATAAACTCTTTATAAAGCATGCTATAAGCTTCTTGAAGGTCATCAAATTCACCAGAATCAATAAAATCATGGTCATCAAGACAGTTAGAAATATTCATGACAACAGGGGTTAAGGATTAGGATATTAATCCAAATAGAATGTATCCATTTTGATAGCACTTGTTAGATTAAGACCCATAAACAAATAAGGTTTAACCAATTTTAAGGCCAAGTTGTTAATTAGATTAATTAAGCAAGCCTTAGGTTAACAAATAATCAAACATATCATGCACAACAGAAAAGTAAATAACACAATATATGATGACCTAGGAAATCTTATGAAACAACTTGTTCTAAAGGAAAAACCTGGGGGGACCAATCCTAATATGAAAAATCCACCATCAGATGGAGATTTACAATCAAAATATAAATTCGTAGTAAACCTAACTAAAGTTAACAAACTTAGCTCTGAATTCCACAAACTTCTCTTATAAAGATGTGTTAAGCCACCCTTGAGGATTTAGATCCAGAGCCTTCAAGGAATGGTTTGCAGCAACTTCAAATCTACCAGTTTAGATTGTATGTAGATTGATTTCAGTAGTAACTTTGAAAGGAGAAGGCACAGAACCTTTTAGATCTCAAATAAGAAGCTTCAAAGTCTTTGAAAACTTGTCGTATGGTTTCCTTTATATACTTAGTGATGTAGGTTTGAAACCCTAAACATTTGATGGGCTAAATTTCTAATCTATAGATACGCATTTTAATCAATCGAAGTTAAGTTTTGATCGGTCGAAACTATTGAAATTTCAGTTCTCGAATCAACAACTTTCCTGTTCTTACATACTGACTAGTAACATCTTGAGCATTGTCTAATCATACTTATAGACACTAAGATCTATATCTAGACAAGTTTGTGTTCACGTGTTTGGCAATAAACCTATACACATATAGAGCCTAACATAAATGAGTGCAAAAAAATGGAAGGTAGGCAACCTTATTTGGGAAATGAATGGAATCATTTTATGATAATATTACAATTAGACCCCTATTTCAAAACAAATGTCTGAATATATATGAGTATTTTGGGCTTTCTAGTAAAAAAATTATTAATTTTAATTTTATTCCCTCCATTTCCTCCCAATTTTAGTGAGAATAAAAATTTGAGATTTTGAAGGAAGAAAGAGGAATGAGTGTTCATTCCTAGCCATTCTATTCCCCCTACTTAAATTGCTAAACAAGCAAATGAACTTCCCATTATCTCTACTAAAACTCTCAAACAATTAAAGGGAATGAATATTCTAAAACTATTCTTTTCACTCCATTAATTTCCCTCCTCCCAAACGAGTTGTAAAGATGTTATGAGAAGTTTTACCTCACGTTGAGATAAAGAGAGTTGGTATTTCATTTAGAAGGATTGGTACCTAAAAAAAGAGCAAATTAGGTATAAGAGATGTTAGACTTGCCAAATGTGTAAAGGACAGCTAGTTGTTGGATTTTGAATTGTGTTGACTATTGTGGATTTCAGGGCTTTGACCCCCCCCCCCCCCCCAACAAATTTGGTTGTAGATCAAAATGAACATCAAGCTTGTTCCATAATTCCCAAAATTTAACCTTGTAAAGGTGCTTTGCAAAGATATCAGCCAGTTGGTGATTGGCAGGACAAAGCAACGAGGGAATTAAGATCCATCTTTTCACGCATATATATATTGGTAGTTTAATTCAAAGTGTTTTTCCTTCTATGGAAGACAAGATTCACTGTTATGTGTGAGGCACTTAGATTATCACAAGGTAGAATTGGAGGGCAAGGATTGGCAATGCAAAAGGACACAATGAAAAAGGGATAACCAAATGAGTTCAGCTTCGGTCAAGGCCAAGGAGCGATGTACTCGACCTCAATCCTAATTTGAGCCATGGTTGAATGCTTTTTGACACTATTAAAAGATGAAATTATTGACTAGAAACTTGTAGATTCCCTTGATAGATTGATGACTATTGGGGCAACCAACCTAATAAAAAAAAAACACACAAATCAAGTGAAGAGGAGAAAAACCATTATTGTCCATGAGAAAACCAAAGAAGAGACCAATTACTCCCGTCCATCCCATGGACGAGGATAGTCAGCATTAAAGGGGCTTCCCATAAATGACATGGATAACAACTCACCTGATAGACAAACAAAAGCGTAACAGGCGGAACAACAAGCAGAAGGACATTAAATCCTGTAACACCCCAACACTTATTGCCAACGAATCCAAGACCATTATGGTTAGCAATTATACCCATAATGAGGGGCAAAGACCTATAAAAGGGCACAAAGAACTAGAACAAAGGTACACAACTTTTATGCAACTTATGCACTGCAACTCTCTAACCAAACAACAATTCCTCTGTATAGTTAAGCTCTGATCTTATTGACTAGCTCATTGGAGGCCCTTTGGCACACATCACACCAGGGTGCTCTAAGTATATTTATCATTTTTTTTTGTAGGATCTCACCACCGCTGTGTTGACGTCGTCCATCCATATTGACTAGGAGTTCAACTGACGATTTTCAGCATCATTAGTTTGGCACCGTTTGTGTGAAACATTTGCAAAGCCATACAGTTTCCCTTTTCTTGACAAAGGAATTCCTCTCGATACCAGATGGATTCTACAGCACAGCAAATTCAAGCATTGATAGCGAACATTGAAGAATTAACACGACAGAATTTGGAGCTAAGGAAAATTGCGGAAGCCTAAAGTAATCCAAGAAATGAAGAAAGGCATGAGAACAATGATGATGAGGAGATGGCTGATCCATTGAATCATTGAAGAAGAACACCTGAGGAAGAAAACTCCTTTAGGATGGAAGAGATGTTCTGTAACATGAAGAGAGAAATGGACAAGCTAAAAAGCCCAGAGAAGGACAAATCTGCATCCAACCTAGATAGAATGATCTAGAGAACAGATTCACCCTTCACTACAGAAGTCCTAAATTGTCCACTACCTCCCAAGTTTTGGCTTCCGTAACTTGAATCTTCGATGGGTTGAAAGAACCCCTAGAGCATATTGAGTCCTTCAAGACCTTAATGAACCTACAGATGATGCTAGATGAGGTCACGTGCTGAGCATTTGCAACCACTCTAAAAGGCATGCCCACAACGTGGTTCAAAAAGCTATCACCAGGTACAATTGCTAAATTTGAACAACTAAGCAAAAGCTTTGTTTGTCATTTCATAAGAGGACAATGCCACAAGAAGCCCACGAGCCATCTATTGAATATTCGACAGGCGGAAGGAGAATCATTGAGGCAATATGTAGATCGCTTCTATAATGAGGTATTACAGGTGGATGAGGCAGAAGATCAAGTTATATTGACCTATGAGCCCCAATTTGATTGATTGTGTGATGCGTGTGGGTGTGTGATGAGTCCCATATCAGGTATTTACTGGGTAGATATGGGTTTTATTAACAACTACAAGGAACTTCAATTGTGACTAGTCCTTTTGAGGTATAGCACAGATGTGGCTAGCGCTTTTTCTTGGGTCGTTACATATGGTATCAGAGCTGGCCCGGTAACCCCGTGTGGACTCAGAGATGCTACCCCACAAAATGGGCCCTAACGAGGACGTTAGGAATTTAAGTAGGGGTGATTGTGATGCCCCAATTTGATTGATTGTGTGATGTGTGTGGGTGTGTGATAAGTCCCATATCGGGTATTTACTAGGTAGCTTTGGGCTTTATTAACAACTACAAGAAGCTTCAATTGTGACTAGTCCTTTTGAGGTATAGCGTAGGTGTGGCTAGTGCTTTTCCTTGGGTCGTTACATGAAGCACCTACAGAAGTATATAAGCCAGGATTCAGAACACCTGAAAACCATAAAAAAGAGCAACAAAAGAAGATATTAGTATACCTACATAACTTGTGTATGTGGGAAGACATTAGCTTGTTAGAGGGTTTGGATGTCAAAAGAGCAACAAAAGAAGATATTAGTATACCTACATAACTTGTTTCTCCTTATTCCTAACCACATCTTTTCCTTTAAGACTACTAATTATCTCAAAAGCCTTAAAAGGCTGAGATGACAAAGCAACCTCTTGAGCCACAAATTCATCCCCAAAAGATAACCTCATCTAAAGCCAACATATCGAAAATTTGTGTGATCCCTACAGAATGATGGACTAAGGGATAAAGAGAAAGAAGAACGGATCGGTAAGAACAATCCTCCCTAATAAAGACACCAACTTTTGAATGGGCTCTACCCACAGAAGAGAGAAGATGACACAAACGAACAAAAAAGAAAGAAACAAAGGGGTAGGAAAGCCTAACACAAGAGTAGACTACCATTAAAATGCAAGAATACAAAGAGAAAACAGAGAAGACTTACCAGGAGCGAAGGCACCAAGCAGAGGAAACAGAGTGGATGACTTAAAAGAAACATTTGGAAAACAAAAAAATGGAAACAAAATGAAAGAGGGAAGAAGTTATAAAAAAAAAAAAAAAAAAAAAAAAAAAAAAAAAAAAAAAAAAAAAAAAAAAAAAAAAACTCCAAAATCATGCATGGGAAGCTCAAGAAACTGCTCCAGCACGTCCAAGCAATCACTACCAAACATGTGTCACAACAAGACCCAAGATGTCCATCACAATAAATGTGATGGGTACAGAAATCAAAGCAATTTGACCTTTCATATTCCAGCTGCATTTGTAAATACGACGGTAGGAATAAAGGGGCTACTGAAGTGAAGAAAAATCAACATCGTCCATGAGACAACTACAAAAGAGACCAATTGCTTCCATTCATCCTGTGGACGAGGATAGTCAGCATTAAAGGAGCTCTCCATAAGTGACACGAGTAACAGCTCACTTGACAAACAAACAAAAGTGTAACAGACAGACCAATGAGTAGAAGGACATTAAATCCTATAGAGCCCCAACATTTATTGCCAACGGATCCAATACCATTAAGGTTAACCATTATACCCATAATGAGGGGCGAAGACCTATAAAAAGGCACAAAGAACAAGAATAAAGGTACGCAACTCTTATGCAACTTATGCACTACAACTCTCTAGCCAAATAACAATTCCTTTGTACAGTTAAGCTCTGATTTTACTGACTAGCTCAACGAAGGTCCTTTGGCACACACCACAACAGTGTGCTCCAAGTATATTTGTCCTTTTTTGCAGGATCTCACAACCGCTGTGTTGATGTCGTCCATCCATATTGACGAGGAGTTTAAATGATGATTTTCAGCATCATCATCAAGGGTGCTTGAAACCAAAATTGATAACCCAAAGTAGGCAATCCCATGAACATAATAATGCAAAAATCATTTAAATGCTAGTCATGAGCCATTATAGGGGCATGCATAAACTTAGATATAAAATTGACACTATAGAAAATGTGCAGTTTAGTGGAAGTAAGACATTGAAGTCCTTCAGGTTTGGTCTGGGGAAAGTAAGATACTATTGTCCTCTAACTGGGTTGTGATAATTGTGGGAGTAAGCACCCATACCCCTACCATGAATGCTGCGAGCAATGGTTTCTTCATAGGAAGTACGCCTTGGCCTAGGATGGACCGGGCAGAGGGTGTAAATGGAGTCGCCCCCTAAATTAGGTCTATAAACCATATTTATAGCACCCTTGTGGAAGGACTGATCTTTGCCAGAGCACATGTCTAGAGTTTAGGTATGAGGATAGGAAAGTGTTAGACACCCAACCCTACCTGACCCGTGGGTTGGCCTCTACTCATTATGTTCCAAATCCTAGTCCCATCAAAGGGTCTTTTAATAGGCTATTTTAAACTCACACACTAACATTCATCTAAACACACAACATGGCATATAGGAATGGCAAAATTCCCCAACCTACAGGTACCCGACTCGACCCTAATGGGTCAGGTTTTACCTGACCCGTGAAAGATTAGGGGGCGGTCTAGGTTTTAATTATCCAACCCGTAGCGAGTTTGGGTCGGGTGTGGGTATTAGGCATACCCACCTTAAATCCAAAATTAAACCCAACCCGTATAGAATAAAATTACAAAAAACCCAAATATATATATATATATATATATATATATATATATATATATGTACCATTAACTGATACCAAACCTTAAACCTAATCAATTCTTATCCCAGCCGCCCCTCACACCTCTCCTTCACCCTCACCTTCACTCTCACTCTCACTTCCACTCTCATTCCCTCAGTAACCCACCCTCGCTCTTAGGCTCTCAGTCTGCCGCTGGCCACCCCCCTCAAGCCTTCCCTTCACCTTGCAGTCATGGCCAACTCGGCAACTCCCCCTTTGTTAGTGTCACCCTTGCTTGGTTAACTTCAATATTGTTGTTAGCATCAGATAAAAAGGTTTAAAGATGTGTATATATCTTAATATATATCCAAAGGCCAAATATTCAGTGGTTGGTCTATATATATAGCAAGGAAATCCATGACACATTGCGTATATATCGTAAGTGTCAATTGTGTATAGATGAGAACTTTGTATAAATGCAGCCATCTAGTGTCAATTGTGTATATATGCAGCCATGAAAGATGAATTTACAAACTCATCTATTTAATTTTACATTTGGGAGAAAGTTTGTAATTTTGACAATCCCTACAAATTAAGAGTATTTTGTTAGTTTAGCCAAGTCTAGAATTTATTAGGAAATCCTAAGTATCTTGGGTTTTATTTTATTTAAGTTAAAGGTTGTCTTTCATAGGTTTTTAGTTCACTAGTCAAAGTAGGAGTCCTAATGTTAATATTGAATACTATAAAAATATTTGTCATTGTACTCAAAAGAACAGATGGAGTTGAATACTACAAAAATATTTAATGTTTTATTGTTTTATGTTTTTTTTTTTATTTAAATGTGTGTCATGTGATTTTGAAATTTGAAATTATTGTATACAAGGGAAATGGGAGACAAAAAAAAAAAAAAAAATGGTTCTCTCTCGCCAAGCAACTCTCCCTTGAGAACCACATGTTGTCCTTTGCCAACTATGCATTCTCCTTCGCCATTCTCAGGATCACCATCACCATTGTCGCCTTCTACCTGCTCACTCTCACGATCACCATCATATTTATGCCCATTAAACTATGAGTAAGTGTATGAATTTGTAGATAATCATGTGTGATTATGATTGGATTTTTTTTTAATTGATATTTGTGTATACTGTGATGCTAATTTGTGAATATTTATTTTGATTGATAGAATTCCTAATTCCCAAACTTCTGAACCAATTGGGTGTCCACAATCCCTGGTAGTGGACTTGGTGGTAGAGGTAGAGGAAGAGGAAAAGGAAGAGGCTGCATATGTGAATGAGGATGAGGTTGTGGATGCAAGTGGAAAAAGGATGTGTGCGTCAGATGTTTAAGATCATTTTACTAGAAAGAAATTTAATGGGAAACCTAAAGCTCAATGTCATCATTGTGGCAAGCTTTACTTGGGTGATTTTGAAAAAGGCACAAGCCATTTGCATGGTCATTTAGGGAGATGTCCACGGCTGAAGTTTAAAAATATAGAAGATATGCAACAAAAAATAAGGTGAATGGAACGATGAGTTTAAATCCTTACGAATATGATCAAGTTAAAGTAGGGAGTAATCTTGCTCATATGGTCATCCTACATTAATACCTGCTTTCAATGGTTGAGCACATTTGGTTCAAAGAATTTTTGGGTTCTCTTTAACCTATATTTAAAGTTGTTTCAAGAAACACTTTGAAAAGTGACATTCTTAACATCTATGATAATAAGAGGGAGAAAGATTTGAAGATGATGGACAAGAATGGAATTAGAATAGCAATCACAACTGATATGTGGACTTCAAGTAACAACAAGAGAGGGTTCATGGTCATTACTACTCACTTTATCGATCACATTTGGACCTTGCAAAGTCAAGTTTTAAGGTAATTCTTTGATACAATTTGTTTTGTAGTATGCATACGCGATTTATTAAACCATATGAATTGTACCATATGTCATTGATTATAGTGTTTATTGAATTATGTTATAATTATTCCTATTATTGTTTTTTAGGTTTGTTTTTGTTCCTTCTCCACACGTGAAAGATGTTCTTGCTGATGTCCTTGTAGATTTTTTTTTTTTTAGAGTGGAACATTGATAGGAAATTGTCCATAGTAACTGTTGATAATTGTGGTACTATTGATGCCATGATGAGATTTCTCTTGAACAAGCTTGATATTAGTTCTCTTATGTTGAATTGGTCTATGTTGCAGATAAGGTGTGTTGCACATATTTTGAATTTGATTGTTCAAGATAGTTTGTCTCTTATTAGTAATGGTATTGAAAAGATTCATGATAGTGTGATTTTATTGGACTGGATCACCAAAAAGGAGGCAAAAATTTGAAGAAAATGCACAGGGTGGACAGGACTAAGGGTGTGAATGACGTCACCACCTAGATTAGGTCTAGGAACCATATATATAGCACTCTTGTGGAAGGACTAATCTTTACTAGAGCACGTGTTAGGAGTTTAGGTATGGGGGTAGGAAGGTGTTAGGCACCCAACCTCACCCAACCTGTGGGTCGGCCTCCACTCATTGTATTCCAAATCCTAGCCCCATCAAAGCGTCTTTTAATATGATATTCTAAAACACACACACACACACACACACACACACACACTCTAACATGCATCTAAACACACAATATGGCATATCATTTGTAAAACCTAGCATTCATCTTATGGGTGCAAGCGCCCCCATCGCATGGGCAGTAGTGGTTTACTTATAGGAATTACACCTCGGCCTAGGGTGGATAGGTTGGAGAGTGTAAATGAAGTCACCACCTAGATTAGATTTAAGAACCATATATATAGCACCCTTGTGGAAGGACTGATCGTTACCAAAGCACTTGTCCGGAGTTTTGGTATGAGGATGGGAAGGTGTTAGGCACTCAACCCCACCCGGTCCGTAGGTTAGCCTCCTCTCATTGTGTTCCACATCCTAATCCCATCAAAGGTCTTCTAGTATGTTATTCTAAACTCACACTCACTTTAAAATGCATTTAAAGCAAACAACATGACATATAGTCCCCAAACCGTAGCATTCATCTATCATGGCATTGACATTCACACATACCAAGGTAGCAAGTATATCACAAGGCAGTAACATTGACAAGACAACATCAAGCATAGACAATATCAAAATTTCATGAAATTCATCTAAGCATATTGTCATAATTAATCAACTTATGTTTCAAACAATAAAATGCATGTTCATGCGGCCTATGCATGACTTAGTTCACTTACCTCATTGCATCATAACACCTATGCATCAATGCATGTTCATATTTGTATGCATGTACTTGGTATTCAATAAAGCAAAAACCCTAATCCTTAATCTATCAATTAAACCACACAAAACATGTTATTCTATTGACTCTGGGATGTAAATATGTGACACTAGACTACACAGAAGCTAAAAATGTGAAAGAAAACAAATAAAAACAAAGAAAACCTAAATCTAAGTTTCTGAGCATGAGTATGTGTTCGCATACATAGGGAGTGCGTGCAGTGGCAGAGCCAGGAAGTTTTTCTAGGGGGGCAAATTAAATATAACAAAATTATTGAATTAAAAAAAAAAAATTCAAGACCCAATAAAAATTTTTATTTTATGAATTAATATTTTAGCTTAATAATGTTGTTTCCTACGTTTTTTTATTTTTTATTTTATTTTTTATTGTATAAAACTCATTTATATAATTTAACCACTCAAGCCAAAATATAAATGTAAACAACAGTACATTGTAATAACTAATTATATATAACGATATTTTATAATCTTTTATATTATTATATAACAGAAACTCAAAATATATTATAAAATATTATATAATTAAAGTGAAAGACAAGAATCCACACTTGTCAAATTTACAGCCACAAAAACGTCATTCTCACACTCAAACACAGTATTTAAAAGTGTTGTACAGCAGTAACACAGCACATAGAGTTATTCAAAACACATAGTTATAGAAAAAAAGAAAGAAAGAAAAAGAAGGTAATAAACACACAACAAGAAAGCGAGATAAAAATTGAAAAGGATACTAGTGATATATAGAAAGGCGACTGGCGGTGTGGAGGACTGTTGTGATGCCCTAATTTGATTGATTGTGTGATGTGTGTGGATGTGTGATGAGTCCCACATCGGGTATTTACTAGGTTGAACTGGGCTTTACTAACAACTGCAAGAAGCCTCAATTGTGACTAGTTCTTTTGAGGTATACCGCAAATGTGGCTAGCGCATTTCCTTGGGTCGTTACATATTGTATCAGAGCTTAGGTTATGATCTTGCAGACTCTATACTAGGATTTGATTTGGAATAAGGTTTTGCGTAGGAGGGATTACGGTTATAATCATTGTTTATGAAGGTTATTAGGTCATAGATAGTGTTCTTTTGATGACTTGATGAGAAGTGTAAGTGAGGTTCCATCATATGATGATTTGTTAGGTCATATTTGAAGGATTTGATATTATGTCTATGTGGTTATGCATACGTGACTTATAAATACAAAAGGGAGGATTTTAATTGATATACTTCTTTGATCTCATACTAGTATTAAGTGGGTGTATTTTATTCTTGAAAATTTTGTAATTGATCAGATTGGTTATTAAAACTTTTTCTTCTTATTAAAAGGAAAATTGAGTGAGAAAAGAGCAAGCAAAGGAAATCTTCCTGCTGTTTTGTGACTGATCTTTTGAAAACTCATTTGATAGTTTTGCCTAATATAGTTGACCTACCTATGGTTAGCTTGATCTGTAGGAGATTCTCTTAGGTTTAATTATTGAATGATAGTTTACTATATGCCCTATTTAGAATCTGGAGAACTTTTAGGGAATTGGAAATTGCAAGACTTTATTTAGGGGTTAAGGTTTAATGTTAGAGCTACAATTCCTTGATTTTAGTTTATATGGAGTTAGGAAATTAATGGAAAGTTCGTAGTGTGAAGGGAAAATCAATTTGTGGTTATTGTAGTTCACATTATATTATATGTTATTATATAAATTCTGAGGGTGTTTAAAGAATTTAGTAATATATCGGTGGACTTCCTTGGATTCTAATGTTAAGGACCGACCTTCTTTTGAATCATTGTTCTTGTTAGGGTTGACCTACATGGACTACCATAGCCTAATTTGTGTGTGAGGTAGTCCTTAAACGTTTTTGAGACATGTTCTGTTACTTTGAAGTTTGAGGTCATCAATTTCTTTTCTATGGAATTGGAAGATTGTTTAAAATTCTGGGGAATAAGTTTTGATGCTAGAAATGTAATTCTTTGATTTTAGCTGATAAGAGATAATTGATTGACTCAATAGAACATGAAGTGTGTAGAAAGCAATGTTGATGGTATTATAAAATTGGATTAGTGAACCATATTTTGTTTGGATATTGATGGATTTAGGTGGCAAGAGAGTTTGTTTTGAAAGACTTACAATTTGAATTGTAGTCATTTTTGGTACCATTTGTTTTATATTGGCAGATGGTTAATGATTATAAATTGCATTGTACTCTAAGTTCTAGGTTGCTAGGACAATATTATTTGCAAGGTAAAAAAAAAAAAAAGGTGGTTTGAGATACTTCATGGACTATTCCCTTCCAGACGATGTACACTTAGAGATTATGATTTCATAATAGGAAATATATTTATGAGGAACCCAACTCTTCAATGAGTTCTAGCCCAAGTATCATCTAGAGGTTAAAGGTGAATAAATGTTGCTAATTTGCAGAGATAATTTGTGATTAGGATAGAGGTTCTATGACAAACCCTTATATCAATGCTCAATTGATTATTTATGGAGACTTTGAAATTTCTATTTTACCAAACTTGAGGAGGCAAAGATATAGTGATATACACCTATGTTGTAAGTTTGTTTTGAACTTAGGAAGGATTGGAACTTTGGATGCACTACTTAATTTTGAGGCAGAGAAATAAACGGATGCTAGCATTCAATGGTCTATGGTGAATCTCAAAATTGTGGATTTCCCTTGTTGTAATTTTTGGAGACTACTTAGGCCTTGGAATATTATTGAAATTAATAATTGATGGAAAATTAGTTATTGGGGTTAACCTAAACGAATGGGCCTTGGAACTTTTATTCATATTGAAGGGAACTTAGAGAGCTATTTAGACTAGAGATATGTATATCTTTAAAGAATCTTATACTTTTTGTAATATGGTTGTTCTTAAACTATGACTAATTGAGTAAGAGATTTTATGGTGGTATTGTATTATGTAGCGGAAACATCATGGCTCCATTTGCTATGGAAATTTTTATTTTTACAAATGTTGGGAAGGAAAAGTCTAAGCATATGTTATGAAATAGTTTTGAACTATGGTGATGAGTGATAAATTTGTATAGATCGATACAATTGTGGCTTTAGAGTAGTGCAGTGGAAGCATGACAATTCGTTTAGCTTGTGATGAATTCAGAGGACTGAATTCTTATAAGTGGGGGAGATTGTAATACCCCGAAAAAAAAAAAAAGATTAAAAGGAAGGGTATTTAAGTAAATTGTGGGGTCAATTTGATAATTTATAATTATAAGGGAGTTTTTAGAAAATAAGGTTGAAACCTTAACTATATAAAAGC
The DNA here is from genome assembly GCA_023736055.1 of Quercus glauca. NCBI lineage: Eukaryota > Viridiplantae > Streptophyta > Magnoliopsida > Fagales > Fagaceae > Quercus > Quercus glauca. Next base: position 40,989,652 of record CM043322.1, on the reverse strand, counting down.
ATATTATGTCAACTTATATAGAGACATGTTTTGAGAGAGGAGACTACCAAAAATACTCAAGTAGAGAAGGTTTGACTGCACAATTGAGGTAAAAGCCTAAGAATCTCTTTCTTGTCAAATCTAAGCTTTATTTGGAATTAGAGTACTTTTTATGTGGGTCTTTTGGCCAATAGTGAAACTATTTAATCATTCAAGAGTTTTAATGATGCAAACGAAGAAAAGTTTGGATTTATTTTTGGTAAACTAGACACTGTTACTACATATTTTTTTATGTTTAGTAACTTAATCTTATCTATGCCTTTTGTTGCATTGAGTGGAGATAGAATTTTTTTAGGCTTCATGGGTCAGGTTTTTGCACAGGCCTTTATACCGAAGTGATGGAGTTAGGGAGTATGAGAAATCAAAAAGAATAGTAACTAGTCTAGGCTTTGAGGCATGACAAGATATCAGTTATTGCATGTTTAAAAAAAAAAAAAAGAAAGGTGTTAAAATAATTGTGTACAGGTGGTGTTATTTTATAAATTGACTTTTGACCCTATAGGTATTCTATAGTCTTTAACCCTAGATAACTATTTGTGGCAAAAAGTAAAGAAAATATATGATATGAATATGTGGATTTTTGGTGTGAGATAAAAGTGGAGAATTATTGGATATTTTAGTAAATTTTATTCTAGTCGAGTACCTTGCAAGTTAATTTCAAAATTTTATTTTGGAGTAAATTGTATCTAAAAATTGTTTTAGGTGATATCTAAGGATTTTAAAGGAAGGATTAAGAAGAAATTCTTTTGTTGTATGCTAGTTAAGGTAAGTACCCTTATCCTAATTGGTTTTATTTTGACTACTATTGCATTTTTAACTACTGAAAATTGTTTATAACTATTAGAATTTTATTTCAACTTGTATTACTGATTCCAAGTAAAGAATTATCATAAATATATCTGATTACTGAATATATGATGTATTTTATTGAATTGTTTTTAGCTATACTGATTCAAAGTAAATAATAAAGAACTTTCACAAATATATATGAGCATTGAATATAAGATTTACTTTATTTAATTGTTTTTTTTAGCTATATTGATTGAAGGTAAAGAATATAGAATTATCACAAATATATTTGAAAACTGAATATATGATTATATATATATATATGTGTGTGTGTGTGTGTGTGTGTGTGTGTGTGTGTGTGTGTGTGTGTGTGTGTGTGTGTGTGTATTTGAATGAGATATATTTTTTGGTTTGAACTATGATTTGATATATATGATTTTGGGACAATCTGACTATGTTTAACTCTGATACCCAGCCAATGGGGGTTATTCATTGGTACTTTGATACCCAGACCAATGGGGGTTATTCATTGGTACTTTGATACCCAGCCAATGGGGGTTATTCATTGGTATTTTGATACCCAAACCAATGGGGGTTATTCATTGGTACTCTGATACCCAGTCACGAGGATATAGCGTGACCATAGTCATAAAATTGTTAAGAATATGAATTACATTTGAATATTTGAACTATTTTGAGACCTTAAAACTACATATTTGATTTTGGAAATGTTTGAGTATTTGAACTATTTTGAGTTATTAAAACTGTTTATGAATTTTTGGAACCTATTGTAAGTTATAGCTTTTGTTATATGGAAAATTGACTACTTTCTAAACCATCTATGATATATTTGTAACATTAAAGTATATGATCTATTTGCAATTTATTATTTTAAGACTGAAACTTCTTTAGTTATTTTTTGAAAACCCATAGTATATCATAACTTTTGAAGACTCATATTACATCTTAGTACTTTACAGATTTATTGCTTGATAGAACTTATTAGGATTTTGGTTACTTATTGAGTTGTCAGCTTGCCTCTTTTTCCCCTCCAGATTTAGATTGTGAAGAATAGCAAGTTTTTGGAGTTTGGATGTTGTGTTGTGAGCAGGAAAAGAAGCTTAGTGATTTTGGGATTGGATGGTCTTCTAATATTTTTATATTTATTGGCCAATTGGCATTATGTACATGAGGTTTGGATTTTGTTCCTATTAAGTTATTGGAGATCTATTCATAAAGAAATTGTTGAGGTATTTTGAATTTATTTGAATTAATTTTTTAGGATAAATTTTAGTTGCTAAGAAGGCCTTGCTCACTTGTAGGGTGCTTACTTTATAAGCGTGTGGCAATTGTCACGTGCCTATCTTTATACTTAGGTTCGGGGTGTGACAGATCACTAAGTCTGGAGATAAGTTGGATACCCCTAAACTACCACATGGCCATGCTTGGGAAGTACCTCGTGCACCTTTAGATGCCTACCAAGGGAATGCCAAGTAAACTGACATAATAGGTTTGCCCTTGCCATCCAGTAATACCCCTAGGTTGCACAAGTATCTCAGCTAACCCTCAGTATCTCCAAAAAAAGGAAGATCGAGAGCTACAGTAGCCTAGACTCTATTCCTACTCACAAAACCTATAGGCTGATCCCTAGCAATGACACTCAAGTGGCTGCAGAACCACAGCTATAACATATGAACGCAGCAGCCTAGCCTACCCCTACCAATCTCCCGACACAAGGACAAGGACCTAATGGTCTTGGAAAGTAGAGCGGGAATGAAAGAGGTACCATGAGTTAGGGAACTCACTAGAGGGAGAATGCCAAAACTTACAGCACCTGATGACGAAGGGAATAGCACCACACCAAAGAAGGCCACCAAGAAGGCCTAACACCGATAGGATGTCCACCGCTCCTGTAAGTCCACAAAGTTGTCTCGGTAGCCAGCAGGGCACTTTGATGAGAACCGATCATACAGGAAATCAAAGGACATGCTCCCTCCTATCCCGCTACCATACTAAGTCAACGCCTCCACAACGGGACTCTTGAAGCCCATCAGATCAGTGAGCCTCTTGCAGTAGCGTGTCCACCCTAATGGAATGAAAACAGTGCTCAGAGGAGTAGAAAGAGAAAGAAAACAATCATACTCCTCTAAAGTAGGCACCAAGTCAACATCTCTAATGGTGACACATCTAAAAGCAGGGTCCCAACAAGAGGCGATGACCTCCAACAAATGCCAATCTAGTGTGGTATGTAGAAGAACAGTAGCATTTCTAAGAAAAAGAGCTCCATCACCTCCTAAGCTTCTCCTCATAGTAAGACTCCCTTTCAAGCTCGACCAAAGTGTTGTAGGAGTGAGCACCAAGAGCATCCATGAATTGATCTTGCTAAATCTGACGATCTGATGAGAATTTATGCTAAAGATGATGAAAACAGTGTTTTATACACGTTTTGGGTGAAGAAAAATAGTAGGAGAAGACCCCAAAAATCGCAGATCAAGAATGAGATGGGGCTGGGCTAAAACCTAGCTTTTATACACGCTTCCTGAGGCGGCGGCCCTTCTAGGGCCGTTAGACCTCGGAACGTGTGCCAGGGCTTTTCAACTCCCAGGCACAAACCTATATATGTTCTGAACACTCTCCCCCTATTTGGCATGTTTTTGATCACCTTAGAGCAAAGATTCCCTTGTTTTAGCACTCGCCGTAGTGCGTAGTTGGCCTAATGGTGAACTGGATTATCAAAATCTCTCTCGTGCATCCGAGATTGCAGAAATTCTACACTAGGGCAATTTATCTTTCCGTGTCTCGTTCAGTACCTTCAGATGTCTTGAACCTCATTTTCTAAAACCGGTTCATTCAATTCAAGGGTTGGTTCAGCTTCAGTAATTAGAATTGACAATGAATAACACTTGAACCCGTTCTCAGCCACGTTGTAGCTTTTTCAGCTTATTTCGAGGGTGGAGGGAGTTGTTTCTCATAAGGTCACTCTGAGGAACCTGTTTTTGAATTGTTAGCCCGCCTGGGCAATAATAGGAGCAACCAGTGCATACCGCCTCATGGCATGTCTAAAAAGATCTCGTTCAAAATGCCCGCATTCATTACCAGCATTTGGTATGGTCTATGAAGTCGAGGCCATCTTCAGCCAGTCCACAAGCTTGGAACCCCGTAAAACCCTAAACTGGGGCAGTTTATTTTGTGTGGTCCCCTGCCCTTTGTCAAATATACAAGAATGGATCCGTCCCACCAAGGATGTGTCCATCATGTCGAGAATCGCACGAAACCTAAAACTGGGGCAGTTTATTTCACGCGATCTCTCTATTTTCTCTCCCCCCAATGGGACAATCATTGTTCAAAACCCACTGACAAACCCATGAAACTGCACAAGTGAGTGTGACACAAGCTGGTTCAAAACCACTGTCCACAATGAAAATGCGATAATGCGTGCATACATATCAGTTGCCCTTTCAAAGGCTATTTACAGATTTATACATGTAAGTCCTGCCTAGAGGCATTGTTCTTCACATACATCAGCAGCCCTCTCAAAGGTGATTTATTTAGGGTCATACATGTAAGTTCTACCTAGAGGCATTGTTTTTCCTACACATCGGTAGCCCTTTCAAAGGCGATTATTCCAAAATTATACATACAAGTACTATCTAAAGGCATTTTTTTTCATATGCATTAGCGGCCTCTCAAAGGCATTTTTTCCAGAGTCATACATGTAAGTTCTAACCAAAAGGCATTGTTTTCCATATGTCTACAACCCTCTCAAAGGTGATTTACTATAGTCGTGCATGTAAGTCCTAATTAGAGGCATTGTTTCTCACACCTCAGTAGGCCTTTTAAAGGCGATTTCCAGATTTATACATGTAAGTCCTACCTAGAGGTATTGTTGTTCCCACACATCAGCAGACCCTCAAAGGCAATTTTTTGGAGTTATACATGTAAGTTCTAGCAAGATGCATTGTTCCATACATACACCATGAAGCAAAGAGATAATATCATACATCAAGGCCCATTATGGGGCAATACAATGAACACATGTCCAGGCCTATCAAGAGGCAATGAATAATATACATACATAACTGGCCCATCATGGGGCAATGTCTATAGGATACATGGAAACGTATGTGCCCACGTAAGGGCTACATCCTGCTACAACAAATGGCTAACCCTACGAAAAATTATCACCTTTGATATACTAGTCGGTATCATCATCATCATTGTCATCGTCACTTACAAAGGGGTCAATGGAAGGACCCGCACCACCTGAAGTGCTTGGATAATGCCCTGGATCTAGGGAAGGCCTTGGAGCCTGAGCAAAAGAGTCCAAGCCACCCAGCGGGCCTGGAGTAGCTGGCATATACCCGGGCTTGTACAGAGGAATGATGGGCCCCCAGCCTGGAATCTGAGGAGAAGGCAGAATAAGAATACAAGCCACTCATAACTCTCCTGCCTAAGTCATGGTATAGACATAAAGCATGGCTAGCTCACTTTGGAGCTCGCTCCTTTCTCTTTCTCTCTCTGCCATGGTAGCTCGGGCCTCCCTATCTCTCTGCCACACCTCCCTCTCCCGAGCTAATGCCCAAGCAATCTCCTCCTACATGTGTACCTCCCTAGTGGTAGCAGTGGCCTCTAGCTCTGTCACCCTAGCCTGTAGAGCCTCTGCACGCGCCTCCCAGCACCCTACCACTACTCACAGGGACATCTCCAATAATAGGCCTTGTAGAGGACTTTGTGAACCAAGTAGCGTAATCCCTGCTAGTATCCATATAGGCGTTAAAAGAACACATCGCGTAAGCCGGGTCATCTAGGACAACGGACTCGAATGACAATCCAAGAGGAGGCGAATCTCTAGGTATTCCATAAATTGGCATGACCTGATGGAAGGTCCTCTCTGCCAAACAGAACTCCCAACTCGACAGGGCCTAAAACTATGTCGTATACACAACTGGCCTATAGCAATAGTGAACTCCGACTTTCCTAGTAGCGAACCATCATAAGGGCGAACTACCATTTCATTTCGAGTGACGCAGTCTAAGGATGTAGAGATAGTGACCAGCTACACTACAACAACCCTGGTGATCGCACAGAGAGCCCAAGCGTACGCTCAAGGATACACTGTTGCTGACAAACCCAAGTTCTGTGTTTGTAAGGCTGGGATGTAATCATATGCCCACCATGTCAAAATCTGCCAGCACCCTTCCAGACTCCTGAAATCCTGGCCGGTTGTTGCCAAAGAAGCAACTACCAAGAAAATGCAAGAAGAACCGCCGAAGATGAATGTCAGTAGGTGCCACATCCTAGGGAATGCTACCCTACAGCCACTCAGTGTGAATCTGCGGTGATGCAGTAGGCCCAAAATATCCTCTTGTGTTCGCAGTTAATGGAAGATGATTGCCCAAAAGCTCACTATCCATTTCAAAGCTCATCTCATCGGTCAGAATCAGGAAGCCACAAAATCTGATACCAAGATGGCTGTCCAATCAAGAGGGAGGATCGTGTACTCCCTATAGCTCAAGTGAAAGGTGCCTATCTTGACATGAAACCACTGCACCAAAGTCTCCCTGATCCCATGCCTCATGATGTATAGGGGGATCCGTAGGAAATCCTTAAATCCTTGTTCTCTCAAAAACTCGGCTTACCGCTGGTGGGTCCCCGAAGAAAACACCAGCTGGAGAAAGGTGGACCAAACACCTCATCCCCGGAACTTGTCAGCCCCCTACATTCAAAATCAAAAGTTATTCGTTAGCACATTCATATAACAGGAATTTGAATGACAAAGGAAGAAATACATCATACCTCTCCCTTCCACGCCTAAGCAGAAGGATGATCATTCAGACCGCGCTGAAGGTGAGTGTCTTTGATACCTCTATCTATAACTCCAGTGCGATCATTAGCCCTAGCCTGATATGACGGGAACCTCTACCTCAAACTGCGCCTCTAAGCGCCCAAGTCTGGATGGACCTCATCCCTAGAAAAGTCAGCCTCTTTGTCAATGAGGATATCCTCAGCTCACATCACTCTTATAGAGGCCCCTCTCCCAGCAACCAGCCTGCACCGTGAGGAAGCCCTACTAGAAATAGTACAGGACTTAGAGGAGACGTTGGCTATCTTGACTGAACGTCACCTCCTAGGACGAGTCTCCATGGCTATACCACCGGTGGGCCTAAGGTCATCACCCCTACAGTCAAAGTGACTCTGCAGAACCCGAGCCACTTACTCACCAGCCGAAGCGATCTCATCATCAAAAGAGTCGTCCCTATGGGATGTAGCATAAACGAGGGCCTTCCCCCATTCTCCCCTAAAACCAGCCCTCCAAGGCAACATTTACAAAACATGTTATGCAGCTTTATGTCAAACACATGTTTGCATAAGAAAACAGATTCTTACACATCCTACAGCGGGTTAACTAGCAGTCGTGCCATATGCTCGCATCTTATTTGGAGGCTATCTAGCGGCCGCATTGTACGTCTCTACAGTGGGTTAACTAGTGGTCGTGTCGTATGCTCACATCCTACAGCGGGTTAACTAGCGGCCATACCGTATGCTTAAATCTTATTTAGAGGCTATCTAGCGGCCCTGCCATACGTCTCTACAGTGGGTTAACTAGTGGCCATGACGTATGCTCACATCCTACAACGGGTTAACTAGCGACTGTGCCGTATGCTCGCATCTTATTCGGAGGTTATCTAGCGGTCGTGTCGTACGTCTCTACAGTGGGTTGACTAGCGGCCATGCCATATGCTCGCATCTTATTTAGGGGCTATCTAGCGGTCGTGCCATATGTCTCTACAGTGGGTTAACTAATGGTCGTGCCATATGCTCTCATCTTATTTGGAGGCTATCTAGCGATCGTGTCGTACGTCTCTATAGTGGGTTTACTAGCGGCTATGCCATATGCTCACATCTTATCTTGAGGGTAACTAGTGGGCGTGTCGTACGCCTCACCATCACATAGTCATCAAGTCACTAAAGAGTTTTCAAGTTCCTGATCTACAGTGGGTTAACTAGCGGCCGTGTTGTATGCTCACATCCCATCTTGAGGTTAACTAGCGGTCGTGTTGTACACCTCGCTATCACATAGTTATCAAGTTCCTAGAGAAGTTCCAAGTTCCTAATCTATAGTGGGTTAACTAGAGACTGCGTCGTATGCTCACATCCTATCTTGAGGTTAACTGGTGGCCGTGCCGTACGCCTCACCATCACAGCTATCAAGTTCCTAAAGAAGTTCCGAGTTCTTGATCTACAGTGGGTTAACTAGCAGCCGTGACGTATGCTCACATCCTATCTTTGTCCAATCCTATTCCAAGGCAAATTAGTGGCCGTGTCGTACGTCTTGCCATTTCCATTACTCCCGACTACTAGGTAAGTCCCCTTACCTATGTCCTGCATTTTATTTTCAGCATTTAAATTCCTGCATATTTGCGCACCCATATAACACAAATAAAAAGCAAAAAATATATATATGCATTTTCCTAAGATAGCATGGCATAAATCAAGGCAAAAGGAAAGTAATATGCTTATGAAAATTCCAAAAATAAAATAAGCACTGGCATGCATCCCTAGTAGTATTGATACTAACATTTTGCTAAAAAAATAAGAGAAGAAGAAAGAATAGACACTGACCTCAAGTGCAGAAAAGACTGAAGTAGCAAACTGAATCTGAAAATCCGGACCTGCTAAGTTCGCAGTCACTCCAGAGAATTTTTCAGAAGTGGGAAGTCAAAGAAAAGTGAGAAATAAGGTCAAATTAGCCAAAATAGGGCATTTATAAGCCCTGGACTGCTCGGCACACCTTCTAGGACCGCCAGGTAGGCCCAGCAATCCTATAAAGGCCGTCAGGCAGCATTCACCAAGTCAATGCTGACCCGGTCAAACCCCAAAAAATAAGAAAAAAAAAAAAAAAAACCTTTTTCCTCTCCCAAAGTTCAAAGACATTTCCAGGAATTATTTCAGAAGCAGCCACAGTAGATCGGCCTAATTAGGTAAAGTCCAGTCTCGATCCATGAATGGTCTCGCACGCAAAGTTGGGGGCAACAAAATTCAAAATCACATTCCTTATCAGACACCATTCATTGCACTAGAGATGTCAGATAAAGAAGGGAGAGTTCTTGATACCATATTTTGTCTTCCCTCGATTTGCGTGCCGGACCCCGAAAAATCCCAAAATATTATTTTCACTCCATAGGGCCATGAGAACATACAGAATGACGGGCACAACCCATTCGGGCATCGGAGCACCCGCGGTGCCTCTTTCAGCTAAAATGACCAAAATACCCTTGGTCAACCCTAGGTTTGACCGAAGGTTAAACGAGGACAAAATCCTCACAAAACAACAGTTTTCATAGTTTTACATCAAACCTAAACTTCTTGGAGATTTTTAATAACTTTGACCAAGTTTGACCCGAAGTCGACCTTAGGTAGGCCAAGAAACCCTAACGGGTTAAAAACAATGCCATTGCGAAGATTATCAAATTATCATTCCAACGATTGTTCATGGGTTGAAATTGGAGTTAAAATAGTCAAGATGTCACAAAAACTAGGATAATGCACCGATCGATGCACTGCTAACTTCTGAGAACCATAACTTTTGATCCGACCGTTGAATTTTCAAGATCCATAACTTTTCAAAAATAGAAAGTCAAGACCTTTCTAGAAATTTCAAGATTAACCCAATCAAAGTAGGTTTGAGGCTGGCAGACCTTGAAGGGCCACTGCCTCGAGATTCGTGTAGGGGCTATAAAAAGCCCTAGGCTCCCTTCAGACCAAAGAAGGATCACATTATTTTTTTTTTTTAGTTTTGCCCTCTGCCTCATTTTTCTACACATTTTTCTCCCTTCCATACACCAAAAAACACACAAAAAACATCAAAGTTTCTTGATTCTTCTCTCTTCACCAAAAACACAAGGTATTATTCTTATACCCAATCTTTTTTTCCTTAGTTCTACATTTAGGATTTGAGGTTTAAGGGTGTGGATGAAGCCTTTTAGCTACCATTCACACCCCTAACGTTCTAAATCTTTTTCTAGCATTTATCTTGCTATTTTGCTTGGATACCATGATTTATTGCTTTCTTTAGCATGTTTCTTGTTTTATTTGTGTTTCTAGCTTAAATCTCTTTGTTTTTATGCCTTATGCCATGTTTTATGCTTAGATCTACATCCTTACATGTTCATACGTTTAGATTTACATGCTTAGGGTTTTATGCCATGTTTTCCTATGTTTTGTGCCTCTTTTTGTTCTAGGTTGATGTTAAGGTTGATGGAAATAAAGATGAACACAGCGGAAAAATAAGTTTATAACAGATCTACTTCATATCATAATCTATAACATGCACTATGTAAATTTCAGAATTCAAGTATAAGAGAGCGTACCTTGAAGTAATGAATTTCAAAACAAAGATCGAAGTACTTGGGAATACTTTTAATCTTTACTCTAATTCCACTAACGCCCAAGAAGTGTGGTCTCTCAATTGGTAACAAAGGGATGATTAAAGAGTGACAAACACTCACATACACACAATTTTATAATGATGTTACTTACTCATAATATTCTGAACATTTTTCCCTTTGTATCTAACCAATTATCTAATTGGGCCGGCCTTTTGGGCCTTTCCAATTGGGCTTAAGTGTGTGGCTTGGAGTGGGACCAAAAGGGACCAATAAAACATTAGCTCCAATGGGCCTTGGGCTTTTCTGTCAACTCTTGACATGTCCAAAGTTACCATTAACTATATTTAATACCACTATATAAATATAGTTGCACTCTAGGCCTTATCTATAAATTATATCCCAAGACTTTATTGTACATGCAACCCCTTCATAAAATATTCGTAGTAATACAAAGTCATTAATGTAGACTGCCACTTTGTAAATTACTACATCTTAATCCTTAAGTACCCGGTTTAATCCTTTAAGTTATTCACCATATATTTATGAAATCTAATTTCATAAATATATACTTTAGTAACTACTTACTAAAGTGGTTAGGCCTAACTCCTTGAATAACAAACCCATTAAACTTATCTCAAGGGAATATTTTATATCTCCCTTAAGAGACTATGAATTCCATCTTGAGAATATATGTTCCATCAACACTAAATGTGGCTACCCAATATACTGAGATTTTGACCGTTACTTTAGATCTCACTCCTGATATATCAAGGCAACTTACACCTTATGATCAGGTCCATTATTCTATCAGGATTAAGAGTTCATGCAAATATAAGTCGTGAGATATATTATTCATTTGACAGTCTTTAGGAGAATAATAAATTTCACAGTGGTCCAATTCAATATGTCTTAACTCTTAAAACATATTAACATACTAACTAGAAATCTCCATTTCCATGATTAAGACAAATCATCTTAGTTGATATGTTATAGTCTTCGCAGATGAAATGCCTAATTTCATCATCGACTACGAACTATAATTCTGAATTTACAAAGAACCTGTGATTTATATCTTCTGTGACTAAATCACATAAATCACATGCTATGCATCTCATGGACTAAATGATAATGTCCCATATTCATGTTACCATTATTTTAGATAATAATAAAACAACTTTATTAATCACAATATTAAGTCATACATCATGTCATTCATAATGTCATACATAATACAATACATAGCATCTTACAATAGGATTTAAGGGCACCAATCCTAACAAGGGTTACATGCTCATATCTTTGTATGATGTTGTTGGGTATGCCTTGCTTGGATCTATGTGTTTTATGTGATTATTTCCATGCTATATGGTTAGATCCTTGTCTTCTCATGCTTATATGCTTGGATCCATGATCTTCCATGTCTATGTGTTAAGCTTCTACATGTTTGCACGCATGTTTCCATGCCTATATGTCTAGATCTATGTTTTCACATGCTTGTGCGCTTGAATCTATGTTCTCTACATGCTTTATGCTATCTTTCATGGGCTTATGTACTCCATGCCATGTTTATGTGCCTAGACCTAGGCTATGTTTGTCACACCATATGCTCTTGTAGCCCTTTTGTCACTTTATCTTTCTTTTTTGTGTTTTGGCCTATTGGTTCAGACCCGATCTAGATCCTATGGTCTTTGTCATTGTCCATACACCGAGTCCCATATCAAAGGGTTTGGATCACTCTATTTGCATGTCTATGCTTTCTTGCTTCTCTGCTTTATGCTTGTGTTAGCCTCTCTGGTTCTAGGCTTTGCCACATTTGATGCCCTTAGCGGGTTTGTGCTTGTGTGGTTACATTCGACGCCCATGAGTCCTTGTTAGATGTAACCATTCGGGATGCATCCGTGATGTCGGTTGCTTCGTGCACACCTTACCCCTTTTCTGCTCCATGTGACGATATGATTACCATGCTTGTCTATGCCACCCGTTGGCTTTATATGCATCTTTACACACTTGCTTACATGCCTATGCATGAGTCTTACTTGCTAGTGTGTCGTCCATGCTGCAACACAATGAAGCTATGGACATTCGATCCAAACCTACATTTGTCCCTCGCGGACACCACCTTCTGTTTGCTTTCTTGCTTGTTTGCCTTCTCGCTTGTTTGCTTGCTTTCTTGTTTCTCCACTTGCCATGTCTATCATGCGTATCTGTTTTATACCTCTTTCATATGCTCTACGCATCTTTTTCTTTCCATTGCTTGTCTGTTGGTTTCTTGTTCTTGCCTTTGCATGTAGACACACGGAGCGAGGAAGCATGGAGCTAGGGCACGGTTTCCCAGGCACAAGCAAAAATGGCAAGGATGTGAGCATATGGATATAAGCCAAGTGGCATGTTCAGTAGATTTAGGGGTCTAGCCTTCCTGTTTGGTTTTGTACTCTTTAAAACCCCTTCCTTCCTCTTCCCTTTCTCTCATAGATGGGTTGTATTAGGTATATCATGCCTTGTACAATTCATCCTCATCTCTAGAGTATGGTGACCCCTGTTTATTTTCCTACACCTATATCTTGGGCCATGCTCTAAGGACGTAGGCATTTGCTTTCCCACTCTGTGTGCTAGCATTGTGCACAATGTATGTATATATATACTTGCTCGTCCCCTTTCGGTGTGATTGTCACAGTTCGTGTCACCTAAGGCAAAGCGATGCCTAATTTTCCGCCGTGAAAGTAAGGTGTCACGTCACTGGATTTTCGCTGTGGAAATCTAGTACTTTGCCTGAATGCCTTAGGAAAGTATAGATTAGGACCACACCCATTCAAAAGCCAAACCTCAAACCCCTATGCATGCAAAGCCCCGAAAGCCAATGCCAAAATCATGTTTTTATTGCCAATCTCTAAAAATTAAGGTTTTATCAAAATGAAGGACTATCCTTGGAGAGGCGTTGTAGGGTGCCTAACACCTTACCCAGACATAACCAAACTTTCGGACCTAAGAATCAAGAATTTTTTTGCCATCCACATTAGATTAGGAAAAATTCCCTTTTTCTTAGCCTAGGATTGGTGATAAAATCAACTAGAAATAGGTGACCAATCACACCTTAGAAAAACCCAATGATTGGTGGCGACTCCACTTACCATTGGCGATCCCTTAAAATTTGGCCTAGATTCCTGCCATAACACCAAAGTTGAACTTTTCAAAGGCTTCGAACTTCCGTCTCATTAGGTACACATAACCATATCTTGAGTAATCATTGGTAAAAGTGATGAAGTACTCATAACCTCATTTTGCTTGGGTTGACATAAGACCACATACATTTGTATGAACTAATTCTAGCAACTCTTGGGCTCGTCATTTTACCTTCCAAACAAGATTCAATAAATGGAAATCCATCAAAGTCCATGGGCCCTAAGAGTCCATCTTTGATCAGTCTTTGAATTCTGTTTGAATTAATATGACCCTAATGCAAGTGCCAAAGATATGCATCATTAGTAGAAGAAAACTTTCTCTTTAATGATTTTACATGAGAGTTAGCATCTAATTCAGAATTATATAATTCATGCTTATCATGAGTTAAAATATAAAGACCATCCACAATAATGCCAAAACAGATAAACACTTTATCCTTCTTTATTACAACATTGTCTTTTAGGATAACACAATATCCTTGTTTACCTAAATAAGTTGTAGAAATTAAATTCCTACGAATATTAGGTACATACAAAAAGTCTTTCAATATCAAAACCCTAAACTCAAAGCATAAATTAAACACTCCAACAGCAACAACCGGAATCCTGCTCCCATCAACCAAAGTAAGAAACAACTCCCATTCTTTAAGCTTTCTGGTCTCCTGGAACCCCTGCAAGGAATTGCAGATATGATTAGTACAACTTGAATCCACACACCAGGAATACGTGGGATTCTGTACCAAACATATTTCAAGAAGGAATGTATTATTCATACCTTTATTCTTGGCAGCCTTGAATATTGGACAATTCCTCTTCCAATGTCCTTTCTCACCATAATGGAAACACTTTCCTTTGATCTTCTTTCCTTTCTCAGCAACCCCTAAGGCAACTTGTTTACCCTCTTTCTTGGTGAAGTCCTTCTGCTTCTTCTTCTTACCCTTGCCTTTCGACTTAGGTTGAGAAGTAGAAGCTTCACCAACATTGGCTTCAACATTGGAAGTACCAATAATGCCTTCTGCCGCTACCAATTCATTCATTAATTCAGATAATGTATAAATATTTTTGTTCATATTATAGTTAAGTTTGAATTCCTTGAATGATTCTGGTAATGACTGAAGTATCATATCCACTTGGGATTCTCCATCAATATCAGCACCTAAAACTTCCAATGTATTCAGATTAGAGATCATTGTAAGACAATGCTCTCTCACTGCACTACCTTTAGCCATTTTGGTATTATAAATTTGCCTCATGGTCTCTTGCCTTGCAGAACGGCTTTGCTCACCAAACATCTCCTTTCTCACCCTACTATATATATACCCTTATACCCACCATATTGTGAGAGCTTCCAGAGAGAATTTTGTGAGAGAAACCCTAGAGATATACAAGATTGATTCATCCACAATCTTAACCTTAGAGACTCTACAAATTCCTCTACTCTCTTCCTCTCCATTGTCATACCTTTGAGAGGCCTTTAGCCAAATCCTTATCTCACCACACCCACGTCTGTGAAAAGGCTTATTTGGTACTGTTGGGAAGCAGTTAGGAAGGAACCAATCTACATTGGTTGATGCTATGGTCTAGTAGTGGAATCCGGTAAGCTAAAGAAGAAATAGGTTCGGCGTAACCTCGTTGGAGTAAGGAGCTTGGAGGGCTTAGGTACTTGGGTAGATTAGGCTTGGAGGGTCTTCTGCTGTTCATGTATCCCAACTATATTCTTTAGTAGATTATTTGACCACTTGGAGGGCGGCGGAGAGGTTTTACGCCGAGGGTTTCGATTTCCTCTTCGATAACACATAGTGTGTTATCCGTGTGTTTGCATCTTCTTTCCATTATCTTTGCCTTATATTTACTGCTGTGGATGTGTTTATATTTGGCTTAGATTGTTTATCAATTCTATTATAAGCTTGTTATCATATTTCACACATTAACTGTTTGATATAAAGCTTGAATTGGTAATTTTGTATTTGGGGTCTAAACGTTCAAAGGTGTTTCATACCCATTTTAAACTTTCAATACTGATAGATATCCGACTCTTACCCCGTGCACCATAGTTGAGGGTTATACACCACCATGCCAAGAGACACCAACTCCAATGAAGGTTTGCAGATCTAGTTATCAACAAGAATGTATTCAATCTCTAGGGAGGGAAGACGAAGACGAAGACAATGTTAATCATGGTAGAGATGAGTATAAAGAGCTGATTGGGAGAGAATACTATAAACTATGAAAATGTTGACAATGTCTGTCATGATGTCGTGGATGATCATGATGATGATGCTATAGAGTTTCAAGATGATATAGACGATGGTATAGGTGTGCAGCCTGCAATCCCTACATATGAAGCTCATGGCCCGTCATTCCATGCAAACACTTGGGATAATATAGTTGACCTTCAAATGTTGAGATACCATTTTCATCAAGTTGGGTGCGGGAAATGAATTTTAGCAAAGGGTTGATTTTCCCTGATAAAAAGGCGATGAGACAGGCATTAATAGTTTACTCTATAGAAACCAACAAGAATTATATAACTGAGCTGTCCAATTAGCAAATATTGTGTGTGAAGTGCGCGAATGAGTCATGTGCATGGAAAGTCCGAGCATTCTCACAATGGACGGGTTACGGGCCGTCACAGTATACGACATTCCCACACTTGTTCGTCAGTTGGGGTGAACAAAGATGGCAGAATGATAGATTCCAATTTTCTTGCCAAAGAACTTCATACATTTGTACTTGCATATCACACCAGCAAAATCAAGGATCTTCAAAATCTGATGAAGGAAAGGTTTAAGCACGATATTCGTACTACAAGATATGGGATGCGAAACAAAAGGTTATTACAAACATACACGGGAATTAGGAAGAGTAGTATCAAAAGTTGCAAAAGTTGTTGTTGGCATATAAGGATAGCGATTCGGGTACACAAGTGTCTTTTCGGTCGATCAACGGGGACATGCCGGGTACTATTATATTCAAGTATGTATTCTGGGCTTTCACTCCTTCCATTGCTGGATTTGCACATTGTAGGCTAGTAATTAGTATTGATGGAACTCATCTTTATGGAAAATATAAAGGAAAGTTGTTGATTGCAATGGCTACCAATGCTAATAATGAGATTTTTCCACTTGCCTTTGCGGTTGTGCACAATGAGAGGGGGGCTAGTTGGGGATGGTTTTTATCTTGGTTGCGGACCGTGATACGGGATGTGGTACCCGATTTTGACATTTGCATAATATCAGACCGACATAAATGTATAATATCATCCATTAGAGAGTGTCCATTAGAGAGTGGCCCAATGATTATGTTCCGGTATATCATAGATATTGCATTAGACATAGGGCCAGCAACTTCAACACTCAATTTAATGACAAATTCTTAAAGTCTTTGGCCTTGAAAGCAGGATACGAGCATCAAGATCGCAAACTTGAAAAAATATTGGATTGCCTTCAGGAAGCTGAACTCAAATTCAGTAAGGATCCTGAACGGTTTAGACCCCTTAAACTATAACCAGATTGCGTAGCCTAGATTAATTAGCCAAGTTGTTACTTAGTCAAATTATGTAATTCTAGGTTAAAACAATCACAAAATCATATCATGCATATAAACATATAAAGCAGCGGAAATAATAAAGAACACAGTGATATGATCACCCAGGAAAACCAAACCGGTAAAAAACCTGGGGAGGATTTTACCCACCGATCCTCAAGGCAAAACGGAATCCACTAAGAAAGAATTGAAGTTCTTACAAAAGGACTTACAAGCTCCTCGCTTGACTTCCTAATGCTACCCACCAGTAGTAACTTCCTAACACGACCACGCGCAGGCTCTGAGACCACGGACTACTTCTTTCTTTGAATCCCTTCAATCAGCTACAAGCTCCTCACTTGTTTATCTTTAAGCTTCAAAGGCAGCAACCAAGTTGATCATCAAGATGTTGAAGTGATCTCAATCTTGAAAACCCTAAGCTTTGTGTAAAGGAAAGCTCCTCTAGATCTCACAAGAGATTTACACAAAACCGCAATGTATGAGCAACAATACAACTTGTGCAACTCTGAAAAACGTGGCTAGGGTTTGCCTTATATACCTAAGGCAAAAACATAAAACCCTAAACGTTTAAAGAGTTAGGGCTGAGTTGGAATTCTGCAGAAAAACGCATCTGGGCCGACTTTCGATCGATCGAGTCTAACCTTCGATCGATCGAGCCAGGCCGAGAAGCCCCAATGCTTCTGCAGTCACTCGATTCCAACTTTACAATATTTAACCAACTTTGAGCAAACTTAAACAAGACTAAATACATTGTTTTGATCATAGTTTGCCAACATTACAAATTAGAGTTCTAAATACATAAAATCCTAAGACCTTAGAACCTAACAAACTCCCCCTTTGGCAATCCGTGACAAAACACACAATAAAAGCTCAAAGTTTACAAGTAAATAGCCCTTTACATAATAATGCTCATAAACAAAAGTTCAACCTAACTACTATCCATCGGTTGCAAGTGTAGACAGCAGCTTTGTCGAATCAACCTGTATATTCCTGAAATACTCAACAAACACGTAAACGCATGTGTGGCAGCAAATAGTATATAAACAGGTATAATATTCTTGTAAGATTCACACAATACAAAATAAAGAAATATATCAATGAAGCAACTCATAAATATAAATCAATAAACAGTGAATCATAAAGACAACAAGAATCAAAAGAAACATGTATATCAATATATCAATCAATGTTACTCCCCCTAACACGAACATCCCAAAAATGATATACAAAGTGAAGCACCTAGATACAATCTAAATAAACTCCACAAAAATATCCCATGCTAAAAAATATCTCCCCCTATCACAAAAATATCTCCCCCTAACACAAAAATCTCCTCTACAAGTCAAAAACTCTACTCCCCCTTTTTGTGACGGAATGCCAAAGGACATCATAGGCCATCATCAAAAGGAGGTGGTGAGGAAGAACGAAGATGCGCCAAATCCGCTCGCAGAGCACGAATCTCGTCGAACAGATCCACCAAAAGCTGACCATGAACCGCCTGAACGGTCATGACAGTCTCCAGAGTACGACGAACATCAAAGTTAGCCGCAGGAGGTGGAGGAACAGCAGCCGCACCTACAGGATCTGGAACAGCCTCACCAGCAGGACCTGTAGAAGAAGAAGGAGGAGGAGGAACGCTACTAGAGGGATCAGACCTAGGGTGTTTAGAACCAGCTCGAAGATGAGCGGCCCTCTGTCTAAGAAAAGACGCACCTATAGGACCAATAACGTGAACAGGCTCAGAAGCAGGGAAGTCCTCTAAACCTAGATAAAGTAAAATCCTATGAATGAAAATAGGATGGACAAGGGCATGGGCAGTAGATGAACTCCTATAAACTTCGTTCAAAGAACGAAGAAAAAGATGGGGAAAACTAATAGGAGCATCTGTAACAAGAGCGTACAGAAATACACACCTCTCAAGAGAAATGGTGTGCAGATGAGAAATGGGCCAGAGTGAATGACAGGCTATCCTAAAGAATAGATAGGTAGTCTCAGGAAGCTCAGAGGTGGTGATCCGAGGATCAGAACCCCACTGGATAGAAGATCCAGTGATGTAAGACATGACATCACTCAGCTCAGGTGACTCATCATAGGGATAGACAGGATCCCTAACCAACGGTACCTCTAGAGCATCAGCCACTACCTGAGGAGTAATGGAGTACTCTACACCTCGTATCCAACTCCTAACTAGAGTGTTGGAATCATAGATGCGGACAGAGAGGTTCGAGAAGAACTCTCTAATCAAGGTAGCCGGAGGTGGAGGGTCAGACACAGCTAACAAAGGTAACCAACCCCTACGCTCAAAATTTGCCCTAATGGCAGGATCAACCTCATCTAAAAGAACAGAACGCTCAGCCCAAATCTTTCTATTAAGGTTTAAAGTCTCAAAGATCTCTTGGTTTTTCTCACTGGGGAACTGCTCACTATCAAAGGTAGGTGAGGGTGGAGTAGGAGTGGGGATGGTCCTACGTGCTCTAGTCTTCCTAGGCATGGTGCTAAGGAACAGGACAGAGACACAAAGAGAAAACCAAAAAGAACAGAAAATAAAACCAAGGGCAGACTGCAAGTTAGCACAAAAAAAAAAAAAGAATAAAAATCTATATGATGCATGAACATTAACAATGTTATGATGCATGAACTAATGCAGTAATCAGGATCAATTTAAGATTAATTTCACAAAATTGGCTTGAACAATAGAGTTTCTTAACAAAAGCCCTAAAAATTTGAGAACCACTTGAAAATTTTTGCATCAAATTGATGAATCAATCATTACACACCATTAAAAACAGTTTATAATAACCAATTTCATCAATTACCCAAGCCAATTTCATCAATTAATCCCAATTTCACAAAAAGCCCCAATTCGGATCAATTATAAACCCTAGAAATTTCAATTGTTCACAAAACTTCAAATTGATCAAATTAAACAGTCAAGAACATGTTTAGAGAGTGTCCCCATCAAAACCCATTGATCAAATGCAAACAATTTGGTCCGAATCAACAAAAATCCCAATTTGAAAGGTTCCGAAAATCTCCTCTTCAATGCATGAAAAATGCATGAAATCAAGTAAATAAACTGAAAAGCAAGGGTAAAAGAGACATACCGGCTTGAGGAGAGAGAGATTATGCAAAAAGTTCGGAAGAAAACGACAAAAACTTGAAGATTTGGTCTTGCCTCGTCAGAGAGAGAAAAAGAAAAGTTTTTGAAAAAGTTTGAATCTTTGAAAAAGTCAGATTTCTCTTTTTAAAAAAGCTTATTCACGATGTTCGATCGATCGAGAATTACATTCGATCGATCGAAAGTGACAGTCGTTTTAGCACTTTCTGAGGCACTTTTTCGATCGATCGAAAATCAGGTTGGATCGATCGAAATGGGCAGAGGCACACTGAAATTTTGGGAAAAACACAGTTTTGAAAAATTGCAAACCCAATTTTGAAACAACTCCTCAAAGCATTTGAACAATGAAGACAAAATGCATGAGTATGAGATGGAATGCTTTTTCAAAAACCCAAAATTTTAAACCCAATTCACAGACACAATTTTCAATCATCTTCCAAATTAATTTTCTCAAGCAACATGTATGTTGTACACAAATCTCAAGGTATTTTCAAACTTGGTTGGTCAGACCAAGAACACACACACTAACATGTACAGTGTTTAACAAAGAGTAACTTGTGTAGTGTGTGAAACTAGCAAAGACTTGAGATACATGTGAGGTGATATGTGAATGGCAATCAAGCACAAAGTCTACACAATTCATCACATAGAATTAAAAGAGACTATCACCTTAAGAGTTACATCCTATAACTCCCACATCTCCTAGATCAAAAGCTTGCAATCATGTAAGTTTCTTTCATTTTTGCCTCTTATTTTTATATGAAATGGCATTCAGCCTAATAGTACACACCGGTTTGAATTAAGTGAAATGGCATCAAGCCTAATAGTACACACCAGTTTTAATTTAATTTGAGGCTACACCTTATGTTCTTTTTGTGCATGTACTACACCTTCTCGAGCACTAAATCTTATGATATGCACTAAGGTGTTCATGATTGGCTAGTGAACAGTGGTGAGATGGTTATTTATGCCTTTCTCAAAAGGATCAAGTCTGACAGTCAAAAACTAGTGACTTCATGATTAAGGCAAAGTGATTAAGAACCACACACATCTTTCCCACACAACATGCACTACAAAGTTTCAACTAGTTAAGTGCAACAAATAAGCTCATCAAAGTTAAACAAGGTACACAAGACATGACATGTGTAAAAAGAATGACCAACCTTGTTTTCAAAAATCAAGAAAAATAGTGTTCAACACAGATTTTGCTTTCTCCTTTTATTTATTTATTTATTTATTTATTTATTTATTAAAAGAGAAAACAAATAAATCCTAGAATGAAATGCATGTATGTAATGCAATGCAAGTCCTAGAACAAAAGAAAAACACAAAAACCAAATAACAATGGTCACAATAGAATAGAGCAATGAAGCACAAGGACTAAGGAATCCAAACAGCTAGGGACAACGAAGCACACCAATCACTTGACGAAGTGTTTCAAAATTGCTTCCATCAAGTGGTTTGGTAAAGATGTCAGCGTTTTGACGATCAGTAGGGATAAATTCAAGAGCAACTATTTTCTTTTCAACCAAATCCCTAATGAAATGATACCTAAGCTCAATGTGCTTGGTCTTAGAATGCTGAACCGGATTCTTAGATATATCTATAGCACTAGAGTTATCACAATAGACAACCATGGTATCTTGAGGAATCCCATAATCACCCAAAAGTTTCTTCATCCAAAGGAGCTGTGAACAACAACTCCCGGCAGCAATATATTCTGCCTCAGCAGTGGATAGAGAAACAAAATTCTGCTTCTTACTCATCCAAGCCACAAGATTGGCTCCTACATAAAAACACCCTCCAGTGGTGCTTTTTCTGTCATCAGCATTCCCAGCCCAATCAGAATCAGAAAATCCAGCAAGAGACAAGTTTGACTCCTTGCTATAAAATAAACCATAATCACAGGTTCCACTCACATATTTTATAATCCTTTTAACAGCATTTAAATGAGAAACCTTAGGATTAGACTGGAATCTATAACACACACCAACACTAAAAGATATATCAGGACGACTAGCAGTCAAGTACAAAAGACAGCCTATCATGCTTCTATACAAAGTAACATCAACAGACTCACCTGATGGATCGATTGTCAACTTTGCATTAGCCGCCATCGGCGTTCTAGCATGAGTAGCCTTGTCAAGTCCGAATCTTTTAACCAAATTCCTTGCATATTTAGCTTGATTGATGTAGATTCCTGTCTCAGTTTGCTTTACCTGCAATCCCAAAAAATAAGTTAGTTCTCCAACCATGCTCATTTCAAACATCGCCTTCATTTCATCTGCAAAAGAATGAGCAAGAGAATCATTAGTAGCACCAAAAACAATATCGTCAACATAAATTTGAGCGGCAACAAAACCAGTCTTATCCTTTCTTATGAAGAGTGTTGTATCTGCAGATCCCCTTTTAAATCCATGCTCAGTGAGATATGCAGTCAATCTTTCATACCAAGCCCGAGGAGCTTGCTTCAACCCATAGAGAGCTCTCTTCAATTTGTAGACGTCATCCGGTCTATGAGGATCTACAAAGCCTTTAGGTTGTTCAACATACACTTCTTCTTGTATCATTCCATTCAAGAAAGCACTCTTGACATCCATCTGATATAGCTTGAAGTTTAGATGACTTGCTATAGCCAACAATATCCGGATGGATTCTAACCTTGCCACTGGTGCAAATGTCTCATCAAAGTCAATTCCTTCCACCTGTGTGTATCCTTGTGCAACAAGTCTTGATTTGTTTCTGATCACAGTACCATGTTCATCTGACTTGTTCTTAAAGATCCACTTAGTTGCAATCACATTTACATTCTTTGGTCTAGGAACTAGTTCCCACACATCATTCCGAACAAATTGATGAAGTTCTTCATGCATGGAATTTACCCAATCAGCATCTTGAAGTGCTTCATCCACCTTCTTCGGTTCAAATTGGGACAAATAGCATGAGTGAGTGATCACATTCAATGCTTTTGATCTTAACCTCATGTTATCATTCAGGCTGCCCAATATATTTATGGAGGGATGATTTAGTCTCACTCTAGAGGATGGACCTTTGACTAAGGAAGTGGAAGTTCTTTTCTGTGCAGATGAGGGACTGAGTTGACTTTGTTCCTGTCGAGTGTCACGAACTGGAGTGGATGGTTCTGAACTTGAAGGTTCTGAGACTGTATCATTTAACACCAACAACTCTTCCTCACTATGTTTGACAACATCCTCATTTAGAAGAGTGTTATTTACTTCTAAAGGCTCATCTTGAGCAGGAACAGTGCTTTCTGAACACACTTCATCATTTATCACAACATTTGAGGATTCCATGACTGTTTTGGTTCTCAGATTGTACACTCTATAGGCTCTACTAGTAGAAGAATATCCTAGAATGTATCATTTATCGCTCTTGGCATCAAATTTTTCTAGGTTCTCTCTATCACGTAGAATGTAACGGTCACTGCCAAATATCTTGAAGTATTTAACAACAGGTTTCTTCCCTCTCCAGAGTTCATAGGGAGTCTTCTTGGAGTTAGGTCTAAAATACACCCAGTTGAGTGTATGGCAAGCAGTGTTAACTGCTTCTCCCCAGAAAGACTTTGGCAAATTTTTGTTGTGAAGCATGACTCGTGCCATCTCCTGAACAACCCTATTTTTTCTTTCCACAATTCCATTCTGTTGAGGAGTCTTAGGAGATGAGAATTCTTGGTGAGTGCCTTGCTCATTGTAGAAAGTGGCCAGCTTGGTATTTTCAAACTCTTTTCCATGATCACTTCTGATTCTGGCTATTACAGTATCTTTCTCAACCTGCAATTTCTTGCACAGATGGATCATCTTCTCAGGAGCTTCAGCTTTATCCTTCAAAAGTATAACCCAAGTATATCTAGTAAAGTCATCCACAACAACTAGAATATACTTCTTTCCACCCAGACTTTGAACTCTCACAGGACCTATGAGATCAATGTGTAGTAACTCTAAAGGTCTTGACGTTTGAACACTAGTCACAGATGGATGCTTGGATTTTACTTGTTTACCTATCTGACATGGTCCACAAATGCACTTCTCTATTTTCTCAAATCTAGGTAAACCTATAACTGCCTCACATTTGGAAATCTTTTCTAACTGCTTATGACTGGCATGCCCCAACCGTTGATGCCACAGATCAACTTGATCTATCTTTGCACTAAAACACTTGTTGTTTACACTTGGTGTTATCCCATAGCAGTTGTCAGCTGTCCTCACACCAACACACATACAATCACCTCCTCCATCAAGTATGTCACACTCATACTTGGTGAAGAGGACATTTAAACCCTTGTCGCAAATCTGACTAATGCTAAGTAAATTGGCCTTCAATCCATCGACATACCAAACATCTTCAAACATTGGCAAACCTGGAATATCCACAGTACCAATGCCTCTGATCACAGATTTACTTCCATCTCCAAAGGTAACTGTCCCAATCTTTCCTTCAAAAAGTGTTTTGAACAAATCTTTATTTCCTGTCATGTGCCTGGAACAACCACTATCCAAATACCAATGACAAGAATCATGTGCCTTTATGGCTGTTAAAGCAGTATAACAAACATAATTCTTATCACATGTGATTATGCCAAAATACTTAAGGAAAGATTTAACACAGACAACAAAGGGCAAAGACAGTAAGTAGATAAGTTGACTAATAAGCAAAAAGATTTTCCAAGAATCCATGACAGCAGGGGTCAAGGATCAGCTCAGAGATAAAGATCTCAAACAAGAAGAGCTACCCGCTCTGATACCACTTGAACGGTTTAGACCCCTTAAACTATAACCAGATTGCGTAGCCTAGATTAATTAGCCAAGTTGTTACTTAGTCAAATTATGTAATTCTAGGTTAAAACAATCACAAAATCATATCATGCATATAAACATATAAAGCAGCGGAAATAATAAAGAACACAGTGATATGATCACCTAGGAAAACCAAACCGGTAAAAAACCTGGGGAGGATTTTACCCACCGATCCTCAAGGCAAAACGGAATCCACTAAGAAAGAATTGAAGTTCTTACAAAAGGACTTACAAGCTCCCCGCTTGACTTCCTAATGCTACCCACCGGTAGTAACTTCCTAACACGACCACGCGCAGGCTCCGAGACCACGGACTACTTCTTTCTTTGAATCCCTTCAATCAGCTACAAGCTCCTCACTTGTTTATCTTTAAGCTTCAAAGGCAGCAACCAAGTTGATCATCAAGATGTTGAAGTGATCTCAATCTTGAAAACCCTAAGCTTTGTGTAAAGGAAAGCTCCTCTAGATCTCACAAGAGATTTACACAAAATCGCAATGTATGAGCAACAATACAACTTGTGCAACTCTGAAAAACGTGGCTAGGACTTGCCTTATATACCTAGGGCAAAAACATAAAACTCTAAACGTTTAAAGAGTTAGGGCTGAGTTGGAATTCTGCAGAAAAACGCATCTGGGCCGACTTTCGATCGATCGAGTCTAACCTTCGATCGATCGAGCCAGGCCGAGAAGCCCCAATGCTTCTGTAGTCACTCGATTCCAACTTTACAATATTTAACCAACTTTGAGCAAACTTAAACAAGACTAAATACATTGTTTTGATCATGGTTTGCCAACATTACAAATTAGAGTTCTGAATACATAAAATCCTAAGACCTTAGAACCTAACAGATCCCAATCCCAATATAGCAAAAAAGAAGTCGTACTCCTATCTAATGAAGGAGGGTCTGGAGAAGTGGACACTGTCACATGATGGTGGACACTGTTACGGAACAATGACTACCAATATGTCCGAGTGTTTCAATGGAGTTCTAAAAGGTGCACGTGGACTACCCATATCAGCATTGGTTAACTACATTTGGTGCAAACTTGTCGCCTATTTCAATGATTGACGCACTAAAACATTGGGTGATATTGAACATGGTCAGGAGTTTAGCAAGCATGCCATGGACAAATATGAAGCAAATTACGAAAAAGGGACAAGACACTATGTGATGCCATTTAACCAGCAGGACGGTGTATATCAGGTTTGCATGTCACATAATCCACACAGATCTGATGGGGGAGACCAAAGTCATGAAGTAAGGTTGGTGGAGAACAAATGTACTTGTGGCAAATGGGAAACCTATAAGATTCATTGTTCACATGTGATTGCAGTTTGTATCAGGGAACATGTCAAAGCAATGAGGTATATTGACCCATGTTATACTTTACAACAAGGACTTGCCACTTATTCACATGAGTTTCGTGTGCCCAAGGATATGTCATTATGGTGGGAGGTTGCCGATCCAAAGTTGTACCTTGACCCTGAAATGTTGTGAGACAAAGGTCGACCTATGTCAACAAGAATAAGAAATGAGATGGATTGGAGGGAGAGTCAACCCAAGCCGAAGTGTGGAGTGTGTCATAAAGAAGGCCATAACCGCAGGAAATGTCTGAATGTGATTCGTGCATCAACAAGCAGCCATTGGATCTAGGTAAGCGTAGCATCTATCATCATCATTTGAATATGCAATAATTGTTAGTTAATATATATAAATATATATATATATATATATATATATGCATCGACTGTAAGAAACATCTGATTATTAGTGTAGGAAAAAGCCACGTAGAAGCAGCCACGTGGATACTCTAAGGGCTCAAAATATGGAAAGTTGGCCATTCTTTAATCAGGTATTGCTTCTTAGTAACATCTGATTTACATTGTTTGTTTGCATGCATATTTCTCTCAGTTTTCAGCTAATATCTAAGTAGTTTTGCTGAGTGCTCAACTACCAGTGGAAGTTGGAACCTTATAGTTAGATGATAATTGATAAATTTTTTAAAGAATGTAGTAGGTGGCCCTGAATGGGCTGCCATTGGAAACAAGGCAATAAATTGATAAACTTGCTTCCTTTATAACTTTAGAAAGCAGTAGCTTTGATGTCCTGATGCTCTGTAGTGTACTCTACCTAATACTATTCCAGGTTTGATAATATTAATAACTTGATCCATAGCACAACAACATCTGATAAGGCATGGCTCTCTTGCTTGTAGCTTTGGTAGATTGTGTGAACAGTAAACCTACTTTTCTAATTCTAGTAGTGATGATTGACACACGGGAATTTAGGTGGATCCATTTTTACATTGAAACTAAACTATTCTAGAAATCTTGCTTGGCAATCCTGTTCTATTTTGTCAAAGTCATATCAAGATTGTGAGTTAACATATTATTGATACTTCCTTTTGTTTCAGGAACAATGATTTTATTAGAAATTTGATTCCATATGCTGGGCAACAGGAGCCAGTTAGCCATAGGCGCATTGGAAACTATGCAGGCGTGTTTGAGAGTGTTGTTGTTACTCAATTTTCTACATGACATTTGCCTATTCTGATTTCTATGTTCTAATGCTCATTTAGAAATTCATCCCACTTGTATATGATTACTTTGGTGTCTTATATTTATGACATTTGTGAAAATATTGCATTCAGTTTATTTTTACTTTTTTAGTTAGTGTCATACGGTTTTTCTTCCAGTTATTTTACTTTTGAATGGTAAGGTTTCACCACACCTTTTTTCCTCCAACTATTATTGCAGGGGCTCAAGTGGCCAATTTCTTAAAACTTCTAAGTTAGGCTTCACCAGAGCCATTTTTAGTATTTAGTAGCTCAACTATAAGTGTCTATAAGCACCTTTTGAGGCAATACCTGATTCTTGATTCACCTATAAAAGATTTTGATAGACATATATGGGACATTATTTACTCACCTAGTCATGAAAGCAATTGGTGGATTAATGCAAAATTTTGCCAATTCTAGATAAAATTTCTTCACATCACATTCAACAATAATTTCAAAATTTTATAGCACTTTTAGATTTTTTTTTTTTTGAACATTAAAAGGGTCACAAAAGATTGTGTATAACTGTATAGGTCAAGTTTTGTGGTTGGCTCTACCACACCGTGTCTTAACAAGGTCATTATTTTTCTTATTCTTTGCTCAGGTACTAACACAGTTGAAAGCTTGAAAATGTGTTGAAAACACACAAGCGGTTTAGACCCCCAAATTCAAATTACGGCTTGGTTGATTTTACACTAACTTAATAACAAGTGCGGAATAGTGTAAACACAAGCGTATAAACAAACAACTACTCTAATCCATAATTTAAAGCAACTCAGCAGTAAAAATGAAATGAACAAGAGTAGGGAAGAAGGATGCAAACACAAATAACACCGAGACGTGTTATCGAAGAGGAAACCGAAGAACTCGGCGAAAAACCTCTCCGCCGCCCTCCAAGCAGAAATCGATCCACTAGACAATCAGTTGGGATACATGGATTAGCAAAAGACCCTCCAAGCCTAGTCTACCCGATGTACCTAAGCCCTCCAAGCTCCTACTCCAACAAGGCTTCTCGGAACCGTGTCTTGTCCTAATTATCCGGATCCCGCAACAAGCTCCATGTTGCATCTGCCATTCAAGGCTCCTTCCTATGCTTCCCAGCAGCACCAAAACGTCACTCAGCACTCTCAAAGGTGTGTCAAGTGTTTGGGCTATCAACCTCTCAAAGATATGGACAATGGAGAGGGAAGGGTTGAGGAGATACCACAAGCAAATTGTTTAGAGAAGGTGGGGAAGACAATCTCTAATTACCAATGTGTTTGGCTAGGGTTTTCTCTCTGAAGCATTCCTCAACAAATGTGGGTAATGATGGTATATGTAGGAGGGGTGCAAAAGGTGTGACTCAAAAAGTACAGGCTGGCAGAACAGCTAGTCTCGCGGGTGTCTCACGGGAAGGCCTTACCCGCGAGATACTCGCGAGACACAGTTGTCTCCACCTGGCATGACTCTTCGCATTCCAGCATGTGCCTGGCACATGTTTCACTTCGCGGGAAGCTTGGTCGCGATATACCCGCGAGATACCCGCGAGACTCCTTCACTTCTTCAAATGCTTGAGTCTTCAACACTCTTTCTCTCACACACCCCTTACATCAAGTCCCACAACAAATACAGGGTTTTAAACGATTGAACATAATTACAATCAAATTTGGCACGGAATAAAAGCCAACAAAAACACAGTTGTAAATTACAACTTTACAATCTCCCCCTTTGGCTATTCCGTGACAAAACCCTAAAACAGACTCTAGACTTAAACGTGAGTTTGGGAACAAAGGCAAAACTCACTCACACCTAATTCTATATTCTGATAAGCTCTTGAACATATGAACAAGTATCTCCTGAAATACAACAACACAATAATATCATTGCATGTAGAAAACTTGAAATGCATATGGAGCAATAATAACAAGATCAAGCTAAATGAAATAGAGACACTAGATCATGGCAAGATCAAACAAGTAATCACCATATACAAGCAATTACTATGTTCATTCACACATGAAATGAACATCCGGATATGCAAATGATAAGCTCATTTGAAGATAATCATTTGCAACTCCAACACTCAACCAATGCGAAATACACGAAGTATTTGCATCTAGGAACAGTCCTACTAGGGCACAAGAGTGTTCACCACTCAACCAATGCATAGAACGTATATGTATCTAGGAACAATCCTACAAGGGCACAAGAGTGATGTACTTGAAGTAAAATGCATGACATTGAACAACAAGCAAACATGCAAAAATGTTGCATAAGCATGGTATAACAAATGCATGGCATAAACCACAAAGACCTACAAAACTATGCATGCAACAAACCCTAAAAGCTTACAAAAGCAACATGGGTACTAAAAAAAATGCCACATAGCACATATGCCACAAAGCATAGAAAACAAACATAAACATATACTGAAAAACACTACTAAGTATAATATGATTTAGACATATAGTATCAAAGCTTTAAAGCAAAAGACCAGGTGAAAGCAATAAATAAACATAAACATAGAGAAGACATGACAACTAGACTTCTTGCAGCTGCTTCTCCCCCTATCACTACTCCCCCTGTCACTGACATCATCTCCCCCTTTTTGTCATGGAATAGCTAGGCGTCATTTTTTTCTAGCTTCCTCTGAATTTCATCCATCTGAGTTTCAAGAGAGGTCAATTGTTTATCAAGACGGGAGTGTTGGCAGTACATGATCTGAGTAAGTCCTGAAAGTTTGGTGCTAAGATCTTGAAGAGCAACTATGATGGTGTCAAACTTTTCATCATAGGAATGAGAGGTAGAACTCGAGCTTCCTGCGGGAGCATGATGTTCTTGCTTGACATTCTTCTTGGTATGGCTCATACTTGCTTGAAGAGTACGACCATTAATTGGACTTGGCCTAGGAAACGGGCGCTCATCAGCAGAGGGACGCACACCTTTGAGTTTTAAAATCCGAGAAATAAGACGACCATAGGGAATGCAGTTCCTTGAGGCAGTGCGGTTCACCGTTTTAGCCAAGATGTGGAAGATGTGGGAGCATACATCAATTTCCTCATCAGATACCAGATCATGAAGAAATAATGCTCGTCCAAGGTTAATATAACCTGTGCTTGACAGCGGATAAAGATTGTTGCACATGATCATTGACAGAAGCCTTAATTCTGGAGAAAGTGAGGCTACATTGATTGATGATCTGCTGGAAGAGAATTCCAAATTATCTCCTAATGCTCTTCGAAGCGTGCCCTCAGATGGAACCAACTCATCATATACAGGTGGGATCGGAAGTATGGGTCGGTTGATGTGAAGAATTTCGGAAAGATAAACCGGAGTAATTGAGAATCATTTTCCTTTAACCCAGCACTTGATCATTTCTCCTTCAACAACAGCATTTGCATAGAACTCTTTCACCATGTTCTCGTATGCATCGTCAAGATCTGAGAGAAGAAAATTCCAGTCTTTTGTGGCGAACCAAGTGGGAATTTGTGTGTCCAAAAGAGATGACTGATCAACAGCTCTTTCAACCAACAAAGGAGCATCTCGGAAGAGATTTTTATAGGATTCAAAAGCAGCATGAGAGCGAAATAGACTAGGATCAAAGATTCCAGTTGAAGCACGAGCTCTCTTTGGTCTCGGGGAATCTTCATCCACATCAATGATTGGTTCTTTCCCTTTGTTGCTGCCACCTTTCACAGCTGAAGTCTTGAACGGAGACATCTGTGCAAAAGAACACCTAAAGATACCAGGAAACATGTGCACAGCACACAAAACATAGCACAGAGTTTGATTAGATTCAAGTTAGTTTAAAGACAAATGTAGTGCCGTGTATGATGATGAACAGACACACAGTGCATAAAACTAAGTAACTGGGCATGTGTGTGTAAGTGATATGCATGGGGAGTGTCTCAGTGTGCCTAGGTATGTGAAGAATGGGCAGAATGAGTAAAGTGTTAGAAACACACACTCAATGACCAAATGGATAGAGAATCCACAGATTGAAATCACTTGATTTCAAATAGGCACAAAAATGTCATTCGGACATTTTATCGAACACCTAATATGCATAAGAACACTCTAAGTATGAGCAATGCATGAACATGGTAAAATCTTGCCTAAATACATGATAAAATGCCACAAGGGGCCAACACATATGCAACAGGATCAAATGCAACACAACCCAATCAAAAATATGACACAAACTTCACTCAATATTGCAAAACAACTCAAAGATTCGAAAATTCCCAATTATCAAAACCCTAACCAAAAATTCTGCAAAATCTAAGTGAAAACTTAGAAGGAAATGGTTAATCAACATACCTTGAAGAAGAAAATGCAGAAAAATGCTTGATTTGGAAGGGGATTTGATGAAATAGTGAGTTGGGTTGAGAGTGGTTCGAAAAGAGTTTTTAGGGAGGGAAGTTTTTATGTTTTGAAACAACTATCACAACAGCCCTATAAAACTGAAAACACGCGATTTTCGCGGGTAAGGGAGTCGCGAAACAGTCGCGAGACAACCGCGAAAGGTGCCACTGAAGCAAAAACTTTTCGCGAGAAGCTCTAAGTCGCGATACAGTCGCGAGATTCTCTGTTTGATTTTAAGAAAATCTCAGTTTTTGCCAAACCGCATTTCGCAAGAAGCTGTTGGTCGCGAGACAGTCGCGAAATAACCCCTGAACCAGATTTTGATGAAAAACACATAAAATTCATTTTGACCAAAAAGAAACACAAGAAGGACTAAAATCACTTTCAAAAACAAATAAAACTCACAAAAATCTTTTTGGATTTGATCAACAAAGATTGAGCATGTGAAACACATTTAATCAAGTACAATCACACAAATGATTATGACATTCATAGAACATAGACTTGTGTGTTGTGTGTGGATATCAAAAATGAGATAGTCCTTAGTCCAATGTGAAGCTTCAATGATCAATTCAATCAAGGCATACACAACTAGCACTAGATTATGTGACCTATCTCAATTATAAAAACATGCATATATGACCTCCCACACGAACTTGACAACATTTCATTGAAGCTTTTCATTTGGCTCCAAATTTAACATATCATTTGCAACTTTTGAGCAAAGAAAATCTCATTTAGAGAAAGATGCCTGAAATTTTTGATATTTCAATTGATGAGTTAGCCTTTGGCTTTTTGGGCATCATACATTTTTATTTTGGTCGCTTTCCCTTTTTCCTAGTCGAATACTAGTTTGTGCGACAGGCTTTTGTAGCTCTATATCTCTTCTCATTTGGAGATTTACATTTAGAGAGCTCTTTTAAGAAAAAAATAAAAGTGGGAAGATATATAGGCATGAGTCTATGTATGTCTCAAGATCAACACAACAATTCACTAATCATTCATGACAAGTTTGAAGATCTATTTACAACAGTCACATAGATTTCAGAATTTCTTCCACAATGATATGAGTGCATGAGGGACAAGCTAAGTTCGTTAAATGCACAAAGCCATGAGTACAAAGGTACAAGGCAAAACTTGTTTTGAGACAAAACTCAACAAAGTGATCAAACTTTTTAGATTTTATAGTTTTTATGGGTTTTTGAATTTTTGAAACACACCCAAAATAGAATAAAAAAATAAGACCAACAGATAAAAGAGGACCAAAACATGAAACATAAACATCTAAAACATAATATGTGAAACCATACAAACAAATATGCAACCAAGAGCAGTGTAGGTTCACACAAGAGATAGAGTTCAAGGAATGATACCGACGCCGATGGTCTTACGCAAAGACTCAAACTTATGGCCATCGAGAGGTTTTGTGAATATGTCTGCCTTCTGATTGTCAGTGTTGACAAACTCCAAGTACACAATCTTTTCGTCCACCAAGTCTCGAATAAAATGATACCGGATTTCGATATGCTTTGATTTCGAGTGTTGAACTGGATTTTTTGACAAATTGATGGCACTTGTGTTATCACAATACACACACATCGTGTCTTGAGTGATTCCATAATCATGAAGGAGCTTCTTCATCCATAGTAATTGAGCACAAGCACTTGCAGCAGCTATGTATTCAGCTTCGGCTGTCGATAGAGAGACTGAATTTTGCTTCTTGCTCATCCATGACACCAAGTTGTTCCCAAGATAGAAACACCCACCGGAGGTACTCTTCCTATCATCAACACAACCGGCCCAATCAGCATCAGAATATCCGGCTAGGCATTCATTTGAATCTCTTGAGTACCAAATTCCATAATCAAATGTCCCATTTATGTATCGGATGATTCTTTTGACTGCTGTTAAATGTGTCTCTTTGGGGGCTGCCTGGAATCGCGCACATACGCCTACACTAAAGGCAATGTCTGGTCTGCTGGCAGTGAGATATAAGAGACTTCCTATCATGCTCCGATAGAGTGTTGGATCCACTTCTACACCTGCAGCATCCCTACTTAGCTTTGACGAGGAGCTCATTGGGGTGGAGGTGTGCTTCTTGGAGTCTAGACCAAATCTTTTAACGAGATTTTTGGCGTACTTTTCTTGAGATATGAATATCCCATCTTTCCGTTGCTTCACTTGAAGTCCTAGGAAATAGGTCAGTTCCCCCACCATACTCATTTCAAACTCCTTTTTCATTTCTTCGGAGAATTCAAGAGCTAAATGATCAAGTGTAGATCCAAACACAATGTCGTCCACATATACCTGAGCAACCAGGAGCGACTTCTCATCTCTCTTTACAAACAACGTTCGATCAGCTTGACCTCTTATGAATCCACGATCCAACAAGTATGTTGTGAGATGATCATACCATGCTCGTGGTGCTTGCTTTAACCCATACAGTGCCTTTTTCAGCCTTAGTACATGATCTGGAAAATGAGGATCTTGAAATCCCTTTGGTTGTTCAACGAATACTTCTTCAGTTAGAAACCCATTCAGAAATGCACTTTTCACATCCATTTGATATAGTTTGAAATCCATAACACAAGCTATGGACAATAGAATTCGAATCGACTCTAGTCTTGCTACTGGTGCAAACGAATCATCAAAATCTATGCCTTCCACTTGGGTATATCCTTGAGCTACTAGCCTGGACTTGTTTCGAACAACCTCACCGTCTTCATCAGTTTTGTTCTTGAAGATCCACTTGGTGCCGATCACATGAGTATCTTTTGGCCTTGGAACCAATTCCCATACATCATTTCTAACAAACTGATGTAGCTCTTGATGCATAGACTCTATCCAGTTCTCATCATTAAGAGCTTCCTCTACCTTCTTAGGTTCGAATTGAGCAAGGTAGCAATTGTATGTCACATGATTTGCACTGTATTTTGGTCCTTTTCTCAACCGAAGTCCTTCATTGACATCACCAATGATGTTGCTGGATGGATGATTAAGAATTACCCTTGACGACGGTCTCTTGGAGGTAGAAGGTTCTTCATCTCGAGAGATTGGAGGTTGAACTTCCGGAGGGGTAAGAGGACTAGGAGGCCCTTGTGCTAATCTAGTCTCCCTTCTTGGTATGGTGGGTGTGGTCTCTTTTTCCGGTGATCCTTTCTCAATATCATCAGCTTGTGACATGTTGTCCTCACCATCCCCCTTCTTGTGGTCAGATCCTTCACCCTCATCAACATTCCTTTCAGTTATGGTGTCATCGATAACCACATTTATGGACTCCATCACAGTCTTGGTGCGTTTGTTGAACACTCTACACGCTCGGCTGTTTAAAGAGTAGCCTAGAAAGATTCCTTCATCACTCTTGGCATCGAATTTTTCAAGGTTCTCTCTGTCATTAAGAATATAGCATTTGCTCCCAAAGACACGAAAGTATTTTACCTTTGCTTTCTTTTCTCTCCAGATTTCATAGGATGTCTTCTTCGTTCCAGCTCGGAAGTAGATCCTATTCCCAATATGACATGACGTATTCACCGCTTCAGCCCAAAATTTCTGTGGAAAGTTTTTGTTGAGTAACATTACTCGAGCCATTTCTTGAATTACTCGGTTCTTCCTTTCTACTACTCCATTTTGTTGTGGAGTCCTTGGGGCTGAGAATTCTTTCATGATGCCTTGTTCATTGCAAAATTCATCAAACTTCGCATTTTCAAACTCCTTCCCGTGGTCACTCCTGATCTTGACAATAGGTACTCCTTTTTCATTAATCAGCCTCTTGCACAATTTCTTCAGCTTGTCACATGCCTCTGATTTCTCCCTAAGAAAGTCCACCCAAGAATACCTTGAGAAATCGTCGACCACCACCATAATATATCGTTTTCCACCCATGCTTTCTGTTTTTGTTGGACCCATGAGATCCACATGCAGCAACTCTAACGGGCGAGATGTTGCAATCACATTCACTTTCGGATGGCCTGACTTTATCTGTTTTCCTAATTGACAAGATCCACAAATATTCTTCTCAATTTTCCCAAACTTTGGTAGACCAACCACTGCTTCAAGCTTTGAGACTTTGGCCACTTGTTTATAATTGGCATGTCCAAGACGTTGATGCCACAACTCCAAGAGATCTACCTGGGCACTCCGACATGCTATGCTTGGTTTGGGAATGACCCCATAACAGTTGTCGGTGGTTCTAAGCCCCTTCAGAATTTTAACACCTTCTTCATTCAAGATTAGACATCCTTTCTTGGAGAATTGAACTAAGAAGTCATCATCACAGATTTGAGTGATACTCAGCAAGTTCACCTTCAATCCCTTAATGTACAACACGTCATTCAGCAGTGGCAGCCCCGGAATGTCCACCGTTCCCTTTCCAAGAACTTGTGAGTGACTACCATCTCCAAACGTCACAAAGCCATCTTCCTTCTCTTTAAGTGTTTTGAACAAAGACTTATCTCCAGTCATATGCTTTGAACAACCGCTGTCAAGGTACCACAAACATGAATTAAAAACTTTCAAAGCGGTGTGAACAAAAAGACACGCATGAGAGAGACACTCTTGACCCTCGAAGCAAGGCTCTTTTTCTTTTATTTCGTTCAAGGATGAGTGAAGTTTTCCTCTTAGATGATCAAGTTCATCACACAAGTGTTTATTTCTTCTCTCATATTTATAGACTAAAGCCTTTGACTCACACAAGCTATTATGAATATCATGGTTTCTATGTACTAGAGATCTTAGCATGTGACAGAAAATTCTAGCATGTTTCTTTGACTTAAAAAGCTCTAAAAACACATTACTAGAACAGAATTCAGAATTACTGACAGAGTCTTTATCACAAACATCTTTGCTTCCCTTCATGTTGATTTTAACAAAGACACTATCCAAACAACACCAAGGGGTCGAGGATCACACTTAAGTAATTAAACCTCAGCAAGTGTACCCGCTCTGATACCAATTGAAAGCTCGAAAATGTGTTAAAAACACACGAGCAGTTTAGACCCCCAAATTCAAATTACGGCTTGGTTGATTTTACACTAACTTAATAACAAGTGCGGAATAGTGTAAACACAAGCGTATAAACAAACAACTACTCTAATCTATAATTTAAAGCAACTCAGCAGTAAAAATGAAATGAACAAGAGTAGGGAAGAAGGATGCAAACACAAATAACACCAAGACGTGTTATCGAAGAGGAAACCGAAGAACTCGGCGAAAAACCTCTCCGCCGCCCTCCAAGCAGAAATCGATCCACTAGACAATCAGTTGGGATACATGGATTAGCAAAAGACCCTCCAAGCCTAGTCTACCCGATGTACCTAAGCCCTCCAAGCTCCTACTCCAACAAGGCTTCTCGGAACCGTGTCTTGTCCTAGTTATCCGGATCCCGCAACAAGCTCCATGTTGCATCTGCCATTCAAGGCTCCTTCCTATGCTTCCCAGCAGCACCAAAACGTCACTCAGCACTCTCAAAGGTGTGTCAAGTGTTTGGGCTATCAACCTCTCAAAGATATGGACAATGGAGAGGGAAGGGTTGAGGAGATACCACAAGCAAATTGTTTAGAGAAGGTGGGGAAGACAATCTCTAATTACCAATGTGTTTGGCTAGGGTTTTCTCTCTGAAGCATTCCTCAACAAATGTGGGTAATGATGGTATATGTAGGAGGGGTGCAAAAGGTGTGACTCAAAAAGTATAGGCTGGCAGAACAGCTAGTCTCGCGGGTGTCTCACGGGAAGGCCTTACCCGCGAGATACTCGCGAGACACAGTTGTCTCCACCTGGCATGACTCTTCGCATTCCAGCATGTGCCTGGCACATGTTTCACTTCGCGGGAAGCTTGGTCGCGATATACCCGCGAGATACCCGCGAGACTCCTTCACTTCTTCAAATGCTTGAGTCTTCAACACTCTTTCTCTCACACACCCCTTACATCAAGTCCCACAACAAATACAGGGTTTTAAACGATTGAACATAATTACAATCAAATTTGGCACGGAATAAAAGCCAACAAAAACACAGTTGTAAATTACAACTTTACAACAGTCACTCGTGAAAAAACTAGAAATTGGTATTGGATATAAAGAGCTAGCATGCTTTAGTAGACCACATTTAAAAGATTGCAACAAGCTTCCGAGACCCCAACTCACATGGGAATCATACACAGATATCCAAAAGAAAAGAGCCAGACTTCAATGAAGATACTAACAACATCCTATTGACTTGTCCCACCTATTCCATCGCCAATCACCTTAAAATTAAACTACTCTAATCCAAGATGCACCATAAGTTAAGCGTAATGGCTAATAGAGCATTCAAACACCATATTTTTCCCACCTTTGGATTGCCAGTAACTGCTATATCCTCCAATACAAAATCTAAGAAAATTTGCTAAACAAATCAAATAATTCCTATAATGCCCAGATGCATATTCTTGCTGCCAGTAATTTGCATTTCAACTACCCCACAAAATTGTCCATTGGCATTAACCTATAAAAAGTTTAACCAAAAGAGTATAAGATGACTGTCACATAATCCACAAATTTATGAATTTGTCATTCTAACTGTCACATAATCCACAAGAAAACAATATTGGCTTCTAGGC
The DNA here is from genome assembly GCA_023736055.1 of Quercus glauca. Taxonomy (NCBI): domain Eukaryota; kingdom Viridiplantae; phylum Streptophyta; class Magnoliopsida; order Fagales; family Fagaceae; genus Quercus; species Quercus glauca. Next base: position 40,951,282 of record CM043322.1, on the reverse strand, counting down.
ATTCTAACTGTCACATAATTCACAAATTTATGAATTTGTCATGATACTGGACATGGAAACATTATATATTTTAGTCTAATTCACTAAAGGAAACAAACAATAACAAACAATACTATCTAATCCATAATGCCAAATGCCAAATGTTCATTGGTAATTTAATGCATTGGTATATTCATTGGTAATTTGGTACCAACTTGACACTCATGATCTTCATTGCACAATTCAGCATTGGCAAAAATTGCATTTCTTACATTTTACAAAAGATGTATGCAATTGGGCTTTGACAAAGAATTAAAACGGTTTACATCTTGAGCATATGCAAAAAGTCTCTTGGACACTTTAAACCTGGGACGAATGGCTTGGATAAAGTATTGCCCATTGGTCTGATAAGGCACACATAAAGTGGGACGTCCAGGCATGAAGCAAAGCATGATTACTAAGACTTATCCTTTCCAGAAAAGACAAATGCTAAAAAGTATGCTTCTTTTATTGTCAAGGGAATCTGTATAATTTGTGGCCTTTTATCTGGGAAGTTCCCAGCTAGTTTTTCTTTCCTCAACCTACTGCCTCCATCTCTCTATATATGTCTTTCTTTTTTCCCCTTTTGCGTTCCTTAGCCCAAAAATAAAGCAACAACTTAATATTCACCCGAGAAAATATCGTGATTTAGTTTTTGTTTTATATGTTTGTTTAGTTCCATAGCATTTGATTGTTTAGTATTGACACAACATTCCAACCAAATAAGTTACATATAATACTATTTTGATTTTTATGACATGTTATAATCTTTTTTTAAAAAAGATCTTATATATTATACTTAACAATTTGCGCTTTAATTTATTCAGATGTGCACTTTAACACTTTAAACTTAGGTCCCAGAAGGCCTTTGCAATTAAGTGTGCATTTTTTTTTTTTTTTCTAGTAAGAAAATTTTAATTAATAGAAAGAATTTCACAACATTTTAGGACATCAGTTTATATTACATGCTATATACTATACTGCTCATGCAATAAAAATTAACAATACAATGAATAGAAGAAATCACATATGCTAGATGGTCAGCTCTCATCTACTAATATGCAAGAAAATAAAGAACCGAAAAACTCATTATTCTTTCAATAGAAAGCTGTTGTCCCTCAAGCAGTTCTCCTATTTCTATTGCGCTTTGAACAAAATTACCAAACCATTCAGAAGTTTTACATGAATCAGCCACTTTCAAGGCTCAAACCTGTGCATTTGCACATGGCAGCCCAAGACCTTTACAAGTTTACCAGACAATGGATCCTCTTTAAATCCCTCTCAAATAATAATTGTGCTACATTGTAAAAAATAATCAAATTAATATTGACTATTTTTCTCATTTTTTTGAGAAGTGTCATAAACATTGTGCATGTGTACTGTAAGATGCAGCCAACTTGTTAAACATATTAGCAATGCACCTCATGCAATGTACAAGTTGTATTCAATTGTATGTATTGTAATCTTAAGTTCTAACAACTATGGCACAAAGTAGATAACTACTTCAGCACATCTAATGTTACTCTTTATTTTGTATTGGCTTCTAGGCATTTCACTTTGATGTGAGAACAATAAGAATATTACTATCTAATCCATAATCTCTCAACTATCTAATCCATAATGGAAGAGATTTCTTTATGGAAAACCACTAGCTGGTAGTAGATATCTTAACAATCAAATGCTAGACTCAAAACAAATAAAACTTGGAAGGCACAAGGAATATAGGAGGAAAGATTGAGAGATAAATTAAATTACCCCCACAAAAAAAGGAGGGGTAGTAAAAATATACAAATTTCATAATTAAAGCACCTGACCAATCAAGTGACCAAACAAATTTCCAACACCTGACCTAACAAGTGACCAAACAGATGATTGTCTCGATAAAGCTGTTAACAAAGCACAAAGTATGTGCTTTAAAACAACAATAATTAAAGTAATAACCCTTCAAAGTAGAACACTGAAGCAATATTGCAAACTGTTCAAACCCAAAAAATATAAATTTTCATTAAAGAAAAAGGAAATTAGTTCATACTTACAATAAGAATCTCAAGACTGCAGCAGCCCTTATTGGATTTCAACATATTAGGCTGCACCCTCCCCGCGTTTACTTCTTTTCTGGTTGCATCTAGTGTATTGTAGGCTGGAACATGCTCTGTTACCAGATCATAATGTTATATTTTTAAGCTTTTACAAACAAACAAATTCTTGCACAAAGAAACCCAAAAAATATATGAAATTAAAATCAAAGTAAAGCACTTGGAATACTAGGTGGGAACCTTTGTTGGTAAATCTGGTTTTGTATCTCATACAAAACACACAGCGGAAGCAACAAAAATGGATCTATTTCATTCATGATTGATAACATACATTATGTAAATTTCAGAATTTAAGAACAAGATAGCGTACCTTGGTGCGGTGAAATTCAAAACAAAAGATTATAAGTACTTAGGAACACTTTTAATCTTCACTCCAATTCCACTTTACGCCCAAGAAGTGTGGTCTCTCAATCAGTTTCCAAAGGAGAATAATCGAGTGGTTTCACTTACACATACATACTATTTCACAATGATGTATTTCTTTTTTCTTATAAAAAATTCTGTATGTTTCTCCCTTTATAACTAACTGATTATCTAATTAGGTTTTAGTGTATAGCTTGGAGTGGGACCAAAAGGGACCAATAAGACACTAGTTCCAATGGGCTTTGGGCTTTTCTGTCAACTCTTGACAAGTCCAAAATTACCATTAATTATATTTAATACCACTATATAAATATAATTGCACACTAGGCCTTATTAATAAATTATATCCCAAGACTTTATTGTACATGCAACCCCTTCATAAAATATTCGTAGCAATACAAAGTCATGAATGAAGACTGTCACTTTGTAGATTATTACATCTTAATCCTTGAGTACCCGATTTAATCCTTTAAAGTTATTCATTATATATTTATGAAATCTAATTTCATAAATATATACTTTAGTAATTTCTTACCAAAGTGGTTAGGCCTAACCCTCTGAATAACTAAACTCATTAAACTTATCTCAAGGGAATATTTTGTATCTTCGTTAAGAGACTATGAATTCCATCTTGAAAATATATGTTCCATCAACACTAAATGTGGCTGCTTAACATACTGAGATTTTGACCGTTACTTTAGATTTCACTCCTGATATATCAAAGCAACCTACACTTCATGATCAGGTACATTATTCTCTCAGGATTAAGAGTTCATGCAAATGTAAGTTGTGAGATTTATTATTCATTTAACAGTCGTTAGGAAAATAATAAATCTCACAGCGATCCAGTTCAATATGTCTTAACACTTCAAACATATCAACATATCAACTAGAAGTCTCCACTTTCATGATCAAGACAAATCATCTTAGTTGATATGCTATAGTCTTCGCAAATGAAATGCCCAATTTCATCACTGACTACAAACTAAAATTCAGAGTTTACAAAGAACTTGTGACTTATATCTTCTGTTACTAAATCACATAAATCACATACTATGCATCTCATGGATTATATAATAATGTCCAAATATTCATGTTACCATTATTTCAAATAATAATAAAACAACTTTATTAATTACAATATTAAGTCATACATCATGTCATACATAATATCATACATAGTATCATACAATAGGATTAATGGCACTAATCCTAACAACCTGTGCCGCATCTCTTTGGTTGGATGGCGCGAGTCGATTTCTGTTTGGGTGCAGCATGAGCGTTTGCATCCTATGGCTACTCAGCTTGGTCACTTTGCCCCTGCTCAATGTCACTATCATGTGGATGAGTGGCTTGTGGAACATGTATCAAGGTAAAGGAGGTAGGAAGTGATTGTGTATGACTTGGGCTGGTAGACATGAGCTCAACATGGGGTGTTTGAAGGCTAGGGGTGGGTATAACTGTCTAGGGGGAGCTATAGGACGGGGCCATAGGTGAGTTGTGGTCAACGGTGGTGGTGTGTGTGGGGGGGGGGGGGAGGGGGGAAGGACTCAAATTCATCATGGGTAAAATGAAAGGGAGATCCGGTAACAATGGGAGGGATGGGTGGCATGGGAGGCCCAATTGTGCCCTTAGGGGTGGACACGGGTGGAACAGGGGTCTTCATGGCCAGAGGAGGGGTGGGGGCAGGTTGATGACATGTCACTGGGGCAATTGAGCTTGTACTGGGCCCTACATCTGGTGTTTCAGTCTGGTTTGCTGCTTTGTCATTGGCTAGCACATTGATACAATCAACCTCATCCACATCCTCAAGGGCCTTCTTAATGAACTTGTATTCATAAGATTCTTCACTGAACCAGTTGAGGACAACCAGTTGGGTTGCAAGCTGTCATTAAATTACTGGCATTATTAAGTACGACACATACATAACGTTAAACACAACATGCAAAACAAAATAAGTTTATGCACAATACCAAAATTTCCATCTTAGCGCTAGCGCGGTCGATATACAGTCGAGTGATCCTACGATACCGCACCATATATGGATGATGACGTGACATCACCTCCTCCATCCTAAGTGCATTACAAACGTACTCGTCACGATCATTCCATTTCTGAATATAGACTACATGTTCCACCGACCAATTTTGATCTACCTTGCCCTCGCATCTATTTTGTGCAAATTGCAATTTGTATTAGCATCTCTCGGTTGCTCTTGCTTTAGCCCAAATTGTTGTAGGACACGATCGGGTAGGTGGAACTCTACAAGCCAAAAACATATAAGTGGAACAGTCGACCTCCACACGTTACTTCCTTCAATGCGAAAACTAGGAGCAAGGTGGCTCAAGTCATTTCCATATGGCTGCCACTTAACCTACAAGTAGCACAATAGTGGGTAATGAAAAACTTTTTGAAGGACATAAGATGTGATGGACGTATAAATACAAATATTATACCTGGTCAGACCGTGTCGTGGCAATTTGATTGCGATATGCGAAAAGCATGTGCGTGGGAGCATTCTTTATACTCATCGCAGCTGCCCACCTACAAGCAGGTAACTGATGGAACAAAAAGATGTACGCAGCGAAAAAGTAAGTTTTGAACGGATTTACTTCATTCGATATTGAAAACATGTACTAAGTAAATTTCAGAATTTTGAGAACAAGAGATCGTACCTTGAAGCGGTGAATTTCAAAACAAAGATTGAAGCACTCGGGAATACTTTTAATCTTCACTCCAATTCCACTAATCGCCCAAGATGTGTGGTCTCTCAAATTGGTAACAAAGGGATGACTAGTGAGTACCAAAAACTCACTTCCACACCACTACAATGATGTTTTTCTTACCAATATTTTTCTGTACGTTTTTCCCTTTGTATCTAACTAATATATCTAATTGGGTTGGCCTTTTGGGCCTTACCAATTGGGTTTAAGTGTGTGGCTTGGAGTGGGACCAAAAGGGACCAATAAGACATTAGCTCCAATGGGCCTTGGGCTTTTCTGTCAACTCTTGACAAGTCCAAAGTTACCATTAACTATATTTAATACCACTATATAAATATAGTTGCACTCTAGGTCTTATCTTTATATTATATCCCAAGACTTTATTATACATGCAACCCCTTCATAAAATATTCGTAGTAACACAAAGTCAATAATTTAGACTGCCACTTTGTAAATTACTACATCTTGATCCTTGAGTACCCGGTTTAATCCTTTAATGTTATTCATTATATTTATGAAATCCAATTCCATAAATATATACTTTAGTCTTACTAAAGTGGTTAGACCTAACTCTCTGAATAACAAACTCATTAAACTTATCTCAAGGGAATACTTTATACCTCCGTTAAGAGATTATGAATTCCATCTTGAGAATACATGTTCCATCAACACTTAATGTGGCTGCCCAACATACTGAGGTTTTGACCATTACTATAGATCTCACTCCTGATATATCAAAGCAACCTACACCTTATGATCAGGTCTATTATTCTTTCAGGATTAAGAGTTCATGCAAATACAAGTCATGAGATTTATTATTCATTTGACAGTCCTTGGGCAAATAATAAATCTCATGGCGGTCCAGTTCAATATGTCTTAACTCTTAAAACATATTAACACATCAACTAGAAGTCTCAACTTCCATGATCAAGACAAATCATCGTAGTTGATATGTTATAGTCTTCGCAGATGAAATGCCCAATTTCATCACCGACTACGAACTATAATTCTGAGTTTACAAAGAACTTGTGATTTATATCTTCTGTGACTCTTCACATAAATCACATACTATGCATCTCATGGACTATATGATAATGTCTGAATATTCATGTTACCATTATTTCAGATAATAATAAAATAAATTTATTAAACATAATATTAAGTCATACATAATGTCTAACACAATGTCACACTTAATATTATTCATAGCATCATTCAATAGGATTTAAGGGCACTAATCCTAACAGTAACATCGCATGGTCATTAATCGTTTACATATAAAAATGTGGCATAATACATGATATCACACTAATTATGCAATATATACTTACTTCATAGCAAGAAGAATTGGTGGTAGTGGTGGACCATAAACACCCTCGGGTTGGGGCACCATCTGTGGGGACATATGTGGGAACCTGACATATATCCACAATTGGACCAAAATGGTCCGCCAATCTACTTTGCCTTCTTGTCGATTGCATTGCATAGCTGTCTGTACAACCATGATAAAGCTGCACTACCCCAACTATACTTGCGTGGATTACGAAGGTTCTTCATGAACTCTAACCACATGAGATGGACCCTATCTCCAGACTTGTCAATAAATACCATATCCCTTAGTAGGGCTAGTATATAGCAACGAGCGTACTGATGAACTTGAATCTCATTGGCATCCAGAGGCAGTGGTTGTCTGATTCTTTCGACAAGTGGGGGTATTAGAATCCTTTAACCTTTTAGCACAGTTTGATCATCATTTGGAATTTGAATTCCTACCATTTCAGCACACACATCTGTCCAAGTTCTTTTAGTGGGCCCAACCATTGCCTCACCCTCGATGGGCAACCCCATGATAACTTCCACATCCTACAACGTGATCGTCATCTCACCATGTGGTAGGTGAATGTATGGGTCTCTAGGCGCTATCGCTCTACAAATGCAATGATCAATGCATGGTCAAGCTGTATGGATGGGACCAAATGCAGATCCTCTAGACCAAGCAACCTCACAATGGCAAGGACATGATCATCTACCATAGGAACTCGAAGTGTCAACTCTTCATGGCGACCTCGACAATCCAATGTGCCAAGAGGATCCTGCAAATATTATAACAATAAATAAAAATCTTATGCAAATATTTAGTATTTATGGCTAATTAGGATTGTGACATGAATGCATATTACAAGAAAACTCATGTAATTACTTGTCCCCCAGGGTTCCACAGTAACTCAGATCAATGTTTAACTTGTTCTGTCAATACACTACGATCAATGGGTCCAGGATTTATCGTCATGCTGCAAAAAGTTTTTGTCATATCAACTATAAATAATAGGTTTGTGTAATGTGCAATATTGGTTAGTGACATTGAAAAGAGAAAGACTTACACCATATAAGGTTTAATATTGTGACATTGAATAGAGGGAGACTTACATCATAGTGACATTGAATAGAAAGAAATTTGAAGCCCAATATTATTTGGATTGAGTACTAGTTTCAATTCCAATCTATACAAGAGAAGTTTCAGAAAGGGATTGAATTCAGTTTAAAGCTAAAGATTTAAAATTGTTTACATATGCTTAAATTTTGCAAGTGTTACATCAGAAAGCTCAGAAATCTTTGGATGAGATCACAAATGAACTTTGCCCGGTAACAGACTTAGTGCTACAATGAAAAGCATCTTGAATTTCTTTTCAATTCCCTTTGATAACCATTTCAATCAGGATCTATTGACATGAAAATAAATAAAGATAACACTCTAATTGCAGTAATACTACTGCATGGATTAATAGGATATTTTCATTAAAAACCAAAACAAGAAAAGGCTTAAAAGTTTATATCTAATCCATTATTTTTTAATCAGAATTCTCAGCTATCCAATAGATGATAAAATTAAATTCTCAACTAGTGACAACACCTAGCTAATGGCTTTTCTTGCCTTTCCTATTCTCCATAGATATTGAGCATTCCACAAATATATCGCATTGGAACTATGTTCTGGGATGACAAATATGAAACCCAAAAACAAATAAACCATGAGCAAGAGCCTAGAGTCCCAAGTAACTAAGAGGAATCCATTAGACAAACATACATTAAGTGCAAGGACATGAACACTATAAGCAGGCTTGTTTGAGTCTCTGATTCTGAGGAAATGCAGCATAATTCATAATCTTATGATATGACATAAGAAGTAAAAATCTTCTTAAAATGATAAATTCAGTGAGCGAATTGCATAAATTTAACATGGCTAACTAATTGTGCTCCAATTAGTTTTGGCACACTACAATATCAAGCATATAAAGACCAAAAGCTTAGTTGAAATTCTATCGAGTATAAAGAAGTGTTCCAAAAAGAGATGAAAAAGAAAATGAAAGTTACCTTCTCCGAGGACTGCAACTTCTTGACCTATAGCTTGACTTTGAGAACGATTCACTAATCCTACCTTTGTCACTGCAATAGAAACGACAAACTAGCTGAAGATACAATATCAAACAAATCCTGGATTCAAATCTATCTACATACAATACAACAACAACGAAAGAGCAGCAAACATCCACCACCAATGCAAACTTGCTGCTTCAACCTAAATCCAACCATTCAACAAAGAAATGCATTGCCTTGAGGTGAAGTGAAGGAACTTTCTTGGTAACAAAGTGAATAATAACCTCATTCAAAAAATCAATATTAACAGCATTAGTAATTGCAGATAACATTATAAAAAAAAAAAATGCAATAATTATAGTAGTGATAAAATAGAACGGCAAAAACTAATATAATGACCAACCCTGACAAGTATATTGAGATCCAAAACCAAACCCAACAAAATTTGGGACTAAGGCTTGGTTTTTGTTGTATAGTAGCGAAAACAAAAGGTTGTTTTGGTGGATAATATCCTCTAAATATCTCATAAAGAATATCTCCCTCAGTTGTGGTATTTCTAAAGAATGGCAGTAGAATCAATGATATTTAAGATTTAACATAAGGCATCAAAATTTGAAATAAAAAAGTAAGCTCCAGCTCTCATAAGTCATAATATCAATCACTTGTAATAGTAACAGTATGCCACTACAATTTATATGCAAAAACATATTGAATTTTTGTCTTTTGTCTTTCTTTTCTTTTCTTTTTTTTTCTTTTTTTTTTTTTTTTTTTCAGTTTGTGTAGGTGTCCTAAAAATAAAAAATCATTTAACTCAAAAGAACGGAATATAGTTATCACCAAAAATGAAACAACAGAACAATGAAGTAATGAAGAACCAGGCAACCAAATCAATAAATTTTTCCATTTTAAATTTGATTCCTGAGGCTTATCCACAGTCACTCGCATTAGTTTTGAACTATGTTCTGGGATGACAAATACGGAACCCAAAAACAAATAAAAACTAAACCCAAATCAAATGAAACCCAAATCTCCAAATCACTAAACCTAAAAAGCAAATCAAAACCCATTTCAGCCAATAAATAAAGAGAAAGAAATTGCATGAGAGAGAGAGAGAGAGAACGAACCTGCGTAGGAATCTCTAACAGAGGCCGGTTGAGGGGGACTGAGGAGAGGAAACAGCGGAGGAAGAGAGAGACATCGGGGAGAGTGAAGGTTTAGCGAAGATGAAGAAATCGATTATAGCAAACTCGGATTCCCGTTTTTACCCCCATTAAATTGTTTTTAACCTTAGCTTGAAGTCGAGTTTGGTATAGTCGACTTTCAATAGAAGTCGAGTTCAGTAAACTCGACTTCCAAGTGGCTTTTTTCAGTTTTTTAATCCACGTCAGACTTAAATATTTGTGGTGGGGGGGTTGATTTTGCCTGGAAGTCGAGTTTGATAAAATTGACTTCCAAAAATAGTCTAACTTACTAAATAACTTTGAACGCATGCTATCCGGCTGAAATATTTCTGAAATTGTACTGTTTGGCAAATTTTTCCCTCAATTTTAATTTTAATACGATGGGCAAGCAAGGTTTGGGTCAATGCTCTAGTGCACGAGACCAAAGTGCTTTCCATAAAACAGACAGACATAGCATTGTACGCAGTACAGTAAATGCTTAGTTTGAACACTGAATAAAAACTCATTGATTGTTTGACTGGAAAGTGTAATATATGGATTCAATTGTTTGAAGTTGAACCAAAAGTTCTAGACAAATGTAAGTGGCTGCTTTAATATATATATATATATATATATATAGAAGCAAATCCACAAGGACCACAACTTATTAGAAGAATTTTATTGGAACAAACCCAAAAATTAGGAACAGACTAACAGCAGAGGTGCTCCTGTCGATATATACATCAATCAAGGCCTAAGGCCCTGAAACAAAATCAAAAGGACCCCACAGGCAGCCAGCAAAGACATGAGTTAGGTTCTCTTCTAATTTACTTGCAAATTGCAGCTTTGAATTCTACAATGTGTTAGGATAACTGATATGGCTGAAGATAATTCCAAGCCACTTTCTAAAGATCACGTTAATGCTTATTGAAGATAATGCCAAGCCATCTTCTAAAGATCACGTTGCTGCTCAAAATTCAAATGTTCCTATAGTTATCACATAGCCTGTTTAGTCGTAATTTATCCGCAGCCTTTGTTGTATTTTATTCTTAGCTCCTCTGCCTCTATCTAGGAATTTCTGTTGTAACCAAATACTACCTATGTTGTGTACCTATATATGTTTCCTAATGCATATTAAGGATTGGTAATTAAGCTAGTACCATTTACTCAACTTTTATTTCATGGTATCAAAGCCTTACTAAGATAACGTTTTTTAATCATGTTATCCATGGCTTCCTCAAGCTCATGCTATCACCCCATCCATTACCTTAAATCTTCCCATTATCAATTAACATGTTCGGCTTGACAACAACAACTATCTTATGTGGTTATCTGCAGTTCATCCCATTTGAGGAGTAATGATCTAGAGGGTATCTTCGACAGTTCTGAGTCATGCCCTTAACAATTCCTTACTTATTCATCCTGCTTCTTAGCTTGCTACCATAGTTGCTCACACTAACATTGCTTATGATGATCAGCAGTGGTATGCAGACAGTGGTGCCAATGCACATATTACAATTGATTTGGAAAATTTAAGCTTCAAGCAACCCTTTCAGAATAATGACACTGTTGCAGTCGGGAATGGAGCTGGTCTTGCTATAGAAAATTCTGGTTCAACAGTCTTAACTTCATCTCTTTCTAAATTTCATTTTAAAAACGTGCTTCATTGTCCTAATGCTTCTGCCAATTTATTGTCAATTCAAAAATTTTGCAAAGATAATGATCGTTACTTTAAACTAACCTCTACTCTTTTTCTTTTTTTTTTTGGTTAAGGACAACAAAACCAAGGTAATACTTTTGGAAGGCAAGAGTGAAATCGGACTTTATCCTATTTGGCTTCCAAGGGGTTCTCTCAAATGCAACCAAGCTTCTTTCACAACATTTCTTGGCATCAAAGCTTCATATTGTTGGAAAAATACATGTTTGTATCGCATACAAAACACACGTAGCGGAAAATTAACGGCTCTACTTCACTTGCAATAGATAACATGTACTATGTAAGTTTCAGAATTTAAGAACAAGAAAGTGTACCTTGGTGCGGTGAAATTCAAAACAAAAGATTAGAAGTACTTGGAAACACTTTTAATCTTCACTCCAATTCCACTTAATGTCCAAGAAGTGCGGTCTCCCAATCAGTTTCCAAAGAGAGAATAAGAGAATGTCCAACACTCCCATACAAATCATTTCATTCCTTGTATAATCTTAATGAAAACACTTATGAAATTCTGTATGTTTCTCTCTTTATATATAACTGATTATCTAATGGGGCTAGCCTTTTGGGCCATTCCAATTGGGCTCTATTATGTGGCTTGGAGTGGGGCCAAAAGAGAACAAATAAGACTTTAAGCTCCAATGGGCCTTGGGCTTTTTTGTCAACTCTTAACAAGTCCAAAGTTACCATTAATTATATTCAATACCACTATAAGAATATTATTGCACTCTAGGCCTTATTAATAAATTATATCCCAAGACTTATTTATACATACAACCCCTTCATTAAAATATTCGTAGTAATACAAAGTTGAATGTTCAAAATGGGTATAAACCACCCTTGAACGTTTAGACCCCAAATTACAAAATATCAATTCAAGCTTAATATCAAACGATTAACGTGCGGAACATGAACATAAGCTAAACATAGAATTGATAAACAAACTAAGCCAAATATAAACACATCCACAACAGAAAATAAATGGCAAAGATAAAGGAAAGGAAAATGCAAATACACGGACAACACACGATATGTTATCAAAGAGGAAACTGAAGCTCTCGGCATAAAACCTCTCCGCTGCCCTCCAAGCGGTTAATAATCCACTAGAAAATATAGTTGGGATACATGAACAATAATAGACCCTCCAAGCCTAATCTACCCAATGTACCTAGGCCTTCCAAGCTTCTTGCTCCAACGAGGTTGCGTCGAACCTTTGTCTTTTCTAGCTTACAGAATTCCACTATAGCCCATAGCATCAACCAATGTGAATTGGTTCCTTCCTAACTACTTCCCAAAGCACTAAATAAACCTTCCCACAGATATGGGTATGGTGAGAAAAGGATTTGGTCAAGAACCTCTCAATGATGTATTAATGGAGAGGAAAAGAGTAAAGGAATTTGAAGAGTCTCTTAAGTGAAGATTGTGGATGAATCAATCTTGTTTTTCTCTAGGATTTCTCTCTCAAAATTCTCTCTGAAAGCTCTCTATATTTTGTGGGTATAAGGGTCTACATATAGTGGTGTGTGTTTGGAATGCGAAGAGTTAGTTTTTCCCAAACAGGGTGGTCTGGCGGCTTGGCCTCGCGATTGGTCTGAGTCGCTAGTTTCAGCCGCGAGTTAACGGCCTGGCTAGCCTGGGACTTTTGTCCTGTAATGCGACAGCTGGTGTGACCTTTCAACTCCCCTGCGTGCTTCTCACATGTGCTACAGTTGGCGGCTTGCCAGTCGCGAGTCAGCCGCGAGTCCTAGCCGCAAGTCTCTGCATTCTTACACAATCTTGAGAAATTATTCACACTTTCTCACACATTACCCTTACACGAATCCCACCTAAATACAAGGTTACTAATTGCTAAAATACAAGCAAATTTTGGCACAGAATGAAGCCAACAATATGGTTGATTAAATTTAACCTTACAAAAGTCATGAATGTTGACTGCCACTTTGAAGATTACTACATCTTAATCCTTGAGTACCCAGTTTAATCCTTCATGTTATTCATCATATATTTATGAAATCCAATTTTATAAATATATACTTTAGTAACTCCTTACTAAAGTGGTTGGGCCCAACACTCTGAATAACCAAACCCATTAAACTTATCTCAAAGAAATATTTTATATCTCTGTTAAGAGATTATAAATTCCATCTTGAAAATATATGTTCTATCAACACTAAATGCGGCTACTCAACATACTGAGGTATTGATCGTGACTAATAAATCTCACTCCTGATATATCAAAGCAACCTACACCTCATGATCAAGTCCATTATTCTCTCAAGATTTAGAGTTGACTTAAATAGAAATCGTGATATTTATTATTCATTTAACAGTCATTAGGAGAATAATAAATCTCACAGCGGTCCAGTTTAGTATGTCTTAACTCTTAGAACGTATCAACATACGAACTAGAAATCTCCACTTTCATGATCAAGACAAATCATTTTAGTTAATATGTTATAGTTTTCGCAGATGAAATGCCCTATTTTATCATCGACTACGAACTAAAATTCTGAGTTTACAAAGAACTTGTGATTTATATCTTCTGTGACTTTTCACATAAAGCATATACTATGCATCTCATGGACTAAGATAATATCCCATTGGTTCATTTATAGATAGTCTCATATAATTAAACAATTGAATTATTTATGACATGCCAATAAATTGGATTTTAGGGCATAAACCCCAACAATCTCCCACTTGCCCTCAAAGACAATTTACCATATATTTGACACCTATCTCCCTTTGAAGTAATTCATAGTCACTCTAAGGCAAGGTTTGGAAACAAGTTTCAGCCATATTTATTGCATAAATTATCTTTTCTACTACTACTTCTTACGTACTCATATCTCTCTAATGAGATAATACTTACGCTTAATGTGTATCTTCACCACCTACGATGAACACATTTCTTGAAGTCTAACTTCATGAATCACAATCAAATTACAAGTCAGTATTTGTACATCCAGTAACTATCAAAACCTCACTTTGGTGGACAAGCATATAATCCCTCATTCTCCTAAGATATTTGAGTACATGTTTTACTCCCACTAAATTAAGTGATCTTTGATTGACTTGATATTTGCTTACTATGCCCACCATAAAATAGATATTTAGCCTAGTATTTAGCATAGCATAAAGACTTCCTATCGATTTGATATAAGGAACCATCTTAATATGCTATTCCTTTTATATATCTTAGGACCATAGTCCTTTATAAAGGAACTTCAAACTTAAAAGGAAAGAATCCTTTCTTGAAGTATTACATGCTATAATTGGCTAGAATCTAGTCTATTTAAGAAGTTTGAGATAAATCCAACATCCTAATTTCTGAATTTTAACAAAGTTTAATTCTTAGGATGTGACTAGTCTTTCCCAAGTACTTTATATCAAACTGGATTAGACAACAAAAACTCTATTGATGACAATAACTCTACATCATTCTAAATGATTAGAATGTCATCAACATACATTAAGAGATTTATTATTCTATTTAGCTTTTATACATGTTAGGCCTTTCAATACTTGATCAAAATCAAACAATTTGATTTCTTGATCAAAGATGATATTTTATTATTCAAATGCTTGCTTTAGTCCATAAATGGAATTTAAGCAACTTGCATACTAAACACTACTGTTTCTTTGCTATGTACAAGTTTAGTTACATCATATAGATGTCTTCCTCAAGATTGCTACTAAAAGAAGCTTTCTTGATATCCATTATCATATTTCATCCAAATGAAATATAATGGATAAGAGAATCTAGATAGAGTCAAACTTCACTATTGGTGAAAAGATCTTTTCATAATCGAGCCATTTCTTTCTGAATAAATCTTTTCGCCACTAGTCTTCACTTTGAAGGTTTGCACCTTCAAATCTATTAATCTCATTTTCTTGTAGACCTATTTGAGAACAATATGCTTAATGCCACTAGGCGCCTCTACAAGTTCTAGACTTTAAATAGAATCTAATTCTATTCACATAAC
The DNA here is from genome assembly GCA_023736055.1 of Quercus glauca. NCBI lineage: Eukaryota > Viridiplantae > Streptophyta > Magnoliopsida > Fagales > Fagaceae > Quercus > Quercus glauca. The sequence continues at coordinate 40,935,850 of CM043322.1, read as the reverse complement.
CTTGATCCAGTAATTCATATTCATATCATCTATTGCCTTTACGTAGAACCGAGAATCAAATTCATATCCTTGTGAAATGGCTTCAAAAGTTTATTCCAAAAGTATGAGTTTATTTGCTAATTGAAAATCCTCTTACTACGATATTGTACCGGTGTATTAGCTATATATATAGAATAATGTCTTGTGGTGTATTTAATACAACCATCTCATTTCTAAATGTATTTTATTGTTGTCTTACAACAAATTCTAAAAATTTTCTTCTACAACAATTCTACGTTTAGCTTTAAGATTATTCACATACTCATCATCAAGAACTTTGTATTTGTACTTTACAAACATCTTGTCTTCTTTATGACTACCAAAACAATCTTTTGTAATTCCTTTTGGATACCCAACATAAACACACATTTTTTTATCTTTTGATTTCAATTTGTTAGACTTCCTTTTTAGCACAAGTGCTGGGCATCTCCAAAAGTGGAAGTACCATATAGTAGGTTTTCACCCAATCCATGATTTGACAAATGTCCTAGGAACAAACTTTTGAAATCAACTTTAAAAAAATGTATGGTAATTATTAGAGTATATCTCCAAAAGAAATAAGCAAATGGAAATACTTATCATGTGCTTTACCATTTCTAAAAGAGTTTTATTCTTCCTTAATGTATGTATTGATTTAAAGAAGTCATTGAAACTTTATTCCTTTACAATAAAGGAACCCTAGATCATATTATCCTCTAAATAGAATTCATAGATTGGGAATATAACAAAATAATAGTTCTAAGAGCCCATCTTTCACCAATCTTGAATACCATTTAGATTAATAAGATCTAGACATAAGTGCCAAAACATACAATACCAAAGGATGAAAACTTTCTCTTTAAAAGGTAAAACATGTAAATTTCCATTTAGTAAATAATCATGGACAATGCTTATCTTTACCAAAACGGAAACACTTTCCTTTTGGTTATACTTTTGAGTCTAATTTCCTTTTGGTAACTACTAGGACAACTACTTGTCTAACTATTTGGTATTATCATTCCTCTTCTTACCACCCTTACCTTTTGGTCAGGTAAAGAATTTGAATTAAATCATATTAATCCTAGCCTTAGCTTTTAGGATGTCTTCCGTTGTGTAGAACTCACTCATCAATTCACATAACATAAAAAGAATTTATTTATTTTCAAAATAATCTGAATTGATCAAATAATTCTAACAAGAACTTGTGGATCATATCCACATGAGATTAACTTTTAATCTCTACATCCAATAATTCCAATTCATTTAAAAATGAAATATTTTCATAAAATGATATAGAATTGGAACTCCTTAAGGTTTTCTTGGCACTCAACACGATTTATATCGAATATCGTCTAGTAGCACGATATTTCATACCAAACATCTCATTTAGACTTAATATAAAGTCTAAGTCTAGTGTTAACTCTTGCATCTCATGTTGTAGCACAATCGAGATAAAAGCCAATGAAACATTTTAGCATTTTAATGGAGATTATGATCATATCATAAGCTATCTTCCATAAATGCATCATGTATAGGAAATTATGATAATGCTGAATCGAAACATATTTATGTACTTCAACTCCTTTAAGCACCATGTCCAAAATTATTTCTTAGTTAATGTGATTCAATTAAAATAGTAGTTAAAGAACAAATTTTATGATAACTTTATTTTAAGACTATGAACATAATTACAGGGACATTTTATTTGCATCCATAACCATATAATATGGAACCCAAAACCATACTATACTAGGTGCAACGACAGGCTAATCCCACAATTAATATTCCTCGAAAGCGAGGTCATACCAATCACTATGATCAGACAAGAATTATTCTCATTATTAATGCATCATGGTAACTCTTATCAAACAAAAATAATTTACCGCTCTTCCTTTAGTCTCTAAGTAATAATGACATAGTTCCGAATGGAGGTTAACATTATATTTAGTCTAGCGTATACCATTGTCTAGACTCTATGTGAGTCACCGAGTAACTCCACAGAAGCGTGGTCGTTCTCAATGTAAAAACACACTTCGTCCATCATTAAGAAGTTTAACCTGTAATACCATGAATTAAACACCCTCCGAAGGGAGCAAGGCATATGCGCCAAGGCGGGGTGCCTAATCACACTACTATAAACCGGCAATGGAGGCCGTGAGATCCAACTCTTGTATCTCTCTCCCACTAGATATTTTAAAAAAAGTGGATTATCATGAAATCATTGTGATCTAATCACAATTTTAATCCTACACATCAAATGTGTTTAATTGTTTAAATTCGATGTGATGTAACTAAGTCATGTCACAATAGCGTAACGAACATTCACACAATCACAAAGAAGTTTAACCTTGTAATCCGTGAAGTAAATACCCTCCGCATGGAAAGCAAGACTCGAAGTCAAGACAAGGTATCTATTCACATTACAATAAACTTAACAAAAGGGTTATTTCAACACTCCCACTTGTTATTTGGGTTTTTCTTAAATAATTGTGATCCCATCACAACTAATAACCTTGCACTTGTTGAAGACTCTAATCTTATTAGAATCACTAACTAAAATGGAAGTCCTAAACTATTTAGGATTCCTTAAACACTAATGAATCAAAAATTAGTTATATAGAACTCTATCCTTAACTTATTTGATTAAGAAATCTAATCTCATTAGAAACTATATACCTTTTAATTAAGCTTTAATCTCATTAAAACTTCTAATTAAAATAAATTAAGGACCTTCAATCATACAACAATTCTAATCTCATTAGAATGTATCTTAAAAAGAAAAAAAAAAAAAAAAAAGACAAGTCCCAAACTATTTAGGACTAAGAGTTCTATTTAACTAATATCTTTGATCTCATTAGGTCTTTTAGTTAGAAACATGTGTAATCTCATCACACATAGCATTGCTCTTTCTCGATCAGTCGAAAAATTTAGAAAAACTGGCTTGATCGATTCTTGATCGCTGTTCGATCGATCTAGAGACAATTTACCTGGCTCGATAGCTTCCCGATCGTTGATCGATTGATCGAGAAACAATCTGTTGGCTCAATCAATTCTCGATCAATCGAGTCATGTGAAATTTGAATTTTCCAGAATTTTTCTAAGACATTTTTCAACTATTTTTTATGAACAAACAACCATCATATGAACTTGATTGACAGAAATTGATATCAAAACTGAATTCTATTGATGCTATAGCCTTAAATTTCAATTTAACATACTTAAATTCAAATTTAAACAACATCATAACGTCAATATCAGTTTTTATCAGAAACATAGTTTCAATTACCATGCAGAAAATCAAATGCATAATCTTCTAACAACATGAAACTATTATCTCTAAATCCAAAACTCACAAAACATGTTATGCAAATTCGAAATTAAAGACTGCTCTGATACCAATTGTTGGAAAAATACATGTTTGTATTGCATACAAAACACACGCAGCGGAAAATTAACAGATCTACTTCATTCGCAATAGATAACATGTATTATGTAAGTTTCAGAATTTAAGAACAAGAAAGTGTACCTTGGTGTAGTGAAATTCAAAACAAAATATTAGAAGTACTTAGGAACACTTTTAATCTTCACTCTAATTCCACTTAATGCCCAAGAAGCGTGGTCTCTGAATCAGTTTTCAAGGAGAGAATAAGAGAATGTCCAACACTCACATACAAATCATTTCATTCCTTGTATAATCTTAATGAAAACACTTATGAAAAGACTTACGAGATTCTGTATGTTTCTCTCCTTATATATAACTGATTATCTAATTGGGCTAGCCTTTTGGGCCATTCCAATTGGGCTCTAGTATGTGGTTTGGAGTGGAACCAAAAGGGAACAAATAAAACTCTAGCTCCAATGGGCCTTGGGCTTTTCTGTCAACTCTTGACAAGTCCAAAGTTACCATTAATTATATTCAATACCACTATAAGAATATTATTGCACTCTAGGCCTTATTAATAAATTATATCCCAAGACTTTATTATACATACAACCTCTTCATTAAAATATTCGTAGTAATACAAAGTCATGAATGTTGACTGCCACTTTGAAGATTACTACATCTTAATCCTTGAGTACCCGGTTTAATCCTTTATGTTATTCATCATATATTTATGAAATCCAATTTCATAAATATATACTTTAGTAACTCCTTACTAAAATGGTTGGGCCCAACACTCTGAATAACCAAACTCATTAAACTTATCTCAAGGGAATATTTTATATCTCAGTTAAGAGATTATGAATTTCATTTTGAGAATATATGTTCCATCAACACTAAGTGCGGCTGCCTAATATACTGAGATTTTGATCGTGACTAATAGATCTCTCTCCTGATATATCAAAGCAACCTACACCTCATGATTAGATCTATTATTCTCTTAGGATTTAGAGTTGATGTAAATAAAAGTTGCGAGATTTATTATTCATTTAACAGTCATTAGGAGAATAATAAATCTCACAGCGGTCCAGTTCAATATGTCTTAACTTTTAGAACATATCAACATGCCAACTAGAAATCTCCACTTCTATAATCAAGACAAATCATCTTAGTTGATATGTTCTAGTCTTCACAGATGAAATGCCCAATTTCATCACCGACTACGAACTAAAATTCTGAATTTACAAAGAACTTGTGATTATATCTTCTGTGACTTTTCACATAAATCACGTATTATGCATCTCATGGACTAAAATAATGTCCCATTAGTTCATTTATAGATAGTCTCATATAATTAAACAATTTAATTATTTATGACATGCCAATAAATTGGATTTTAGGGCATAAATCCCAACACATATTTAGGATGGCATATTAGATTAGGGCACTTGTCTATTGATGTTATTTCCCATGTTCTCAACCAATTTCAATTATCAGTTTCATGTAGCAATTTTAATAAAGAAGTAGTTTGTATTTCTTGTCAACTGGTAAAAGCTAAGGGGCAACCATTTTCTTCTTCAAATCGTGTGTCTACTCAACCCATAGAATTAATTCATATAGATGTTAGGACTTCTCCAATTTTATCAATTAGTGGATGCAAATATTATGTAGTGTTTGTAGATGATTACTCTCGCTACACTTGGATTTATCCTCTTTGTAATAAATCTTCCAATCATTTGTAAAATTTAAGTTGCTAGTCGAAAAACTATTTTCTTCCACTATTAAACAACTTCAATCATATGGGGGGGGGGGGGGGGGGGTGAATATACTTCCCAGCAATTCCAATTTTTTCTTCAAAAGAATGGGATCATTCACAAAAACTCTTGTCCAAATACATCCCAACAAAATGGCTTGGCAAAGTGCAAATTGCGCCACATCTTAGAAATTGGTCTCACTCTTTTTGGACATTCTAAACTCTCTAACAAATATTGGGTGGATGCTTTTCTTATGGCTATGTTATCATTAATAAATTACCCACTCCAGTTTTTACTTACAAGTATCCGTTTGCCAAACTTTACAATAAAGAACTAGATTACCATGTTCTTAGAGTTTTTAGTTGTAAATGTTATCCTCTTCTTCGACCTTATGGTTTAAATAAGTAGAAGTATCATTCTAAACCATGTATTTTCTTAGGTTATAGTCATGCAGGTTACAAGTGTCTTAATCTTGACTCCAATAAAGTTTACTTGTCCTGCCGTGTTGTGTTTAATGAGAATTCTTTTCCAGCCATGGAGAATGCTGTTGTTAACATGCCTTCTAAAATTACTGTCCAGTTTGATGCTCCTCTAGTTATTACTATAAGCCCTTCTCCATATTCTTCTTTAGTCTCACATGATATTATTGTGGCCCCACTTTCCTTATCCTCACCTACACATCCATCCCCTACTTCTTCTCAATGCCCAACCTCATCTGCATCTCTACCAAATATGAAAGTTCAAATAGCGTATAAAATACTATGAACCTTTAGACCCCCAATTAAAAAATTATCAATTCAAGCTTAATGTCAAACAATATATGTGCGGAAAATGAACATAGGCTATTAACAGAATTGATAAACAATCTAACCCAATTAAAATCACATCCACAGCAAAAATTAAATGGAAAAGATTAAGGAAGAGAGATGTAAACACAAGAACAACACAACGATGTGTTATCGAAGAGGAAACTAAAGCTCTCAGCGTAAAACCTCTCCGCCGCCCTCCAAGCGGTCAATAATCCACTAGAAAATGTAGTTTGGATATATGAACAGCAATAGACCCTCCAAGCCTACTCTACCCAGTGTACCTAAGCCCTCCAAGCTTCTTGCTCCAACGAGGTTACGCCAAACCTTTGTATTTTCTAGCTTACCAAATTCTCCTATAGCCCATAGTATCAACCAATAACCATTGGTCCCTTCCTAACTGCTTCCCAAAGCACCAAAAAGCCTTCTCACAGATGTGGATATGGTGAGAAAAGGATTAGGCTAATGAACCTCTTAAGGATGTAACAATGGAGAGGGTGAGAGTAGAGGAATTTGGAGAAACAAGGATGAAGATTGTGGATGAGTCAATCTTGTTTTTCTCTAGGGTTTCTCTCTCAAAATTCTCTCTGGAAGCTCTCTACATTTTGTGGGAATAAGGATCTATATATACTAGTGTGTTTGGAATGCGAAGAGTCATTTTTCCAAAACAGAGCTGGCTGACGACTTGGCCTCGCGACTTGATTGAGTCGCGAGTTCAAGCCGCGAGCTAACTAAATGGCCAGTTTGGACTTTTTGTCTAGTAGTGCTAAAGCTGGCATGACGGTTCAGCTTCTCTGCATGCTTCACTCAGGTGCATCTTCTAGCGGCTTACCAGTCGTGAGCCACCCGCAAGATCTAGTGACGAGTCCCTGCTTCACTACATAGTCTTGAGCATTTCTTCACACTCTCTCACGCACTACCCTTACATGATTCCCACCTAAATATAGGGTTTCTAAATACTAAATTACAAGTAAATTTGGCACGGAATAAAGCTAACAAGATGGTTGATTAAATTCAACCTTACATAATATTTTACTATCTTATTCCAATTTAGTTGATTTGGCCATACCAACACCTTCCTTGCCAATTGCTCTTCCCGTAAGATTCCTTCTTCAAATCCATCCCACCATATGACCACAAGATCCCATACTGACTCTTTTAAACCTAAGACCTTCCCTGATTATAAGTTATTCACCTCCACCAAACATCCTTTTCATCTTTTTCATACCATTCTTCATGAGACTGAACCCAATTGCTATAGCAAGGCTGCCTCTAATGCCCAATGGAGAGATGCAATGAAATTGGAGTTTGATGCTTTGATAAGTAATGGGACTTGGATACTTTGTCCCCGACCCAATAATCACAATGTGATTAGAAACAAGTGGGTCTACAAAATTAAGTAAAAACCTAATGGTTCTATGGATCGTTTCAAAGCAAGATTGGTTGCAAAAGGATTTGAGCAACAATGTGGAATAGACTATACTGAGACTTTTATTAAGCCATCGACTATTTGTATTATTTTGACATTGGCAGTGAATTTTAATTGGCCTATCAAACAGTTGGTGTTTCCAATGCTTTTCTCCATGGTTCATTAATTGAACAAATGTTTATGGAACAGCCTCAAGGCTTTATTGATACAAGACATCCCAACTATGTATGTCGATTACATAAAGCTATTTATGGTTTAAAATAGGCTCCTAGAGCTTGGTATAATCGGCTCTCATCCTATCTTTTGGATCTTGGCTTCATTATTTCTCTTGTGGACTCTTCCTTGTTTATATATCACTATGGTGACATCAAGATTTTTATGCTTATTTATGTTGACGACATTATTGTTACAGGGACACATCTTGAATTCATCAACTCCCTAATTTCTAGGATGCAGCTTGAATTTCCCCTTAAGGATCTTGGCCCTCTCAGTTTTTTTCTCGGTATTCAAGCCACAAGAATTGAGCATGGTTTACATCTTTGTCAAGCTAAATATATTACTAATTTGCTTGCTTGGGTTCATATGATTAGGGTTAAAGCAACTAAATCTCCTTGTCCCTCTGGTTCCAAACTCTCACGATATTATGTTGAAAGTCTATTTGATCCTACAGAATATCGTCATGTGGTTGGCTCTTTATAGTATTGTACACTTGCAAGGCCTGAGATTTCCTTTGCAGTCAATCAACTTTGTCAACACTTGCATTCACCTACATCCACACATTGGACCTATGCAAAACAAGTTCTTTGTTATTTAAAAGGCACTGCTGACTATGGTTTACTCTACACTATGGGTGATTCTGACTGGGTAGGCGATCCTGATGATAGACTCTCTACTTCTGGATTTGCAGTTTTCTTGGCAAGAGTTTGGTCTCTTGGAGTGCAAAGAAGCAAGCAGTTGTTTCCCGCTCAAGCACTTGGGCTGAATGTCGGTCTCTTGCTCTTACTCCTGCAACACTATTTTGGCTGCGTATGTTGTTCAAGGAACTTCAAGTCCCACTTCCTTCAACTCCTATCTTATGGTGTGCTAATGTCGGTGCACTTGCTTTGGCGTCTAACTCTGTATTCCATGCTCGAACAAAACACATTGAGGTTGATTATCATTTTGTTCGAGAAAAGGTGCTTAATCGTGAAATTTCAATCAAGTTTATTTCCACTATGGATCAGGTTGCAGACATTTTCACAAATGCTCATTTTGCACATCTCACTTCCAAGCTTATGGTGATTCCTCCTCCCATTAGCTTTCGGGGGGTTGTTAGGATAACTGATATGGCTGAAGATAATTCCAAGCCACTTTCTAAAGATCACGTTACTACTCAAAATTCAAATGTTCCTACAGTTATCACATAACCTGTTTAGTTGTAATTTATCCTTAGCATGTATTTTATCCTTAGCTACTTTGCCTCTATCTAGGAATTTCCGTTGTAACCAAATACTACTTGTGTTGTGTACCTATATATATTTCCTAATGCATATTAAGAATTGGTAATTAAGCCAATACCATTTACTCAGCTTTTGTTTTACAATAAATCTCCTGGGCCACAACTTTGACCAAGGACCACATCTTGATAAGGCGGCCACCCAAAAATTCAATTTCAGACACACTTATTCACCCGCATAATGGGCTCATACTCAGCTTATGTTTCACAATAAATCTATAGGCCACAACTTTGACCAAGGACCACATCTTGATGAGGCGGCCAGCCAAAAAATAAAATTTCAGTCACACTTATCCACACCATAATGGGCCAAATCTTTAATTGATATAAAATATTCTCTCCCCACTCACTATAAATAAAGCCATGGCCTAAGCCTAAGCTATATTATGCACATCAACCAGACTGCCTTCTTATCTTGTAGCTACAATGCGCTTGTTTTCCCTCTTCTTCCTTTGCTCACTTTTTCCCTTCGTTGCTCAATCTTCTGTTCCTCCCTATGCAACATTTAGATATGTTAATGAAGGGGAATTTGGGCCATACATTGTTGAGTACGATGGAAACTATCGTGGACTATCCATTTTCAATTCTCCATTCCAACTTTTCTTTTATAACACCACCCCTAATGCTTACACCCTCGCATTACGCATGGCTACCAGACGCTCAGAGTCACTGTTTCGTTGGGTTTGGGAAGCCAACAGAGGCAACCCAGTTCACGAAAATGCTACCCTCACTTTTGGGACTGATGGGAACCTAGTCTTGGCTGATGCTGATGGCCGAGTTGCTTGGCAAACCAATACCGCCAACAAAGGTGTGGTAGGCTTGAAATTGTTACCAAATGGTAACATGGTCATTCATAACTCAAAGGGAAATTTTATTTGGCAAAGTTTTGACTCTCCAACAGATACACTGTTGGTTGGTCAATATTTGCGAGCTGGGAGTGTAACCAAGCTTGTAAGTCGGACTTCTGAAAGGGATAACAAAGATGGGCCTTACAGCTTAGTGATGGAGCCTAAAGGATTGGCCTTTTACTATAAGAGCAAGAATTCTCTTAGTCCTAGGCCAATGCTCTACTTCTTCTTATCTTCTCATTTGGAGGGCTCCTTAGAAAATGTGACACTAAATTCTACCCCAGAAACTAATGAGGCCTATTCTTATGATCTAGGCATAGAGTACCGTTCGGCCTCGGCCAACCTACCAAATATTGGAAACAGCCTTTCGGCTAGGCCCAAATACAATAGCACATTATCTTTTCTTCGTCTTGGCATTGATGGTAATCTTAGGTTCTATACTTACAATGATAAGGTAAATTACCGTGCTTGGGAAGTTACATACACTCTATTTGATAGAGACTCGACTGAGAGTGAGTGCCAATTGCCTGAGCGTTGTGGGGAATTTGGGCTTTGTGATAACAACCAGTGTGTTGCCTGCCCAATGTCAAATGGGTTATTGGGTTGGAGTAAGGACTGCAAGCCCAAAAAGATTACATATTGTGGAATGAATGATTTTCACTACTACAAAGTTGAAGGTGCTGACCATTTCATGAGCAAATTCACCACCGGAAATACCCTTACAGAAAATAACTGTGGCAAAAAGTGTTCAGAGGACTGCAAGTGTTTGGGCTATTTTTACCACAAGGAGACCTCCAAATGTTGGGTCGCTTATGATCTCAACACCCTAACAAAATCCTCCAATTCTACGCATGTGGGTTATATTAAGGTACCAAATCACTAATAATGTGGGTAAGTAGTGGGGAAGGATCTTGCTCTATCTCATTTCGTAGACGAATGAGTTCGTCTATAGCATTCCAAATAGTGCCGCACTGGTGCTTCAATAAACTGATCACGTAAACTTTGTAGTACTTTTTTCTTGATTTTTCTCCACCAATGCTTATAGGTACAATTTCATCAATACTGCAAGATTTGTGTAACAGATAATATTTCATTCTTATTGGTAAATGAGGAAAAGTACGTCCCAAACCATCCAGCCTTAACTTTGAGTTAAATTAGATCAAACCATAAAGTAAAATCTCTCTCTCTCTCTCTCTCTCGACGTTTAAACATTTCTGTCACACATAAGTTACAACTTACAATAATGAGCTAGATTTTTAAATTTAGTAATTTTAGATGGACTTAAAAGAGTTTTAATTAATTTGAAAGTATTATACATTCAAAATTTTACAAATGAGATGAAATGACTTAGAACAAATTGAAGCCTATTTAAAATATAGGGACACATTGGCATGAAATATTTCCTCTAATATACCGTTAGATCTCATATTTGATATCACGTGAGTCTAACTCTAGTTATATGGTAGTAGTTTATTTTTATTTTTTATATTTTTTTTGAAAGTATATGGTAGTAGTTTATTAGTACCAAGGAAGTCAATACCGTATTGGAAGCAGTACCGGTTTGGCCAGCAATACGATATATTTCAGATACCGGTCAATACCGGTGTACTGTTTTGGATTTACCGCTATTTTATATAATACTTTCATGTAAATAAGTCCTTCAAGATAATATATAAAAAATATTTGAAGTTCACAACTCATTAGATATAAGATCTTAGTGAGCAGTGAGCACATCACTAATCACTAGCCCTTCAAGTCAAGTCTTAGACCTGGCTTCATAAGTTTAAAAATAATTTAAACAAATGATGAGAAAAGACTTTCCTTTTAAATTTGAAAATAATTAAAACAAATAAAAAGACAACTCATTCCCACTGTCACATTTCCTAAGCAATCTAAATCTAATAAGTGATAATTTCTTCTAGTCTTTAATTAGCTTTTCTTCTTCCCAACATATGCTTCTCTGTCTTCAACTCATTCTTCTCATTTTTCAGTCTCAACGTATGCTTCTCAATCTCCATCTCCTTTTTATCACTTTTCAATCTCTACTACACTTTGTCTTCCCCAGTTTTTCAAACACAGAGTAAAGTAACAAATTATTTCTCTCTCACTGCTTCAGCCATCACTTGCTCTACCTCTTTCTCTCCCTTTCTCACTTTTTCTCATCTTCTTCTTCCTTTTCTTTTTCTTTTTTCTTCTTGTTTGTACCGGTTCGAGATATCTATATCGGCTGAAACAGTCGGATTTCGCCGGTACGGCCGGTATGAGGCTGGTATTTTTTTCGATACGAAACAAGGGGTGCACCTGTACTGATGCATTGGCTGGTACGGTATATATCAGCCATACCGGCCGATACGGTACGAAATTGACTTCGATTAGTACTACTATTTTATTTTATTTTGTTTGCCTTTTTAAAAAATTCACATTTTATTTTATTTTTTACTTTTTGGATTACCATAGTTTGACATTTGTTATAATATTATTTGATTTTCTTTCAACTCATCCCCTTAATAATTTTAAGGCTAAATTACAAATTGCAGCCTCTAATTTTACATATATTTCAATTCAGTTATCTAACTTCTAACTTTATTCAATTTAGACCTTCTAACACTAGATTCTCAAAAAAAAAAAAAAAAAAAAAAGGCCTTTTGTCACTATATGTTACATGAATTGTTGTTAAAAACTTGAAACGACACTATTTTAATTTTTTTTTTCAATTTTTTTAATTAAAAAAATAGAAAAACTAATATATATATATATATATATATATATATATATATATTTCAAAAGGAAGAAAGACTAATAAAATTTATATTTATTTTATTTTCATAGAATGAACACAAGCTACATTAAGACTCAAAAAAAAAAATTTCTTTACACAAATCATATATTCAACCAATAATTTCTATCCAAATTTAAAAAAAAAAAAAAAAAAATCAAATCTCACGCAGCCAAGGAGGACTCGCCAACCCTAACAACCCCAACTTCATGCAAGAGCCACACAGTGAAAGCCCAACCACAAAGACCCAACCCCTTCAACCCAAGTCTCTGCCGACAACTAGCATAGCAGTGAGAGCATCCACATCCCAATCCTATATCTTATCTTATTTTACCATCTCAAAAATCTACTTTTTCAATTATACCATACCATTTACAATATACTCAACATCCCAAAACTCTATTTTCCTCTTCTACTCATTAAAATAATATATATACGTAATAAAATATATTTTTTGTTTTTTTGTTTTTTCTCAATTTTCTCCCCCACGGCGTCCCTTCCAGAATCCTCCATTCCTTTATTTTCACCTTCTTCCAGCCTCCTTCTCCAAATCCCAACTCCTCCACACAACTCCTCCATCATCCATATCAACCCAAAAAAAAAAAAAAAAAAACCAACGCCAGAAACCAGCAAACCATTAACCAGCAAAAAAAACCACAAACCCAGAAATTTATACCAGTAAACCCATTATCCAGAAATTTATACCAGCAAACCCATTATCCAGCAAAAAAAACCACAAACCCATTATCCACAAACCCAGAAATTTATTCCATCATCCAAAAAAAAAAAAAAAAAAAACCATTAACCAGCAAACCCAGAAATTTATATACCAAAAACAATGCCACCACACAAACCCAGAAAAACCACAAACCATTAACCACGCCACGCCACGCCACACCAAAAACCCACAAACCCAAAAATTTCTCAAACCCAGAAACCCAGGAAAACCATCCACCGATCTCCGCCACGCCACAGCCACCACAACGACGATCACATATACCAGCAAACACAGAAAAAAAAAAAAAAAAAAAAAAAAAAAAAAAAAAAAAAAAAAAAAAAAAAAAAAAAAAAAAAAAAAAAACCCGTTAACACCCACGCCGATCACAACGCCACAACCACCACAGCTCCACCGATCTCCGCCGTGCCAATCACGCCACCCACCGATCTCCATCCCGCGGATCTCCACCACGGGGTCTTAGGTCTGAAGATAGCAGATGAGAAAGAAAAAAGGAAGAGAGAGAAAAGAAAGAGAAAAAATGAGAGGAGAGAGAGAAATTGACGGGTTAAAAGGAGAGAGGAGAGAGAAATGAGAGTAATAAAAAATTATTTTTTTTATGCAATTCAGCTACAGTACCATCTTACATTTAAGATGGTACTGTAGCAATATCTCAAATTTTTTTAGCATTTTAGCATATGGCCTTCTTGTTGCTGGCCTTTTTTTGGGCTTGTATGTTAAATGTGCCTTGCATTTGGCATATAACAAGCCCAATGCGGATGCTCTGATCGTATTTAATGCCAATTCCTAAATTGAAGTCGACCAAAAAAAAAAAAACACAAAACAAAACTCTGCTTGTGGTCAAACCGAGGTTCGAAACCCAACAAGGGGTGGTACCACATTTGAACCCCCTAACATGTCAAAACTTTTTTTTTATATATAATATTTTTAAAATGTTTTTGTTTTGAACCCTAAAATAAAAATTTGAACACTTTTACTAAAATTTCTTTTTAAGCTCAACTAAAATGAGCTTTAATATGATCCTCTTAACAATATTTTGACCACTTTTAAACACGCGCACACACACACACATAAAAGCCTAATAAAAAAAAAAACATTAATTTGTTGATCTTAAACCTCACAAAAAAAAAAAAAAAAAAAAAAAAAAAAAAAAAAAAACTCCTTTAGATCTCAATAAGTTTGAAATAAATAGTTCAAGTTAAAACAAAAAAAAAAACAAAAACAAAAAAAAAAACCACCAATACGAGAGGAAGCCAATTGTAAAACTTTATGTTATTTATTTATTTATTGTAATTTTGATATTATCAAGTTCTCTTTTGTTTTAGGTTTTGTATAATTTATGTTTCTTACTAACCCCTTAAAAAATATCCTGAAGCCACCACTCACCCAACTTCCGTTCATCGCCCCTCCCTCCTCCTACTGTATTTTATCCAACCCTGATTAATGCACAAAACAATTATTTGAATCTCAAAAAATATGGTGAAAACCATAATTTCGAGAAAAAAAAAATTTGGGAACAATTTGAAACAATCCTATTTAAGCTAATTAGACAACAGAAAAAAAAAATCCAAAATCAAATTTGCCATTTCTGGCAAAATTTGACCCAACGTTGACCAAAACCCTAACCAAGAATGGTCAAAACATTCACTTTTTTATCTAACTATTCGAACAAGGAAAATTTCAAACCATCTTGAAGATCATGAAATTCCTTTCAAAGCAACAGTTCATGAGCCAAAATCAGATTTAAAACGGATGAGATAACAAGTATATACCAAAATCCTAATTAAATGTATTATTAATTTCAAGTAAAAAAAAAGTTGCTTTTGGGGCATTTTTGCGTAATAAACCATACTGATTCAGCCACAACTAGAGCAGTCTGGCTAAACAAGATTGAAGTATGATGTGTCATATACTTTCCATAAAAAGGGGTCAACAATATCTGCCACGAATTGGGAGAAATAAATTTTTCAAAAATAGTGTAGCTAAATTTCCTACAATGCATCACCTCCATTCCAAACTCAACAACAGTAACTCCAAATTAAGCAAGGTCGAACCTATGGAAACTAGACATCTAGACCTTTCTAGGGACACCAAGTTTGAAGAAATCCGAGCTTAGTAAGGCCTCCAAATAGCAGCACAAAAATTGGACTAGAAAGGGGAAAAAGACGAAAAAGAAAAGTGTGGGCATCAAGGCAGTTTTGAGTGAGGACTCTAGCCGCACATTGCCTTGTGCAGCTGGGTAAGAGGTGTTGCATGAAACACCACACTCCCACCTTTATCCATCTATAAATACCCCCCCCCCCCCCCCCTCCTCTTTAGAAATTACAAAAAAAATAGGCATAAAATTCTCTCTCTTCTCTCTCTTTCTCTTAGAAATCTCTCTAGTCTTAGTTTCTTTATTTTTTTTCCTTAGGAAATCCATCTCAAAACAGAAATTCCAAACCATTCTCCCACCATTTTCACACCTCCAAAGCTCTTAGGTATGCTTGGTAAGCCTTGTATTTAGAGATGGGTGGCTTTGTTCAAAGCTACACCATCATCTTTCTCTCTTTCTTTGTAAACACATCATTATATATATGAAATGCTCTCTTTTATTATATTGTTCATCTATTCTCTTGTTCTTTACATATTGTTCTATAACTCTTTATTTATTATTTATGCTCTTTATTTAAAGCTTTCCCTACACTTGTTAAAAATTGTTTTCTACTACTTTTCTTTTGTTGTCTTCTCTCTTTAAATCCCTTGGACTTAAAAAGACAAAACAACTCAACATCTTTGATAAATCCTCATCTTTCTAACTAAAAGGTATGCGGAGGATTTTTTTCTCGTGCGCGACCAACCTTAATGGGAAGATGGTGACTTCCATAGATGAGTTTCTCTTAAATGGGTTCTAAACCTTGTTTCTAAGCACAATATTGGCATGCCTCCTAGAAAATTGTAGAAGTCTCCAAGACTCCCATTTCTCAACATGGAAAAGAACCCATAAACTTGGATGTGACAAGATTAGCTTATTTAGGATAAATTTCTTAAAAAAGAATTTCTATTCAACCCATTTACATTATTGTCTTGTCTTTAAATTCCTTTAAATTCAAGCTTTTACATTATTGTCTTGTCTTTAAATTCCTTGAAATTCAATTTTTTACATTATACTTTGTCTCTAAATTTCTTTACATTCAAGTCTTTAAACACTATGGTCTTTTAATTTATGCACTTTAAGCTTGCTTTATTTTCGATTTTCCCTTTCTCATGTGTAATAGGGTTTAAGGGTATTGGCTTCCTAGCCAACACAATAAATCCTAGATTGCCATATAGTAAAAAGCCTGGGTAAACAAACCTCTAAAATATGTGTTTTCCAAAATATAAAAATGGTTCTAATGGCCATCACATTTTCTAGAAAAATGAATGTTTTCAAAAGAAAGTTTCATTTTAAATTCATAAAAAGCCTTCCAAATAGCCATTTTTCAAGTTCTTTTTTTTTTTTTTTTTTTCCTTCTTCTCAAAGCCCTTTTTCTTTCTCTTTCTCTTTCTTTTAAAATGTTTTTAACCTAAAAAGGTTTTGGTATCTTCTTTCAAAAAATATGAAACCCCTTTTTTGAGTTTCTCTTAAATGGGTTCTACGATTAATCCTAAGCACAATATGTGTATGTTTCCTACAAAATGGTAGAAGTCTCCAAGACTCCCATTTCTCAGTATGGAAAAGAGCTCATAAGCTTGGATTGTGATTAGGTTTAAGGCTTAGTTTAGAGTAATTTCCACGGAAAAAAAAAAAAAAAAGATTTTTCTTAAAACAACCTTCTTACATTATGTTCTTCAAAGATAAATAAAAATCATTAATTTTTCACCCTTAAGCTCCTATTTTCAAAAGAAAACCCTTGGAAACCATTTTCTTTAAATCAATCATTTTCTCATGTTTAAATTATGGTTTCAAAACCCTTTTTCTCAAATAAATTGTTACTCCCTTTGCTTTAATTTTCTTTATAAATGATTTCTAAACATAAACTATGTTTTCTTCAAATTTTATTTATTTATTTATTTATTTTTTGGTTATCCTTAAAAAAAAAAAAATACAAAGTTTAACCCTTTTTGAAAATTGCATAAAACCATGGGTTTTCAATGAAACCATAAACACTCTTTTTCTAAAATAAATTGGTTTTTAATGTTTAAAAAATCCATCAAGTCTTTTCTATCCTAATAAAAGAAGAAAAGCCTTGGTTTTCAATAAAACCATAGAACCCGTTTTCTCAAAAAACACAACTCTTTTCTTTTAAAAATGCTTTTATTTTCCAAATTCACCTTTCCTTAAAATCAACACTTTCCCACCAAAAAATGCCATTTTTTTTTTAATGTAAAATAAAGAGAAGATCTTTTTCCAAAAAGAGGTAAACCTTATTTTCTAAATAAACTTTGAAAGTTCAAAAAGGGTATACAACACCCTTGAACGTTTAGACCCCAAATACAAAATTACCAATTCAAGGTTTATATCAAACAGTTAATGTGCGGAATATGATAACAAGCTTATAACAGAATTGATAACAATCTAAGCCAAATATAAACACATCCACAGCAGTAAATATAAGGCAAAGATAAAGGAATCAAGATGCAAACACTCGGACAACACACGATATGTTATCGAAGAGGAAACCGAAATCCTCAGCGTAAAACCTCTCCGCCGCCCTCCAAGCGGTCAAATAATCCACTAGAAAATGTAGTTGGGATACATGAACAGCAATAGACCCTCCAAGCCTAATCTACCCAGGTACCTAAGCCCTCTAAGCTTCTTGCTCCAATTAGGTTGCGCCGAACCTTTTTCTTTTCTAGCTTACTGGATTCCGTTACTGGACCATAGCATCAACCAATGTAAATTGGTTCCTTCTTAACTGCTTCCCAACAGTACCAAATAGACCTTCTCACAGACGTGGGTGTGATAAGATAAGGATTTGGCTAAAGGCCTCTCAAGGGTATGATAATGGAGAGGAAGAGAGTAGAGGAATTTGTAGAGTCTCTAAGGTTAAAATTGTGGATGACTCAATCTTGTATATCTCTAGGGTTTCTCTCACAAAATTCTCTCTGGAAACTCTCTCAATATGGTGGGTATAAGGGTATATATATAGTAGGGTGAGAAGGGAATGCAAAACGCCAGTTTTTGCCAAACAGGGCATTTTGGCGACTTGACCTCGCGACTGGGTTAAGTCGCGAGTTCAAGCCGCGAGCTAACGGCCTGGCCAGCTTGGAATTTTGTCCTGTAGTGCGACAGCTGGCGCAACTCTTCAGACTTAGCATGATGTCTGAAGCTAGTTCTACATCTTGCATTTGATGCTGTAGAACATTTGAAATAGATGCTAGGATGTAGCACTTGGTCATCTCATTAGATTTCTGCCAACGATCATATTGTTGTTTTTCCTCAAGAGGAGCATCTAATGAAGGAAAGCTAGGACATGGTTTAGTAAGCACATATTTGTGCTCTTCAGCAGTGAGAACTATGTCCAAATTTCTTTTCCAGTCAACATAGTTTGATCCTGTCAGTTTCTAGACATTATCTATTTAGCATATGAACATATAGTATGAAACCTTAATAAAACCATAATATAATGTATGCAACGACAACCCAATCCCGTAATTAATATTCCTCGGAAGCGAGGTCATACCAATCACTATGATCAGGCGAGAATTATTCTCATTATTAATGCTATCATGGTAACTCTTACCAAACAAAAATAATTTGCCATTATCCCTTTAGCCTCTAAGTAATAATGACATAGCTCCGAAGGGAGGTTAACATCACACTTAGTCTAGTGTACACCATTGCCTAGAATCAATGTGAATCACCAAGTAACTCCACGGAAGCGTGGTCGTTCTTAGTGTAAAAACACATTTCATCTATCATTAAGAAGTTTAACCTGTAGTACCATAAATTAAACACCCTCCGAAAGGAGCAAGGCATATACGCCAAGGCGAGGTGCTTAATCACACTACTATAAACCAACAATGGAGGCCGTGAGATGCAACCCTTGTATCTCTCTCCCACTAGATGTTTTAGAGAAAAGGTTTTTAATTGTAAAACATGCATAATCTAATTACACGTTGTCTTGCCCCTTTTACATGAGAAAACACTTAGAAAAAAAATTCTAATTTTCTTTCTTTCGATCGATCGAAAGTGCCCCTCGATCGATTGAAAAAAATTAAGAAATTCAAACTTGATTATCTGACTCCTTCGATTGATACTCGATTGCCTCTCGATCGATCGAAAAACAAATTCGATCGATCGACTAGCAATTGAAAATCAATTGATCTAAAAAGTCTGATCACTGTCTCATTCGATCGATCGAAAGTGATTTTCGATCGATCGAAAATCGCGAAATTCAAATTTCCAGAATTTTTTCTAAGGTAGTTTTCTTCGTTGTTCATGAACAAACATTCAACATATGACCATTACAAACAGAGATTGATGTCAAAACTGAAATTCATTGATGCTAATGCCTTAAGATTCAATTTAACGTACTTAAATTTAAATTTAAACAACATCATAACATCAATTTCAGTCTTCATCAAAAACATAGTTTCAACAACATGCAGAAAATTAAAAAAAATATAATCTTCTAACAATAAGAAACTATCATCTCTAATTCTAAAACTCACAAAACATGTTATACAATACGAAATTGAAGACCGCTCTGATACCATTTGATGGAAATAAAGATAAATGCAGCGGAAAATAAGTTTTGAACGGATCTACTTCATTCGATATTGAAAACATGTCCTAAGTAAATTTCAGAATTTGAGAACAAGAGATCGTACCTTGAAGCGGTGAATTTCAAAACAAAGATTGAAGCACTTGGGAATACTTTTAATCTTCACTCCAATTCCACTAACGCCCAAGACGTGTGGTCTCTTAATTGGTAACAAAGGGATGACTAGTGAGTGACAAAAACTCACATACACACCATTTCACAATGATGTTTCTTACATGTAAAATTCTGAACGTTTTTCCCTTTGTATCTAACCAATTATCTAATTGGACTGGCCTTTTGGGCCTTACCAATTGGGCTTAAGTGTGTGGCTTGGAGTGGGACCAAAAGGGACCAATAAGACACTAACTCCAATGGGCCTTGGGCTTTTCTGTCAACACTTGATAAGTCTAAAGTTACCATTAACTATATTTAATACCACTATATAAATATAGTTGTACTCTAGGTCTTATCTATAAATTATATCCCAAGACTTTATTATACATGCAACCCCTTCATAAAATATTCGTAGTAATACAAAGTCATTAATGTAGATTACCACTTTGTAAATTACAACATCTTGATCCTTGAGTACTCGGTTTAATCCTTTAAGTTATTCATCATATATTTATGAAATCTAATTTCATAAATATATACTTTAGTAACTACTTACTAAAGTGGTTAGGCCTAACTCTCTGAATAACAAACCCATTAAACTTATCTCAAGGGAATATTTTATATCTCCGTTAAAAGACTATGAATTCCATCTTGAGAATATATGTTCCATCAACACTAAATGTGGCGGCCCAATATACTGAGGTTTTGACCGTTATTTTAGATCTCACTCCTGATATATCAAAGCAACCTACACCTTATGATCAGGTCCATTATTCTCTCAGGATTAAGAGTTCATGCAAATGTAAGTCGTGAGATTTATTATTCATTTGACAGTCTTTAGGAGAATAATAAATCTCGCAGCGGTCCAGTTCAATATGTCTTAACTCTTAAAACATATTAACACATCAACTAGAAGTCTCCACTTCCATGATTAAGACAAATCATCGTAGTTGATATGCTATAGTCTTCGCAGATGAAATGCCCAAATTCATCACCGACTACGAACTATAATTCTGAGTTTACAAAGAACTTGTGATTTATATTTTCTGTGACTCTTCACATAAATCACATACTTTGCATCTCATGGACTATATGATAATGTCCGAATATTCATGTTACCATTATTTCAGATAATAATAAAACAAATTTATTAAACATAATATTAAGTCATACATAATGTCAAACACAATGTCACGCTTAATATCATACATAGCATCATACAATAGGATTTAAGGGCACTAATCCTAACAAATACTAGTATGTGCAACAGGCTTTTGCAGCTCTATATCTCTTTTCATTTGGAGATTTACATTTAGAGAGCTCTTTTAAGCAAAAACAAAAATAAAGAGTGGGAAGATATATAGGCATGAGTCTATGCATGTCTCAAGATCAACAAAACCATTCACTAATCATTCATGACAAGGTTGAAGATCTACAACAGTCACATAGATTTCAGAATTTCTCCCACAATGATACGAGTGCATAGAGGACAAGCTCAGCTCGTAGATGCACAAAGCCATTAGTACAAAGGTACAAGGCAAAATATGATTTGAGACAAAAGCTCAACAAAGTTGATCAAACTTTTGGATTTTCTACTTTTTATGCGCTTTTGGATTTTTGACACAAAAAAAATATTGATCAAAACAAAGTAAGCAAGACAAAAATTTTAACAAAAACTCACAAACAAAATGAATCATATGAAGAAGTCCTAATCACAAAACCAATGTAGAACAATCTACACAAAGCACATATGAAAGATAGAGTTTAGGGAATGATACCGACACCAATGATCTTATGCAGGGATTCAAACCTAGGGCCATCAAGAGGTTTGGTGAATATGTCAGCCTTTTGATTTTCTGTATTGATGAATTCCAGACATACTATCTTGTCCTCTACCAAGTCTCGAATGAAATGATATCGGATCTCAATATGCTTTGATTTAGAGTGCTAAACTGGATTCTTTGACAGATTTATTGTACTGGTGTTATCACAGAACACACACATGGTGTCTTGGGAAATTCCATCGTCATGTAGTAGTTTTCTCATCCATAACATTTGGGCATAACAACTTCCTGCTGCAATATATTCAGCTTCAGCAGTTGAAAGAGAGACTGAATTTTGCTTTTTGCTCATCCATGAGACCAAGTTATTCCCAAGATAGAAACAACCACCGGAAGTACTTTTTCTATCATCAATACATCCAGCCCAGTCAGCATTTGAATATCCTGCCAAACACTCATTCGAATGTTTAGAGTACCAAATCCAATATTCAGACATGCCATTCACATAGCGAATGATTCGCTTGACTGCTGTCAAATAGGACTCTTTAGGAGCAGCTTGAAATCGAGCACAAACCCCGACACTGAATGCAATATCCGGCCTACTAGCTGTGAGATAGAGAAGACTACCAATCATGCTTCGATATAGTGTTGGATCAATGTCAACACCATTTGCATCTATGCTCAGTTTTGATGATGAACTCATGGGAGTAGAAGTGTGTTTCTTCGAATCTAGGCCAAATCTTTTGACAAGATTTTTGGCATATTTCTCTTGAGAGATAAATATTCCATCTCCCCATTGTTTCACTTGAATCCCTAAGAAGTAGTTCAACTTTCCTACCATGCTCATTTCAAATTCCCGTTTCATTTCTTTCGAGAATTCATGAGCTAGTTGGTTAATTGTTGATCCAAAAACAATGTCATCCACGTACACTTGAGCAACAAGGAGAGATTTTTCATCTCTTTTGACAAATAAGGTTCGATCAGCTTGGCCTCTTTTGAATCCACGATCCAACAAGTATGTTGTGAGACGATCATACCATGCTCTTGGTGCTTGCTTCAACCCATACAGTGCTTTCTTCAACCTTAGCACATGATCCGGAAAGTGAGGATCTTGAAATCCCTTTGGTTGCTCAACGAATACTTCTTCATTTAGAAAGCCATTTAGAAAGGCACTTTTCACATCCATTTGGTACAGTTTGAAATCCATAACACATGCTATGGACATTAGAATTCGAATTGACTCTAGTCTTGCTGCTGGTGCAAACGAATCATCAAAGTCTATGCCCTCCACTTGAGTATATCCCTATGCTACCAGCCTAGATTTGTTTCTGACAACCTCACCATCTTCATCAATTTTGTTCTTGAAGATCCACTTGGTGCCGATTACATGGGTGTCTTTGGGCCTTGGAACCAACTCCCATACATCATTTCTAACAAACTGATGTAGCTCTTGATGCATAGACTCTATCCAATTCTCGTCTCTAAGAGCTTCCTCTACCTTCTTAGGTTCGAATTGAGCAAGATAGCAATTGTATGTCACATGATTTGCACTGTATTTTGGTCCTTTTTCTCAGCCGAAGTCCCTCATTTACATCACCAATGATATTACTTGATGGATGATTGAGAATTACCCTTGATGACCGTCTCTTGGAGGTAGAAGGTTCTTCATCTTGAGAGATCAGAGGTTGAACTTCCGGAGGGGTAAGAGGGCTAGGAGGCCCTTGGGTTGATCTAGTCTCCCTTCTTGGTATAGGGGGTGTGGACTCTTTTTCCGGTGATTCTTTCACATTATCATCATCTTGTGACATGTTATCCTCAACCTCCCCCTTCTTCAGGTCAGATTCTTCACCATCATCAACATCCCTTTCAGATATGGTGTTATTGATGACCACATTTATTGATTCCATCACAGTCTTAGTGAATTTGTTGAACACTCTATATGCTCGGCTATTTAATGAGTAGCCTAGAAAAATCCCTTCATCACTTTTAGCATCAAATTTTCTAGGATTCTCTCTATCATTAAGAATATAGCATTTGCTTCCAAATATTCGGAAAAATTTCACCTTCGGTTTCTTTTCTCTCCAAATTTCATACGATGTCTTCTTCGTTCCTGCTCGGAAGTAAATCCTATTCCCAATATGACATGAAGTATTCACCGCTTCAGCCCAAAACTTCTGTGGAAGGTTTTTGTTGAGTAACATTACTCGAGCCATTTCTTGAATCACCCGGTTCTTCTTTTCCACTACTCCATTTTGTTGTGGAGTCTTTGGGGCTGAGAATTCCTTCTTGATGCCATGTTCATCGCAAAATGCTTTAAACTTCGCAATTTCAAACTCCTTCCCATGGTCATTTCTGATCTTGACAATAGGTACTCCTTTTTCATTAATCAGTCTCTTGCACAATTTCTCCATCTTGTCACATGTCTCTGATTTCTCTCTCAGAAAATCAACCCAAGAATACCTTGAGAAGTCATCAACCACCACCATAATATAACATTTTCCACCCATGCTTTCTGTTCTTGTTGGACCTATGAGATCTACATGCAGTAACTCTAAGGGGCGAAACGTTGCAACCACATTCACTTTCGGATGGCTTGACTTTGTCTGTTTTCCTAATTGACATGAACCACAAACATTCTTCTCAATTTTCCCAAACTTTGTAAACCAACCACTGCTTCAAGCTTCGAGACTTTGGCCACTTGTTTATAATTGGCATGTCCAAGTCGTTGATGCCACAACTCCAAAAGATTAAGCCAGGCACTCCGACATGCTATGCTTGGTTTGGGAATAACCCCATAACAATTATCGGTGGTCCTAAGTCCCTTCAGGACTTGAACACCTTCTTCATTCAAGATTAGACATCCTTTCTTTGAGAATTGAACTAAGAAGTTGTCATCACAAATCTGAGTAATACTCAGCAAGTTCACTTTCAATCCCTTAATATACAGCACGTCTGTCAACAGTGGCAATCCCGGAATGTCCACCGTTCCCTTTCCAAGAACTTGTGAATGACTACCATCTCCAAATGTCATAAAGCCATCTTCCTTCTCTTTAAGAGTTTTGAATAGAGACTTATCTCCAGTCATATGCTTTGAACAACCGTTGTCAAGGTACCACAAATATGAATTAAATACTTTCAAAGCGGTATGAACAAACAGACATGCATAAGAGAGACATTCTTGACCCTCGAAGCAGGACTCATTTTCCTTTATTTCATTCAAGGATGAGTGAAGTTTTCTTTTTAGGCGATCAAGTTTGTCACACAAATGTCTATTCCTCCTCTCATACTCATAGACTAAGGACTTTGACTCACATAAGCTGTTATGAATATCATGGTTTTTATGAACTAGAGATTTCAGCATGTGACAGAAAAATCTAGCATGTTTCTTTGACTTAAATAGCTCTAAAAACAAATTACTAGAACAATCTTCAAAAATACTCATAGAGTCTATTTCACAAACATCTTTACTTTCCTTCATGTTAGTTTAAACCAAGACACTTTTCAAACAACACCGAGGGGTCAAGGATCACACTTAGGTAATTAAACCACAACAAGTGTACCCACTTTGATACCAATTGAAAGTTTAAAAAGGGTATACAACACCCTTGAACGTTTAGACCCCAAATACAAAATTACCAATTCAAGGTTTATATCAAACAGTTAATGTGTGGAATATGATAACAAGCTTATAACAGAATTGATAACAATCTAAGCCAAATATAAACACATCCACGGCAGTAAATATACGACAAAGATAAAGGAAGGAAGATGCAAACACTCGGACAACACACGATGTGTTATCGAAGAGGAAACCGAAGTCCTCGGCGTAAAACCTCTCCGCCGCCCTCCAAGCGGTCAAATAATCCACTAGAAAATGTAGTTGGGATACATGAACAGCAATAGAGCCTACAAGCCTAATCTACCCAGGTACCTATGCCCTCCAAGCTTCTTGCTCTAATGAGGTTGCGCTGAATCTTTTTCTTTCTAGCTTACCGAATTCCACTACTAGACCATAGCATCAACCAATATAAATTGGTTCCTTCTTAACTGCTTCCCAACAGTACCAAATAGACCTTCTCACAGACGTGAGTGTGGTGAGATAAGGATTTGGTTAAAGGCCTCTCAAGGGTATGACAATGGAGAGGAAAAGAGTAGAGGAATTTATAGAGTCTCTAAGGTTAAGATTGTGGATGAATCAATCTTGTATATCTCTAGGGTTTCTCTCACAAAATTCTCTCTGGAAGCTCTCTCAATATGGTAGGTATAAGGGTATATATATAGTAAGGTGAGAAGGGAATGCAAAACGTCAGTTTTTGCCAAACAGGGCATTTTGACGACTTGACCTCGCGACTGGGTTAAGTCGCGAGTTCAAGCCGCGAGCTAACGGCCTGGCCAGCCTGGGACTTTTGTCCTGTAGTGCGACAGCTAGCGCGACTCTTCAGCTTCTGGCATGCTTGGCACGTGTGTGAACATTTGGCTACTTGCAAGCCGTGACTCACCCGCGAGATCCAATCACGAGACTCTGTTTTTCTTGCACACTCTTGAACTTTTCTTCACATCTTCTCACACACTACCCTTACAATTTTCCCACCTAAATACAGGGTTACTAAGTGCTAAATTACAAGCAAATTGGTCACGGAATAAAGCCAATAAGATGGTTGATTAAATTCAACCTTACAAACTTTTTTCAAAAGTCATGAGTTTTCCTAAAAGAAATTGCTCATCTTTTTAACGGTAAGTTTTTAAGATTTTCATTCATGTGTGTTAAGTTATGGTTGTTCACAAAATATTTATGTTGACTTTATTTCATAACAAAAAATGTTGTAATTGCATTAATTTATTTTCTTGTATTTTGTGGGATTTAATTGTAATGAGTTTAGTATTAAGTTGATGAAGATTGCTTAAGAAGTTGATCTCACGACTTGTCTCGTTACTTGGCTCGAGATTACAGCACCCATAAAAGGCCATGTGAGAAGCATATGTGAAAGTTCAAGAGTCAGTGCATCTCACGAGTATCTCACAACTTGGCCAACCCATAAGATGACCTAACAATTGGGATATTAAGTGTGACTCTTATACCCTTCACCCATACTATATATACCCTCATTACCCACAAAATTGTAAGGAGGCTATTCAGAAGAAAACCCCTAGAGAGGTTTTTACAACACCCACCTTTTAGAGAGACCTACTCGTCCTTAAGTAAGAATTCCTTTGTAGTCACTTCTACTTCCCCTCTCCCATTGTCATACCTTAAGAGGAGATGTCATACCTTAAGAGGAGATTTGTACTCAAACATAACCTATACCTATTCAGAGTGTAGAGAGTATTTTGGAGCTTGGGAAGCATTGGGTCTTTGCCAAAATAAGTCGGTAAGGATTGACAATGCAATCAGGTGGTATTGTGGGATCTGGGAAGCTAGAAAAGACAAGACTTCGAGAAGTTCGTTGGTAGCTAGAACTTAGAGGGCTCAAGTACTTTGGGTAGATTTGGCTTGGAGGGTCTTTTTGGTATCCTTGTACTCCAACTTATTCACTAGTGGATCATTTCGGTTTGAAGTGCCACGGAGAGGTTCTTACGTTGAGTTTTTTAGTTTTCCTCTTCAATAACACATCGCCATGTTTTCTTGGGTTTGCTATCATTTTCCCTACTACCCTTTACATTTTACTATTGCATCCTTGTGCCCATCCATGCAATTGTCGAATGCTTTGATTAATTAATTTTCTAATCATGTATATTCTGCATTTAGTGTGTTAAGGTTAAAATTAATCAAGCCGTAATTAAGAATTGGGGGTCTAAACAGGCTCTAGTCATTAGATTATCAATCTTTTAGGTGGTATCAGAGTTGGCACACTTGTTTTGGTTTAAATACCTAAGTGTGATCCTTGACCCTTTGTTTTAATTGCCACGGATAATTTTTTATGTGCTTCCTTTCATGTTTTGGATTATGTTGGTTGTAACGTGCCATGTGTTCGAGA
Source organism: Quercus glauca (assembly GCA_023736055.1). Classification (NCBI taxonomy): domain Eukaryota; kingdom Viridiplantae; phylum Streptophyta; class Magnoliopsida; order Fagales; family Fagaceae; genus Quercus; species Quercus glauca. The sequence continues at coordinate 40,908,008 of CM043322.1, read as the reverse complement.
AAATGCCTCTATTAGTGTTTATCCTCATGCTAGTAATGACATGTTACATGAATCTTTGGGTGGTGTTAAATTCCAAAAGTCAAACTCTTGAAGAAAAATGCTAAGAAATTTCATGAGAAATTGAGCAAGTTCATTTGTGAAAAGGATGATTTGATTGCTAAGCTCAATGAATCCAACAAATTAGTTGAAAAGTATAAGAAGCCTGCTGAACATTCTTTTGAAAATTTGAAAGAGTTTGAATGTTTGAAAATTGACTTGGATGCTAAACTTGTTTTGTTTAACAAACTTGTTGATGATCTTAAATGTGAAAATGAATCTCTTAAGATGCATGCCAAGTGTTCGATTGCTAAACCAATTGCTAAAAAGGAAGATGTTGTTTGTTGTAATCTTGTTGTGAAACCCGATTTTGTACCTATTGTGAGTTCTACCTCTAAAGACCAATCGGTATACATACCTCCACACAAAAGAAATCATAAAATGGTTAGGCATGCTCTTAAGCCAAAACCTTTGTTTAGGCCTCAACCAAAAGTTTTGGATGGATCTAAGTTTGTTCCTACTTGCCACCAATGTGGTACGATGGGTCATATTAGACCTCAATGTTCCATGTTGAAGAGAGAACAAAACTATGTTGCTAGATCCCGCCCTAAAAAGCCTAATGGACCTAAATACATTGTTTGTCACCATTGTAGTGTTTTTGTTCATCTAAGACCTATTGCTCTAAGTTTCAAGCTCTTAAAAGAATCAAAAGAAAAGGGAAACTTGAGATTTTTGGAACTTGTGCTAAGAAAAAAAAACTGGATTTGAGTGAAAAATAGTATGTTGTTGAAGAAAGTTTTTAATGCTCTTAACTCCTTAACTATGTGCATCTTCTGGTTCCCATTCTTCCAAAACTCTTCTCATTTCTCATAAGACACAAACTCCAAACACTTGTTCTTTTTGGTGAGGAAGGGTCTTTATGATTGAGATTTTGCTCTTTTGGTCCTTGATCTAATTCTTTCAATCTTTGTAGGGCTCTTCATGCATTAGATGCTATATCCTCATACATTTGTGCATCATGCATTGTTTATGTTTTTAATCTTACTTTTATGATTTTTTTTTTGTGAGTAAAAAATCCAAAACCACATAAAAGGTACAAAATCCAAAAAGTTTGATCGTATATATTTGAGCACATATCACATGTGAGTTTGGCCTAGTACCTTCGTACTGATGGCGTAGTATATTTACAAACTTAGTCTTATTATGTATGCACATATATTGAATGTGAGTGAAATATAGAAATCTATGTTTGATTGTTGTACATAGAACTTCAAGCTTGTCATGCATGTCTAGCCAATATTCCTGATTTATCTTGATACATTCGTAGACTTGATCTTATATATTTCCTCACATTTAATTTTTTGTCAAAAATCTCTTCAAACGTCATTCACTAAAAAGAGAAAGAGTTGAAAAAGTCTTGCTTCGAAAACTAGTTAGACTAGGAAAATGTGGAGCAAAATGTATTCTAAAATGTATGATGCCAAAGCCAAAGGCTTATTCTTCAAAGAAATATCAAAACTTTTATGGCATCGATGCTCTAAAATTCAGTTGTATTGATGAAAGTATGAAAAATGGAAGCCAAATGAAAAAAATTCAATCAATGTAAACACTTTGGTGAGGAGTCATATACATTCATTTCTATTCATGAGACATGTCTTTTCACTTTGTGCGATTTGTGTATGACTTGATTGAATTGATCATTGAAGTTTCATGCTAGACTATGGACTACTTCATATTTGATACTTACACCCAACACATAAGTCTGATGTTCAATGAATATCTATTTTATTTGTGTGATTGTACATGTTTGAATGTGATGTGTGTATTCTCTATTCTATGTGGATCAACTCAAAAATATTTTTTATTGTTTTATTTGTGTTTGGAAGTGATTTTTATCGTTCATTGTTTTTAAGTTTTGTACTTAGTTTGTTTTTCAAAGTTTTGTACTTCATGGTTCTTTTGTTTAAAACTTCTCCCACCTTATCCAAAACCCCTAATTCAAAGTTTTTGCATCAAAACCCAACTAAATTTAATTGTTTTTCTTTCCATTAACATCTCTACGGTAATCTTTAACTCTTTTCATTGTTTTTGATCCTTAGATTATGTTTTTGGGGGGTTTTGTGTTCATGGTTGGGATTTTCTTCATAGGGGTTGGGAAAAATTAGTTTTTATTAAAATTTTTGTATAGGTTATGTTTCTTTTGTTGATTTGCTCTGGATGTTGGCCCCTTGTGGTATTCTTATAATGTATTAAGGGTAGATTTCATGATGTTAATGCATTGTTATACTTCGTTGTTCATAGTGTGCATAGTAGGTGTTTGATGAAATGCCACTTAGGCATTTTCTCACTTGTTTGGACTCCAATGAGTACCAAAATTTGGGGATTTACATGTTACCTCTTTAGGAACATGTTTGCTTTATTGGTTATGTATTTTGCACACCTTACCCCACTTGTGCATTTTTCATTCCTCATTGCGCATAGGCACCTCTTGCACACACCTTTGCAACCCTTGCCATGCCTTGCTCAATATCTTGTTTACACATCTTATTGATCATTTTGCATCCTTAGAATGTCATATTTACTTTATGCTTTGTAGCATTTTGCTTTTAAGGTATTTTGTCTTTTGTTTGTGCTTCATTTCTCATTCATTTTGTACCCCGTATGCATCCTATCCTTGTTCATATTTTCATTTCTTTCCCTCATTCTTCTTGGTTCCTTTGTCTATTTGTGCCAAAAAAGGGAGAGAGTATACTAGAGAGTCTATTGGACTTTTGTGCACATTTGTAAGGGGGGAAATTCCATAGGAGAGATGCATATACCAAGGGGGAGAAGACATTTTTTATATGAGAAAACGTTGTTTTATTTTGTTTTACATTATGTTTGTTTTCTAGTTTTCTTTATGGTGCTTTAAGTTATATTTTGTATCTATGCTTTGTTGACCTCATTGCATTGTGTTTATCTGTTGCACATGCAATTAGAATTTTTCTTTGTACTTAATTTCTTGCATGTCTGGATGTTCATTTACTCGATAAATGTTCATTGTAGTCATTTCTTAATAAATGTTCATGTTTGATCAAGTTATGCTTTAAGTTCAATTCATTTGATATCTACTTGATCACAATTTATTTGTTACTTTATACTTGTCCTTTATTACTTGCTTTACCTCAAGAGTCTAATGTGCTTTGTGCAAATGTTTCAAGATATATGTATTTTGTTCCAAGTTCGTCACTGATTTTAGATTTAGGTGTGAGTGAGTTTTGCCATTATTCCCAAACTCAAGTTTAAGTCAAGAATCTATTATAGGGTGTTTTGTTAGCCAAAGGAGAAGATTATTAAGTTATGGTTTTTCACATAACATTTATGTTGGCTTTATTTTATGACAAAAAAGTGTTGTAATTAAGTATTAATTTATTTTCTTGTATTTTATGGGGTTTAATTGTAAGAGTTGAGTATTAAGTTGGTGAAGATTGCTCAAGAAGTTGATCTCATGACTTGGCTCACTACTTGGCATGGGACTGCAGCACCCACTAAAGGCCATGTGAGGAGCACATGTGGAAGTTCAAGAGTCAATGCATCTGGCGAGTATCTTGCGACTTGGCCAGCCCGCGAGACAACCCATGAGATGTCCTAACAATTGGGATTTTAAGTGTGACTCTTATACCCTTCACCCACACTATATATACCCTCATTGCCCACAAAATTATATGGAGACTATTTAGAAGAAAACCCCAGAGAGGTTTCTACAACACCTACCTTTTAAAGAAAGCTATTCATCCTTAAGTGAGAATTCCTTTGTAGTTTCTTCTCCTTCCCCTTTCCCATTGTCATACCCTGAGAGGAGATTTGTACCCAAACACAACCCACACCTATTTAAAGTGTAGAAAGTGTTTTAGAGCTCAGGAAGCACTAAGTCTTTGCCAAAATAAGCTGGTGAGGCTTGGCAGTGCAATCAGGCGGTATTGTGGGATCTGGGAAGCTCGTGAAAACAAGACTTCAAGAAGAGCTTAAAGGAATAAAGTACTTTGGGTAGATTAGGCTTGAAGGGCCTTTTTGGTATCCTTTTACTCCAAATTATTCACTAGAGGATCATTTCAGCTTGGAAGGCTGCAGAGAGGTTTTTATGCCAAGTTCTTCAGTTTTCCTCTTCAATAACACATCACCATGTTATCTTGGGTTTGCTATCCCTCTCCCTACTGCCCTTTACATTTTAGTATTGCATCCTAGTGCCCATCCACGCAATTGTTGAATGATTTGATTAATTAATTTGCTAATCACGTATATTCTGCTTTAAGTGTGTTAAAATTAAAATTATTTAAGAAGTAATTAAGAATTGAGGGTCTAAACAAGCTCTATTCATTAGATTATTGAGCTTTCAATGTGCACTATTTTGAATCTTTGGAATTGCACTCTTTTAGAGGTTTGTGTCTATGGTTCATTTTCATTGAACCAATAGACACCAATAAAGCTAACTTATTCCCTCTCCCATTTTGCACTAATGTTTTGGTTCATTATATTGTGCATGAGAATGAGAAAATGATAAATTTGCTAAAAAGTGACATCTTTCCTTCCCCCTCATTTATTTTATGTACATATTTACATGCTAAATATTTAATAAATAATAATCACATGTTAAATTATATGTATTATTTTTACAACGTAGAATTTCTCACATGTTATGTATGAAAGCTTAAATAGTGTAAAACACTATAGCTTGTTTAGACCCCTAATTTTAAAAACGCGGCTTAATTGCTTTTACTCTAAATTATCTAAGTGCAAAACAAGAGTAAATGATACGCAATAACCGGAACTACTCTCTAAGCCATAACCCTTAAGCAAGCAACAACAAATATAAAGCTTAAAGAGTAAGGAAAGAGAGATGCAAACACAAGATAACAACGAGAAGTGTTATCGAAGAGGAAACCGAAGTACTCATCTAAAAACCTATCCGCGGCCCTCCAAGCCGAAATCGATCCACTAGTGAATAAAGTTGGAGTACATGAATATCAAAAAGACCCTTCAAGCTTAATCTACCCAATGTACTTGAACCCTCCAAGTTCCAGCTACCAACGGGCTTCACCGAGCCATGTCTTCACTAGTTATCCGGATCCCGCAATTAGCTCCAAATTGCATCCGCCAATCGATGGCTTCTTCCAATGCTTCCCACATGCACCAAAAGTTCTCTCAGCACTCAGATTGGGTTAGGTAAGTGTTTGGGCTAAGAACCTCTCAAGGATTAGTAATTTAAGAGGTAGGAGTATAGGAAAAAGAAGAAAAATTGTATAGATGATTGTGGGTTTACAATCCCTAACTTTCAAGTGTATTGCTAGGGTTTTCTCCCTCAAAAATTCCTTATAATTTCGTGGGTAAAGTGGGCTTATATAGTGTTGGTAAAGAAATGAGAAAAACACATTTCAAAAAGGTTCAAGCATTTAGTTTCACTGGTCACTTGTGGCTTGGCCTAAGTCGCGAAGTAACTTGCAAAACCTAGCCTAGCATGAGACTGCTTAGATTCTAGCATATGCTTCTCATGTGGCTTTTCGCGGGTTGTCCACTTGCGAGCTAATTATGAACTTCACTTTCTTCACAAGTATTCACCAAAGTCTCACACTCAACCCTTACATTAAATAACACAAAAAAATAAGGAAATAATTGAAATATAATCAAATTTGACACGGAATTAAGGCCAACAAAAACATAGTTGTAAATCACAACTTTACAATCTCCCCCTTTGGCTAGTGCATGACAAAACTCCTAAACAGACTCTAGACTTAAAATGTGAGTTTAGGAATAGAGGCAAGACTCACTCACACATAAATCTAAAACTTGTGAAGCACTTGAACCATATACACCTGTATCCTAAAACACTTGGACACAACAAATAGATTCATTAAGCTTGAGACAAGTAGAATACAAGGCATGTACATAAAGCAAGTAAAATGCGATCAAGTAAAAGCAATGAGATACGAATATATAACAAAACTTGATCAAACAAAAATAGTCATTAAGAAATTACTACAATGAACATTTACCGAGTTTCTCCCAATCCCAATGATCAAAAAAATTAAAAAAGTTTGCACAAAATAAGTTTCTCCCAATCCCATTGAAAATAAACCCAACCCTAGGTTTTAAACAATCTAGAACTAAATCTAAGGAATTGAAAGAGTCAATGTGTTAGAAAATACCTTAGAGTGGACTTAGAAATGAAATTCAAATAAATTTGGTTGACTTTTTAAGAAAAAATTGAGTTTTGGAGAGAGGGATTCATGAAAAGCTAAAAACAAAGTTTTTGAAAAACAAACAATTCAAGCCCTTTAAAAATGACTTTTCGCGAATGTGCAAATACACAGGGCAAGATTTTATGAGTCAGGTTTGAGTTGTGAAGCACTCACGAATGAGTCGCAAAACTCTCTACCTGAATTTGTGAAGAAATTGAAATGTCCTCAATGAGTCACCCAGTGTCCGTGCTCCATGTGTGTACGTGCAAAGACAAAAGAAACAAGCCAGCAAAGAAGCAAATGAGCAAATGGATGGAAGAGCATGCTAAAGAGAAGCTAGGAAAAGATGCCAAATGGGGCCAAACGAACATGTGATGCACACAAAGAGGCAAAGAAACATGTTATCAAACGAAGGGGGGTGTCCTAGGAGGACAAATGTAGGTTTGGATTGAGTGTCCATAGTTCCATTGGATTGGAGTATGGACGACACACAGAATAATGCATGAATATGTAGGTAAGCATGCAAAGATGCGAAGAAGCAAAGAAAGCCAAACGGGTGGCGCAAAGTAAGCAAGGCAAGCATATCAACATCACACGGAGTGGAGAAATGTGTGAGTCAAGCACACCAACACCATGGAGGTGTATCTCACAAGTGGTTACATCCAAACAATCCCTAAGATGGATGGATGTGACCACACAAGCACAAGCCCATGGAGGGGGCAAAGTAAGGCAAAGCCTATATCTAGAGAGGCTAGCTTGTAGATAAAGATAGAAGCAAACAAGCAACATAGACATGTAAAGGAAATGATCTAAACCTTTTAATGTAGGCCTAGGTGTATGGATGTAGGCCTAGACCACAAGATCCAGATTGACACCCTACCAGAAAGGAAAAAATACAAGAAAGAGAGATATCAAGGGACAAAAAGGGGCTAAAGTAGCACATGACATAGCAACCAACATAGATCTAAGCACATAAGCATTGCATTGAGAACATAAACACATAGACCTAAGCATAAAAACATAGATCTAAGTACCAACATGTAGATCTAAGAAAAAACATGTTAAGGAGCCTAAAATCATGTGGATCTAAGCATAAACATTAAATTTAGACATATCCTAGCCCAAGAAGGCTAGGCCAACAACATCAACCAATAAATCATGGCATAAGCTAGGAAACATGCTAGAAAAACTATAAAGACATGCTAGGAAGCAAGAACATGCTAGGTAAAGAAAAAAAAAAAGCATATTATTAGGTAATATAAAGCTAGGAAAATCTATAAAAAGAAAAGGGTGTGGATTGTAGCTAAAAGCTATATCCACACCCCTATACCTCAAATCCAAGGTATGAAACCAAGGAGAGGAAGATTGGGTGTAAGAACACTACCTTGATGATTGCAGAGAAAATATCAAAATCTAAGGTGTTTGAGGCTGTTTTGATGTGTTTAGGAGAGAAATAAAAGAGAGAAGAGAGAGAATTTGCCTAAAAACTACCCAGCATTTTTTTATTTTTTTTGGTAAAATAAGGGGTCTGGGGTCATTTATACTTAAAAAATGACCTTTCAGCTTCCGGCGGACCTTGTAGGGCTGCCGGCCGCCCTATAAGGAACGCCTGCCACCCTACTGACATTAATAGTTTTGGCCTTTTCCTGGTTTAAATCCAGGCGTGTATTTGAAGGTATTCCTTGGAAAGCTCTGGTTGTCTAGTTTCTAGAACACTAAAGAAATTGAAAATCCAACACTTGGATCAAAAGTTTTGGCCTCAAGAAGCGTGCTAATAGCTTTTCTCGGTTTTCCAGATCTCTCAAACGTTTTAACTCCGAGTTCGATCCATGAATAGTCGTTGGAAAGGGAATTTGATAATATTCGCATTGGTGCTAGTCCTAACTATTCTGACTGTCAGATCAAAATTAGGGTTTCTGGTGACCCTAAGAGTCAACCTAGGGTCAAACTTGGTCAAAGTTGACGAAAATCACCGAGTAGGTCGGGTTTGATGTAGAAACATGAAAAATGTTATTTTGGGATGATTTTTACTGAGTTTGAATTTCAGTCATCTAGGATTGACTAGGGGCATTTTGGTCAATTTGACCTGAAAAGGAAATTTGAGTGCTCCGATGCCCGAATGGGTTGTACCACATCAATCCAGATGCGGCTGCAGCCCCACGGGTAAAAGATAATATTTTTGGAATTTTTCGGGTTCGACACACAAATTGAGGGTGAAAAAAATACAGTGTCTACAGTTGCCCATTCTTTATTTGACATCTTAAGTGCAATGAGAGGTGTCAGATAAAGAATGTGATTCCGCATTTTTTTGTCCAAAAATTGCATGCAAAAACTGCACTGTTCATGGATCGAGAGTGGTTATACCTGACAAGGTTGAGCAGTTGCAGCTGATCCAGAAAAAATTCTCTATCTTGGTCCTCAAAACTAGGCAAGAAACTTTTTTTTTTTTTTGGGGTCAAAGGTCAACTGATCAAAGTTGACTAGGTCAACACTGACCAGCGGCCCTTAAAGGTGCCTTAGGCAGCCCAATCTGTACAAGGCCCTATAAAGGGGCCTAAGGGCCTCATTTTGACAATTCCACTTCTATTTCTATAAATTCTCACTTCTAAAAAGTTCTCTAGAGCAAGTCGCAGTTTGGCGGGTCCAGCTTTCAATTGCAGTTCACAACTTCAGTTTCTAGTCCTGCACATAAGGTCAACATCTATTTTCTCTTTCTTTTTATTTTCTGCAAGTATGTTAGTAGCAAACCAAGTAGGAATGCATGCTAGTATTTATTTTATTTTTATTTTTTCTGCATATAATTTTTTTTTTCTCATTTGTGCCATAATGATATTGGAAAAGCTATCAGCTCACATGTTTAAGAAGCGAAGGTAAACTTGCATATGTGGGATGCTATGAAAACACATGAAACACTAACAAAACTAAAAGCTAGGTAGATATTAGAGATTATGCATGATAAAGCCGGAAAAAAATTTGAAAGGATTGAAAATGTGAAAACAATGCGATTTTGAGTGAGGGTGGTTTTGGAAAACGTAGGACTAAACAGTCATTGCCGAATCTAAATCCTTGTAAGACTAAACGGTCGCTGCCGAATCTAAATCTTGAAGAAGGCATAGGATGCCTAGGACTAAACGGTCACTACTGAATCTGAATCCTGGTGAGGCAAAACCGTTGTTGCCAAGTCTGAATCTCTAAGAAGGCATAGGATGCCTAGGACTAAATGGTCGCTGCTGAATCTGAATCTTGAGGGATGCATAGGATGCATTGGACTAAACGGTCGTTGCCGAATCTAAATCCTTGTGAGATTAAATGATGGCTATAGAATCTGAATCTCGAAGAAGGCATGGGATGCCTATGACTAAACAATTGTTGTCGAATCTAAATCCTGGTGAGATTAAATGGTTGTTTTCGAATTTGAATCATGAAGAAGGCATAGGATGCTTAGGAATAAACAGTCGCTGCCAAATATGAATCCTAGTGAGACTAAACGGTTGTTGCTGAGTCTGAATCTCAAAGAAGGCATAGGATGCCTAGGACTAAATGGTCACTGCCAAATCTGAATCCTGAGGGATGCATAGGACTAAACAATTGTTGTCGAATTTGAATCCTAGTGAGACTAAACAGTGGCTGCAGAAACTAAATCTCAAAGAAGGCAAAGGATGCCTAGGATTAAATGGTCATTGCAGAATCTGAATCCTGGTAGACTAAAGGATCGCTACGAAATCTGAATCTTGATGGATGTGATTGGCCAAATGCATATTGACCCCTTGTGATTAATTAACCAATTAATTTATCCAAGTTTATTAATTAAGTTAATTAACACGCAATTGCGTGGCAGCACAAAGAAATCACCAACAAACTAAATATGCAGCAGAAAAATAAATAACACGGTGATTTGTTTACGAATGGAGAAAACCCTACGGCAAAAACCCCACCGGGTGATTTTCAGGTCACCAAGTCACAACAAGCGGTTACAATAAAGGAATCCTAAGTACCTTACCAACCTACAGTTGAACCCTTACCCCAATACCCAATTGGACTTGTTCTGTAGTAACAGTTCCTACTTTTGATGCACGGCTCCCAAGTACGTGACTAACCAGTTTGCGCGAATCCTAGTACGCAACTTCAATCACCAACTAGAAAGAAAGGTTGGCTGCAAAGTTCTTCAGTTCATACACATGATGAAGATCAAGAAGATGCTCGATCACAAAACCCAAAGGTGCACATACATAGCAACTTCTTCAGAAAAGATGAACTAGGGCAGAACTTTGTCTCTGGTCACAATTTGCTTGAACAGAGTTTGCTTAATGCTTATGCAACTTGTGAACTCTTAGACGGCCCTAAAAACAATCCTTTTATATGTCTAGGGTTAGAAGAAAAGAAGGCCCAAAGATGGCCCTAAAAACAATCCTTGTGAACTCTTGAACAGCTTTACTGAAGCTCGATAGATGCAGCTGTTGAGCCAACTGTCGAGCTTTAATGAATTTGCACTTTCAACTTGTTTTCATGAACAGACTTTGAAGGCTTCAATACTTGATCTTGAAACATGGTTTCTTGAAGTATTTCAACACATCCTAAATCTACCCAAATACAAGTAAAGTTCATTTTGTCAAAGGATTAGCCAATTACATAAAAGTATGACATATGTTCTTAACATGTGAAACATGGTTTCTTAGGACTAAACGGTCGTTGCCGAATTTGAATCTTGGTGAGACTAAACAATCACTGCCGAATCTAAATCTCGAAGAAGGCATAAGATGCCTAGGACTGAACTGCTATTGCCAAATCTGAATCCTGGTGAGACTAAACGATCGCTACGGAATATGAATCTCGAAGAAGGTATAGGATGCTTAGGACTAAATGGTCGTTGCTGAATTTGAATCTTAAGAGAGGTATTTTGAAAAATTGGATACTTTTGAGGCAAAAGAGATAGGATTAAACAATTGTTGCCAAATTTGAATCCTAAGAGAGGTATTTTGAAAAATTGGATACTTTTGAGGCAAAAGAGATAGGATTAAACGCTCGTTACCGAATGTGAATCCCAAGAGAGGTATTTTGAAAGTTTTGATAATTTTAAGGCAAAAAAGATAGGATTAAACGGTTGTTGCCAAATTTGAATCCCAAGAGAGGCGTTTTGGAAAATTGGATACTTTTGAGGCAAAAGAGATAGGATTAAATGGACGTTGCCGAATTTAAATCCCAAGAAAGGTATTTTGAAAATTTTGATATTTTTTAGGCAAAAGAGATAGGATTAAAGGTCATGGCTGAATTTGAATCACAAGAGAGATATTTTGAAAATTTTGATACATTTGAGAAAACATGAAATTTTGGTATGAACGTGCATGATATGTGTTAGGTAGTAAGGTTAGACCTACTTACCTGTTTACTTGCATTATCAAATGTTTTTGGGCTTACTAACCAATCTCAAATTTTTTTCTACAGGTTATGTCTCGACGGATGAGATCTGGTGGTGCTCGTGGGAAGGCTCCTACCATTGTCCCTTCTCGAGCTGATTTGTCTAGTAGTGATGATGATACAGTGTTAGCTTGTCTATAGGTTATGCAGAAACTTCAGAGGCGCTTTAACCGAGGTGGTGATGACCCTGCGCCCCCTGGGGGCATATGTATACCACGGCATACTAGGAGTTGATGTTCGGTGGAGACGGCCAATGCTTCATCTTTGTCTTGCATTGGTTTAGGAGGCGGTTCTTTGCAGTTCCCTCGGACTGAGGAGGGAGGAGGCCCAGGGGTGAGGAGCTAGATAAGGAGTTGATGTTTAATGTAGATCTGACATTGAGGCTAATGACAGGGCTAGGCTAGGTCTAGGCACTTTGAGGTGCTACAGTCATAGACCGAGGTTTCCACCTGGTTTGTTCGGGGTTGAGGCCTATACTAGAAAGGTTGACGACAACATAGCTGATACTCATCTTCAGCATGGTCTGAAAAGGAATCCTTCCATTCAGATTCAGAAGACTCATGTATGTTCATTTTTTTCTCTTTCAATTGTCAAATCTAAATGTGTAGATATGCACGCTAATTGGTAGCTTATCTAATTTCGAGCGCAGGTCGTTGAAAAGATTCGCAATTGGGGAGCTTGGTCTTTATTCCTCCTTCCCCTGTATAACCCTAAGATGAATGCATGCTATCTTGGGTTTTTTATTAAGCAAGGCTTTAAGGATTCCTACCTATTCCATGAGGCATACGATAATGGAGATTTTGGTGCAATGATTCCACAGAGAGACTGGCACCTTTCATCTGAGCTGTGGGGAATAGGTAGCCCTTCCCCTCAATTGGACGGCCATTCTAGGCCTTAGATTTGGTGGGTATTCGGTCTAGATTGATTTTGTAGATTTTGAAGTTGCGAGCAAGCTCTTGGGCATTTGCTATCCCCTTACACCAACGAGAAGGAAATATTTTGGACCTACTGACAAGCCTCCAATTTGCATAAAGTGGATAAGGGTAAGCATACCCTAGAAGGCGAAGCCAGATGACATTGCTCTCAAGTAATTCTTCATCTATTTCATCGGTAGTTGCTTGTTTGGCAACAACTGGTTGGTGTTGACTTGCAGGCTGCTAGGAGTCGTGAGAGTATTGTTAGATTAGGGGCCAAGGATTGTGGATCCCTTTTGTTATGCATTCTTCATCGCTTTCCTGAGGTAGGCTTCGTGACAGGGCTTTAGGAGCCTAAAGGGTTGCTGGCAGATTTTGACATGGTAGGCATATTAGTATATCTCAGCCCTGCGCCTACAGTATTCCGTCCTTTCTTTAGAGGCATATCGTAGGGTATATGCTTAGTCCCTCTGTGTGATCATTAGAGTTGTTTTGACATAGCCATCCACCGTTGGTGTTGTGGTTGTTGTGTCACCTGGGGTGAGATATTCAACCGCCCCTATGATGGGTAGTTATTGGCTAGGCATGAGGTTGATGGAAAAATGGATGTATGAGCAGCAGAAAAATTAACGGATCTACTTTATTCATAATTGATAACATGCACTATGTAAATTTTAGAATACAAGAACAAGAGAATGTACCTTGGTGTGTTGAATTTCAAAACAAAGGTTGTAAGTACTTGGGAATACTTTTAATCTTCACTCCAATTCCACTAACACCGAAGATGTGTGGTCTCTTAATTAGTTACATGAATTTTTCTAGAGAGAATTAGAGAGTGTCCAACACTCACATACACCATTTCATGCAAGATGTTCATTATCTAAAATTCTGTATGTTTCTCTCCTTATAATTCATTATCTAATTGGGCTTGCCTTTTGGGCCTTTTCAATTGGGTTCTAGTATGTGGCTTGAAGTGGGACCAAAATGGACCAATAAAACACTAGCTCCAATCGGCCTTGGGCTTTTCTGTCAACTCTTGATAAGTCCAAAGTTACTATTAACTATATTTAATACCACTATATAAATATAGTTACACTCTAGGCCTTATCTATAAATTATATCCCAAGATTTTATTGTACATGCAACCCCTTCATAAAATATTCGTAGTAATGCAAAGTCATCAATGTAGGCTGCCACTTTGTAGATTACTACATCTTAATCATTGAGTACCCGGTTTAATCTTTTCAAGTTATTCATCATATATTTATGAAATCCAATTTCATAAATATATACTTTAGTAATTTCTTACCAAAGTGGTTAAGCCTAACTCTCTGAATAACAAACCCATTAAACTTATCTCAAGGGAATATTTTGTATCTCCGTTAAGTGACTATGAATTCCATCTTGAGAATATATGTTCCATCAACACTAAATGTGGCTGCCCAACATACTGAGGTTTTGACTGTTACTTTAGATCTCACTCCTGATATATCAAAGCAACCTACACTTCATGATCAGGTCCATTATTCTCTTAAGATTAAGAGTTCATGCAAATATAAGTCGTGAGATTTATTATTCATTTGACAGTCTTTAGGAAAATAATAAATCTCACAACAGTCCAGTTCAATATGTCTTAACTCTTAAAACATATCAACATATCAACTAGAAGTCTCAACTTCCATGATCAAGACAAATCATCGTAATTGATATGTTATAGTCTGTGACTTTTCACATAAATCACGTACTATGCATCTCATGGACTATATGATAATGTACGAACATTCATGTTACCATTATTTCAAATAATAATAAAACAACTTTATTAAACACAATATTAAGTCATACATAATGTCACACCTAATATCATACATGGCATCATATAATAGGATTTAAGGGCACTAATCTTAACAATCTCCCACTTGCCGTAGAGAATATTATGCACTAATCTAACTCCCATTCCCTCCAAATGCGACTCAAAAGTCCTTTGAAGCAAGGCTTTAGTAAATGGATCTGCTAGATTATTTGCACTTTCAATCTTTGCTACCACCACATCTCCACGAGCAACAATATCTCAAATGATATGGTACTTCCTCTCAATGTGCTTTCCTTTATTATGATTCCTTGGATCTTTAGACTGTGCAACTGCTCCACTATTGTCACAAAACAATGTGATTGGAACTTGCTTCATCTTCATTACACCAAGGTCAGAAAGGAATTTCTTGAGCCATACAACTTTTTTCTGCTTCACAAGCAGCAACATATTCTGCTTCCATGGTAGAGTCTGCAATACAAGATTGCTTAATACTCCGCCAACTTATGGCTCCACCTCCTAAGGTGAAAACACATCCTGAAGTGGATTTTCTAAAATCTAGATCCGATTGAAAGTCTGAACCTGTATAGCTAATGGGTATCAAATCCTCACTTCGGTAAACAAGCATATAATCTCTCGTTCTCCGTAGATACTTGAGAATATGCTTTATAACTTGCCAATGTTTTGGTCCTGGATTTGATTGATATCGACTGACCATGCCAACTGAATAACAAATATCTGGTCTAGTACAAAGCATGGCATACATGAGACTTCCTACTGCAGAAGCATAAGGAACTTGTCTCATCATATCTTCTTCCTCTTGAGTCTTAGGCCTTTGGTCATCAAATAGAGGAACTCTATGTCTGAAAGGAAGCAATCCTTTCTTGGAGTTTTGCATGCTAAACCGTTCAAGAACCTTATCTATATATCCAGCTTGTGATAAGCCTAACATTTTATTCTTACGATCTCGTCAAAGCTTAATCCCTAGAATAAAGTTAGCCTCACCCAAGTCCTTCATATCAAATTGGCTTGACAACCAAACCTTTACTGATGACATTACCCCTACATCATTGCCAATGAGTAGAATATCATCAACATAAAGTACTAGGAACATTACTACTTTATCTCGATGTCTTTTGTACACACATGGTTCATCAAGATTTTGTTTAAAACCAAATGATTTGATTGCTTGATCAAATCCGATGTTCCATGACCTAGATGCTTACTTTAGTCCATAAAGGGACCTTTTCAACTTGCATACCATATGCTCTTGGTTCTTTACTATGAAACCTTCTGGTTGCATCATATAGATTTCCTCTTCAAGATTGCCATTAAGAAATGCAGTCTTGACATCCATTTGCCAAATCTCATAATCAAAATGAGCAGCAATGGATAAGAGAATTCTGATAGATTTAAGCATTGCTACAGGAGAAAAGGTTTCATCATAATCAATACCTTCTTTTTGTGTATACCCATTCGCCACTAGCCTTGCTTTAAAGGTTTCAACCTATCCATCTATCCCTCTCTTCCTCTTGTAAACCCATTCATTGCCTCTTCATAAGTGTAGGGATCCGATTCAGCCTCTTCTGAGATAGCTTCATAAGTTTCTCCCAAACCTATGAATTTTATAGGAGGCCGAACAATTCTCCCACTACGACGAGGCATCTGTGTACTAGACATGTCATAAGTAGTATCTTGTGGTGTATCTAATACAGCCACATCATCCCTAGTTTCATCCATTGGTTGTTCATTTACAGGTTCATTCATTTCAGCCAACACAATTCTACTTCTAGGAGTAAAATTATTCATATTGAAAGGCCACAAATTGAATGACCCCTTGTGATTTAAACTAATTAATTAATTTAGCCAAGTTATTAATTAATCAATTTATCATGCAAACGCGTGGCAGCACAAACAAATCACCGAATAACAAAATATGCAGCGGAAAATAAATAACACGGTGATTTGTTCATGAATAGGGAAAACCCTAACGGCAAAAACCCCACCGGGTGATTTTCAGGTCACCACTCCCGAAACTCCACTATTATCAAATCAAGCGGTTACAAATAAGGAATCCCAAGTACCTTACCAACCTACAGTTGAACCCTTACCCTAATACTCAATTGGACTTGATCTGCAGCGACAGTTCCCCCTTTTGATGCACCGCTCCCAAGTACGTGACTAACCAAATGCGCGGATCCCAGTACGCGACTTCAAACACCAACTTTAGAAGGAGAGGTTGGTTGCAAAGTTCTTCAGATCATCCTATGCGATGAAAATCAGGAAGATGCTTGGTCACAAAACCCTACGGTGCAAAATACACAGCAACTTCTTGAAGAAGATGAACTAGGTTAAGAATTTCGTCTTAGATCACAATTTGCTTGAACAAGGATTGCTCAATGCTTATGCAACTTGTGTCTATGTTGACGGCTCTTAAAACACTCCTTAAATATGTTTAGGGTTAGAAGAAAAGAAGGCCCAAAAACACATTCACGGATCCCAAGAAAATCAGAACAGAAATCTGACTTTTTAATTCTCGACAGATAGCAGGTGTCGAGGTAGGTGTCGAGCAGGTGTCGAGCTTTAAAAATTCTGCACTTCAGCTTGCTTTTTCTTGGACAGACTTGATGACTTCAACACTTGATCTTGAAACATTGTTTCTTGAAGTATTAAAAACACCTAGAACTACCCAATTACAAGTAAAGTGCGTTTTGTCAAAGGATTAGCCAATTTACATAAACTATGACATATGTTCTTAACATGTGAACACATATGTCCTAACAATCTCCCCCTTTGGCAATCCGTGACAAAACCACAACAAACAAATGAACATATGAGAGAAGTCATAAATCACTCAACTCATATTCACTTGTTAAATACAATAAAATCTATCCTAACACAAACTCTTGAAAAACTTTGCAAGAAGAGAGTTTATGGCAAGTAGACTTTGACAACCTGTATTTCTGAAACACTTTTAAACAAAACTTATTAAAGCATCTTGTGTGAAACAGAAATAATTAGATTGCATACAAATATAAAGAACATGTGTATAAAGAAGGAAAAGAAACAACACATGAAGAGATAGGTGAAAAAGAAACATACATCCACATATATAGAAAGATAAGTACAATGTATGTAAAACTAATCACAAGACCTCATATACAAGATCAATGTATCTAAAGACTAGAAAAGAAAAAGATACATCAAAGGCCTCACTACATCCCTAAAAAATATGAACACTCCCCCTATCAAAAATGTCCTATACTAACTCTCCCCCTAAGATGACTACTCTCATAATCCAAAACTACTCCCCCTTTTTGTCACGAGTGACAAAGGGTAGAGTGTCATGTAGACATCTCATCAGTAGAGCTAGCATCTCCATCATCATCATCTGAAGCATCATCCTCATCATCAGCATCAGAATCTGAAGCGGCTAGAGGAGGTGGTGGAGGAGAAGCCTCAGAAGCAAAACCACCCATGGTCGCCTGCCGTCGTGCAATACGACCAACACGAACGTTCACCTGATACAACTCAGTGGTGAGTGTATCGAGGCGAGCATCCATGTGCTGCAGCTGCGCCACGATATCTCCAAGAGATACATCGCCTAAAGAAGGAAGAGGAGTCGATGTAGATGGAGCAGATCTGGATGGAGCCGAACGGGAGGGCGGAGTGGAATCCGGCTGTCTCAACCTGAACTGTGCCTCACTACGTTTTACGGTAGCGGCATCTATGGCAGATATGTGTGTGAAGTGGTCGGACACAGGGAAAGGGATGGAAAAATGGCGTAGAATCCTCGTGATAGCGGAAGGAAAGATGAGCTTACCACGGGACGCCGCATCTAAATGAACATCTATGATAGAGAAAATGAAGTGAGAAGGAAAATCTATCGTAAGATGCTCAAGTAGAGATAGCAAGAAACGAGCACGAGGCTCTGTGATAGAGTTATAATGAGAGAGAGGATGAAGTACAAAGGTCATCACCATGTTTAGGAACCTAGGACCTTTAGCAAAAGGTCTACATGATGTGTACTGATGCTCACCCCACTCAGAAGGGCGCTCACAAAAAGCAGAAATGAGCTCATCCTTGGACACAGTCCTTAGTCGCTCATAGGTAGGATAGTCAGGAAACTCTATCCTAGGTACTCTAAGCACATCCGCAACCAGCTGTGGTGTGACAGCAATGCGCGTACCTCGAACGCGAGTATGAAAGAAAGGTACTGAATGATCAATCCCGTACATGTTGGAGTAAAACTCCTGAATCAGTACGAGAGGACAAGTGACCGGGACGTCACACAGTGACTCCCATCCCCTACTGTGAATGACAGAGGGAAGGTCAGTGTCGGCGAAATCTGCCAAAATGACGTGGCGTTCCGAATGAACACCTCGTCTAGAAAAGTTCTCAGTAAATGCCTTTTGGGCATCTACATCACGGAACCGAAGAGTATGAGGAGCAGAATCAGAAGAGGAGGAAGCTCCAGAACGCAGAGGGTTCCGAGCAGGAGTGGATTTACATTTGGGTGCCATAGACACTACTAACGTAAAAGAATGAGAAAAGAGATAGAGAGGGAGACAATCAGAAGAGTTCCAAACAGTTCAAATATGATAATATGTTGAACAAAAAAATAAGTATGCATGGGAATGCATGGTCATGTGACATGCAAACATAAAAAGCATTATGGGCTCAGCCCAATCCAAACCTAGCGGCACACATACAAGAATCACACAACTAAATGCATGAAAATATCATTCTAATGCACATGGAATGCAATGTATGACATTTTAAACACTTTTCAATGAAAAACCGACCCAAAATTTCAATAAAAACTCATTGATTTTGAAAAACCCCAAAGTTTTCAAAAAAAATCCCAAAACCTAAGATTCAAACCATGAAATGCATGAAAAGGAATGGACAAGAAGATCATACCACTTGATTTGAAGCAAGAAAGGCCGAAAATCACTTGGGATGGAGATTGGAGTGAAGAAAAGTGGTCTGGGAAGATGAACCGCCTCGGACAGATCGAAGAGAGATCGAGAAATGAGAGAGAAATCGCGATCGCAGCTTAAATAGGCACCTCAGTAAATCTCGACAGCTGAGGTGTCGAGAGGTATCGAGGATGCTGTCGAGGAAGGTATCGAGAATTTTGCCTTCGACAGCTGAAGGTGTCGAGGAGATATCGAGGTACCAAACAGCTGAACTGATACTGAAGCTCGATCGATCGACTAGGTGTCAAGAAGGTATCGAGGAGACAGAGAAGATCTCGATCAATCCACCAGGTGTCGAGGAAGTGTCGAGATTGCGATAAGAAAAAGACTTGAGAAGCTCGACAGATGATCAGGTATCGAGGAGGTATCGAGAAGGTGTCGAGCCAGCAGTGAAAAGCAGTTTTTCGAGAAGTGAAAAACACAGACATGAATGCAATCAAGACATACACCTCAACCATGATCCAACCAACATAAAAAGCTCTCAAAATCATCTCTCAAAGAAAATTTAAGCACATGGATCTCCCAAAAAAACACACACACTAAACAAGTCTAACCAATTTTATATTTCAAAAATAAGTCATGACAGTTTAGTGAGCATACAAAAGCACATGTAAAACCTTTGTGATGGCCAAATCACATTGTACCTGCACATGTATCAAAAGTAGCAAAGAATATTGCGTGTTATGTGTGAAAAACACCGCAAGATTGCATATGTGTGTACATGTTATGACGATCTGAGATATGAGAAAATAACTTTAACTCACACACAATCATAACTGTTTGATGGGGACTATCACCTTTGAGGTACATCCTATAACTCCCACATCTCCTAGAATACACGCTTGCAACCATTTTAAAGCATTTTTAATCTTTTTGCTTTTTATTTCTTTGCATATTTTCTTTTTAAGCATATCATACATGGACTTATGAGAAAGAAAAGAAATACCCATTGATATTTTGACATTTCAGTTTTGCTATGCCTAAGCACACAAATGTCATTGACATCACACTTTTGCTATGCCGAAGCATACAGATGTCATTAATGATTGGCGGGCAACAGTGGTGAGATGGTTATTTATGCCTTTCTCTTAGGATTTTCTAGTCCTACCAATCAAAAAGAGTGATATGAGTGTTAAGTTTAAAGAAATAACCTAATCTTACTCATCACAAACAAGAGCCACAAAGCTCACTTGCTTAGTTGTGCATAAAGATGCTCATCTAAGCTACAAGAGATACAAAGTTTAGAAAACTCTGTTTCATTGGCCATCCAAGGTACACAAGTACCAAAGTACACAAAACACACACTGTTTTTGTATTTTTCAATTTTTCAAAAAAAAAATTTTTATATCAAAAAACAAAATAAACAAAACTGAAAATAAACAAACAAAAACATGTTAAACAAACATGAAAGCATGAAAGAAAGATGCTTATGCATGAAGGCATGATAGAGAGATGCAGATGCATGAAAACATGATTTCAAAAGCAGATAAGAAAACAAGCCAAGAAAGTCCTACTTTAGATAGAAAGAATTAAAGCAGAAAACAAACAGAAGAGACAATTAAATCTTAGGATCCTTTATCACCCACACAGCACGAGTCTTTGGCCGTGAAGATGAAAAGGCACATGTCCTAGTATGATTACTAAAGGACATAGAGGAATTAGAATTCCCCTGAAATTGAGTTAAAAAGCTCAAAACTTTTAATAACTCACCAAGAATAGGCATAGAGCCTTTAGACAAAGGATGAAACCTATTGGACACTCACTTATGAGGAAACAATTTGAAACAATTAGGACAAGTGTGACCAGAAGCACCACAATGGTGACAAACATGAGTAGTTTTAGAACTACTTGGCTTCCTAGAAGGAGGTCTAACCTTAGAGGTTGACAAAGACCTTAACTTAGGACAATTTGGCTTAATATGACCAACAATATGACAAGTGGGGACAAATTCAGAATTTATATTCAACCTAGGAGGAGTTTTAGACATAGGTTTAGAAACTTCAGCGTTAATATCAGATTGTTTACCTTTGTCTATCCTAGCAATATTAGCCTTCAACTCTTCATTATTCCTTTTAAATAGGGGAATATAAAAATCTTTTTCTTTTGAGTTAGGCTCAACAACAAGTTTGGCACTAGTTAATCTTTCAACTTCAGTTTTAGATTCAACTAGTTGCTCTTCCAAACTTTTAATTTTGTCCACTTGAGATGAAATTTGATTTTTAAAATTCTCATTCAAATTATTGGCTTCATCCAATTTTGCAATCAAATCATCTTTTTCAAGCTTGACCTTTTTAAATTTAGCTTTTAATTTTGTAGAACATTCAAGAGATTTCATACAAAAATTATAAAGTTTGCAATAGGCATCTTGAATATCATCATTATCATTCAACATAAGATCATGCAAATCAAAACAATCAAGAGTTTCCATGACAACAGGGGTCAATGGATCACATAGCAAAGATTAAAACCTAATCAGAGTGTGCCTGCTCTGATACCACTTGAAAGGCCACAAATTGAATGACCCCTTGTGATTTAAACTAATTAATTGATTTAACCAAGTTATTAATTAATCAATTTATCATGCAAATGCATGGCAGCACAAACAAATCACGGAATAACAAAATATGCAGCGGAAAATAAATAACACGGTGATTTGTTCACGAATGGGGAAAACCCTAACGACAAAAACCCCACCGGGTGATTTTCAGGTCACCACTCCCGAAACTCCACTATTATCAAATCAAGCGGTTACAAATAAGGAATCCCAAGTACCTTACCAACCTACAGTTGAACCCTTACCCCAATACTCAATTGGACTTGATCTGTAGCGACAGTTCCCCCTTTTGATGCACGGCTCCCAAGTACGTGACTAACCAGATGCGCGGATCCCAGTACGCGACTTCAAACACCAACTTTAGAAGGAGAGGTTGGTTGCAAAGTTCTTCAGATCATCCTATGTGATGAAGATCAGGAAGATGCTTGGTCATAAAACCCTACGGTGCAAAATACACAGCAATTCTTGAAGAAGATGAACTAGGTTAAGAACTTCGTCTTAGATCACAATTTGCTTGAACAAGGATTGCTCAATGCTTATGCAACTTGTGTCTATGTTGACGGCTCTTAAAACACTCCTTAAATATGTTTAGGGTTAGAAGAAAAGAAGGCCCAAAAACACATTCACGAATCCCAAGAAAATCAAAACAGAAATCTGACTTTTTAATTCTCGACAGATAGCAGGTGTCGAGGTAGGTGTCGAGCAGGTGTCGAGCTTTAAAAATTCTGCACTTCAGCTTGCTTTTTCTTGGACAGACTTGATGACTTCAACACTTGATCTTGAAACATTGTTTCTTGAAGTATTAAAAACACCTAGAACTACCCAATTACAAGTAGAGTGCGTTTTGTCAAAGGATAAGCCAATTTACATAAACTATGACATATGTTCTTAACATGTGAACACATATGTCCTAACACATATAGTCATTTTCCAAGAATTTAGCATTTGTACTAACAAAAACTTTGTTATCTTTATGACTATAGAATAAATAACCCCTAGTTTCTTTTGGATAACCTACAAGCAAACACACTTCTGATTTTGGTTCCAATTTATCAGGCTTCCCTTTTAACACATGTGCAGGACAACCCCAAATATGGAGATATTTCATACTAGGCTTATGCCCACTCCACAATTCCATTGGTGTTTTGGGAACAGATTTTGATGGAACTAAATTCAAAAGATGTATTGCTATATTTAAGGCGTAACTCCAAAAATAAACAGGTAGAATTGAATAACTCATCATAGACCTAACCATTTATAAAAGAGTCTTATTCCTTCTTTTTGCTACACAATTCTGTTGGGGAGTTCCAGGTGCAGCCAATTGGGATACTATCCCATTTTGAGTTAAGTAATCCTTAAAATCCCCAAGAAGGTATTCACCACCACGATCAGATCGAATGGCTTTTATGCGTTTACCTAATTGATTATCTACTTCAGCCCTAAACTCTTTGAACTTTTCAAAGGCTTTAGACTTCCTTCTCATTAGGTACACATAACCATATCTTGAGTAATCATCGGTAAAAGTGATGAAATACTCATAACCTCCTTTTACTTTGGTTGACATAGGACCACATACATCAGAATGCACTAGCTCTAGCAAATCTTGGGCTCTTCTACCTTTTGCATTAAAAGGTCGTTTAGTCATTTTACCATCCAAACAAGATTCACAAATTGGAAATTCATCAAAGTCCATAGGCTTTAAGAGTCCATCTTTGATCAATCTTTGAATCCTATTTGAATTAATATGACCCAAACGCAAGTGCCAAAGATATGCATCATTAGTAGAAGGAAACTTTCTCTTTAATGATTTCACATGAGAGTTATTATCTAATTCAAAATTATATAATTCATTCTTATCAGGAGTTAAAATATAAAGACCATCCACAATATTGCTAGAACAGATAAACACTTTATCCTTCTTTATTAAGATGTAGTAATTTATAAAGTCGCGATTTACATTCATGACTTTGTATTACTAAAAATATTTTATGAAGGGGTTGCATGTATAATAAAGTCTTGGGATATAATTTATTAATAAGGCCTAGAGTGCAATTATATTTATATAGTAGCATTAAATATAATTAATGGTAACTTTAGACTTGTCAAGAGTTAACAGAAAAGCTCAAGGCCCATTGGAGCTAGTGTCTTATTTGTTCTCTTTTGGTCCCACTCCAAACCACATATAAAAGCCCAATTGGAAAGGCCCAAAAGGCTGGCCCAATTAGATAATCATTTATTAGGAGAGAAACATACAGAATTTTGTAAGAACAACAAGTTCATGAAATCGTATGTATATGAGTGTTGGACACTCTTTCATTCACTCTAGAACACACACATATAACTAATTGAGAGACCACACATCTTGGGCGTTAGTAGAATTGGAGTGAAGATTGAAAGTGTTCCCGAGAACTTCTGATCTTTGTTTTGAAATTCACCACACCAAGATACACTCTCTTGTTCTATATTCTGAAACTTACATAGTACATGTTATCAATTGTGAATGAAGTAGATCTGTTATTTTTTCCGCTGCGCACATTTACTTTTCCTACAATTGGTATCAGAGCGGTCTTCAATTCCAATCTGTATAACATGTTTTGTGAGTTTTAGAATTGGAGATAATAGTTTCATAATGCTGGAAGATTATACTTGTATTTAATTTTCTGCATGATTGTTGAAACTACAATTTGATAAAAACTGATATTGATATTATGATGTTGTTTAAATTTGAATTTAAGCATGTTAAATTGAAGTTTAAGGCTATAGCATTAATGGAATTTAGTTTTGATAACATTCTTAGTCAATCATGTTCATATATTGGTTGTTTGTTCATTAAAAGTCGTTAAAAACTGCCTTAGAAAAAATTCTAGAAATTCAAAATTCGCGAAGCTCGATCGATCGATCGAGCAGCTATAGAGAATCGATCGAGCCTGCTGATTCACTAGCTCGATCAATTGAGAAGTTGTCGAGAATTGATCAAGCAAAAAGGAGATTTCTCAGTCGATCGAGAATCTATCGAGTAGCTGTCGAGCTAGCAAGACTGTTTCTCGATCGATCGACCAGCTGTCGGGAAGCTGTCAAGCCTAGGAACATCTAGTGCAAGGCTATTTGATTTGTTTACACATGATTTACAATATAAAAACCTTTAATTTACAACATCTAGTGGGAGAGAGATACAAAGGTTGCATCTCATGACCTCCATTGTTGGTTCATAGTAGTGTGAAATATATACTTTGTCTTTGCTTCGAACTTAGCATTCCATGCGAAGAGTATTTATTTCATGATCCTACAAGATTGAATTTCTTTGTTTATAGTAGTTTGATCATACACCTTGTCTTAGCTTCGAGCTTTGCATTCCATGTGGAGGGTGTTTTGTATCATGGTACTACAAAATAAGCCTATTAAGGGGATGAAATGTGGCTACACATGATTCTAGACAATAGTACACACTAGACTAAATATTATGGTATCCTCTATGTTGAGTTCTTGCTATTATTATTTAGAGGCCAAATGTATAACAACATATTATTAGTGTTTGACAAGAGTTATCATGATAACACCAATACTGAGAATAGTTCTCAATCAATCATAGTATTTAATGTTCACTCTATGCTGAGGGATATTGAATATGGGATTGGGCTGTCGTTGCATATATTATACTATAGTTTTATTAAGGTTTCATACTATATGTTTATCTGCTAAATTGATAATGTCCAATTTACTTATTATATTCATGTTTATTGTTTTCAGATCTGAACATGGCATCATTTAGCCCACTTGTTACCATTCTTAATCAAAACAAACTGACTAGATCCAATTATGTTGACTGAAAAAGAAATTTCGACATAGTTCTCACTGCTGAAGAACACAAATATGTGCTAACTAAACCATATCCTAGCTTTCCTTCATTAGATGCTCCTCTTGAGGAAAAACAACGATATGATCGTTGGCAAAAATCTAATGAGATGGCCAAGTGCTGCATCCTAACATCTATCTCAAATGTTCTACAGCATCAAATGCAGGATGTAGAACTAGCTTCGGACATTATGCTAAGCCTGAAGGAGATGTTTGGTGAGCAAAGCCGTTCTGCAAGTCAAGAAACCATGAGGCAAATTTATAATACCAAAATAGCTGAAGGCAGTTCAATTAGGGAGCATTGTCTTACAATAATCTCTAATCTGAATACATTTGAGGTTTTAGGTGCTGATATTGATGAAGAATCCCAAGTGGATATGATACTCCAATCACTACCGGAATTATTCAAAGAATTCAGACTCAATTATAACATGAACAAAAAGATTTATACTTTGTCTGAATTAATGAATGAGTTGGTAGTGGCAGAAGACATTCTTGGTACTTCTAGTGTTGATGCCAACATGGCTGATGCTTCTACTTCTTAACCTTAGTCGAAAGGCAAGGGTAAGAAGAAGAAGAAGAAGGACTTTACCAAGCAAGAGGGTAAATAAATTGCCTTAAGGTTGCTGACAAAGGAAAGAAGCTCAAAGGAAAATGTTTCCATTGTGGTGAGAAAGGACACTAGAAGAGGAATTGTCCAAAATTCAAGGCTGCCAATAATAAGGGTATGAATAGTTCTTTCTCCTTGAAATATGTTTGGTACAAAATCCCACAGATTCCTGGTTTGTGGATTTTGGTTGTACTAATCATATTTGCAATTCTTTGCAGGCATTCCAGGAGACCAGAAAACTTAACGAATGACAATTGTTTCTTACTTTGGCTGATGGGAGCAGGATTCCAGTTATAGCTATTGGTGTTTTTAATTTGTGTTTTGAATCTAGAGTTTTAATATTAGAAGACTGTCTGCTTGTACCTAATGTTCATAGGAATTTAATTTCTGCAACTTATTTGGGTAAACATGAATATTGTGTTATCCTTAAAGACAATGTTTCAATAAAGAATAGTAAAGTGTTTATCTGTTCTGGCAATATTGTTGATGGTCTTTATATTTTAACTCCTGATAAACATGAATAATATAATTCTGAATTAGATAATGACTCTCATGTAAAATCATTAAAGAGAAAGTTTCCTTTTTCTAATGATGCATATCTTTGGCACTTGCGTTTAGGTCGTATTAATTCAAATAGGATTCAAAGGCTGATCAAAGATGGTCTTTTATAGCCCATGGACTTTGATGAATTTCCAGTTTGTGAATCTTGTTTAGAAGGCAAAATGACCAAACGACCTTTTAATGCAAAAGGTAGAAGAGCCCAAGATTTGCTAGAATTAGTACATTCAGATGTATGTGGTCCTATGTCAATCTAGGCAAAAGGTGGCTATGAGTATTTCATTACTTTTACTGATGATTACTCTAGATTTGGTTATATGTACCTAATGAAACGGAAGTCCGTAGCCTTTGAAAAGTTTAAAGAGTTTAGGGCTGAAGTTGAAAATCAATTAGGCAAACGCATAAAGGCCATTCAATCTGATCGTGGTGGCGAATACCTTCTTGGGGATTTTAAGGATTACTTAACTGAAAATGGAATTGTATCCCAATTGACTGCACCTGGAATTCCACAACAAAATGGTGTAGCAGAAAGAATGAATAAGACTCTTTTAGATATGGTTAGGTCCATGTTGAGTTATTCAACTCTACCAATTTCTTTTTGGGGATATGCCTTAAATACTGTAATGTATCTTCTGAATTTAGTACCTTCAAAGTTTGTTCCTAAAACACCTGTTGAGTTGTGGAATGGGCGTAAGCCTAGTATCAGACATCTCCATATTGGGGGTTGTCCAGCACATGTGTTGAAAGGAAAGTCTGACAAGTTACAGCCTAAAACAGAAGTAGTTTTCTTTGTGGGGTATCCAAAAGGAACTGTTGGAGGTTTATTCTATAGTCATAAAGAGAATAAAGTGTTTGTTAGCACAAATGCCAAATTCTTGGAAAATGACTATATGAATGATTATACTCCTAGAAGTAGAGTTGAGTTGGTTGAAATGAATGAACCTGTAAATGAACAACCAATAGATCAAACTAGGGATGATATGGATGTATTAGATAAACCACAAGATACTACTTATGAGATGTCTAGTACACAGGTGCCTCGTCGTAGTGGGAGAATTGTTCGGCCTCTTATAAGATTCATAGGTTTGGGAGAAACTTATGAAGCTATCTTAGAAGAGGCTGAATCGAATCCCTACACTTATGAAGAGGCAATGAATGATATAGATGCACATCATTAGGTCAAAGCTATGAAATCTGAATTAGATTCGATGTTTTCCAAGCAAGTTTGGGATCTTGTAAAGGCGCCTAACGGCATTAAACCTGTTAGTTGCAAATGGATTTACAAGAGGAAGAGAGGGATAGATGGAAAGGTTGAAACCTTTAAAGTAAGGCTAATGGCGAAAGGGTATACATAAAAGGAGGTATTGATTATAAAGAAACCTTTTCACCAATAGCAATGCTTAAATCTATAATAATTCTCTTATCCATTGTTGCTCATTATGATTATGTGATTTGGCAAATGGATTTCAAGACTGCATTTCTCAATGGCAATCTTGAAGAGGAAATCTATATGATGCAACCGGAAGGTTTCATAGTAAAGAATCAAGAGCATATGGTATGCAAGTTGAAAAGGTCCATTTATGAACTTAAGCAAGCATCTAGGTCATGGAACATCAGATTTAATCAAGCAATCAAGTCTTTTGGCTTTGAACAAAATTTTGATGAACCATGTGTGTACAAAAGACATCAAGATAAAATAGTAATGTTCCTAGTGCTTTTATGTTGATGATATTCTACTCATTGGAAATGATGTAGGGGTAATGTCATCAGTAATGGTTTGGTTGTCAAGCCAATTTGATATGAAGGACTTGGGTGAGGCTAACTTTATTCTAGGGATCAAGCTTTGGCGAAATCGCAAAAATAAGATGTTAGGCTTATCACAAGTGGGATATATAGATAAGGTTCTAGAACGGTTTAGCATGTAAAACTCCAAGAAAGGATTACTTACTTCCTTTTATGTTGGAAAATCCGGTTTTGTATCTCATACAAAATACACAACGGAAGCAACAAACATGGATCTACTTCAATCATGAAAGATAACATGTAACCATGTATTCTAGAACAAAGAATAGAAAGCATACCTTGGTGCAGTGAAATTCAAAACAAAACTTTAGAATTACTTGGGAAGACTTTTAATCTTCACTCTCAATCAATTTCTAAGGAGAGGATAAAAGAGTGTCCAACACTCACATACATCATTTCATTCCTTCTATGATCTTAATGCAAAACCACTTGAAAGACTTATGAAAATTCTATATGTTTCTCTCCTTTTATACAACTGATTATCTAATTGGGCTAGCCTTTTAGGCCATTCCAATTAGGCCCTAATGTGTGGCTTGGAGTGGGACTAAAAGGGACCAATAAGACACTAGCTCCAATGGGCCTTGGGCTTCTCCGTCAACTCTTGACAAGTTCAAAGTTACCATTAATTATATTCAATACCACTATAAGAATATAATTGCACTCTAGGCCTTATCTATAAATTATATCCCAAGACTTCATTATATATGCAACTCCTTCATTAAAATATTCGTAGTAATACAAAGTCATAAATATTGACTGCCACTTTGAAAATTACTACATCTTAATCCTTGAGTACCCAGTTTAATCTTTTATGTTATTCATAATATATTTATGAAATCCAATTCCATAAATATATACTTTAGTCTCTTTACTAAAGTGGTTGGGCCCAACACTCTAAATAACCAAGCCCATTAAACTTATCTCAAAGGAATATTTTATATCTCCGTTAAGAGATTGTGAATTTCATCTTAACAATATATGTTCCATCAACACTAAATGCAGCTGCCCAACATACTAAGGTTTTAACCATAACTTATAGATCTCACTCCTAATATATCAAAGCAACCTACATCTCATGATCAGGTCCATTATTCTCTCAAGATTTAAAGTTGATGTAAATAGAAGTCGTAAGATTTATTATTCATTCGACAGTCGTTAGGAGAATAATAAATCTCACAGTGGTCCAATTCGATATGTCTTAACTCTTAAAACATATCAACATATCAACTAAAAGTCTCCACTTCCATAATCAAGACAAATCATCTTAGTTGATATGTTATAATCTTCGCAGATGAAATACACAATTTCATCACCGACTACGAACTAAAATTCTGAGTTTACAAAGAACTTGTGATTTATATCTTCTGTGACTTTTCACATAAATCACATACTATGCATCTCATGGACTAAGATAATGTCTCATTAGTTCATAAATAGATAGTCTCATATAATTAAACAATTTAATTATTTATGACATGCCAATAAATTGAATTTTAGGACACATTCCCTAACAATCTCTCACTTGCCCTCAAAGACAATTTACCACATATCCAACACTTATCTCCCTTTAGAGTAATTCATAGTCACTCTAAGGCAAGATTTGGAAACAAGTTTCAGTTAGATTTATTGCATAAATTATCTTTTCTGCTACTACTACTCACGTACTCATATCTCTCTAATGAGATAATACTTACGCCTAATGTGTATCTTCATCACCTAGGATGAACGCATATCTTGAAGTCCAACTTCATGAATCACAATCAAACTACAAGTAAGTATTTGTATATCCAATAACCATCAAAACCTCACTTTAGTGGACAAGTGATCTTTGATTCAATTGATATTTGCTTACTATGCCCATCGCAAAATAGATATTTAGCTTAATATATAGCATAGCATAAAGACTTCCTTTTGATATGGTATAAGAAACCGTTTTAATATGCTCTTCCTTTTATATGTCTTAGGACTATAGTCCTTTATAAAGGAACTTCAAACTTAAAAGGAAAGAATCATTTCTTGCAGTATTACATGCTATACTTGGCTAGAATCTAATCTACTTAATCAGTTTGAGATAGACCCAACATCCTAATTTCTGAATTTTAACAAAGTTATAATTCTTAAGATGTGACTAGTCTTTCCCAAGTACTTTATATCAAACTGGACTAGACAACCAAAACTCTATTGATGACAATAAATCTACATCATCCTAAATGATTAGAATGTCATCAACATACATTAAGAAATTGATTATTCTATATAACTTTTACACACTTAAGGCCTTTTAATACTTGATCAAAATCAAATAATTTAATTACTTGATCAAAGATGATATTTTATGATTTAGATGCTTGCTTTAGTCCATAAATAAACTTTAAGCAACTTGCATACTAAACACTACTGATTCTTTGCTATGAACAAGTTTAGTTACATCATACAGATGTCTTCCTCAAGATTGCTACTAAAAGAAGCTTTCTTGATATCCATTACCATATTTCATCCAAATGAAATATAATGAATAAGAGAATCTAGATAAAGTCAAACTTGACTATTAGTGAAAAAATCTTTTCATAATCAAATCATTTCTTTTTGAATAAATCTTTTCGCCACTAGTCTTGACTTTGAAAATTTGCACCATCAAATCTATCAATCTCATTTACTTGTAGACCTATTTGAAAACAATAGGCTTAATGCCATTAGGCGCCTCTACAAGTTCTAGACTTTAAATAGAATCTAATTCTATTCACATAACCTTGAACCAGTAATCCATATTCATATCATATATTGCCTTTACGTAGGATCGAGATCAAATTCATATCATTGTGGAATAACTACAAAAGTTTATTAAAAAATCTATGAATTTATTTGGTAATCCTCCCACTATAATGTTGTACTAGTGTAATAGTTATCTATAGAATAATATCTTGTGGTTTATATAATACAACCATCTCATTTCCAAGTGTATTTTATAGTTGTCCTACAACAAACTCTGACATTTTTCTTCTACAACAATCTACCTTTAAAAGAGCCCTATTACTTCTTTATGTATGCACTAACTTAAAGAAGTCATTGAAACTTCATTCCTTTACTAAAAGGAACTTATTATCCTCTAAATAGAATTCATAGATTGAGAATATAATAAAATAATGGTTCTAAAATCCCATCTTTCACTAATCTTGAATACCATTTAGATTAATAAGATCTAGACATAAGTGCCAAAACATACAAAACCAAAGGATGGAAACTCTCTTTAAAAAGTAAAACATGTAAATTTCCATCTAGAAGATAATCATGGACAATGCTTAGCTTTACCAAAATAGAAACACTTTCCTTTTGGTCATGCTTAGCTTTACCAAAACAACCGCTGTGAGATTTATTATTCTCCTAACGACTGTCAAATAAATAATAAATCTCACGACTTATATTTACATGAACTCTTAATCTTGAAAGAATAATGGACCTAATCATAAAGTGTAGGTTGTTTTGATATATCAGGAGTGAGATCTAAAGTAACGGTCAAAACCTCAGTATGTTGGGCAACCACATTTAGTGTTGATGGAACATATATTTTCAAGATGGAATTTATAATCTCTTAACAGAGATACAAAATATTCCCTTGAGATAAGTTTAATGGGTTCTTATTCAGAAAGTTAGGCCTAACTACTTTGGTAAATAGTTACTAAAGTATATATTTATGAAATTGGATTTTATAAATATATAATGAATAACTTAAAGAATTAAACCGGGAACTCAAGGATTAAGATGTAGTATTTCGTAAAGTGGCAGTCTTCATTCATGATTTTGTGTTACTACGAGTATTTTATGAAAGGGTTGCATGTACAATAAAATCTTGGGATATAATTTTTTTATAAGGCCTAAAGTGCAATTATATTTATATAGTGGTATTAAATATAATTAATGGTAATTTTGGACTTGTCAAGAGTTGACAAAAAAGCCCAAGGCCCATTAGAGCTAATGTCTTATTTGTTCCCTTTTGGTCCCACTGTAAGCCACATATAAAAGCCCAATTGGAAAGGCCCAAAAGGCTGGCCCAATTAGATAATCAGTTATTAGAAGAGAAACATACAGAATTTTGTAAGAACAACAAATTCATGAAATTGTATGTATGTGAGTGTTGGAAACTCTTTCATTCACTCTAGAACATACATATATAACTGATTGAGAGACCACACATCTTAGGCGTTAGTGGAATTAGAGTGAAGATTGAAAGTGTTCTTGAGAACTTCTGATCTTTGTTTTGAAATTCACCACACCAAGGTACACTCTCTTGTTCTATATTCTGAAACTTACATAATGCATGTTATCAATTGTGAATGAAGTAGATCCGTTAATTTTCCATTGTGCACTTTTCTATTTCCTACAGGTTCAGGGAATCCCCAATAGGAACAAAGTCTTCAATACTAAGGCCTAAGTAGCTAGCAGTCTTCAAAGAATACATATTCGAAACACTTCTATCATTTATCAAAACCATCAGTATCCTCTTCAACATGGAATCTACAGTGATATGCAACGGGTTGTTGTGGTGCTTACCCTTCTTGGTCAGATCCTTGTCAAAATAGGAAATGGTGAGTTCCCTATTTATGGATCCAATCATAGCATTCAGATCTTGAGAGGTTGTGGTTATAGGGACTTGAATTTGGTTGAGAAGGTCTACCGGATTTTGTCGGTGTTTGTATGAGGCCAAGAGTAAATCCCATAAGGATATGTTGGCTTGTATCTTCTGTAATTGCTTAAGGACTTCATCCTCTTTGGCGGGTGTTTGTTGGGTGGATCTGTTCAAAGCTTCCACCGGGTTGTCGGTCTCTAAATGTGGGGGTTTGAAGTGTCTCCCCCCCCTGTGATGTGGGCAATTTCAGTTAGATCATTAGGATTGATGCCTTGGGGTTTAAAGTGTCTCCCCCCATTTATGGGTGTTTGACCATTTGATCGGGGTTTGAAGTATCTCCCCCAATTTGTGGGTATTTGGTTGTTTATTTAGGGTTTGAAGTGTCTCCCTACATTTATGGGTATTCAGTTGGATTGGGGTTTGAAGTGTCTCCCCCCATTTATGGATGTTTGGTTGTTCTCAGGATCTGGTTCTTCATTCCATATGTCATTTCCTATGGTGGTAGGAGATGTCCTATCCATTAATTCTTCCCATGTCATCATGAAGCATTTGGGTAGGTCCTAGATCAAGTCGGATGGGTCTTCCTTACTTCTTCTTCAGTCATCAAGTAATTAATCCTGGGGCCTTTCCCAAAATTATGATTGGGCAAGGGATTGTTAGTGATGCTAGGCCTTATAGGCAGTGCAATCGCCTTGTTATCTATTAGGTCCTAAATTGCATGATGAAGGGTGAAGCAACGATCAGTTTCATGACCAGGGCATTGGTGGTTAGCACATCTTTTATTCACATTAAACCTTAAAGGGCAAGAGGTTTGGAATTGGTCTTGGATCTAAGGGTTTGAGTAACCCTTTTGCTTTTAGCTTGTCATACACTTGGCTCATGGGCATGTACAACTCATGAAATTCCCTCTTAGGTCTGGGTACTTGTGGTACTTGCACAGGGCCAATGGGTGCAATCAATTGATAAGGATCATTTTTATGGTTGTTAGAAATATCTGCAACCTTAAAATTAGATCCTACATTCTTTTTAAACCTTGGTGGGTCATCTGTTTTTATAGTTCCATTGTTTATTGCATCCTCAATTTGGGTTCCAACAGTAATCAAAGCTTTAAAATTAGAAAAGTATTGTGCAAACAAATATTTGTGGTATACAGGCAATAAATTCTTTACAACCATGGCTAACTGTTCCTCCTTACTCGGCCTACTCATCATCTGTGCTGCCTTGGCTCTCCACTTTGTAATGAAAGTAGAGAATGATTCTTTCGGTTCTTGCTTGGTGGTCTCGAGGTCTCTCCTTCTAATGTCCACTTCTATATTGTATTTATATTGCTTGTGAAACTTTCGGCAAATGTCGCCCCAATTTCTTGCCCTTGCATCTTCCAAATTGAGGAACTACCTAAGAGCGGCTCCAATCAGTGTGTTTTGGAACATTTGAGCAAGTACTTCTTCAGTTGTGCCTAAGGGTTGTATAGCCCTCATATATATCTTCAGATGGGAGTTTGGGCAGTCAGTCCCATCAAACTTGCCCAAGGTTGGCATCTTGAACTTAGGAGGTAGCCTTGCATCAGGGAAGAGTGAGAGGGAATCATAGTCCATAAGGTCCTCCATTTTACGGGCTCTTCTAATCATCTCTTTCATTTTATTCATTCTCTCGTTGATCTTCTTCTCTCTCTCTATAGCTAGTGGATCATGATCAGTCTTGTCCTCCTCTTGATTACTCTTCAAATTCTGAAATTGTTGCATCATATGGTTCATGTCTTCCCTCAACTGAATCTGACTAGCTACCATGGTGTTGAGTAGCTCTTAGGTGTTCTTGGGTTCCTTGTGTTTGGGTGTTCTCCCTCTTCCGCCATACTACTAGGAGCTTCAAACTTCTTGTGGCTTGAGCTGTCATGGAGGTCAAAGATGGGGTTGTGATGTTGCAGTAATGGAGTTTCTTCAATGCTTGAAGGCTTCAGTAATGTGATTGGAGTGACAGGCTTGGAACTAGAGCTACTGGCTTAAGTGTCGGGCTTAGATTCTCTTTGTAGCCTTCCTTTAGATCTTGACTAGATTCTCCCCTAATGACAAGCTTGGCCGGGTTAATCAAAGCTAAGACCCCATCCACATCCATCAATCAACCAAAACAAACACACACAACATGTAATACAATTTTAACCGGGACCGACCTAAGGGTAGGTTCTAAGTCATTATGTTGTAGGGTGGGTTTGTTGTTTCATTGTTTCTCATAGTTAGGATGTTACACCTCCCAACTTGTAATGTAATGAACATTGCGTTGGTCCAAACAGCATGTTTTGTCCCTTACACTCAATAGGAAATTATCCAGTGACTTTAGGCTATGAGTTGGTGAGTTCGCCACTAGGCACCCGAATCCAATGAAGATTGGTGATCCATGGTTACTACCACCACAAATTGTTGAAAAGGGTGCATACATTGTTGTTTGGATGGCACACACTATGACAATTAGGGAAATATTTTAACAAACAATACAAACAACAAAATACCATACACCAAAATATTATACACATCTCATCAAATATAAACAAACAAACAACAATATCATGCAAGACCATGCAAAATAGGGGTAAACATTTGGTCACTTAAGTCTAATACGAAGCTTAGCCCCCGACATCTCCAGTGGAGTTCCCACTATGAGAGACGGGGGAAAATTAGGCCTATCAAAAAAGAGAGATTTTTGGTGTGCTTTTTAGGTCACCTCTCTTTTTATGTAAGTGGTGTGAAGTTGCCACTTATTTTTTATACCAAAAAAAAAAAAAAAAAAAAAAAAAAAAAAACTAAATAAACTTTACATAGCTGAATCATTTCATCTTATTGATTGAATAAAAAAATTACAAATTTGAAAATTTGAGAATTACATGGCTTTGGGTCCTAGTTACAATCTACCAAAAATACATGGCTTTTTGTCCTAGTTGCATTCTACCCAAAAATAAAATAAAGACAAGGCTTAGATCTACCTAACCAAATATATAAATTCAGAGACTAGGTTACGGAATGGGAAGGTGTTAGGCACCCATTCTACCCAGACAATCTAGTCTTCTAAACTCTTGTAACCTATGTACCTTTTTTATGCATGCTATGAAAGGTATGTTGAACATGTAAAATAAGAATTAAATCACATAAATTTATTTATGAATTCATTCTCTTCTTTGTTTAAAAAAATTCAGATCTGTTTTAGTGATTAAAAAAAATTGATTTTGATTTGTCAAAAGTGCCAAATCTGTTTTGTAATATGTAGAAAAAATGGTTTGGATATATAAATTCAGATCTGTATTTATTACATAAAACAAAGTCTTTTAATTTGAAAAATATCAAATCTGTTTTTAAGAACTTAAAAAAAAATGGTTTTTGATTTATAAAAGATCATATCTGTTTTTAAGACCTAAAAAAATGGTTTTTTGATAACAGGAAAAAAAAAAAAAAAAAAAAGCCAGATCTGTTTTTATATATTTTAAAAAATATGGAGAAGATTTTTTTATGAAGAGAATTTTACTCATAACATAAATTTTTGCATTACGAAACAATCAAAACAAAAATAACCATAAACACAATCATACATAATCTTTTTCTATGTTTCAAAATCTGCACATATTAAAAAAAAATCAAATTTGATTCTATAGAAGATACAGATCAGTTTTTTATTTAAGAAAAGTTTAGATCTACATCTAATGAAGATGCAAATCCATTTTTTGATTAAAAAAATTCAAAACTACATCTAAGAAAGATGCAAATCCATTTTTTTTTTTAGAAAAATTTAGAATTACATCTAAGAAAGATGCAAATCTGTTTTTATTTTAAAAATTCAAATCTACTTCTAGGAAAGATGCAGATCTGTTTTTATTTTAAGAAAAATTAATTGGTTATATGTAGATAGTTGAAATTAAGAAAGAGATTGTAACAATTATATACAAGAAATTCAAGATCATGCTTTAAACAAAACAATAGTTAATAAATCATGTTATGAAAAAAACATGCATTATCATAAACAAGAAGCATAAAAAAGAATAGGGTGATTGAAAACAACCTCTTGCATGAGCACTCCTTGTTCTTGAGAGGATGTTTTAGGGTTCAATGAAACTTATTCAATTATCTTTAAACCTAAAAACCCTAATTTTAGCAGCAAATAACAAAGAGGATCAGTAAATATTAGCAATTTGAAAGCCTCAAAATATATGCCTCTCAGAGCATAAAAAAAATGTGCTGAATTACGAGATTCAGTCTCTATTTATAGAGGCCAGAAGACCCTAAAAAATAGGCACAGACAATTAGGATGCGAATCCAGACTCATCCTTCTGCAAAAAGATTGAAAAGGGCGTGCCTTAACGTCACCCGAAAGGAGTTGTGCCAAAGCCCAAAAGGAGCCAATTCGGCACTTTTAAAGTGCCGTTCGGCGCTCCAAAAGTGCCGAAGGGTGCTCTTGGACGCCGAACATTCTTCCGTGTTTGGGTGCGTTTTGGACTCTCTTTTTAGGGTTTTTTTATCTGGTCCTTGTACCTAGATGTGTTTTCATCCTTAGTCTATGATTTTTATCTCTTTTCTAGATAATTCAAGCTTTTTCAAGAACAATTATCTTGTAGATAAATACCCTAAAATAAATCTCGATAAAATTCAGATTATCCATAATTTTATTGTTATTCAGTCATCCTTTTCATTCCTATGCATGCAATACTATTTTAAACAATAATTATCAACCAATCACAAAATTATTTAATTAATTTTAATTGTTTAACCAATAAGAATTAATCTAAATTAATCGTGTGTGGTCGACTCTACCTAGATACAATGCATGTTGCCCGTGCAAACTTGATCGTGCGATATCATTTGATCTGATGGTCCGATTTGGAAACCGGGCACACCGTTGTGACCGTTAGAAACTCAAGATCATTTTTATGATATGCAATGAATGATTTAATGCATGTAATGCAAAACAAATTGATGTATGTAATGCAAAATAAATTGATGTATGTAATGCAAGAACAAATTGATGCATGTAACGCAATCATGATTTTTGGGGTACATCAATGATCATTTAAGTCATTCTCCTTGATTAAATAGTGGGTGCAAAATTGGGTGCCTATACCTACGTACCTCCACTAGGAAGGATTAGGTCATCACATAGTTCAACTGAACATTCTAAATTTTGATTACCTGAATTTTTGCCTAGCCACCCTTTCATGTTTTCAACCTAGCAGGCTCCTTCACACTCTATTTTTTTACTCTCCTTTTGCGTAGACTGTCCTTTCGGGTTTTCAATCTATCTTTCTCATATATTTTATGTATTTTTTTCTTGGGTTATTATAGTAAGCCCACTTGTGGTTAGGCCCGAATTCACATTGCTTACCCGTGGTTTGAAAAGTATTACTGTACCCACCTGAGATTTGTTCCGTTTGTTTTCCATAACCCACTTTTGTTAAAAAATGGGGTAATTATGTATTTTTGCACTCTTTTATGTCTATCTCCTCCCAAAACAAAAAATACGTACAAAATCAAAAGAAGTCATTTGTAAAAATTTAGAAACTTGACTCAAGAACTCTAATAGATCACAAAATGTCATTGCAACACTAAAGGCAAAATATACTGAATCTTAACTCTAACCGTTGTTTCTTTTTACTTGATCTCATTTATTTCTCAAGCTCTCTCTCTCTCTCTCTCTCTCCTCTCCCTCTCTTTGTTCTGTCTTTGTCTTCCTTATCTCTTACTCTGGTTCAGATTGGTGGTAGATTTGGGTCACAATGGGGACAGTGGAGGAGCACAAGAATGGTTGTATGGGTTTGGGTTTTGATTTGCCTTGGGTCTGGGTTTGAAGGAGAAGTTTGACATATGGGTTTTTGTGGTCAATCTAAGATTTTGAGTTGTTGGGATGGTTACGTCTTGGTTGCAGTGTCGTCATGGCTAGGGTGGGTCATTGGTGTTGCTATTGGTGGCTCTCTTTCTTTGCTCAAAAACCAAACCCTAAACCTTCTGTCTAAGCCGTTTTTTGTTTCATTTAGGGATTGGGTTTCTTTTAGTTTATAGGATTTGAAAAAATGGTGTTTAGGGCATGGCTACTGAATGAATCGTGGGTTTGGATGTGTGTGGTCATGTTGGTTTTTGTATGTTTGAGCTCCTACATCAAATACAGTAGTAATGGTTTTTGTGTAAAAGACAAAGGGGACAGAAATGGCTTACTTCAAGCTGCTTAATTAACATCCTTTTACAGTAAAAGAAGCATCTATTCACAATCTTAAATGAGTTATCAAATACGGTTCAAATCAACAATTTAAATCCTCTTCCCAAAAAGTTGTTGGTCAAAATACTTATGGCGATAAATTAGAAACCAAGATCAGTACAAAACTTTAGAAGAAAAACAATACCATTTATTAAGTTCAAAACTGCAACAACACTTATATTAAACGTTGGTTGCATGGAGGAGAGGACTAACCACACAATAGCTTGGCTGCTCTAAGCTTTTATTGTCTTGTGAGTAAATGGGTTTGATGCAGTTGGTACAAATTAGGGAAGGAGTTTGGAGCTTATTTTTTGGTATCTTTGATGGTGGATTTTTTATTTCAGACAATGAATTTATTTGTTGGTGGATTTTGATGGTGGTCGGTTTCTCTGTTTTGATGGCGAGTTTCTTTGACAATGGATTTCAGACATTGGGTTTTTATGCCAGGTTTCTTTGTTTAGAGAGTTTTTATTAGGTTTGAATTAGTTTGATGTTCTTGATTTTTGCAAAAACCTCATTTTTTATATTATTTTCTCTTAGTTTTGTATTTTTTTTTTTTTTTTTGGGAGAGAGACATAAAAGGGGAGTAAAAATACATATTTACCCATGTTTTTAACAGAGGTGGGTTACAGAAAACAACCAGAGCAAATCTCAGGTAGGTAAAATGATCTTTTCAAACCACGGGTAGGCAAAGTGAATTCGG
The DNA here is from genome assembly GCA_023736055.1 of Quercus glauca. NCBI lineage: Eukaryota > Viridiplantae > Streptophyta > Magnoliopsida > Fagales > Fagaceae > Quercus > Quercus glauca. The sequence continues at coordinate 40,867,707 of CM043322.1, read as the reverse complement.
GCCTAATTACAGGTGGATTTAGTGTAATTACCCCTTTTTTCTTTTTCTTTTTTTTTTCTTTTTGATTTTTTCAATACACGGAAAATAAAAGGGTTGCACTTAGGAATTCCACCATGCAAAATACTATATAATAGCATTAGAATTGATAGGCATGTTGAAATCATGTCCATCCATGTCAGCTAAAATCAAGGCTCCTCTAAAGAATGCCTTCTTCACCACATATGGGCTCTCGTAAGTTGGGGCAAACTTTCCTCTATGATCAAGCATAGCTTGGTTGTGCTTCTTCAAGACTAAATTGCCTTTTTCAAATACCCTAGGTCTAACCTTCTCGTTAAATTGCACATTGTAGTCATGCGCTCTTCATCTATCATGTTCAATTGTTCATATCGAGAACAAGCCCATTCAACTTCTGATAGCTCTGTTTGTGACAAAATTCTAAGAGACGGGATCTCTACCTCCACCAGGAGTATGACTTCCATGCCATAAACCAAAGAATACAGTGTTGCACCCATGCAAGTATGGACAGAAATGCGATAAGCACATAAGGCAAACGACAAGTACTCATGCCAATCCTTATAGGCATCTATCATCCTCACTAAAATCTTCTATATATTATTGTTGGTTGCTTCTACTGCGTCGTTCATCTGAAGGCAGTAAGGAACTGAATTTCGATGCAAAATCTTAAACTACTGGCAAAGTTGTTCGATCATTTTTCCTTTCAGATTCTTTCTATTATCTGTAATGAGCTCTCCTGGCATGCCGTAGTGGCAAATGATATTTTGTTTCAAAAATCGGGCTACTACTGCCTAGGTTATGCACTTGTAAGAAGTGTCTTCCACCCACTTGGTAAAGTAGTCAACAGCTACTAAAATAAACTGATATAAGCATGCAAAACAAACTAGATATTATATTCCAACCCTCTCGGGCAATTGGGAAACCCAACCACTCGAGGATAGAATACTCCTTACTTAGCCGATGCAATCATAAAGTAAGGCTCGATGATCCAAAGGCTTGCCATCTCGCCGGGTACACCCGATTAGATAGTAGAGGTCAAACCATTTTCAAAACTCATGATAGCGTTCACTAAGAATTCCTCGAGACAAAGCCGAATAATACAAGCTAGATCAAACCCTTCATCCTCTACTTCCTTGAAAGGTTTTGGCATAATGACCTCGGCCAGAGCCGAAAAAGTGGCCCTAATATGGGGAATAGACATTCCAAGACTAGCAACTTCCTCTTCTTTCCTTTGGAAGTTTGAAAGAATTCTTTATAAGTGGGCTCATACCCCAGACCAAATCCCCCTTAGTTATCTAAAAGCTCAACCAGAATAGGGCTTCCACAACCTGTGGCTCCAAGGCCTTGGCCTAACTTGTACCAAAACTTAAGCATCTCCTTAGCGGCCATTAAAACTGCTGTGGTATGGAAAGATGCTTTCAGAAAGGCATTAGCATCGATGTAAGGTATAGATGTCTCCTGGAAAATAGTCATGGGCTATTCGGCCATAATTGTTATCAACTAATTCTCAAATAAAAACTTGAGACTCTGATGGAGGGTAGACGCAACTACACCTGCTGCATGTAAACAAGGTCTCCCTAGAATCATATTATACAGAGAGTCCACTTTAATCACTTAGAAGTTAACCATGAAGGACCTCGGGCTAGTCTCAACCATTAGCTCAATCTTGCCTTGCACTTCTTGGATAGTTCCATCAAAAGCTCTAATAGTCATAATGCTAGGCTGGATAAGCAACATATCCACCTTCAAGTGCTCTAGAGTGGCCATCGAGCAAACTCTTAGAGCACCCATTGTCAATCAATACCCTTGCAACAATAATGGCTTCACACTTGACTACAATATGCATGGCCAAAGTATGATCATTACCTTCTAGAGGTAACTCAATGTAGATACCATATTTTGTCCGACCTCAAATTTGGTTGGGAACCCAAGTTTTAAATTAAGGGTCTCAGGGGGCTTATTTTGATGTGACATTTAACATATTAGAATTTTCTTCATTTTCATATCCAAAGACAAAAAATCATGCTTGAGTTGATCGAATTGTTGTGAAAGTGAGAAATTTATTAGTTACAAGTTTGCAAATGTGCATAATTTCTTAAATTGACAATTGTTTCCCCTTTGAGATGCTTTAAATATCACATCTGACATATTACTGGAGTTTTCAGGATTGCTCTGGTGAGTTGCACTTGGGATGAAAATTATTCTTGGAACGTGCTCAAAATTACCACTTAATGTAGGAAGTTAGCAAGATTTATCAAGAAAATTCTTGTCACTAGTTTTAATTGGGTCTGATAGTTTCATATTAATCTTAACTTGGTCCCATGATGTTTATCACATGATGAAGTTGTCTAACTATCCTAACATTTTATTGACTTTGTTTAAGGTCCATTGATCATTGGTGAGTGTCAAAAATGAATGGTGGATTGATGAGAAATGGCTTGTAGTTGGTTCTAAAGGATTCCAAGTAGCCAATTTTGGACTCATCTGCCATGTGCCAGCTCACAGTGCATGCTTAGACAGCACACGATTGGTGCTTGGACAGCATGCATACTCCCATACAAATACTCACTACAGACCTCAATACCCTAGTCACACACAAACCCATGGCTTGGGCATTCTCTCTGCCTCTCCCCCTTCTCTTCCCATCTCCTTTATCATTCTCTCATCCAAACCCCCCCCCCCCCCCACAACAGATCCAGAAGATTCCCCAAGAGAAAAACTAGAAACAACTCCCCCAAAGTTCCCAAAAAAAGCAACCCAAAGACAATCTAGAAAACCCAAATAAACCCATTGAAAAACCCAGAAAATGGACCCAGAAAAATAATCCCTAGAACCCACAGAAAACTCGAAAAGCAAAGAAACCAAAAAGAAGCAAATTCATAACATTAATAGAGAATCTACACAACCATAAGCTTCTTTTTACTTATCTCCTTACTCATTTTTTAGGTTTTTGCTAGTTGAATCTAACTTTCTTATTAGGTTTCCCTTTCATCCAAGCATCAACAGAACAATAACAAGAAGAACAACCACCATCATGTTGGGTGCACTGCACCATGTTCCAGCCCACACTTTGTCTTAGCTCATTAAATGAGCTTGTTGGACATGTGCGGAGAAGTCAGCAAAGTGAAATGAATTTGCTGAAAAAGCTTGTCCGAAAGAGAAGAATTGGGTTCATCTTTTTCTCTATAACTATGTACAAAAGTCCAGCAAAATTTATGAAGGGATGTACAAAAGTCAAGCCACATAAATGAATATGTGATGTTAAGCTTGTGAGACACGTTGGAAGGAAGAAAGAAAAGAAAGAAGCAAAAGGCAAGGGTCATTAGGGAGAGCTGAAGAAAGAGATTTTGGTTGAAGCAAAGTCAAGGTAAGTGGCTTGCATTTATTGTGACTTGATGTGAAGAGTGTGAAAGGAAGAAAAGAAGGAAAAGATGATGAAATAAATAGAAAGGCCATTCAGCCAGTGAAGATGGGCTAAAGAAGTGAAGCCCCGGAGGGTGAAGATGTAAAGCTCCAGAGAGAAAAAGAAGAAGTCCCAGCAAGTGAGACTGAGGAATAAGTACAGTCTTAAAGCACTGCGTGAGTGAGAGCAAGCAAAAGAGAACAGAAAAATAGAGAGAATAAGAGAAAATACACAATGAGAAAAAGAGCATTAAGTGAAAAGAAAAAGAGAATTTTTCTTTACTCAAGTTGTATCTCTAAGTGTTATAATCTCTATTTAATATAGTGAAATTATTCGGAGTTTGTCCCGTAATTTTTTCCTTAAAGAAGAAAGAATTTCCACGTAAATCTTTGTGTTCTTATGTGGTTATGCTTCCGCTGTTCTTGCTAAAATTTATTCACAGTTGTATAGAATTTTTCCCAACACATCAAGCATCAAAGCAAAGAGAAAAGAAGAACAAAAAGCAAAGGGAGTACATCAACTGGGTAAACCTTAAACCCATCTCTCATTTCCCTATTTCCTATCTCTGCATTTTAAACTTTCACTCTGTACACAAGACACACATCCTTACAGAGTCACCACACTCTATCTCTAATCTGTGCTATAACAACTTCATTTTCATACACAATGCCTCACAACACTGAGCACACAACATATAAACCCCGCACTTACCCTCTGTTTGGCACGAACTTGTTCACACGCCACCACACACGGTTCTTAACATATCCGTGAGACTCTTCACCTCCATATCACCTCTTTGTGGTTCACGCGCCGTGCAATGCTTATAAATCGGAGAGTGGTTTGGGAGTAGAAAGAACCAGTGGGATCTTGGTTGGGGTTTAGAAGAAAGTTGGGTTTCGGTCATAGCTTTAGAGTGGGATGACATATAGAGAGATTGAGAAACCACCCTCGTGGTGGTGTTCGTTATTTGTCATGGTGGAACAAGGAAGCTCCATATGGGTTTAGATCGGACAAGGAGATAAGAACTTTGAGAGAGCTTCTGAGTTTAGAGAGAGCTCGGTGAAGGTTATGATGAGGAGAAAGTCGCCGCCTGTGGTGGCAACGCTGATTTAAGGAAACGAGCTTAAGTAGCTCAGGCTGGGGTTAGCTATGGGTTTCCGAGATAAGAAGCTCAGTGCACAGGGAGACTAGAGATCAGAGAAAGAGGGAGCTCTAGTCTAAGAGGTGAGGCTGCCTGAGTTGGCGACGATGATCGAGGATGTGAGCTTGAGTGGTTCGACCATGGAGATCCATTTAAGAGAGCTTCAAAGAGTTGAGACAGAGGTTCTAGATAGGGATGGCAATTTTGCCCTGCCCTGCTTAACCCGCCCCTCCCCCGCTTCACCCCGCGCGGGTTTTCCCCACCCCACAAAGGTGATGGGGCAGGGATGGGGTAAGATTTTAGCCCCGCACCATGGGGCGGGGCGGGGATGGGTTTAGACTTTTTAGACCCGCCCCGCCCCACCCCACTCGCATTGCTAAGGGTTATAATTGAAATTTTCATAACCTAAAACCTTGCTATTTAAATAACATATTAATATTAGCTTATTTTATTCTCCCTAATATGGTTCTCTGCCTTTATTTTGTTATGTGTTATACTATGAGTTTTTTTTTTTTTTCCTTTTCTTTTCTTTATGATTAACGCTTGGATATACCATTCAATTTTTTTCTAAAAATTGATTTGATTTGATGGGATAAATTTAGTTATAATTTTAAGTATATTTTTATTAATGAAATAGGTTTCATTAAAAAAATTTGTACTAATTGTAGGGCAAATTAACAAAAAGTAGAGTTCTACGGGGTGAGGCAGGGCTTTACGGGGCCCCAAGGGGCGGGGATGGGGTGAGAAAGTTTTTCCCGTCATGCGGGGATGGGGCAAGACAAAATCATGCGAGGCGGGGACGAAGATCCCATCCTTCGGCCCCACCCTGCCCCATTGCCATCCTTACTTCTAGATTAATAGACAAATAGCTAGGGTTAGAAAATATAAGCCGGTTTAGGCCAAGTGGGCCCAACCCGGATACGTGGACCCTATTCGGGTCATTTGGGCTTGAAAGTTGGGCTTTAGGCCCGTCCCGTAAGTGGCCTTGGGAGCCTCCTTTTCATCTAGCCAAGCCTACCAGCCCCTTAGATTACCACAGCTTAAGGATGGCAATGGGGTGGGGCGGGGCCAAAGGATGGGATCTTCGCCCCCATCCCGCATGAATTTTTCACTCCCTGTCCCCGCCTCACCCCACCCCGCATGACGAGAAAAATTTCTTGCCACATCCCCGCCCTTTAAGGCCCCGCGAAGACCTGCTAAGCCCCGTCCTACACCATAAAACTTTATTTCTTGTTAATTTTCCCTACAACTATTACCATTTTTTCAAATAAAATGACATGTTTCAATAATAAAAATATACTTGAAATTATAAATAAATTTGTCCTATCAAATCAAGCTAATTTTTAGCAAAAACAAAATAATATTATCTAAATGTTTAACAAGATAATGTCACAACAAAAATCTCATAGTATGACACAATAAAATAATCCAAACTCCTAATACATAACAAAATAAAAATTGCCTAGTTCTTCAAAAAGAATCTCCACTTTCTTCCATCATTGTGACACCACTTTCATCTTCATCATCATAATCATCCAGGATATTTTGAAATGTATCTTCAATTCCATCTATGGTAGATGAAGAACCTAAAAAAAGGATAAAATAAATTCAATCAAATAATTGAAAAATATAATAAAGAATGCAGCAACATAAATCATTGTATAATTAAACTAGTAAATTTAATTACCATTAATTTCAGCCCATAACCAATTTTGAGCACACATTAATGCCTCCATAGTCTTTTGATGAAGTTTACTGCAATGTGGGCTTAACAATCGACCATTTGTGCTAAATGATGACTCTGAGGCAACAGTTGACACTGGAATGGCAAGGATATCCCTTGCAATACATTGCAAAGTAGGATACTTTGGCCCATTAGATTTCCACCATGCCAAAATATCAAAATCCACAATTCTTGGCATTAAATCATCCTCAAGGTAATGGTCCAACTCCAATTTAATATTCCCACCCCTTTTTTTCTGACTAAGATATCTTTCAAAGTCCATAAGGGAGTCATCAACTTGCGGATCCTCTCCCACACAAGGGCCATGAGTACCTTCCCTACCCATTCTCCCAGAACTATAATCACAAATCATTTCATAACAAATATCTCTAACCCTTTGAATTTCATTATCAGCTTCATAACCATAAATTATTGGAAAATAATATTCTAACAATTCAATCTTATATCTTGGGTCTAAAATGGTTGCCACGGCCATAACACCATGAATCACATTCCAATAACAATCAAATTTTTCCAACATTTTAAATGCCATACTCCTAATCACATCATTTGCGCTTGTAAACCAAGAATTCAAAGCTATTTTTATTTCACACACCTTAGAAAAGAAAAGATTAGTTGTAGGGTATGAGGTACTTGAAAATAGCTTTGTAACCTTGTGAAACATTGCCAATCTCTCACATATATTACTTGCCATCTCCCACTCTTCCTCCATTGGAATGCACCTATAAGATGACTCACATATGTTCAATCGATAAAAGACATTTTGATACTTTATAGCAATAGAAAGCATGAGATAGGTAGAGTTCCAACGAGTCTTACAATCAAGGGCTAGTTCTTTGGTACATTCAACATATGCTTGTCGGGCTGTCTCTTCAAACTTCTGCCTTCACTTTGTTGATGCAGTCCAAAATCCCAAACTTTCTCAAACCTTTTCAATGCATGATCCAATTACATCCAAACCATCCTGAACAATCAAATTAAGAACATGTGCTGCACAATGCATATGCAACATTGATCCACGCATAATAAGTGCACCATGTTGAAGCTTATCTTGAAGGACACTAGAAAGCACTTCTTTTGTATGTGGAGATGGCACATAAATAAACCTTAAATGAGAAATTCAATTAATTAGAACCAACAATGATATAAGTTCATAAAACATTTGAAAAGAATTTAATTGAAACATAAAAATGAATATATACTTTAAAAAAAGTAACTCATAACTCGGCTTTGTAATCTCCACAAACCATCAATGAAGTGTGCTGTTACAACCATAAACCCTCGCTTTTTTTTTTTTTGTGAAGTCCACATATCAGTGGTAATAGAAATTCTACCCTGATTCTTATCAATTTCATGCTTTGATTTCTCCATTTCTTTCTCATAGATGCTCAAAATGTCCTTCTTGATTGTGTTCCTAGAAACCATCCTAAACAATGGTTGAAGAGAAGTTGAATATTTTCTAAAACCAATGCGGTCAACTATAGAGAGGGGATACTCATGCAAGACGATCATACAAGCAAGTTCATTTCTTGATACATTTTTATGAAAATTATAAGCACTCACACCTGCCATTGAATCCACTTTATTTTGATCCCTCGCCAAAATTTTTTGATTCATATCCCTAATGCCTTGAAACTTTCTCCTTGGACATATTTTTATGTGGTCATGCAAATGTTTAGTGCCATAATTGGATCCCCTTACTAGCAATTTCTTACAATAATTGCACTCAGTCTTGTCTTTCTCATCAACTCTCTTTCTCTTAAAATGATTCCAAACAATTGATTTGTACTTCCCCTCTTCTTGAATTATTCCATTGCTAGGCTGGACTGCCTGGACATCGTTTGGCATATTCAATAGAGGTGATGATAGGGTTGCATTATCTTCATCTACTATCAAAGGAAATTGATTACTGCTAGATGGATTGGAGCTACCAAAGTTTTCATGTAAAGTCATTTTTTTCCTGATGTTAATTTAGCAACTTAGTAATGGACAAACTATATTTCTCCAACAAAGATAATATAAAATAATGGGAACAAAAAAAAAATCTAAAACAAATCTCCTTGGCAACGTCGTTAAACAATTAAACTATATTTAGCAACTTCATTAAACAATTAAATTAAAAATCATAGCACTGGCAGCACATACACAAATGGTATTCATATTTCATTGGCCTAAAAAACACTAAAACAAATCTCCTTTATACCAAGTAGTGCGCATTATTTAATTCCTCCCATTTTGTGACTATTTCATAGAGAACAAGACAAAGTCTCAAAATTGTACCTTATATTTTTTAATAAAAATACATAAAACAAAATTAAATTGTATATAATTTTTGTGTGGAGAACGAGAACAATCAGCTAGAGCTAATACATGATTGATGCCATCATATTGGCAATCAAACCAATAAGGAATCTTGTTCTCCATTCGCCACCTCATATTTCTAACATGAAAATTCAAAAAGAAAAACCCAGCTAGCGTAAAATAGATATGGATTTTGACAAGCATAAAGAAGTAGTGTTGTTAAGCAAAGTGAAAGTACTTGATTGCCTGTGAATGTGACTATGACGACATACCCTTATATTTCATAACAGCCAAATGCCCACACAAAATTACAAAAACAATGACACAAACACAAATATTTAGAGCCTCAGACCCGTACCTCATCAAAAAAAAAAAAATTTATATTATGTTCATAATGAAAAGTAAGTTGAGAAAGCGTATGAATCGTGAATGAAATCAATAATTCAATAGTATAAAAATTTGTTTCTAATAAAGACAAAAAAAAAAAAAAAGTTAAGATTGGTACCTTATTTCCAAATTTGCTAGAGAGAAAAAAGAGGTAGAGCCACATTAAGTAGAATAAAATAAGCTGATGATATTTTTGTTTAAATATAGGGTTTTAGGGTATGAAAAAAATTACATTTTAACCCTTATTAATTCGGGGCGGGGCGGGAATGGGGCGGGGTTGGGCAGGGCCCGGTGGGTCTAAAAAGTGTAAACTCCGCCCCGCCCCATGGTGCGAGTCTAAAATATCGCCCCATCCCTACCCCACCACCTTTGCGGGGCAGAAAAAACCCGCATGGGGTGAAGCGAGGAGGGACAAGTCAAGCGGGGTCGGCCAAAATTGCCATCTCTACCATAGCTTGAGCCTTCCCCTTTGGTTTTAAACCAATATCATATCTTAAATAAGCTTTCAGCCTAAGCACTTTTGAATAAAAAAGGGCTCATCAACATGTTTATCCTTCAGTTAATAAAATGCCATCTGTTTTCCACATTTGCTTTTTTAATTAATATTATCATATTTGCATTCTAATACATATTTTCCCATATTTGCGTATTAATTCATAAATTCCCAAAATCATATTTTGACCTCAATCTTCCTCAAAATTGCTTTGGACCCAGAACTTTCCAATATCCATATTTTGACTCCGGTTTTTCCGCAAAATTGCGTTTTGAACCAAAAATTCTTAAAAATACATTTTTGCCCCAAATCTTTCCAAAATTGCAATAAAGCCCTCCATCTTTTCAAAAATTACAACGAGGCTCTTGAACCCTTTGGAAGTTGTTTAAAGTCATTCAAACAACTTCCAAGGTCTTTCCATCATCTTTAAATCCACTTTTTTTTGCTTGTCTTCATTTAAGATAATTGCTTGGCAACTTGTGTGATGTTCATGCTTATAGTTTCATGCTTACCTTTGGATGATTTAATCATGTGCTATGCTTGAGTGCTTTTTAGCTTTGAGTATATATTTTTGTGTGCTCCGTGCCATGTTCATGTGTCTAGATCACATGTTGGTTGCTATGCCATGTGCTTCTATAGCCCTTTTGTTCCTCAATGTCTCTCTTTCTTGTGTTTTAGCCCTTTTTGGTGGGGTGTAGATATAGATCCTGTGATCTAGGCCTACATCCACACAACTAGGCCTATATCAAAGGGTTTGGATCATTTCCTTTATGCATGTCTATGTTTGCTTGCTTGTTCCTATGCTTTATGCCTATGTTTGCTTGTCTAGATCTAGGTCTTGCCATGCTTTGCGCCCTTCGTGGGCTTGTGCTTGTCGGTCCTTGAAGCCACTTGCTTTGTGTGGTTGCATCTGTCCCTCCTAGGGCTTGTTTAGATGTAACCACTTGTGAGATACACCCTCGTGGTGTTGGAGTGCTTTATACACACCTTTCCCCGCTCCATGCAATGTTGAAATGCTTACCTTGCTTGCTTTATGCCATCCATTTGGCTTTCTTTTCTTTTATGCATCTTTGCACGCTTGCCTACATGTTCATGCATGAGTTTGTGTGTTGTGTTGGAAAAATACATGTTTGTATCGCATACAAAATATACGCAGCGGAAAAATAACGGATCTACTTCATTCGCAATTGATAACATGTACTATGTAAGTTTCAGAATTAGAGAACAAGAAAGCGTACCCTGTTGTGGTGAAATTCAAAACCGAATATCAGAAGTTCTTGGGAAGACTTTTAATCTTCACTCTAATTCCACTTAATGCCTAAGATGTGTGGTCTCTCAATCAGTTTCTAAGAAGAGAATAAAGAGTGTCCAACACTCACATACAAACCATTTCATATCTTATGAGAACTCTTATGAAAGACTCATATGAAAAACCTTATGAAAAAGTCTTAATGAAATTCTGTATGTTTCTCTCCTCATATACAACTGATTATCTAATTGGGCTAGCCTTTTGGGCCATTCCAATTGGGCTTAAGTATGTGGCTTGGAGTGGGACCAAAAGTGACCAATAAGACATTAGCTCCAATGGACATTGGGCTTTTCTGTCAACTCTTGACAAGTCCAAAGTTACCATTAACTATATTTAATACCATTATATAAATATAGTTGCACTCTAGGCCTTATCTATAAATTATATCTCAAGACTTTATTATACATGCAACCCCTTAATTAAAATATTTGTAGTAATACAAAGTCATGAATGTTGATTGCCATTTTGTAGATTACTACATCTTAATCCTTGAGTACCCGGTTTAATCCTTTATGTTATTCAATATATATTTATGAAATCCAATTTCACAAATATATATACTTTAGTAACTCCTTACTAAAGTGGTTGGGCCCAACACTCTGAATAACCAAACCCATTAAACTTATCTCAAGGGAATATTTTATATCTCCGTTAAGAGATTATGAATTCCATCTTGAGAATATATGTTCCATCAACATTAAATGCGGTTGTCCAACATACTGAGGTTTTGATCGTGACTTTAGATCTCACTCATGATATATCAAAGCAACCTACACCTCATGATCAAGTCCATTATTCTCTCAGGATTTAGAGTTCATGCAAATAGAAGTCGTGAGATTTATTAGTCATTTGACAGTCGTTAGGAGAATAATAAATCTCACGGCGGTCCAGTTCAATATGTCTTAACTCTTAAAACATATCAACATACCAACTAGAAGTCTCCACTTCCATGATCAAGACAAATCATCGTAGTTGATATGTTATAGTCTTCACAGATGAAACGCCCAATTTCATCACCGACTATAAACTCAAATTCTGAGTTTACAAAGAACTAGTGATTTATATCTTCTGTGACTAAATCACATAAATCACATACTATGCATCTCATGGACTAAGATAATGTCTCATTAGTTCATTTATAAATAGTCTCATATAATTAAACTATTTAATTATTTCTGTCATGCCAATAAATTGGATTTTAGGGCATAAACCCCAACATGTTGTCCATACTCCAATCCAATGGAACTATGGATACTCGATCCAAACCTATATTCGTCCTCCTAGACACCCCCTTCTGTTTAATAACATGTTTGTTTGCCCGCATTTGGCTCTATTTGCTAGTGTGTTCTTTGCATGCTCTCCCTATTTCCCTTTTTTCTTCCTTTACTTATCTGCTAGCTTGTTTCTTTTGTCATTGCACGTACACGTATGGAGCATGGACACTTGGAGCAAGGGTGCGACCTCCTAAGCACTAGTAAAAAGGGCAAGGATGCAAGCAAGAAGATGCAAGCCCACAAAGGGAAATGGTCAGTAGATTAGAGGGCCTAGCCCCTCTTGAGTGGTTTCTTCTCTCTCTCTCTCTCTCTCTCTCTCTTTCTCTCTCTCTAAGACTCTTCTCTAGAGCATGTATTAAGGTCCCCGTTCATGTACCCCTTTTACCATTTTCCTGCTCCTTTCTTAGGCTGCGTTCCCTTTGTCTGGCAATGTCTATTTTACATTTCCTATACCTTGCTAGGCCATACCCTTAGAATGCTGGCAATGTCTGAGTTACTTTTCTGCACAATGTGGTTGCATTGTGCATGATGTATGTATATCTATATCTGCTTGTATATGGGTGATTGTGCACTTTGTATGTTGGACTCTTGTAGCTACGTGAGTGACCCTCTCTAGTCATGAAAGCTCTTGACCTTGTAGTGTGGGTATATGCTCAAGACAATTTTCGTAGGTGCATATTCATGCTATATTGTGTGCATGATCATCACGGTGTGATTGTCCCGATCCATGCCACCCAGGGACACTAGTTTCCCTTTGTATGCAATACGCATCAACACACTTGATACTTTGGAGGGCTTCGGCTCATCTCAGTACGAGCATGTCGATACACGCCGTATACACAAATGCGAAACGTGAAACTCTGCCAGATTTTCACCGTGAAAATGAGTTACCTTGTTGCTATATTCTTACAGCAAAAAGCTTGGTGAGAACAGTGTTTTGCGTGCTATAATGCACCTGAGGTGAAGCGTTGCCGGATTTCCACCACAAAAATAAGGCGAAATTTCCTGGATTTTCGCCATGGAAATTTGGCATCAATTCCATACGCACTGCGAAAGCATCGACTGGGACCTTACCCATTTCGAAATCAAACCTCGAAGCCCAATTCATTTAAAGTCTCATAAGCTAATGCCAATAGCTTGTTTTTAACTGCCAATGTCTAAAAATTATGATTTTACCGAAACAAATGTCTGTCCTTGGATAGGTGTTGTGGGGTACCTAACACCTTCCCCACAAGTAACCACACTTTCGAACTGAAGAATCAAGATTTTTTTCTCCATCCATATTAGATTAGGAAAAGTGACATTTTCTTAGCCTAGGATCGGTAATAAAATCAAATAGAGTTAGGTGACCAATTACACCTTTGAAAAACCCAATGATCGATGGCGACTTCAATTACCATTGGTAATTTCCTTAAAATTGACTCATATTCTAGTCACATACCCAAGATACGACACACCTCTACAGCACCTGAGCTCCAAGCTTCGTATGCACGTGCATGCTTGCCCCCCCCCCCCCCCTCTCTTCCCGAAAAAAGGGAGAAGTGAGCGAGTGTTGCCGCGATGGGTGGGCAAACAGCCACGAGACGTCAACACTCGTCATCTGAAAAGAAGACTTGGTCGGTGGCCAACACCAACGATACCATATCCTTAAAGAAGGAATTGGTAATACTAGTAGGAACATGTGTTTCATTCAACACCTTCAAAAAAGCCTCATGGTGGACCTTGGAAGATAACAACAATGCCAAGATAGAAATCTGAGCTGGAGACTTATTCAACTGCTAAATCACACTATAATCGGCCTTTCGGATAGTCTTCAAGAATTCATCGGCTTCTTTAGTAATGACCCTATTTCTGACTGGTTCGGCTGCACCCTTGCCAAGGTCCTTCCTTCTCCTTTCTAATTCCTCAGGAGTATAACATCGACCACTCCTCGTGAGTCTGGCTAAACTTGAAGAGATAGTGGAGCAAACTTCTTTCTCGGTACAAGTAAAGATTAAGGTCACATCATATTTCCACAAGACACTATGGTCATCCTTGTAAGGAAAGGGCTTCGGCATGCAAATGATCAAACCCTCTTATGTCTCTAGATTAGGTGCCAGAGAAAAGGTCTTTGGACTGTTAATGACCAGACCAGGTAAATAGGCCTCTAAGGTTATCAGACCAGACACCCCAAACATTCCTTGAACAGACCTTGGCAAAACCAGAGGAGCAAAACCTCGAATGGTGAGAACAACAACGATTTCTTTCTAGACAAACCCTAGAGATGACTTTGCGATCTCAGGTAATGATAAAATCAAAGGGGTCAAACCCTTAATGGCTGATACAGCCTGTTTATTCTTTGGAGCTGACACTTCCAGGTCTGGAGATGTTCCACTATCTCTTCAATAACAACTGAAGATGGGGAAACCGATGTCCCTATCCCTAGAGGGACCTTGCAAACATGATCTTTCAAGTACTTATCCCAATCTTTCCTTGATCCTACGGACATAGCACTATGGCTAGTTCCTGCTTGTAATCCTAGAGGGCATAGGCTAGTCACCATGCAATCACCCCGGCATACAACCTCTCTCTCTATCCAGATAATACCCTAGTCGGCTAAACTCTAAACCTATGCTCTAAGCACCTCACAATCAAATACGGCATGCCTATTAACACTATTGCAAAATGAGCAGACTTCCCAGTCAAATCCTAGGGCTCCTATATTCTCCAAAGCAATATGGCTTTCCAAGGCCAAAGTCCCTAATATGGCTTTCTAAGGGAATGAGGGGGATGAGAAATCCAGAATCCTCTCTTCCACTGTAGAGATAGCATTCACATTCCCTCCAAGTGAGAAGGCAACCTATTCCCACTGTTGCAAAATAAGCAGACTTTTCAATTGAATCCTAGGGCTCCTATATTCTCCAAAGCAATATGGCTTTCCTAGGCCAGAGCCAGTAACATGGCTTTCCAATGGAATGATGGGGATGAGAAATTCGGAATACTCTCTTCCACTATAAAGACAGCATTCACATTCCCTTCCGAGTGAGAAGGCAAGGGATTAGTAATAACATTTAGCCTCAAAGTGTTCTCAAACTATATCAACTTGTTATCAATGAGATCTTGAATCCGAAGCCTCAAAGGTAGCATTCTTCCAAAGTGTACCCTTTGGCCCCAAAATGGTGTTTACATTTTTTAGGTGAGTCAAATCCTAGTGGAGGAGGATCATCCTTTAGCCTAATAAACAGAGAAGTCACCAACTTCTATTCCAACAAGGAAGGATAAAGCTCCAACATGGGCATTGGCAATAGAGGAAACTTTAGTGGCTCTTTTCTAGGGTACTGGGGCTAATCTGACCTTCCCCTCTAATTGAACGCTCTGTGAGGTGCTTGAACTGGTTGAGCCTGCTACTAATAAGGCTGGGCAATTAGGACTGTATAAGCAGAAGTAGCACCCCTTGGTCTTTCAATTGCCCTACCAATCATGTGAACATTAGCTTCCTTCACTTTAAGGCTGGTCGCCTTTTTCACTTGCTATTCTATTATAGAATTCAAAGCCTCAGGATCAACTATCTTTTTGCTCCTAATACCTTCGTCAATATGCTCCCTAATGGGAATCAGGCTTGTAAAATGAGTGGCTTGAGCTCTAATCATCTTCTCATAGTACAGAGGCTTAAGGTTCTTAATGAACCACTTAATCATTTCCTCTTCCATCATGGGAGGAAGCACTTGTGTAGCCAACTCACGCCACCTCTAGACATACTCGCAAAAAGATTCTCCACTTTTCTTTTTTGTTCTCTGAAGGACTATGGGGTTGGGAGCTAAAAAGCTACATCCACACCCCTAAACCTCAAATCCAAGGTATGGAACCAAGGAGAGGAAGATTTGGTGCAAGAACACTACCTTGTGATTGTGGAGAGAAGAAAAGAGAAGATCAAAGGTGTTTAGATGTATTTGGGAGACAAATTAAAGAGAAAAGAGAGAGAATTTGCCTAGAAAAATGCTCCAAAACTGCCCAAAATCTTCTCTCTCTCTTTTTTTGGCAAAATAAGGGCTCTGGAAGCATTTAAAGTTGAATTCTGACCCTTCAGCTTTCGGCAGCCACTCCCCCTACTAACATCAGTAGTTTTGGCTTTTTCAAGTCCAGTTTTGGACACATATTTAATGGTCTTCTTAGACTCGGATTGAGCTAATCTTGTTGTCCCTGGAAAGCTCTGGATGTTTAGTTTCCAAAACACTAAAGAAATTGGAAATCTGATGGTCAGATCAAAAGTTATGGCTTAGGGATGTGTGTTGACGTGCTTTCACAATTTTCTAGATATCTCAACCATTTTAACTCCAATTTAGACCCATGAATAGTCATTGGAATGGGAATTTGATAACCTTCGCAATGGAACTAGTCCCAACCCGTTCTGATGGTTAGATCAAAATTAGGGTTTTTGGTTCCCCCATGAGTCAACGTCGGGTCAAACTTGGTCAAAGTTGACAAAAATCTTCGTGGCTCGCATTTGATGTAAAAGTATTAAAAATGTCATTTCAGGGGGACTTTCACCTTGTTTGACATTCGATCAACCTAGGGTTTACTAGGGGTATTTTGGTTAATTTGACCAAAAAATGTACTTCAAGTGCTCCGATGCCAGAACAAGTTGCACCACGTCAATCTAGATGTTCCCGCAACCCCATAGAAAAGAGATAATATTTTTGGAATTTTTGGGGTTCAATACGCAAACCGAGGGCGAACAAAATACAATATCTACACACACAATATGACATGAATATGCACTGACAAAAAACACCTTGAATGCATACCCACACCACAAGATCAAGAGCACCACGATCACAAAAGGGTCACTCTCCTAACCATGGGAGTCCATCATACAAAGTGCACGACCACCCATAAGTAAGCAAATATAAATACACACACACACACACACACACACACACACACACACATCACGCACAATGCAAGCATACAGAGCAGGAAAATAAACCAAACATTGCCAACGTCCTAAGGGTATAGCCCAGCAAGGTACAGGAAAAGTAAATCAGACATTGCCATGCCCAAGGAACGCGGCCCAAGCAAGGTACAGGAAAAATAAAGCATACATGCCTACATTCAAAAGGTATGGCCCACCAAGGTATAGGAAATATAAAGCAAACATTGTCACACCCTTGGAATGTGGCCTAAAGCTAGATACAAGGAACGGAACTCTAAAACATGGTTCTAAGGAGTAGGCTAAAAGGGAGAGAGAGAAAACCACTCGGGGAGGCTAAGCCTCCTATCTACTAAACATTGCCCATTTTGGGCTTACATCTTCTAGCTTGCATTTGCCCTTTTTAGCTTACATCTTGGAAGTTGCACCCTAGCTCCAAGCGTGTACATGCAACAACAAAAGAAACACAAAGCCAACAAACAAGCCAAAGAAAAGACAAACAAACAAAATATAGCACACAAAAGGGCAAGCAAACAAAGGATAGCACATAAAGGAGCAAACAAACATGTTATCAAGCAAAAGAGGGTGTCCTAGAAGGACAAATGTGGGTTTGGATTGAGGTCCATAGTTCCATTATATTAGAGTATGGAAGAAACATGTGTGCCATCAAACAAAGTTCCTAAAAAGGACTCAGGATCTCGTGTACAAAAGATGAGTGTGAAACCGCACAAGAAGGTAAGTAGGAACTAGGCTTGATGACACAAACAAACATACAAAGACTATAAGTTTTTACCCTTAAAACATAAGTTGATTAACCTAGATATTTAGCCAAGTGATTACTTAGGTAAATTAATCAAAACTAGGTTAACACAAGTATATCATATCATGTCAACAATGCGGAAAATAAAGAACACAATGATATGATAACCCAGGAAAACCAAATCGGTAAAAAACCTGTGGAGGATTTAAACTAGCTATCCTCAAGGTAAAATAGATCCACTATGAAAGAATTGAAGTTTTACAATAGCGACTTAGACTACTAACATCATATTGCTACCTCAAGTAGAAAACTTACTACCACAAGTAGAAAACTTACTACCACAACCACGTGATAGCTCCGAGTCCACGGACTACTTCTTTCTTAGATTCACAGCAACCACAAGTACACCCACTTGTGTTTTTCTTTAAGTTCTTTATGCAGTAACTAAAGCGATCACCAAGCTCTCAACATCAATCTTGATCTTGATAACCCTAAATATATATGGAGGCAAACACCTCTAGATCTTACAAGAGATTCACAAACATAGCATAAACAACAATATCAAAACGTGGCTAGGGTTTTTCCTTTTATACTTAAGGCAAAACATAAAACCCTACACGTCATATGGGCTTAGGCTAAGTTGGAAAATTCTGCAGAAAAACAATCTGTACAAGTTTTGATCGATCGAGTCTAATTTTCGATAGATCGAGCCTTGCAGAAAGTGAACAATAATTTTCTGTAATTACTCGATTCCAACTTTACAATAAACATACTTTGATCAGCCTAAATTTTGACTCTAAATTTTGATCATGGTTTGCCAACATTACACATTGAAGTTCTAAAACATTTAGATCCTAAATCCTTAGAACCTAACAAAAACACATTCATGAACATATAAAAAAAGGTGCAAAGATGAAAACAAAGCGAAGAGAGCCAAACAAAATGGCACAAAGCAAGCATAGCAAACAAAGCATGTTATCACACAAAGGGGAGAGCTAGACATGTTATAAGTGTTGGGGTTTATGCCCTAAAATTCAACTTATTGGCATGTCATAAATAATTAAATTGTTTAATTATATGAGAATATTTATTAATGAACTAATTGGACATTATCTTAGTCCATGAGATACATAGTATGTGATTTATGTGATTTAGTTACAAAAGATATAAATCGCAAGTTCTTTATAAACTCAGAATTTTAGTTCGTAGTCGGTGATGAAATTGGGCATTTCAACTACGAAGACTATAACATGTCAACTAAGATGATTTGTCTTGATCATGAAAGTGGAGACTTCTAGTTGATATGTTGATATATTTTAAAAGTTAAGACATATTGAACTAGACTGCTGTGAGATTTATTATTCTCTTAACGACTGTCAAATGAATAATAAATTTCACGACTTCTATTTACATCAACTCTAAATCCTGAAAGAATCATGGACCTGATCATGAAGTGTAGGTTGCTTTGATATATCAGGAGTGAGATCTATAAGTTACGGTCAAAATTTCAGTATGTTTGGCTGCCGCATTTAGTATTGATGGAACATATATTCTCAAGATGGAATTCATAATCTCTTAACGGAGATATAAAATATTCTTTTGAGATAAGTTTAATGGATTTGGTTATTCAGAGTGTTAGGCCCAACCACTTTAGTAAGAAGTTGCTAAAGTATATATTTATGGAATTGGATTTCATAAATATATAATGAATAATATAAAGGATTAAACTGGGTACTTAAGGATTAAGATGTAGTAATCTTCAAAGTGGTAGTCTACATTAATGACTTTGTATTACTACGAATATTTTAATGAAGAGGTTACATGTATAATAAAGTCTTTGGATATAATTTATTAATAAGGCCTAGATTGCAATTATATTCTTATAGTGATATTGAATATAAGTAATGGTAATTTTGGACTTGTCAAGAGTTGACAGAAAAATCCAAGGCCCATTGGAGTTAGAGTCTTATTTGTTCCCTTTAGTCCCATCTCAAGCCACAAACTAAAGCCCAATTGGGTAGGCCCAAAAGGCTAACCCAATTAGATAATCAGTTCTTTATTTAACAAGATTTGTTAAATAAGTAACTACTAAGGTAGTAAGTATGTACATATGATGAAAAGAAAAGAAATCAGTTTTTCTCCACAAGGAGAAGAAGAAGAACTTTCTTTGAGAATCAACGTACAAAAGACTGATTAAGAGACCACACATCTTGGACACCATGTGGAATTGAGATGAAGATTAAAGGTATTCTCAAGTTTTTGTTTTGATTTTCACTGCACCAAGGTACGCTTTCTATTCTTTGTTCTATAACTCAAGGTTACATATTATCTCTCATGAATGAAGTAGATCCGTGTTTGTTACTTCCGCTGTGTGTTTTGTATGAGATACAAAACCAGATTTTCCAACAAATAGTATCAGAGTGGTCTTTAATATCATGCTTGTATAACATGTGATTGAGTTTTTAGAATCAAAGAAAACTGTTTTCTTGGTGATTTAATTTTCTGCAATAAAGTTTCTGCATAATTGTGTCCTTGATTGTACTCTTTTGTTTAGAGATTCATGGCATTAGTTTTAAAGTTTTAAATGAAACTGGTATATCTGTCAAGCATGAGCATTTCGTTTTGCACTGCTTGAATATAGTTGGCAGTTATAGTTTTATTTGATAACCGTTGCCAATGCTATCAACATATATAAGATATACATTGGTTCAAATAATAGGTTCATGTTATTCGAAGTGGTCATGATTATGTCGCTTTATATATTCCGTGTATTGATAGTATTTGCTTTAATGGTGCCGTGTTCATGGAGTTTGTATGCATCAAGGATTCAAATACTTTATTTCATATTGAATCGGCATATATATATTGATAATTTGGAATTCGTATGTCATAAGGATTGAAGTACCTTATATCTATTGAATCCGCATATAATAGATAAAAGGTTGATATGATTTATATGTTATCAAGATTAAATCCTTATGTTGATATTTGTTTCCTTGGTCATCTTATAAACATGTTTTAATTCCATTAGATCCATTTGTGATCAAGTGCTGGAATTAATGTGCCATGATTTATAGTGTCGGTGCCGTGGTATATGTTAGTTTAATAATATATGTTTTCATGATCAAACAGTATGTTAATGATATGATTATGAAATTTATTTCTAATGAGATTAGGATTATGTTTTCAAGGTTTCTAGCATTATTATGATGGTTCTTGATCTTGTTATTGAAAACCCTAATGTTTGATCTGTAAATCTTAGTTGATAAAATCAAAAGTGTTTTTGATGGAAGAACAATGAAGATGTCAAAAACGGTTACTTGAAAATTCTGAAAACCATTCAGTTTTTGCCCTTGAAAAACTGAAAAACACAGGTTTTTTGCAGGTAAGCTTCTCGCGAAAAATGCCACAAAAGCACAAAAATTTTCGCGGCTAAGCCTGCGAAATAGTCGCGAGACAATAGCGAAAGTTTCTATCTGAATTTTGTGTTTTCAATTTTTTGCTTAACTCGTTTTCACGGGAAGCGCTTAGTCGCAAGATACCCGCGAGACAGCAACGAACGTTTCTGTCTGAATTTTGTGTTTTCACTATTTTGCCATAACTCATTTTTGCAGGAAGAGCTTAGTCGCGAGATTCTCGTGGAAATGCATTTGAAGGGAATTTTGAATTTTTTCTAAATGTTTTCAAATGTATAAGGTGTAAGACAATGTGTGATATGATTACACTGTTAGGATTAGTGCCCTTAAATCCTATTGTATGACGCTATGTATGATATTAAGTGTCATATTGTGTATGACATTATGTATGACTTAATATTATGTTTAATAAATTTGTTTTATTATTATCTGAAATAATGATAACATGAATATTCGGACATTATCATATAGTCTATGAAATACATAGTATGTGATTTATGTGAAAAGTCATAGAAGATATAAATTACAAGCTCTTTGTAAACTCAGAATTATAGTTCGTAGTCGGTAATGAAATTGGGCATTTCATCTACGAAGACTATAACATATCAACTACGATGATTTGTCTTGATAATGGTAGTGGGTTCTAGTTGATATGTTTTAAAAGTTAAAATATATTGAACTGGACCGTTGTGAGATTTATTATTCTCCTATGGACTGTCAAATGAATAATAAATCTCACGACTTATATTTGCATGAACTCTTAATCTTGTGAGAATAATGGACCTGATCATGAAGTGTAGGTTGCCTTGATATATCAGGAGTGAGATCTAAAGTTACGGTCAAAACCTCAGTATGTTGGGCAGCCACATTTAGTGTTGATGGAACATATATTCTCAAGATAGAATTCATAGTCTCTTAACGGAGATACAAAATATTCCCTTGAGATAAGTTTAATAGGTTTGTTATTTAGAGAGTTAGGCCTAACCACTTTGGTAAGAAATTACTAAAGTATATATTTATGAAATTGGATTTCATAAATATATGATGAATAACTTAAAATGATTAAACTGAGTACTCAAGGATTAAGATGTAATAATTTACAAAGTGGCAGTTTACATTTATGACTTTGTATTACTACGAATATTTTATGAAGGGCTTGCATGTATAATGAAGTCTTAGGATATAATTTATAGATAAGGCCTAGAGTGCAATTATATTTATATAGTGGTATTAAATATAGTTAATGGTAACGCTAAATTTGTTAAGAGTTGACAGAATAAGCCCAAGGTTCATTTGAGCTAGTGTCTTATTGGTCTCTTTAGGTCCCACTCCAAGCCACATATTTAAGTCCAATTGGAAAGGCCCAAAAGGCCAACCCGATTAGATAATCAGTTGTAAGGGGAGAAACATACAAATTTTGTAAGAACATGAAATGGTGTATGTGAGTGTAGGACACTCTCTCATTCTCCCTTGAACAAACACCAAGAAACTAATTGAGAGACCACACATCTTGGGCGTTAGTGGAATTGGAGTGAAGATTAAAAGTATTCCCAAGTGCTTACAATCTTTGTTTTGAAATTCATCACACTAAGGTACACTCTCTTATTCTCAAATTTTGAAATTTACTTAGTGCATACTATCAATTACGAATGAAGTAAATCCATTAATTTTTCCGCTGCGCACACTCATATTTCCATCATACACATGGTTCTAACTAAAAGAGCTAATGATATCAAAGATATTAGTTAAATAGAAATCTTAATCTTAATTTGTTTTATGATTAAAAGTCCTTAATTTATTTTAATTAGAGGTTTTTATTGAGATTAAAGTTTTAATTAAAAGTTATATATTTCTAATGAGATTAGAATACTTTATCTAATAAATTACGGATAGAGTTCTATATAACCAATTTTTGATTCACTAGTGTTTAAGGAATCCTAAATAGTTTAGGACTTTCATTTTAGTTAGTGATTCTAATAAGATTAGAGTCTCCAACAAGTGCAAGGTTATTAGTTGTGATGGGATCACAATTATTTAAAGAAAAATCCAAATAATGAGTGGGAGTGTTGAAATAACCCTTTTTGTTTAGTTTATTGTAATGTGAATAGATACCTTGTCTTGACTTCGAGTCTTGCATTCCATGCGAAGGGTATTTACTTCACGGATTACAAGGTTAAACTTCTTTATGATTGCGCAAATGTTCGTTACTCTATTGTGACGTGACTTAGTTACATCACATTGAATTTAAACAATTAACACATTTAATGTGTAGGGTTAAAATTGTGATTAGATCACAATGATTTCAAGATAATCCACTTATTTTAAAATTTCTAGTGGGAGAGAGATACAAGGGTTGGATCTCACGGCTTCCATTGTCGGTTCATAGTAATGTGAATAAGCACCTCGTCTTGGCGTATATGCCTCACAATCCCAAAGGAGGGTGTTTACTTCATAGTACTACAAGATTGAACTTACCCATTTGAAGTAGTGTGAACAAGCACCTCGTCTTCGCATATATGCCTCGAGATCCCAAAGGAGGGTGTTTTGTTTCTTGGTACTACAAGTTTAAACACTATAAAGGGAGATGAAATGTGGCTACACATGATTCTAGATAATGGTGTACACTAGACTAAGTGTAATGTTAACCTCCCAAAGGAGCTATGTCATTATTACTTATAGGTTGAAGGTAAAGCGGCAAATTATTTTTGTTTGGTAAGAGTTACCATGATAGCATTAATAATGAGAATAGTTCTCAACCAATTAATGTGTTTATAATAAACTTGCTACCAAGGAATTATAGACATGGATTGGGTTGTCGTTGCACCTAGTATAGTAAGGTCTTCGGGTTACATACTATAAGGTTATGGATGCAAAATATAATGTTCCTATAATTATGTTCATTGCCTCGAAATAAAGTTATCATAAATTTTGTCCTCTAGCTACTATTTTAATTGAATCACATTAACTAAGAAATAATTTTGGACATAGTGCTTAAAGGAGCTGAAATACATATTTATGTTTTCGATTCAGCATTGTCATAATTTCCTATACATGTTGCATTTATGGAAGATAGCTTATGATGTGATCATAGTCTCCATTGAAATGCTAAAATGTTTCATTGGCTTCCATCTCAATTGTGCTACAGCATGAGATGCGAGAGTTAGTACTAAACTTAGACTTTATATTAAGTCTAAATGAGATGTTTGGTATGAATCATATTGAGTGCTAAGAAAAGCTTAAGAAGTTCCAATTCTAAATCATTTTATGAAAATATTTTACTTTTTAAAATGAATTGGAATTCTTGGATGTAGAGATTAATCTCGTTTGGATATGATTCACAAGTCCTTGTTAGAATCATTTGATCAATTCAGATTGTTTTGAAAGTAAATTCTTTTTATGATATCTGAATTAATGAGTGAGTTCTACACAACGGATGACATCCTAAAAGCTAAGGCTAGGATCAATATGATTTAATTCAAATTCTTAGCCTAAACCAAAAGGTAAGGGTGATAAGAAGAAAAATTAAAATACCAAACAGTTGGAAGGTAAGGGTGATAAGAAGAAGAATTAAAATACCAAACAGTTGGACAAGTTAGTTGCCCTAGTAATTGCCAAAAGGAAATTAGTTTCAAAAGCATGACCAAAAAGAAATTGTTTCTGTATTGGTAAAGCTAAGCATTGTCCATGATTGTCTTCTAGATGGAAATTTACATATTTTACTTTTTAAAGAGAAAGTTTCCATCCTTTGTAATTGTATGTTTTGGCACTTATGTCTATAGATCTTATTAATCTAAATGATATTCAAGATTGGTGAAAGATGGGTTTTTAGAACCATTATTTTGTTATATTCCTAGTCTATGAATTCTATTTAGAAGAAAATAAGATCTAGGGTTTTTTTTTGTAAAGGAATAAAGTTCCAATGACTTCTTTAAGTTAGTGCATACATAAAGGAGGAATAAGACTCTTTTAAAGGTAGATTGTTCTAGAAGAAAAATGTCAGAATTTGTTGTAGGACAACTATAAAATACATTTGGAAATGAGATGATTGTTTTAGATACACCACAAGACATTATTCTGTAGATAACTATTACACTGATACAATATCGTAGTGGGAGGATTATCAAATAAATTCATACTTTTTAAATAAACTTTTGTAGTTATTCCACAAGGATATGAATTTGACGCTCGGTCCTACGTAAAGGCAATTGATGATATGAATATGGATTACTGGATCAAGGTTATGTGAATAGAATTAGATTCTATTTAAAGTCTAGAACTTGTAGAGGCACTTAATTTCATTAAGCCTATTGTTTTCAAATAGGTCTACAAGAAAATGAGATTGATAGATTTGAAGGTGCAAACCTTCAAAGTCAAGACTAATGGCGAAAATATTTATTCAGAAAGAATTGGTTCGACTATAAAAAGATTTTTTCACTAATAGTCAAGTTTGACTCTATCTAGATTCTCTTATCCATTATATTTCATTTGCTAAAATATGGCAATGGATATCAAGAAAGCTTCTTTTAATAGCAATCTTGAGGAAGACATCTATATGATGTAACTAAACTTGTTCATAGCAAAGAACTAGTGGTGATTAGCATGCAAGTTGCTTGAAGTCCATTTATGGACTAAACCAAGCATTTAAGTCATAAAATATCATCTTTGATCAAGAAATAAAATTGTTTGATTTTGATCAAGTATTAAAAGGCCTTATGTTTGTAGAAGTTATATAGAATAATAATTTTCTTAATGTATGTTGATGACATTCTAATCATTTAGAATGATGTAGAGTTATTGTCATCAAAGGAGTTTTTGGTTGTCTAGTCCAGTTTGATATAAAGTACTTGGAAATACTAGTCACATCCTAAGAATTAAACTTTGTTAAAATTCAGAAATTATGCCCTAAAATCCAATTTATTGGCATATCATAAATAATTAAATTGTTTAATTATATGAGAATATTTATTATTGAACTAATGGGACATTATCTTAGTCCATGAAATGCATAGTATGTGATTTATATGATTTAGTTACAGAAGATATAAATCGCAAGTTCTTTGTAAACTCAGAATTTTAGTTCGTAGTCGATGATGAAATTAGGCATTTCTTCTGCGAAGACTATAACATGTCAACTAAGATGATTTGTCTTGATCATGGAAGTGGAGACTTCTAGTTGATATGTTGATATGTTTTAAGAGTTAAGACATATTGAACTAGACCGTTGTGAGATTTATTATTCTCTTAACGACTGTCAAATGAATATTAAATCTCAAAACTTCTATTTACATCAACTCTAAATCCTGAAAGAATCATAGACCTGATCATGAGGTGTAGGCTGTTTTGATATATTAGAAGTGAGATCTATAAGTTACGGTCAAAACCTCAGTATGTTGGGCAGCCACATTTAGTGTTGATGGAACATATATTCTCAAGATGGAATTCATAATCTCTTAACAGAGATATAAAATATTTCCTTGAGATAAGTTTAATGGATTTGGTTATTTAGAGTGTTGAGCCCAACCACTTTAGTAAGAAGTTGCTAAAGTATATATTTATGGAATTAGATTTCATAAATATATAATGAATAAAATAAATGATTAAGATGTAATAATTTTTAAAGTGGCAGTCTACATTCATGACTTTGTATTACTACGAATATTTTAATGAAGGGGTTGCATGTATAATAAAGTCTTGGGATATAATTTATTAATAATGCCTAGAGTGCAATTATATTCTTATAATGGTATTGAATATAATTAATAGTAACTTTGGACTTGTCAAGAGTTGATAGAAGAGTCCAAGACCCATTGGAGCTAGAGTCTTATTTATTCTTTTTGGTCTCATCTCAAGCCACAAACTAAAACCCAATTGGGTAGGCCCAAAAGGCTAACCCAATTAGATAATCAGTTATTTATTTAATAAGATTTATTAAATAAGTAACTACTAAGGTAGTAAGTATGTACGTATGATGAAAAGAAAAGAAATCAGCTTTTCTCCACAAGGAGAAGAAGAAGAACTTTCTTTGAGAATCAACGTATAAAAGACTGATTGAGAGACCACACACCTTGGGCACCATATGGAATTGAGATGAAGATTAAAGGTATTCTCAAGTTTTTGTTTTGATTTTCACTGCACCAAGGTACGCTTTCTATTCTTTGTTCTACAACTCAAGGTTACATGTTATCTCTCATGAATGAAGTAGATCCGTGTTTGTTGCTTCCGCTGTGTGTTTTTTATGAGATACAAAACTAATTTTCCAACAATAAGGCACATAAAGAGGCTAACATGAGAAACCCTATCATACAAAGCTAAGCAAAGGGAAGAAAGGTAAGCAACAAGATAACCAACATCACTAGGATGTATCCCAAACACGATTGCATCCAAATAAGCCACCAAAGGGGATGGATGCAACCAAACAAAAGCAAGTGGACCCAAATACCAACAAGCACAAACCCACAAAGGGAAGCCAAACAAGAACATGGCAAAGGTTTAGATATAAGCAAAAAAGCATAGATCTAAAGCATAAACACATGGGAAAGCAAACACATGCATAAAGGAAATAATCCAAACCCTTTATTGAAACTTGGGTGTATGGATGTAGGCCTAGACCACTAAATCTAGATCTACACCCTACCCAAAAGCCAAAACGCAAGAAAGAGGCAAAAGCAAGAAATATAAGGTTTTAAAGCACTAGGCATAGCATCTAAACAAAGCTTTAGGCACATGAACTTATTCATCTAAGCACAAACAAGAAATTTGGACATATCCTAGCCTAAGAAGGCTAGGTCAACAACATCAAAGTAATAAAACATGTTAGAAAGCAAATAGACATCCTAAGAAAGCTGAAACATTCTAGAAAAATTATAAAAGCAAGAGATAGCAAGATAAAGTAAAATAAAGCAATAAACATGCTAGGAAATGGGTGTGGATAATAGCTAAAAAGCTACATCTACACCCCTAAACCTAAAATCTAAGGTTCCAAGACCAAGGAGAGAGGGATGAGAGCTAGAAAACTACCTCTTGATGTTGGAGAAAAGAAAGAAATCAAAGGTGGTGGTATTGATGCTGAAAAAATGACCCTTCAGCTTCCCACGGCCCCTTAAAGGCCAATAGCCAGCTCTAGCGGCCCTTTTCCCCGATTCAATCTTGTCCTTTTCCCCTATTAAACTTCAAATGCATATTTGAATGCCTTCTAGGGATCCAATTAAGTTGAACTTGGTGTCCCTAGAAAGGTATGGATGTCTAGTTTCTAGAACACTAAAGAAAATGAAATATCAATGGTCAGAATAAAAGTTATGGCCTAGGGAAGCAAGCTATCGTGACTAGCACAATTTTCAAGATATCTCAATCATTTTAACTCTGATTTTGACCCATGAGTAGTCGTTGGAAAGGAAATTCAATAATTTTCACAATGAAACTGGTTTCAACCTGTTCTAATGGTCGGATCCAAATTAAAGTTTTTGGGGCTTTTGGGAGTCAACTCTAGGTCAAAGTTGGTCAATGTAAGAGACCGCAGGGGTGCTCAAAAAAAGAGATTTGGGTGCTTTAAGGCACATCTCTTTTTGGGTAAGTGGTGTAGAGTTGCTGCTTATTTTTTATACAAAAAATAAGAAAAAATAAATATAATTACATGTTCAAAATACTTCGAATGTCTTTAATAAAAAAAAGAGTACAATTTGGGAGATTAACCTTACAAGGCTTTGGTCCAAGTTACAATCTATGCAAAAGTTACAAAGCAATGGTCCTAGTTACATTCTACTAAAATTAAATAAAAAACACTAGTCTACCTATCCAAAATCCTAAGTTCAAGGGCTAGGTTACGGAATGGGAAGGTGTTAGGCTCCCATTCCACCTAGACAAAGTCTGGCCTTCTAAACTCTAATGACCATTATATACCCTTTTTGTATGATGTTGAATGATATGTTATAACACACGTGACAAACACTTGAGAAAATTAATTTAAATAAATTTGTGTTATGAATAATGTCTTCTTTTCAAAGAAAAAAATCAGATCTGTTTTTGAAAACTAAAAAAATAAGATTTGATTTTTAAAAATTAGATCTATTTTGGTAAGTTAAAAAAATGGGATTTGATTGGTAAAAATCAGATCTGTTTTTGTAAGGGGTAAAAAAAATGAGATTTTGTTAAAGAGAATCAGATCTATTTTTGTAAAGAGTAAAAGGAAGATTTTGTTAAGAAAAATCAAATCTGTTTTCTTGTAAGTTAAAATATATATATATATAT
Source organism: Quercus glauca (assembly GCA_023736055.1). NCBI lineage: Eukaryota > Viridiplantae > Streptophyta > Magnoliopsida > Fagales > Fagaceae > Quercus > Quercus glauca. Next base: position 40,838,311 of record CM043322.1, on the reverse strand, counting down.
ATATATATGAGATTAGTTTTGTAAAAATCAAATTTGTTTTTGTAATGGGTAAAAAAAATGAGATTTTATTAAAAAGAATCAAATCTGTTTTTGTAAAGTAAATACAAAAAGCCTTTTAAAAGAGGAATCACATTCATGAGACAAACTTACTATGCATGCATCACATATTAAAAGGAAAGACTTTAACCTAACTCTTAATTTCTTCTTTGAGATTTCAAAATCTGCAATTTTATAAAAAAGATAACTTTTTCAAAAAAAATTAGATATGTATTTAATGAAAATACAGATCAGTTTTTGTGTTTAAAAAATTTCAGATCTGAATCTAAGGAAGATACAAATCAGTTTTGTGTTTAAAAAAATTTCAAATCTGAATCTAAGAAAGATACTAATCAATTTTTGTGTTTAAAAAATTTTAGATCTACATCTAAGGAAGTTACTGATCAGTTTTGATGATCATTAACAGATTTTGAAATCAAAGAAAAAAAAATTAAAATAGATAGTCAACTAAAGAACATGTTAAAGAAAATTTCAACTAAATATCTAGGCATAGCAAATATGAATTTAGAACAAGGCACAATAAACCATATAAACTATTTTCATGCAACGAAACAACAACATGCTAATTAATGGAAAAGAAGAGAAAAAACATAAGACATAATTAAATACCTCTTGCATAAGCATGCTCTTCGACAGAAGAATATTTTAGAAATCAAAGAAGTTTTCACCTCTTTGAAGTCTAAAATACTTTACTTACAAAAAAGAAGTTCTTAAAGCAAAAACCTCTAGAATGTCTTTAACGTAAGGGAAGCAAAGAAGTCAGAAGAGAAGAGCCCCTAATTCTGATTTTTTTTTTCCCTCTTTTTATAAAGGTTGGGATGCTTAAAAAATAAGCTAAATGAGATCAGATACAAATTGAAACACGTTCTTATCTCTAAAAAGTCAAAAAAGATAGGCTCTATCTCAATCAAGGGGTCCCCAGGCCGGTCCGAGTGTTTGGGCCAATTAGCATTTGCCATGTGCTGATTGGCACTCCAGGAGTGCCGGCAGGCCCTCTTAGGTGCCAAGCCCGTGTTTGAGTTTTGGTCCAATTTGGACTCCTTTTTAAGGATTTTTTAGCCGAAAATTGCACATAGATACGTTTTTAATCTGTATTCTAAAAATTAATCCCTTTTTCTTGATATTCAAGTTTCTGAAGTGATAATTATCTTGTAGATAAATATTTTAAAAAGACCTAATAATCCATAACTTCTTTGATATCTGATTATTCACTTTATTCCTATGCAAGCAGGCCTATTTTTTACACTAACCAACAACCAATCACAGAATTATTTAATTAATTTTAATTTTTTAAGCAATTAGTATTAATTTAAATTAATCATGCGTAGTTGGTTCCACCCAAACAAAATGCATGCGGACTGTGAAAACTTAATGATGTGATATCTTTCAATCTGACGGTCCGATTCAGGAGTCGGACATACAGTCGCAATCGTTAGAATCTCAAGATCATTTTTATGATATGCCATGAATGAATAAATGCATATGATGCAACTCTAAATTTTGGGTATATAAATGGTCACTCTAGTCATTTTTCAAGATTAAATTATGGGTGCAAAATTGAGTGTCTACAAAATGCCCCTCTTTGATAGAGCTTGCAAAGCGAATGTCAATGTAAAACAAAGAAATTGATTTTAGCAGTCATGATTTAATCGAGGTTGACTTTTCAAAGATTACCTAGCCCTAGAACCTAAAACCTTGGAACATAGAACTAGTGTTTTGCTGTTTTGAAAAATGAAAACTATGGATATTTGACCTACTTAACAACTAGTAAACTTAAGGTGAATCTTGAAATCTGAGGTGACTGAGAGGCTTTTCTAACTCATTCTGAATGTGGGGTGATTGAGAGGCTTCTCTACCTTGATATGAATGGAGGGTAACCAAGAGGCTTCTCTACCTCGATCTGAATGGAGGGTAACCAAAGGGCTTCTCTACCATGGAAACTGGGGCGATTGAGAGGCTTCTTTATCTCAATCTTGAAATGTGGCAACCAAGGGGCTTCTCTACCTTGATCTAAATGGAGGGTAACCAAAGGGCTTCTCTACATTGGAACTTGGGGCGATTAAGAGGCTTTTTTATCTCAATCTTGAATTGTGACAACCAAAGGGCTTCTTAACCTCAATCTAAATGGCGGATAACCAAGGGGCTTCTCTACCTTGGAACCTGAGGCGATTAGGAGGCTTCTCTATCTTAATCTTAAATTATGATGATCAAGGGGCTTCTCTACCTCGATCTGAATGGAAGGTAACCAAGGGGCTTCTCTACCTTGGAACCTGGGGCAATTAAGAGGCCACTCTATCTCAATCTTGAATTATGATGACCAAGGGGCTTCTTTACCTCAATTTGAATGAAAGGTAACCAAAAGGCTTCTCTACCTTGGAAACTAGGGCGATTGACTTCTCTATCTCAATCTTGAATTATGATGACCAAAAGGCTTCTCTACCTCAATCTGAAAGGAAGGTAACCAATGGGCTTCTCTACCTTGGAACCTGGGACGATTGAGAGGCTTCTCTATCTCAATCTTGAATTGTGGCAGCCAAGGGGCTTCTCTACCTCAATCTGAATGGAGGGTAACCAAGGGGCTTCTCTACCTTGGAACCTAGGCGATTGAAAGGCTTCTCTATCTCAATCTTGAATTGTGGTAACCAAGGGGCTTCTCTACCTCAATCTGAATAGAGGATAACCAAGGGGTTCTCTATCTTGGAACCTGAGGCAATTAAGAGGCTTCTCTATCTCAATCTTGAATTGTGATGACCAAAGGGCTTCTCCACCTCGATCTGAATGAGAGGTAACTAGGAGGCTTCTCTATCTTGGAACCTGGGGCAATTGAGAGGCTTCTCTATCTCAATCTTGAACTGTGATGACCAAGGAGCTTCTTTACCTTGATCAGAATGGGAGGTAACCAAGAGGCTTCTCTATCTTGGAACCTGAGCTTTGCCTGCAAAGACCAAAGTCTGGGATTAGATTTTAAATGACTAGTGCTTTATTGTTCCATCATTTTGAGATGTGTGATTCTTCTTCCTTTTCCTTTTTTTTTTTTTTTTTTAAGAATTGAATTTCCTCTTCAAAAGGAAAAACCATTGATTTTTATGAAGTCCTTTGAAAATTTTTCATCATTTATTTTTTGAAATTTGTTCACAGAGATTTGTCTTTTGAAGATTTTGTTAGGTTTTAGACCCCTTAAAACACAATTAGATTAACCTAGAGAATTAGCCAAGTGATTAACTTAGTCAAATTATGCAAATCTAGGTTAACACAATCAAATAATCATATCAAGCATATAGCAGTGGAAATATAAATAACATAATGATATGATCATCCAGAAAAACCAAACCGGTAAAAAACCTGGGAAGGATTTAACTTAGCTATCCTCAAGGTAAACTTGAATCCACTATATGAAAGAATCAAATTTCATACAATAAGACTTACAAGCCCCCACGCTCGACTTCCTATTACTACCCACCAGTAGAACTTACTGACACGACCACGTGCAAGCTCTGAATCCACGGACTCCTTCTTTCTTGGATTCTCCACAAGTACAAGCACTCCCGCTTGTGTTTCTTTAAGCTCTAATAGCAGTAACTGAATGATCATCAAGATGTTGAAGTAATCTCCTTCTTGATAACTCTAAGTTTATGTGAAGGAAAGCTCCTCAAGGATCTCATAAGAGATTCACACAAACCGTAAATATGAGCAACAAGAGCATCACTAAAAACGTGGCTAAGGTTTTCCTTATATACCTAGGGCAAAAACATAAAACCCTAAACGTTTTAGGAGTTAGGGCTGAGTTGGAAAATCTGCAGAAAAAACAATCTGGCCGACTTTCGATCGATCGAGCCTAAGCTTCGATCGATCAAGCCAGGCCGAAAGTAACAAATACTTCTGCAGCCTCTCGATTCCAACTTTACATAAAAGATATAACTTTGAGCAAGCCTAAACAAGACTAAACAAACTGTTTTGATCATGGTTTGCCAACATTACACATTAGAGTTCTAAATACATAAAATCCTAAGTCTTTAGAACCTAACAAATTTGTTCAGGAGATTTTTCATTTTCATGAAGAAGTGTTCATGGAGATTTGTCCTTTGAAGATTTCTTTAGGGGATTTTTCCTTTTTCATGAAGATTTGTTCATGGAGATTTTTCCTTTGAAATTTTGAATAGGAGATTTATCCCTTGAAGATTTGTTCATGGAGATTTTTCCTTTTTTGAAGATGTGTTCATGGAGATTGATAGGCCACAAACGAATTGACCACTTGTGATAAATTAACCAATTAATTTAGCCAAGTGAATTAATTAAGTTAATTAACATGCAAACACGTGGCAGCACAAACAAATCACCAATAAGCTAATTATGCAGCGGAAAATAAATAACACAATGATTTGTTTACGAATGGGGAAAACCTCGCGGCAAAAACCTCATCGGGTAATTTTCAAGTCACCACTCCCAAAACTCTACTATTATCACAACAAGTGGTTACAAGTAAAGGAATTCCAAGTACCTTACCAACCTACAGTTAAACCCGTACCCCAATACCCAATTGGACTTGTTCTGTAGTGATAATTTTCCCTTTTGATGCACAGCTCCCAAGTACGTGACTAACTAATTTGCACAAATCCCAGTACGCGACTTTAATCACCAACTAGAAAGAATGGTTGGCTGCAAAGTTCTTCAGTTCATCCACACGATGAAGATCAAGAAGATGCTTGGCCACAAAACCTAAAGGTGCACATATACAACAACTTCTTCAGAAGAGATGAACTAAGTTAAGAACTTCGTCTCCGGTCACAATTTGCTTGAACAGAGTTTGCTTAATGCTTGTGCAACTTGTGAACTCTTTGACGGCCCTTAACACAATCCTTTTATATGTCTAGGTTTAGAAGAAAAGAAAGCCCAAAGACATATTCACAAATCCCAAGAAATCATATCAGAAATTCTGATTTTATAAACCTCAACAGATAGAAGCTGTCGAGCAGGTGTCGAGCTTACGGGCTTGAACAGCTTTCTAAACCTTGACACATGCTAGCTGTCGAGCTTTAGTAATCTTGCACTTTCAGCTTGTTTTCTTGGACAGACTTGAAGACTTTCATACTTGATCTTGAAACATAGCTTCTTGAAGTATTTCAACACATCCTAAATCTACCCAAATACAAGTAAAGTGCATTTTGTCTAAGGATTAGCCAACTACATAATTATTGGCATATGTTCCTAACATGAATCACATATGTCCTAACATAGATTTTTCCTTTGAAAATTTGAAGCTCAGGTGATTTTTCCTTTTATGAAGATGTGTTCATGGAAATTTGTCCTTTGAAAATTTCAAGCTCAGGAGATTTTTCCTCTTTTAATTTCCTACAAGAAAAACAAGAGTTGACTTCTAGTTAGTTAATTTGTACAACTCATGAACTACCACTCTTTGATCTTTGCATTTGATGACTTTGATATGTATGGACTCATTCTTGTAAGTGCTTGATTCAGAAAAGTTTAGAGTTTACCTGATGAAGCATTATGGTGCAAAGGTTTGAATTTACCCTGATAGGTTTTGACATGGTTGATCTTACCTGAATGAGGCATAGCTGAATGCCCCTAGTCTCTGAATTGAAGCATGATTTTGAAAACCTTGACTTTTGATGAAAATATGATTTCTTTCTTCTTTTTCAAAGTGGATGAGGCATGGCCAAATGCCCCTAGTTTAGAAATGAATGCATGACTTTTGAAAATCTTGATTTTTTTTTTTTTTTTTGATAATGAATGAGGCATGGCCGAATGCCCCTAGTTCAACTATCAATGTGAATTTTGAAAAATCTGAGTAAGACAAGATCAAAATTCCAAAACTAGGCAAAACAAGGACGGCTGGAATGATGGGCCAATCGGCACTGTTGGAGTGTCGATTGGCATACCTTGAGTCTTGTCCAGTTGTCGCGTTTTCAGCCTTTTTTCTAGGACATATGGTAGCATCTAAATTGAAGATTTATGGTGAATGTTGAGTAGATGAAAGATCCATGTCCACCTCCTACAAAAGATTCTTTCCATGAGCTTGTTAGTAACTAGTTATTATAAAAATGTTTTAGGCCAATGCCCCTAGTTTAGACATGCTTGCACAAAAAATTGATGATATGTTTAATGCAAAACAGATACTCCTAGCCTAAATTCACACAAATAAATGTCTTGATTTTGAGTCTTTGAAAAGAATTTTTTTTTAGTGATTATGATCAGGCCTTTGGAAAGGCTACCTATGTACCTCTCTTATAGATGATCAGGTCCAAACGTAGTTCGAAAAAGTTTTTTTGAAAAATGATTTTTTTTTTTTTTAATTTTGAAATGAAGTTTCTTTTTGGGTGATTGTGGCCGAGACTTTAAAAAGGCTGCCTGTGTACCTTTCTCATAGAGGATTAGGTCCAAACGTAGTTCGAAAAAAAAAGTTTTGAAAAATGAAGTTTTAAAAAATCTTCTTTTTAGAAATGAAGTTTCTTTTTGAGTGATTGTGACCGGGCCTTTGAAAAGGCTGCCTACGTACTACTCTCATAAAGGATCAAGTCCAGATGGAGTCCGAAAAAAAAAGTTTTGAAAAATGAAGCTTTGAAATTTCTTTTGAAAAATGAATTTGTTGAAATGAGTCTCTTTTTCTTTTTCTTTTTTTTGAAAAAAAAAAAAAAAGCAATTTACTTAGAATGAGATTTTTTGAAATTTTATCTTTTTCAAATGAACAAAAGGTGATCCTTTGAACAACCTCTTTGACCCATGATAATGCTCAATTGTTAACTCGATCTCATTGGCTAGAAAGGATTTGAAATCATTAAAAACATGTAATCAAATTTACTTCTTCATTTTGAAAATTCATGGATTAAGTCTTTAAAAACAATCAAAGAAATGAAAGGCTTGGGAATCACATATGTTGGGAACAAGCAAGAAAGGAAAAAATCCTAAGTTCGAAGATTTGAAAATTTTTGAGAATTTGGAAATTTGTTCTCTTGAGAGTTATTTTCTGTTGGAAGCAAACAAAGTTAGTGTTTGGAGCTTAGAAATTTTTTTTTAAGTCACTGAAGAATTTGTGAAATTTTGTCTTTGGAAGATATCAGCCAGTGGGGCTTGATAATCTTGAGCAGTTTTCCTTCTTAATCAAAGAGAAAATATTACAAGAGCTAAAGGTGCGACTTCAATCAATAGGACTTCAAGGAGGTCTTTATTCAAAGGTTGTAATGTAGGCTGGGTTTAGGTTATTGAAATGAAGGATATAAAAGGCTCAAAACACTTTATGATATTTCCCCAAGTATGCAATACTTTAAATTCAAGCATTGGTAGAGTTTTCGAAATCTTTCATCATTGACTCTTGTGCTAAAATCCTTGTCATGTTTATCATCTTCTCATTTGTCTTCATTGATTCCTTTCATTTGGTCTTAATTTTCATAGCTTGACAACTTCCTCTTTTTGGTCTTCTTAGCACCTTATCTTGTGGTCAGATCACTCACTCTCACTTTTGTTTTTCTCATTTTTTGAAAGTATTTTTTTTTTTTTTTTTGCCCTAATTTTTGCCTAGACCGCCCTTTCGGCTTTTCAACTTAGCGAGCTTTTCTTCTTCTTTTTTTTTTTTTTTTTTTTTGGCTCTAATTTTTTCCTAGACCGCCTTTTAGGGTTTTACCCTAGCAAGTTTTTTTTTTTTTTTTTTTTTAGGAATTTTTTTGGAATTTTGTTGGCTTTCACTCAACTGCATTTTTTGTTTCTTTCAATTTGATAGACTTCCATCTTTCCTAGATGAATTTGCATTTCTCCTTGATACCCTCTTATCCTTTCTAATGCACTTTCATTTTTCTTTACTTGACTTAACACACTTTTTTATGAAGTGTATCTTACTTTTTCTTTTCCTCATCTTCCTCAATTGGATTGAATTTCTTCTCTTGATGAATCTTCATTTTTCCTCATCCTTCTCAACTTGAATGATCTTTCATGGAATCTCATTTCTCTTATGTCTTTTGATAAATCAATATCCTCTCACAACTTGATGAAAATTCTTGCATTCAATTCTCTCTCTCTTTCTTTTATTGAAGTCTTTTCTAGCTTGATGGCCTTTTCTCACAATTTGATGCTTTCTCAAAATTTTATCTCTCCTTGATGGATTTCCTTCCTACCTAGCTTGATGGGGTGAACTATCCCTTTTCTTTGATGAACTCTCTTCTCTGAACTTGATAAATATTCCTCTTTTAAACTTGTCATATTGACTTCGTTGAGGACCTTACCAAGTGGTGCTGAATCCATAAGGTCAACACTTCCTGATTTTGAGATTTAAGCGTGCATACTTAATTTTCACACCAAGGTTTTAGTTTTTAGTGGGTTCATTGAAAAATATGCTAACTGTTTAGAGGCTCAAATTGGCTAGCAATGGATAATTATTGTAATAGGTGTCAAGGAATAATGTGGGTTACCAAAGGCGGCCTCCTATCCCTATTGATGCTTACTTGTTAGCACAGTGTCTTAAGCTCTTTTAATAAGTTATTCTTGGAATAAGAGTTCAAATGCTCCAATGATATGACAAAATCTTGAGAGATTGGGATTGAGTGTATGTGGCTTGAGAAATTTGGATGAATGGATGAATTGAATGAAGTCAAATCCCTCTTTGGAACAAATTGATTGGTAGAGCAATTAATCATCATGATTTGGAAACGGTTTTAGAAAATGGATCTTCTTGTATTCTCTTGAAAAGAAGGCTTTTGAAAAAATTTTGAAGAGCCAACGGGGGCTTGGTTGAATGGGTAAGGCTCAGGCGCTTCGTGCAACACACTTAGATTCGAGTCCCGCTATCCGCAGGAATCCGTTGGTGGGCATACTTAGTGAGGGGTGTACTCAAAAGAGGTGACTCTCACACAGCCGTTGGCTACCCTTCAGCTGGGTGGGTCTCCCGCTGGCTCCCTGCCCGGGGGTGTAATATAGCCATAAAGGCCCCTATTTTTCATTCTCAAAAAAAAAATTTTTTGAAGTCTTTGAAAGGGAGGCTGTGGAAAAATCTTAGGATCTTTGAAAGAACAAAAAGGGTTTTTAGGAAAAGATTACAAGGAAGGTCAATGTCCCTAGTCCAAAAGATTTTTTTTTTTTTTTAATTTTTGAATTTTTTTTTCAATTCTTTCGAAAACTCTTTTTTTTTTTTTTTTTTTTTGAAAAAATTTTTTCTCTCTCTTTTTTTTTGAAATTTTTTTTTTTGTTTTTTTTTTTTTTGAAAATTTTTTTTTCCGAAATCTCTTTTTTTATTTTTTTCATTTTTTTTTCTTTTGGATTTGTCTTCTTTTTCTTTGGGTTTTTTTTATTGAATTTTTTTTGGATTTTCTTTTTATAAACAAAATGCATGAAACATGATAATCAACAAAAATACATTAAACTTCAACAAATATTTCTAATTGAAACATGTAGTAAAAAAAAAAAAAAAAAACTTTAAGATGAACAATGATCTTGAAAACCCAAATATGGCTTGGCTGCTTGTGAAATGAGGCAAAGTCAGGCTGCTTGTTTCTTCTTGGTCCGTTGTGGATGTTTGAGTTGAAATTCTGAAAATCGGACCTTGATAGGCCTAAACCTCGAGGAAGATGACTTGGTCTTGATGGAATTGGGCTTGAATCCTCATTGAACTTGATGAGCTTTAGTTTAATGAACTTATGAGATTGATGGGCTTGAGTCTTGATGAGCTTGATGGACTTTGGGCTTAGCAAGCTTGGGCTAAAACTGCATATACACATGACATACCTTTCTTTCTAGGAAAACAAAATCAAGTTTATAAAGCACACAACATTCAAACAATTATGATGGGCCCAAGTGTTGAACTTGGGCTCACCATGGCTCAAACAATGGTCAAACACACTCAATATGCAATGCAATTTTAACATGGACCGGCCTAAGGACAAGTTCTAAGTCATTACATTGTAGGGTGGGTTTGTTGTTTCATTGTTTCCCATAGCTAGGATGTTACACCTCCCAACTTGTAATGTAATGAACATTATGTTGGTCCAAATGGCATGGTCTATCCGTTATAGTCAACAAGAAATGATTCAGTAACTTTAGGCTATGAGTTGGTGAGTTCACCACTAGGTACCCGAATCTAATGAAGACTGGTGATCCATGATTACTACCGCCATATGTTGAGATGGGTGCATACATATTTGTTGTTTTGATTGCATACACTATGACAGTTAGGGAAAGCTCTTACCAATCAACATGGCAACACAAACACCAACAAAAATATCATACAAACATCTCAAGACATAGACAACCAAACACACAACAGCATCATACAAAAGATAAGGGTATGTAGTTGGTCATTTAAAGTTTAATATGAAGCTTAGCCATCAACATCCTCGGCAGAGTCACCACTGCGAGAGACTGCGTAAAGGGGTGCTTTCAATAAAAGAGATTCGGGTGCTTTATTTTTGGGTAAGTGGTGTGGAGTCGCCACTTATTTTTTATACAAAAAAATAAGAAAAAATAAATATAATTACATGTTCAAAATACTTTGAATGTCATTGATAAAAAAAGAGTACAATTTGGTAGATTAACCTTACAAGGCTTTGGTCCTAGTTACAATCTATGCAAAAGTTACAAAGCTTTGGTCCTAGTTACATTCTACCAAAATTAAATACAAAACACTAATCTACCTATCCAAAATCCTAAATTTGGGGGCTAGGTTATGGAATGGGAAGGTGTTAGGCACCCATTCCGCCCAGACAGAGTCTAGTCTTCTAGAATCTAATGACTATTATATACTCTTTTTGTATGATGTTGAATGATATGTTGTAACACACATGACAAACACTTGAGAAAATTAATTTAAATAAATTTGCCTTATGAATAATATCCTATTTTCAAAGAAAAAAATAAGATTTTTTTTTTAAATTAAAAAAATAAGATTTGATTTGTAAAAATCAGATCTATTTGGGTAAGTTAAAAAAATGGAATTTGATTGGTAAAATTCAGATCTATTTTTGTAAGGGGTAAGAAAATGAGATTTTGTTAAAGAGAATCAAATCTTTTTTTGTAAAGGGTAAAAGGAAGATTTATTATGAAAAATCAGATCTGTTTTCTTGTAAGTTAAAAAAAAAATGAGATTAGATTTGTAAAAATCAGATTTGTTTTGGTAAAGGGTAAAAAAATGAGATTTTGTTAAAAAAGAATCAAATTTGTTTTTGTAAAGTAAATACAAAAAGCCTTATAAAAGAGGATTCACATTCAAACAAACTTACTATGCATGCATCACATATTAAAAGGAAAGATTTTAACCTAACTCTTAATTTCTTCTTTGAGATTTCAAAATCTGCAATTTTATCAAAAAGAAAACTTTTTCAAAAAAAAATTAAAATAGACAATCAACTAAAGAACATGTTAAAGAAAATTTCAACTATATATCTAGGCATAGCAAATATGAATTTAGAACAAGGCACAATAAAACATATAAACTATTTTCCTGCAATGAAACAACAAAATGCTAATTAATGGAAAAGAAGAGAAAAAACATAAGACATAACTAACTACCTCTTGCATAAGCGTGCTCTTGACAAAAGAATATTTTAGAAATCAAAGAAGTTTTCACCTCTTTGAGGTCTAAAATACTTTACTTACAAAAAAGAAGTTCTTAAAGCAAAGGCCTCCAGAATGTCTTTAACGTAAAGGGAGCAAAGAAGTCAGAAGAGAAGAGCCCCTAATCCTAATTTTGTTTTCCTCTATTTATAGAGGTTGGGATTCTTCAAAAATAAGCTGAATGAGATCAAATACGAATTGGAACGCGTTCTTATCTCTAAAAAATCGAAAAAGATAGGCTCTATCTCAATCAAGGGGTCCCTGGGCCGGGCCAAGTGTTTAGGCCAATTGGCACTTGGGAAGTGCCGATCAGCACTTGCCACGTTCCGATCGGCACTCCAAGAGTGCAGACAGGCCCTCTTGGGTGCCAGGCCCTGCTTGCTCATTCCCAAGTGCAGGAGATCGTAGCAATATAATTCTCGGAGTACCAAGGTCGAACCAAAAGGAGTAGGATAAATTCAAAGACAATATAATTTTAAAAAAAAAAAAACCTTTTGGTGAAGATGAAGAATAATTTTTGTCTGGTAATTGTAAACAAGAATAATAGTGATAACTTATTGAAGTCGATAATGTAAATACTAGGGCATCGGGGTGTTTCCCTATATCGATATGAAATTCTTTGTGATGTAAGAAATTATATATTTCATAATTAATTGTCCTTATGCAATTAAATACTTATGATTCGGTTGAAATGAGACAGTTCAAGAACGCATGATTACCTAGATTAATAATGCTGTTAGGAAAAAAAAAACCATTCACTTTAAAACCTTATTTCTATTTGAAACTATTAGAAATTCATCTAAACAATAAGAAAAACATGATTGAACTTATTAAAAGCATGGAAGAACTAATACATCAAAAGAAATCTAATTGAACAAACAATTGTGTTGTTGATAAAATCTTAGAAAGAAACACATTGAATATTCATACCGTATAGAAGAAACATAACTCCTAACCCTAGCAAAGAGTTTAGGCTGCCATTAGAGAAAGGAAAATACAAGGTTTTTTCTCCAAAATTTGTTTTGGTCAGCCTCCCTTCAAAACCCTAACATCAAAGTGTCCAAAGAAAATAAAACTTTTACTATTTTAATTTTCGTCCAGATTTACAATAGTAACTTGTGAGTTAATTTCGGCCTTCAAAAATTTTGAATTTTCAAAAACTTTTACTATCTAGAAAGTTGTAGATATTTAAGTCAAGGTTCCAACCCATCTGGCCTTATGTCAATTGGAATTTTTATGAGAGAGACATGCCCAAAATATTGATCAATTTGCAAATCTAATTTTTCCTTTTTAGATTCTACCTCTTAGATTTCTTTCCTATAGTAGACGACCCAAGCACTCCAGCTGCACCTCCTTAGACATTTAAGCATCATCCTTTAGCTCCACTTTAATTCTAGTTTGGCCTCCATTCTTTCACAAGCTCCTGTAAACTCATCTTTTTCACATGATTTCCTGAAAGTAAAAAATTACACGCAATGAATGACATCTTATTCAAGAAATTATGTAAAGATTTTTTTTTTTTTTTTTTTTGGAGAAAGAATGTAAACAGAACAACACACACACACAGGGAATGGGGACAAAGGCATAATATCACACAACTTACCCCTTACAAAAGCCAATAACTCTTGTAAGGTGTATGAAGCTGGTAAATAATAGGGACTAATGCAAATCATGGCTTAATTATAAAAATTAAGTATAGTAATAAGGAGATAACGCACACATAACTATATAACAAATATACATTTTGAGGCGTTATCACACCCCCCAACTTAAATCTTTCTAGTCCCTAGCAATCCACAAAGCACCCATGTCTACTAAAAGGAAAAAATTAAAACTGAAATACAAGCCACTTTCATAGGCTACACGACTGCACTTCCCATGTGCAGCAAGTCTTTGAACCCCTAGGTCACCCTAGTGGATGAGTTTACTCTCGTGAGGGTTTGCGGTGACTCTTCCCACAAAAGTCAAAGGTTTCCTGAAAAGTCCTGCAGCAAATGTTAGTCTACTTTATTATTATATCATACAAATGAACTTTCAATCTTTGAGTTGGGATACTAATCATCATATTAAAGATTTTTCACTAAATTCACTTTTGGAGTGTATGTGTGCATAGCCCATCCAATCAAACCGGTTTTTCCAAAAATGCATGGACCAAGAATAATCTAGATTAAAGCCTCAACTCCAAAACCTCTGTTAAGTCATCAACACTGTGAAAGAACACACATAGAAGTAATGGCTTTTTTTTTCTCCCTTCAAATCACATGTGAACAAAAAGGAAAGAAGAAGTTTTAGGAATATCACATGTGTATACAAAAACAGCCGCTAAAACAACCAAAAAAGATCTCAAGGAAAGGAAGTTGAATTCCTGGAAACATGAGGTTAATACCATTCTCATCCCTAATTTTTATTCCAAACACATACCAGCCATGCACCTTTAGGATCAAGTAGGACTTTAAGCTCAGTGGTAGTATAATCTTGTGGCTAGGTAAAGGCAAACTACTCTCTTTGAAATATAAGGATATGAATCAAATGCGAAAAATTCAAGCCAAACCCAACTCATAGCAATAACAACCAACCTGAATAAATACAACCTTTACTCAACCATATAACCTTTTTGAAATACACGAAAGATGTGTAAGACACCAACGATTTATTGATTGATTATGTATGTCTTCTCTTTCTTTCTTTCTTTTTTTTTTTTTTTTTTTTATCTTTCTTTTCTCTTTTTTTTTTTTTTTCTTCTTCTTTTTTTTTATTTAATTTTTTTTTTTTTAGAGGAAAAGAGAGACAATGGTGGTATCTAAATGCATCAATTGCTTAAAACTTGAACCCCCAAGAGAATACCCATAAATAAAAATGTTTTGTGGTATTGTAGAAGTATTTCTCATGGCTAAAATGATGGTGACAATGGTTAATGTAAAGGTAAGCTGAATATTTGTTTAGCTGGTAACAAAAGATTGATGGCCTTAAGCTCTCATCTCCTAAAATTCCACATAAACCAGCACGCCTGAGGACAAAAATAATTAGGATCATGGCATATCTCCTCATAATGTTTCCAGTAGTCAACCAAAAAATATAGAGATCTTTTACAAAAACTGAAGCATGTGAGAGAAATTTAAGAATTCAAACAAAGATATACTCTCACAAAGAAAAAGCAAGGCTCAAGAACTCTCTATATGGGTTGAGTTTCAGCTTATATCTAGCTTATTCATGATCCATGCATATTCATGCAAGGTGCAGCAAAAAGTTTAAACCTCTCCCCCCAACTAAAATATTGCATTGTCCTTAATGTATCAAAGCCAAAATAAATTCAAGTATAAAGGGAAGAAATTACCTTAAGCATTTAGATTGTTTTTTTTTTTTTTTTAAATTTCTTTCACACCTACAAATGTTAGCTCACAAAAAAAAAATATATATATATATATATATATATATAACAAAACAAAAAACAAAAAAAAACAAAAACAAAACAAAAACAAAAGGCAAAAAGAAAAAGGAAACAAAGAAAAAAATTAAAACAAATATGGTACAATTTCATAAGGCTCTTTCAGAATTCACTTAGCATCCCAATTGGCAGGGATCTCTAGTGACATAGTCTCCTCCTCTGGAATAACTCCCCCTAAGTATGGTTTTAACCTTTGTCCATTTACTTTCAAAATCCTACCATCCCTAGGGTTCTTAACTACTACAGCTCCATCGTTAAACGCTTCCCTTACATTGAAAGGGCCATTTCACCTAGTTTTTAGTTTACCTGGAAATTTATGAAGCCTTGAATCATAGAGAAGGACTTGCTAATTTTTCTCAAAAATTTTCCTCACAATGCTTTTATCATGAAATAATTACATCCTCTCTTTATAATTGTGAGTGCTCAAATAAGCCTCATTCCTAAGCTCTTCTAGCTCATTCAATTGGAATTTCCTCAAATTTTCATCTCCTTGTAGATCAAAGTTAAAGGCTTTAATAGCCCAATAAGCTTTATGTTCCATCTCTACAGGCATATGACAAGGTTTCCCAGAAACAGGACGATAGGGAGACATTCCTAAGGGTCCTCTATAAGCTGTCTGATAAGCCCATATTGCATCACCTAGCCTTAAAGACCAATCTTTACGGTTTGGATTGACCGTTTTTTCTAAAATTTACTTAATCTCCCTATTGGCAAGCTCAACTTACCCACAAGTTTGAGGGTGGTATGGGGTAGACAACTAGTGCACCACTCCATACGTTTTCAACAATGCTTGAAAAAAATGGTTACAAAAATGGCTACCATTATCACTAATTATAGCCTTTGGCATTCCAAATCATGAGAGAATGTGTTCTCTCAAAAATTTCAAAATCGTTTTATGGTCATTAACCTTGCATGTTATGGCCTCAACCCATCTAGATACATAATCTACTACCAAGAGAATATATAGATTACCAAAAGATTGGGGAAAAGGTCCCATGAAGTCGATTCCCCAACAATCAAAAACTTCTATCTCAAGGATAGGGAACATCGGCATCATGTTCCTACGTGTGATACGCCCTAACTTTTGGCACTCTATACACCTCTTACAGAAGTTGTAAGTGTCCTTAAACATAGTAGGCCAATAAAATCCACACTGCAAGATTTTTGTAGTGGTTTTTCTCATAGAAAAGTGGCCACCACAAGCTTCTGAATAGCAAAATTTTATAACATTATGGGTCTCATTATTAGGAATGCATCTTCTCAAGATTTGATCAGGGCAATATTTAAACAAATAAGGATCATCCCAATAAAAGTTTCTTACCTCAACAAAGAATCCTCGCCTATCTTGCGCGGTCCAGTACTCAGGAATCACACTCATGACTAGGTAATTCAATATGTGCATATCATGGTAACAACATAAAGTTGCTCACCTGGGAATAAGTCCCGAATAGGCATTTCTTTTAGTCCCTCATCAAAAGTAAGTCAGGATAAATGATTTGCCACTACATTCTCCACTCCTTTCTTATCTTTAATCTCAATGTTGAATTCCTGCAAAAGTAAAATCCAACATATTAATCACGCCTTAGCATCCTTCTTAGAAAGAAGGTATTTCAAGGTGTCATGATTTGTAAAAACAACAATGGAAGCACCAATCAAATATGAGCGAAATTTATCTAGAGCAAATACTACAGCTAGTAACTCTTTTTCTGTGGTGGTGTAGTTCATTTGTGCACTATTTAGAGTTCGACTAGCATAGTATATTACATAAGGCTTTTTATCTTTCCTCTGTCTAAGGACTGCCCCTATTGCATAATCACTAGCATCACACATGATTTCAAATGGTAGAGACCAATCTGGGGCTTGCATTATAGGAGCAGGCGTAAGCACGTGGACTAGCTTTTTGAAGGCTACTTCACACTCTTCCGTCCACTCAAAATTGGACTCCTTAAGTAGAAGATTACAAAGAGGTCTAGATATAGAACTAAAATTCTTTATAAATCTCCTATCGAAGTTAGCATGCCCTAAAAGGGATCGAACATCTTTTACTGTCTTAGGGGTAGTTAGATTAAGAATTAAGTCTATTGTAGTTTTGTCCATCTCTATGCCTCTAGAAGACACTACATGTCCAAGAACAATTCCTGAAGTGACCATAAAATGACACTTTTTCCAATTAAGAACTAAGCCTTTTTCTTCACAATGGGCTAAACCCAATTTTAAGTTATTAAGATAGTCATCAAAAGAGTCACCAAAGACAGACAGGTCATCCATAAACACTTCCAAAAATTTCTCAACCATATCTCTAAAAATACTAACCATGCATCTTTGAAAAGTGGTTGGTGCATTACATAGCCCAAATGGCATTCTTCGAAAGGCGAAGGTACCAAAAGGGCAAGTGAAAGTGGTCTTTCCCTGATCTTCTACGGTAATCTCTATCTGGTAATAGCCTGAATAGCCATCTAGGAAGCAATAAAACATATGGCCAGCTACCCTTTCCAATATTTGGTCAATGAAAGGTAAAGGGAAGTGGTCTTTCCTAGTTACAGCATTAAGCTTCCTATAGTCTACACACGTTCTCCAACCTATGACTAATTGGGTTGGGATCATCTCATTGTTTTCATTCTTGACCACAATCATTCCAGACTTCTTAGGAACCACCTGCATGAGGCTTACCCACTTACTATCAGAAATAAGGTATATGATACCTGCATCCAACAATTTAATTACCTCATTTTTAACAACATCTTTCATTGTTGGGTTAAGCCGACATTGGGGTTCTCTAGAAGTCTTACAATCATCCTCTAGGTAAATTTTATGTGTGCAAATCAATGGGCTAATGCCCTTGATATCAGTTATGTCCATCCTAGGGCTAATTTATGGTCTCTTAAAACATTCAACAACTTACCTTCCTGTTCCTCATTTAATGCAGAAAAAATAACTACAAGAAAAGTTTCACCTAGACCCAAATATGCAAACTTAAGACCATTGGGCAGCGACTTAAGTTCTAGTTGTGGTGCCTCTTCACTTGAAGGCACAAGCTTTTTGCCACTCTTTGGTAGCTCCTCAAAGCAAGGTCTCCATCCTTCATTAATTTCCATCACCTATTGTTCTTTCAAAACCTGTGAGGAATCCCATAAAGAAAAAAATTTAGATAAATGAATATCACTTTTTAAATCATAAGAATCAAAAGAGTTATTAAGAAAAACTTCAAGAGGATCAGAAAAACAATTCTTATTAAACCCTTCTTGAACCACCACCTCAATGAGGTTCACATAAGCACAGTCATCATCCTCATATGGTTGTTTAGCCATATGAAATATGTTTAGCTCCAAAGTCATGGAACCAAAAGTGAGTTGCATCCTTCCATTCCTACAATAATTAAAACATTAGCTGTGGCAAGGAAAGGTCTACCCAAAATAATAATGGTATGAGCACTAGGATGTAAAACAGGTTGGTAATCTAGAACAATAAAATCAACTGGATAGTAAAGTGTTCAATTTTTACCAACACATCCTCAACCATCCCCCTCGGCTCCCTTACAAAGCGATCATCCAGCTGTAAAGTTACTGAAGTAGGTTTTAACTCACCAAGTTCAAGTTTTTGATATACACTGAAACGAATCAAATTAACACTTGCCCCAAGATCTAGCAATGCATGGTCCATGATGTAATCTCCAATAGTACAAGAGATCGTAGGACAACCTGGATCCTTATACTTTGGTAGGGTCTTATGTTGAATAACTGCACTTACTTGTTCTATTAGGAATGCGGTCTTCTTCACATGATGCTTTCTCTTAATAGTGCATAGGTCATGAATTACCTTGGCATATGCAGGCACTTACTTGATAACATGCAATAATGGCAAATTTATCTTGACTTGATGCAAATGCTCTAATATCTCAGATGCGGGTGTCCAATTTCCTAGGTAATTATAAGGCTTGTGGAAATGGTAGAGAAATTAGGCCTTGTACAATGTCATCAAGCCCAAGTGACTCAATTTCATCCTTCTCTTCTTTAACTGGGGTCTCGTTAGATTTCTTAGTTATTAAAGGAGCACTTTTATCACTCTCTTTACCACTCCTCAAAGTGGTCACAGCTTTTACTTCATCATGTTTATCCTTAGAGCCAATTTTTAGATTTTGATCGATGGGATTTGGTTGAGTTTGGGAAGGAAACTTCCCTCTCTCTATCCCACTCAATGAATTTGTAAGCCTAGTTATATGACTCTTGATCTCTCTCACCTTTTCATCTAGCCTAGTGAACATGGATTCAAACTTTTGATTTTGCTCACTTTGCGTTTCAATGAAAGTACTAAGTGCATCCTCCAAGGAAGGTCTAGATGATGATGATGCATGTGGTGAATTAAAATTCTTTGAAGCAAGAGGATTCAACACATTGTCACTCTTATAACTCAAATACGGATGGTTTTGCATATTTGGGTTATAATTGTTAGAATATAAAGAATTATTTGGCCAATATGAATTAAATGCATGTACTCATTCTTCTGGCACATTTAAGAATGATGAAAGTGATGCACATTCATTTGTAGCACGGTTTATCTCATGACAGATTTTACATACCTCCATTGAGTCCTCTTTAAAGGTAGCACTAACACTCTTACTTCCTTTCATTTTGAGTGCCTCTATTTCTTTAGTTAACATGTTGATTTTTGCACTCATGTTATCATCTTCCCTCAACTTGAAAACACTTCCACTAGAAGTGGTAGTATTAGTTCTA
This sequence comes from Quercus glauca, assembly GCA_023736055.1. Lineage (NCBI taxonomy): Eukaryota > Viridiplantae > Streptophyta > Magnoliopsida > Fagales > Fagaceae > Quercus > Quercus glauca. The sequence goes on along the minus strand of CM043322.1, from coordinate 40,818,526 downwards.
GTCCTATCCATGGAGTCCATAGGGCTAGGTCTAGTCCATGTGTTAGAGTTTTCAGCTATCTCATCAAGAAAATCCATTGCATCTTCGGGTTCTTTTTGTAAAAAGTCCCCTCTGAATGAGAGTTGAACAAATTGTCAATCCCTAGGTGTAAGTCCTTCATAAAAATAGCAAACCATTCTCCAATTGTCATACCTATGAGTTGGGTAGAAATTGAAAAGATCTTTGTACCTTTCCCAAACTTGGTATAAGGTCTCATTCTCTCCTTTAACAAAACTAGCTATCCTTCTTTTTACAAGCTGGACTTTGTAGGGAGGAAAATGTTTCTTAAAAAACTCTTGGGCCATCTCCCCCCAATTACCTATAGACCTAGATTCCAAGGTGTAAAGCTAACTTCTTGCCTTATCCTTAAGAGGAAAAGGAAAGAAACATAACTTAGTAATCTCAATAACATTTTGTGCATAGAAACTGCTAATTACCTCTTCAAAAGCTCTAACATGGACATAAGGATTTTCATTATCTTTTCCCTTAAAGTCAAAAAGTATTGCTAATAAACCTTGTTTCACTTCTACATGTGGTGCATTAGGTGGAAACATGATGCATGAAGGAACAGAATTTTGTGTGGGATGCAATAGTTCATACTTAGTTCTTCTATTCTCTTCATGATTATTACGTGTTTCATCACCCATGATTGATGAAGAAGGTGAAGGTGATGATGTGACAAAAAGATTACCAAAGTAAGTTTCAAAAATTTCTAATCTGCCTCTCTTGTTTCTAACCCAAATGCTCGTGCAATAATGAATGTGTAGGACAAATAGATGTACGCAGCGGAAAAATTAACGGATCAACTTCATTCGTAATTGATAACATGCTCTATGTAATTTTCAGAATTTGAGAACAAGAAAGCGTATCTTGGTGTGGTGAAATTCAAAATCGAAAATCAAACGTTCTTAGGAAGACTTTTAATCTTCACTCCAATTCCACTTGATGCCCAAGATGTGTGGTCTCTCAATTGGTAACAAAAGGATGATTAAAGAGTGACAAAAACTCACATACACACCATTTCACAATGATGTTACTCTCTCTCTAAAATTCTGAACGTTTTTCCCTTTTGTATCTAACCAATTATCTAATTGGGCTGGCTTTTAGGGCCTTTCCAATTGGGCTTAAGTGTGCGGCTTAGAGTGAGACCAAAAGGGACTAATAAGACACTAGCTCCAATGGGCCTTGGGCTTTTCTGTCAACTCTTGACAAGTTCAAAGTTACCATTAACTATATTTAATACCACTATATAAATATAATTGAACTCTAGGCCTTATCAATAAATTATTTCCCAAGACTTTATTGTACATGCAACCCCTTCATTAAAATATTCGTAGTAATACAAAGTCATGAAATGTTGACTGCCACTTTGTAGATTACTACATCTTAATCCTTGAGTACCCAGTTTAATCCTTTATGTTATTCAATATATATTTATGAAATCCAATTTCACAAATATATATACTTTAGTAACTCGTTACTAAAGTGGTCGGGTCCAATACTCTGAATAACCAAACCCATTAAACTTATCTCAAGGGAATATTTTATATCTCTGTTAAGAGATTATGAATTCCATCTTGAGAATATATGTTCCATCAACATTAAATGCGGCTGCCCAACATACTAAGGTTTTGACCGTATCTAATAGATCTTACTCCTGATATATCAAAGCAACCTACATCTCATGATCAAGTCCATTATTCTCTCAGGATTTAGAGTTGATGTAAATAGAAGTCGTGAGATTTATTATTCATTTGACAGTCTTTAGGAGAATAATAAATCTCACAGCGGTCCAGTTCAATATGTCTTAACTCTTAAAACATATCAACATACCAACTAAAAGTCTCCACTTCCATGATCAAGACAAATCATCGTAGTTGATATGTTATAGTCTTCGCAGATGAAACGTCCAATTTCATCACCGACTACGAACTAAAATTCTGAGTTTACAAAGAACTTGTGACTTATATCTTTCTGTGACTTTTCACATAAATCACATACTATGCATCTCCTGGACTAAAATAATGTCCCATTAGTTCATTTATAAATAGTCTTATATAATTAAATTATTTAATTATTTATGACATGCCTATAAATTGGATTTTAGGGCATAAATCCTAACAGAATGCACAATCAAATAAAATAAAATAAAAACAAACAGAAAAATAAAAACAAAATAAGGGAAAAAAAATGGAACAAAGTTACCAATAGAAGAATTTCCACCAACTATGCATTGCTCCAAAAAAAAAAAAAAAAAAATTGCCTCTAAATACGCAACAGCTCCCCGGCAATGGCGCCAAAATTGCTTGCTCACTCCCAAGTGCAGGAGATCATAGCAATATAATTCTCAAAATACCGAGGTCGAACCACAAGGAGTAGGGTAAATTCAAAGACAATATAATTTTTTTTTTTTTTTTAATTTGGTGAAGATGAAGAATAATTTTTGCCTGGAAATTGTAAACAAGAATAACAATGATAACTGATTGAAGTCAATAATGTAAATACTAGGGCGTCGGGGTGTTTCCCTATATCGATATGAAATTCTTTGTGATCTAAGAAATTATATATTTCATAATTGATTGTTCTTATGCAATTAAATACTTATGATTCGGTTGAACTGAGACAATTCAAGAACGCAAGATTACCTAGATTAATAATGCGGTTAGAAAAGTTTTCAAAAAAACCCATTCACTTTAAAACCTGATTTCTATTTGAAACTATTAGAAATCCATCTAAACAATAAGAAAAACAAGATTGAACTTATTGAAAGCATGGAAGAACTAATACATCAAAAGAAATCTAATTGAACAATCAAATATGTTGTTGATAAAATCTTAGAAAGAATCACATTGAATATTCATACCGTATAGAAGAAACATAACCCCTAGCCCTAGCAAAGAGTTTAGGCTGCCATTAGAGAAAGGAAAATACAAGGTTTTTTCTCCAAAATTCGTTCTTCCCAGCCTCCCTTCAAAACCCTAACGTCAAAGTGTCCAAAGAAAATAAAACTTTTACTATTTTAATTTTCGTCCAGATTTACAGCAGTAATTTGTAAGTTAATTTCGTCCTTCAAAAATTGTGAATTTCCAAAAACTCAAAACTGAAAACTTGTAGATATTTAAGTCACAGTTCCAACCCATCTAGCCTTGTGTCAATTGGATTTTTGAGGAGAGAGATATGCCCAAAATACTGATCAATGCTCAAATCTGATTTTTCCTTTTCAGATTCTACCTTTTTGATTTCTTACCTTATTTGAAGCTTCCAAACATGGTAGACGACCCAAGCACTCCAGCTGCCCCTCCTTAGACATTTAAGCATGGTCCTTTAGCTCCACTTTAATTCTAGTTTGGCCTCCATTCTCTCACAAACTCCTATAAACTCATCTTTTTTACACGATTTTTTGAAAGTAAAAAATTACACGCAATGAATGACATCTTATTCAAGAAATTATGTAAAGATAAATAATAGGTACTAATGCAAATCATGGCTTAATTATACAAATTAAGTATAGTAATAAGAAGATAAAACATAAATATATAACAAGTATACATTTTAAGGCATTATCAGGTGTTTGAGTTTTGGTCCAATTTGGACTCCTGTTTTGAGGATTTTTTAGCCGGAAATTGCACATAGACGCGTTTTTAATCCGTATTTTAAAAATTAATCCATTTTTCTTGATATTCAGGTCTCTAAAGTGATAATTATCTTATAGATAAATATTCTAAAAAGACTTGATTATCCATAACTTCTTTGTTATCTGATTATTCACTTTATTCCTATGCAAGCAGGCCTATTTTTGACACTAACCAACAACCAATCACAAAATTATTTAATTAATTTTAATTGTTTAACCAATCAGAATTAATTTAAATTAATCATGCGTGGTTGGTTCCACCCAAACAAAATGCATGTGGAATGTGAAAACTTGATTATGTAATATCTTTCAATCCGACGGTTAGATTCAGGAATCGGACATACCGTCACGATCATTAGAATCTCATGTTCATTTCTATGATATGCCATGAATGAATAAATGCATGTAATGCAACTCTGAATTTTGGGTATATGAATGGTCACTCTAGCCATCTTCCAAGATTAAATTATGAGTGCAAAATCAAGTGTCTACAGTCAAATCTGACAAAAATCTCTGAATAGCTTGGGTTTGACATAAAAACAAGAAAGAATTGGTTTTGGAGTGATTTTGAACAACTTTGAATTTTGGTCAACCATAGGTTGACCAAGGGCATTTTGGTCATTTTGACCTAAAATGGCACTTTGAGTGCTCTGACGCCTGAATGGGTTGTGTCACATCAATCTAGATGTTTCTGTGGTTCCATGGTGAAAAATTAATATTTTTAGATTTTTAAGGGTTCGGCATGCAAATCAAAAACAGACAAAATATGGTATCTACATGGCCCGTGGTTAGAATTCCATATGGGCTTAGGTCCATTTGTTTACATGGAATTAAGGGACCCACCTAAAGGGTATCTTCTGGCAACCTATTTGTGTAAGTACGTAATCTAATCCAATGGATTAATGGGCCCAATCCAAACCCATATATAATATCTAACTAGTTCCAAAGTCCTTTTTTTTTTCTTGTTTTTGTTCGTGGTTGCATGTATGTATGGAGTATTCAATAGGCTTTCCAGAGGGAAGCAATGGAACATGGTCCTGGTCTAGGGTTTTTTCTCTCAGTGAGGTCCACCCTTTCTTTTGACCCTTTGTCCATTAGTAATCCATACCAACTAGTCTATTAGCTTATAGTTGTCTCTATATACTTGCATGCTTATATGTTGAGTGATATATGTTAAAAACAAAAGTGAATTATGCACTTTAGATGATGGAGGTTTATGATTAAAAGGCGACCTCTTTTAATCATAAAGTTTCCTAACCTTAGGATGTGGACATGTGTTCAAGGCTTATGTTGTAGACATGTGTCCATATTTTATTGTGTGCCTATTAAGCCTTTGTGTGTGATTGCCCTCATCCATGTTAGCTAGTGACATAAGGTCTCAACGTGTGTACTACTTGCACCATGTGATGTGGTACTTGGCGTACACTAGTGCACTGAGGGCCAAACATACTAGCCTGTACCCTACACACAGATATGAAACTCTTCCAGTGCACCACAACGCACCTAACATGTAACTCTGTCGGATTTTCACCATGGAAATTCATTAAGGCGAAATGTTGGCGGATTTTCACCATGAAATTTTGGCAAGCATAATATTATGTGAGACGTGATGTGCTTGGTCTAGGAATTTGCTAAGGATTCAAATTATTTAACCAAGTTATTGATGATTTCCAAAAAAAATTTCAAAAGCCCAAAAGTATTTAGCCTCCAAACTCTTTGATCTATTAATGACCAAAATCTAGCATCGTAGGGTGCTTAACACCTTACTTATGAGCTACCGAGCTCTCGAATTTCTTACTTTTGCTTAGATTTGGAAAAATGACAATTTCTGAACCTAGGCTTGATAATAAAATCAATTAGATATAGATGACCAAACATACCTTAGAAAACCCAAAGAATGGTGGCAACTCCCAAATTTGAAACAAATCACTAATAATTCCCACACATAATGCATGCATAGGGTTTACATACTTATCACACACTTGTACACAATCATTTCTCTTTCTTCTCCCGTAGAAGGAATGAGGAAAGGAGAGCCCTCGTTGTCTTCTCTATCCTCATTCACAAATATCGCATCACCAAGTGAGGGTGGTTAAAGCTATCATACTCGACTGGGGAGTATCGACATCTACTGTTTATAGGTCCCATAACACTATTTACGGTTCCCACATGGGTCCCATGAAAAGAAGCATATAAGATGTGTGTGTTTAGTTTTTTTTTTTTTTATCAACAGTACTATTATTATTTGTGGGTCCCAAGAGCATTAGCTTTGGCAATGGTAATATTACTGTCTCTGCCAACAATAATATTATTGTTTGCAAGTCTCACATTCAATATAATTTTACTTATCTTTTAACTTTTTTTATAGTACTTTCAGCAAAAAAACAAAAATAATCAGTTTATTTTTTTTATTTTTTTTTTTTAGCTTTTATTTTTATAGTACTTTTAGTAAAAAATTAAAAAGCTAGACAAGTTTTTATGAAACAAACACTTAACCCCTTGATAGGCTTTTCTCTTTTGGCTGCACTTGTTTTTGTTTTGTATTTAAACCCTATTTCAAGTGCAAAGTGATGAAGCTAGGATTTCATCTTAGAGAAGGCAAAATTAAAAGAAAATATTAAAAGTAAAATTAATCTAAAAATATTAATCTATACTAATAACAAAATAATTAAACAATTATATGCGAATATATTTGCCACACACAAGCTAATAGATGTAAATTAAAAAAAAAAAATCATAATCTCAATTAACTAAAAATATATATATCTCGTATCATTAAAATAATAATAATCAATTCATAGTAGATAACAATCAAATCAAGAGACTAATCTTTCTCAAAAAAAAAAAAATCAAGAGACTAATCTAAATACATAAAGTATAAAAATATAATTAGATGTCTCAAAATAAATTAATAAAATAAATCAATGTAAAAGTGTTGAGTTATAGAAATATATCGATAAAGTTGTATAAGTGTCTCACTGTTTTGATTGATTTTGAAAATTTTTGAAATACTTTATTTAGATAATTTGATAGTTATAATGGGAAAGAAGAATTTGGATAGTAAACATCTTTGTTGGAAACACAAAAAATGATTAGTTTTTTTTTTTTTTTTTTTGCTGAACAAAAAAAAAATATCAATTTAATTACAAGACTATTTGCAAAATTTGGAATACTAAAACCATATAAAAGGGATAATAATAGGGTTTTTTTTTTTTTTTTTCAATTGTGGTACCCAAAATTTCAACCTTCCCCATGAGAATTGAGAAGGATAAGACATGGCAAATAGGCAGGGTTGGGTCGGGTTCTGGTCAAGTTGCTAGTCAAAAACAGGTTTGGGTTAAAACAGGTCATTTTAGTGGGCTAGAAACGGGTCGGGTCAATCAGATTGCGGGTAGGCTCGGGTTAAGTTGACCCGTATTTTTCACATGAATTTCTTTTTTAAGAAAACAAAATATATTTGTCATTTGGAAAGTCATGCCGCAAATTAATTGTTGTAAAATGCATTACTTTGAATTCGCCATACAAATCCCAACATTACTAACCTAAATTAAATAGCACAAAGGATAAGTAAAACAAATGCACAAGTTTCATTTCTATACAATATCAGCATCCCAAAACATAAAACAAAATTACAAATGCCTTATTGGATAACTAATTTGACAAAAAATAAAAATATATAAGTAAGTTACAATCTTGAAAACTAATTTTAGGACAAAACTTAGATATAGTATGTTATATACTATTCCTTAGGTACCCCTTTTAAAATTCAGACAAACCTTCTAATTCAATAACTCTAGCTAACGCCATTAACCTCATCCTCTGTTTTTTTTTTTTTTTTCCCTAGATGTGCTTAAAACAAATTTAGAAAACCCATAATCCCAGCCTCTCCAACTTCTCAAACTCTCGTTTTCAAATTTTTTTAAGAAATCCAGATCTCAACTTCCCAAACGATAAAGTGGTCTTAGCCATTGAGATTCAATGACAGTGCCAAAACTACGCCACTACTTGAAGAAAACAAAAGGCTCTCAAGTCTAAATGCTATTTTGATATGGCGGAGGGAATTTTTGACCAAAAGCATTAAAGATTTCTCAATGTCTTTGACCCAAAGGGTTGTAAAACATCCTGTCTTCTCTTCAATGTTCTATTCCAAAAGAATCTAATCTATTTTCTTGGACGACGAGTCAGATGAACAAAAAATGAAATACTGAAATTCTTTTTTTTTTTTTTAAATTTAAAAGTTCAAGAGTATAAAAAGCCAGAAAGGTTAGGGTCTGGGTTTTCTTGTGGGTCTTTAGCTTTCTAAATGAGTTTGTTTTTAGTTACAAAGAGAGAAAAAAAGAATGAAAGAAAGAAACAGAGAAATAAATAGTATTAATGGCGTTAGCAAGAATTATTGAATTAGACAGGTGTGAATTTTAAAATGAGTACCTAAAAAACAGTATGTAAAGTATTGTATCTAAGTTTTGCCCTTTGTGATCTAATATCAATTATGGTTAGCACTCTATTTCAATTTGAGAATATACATTAAAGTTTGATTGTTTACTTATTTATACATAATATGTTTTATGAATATCATGTCACTGTTAAGCAAAACACACTCTAGGAAATATCATAATTTATTTTGAAAAGTCATTTATTTTGAACATGAATTGTTAAAAAAATTGGCCTAAGTATCCATAATTTATGTTAATTTCATTTATATACTTTGACTTCATTCTTTTCACTTTTATGAATGTTTCTCACATATGTCTATAATTTTAAATATATATTTTTAACTCTACTGTAACTAGATTATCTTGATATATAATTTATTATTTGATATCCAAAAATCTTTACCCATTATAAAATGTCTCAACCATTCATCTTTCAATTCATTTGCATGCAGTTATGTAAAAGTCTCAATTGTTTCCTTAAAGCCATTGTATCTAAATGATGTGTGCATGTATATATATATAATGGCGTTATCCAAAAAATGTTTAAAATTTTGATTTTTTTTATAAAAATATTATTATTAATAATAATAATTTCCGTTATATATTGTCAATTGAGTTTGACTTGTGCACTGTAAAGCTCACAACAAAAAATTAAACCAATATTGTGTTAATTATATTATTTGTTTACACCAAAAAAAAAAAAAAAAAGGTTTGAGTCACAGGTCGTGTCGGATTGACTCACAAAAAAAGAAATCGGGTCACATGTCAAGCCGTTTTTGTTTAGGGTCAAAAAATTCAGGTTCAAATTGTGTATTTTCGGGTCAGGTCGGATTAGGTCAGCAAATTTTGACTCATTTTGCCATATCCAATAAATAGTGGGGAGGAAAGAAATTTTGAAACAAGAATATAGGACCCCCTACTTAATATGGCAGGTTTTTACTTTGTGTTAAATTGTGTACTCTGGCAGTCAAGCGGCAAAGCTGCAAAAGACTTCTACTAGCATTCTTGTAGTTTTTTTTTTCTTTTTCTTTTTCGGAGAAAGAGCATTCTAGTAGTTGGTATGGTATTATTATTATTAGGGTCCGGTTAACCATCTATTTTTGGAAAGTTTTTATGAAGAATTGAAAAATGTGTCAAAACAGGTAATTACTTTCTCATTTTTCATAAAAAAATTCTTTAAATGGTTTACTAATGTATGTACTAAAGACACACGTTAATAAATCCTTATTATTATTGTTATTATTATTATTATTATATGGAATTTTTGCAAAGCTCGGGGGCAAATGCCCGCCTCTTGACCCTGCCCCCACCATGGCTCTGCCATTGCTTGTGCAACACTTTCCTTTCCCTTCTTCACATTCATATATAAAGTTTCTAATAAAAATTAAGTGTATTTTGTCATTTTGGTAATTTGTTCATAAAAAGCCGTCCTAAAATTTGTATTTGCGATAAAGATATATATGTTTTTAGGTGTATTTGAACTTTGGATTTTTTATCATGTTGATGTTATGTATCATTATTGGAATTTTCTTAAATTATTAGTAAAATTATCTTCAGGTTACAGCCTGTGGACGTGCCCACACTTGAACCAGGTAAATTTTTTGAATTCTTTCTTCTATGTCTATTTTTTTTTTTTTTTTTAAGTTTTAGTTGTTTCTATAATTATTTGTTAGTCAGATCTTTCTTGAATCATTGCTTGCGGTATATAAGTGCTTTTTTTTTTTTTTTTTTTTTTGAGAACGGTATATAAGTGCTTTTCATAACTCAGTCAGCTATGATAATTTGACTCCTAAAAATTATTTATAAAATAAAAATGGAAGTCAAATTATTCTATAATTTTTTTCTATAATTTTAAATGGTAAGTAATTAACTCTCACTTATATATAAAGTTATTATTATTTTTTTTTAACAATCATAGTATGTTACATCACAATTATAATAAAAAATTGTAAAAAATGATGTAATTCTAAACCTTTTCCAAAGGAAAACCCGAACCCAATTTTTGGCTGACAAGAAAACTTGTCGGTTAAGCTCTCAGGAGTCAGAACAGAAGCATGGAAAATAAACCTTGCGCTAGCTTGCGTCACTGTGAGCGTCACCCTAGTAACATATAATATTGAATCTTGTTGATAAGTGGCCTATTTCAAAGTGTTCAGAGCCTATACGCTGAAAACAATTTATCTGATAAGTACTTTAATGGTTAAATTAGTCCCTAGCCCTGGTCCCTACCCATAACTACTACAGCTTATCAATTCCTTATCAATTTACTTCCATATAACTTTAAGGAAAATGTGCAGTGAGAGAGAGAGAGAGAACTAAGAGGAAGAAGGTTGAATTCTAGGTATAAATGAGAAAATTTTAATAACACAATTTTTTTTAATACAACTTTCTCACAATTTTGTTATGATAAATTATAAGTGATAAAAAAATTATAAATTCAAATAAATTAGTAGTCACTCAATGGCTATTATATTAAAATTGTGATAAATTTATGATAAAGAAAAATAAGTTGTTTATAAACAGTTGGTAGAAATTAGAAAAAGAAAGTTGGGGGAGTGGAAATTGATTTATTGAAAAAAAAAAAAAAAAAAGAAGAAGAAAAGGACCTCACTCAAGCAAAAGACAAAGACTCCACTAAAGGAAAGATAACCTATATTATTTTGATTCTCTTTTGTTTTTTTTTTTCTTTTTCTTAGGTGCTTTTTCTCCCTTTCTTGTCAAAGATATACGGCCTATAAAACAACTTACATCACGCAACACTTTTTATATTTGAAAAGCACATCACGCAACATATTGGTTACAATTTCAAAGTTTACTTTCAATTTCCCATCATCTAATATAGGTACTTTTATTTATTTTAACGAAGCATGCGAGACAAGTGGCCAAATGGGCGGCTATCACAATGCTCATGGAGTGTTCTAGTCTTCTAGATTAATCTACGATAAGAGATACGTCATAGCGCGATGATTTGCACATCCAAGTCAGTGTGTTGACAAAGAATAAGTCAGTGTATGTGACTCACAAGAAAGGAAAATTATTTAAAGAAGAAAAAAAAAATAATCATCCAATACAAGTAAGATTGACATTTCTTTTCGATGGAGTACCTTTATAATTAATTCCAAGGAAAAATGGTTTATCAGGTTTGCAAAATTCATTGGAACAAAGTCATGCAGTATTCTGACTGAAATCTGAAGAGTGAGATGAGGTTTATGGATTCATTCCAAAGGAATTTTAGAACTCAACCACTTATAATACCATCTTTTACAAATATTTTGTGCGATAAATTGTAATTGGGTCTGGTTAACGAGTGTTTTTAGGCATTTATTAATTGACAATTTTTAAAAGGTTTTAATACCAATTCCATTGTAATTATAAAAAGTTGTAAAAAAAGTTAGTTAATTTTTTATTTCATTAAAAAAATTTAAAAACTATCTACTAACAAATGTTTTTAGAGAATTCATTAACTTTTTAAATTGTAATTAGTTATCTGTCATTTTTACATTAATCAACTTTTTTTTTCTTTGCCATTTACTATATGTAATATCAGGCCGGCCACACTATACTTAATCTATGAATACAGATTCTATATTTCACTAATCACAACTTGTCATTTTTTTTTTTTTTCATTTTAAACTTTGGCTATTTTATAAGGAAAATTAAATAAATATATGACAAGTTATGATTGGTGGAACAGAAAGTAAAACACCAAAAATGTTACAGAGAATTTGTATCTGTCAATCTACCCACCACATTGCATTGATATAGGATACAGACAAAAGGGGCTAGATCCCCTATAATGGCTCTAGATAACAAGCTTGAGGAGTCTTTAGTGTTTGACCAATACATTTTAATCTACAACTACAAATCTTACATAATTTCAATCCTAACTAATATAAGAAACCTCTTTTCAGATTTCTATAATATAGTCTCATCTAGAGAAACTTCAAACGTTGTTACATCACATCATTTTATTAATAAAACTAGTCGCATGAACAAGCCTACGTATGCATAATTCGGCTTACATGTGCATACTGAATTATGCGTATGTGGGTTCAGCCCAGAAACCTTAGCCAAGAACACAGCAACACAAAAAACATAGCAGAACTTCAAAATAAAAAATCTAACAACCTAACATGCTATAAAACATAAAAACTACATAGACTTTACTAAACAAACATATTAAAACACATAAAAGAAAGCAGAAAGATTAAAGTCAAAAAGAAAAAGAAAAGAAAAGAAAGAATATCTCAAAACAAAGCCCTTCAAGCTTTATTTTTTTACCGTTCCCCTTAGTCAAATCTATCACAAATCAATAAGAATGTGATTAGTAATCTTAAAATTCAAAAATCAATGCCAAAAAAGACCCTAATCAAATAAAATTGACTTGAGGATGTTTTGTGAAAATCTCCCTCTTTGATTCACTATTTCTAGTGAATCTTAGCTCAAACAATCAAACAAACAAGGGTGCTCTTACGAGCTTGAAATGATATATATCTATGGTATCCATCTGGGGGCTCTGGCCTTAAACTTCTCTGGGTGGCTTACGCCTCTTGCCTTCTCCATCTCTATCTCTACTTGTTCTTGTGAGGCTCTTGCCTCAAGGTGACCTTGATCTTTATCTTTATCTCTACCTTTTCTACTGTGCTTGCATGTCCAATTCCCTCGGGATATGTGCACAAGTCCTATCTGTTTTGACCCACGAGGGAGTCTTGGGTGAATGATCCACAGGGGATGGTAAAGGGGAGCTCACTAGGGAGTATGATCTTCTTGAAATCTCAGTGACCCTTAAGGGAGTCTCCTTATTGGGAAAAAAGAACTTGCTGAGAAGTTTGGTGATTCTGACCTACAAGGAAGTCTTTAAGGGTGTGTGATCCACTGGGTAAGGTTTTTTTTTTCTTCATGGTTCATTGGGGAACTTGTGTTGACCCTACCCACGAGGGGGTTTAATCAAACCTACGGAGATTATCTTCTTCACAACTCACTAGGGGGTTGCCATTATGCCTTGGACCTACAAGGGAGTCTCTTCATGATATTGTTCCTTATTAGAGATTTGTTTGAAAATTTGAACTCACTAGGGAGTCCTTTTGGTGACTTATGGTCCATTGAGGGATGCTCTTAATGCTTTCAATCTATTATGGATGCTTGTGTAGTCTTTGTGTCTTTTACCCAACTAATTTGGTCATTTTGACATGATTTTGGATTTTTCTTCTGCACTTCATACCTTCCAAGAACACACTGGAGATTTTGAGGGTTTTTTTTTTTTTTTTTTGTTAAACTACAAGTAGTTTATTGGTGGCCTAAACTACATGTAGTTTAGTCACCAAGTGTGTTCCTGCCTTTTCATATTTTCTTAACGGTTACCAACCATTTCTTTTTTTCTTCATCTTCCTCACCCCTTTATATTCTCTCTACTCTTCAACTTCTCTCCTTTTTTTCCTACAAAGGCTTCTACCCTCTCTCTCCCTTTTTCACCATCTGATTCTTCCCTCTCACATTCCCTCTGAAACTCTCTCCCTTCCTACACTTTCTCATCTTCTCCATGGCACCCAAGTCCAAGAACACCTCCTACGTGCTCTAAAGCAATGCCTTCAATCTCACTCATTGGAGTGGGGGCAATGAGGCTGCTGGAACTGCCTTCGTTGACATACCAGCTGGAGGATCATCTTTCGGCAAATGCCCGGGCCAGATTGGTGAGTTTTTCATTTTTTTCTCATTCTCGAGTTTTCCTCTGATTTTCTGTTTTAATCAGTTTTTGGACTTGTAAATGCTTAGGTTTTGTTGTGGGATGGGTTTAGATGAAAACCTGACACCTTAGGAGAGGTAGGAACATGTTTAGGATGAATTTTGGTTGAGATATTCTTGAAAATGTCGAAGAATACCTCTCTGCGTTGGTTCATGTGTACCAGGACTCAAGCCTACATACGTGGTTTAGATTCATGCGTATGCAGCCTCTCTTCCTGTGTATGCGGGCTTATATACGTGTGCTTAATGTCTGCGTGCGCAAGCTTAGGCTCACATATGCACACTGCCAGGTAGAAACCCTGCTTTGACAATTTTGAACTCTTTTTTCATCTGTTTCTCATCCAATTGCAAATTTAACACCTCCTTTCATTATTTATGCGTCTGGAATGTGATTCTAACACCATTTTGCACCTAATTGGGAATCTTAAACTCTCTTTTCACTGTTCCTTGATCCAAACTGTGAATCTAACATCACCGCACTTCTTTTTGCAAGCTATCTCCCCGTACTTTGGTAGGGGCAGCACCAATCGCGTGGATTGGTATGGGGAACTTGCTGAGGTGACGAAGGCCCCTATTCGTGCTGCGGGCTTTGAGCCCATTGTTCACCTTCTATTGGAGAGGTCGGTGAACGCCATTTTGGTGCAATTTCTTGTTGAGAGGTGATGGGACACTACCCCCACCTTCCATATTGCTGAGAGGGAGATGACCGTGACTCCCCATGATTTTCACCGCATGACTGGCCTTAGATGTGATAGTACCATCATAAACTTAGAGGGCTAGTCAGGCACTCGGCTTGTGATTGACTTGCTCGGGAGGAAGTACTCCTTAGACACAATTTGCTACTTCGATATTGAGGCAGATTACCGGCCCCTTCCCCAGGAGACGGTTGTGGACTGTGCTCAAATGGCTAGGGCATTCTTGCTATACATTTTAAGGGCATATCTCTTTGCCAATGGAGGGCAGACTGTATCTTTGAGGTGGCTAGCCCTCTTTTTTGACTTCGGGGTTGCTAGGGGAGCTAACTGGGGGCAGGCATGTCTTACCTATCTGTACTCATGCCTAGATACACTCAGTTGGGGTACCTTATGCCAGCTGGTAGGGCCTTGGAAGCTTCTGGATGTTAGCTTCTTTCTCTCTTCTTTTATAGCTCTTGTATATGCTAAGGAAAACTATAATACATGCTCCTGTAAATTGTCTTCATACTCTCTTTTGCCTTGCAAACTATCATCTTGCAAACTGTATTCACCTCGTATATTATGTTCTTACAAATTATATTCATGCTCTGTACACTATGTCCTTGCAAACTGTATTCATGCCTTGTACACTATGTCCTTGCAAACTGTATTCAAGCCTCCCTCTTCTTCTCAATGCTAGGCCGTTCATTATGGTATTATCATTCAAGGGCTAGGCTTGAGTCTTAGGAATTCCCTTGCAGTTAGGGCCCACCTTGAAGGGTTGTCTTCTGATGATGTGAGCTTGAAATTTCAATGCCTTTTATTGTGTTCTGCACATGTTTCTTATGCTTTCTTACTAACCTCAAGCATTTTATAGATAAATTGGAACCCGTGGGCTGGCTCTGCTGCAACTCCTGACTTGGAGGCATTTGTTGTCATCACCTTCGAGATCACCCGACCTTTAAAAAGTGCGGGCTTAAAGGTGCTTTATTTGGAAGAGTGAGTGTGTTTCCAATTGGTGGGCGAGGATGCCCCACATGTGCCTATGGATCTACCAGAGTTCATGCTTGCCCTGCTCTCTATGTCTGACCCGAGTACGCCCTAAGTAGTCCCGGTGTGGCCAATGTCAACCGGCTTAAGGAGGAGTTAGACTATGATGAGTTCAACCGTACTCGCCCCATGCCCTCCCTTACTGTCGAGGTATTAATCTTTTTTCCCATCCTGTCCATTCCTACTCTCTTCTTTTGCATTCTTGTACACGGTGACATTCAACTGAAATACTTGTACCAGGTTGCCTCTACTCCCAGCATTCCTATTGACCCTCCTCATCTGCCTTGGACAAACAATTCTTATGGCCTTGATAGCCTCACTAGGGAGCGTCCCGTGCCCTGCAACACAAATGTCATGGGCTATCCCTTTCCAGACGACACATAAGCGGTGAGTTCTCTTTCTTTTCTTTTTTCTTTGCTTCTTCTTCTCTTGCATCTTTCAACTACTCATTCTAACCCGTTTTCCTTCAAATTTGAACCCGCTATCTAGGAGCATAAGGAGTTAGTTTAGGTAGCTGGGAACCTCAAGTTGGAGGTGACTTAGTATTCAAAGGACTTGTACAGCCCTAGAGGACTAGCCTATCTTGGTAATGATGATGATGATGATGACGACGATGATGGTGGTGAAGACTCGGAGGCGACACCTAGTTACCAACCAAGGAAGAGGCATTTCTGATGATCCCTGCATAACAGACAGATAGACACAGCACACACAGCATAGCATAGCATATCTCTTTTTTTGTTGCTTTTATTATTATATTTCCTTTTAGTACGCATTTATGCACTTTAGATTTGATTTGAGACATTGGGTTGTATTTTAAGAACATCTTTTACGTTCATGCTTTTATTTGGGATATGTACTTAATTTACAACTTATGGGAATAGATGCACAATTCTATGCTTTTCTTAGTCTTTCATGCTTGAAAATCTAAGCTTGAGTTGTGTATTGAATAGTCCTTTGGGCCATACGATCCATAGGAGAAGCATGTGGAAGAAAACCATACTAAAAACAAAGAAAAACTAGGGTTTTGCCTCTCGCCGTGCGTATGTGTAAAGGAGCTTGTGTACATAGTCTTGACCCTGCGTACGTAGGTTTGACCATACGTATGCATTCCGCGGGTCAAAAAAACCGTAGCCACCATTCCTTAGTATAAAATAGCCGCTAAGGACCCCAAACCTCACCAAACGTATTTTCTTCCTAGAAAACTCTCCTTTAAGGCTTTCCAATGGCAAAATTCTCTCCTTTCAAAGTCTCGACTTGGATTAGGAAGCTTGGTCCTAGTTTCAAAAAGGCTATCATTCCTTATGGCCTTTCTTGCATTTTTCCATACCATCAAATCAAGGTGGTTGAACCTCTTCTTCGTGCTGCTGCCAATTATTGGATCCCTTCTTGACATGTTTTCCAATTCAATGGTGTAGAGATATGCCCCACTCTTGAGGAATTTAGTGCAATCATAAGTGAACGACCTTGTCTTTCCTACCATGGGTGGTGATCTTCCCACCTTGATTCAAGCTTTGTTGGGTGTTCCCCTTGAAAAGGCAAAGCAGTGGTGTGTCTTTGGCAAGTTGAATATTCGTCTCATCTTTGCATACTTTTCTTGGTTAGCTATCCCAATGACCGAGATACCGCATTCCCGTTTTCTCAATGCCTTTTGTCTGTGTATGCTTTCAAGATACTTCTTGGTTCATGAGACCTATTGTGTAGATCACATAATGTGCTTGGTCTTTGCCGATTTAAGGAACAGAAATCTTGCAAGCATGATCTTGGCTGAGACCCTCAATGGCTTGGATGCGTTTCATAGGAAGGAAGCAAACTTCTTTGTAGGGAGCCCTCTCCTCCTTCAGGTATGATCCCCAATTTTTGTCTAGGTTTCCAACCTAGTGGGATTCCTCTCATTTTTGCATGGGTTTCCTTTTAGTTTTCAACCCATCGAGGCACCTTATATCGTCTTTTCTATCTTTCTCTTCTTCTTTTTTTTATCTTTCCTTTTTTTTTTTTCACTTATGCTTTCTCTCTCTCTCTCTCTCTCTCTCTCTCTCTCTCTCTCTCTCTCTCCCCTTTTTTCTTTCCTCTCTTTTGTAGATATGGTTGTTTGAGAGGCTTTGTTTGCTTCAACCCCTCGCTATTCCTCCTAGTCAGTATCTCCCAAAGCATTACTGTGACCATAGGCCCAAGCATGCTGAGATGAGATTTAAAGAGTTTACTAAGCTTATGAAGCGTATTGATGCTACAGACATCCAATGGGTGGTGGAGTGGTGGCGCATCTCAAGCATGGCTCATCATAGCCTCAAGGAAAACTATGTTCCTTTGGTGGGACTTCACTATTGCTCCTACTACTCCGCATGTCACATTGCCAGATAGTTTGGTGACCGCCAAGGAGCTCCTAGTAATGATGGCTCTTTCCATACCTTGGAGTTCACTAATAGGACTCTGAGCAGGATCCGTGAGGCTTGGCCACGACTGAGGGTGACTAGGGACATCTGTCCTCCTCAATTCCTTCACCCAACTTCGGGGTACCAGAAGTGGCTACAAGATGACATAAAGTGGGTCCTCATAGATGAAAAGGCTTATAAGAAGTCTAGCAAAAGGAAGAGGGTGAATGACAAACTTGATATGGCTCGAATTTTACTTTTCTACATCTTATGATTCTCATATCTTTTCTTTTGAATTTAATAAAGGATTGGAATGTTCCTGTAAGGTTGAATTTAATCAACCATCTAATTGGCTTTATTCCGTGACCAATTTGCTTGTAATTTAGCACTTAGTAATCCTGTATTTAGGTGGAAAAATTGTAAGGGTAGTGTGTGAGAAGATGTGAAGAAAAGCTCAAGAATGTGCAAGAAAAACAGAGCTTCACAGCTAGGACTCGCGAGTGGATCGCGACTGGCAAGCCGCCAAACGCAGGCACGTGAGATGCACACAAGGAAGCTGAAGGGTCGTGCCAGCTGTCACGCTACAGGACAAAAGTCCCAAGCTGGCCAGGCCGTTACGTCACAACTTGAACTCGCGACTTGGACAAGCCGCGAGACCAAGCCACCAATTTGCCCTGTTTGGCAAAAACTGACGTTTTGCATTCCCTTCTCACCCTACTATAAATACACCCTTATACCCACCATATTGAGAGAGCTTCCAGAGAAAATTTTATGAGAGAAACCCTAGAGAAAAACAAGATTGATTCATCCACAATCTTAACCTTAGAGACTCTACAAATTTCTCTACTCTCTTCCTCTCCATTGTCATACCCTTGAGAGGACTTTAGCCAAATCCTTATCTCACCACACCCACGTCTGTGAGAAGGTTTATTTGGTACTGTTGGGAAGCAGTTAAGAAGGAACCAATTTACATTGGTTGATGCTATGGTCTAGTAGAGAAATCCGATAAGCTAGAAAAGAAAAAGGTTCGGTGCAACCTCGTTGGAGCAAGAGCTTGGAAGGCTTAGGTACCTGGGTAGATTAGGCTTGGAGGGTCTATTGCTGTTCATGTATCCCAACTACATTTTCTAGTGGATTATTTGACCACTTGGAGGGCGGCGGAGAGGTTTTATGCCGAGGGCTTCCGTTTCCTCTTCAATAACACATCGTGTGTTGTTCGTGTGTTTGCATCTTCCTTCCCTTTATCTTTGCCTTATATTTACTACTATGGATGTGTTTATATTTGGCTTAGATTTGTTATCAATTCTGTTATAAGCTTGTTATCATTTTCCGCACATTAATTGTTTGATATAAAGCTTGAATTGGTAATTTTGTATTTGGGGTCTAAACGTTCAAGGGTGTTGTATACCCATTTGAACTTTCAATCGGTATCAGAGCAGGTACACTTGTTGTGGTTTAATTACCTAAGTGTGATCCCTGACCCCCTTTGAGATGGATAGGTCTCAATCTCTTAATGTACCACCATTCTTTGACGGAAATAATTATGCATTTTGGAAGGTCTGTATGAGGGCATTTTTGTGTTCTATTGATGATGCTGTGTGGGATGCAGTTGAAGTAGGATGGACAAGACCAACGGCTGCCAAGTCTACTTGGGATAAGGCTGCTCTTGCAGCGGCAAATGCAAATAGCAAGCTATTGAATGCTATTTTCTGCAGTGTCTTTCCAGAAGAATTTCACCGGATTTCTCAGATCACCATTGCTAAGGAAGCATGGGAAATTTTGGAGACAACCTATGAGGGAACTAAGAAAGTGAAGGACACTAAACTTCAGATGTTGACCACTCGCTTTGAGGAGCTAAAGATGAGTGAGGATGAGTCGTTTGATTCATTTTACAGTAAATTGCATGAGGTTGTTGTTGGTAAATTTAACTTGGGAGAAAAGACGGAGGACTCGAAGATTGCAAGGAAGATCCTCCGGTCACTACTAGAAAGTTTCCGGCCCAAAGTTACAGCCATTGAAGAGAGCAAAGATCTTGACAAAATCAAGGTTCAAGAGCTGGTTGGTTCTCTACAAACATAT
Organism: Quercus glauca; assembly: GCA_023736055.1. Classification (NCBI taxonomy): domain Eukaryota; kingdom Viridiplantae; phylum Streptophyta; class Magnoliopsida; order Fagales; family Fagaceae; genus Quercus; species Quercus glauca. The sequence goes on along the minus strand of CM043322.1, from coordinate 40,798,503 downwards.
GAGTTGTCCCTTCCTTCGGCGAAGAAGAGCAAATCCCTTGCTCTTAAGACAATTGATAAGAGAATGGTGTCTCATGACTCCTCGAAAGAGGATGTAGTAGATAAAGATGTGGCGTATCTAGTAAAGAACTTCCGAAAATTCCTAAAGCTCAAGAATAGTGGGAAATTTGGTGACAAAGGAAAATTTCAGAGCACCGAAAAAGAGAAGAATGATTTCAGAAGAAAAGAGGGTAAAGATTCCTAATCCTCACAAGGAATTACATGTTTTGAATGTAACGGACATGGGCACTTTAAGAAGGAATGTCCCAATTATTTGAAGTCGAAGGGAAAAGCCTATGCCATTACTTTAAGTGATTCGGACTCATCAAATTCTGACTCCGAAGAGAGCTGTGATGGAGAAGGAAATTTCTCCGCATTCATGACCATTGCTCATGTGGAGTCCTCGGAGGACCTGAACCAACTTGTACAAGAACTTGGAGAACACAGCAATGATGAATCCTTAGGGATTGTTGAAGAATCAGATGCCGAAGAGGATAGAGATACAGCCAGCCTTCAAGAAAATTACACTTTACTCCTTGAGAAATCGGGTGAGTATGCAAGGGTTGCAAAGGCGGCTGTGAAGAAGATGAAAAGGGCTGAAGAGGACTACAAAAGTCTACTGGCCAGATATAAAGAGGCTAAATGTGAGATTAAGACACTAAATGGTGAGTTATCAGAAGCTTATACCAAAGTAAGATTCCTTGAGCAAGAGGTGGTGCAAGCGCAAGCCAAGATAGAAAGGGTCTCCTCCAGAAAGTTGGATGATGTTATCTCATCTCAAAAACATTTCTCAGACAAGTCCGGATTGGGATTTATCGGAGGAAGTAGCTCATCAGCCAAAGCTACCAAAGAAGTGAAATTTGTGAAGGCCGTAGAGCCTATTGTAGAAGAGGCCATCCCTGAGAATGTTAAGGCTGAGAAGAAGAATGTGAGTGAGCAACGGATGGTGAATAAGCCCCGAAATCAATCTGTGGGCAAACACGAAACCAAAGCAAGATCTCTCTCAAGACCACAACGGGGTCCTAAAACAGAGTATGTGTGTCACTATTGCGGACTGCGAGGGCATACTAGACTCAACTGTCAAAAGCTGAGAGCAGACAACAATGCAAGCACACCTCGGTCACGAGGAAGAAGAAATGACAAGAGGTCTTAGGGTGGTGAGCAACCAAGAAGTCAAAACCATGATCCAAGAATGACGGACGTGATGAAGATGATCGATGCCTTCACAAACTGCCTTGAAAGCTTCACACGAAGGTTTGATAGTCCTAATTCTCGTACCCAATCCGTCAAGGATATCACCCCAAACGCACGTGACGTGTGGGTGACAAAGGGTACTCATGCATAAGCATTACAACATGTCCATGCATTAATACTTCCCATATTTGTGAATATGCTTGGTTATGTGCTTCTTGCTAGTAGTTAGGCTATTATTTTGCGTGTGTATTTGTCTTTGGTTTGAAATGTCTTTACATTTTTTTTGTTATGTTTTTTGATTAACTTGTTCTTTTGTGTCAAAAATCCAAAAACACATAAAAAGTAAAAAATCCAAAAAGTTTGATCAACTTTGTTGAGCTTTTGTCTCAATTCATATTTTGCCTTGTACATTTGTACTAATGGCTTTGTGCATCTTCGAGCTTAGCTTATCTTCTATGCACTCGTATCATTGTGGGAGAAATTCTGAAATCTATGTGACTGTTGTAAATAGATCTTCAACCTTGTCATGAATGATTAGTGAATGTTTTTGTTGATCTTGAGACATGCATAGACTCATGCCTATATATCTTCCCACTCTTTATTTTTGTTTTTGCTTAAAAGAGCTCTCTAAATGTAAATCTCCAAATGAAAAGAGATATAGAGCTGCAAAAGCCTGTCACACATACTAGTATTTGACTAGGAAAAAAGGAAAGCGACCAAAATAAAATGTTTGATGCCCATAAAGCCAAAAGCTAACTCATTAATTGAAATATCAAAAATTTCAGGCATCTATCTCACAATGAGATTTTCTTTGCTCAAAAAGTGCAAATGATATATTGTATATGGAGCCAAATGAAAAGCTTCAAAGTATGTAATCAAGTTCTTGTGGGAGGTCATATATGCATGTTTCTATAATTGAGATAGGTCACATCATCTAGTGCTAATTGTGTATGCCTTGATTGAATTGATCATTGAAGCTTCACATTGGACTAAGGACTATCTTATTTTTGATATCTACACACAACACACAAGTCTATGTTCAATGAATGCCATATTCATTTGTGTAATTGTACTTGATTAAATGTGTTTTCACATGCTCAATCTTTGTTTGATCAAACACAAAAAGATTTTTGAGTGTTTTTAGTTGTTTTTGGAAAGTACTTTGTTTTTACAAAATGTCAAAAATTTTCAAAAACAGTGTTGCCCTGTTTTGGCGACTAAGTCACGGGTTGGCCCAGTCACAAGCCCCAGTCGCGAGCCTACTCAGAGATTTTTCGTGGCTCACTAGCGAGTCAGTACCCAAGTCGTGAAAAAGACTTAGAAAATTTTTTCAAAATTTAAGTTTTGCACTTTTCGCAGCTCATTTTGGCGGCTTGTTTGCAGGTGGAAAGTTCAATCGCGAGGGTTACTTAGAGATTTTCGCGGGTAGACCTTCCAGTCGCGAAAAACACTTAGAAGATTTTTCTAGAATCTTACCTTCACAGTGTTTCGCAACTCACCCTGACGACTTACTGGCGACTTAGTCAAGTCGCGAAAAACGCGTGTTTTGCGTTTTAAAGACAGTTTTTTAAATTTTTTTTCAGTTTTTCCCTCGAATATCAGTGACTGTTCATTATCTTCTTCACTATCTCACTCAAACCGTATGTTTCTCACTGAAAAATCCTTCATCTCTGCATCATTTCTGCATAAATCTTCAAGAAAAAGGTATGGGTTTTCTTGATTTCACTCCAATTTCATGATTTAAGTGAAATATTCTTGAATCTATGTGTTTTAATGTTGGATTGTTACTTGGGTATTCGAACATGTTTATGCTTAAAAATGCTGGTTTGGTGGTTTGGTTTGTTCCCTCTTGGCAATGATTATGCTTAGTTTCTTGAGTTTGCTCCATTATGGGTTTTCATGTTTTCACCTTCTCATTCATGATTTGAACTTTGATATTTGATTGATTATATCTATTGGATATACGATATCTGATCTTTCTGTGATGTTTCCCTATATGAAATATATGGGTTTGCAATGTGTATGTCCTTATGTCTATGTGGTATATACTGTACTGTGTTTGTGTTGCCTTATCTTGTGTGTGGCTCTGCCATTCAGGGACTCTCTTGTACATTCCATGTTCATTCAATCAAGTATCAGTGACATATGCTATCCTCTGTCTATATGAAAGTTTCATCTTTACAGATTGAACTTGTTTGATGTGTTGTCATTATGTGATGTCTTATTCTTGGTTTGTGTTTTGCCAAATACTCCGTTCTTCCTTATAACTACATGGTTACTGATTTGTGTATGCTTCCACATATTGTGTTTGCCCTTGTTGTGGACTTTTCTGAGTGTTTACAGATGGCTTCCACATCTTCTAAGAAGAAGACTCCTGCTAAGAAGGCTGATAAACGATTGAAAATGGACAACAACCTGTTCAGGCCAGTCAAGCATTTTGAGAGATATAGAGATTCCTTCATAAAGGGAACAATTATCCAGGAGAGGTTTGTGGATTTACATGATTTGAGGGATACATTCATTCCAAAATGCTTTAAAGGAAGAGGCTGGGAGAAACTTCTGGGTGACTTACCTTTAGTGTGTGAACCACTAATCAGAGAATTCTATGCAAATACTGTGATAAAGGAGGATGAGTTGAGTTGTTGGGTGAGGAGAAAGGAGTTTACCTTAGATGCTCATGTCATTGATAATGTTTTAGGGCTGGAGGGGTTAGAAGAGTATGAATTCACTAACTACAAGGACAGAATGCTCTCTCTAGAATCTGTCCAGAAAAAGATTGGTGGGGTTATAAAAAAGAGATGTCTCAACACTTCTGATTTTCCCAAAGACATAAGGTGTTTAACCACCATTATGATGTACAATCTGTCCTATAAGGAAGATGACTACACTGACAAATGCCAGAGCTATCTTTCTTATGGAACTTAAGGAGCAAACCTTTATTGACATCAGTTCCCATATCTTTGATACTATAATGGATAAAACTAAAACCACCTCCAGGCCCAAGCTGGTGTTTCCAAGTCTTCTTATGAGAATTTTCAAAGAAAAGGGTGTTGCAATCCCACAAGATATCAGTCCCATGCCTCCTCTAGCAGCCATCAACAAATTTACTCTCATACGGATACAGAGTCGTCTTCCAGGTGAAGAAGAAGAGGGTATCCAAGAAGAAGGTGATCCTATGGAGACTGAAGCAGAGGGTGCAGAACCATCTTCCACACCAAGAGTGAGAGTCAAGAGGAGCAGAGCCTCTACCTCATCTGCTGCACCTCCAGATGCATTTCAAATCATCATGGAGAGGCTTGATACACTCAGGGAAGTTCAGATTCAGCATACTGAAAGGATGATAGTAATGTAGGACCAGCTTGATGTACTTTCTGCCAAGATTGACAGCATGCACACCAGCCAGGAGCACTGACCCTTTGGCCATTTCGGTCAAAAAGGGGGAGGATTGTTGGCAGCTCTTGAGGGGGAGTGTCTTAAGGGGGAGTGTCTACTCTGAGGGGGAGTTTCATGAGTTTCATTATGTTTTGTTTTTGTTTCAAATTTTGATACTATGCATGGATAACTTATGATGTTATAGGTTTGATACACTGGTTTAAGTTTGTTCTTAAAACTCTCAACATTTGGATGGCTGTGGAACTTTGGTATTTAGTTAAATATATAATGATGTTATTCAGTTATTTTAGCATTGTTTTATCTGTTTTTGTACCCTTTGTTGCTTTTGTAAGCTTTGAGGGTTGTTTCATGCACTTATGCACTTTTGTAGGCTTTTATGGTTTGTACCATGTATTTGCAATACTTTGCTTATGCAGCCTTTGTACATTGTGCTTTTGGTACTTGTTAGTGCTTTGCATTATCTTAAGTACAACACTCTTGTGCCCTTGTAAGATTGTTCCTAGATGCATATATGTTTGTATGCATTGGTTGAATGTTGGACTTGCAAATGATACTCTTCAATTGAGCTTATCACTTTGCATGTCCGGATGTTCATTCCTTGTGTGAATGAACATAGTAATCACTTTTGCTTAAGTGACTACTGTTTTGATCTTGTCATGAATTATTGCTTTAATGCTTTTGTTCATTTTTGCTTGATCATGCTTATTTTGCTCCATATGCATTTTAAGTTTTCTGCATACAATGATATTGCTATGGTATTGTGTTTCAGGAGTTACTTATTCATATGTTCAAGAGATTTACAGAATCTAGAGTTAGGTGTAAGTGAGTTTTGTTCAACTGTTCCCAACTCTCGTTTTAAGTCTAGAGTCTGTTGCAGAGTTTTGTCACGGAATAGCCAAAGGGGGAGATTGTACGGTTGAATTTAATCAACCATCTAATTGGCTTTATTCCGTGACCAATTTGCTTGTAATTGAGCACTTAGTAACTTTGTATTTAAGTGGGAAAATTGTAAAGGTAGTGTGTGAGAAGATGTGAAAAAAAGCTCAAGAGTGTGCAAGAAAAACAGAGCTTCGCGGCTAGGACTCGCAGGTGGATCGCGACTAGCAAGCCGTCAAACGCAGGCACGTGAGATGTACACAAGGAAGCTGAAGGGTCGCACCAACTATCACGCTACAGGACAAAAGTCCCAGACTGGCCAAGCTGTTACGACGCGACTTGAACTCGCGACTTGGACAAGCCGCGAGACCAAGCCGCCAATTTGCCCTGTTTGGCAAAAACTAACGTTTTGCATTCCCTTCTCACCCTACTATAAATACACCCTTATACCCACCATATTGAGAGAGCTTCCAGAGAGAATTTTGTGAGAGAAACCCTAGAGAAAAACAAGATTGATTCATCCACAATCTTAATTTTAGAGACTCTACAAATTCCTCTACTCTCTTCCTCTCCATTGTCATACCCTTGAGAGGACTTTAGCCAAATCCTTATCTCACCACACCCACGTCTGTGAGAAGGCTTATTTGGTACTGTTGGGAAGCAGTTAAGAAGGAACCAATTTACATTGGTTGATGCTATGGTCTAGTAGCGGAATCCGGTAAGCTAGAAAAGAAAAAGATTCGGCGCAACCTCGTTGGAGCAAGAAGTTTGGAGGGCGTAGGTACCTGGGTAGATTAGGCTTGGAGGGTCTATTGCTGTTCATGTATCCCAACTACATTTTCTAGTGGATTATTTGACCGCTTGGAGGGCAGCGGAGAGGTTTTACGCTGAGGGCTTCGATTTCCTCTTCGATAACACATCGTGTGTTGTCCGTGTGTTTGCATCTTCCTTCCCTTTATCTTTGCCTTATATTTACTGCTGTGGATGTGTTTATATTTGGCTTAGATTTGTTATCAATTCTGTTATAAGCTTGTTATCATTTTCCACACATTAATTGTTTGATATAAAGCTTGAATTGGTAATTTTGTATTTGGGGTCTAAACGTTCAAGGGTGTTGTATACCCATTTTGAACTTTCAATTCCAAATCCCCTATAGAAACAATTTATCATCTTTTAATTTGAGTAATAAGAGAATCATTTATTTATTATCTTTGCTTATTGTCTTTATTTTCTTTCTCTTTTTTCTTTTTCTTTTCTTTTTTCCATGCCATGTAATTTTTGTCCATAACGTCCTTGAAGGAATTTTTGACATGACCATGGTCTTTCCCCTATCTTTTGCCCAGGTCGCCTTTTTGGGTTTTCAATCCAGTGAGGTCTTTTGCCTTAACTTTTGCCTAAACCGCCCTTTCGAGATTTCAACCTAGCAGGCTTTTCTTCTTTTCTTTTTTTCAAACATTGTATTTCCAAAGTCTAGCCATGTTGATTTAGCGAAGCATCTCTTCCCCATCCAAATCTGTAATCCTTGTAGCACCCCCTGACATGATCTTTTTGATAATAAACGGACCAAACCATCTTGGCTTCATCTTTCCTCTTGGATCAAAAGTTTCATCTCTAAGCACTTTTAGGACCAAGTCCCCTTCTTTAAGTTTTCTAGGCTTCACATTTTTGTTAAATGCTCTAGCAATCCTCATTTGGTATCCCTGTGCATGGTATTGTGCCCTAGCTTTCTTCTCATCTACTAAAACCAATTGCCCATATCTTGCCTTCCTCCAGTCTTCTTCTAAGACCTTGGTTTCCACTAGCACTCTCAAAGATTATATCTCCACCTCAATTGAAAGCACTGCTTCACTACCATAGACCAAAGAGTAAGGTGTTGCCCCAGTTGATGCACAGATAGAAGTTCTGTAACCTCATAAAGCAAGTGGAAGTTCCTCGGCCCAATCCTTGTATGTTACTACCATTTTGGCTAGGATGTTCTTAATGTTCTTATTGGCTGCTTCTATGGCCCCATTAGTCTGCGGTTGGTATGGCGAAGACTTGTGATGCTCAATGTTGTACAACTCCATAATTCTTTGAACCTCCCCCTCGAAGTAGTAGCCATTATCCGAAATGATCTCTTAGGGTACCCTATATCAGCAGATGATGTTGTTCTCTATGAACCGAGCCACATGCTTGGCTATCAACACAGAGTAGGAGGCCACTTCCATTAACGTACTCAAAGCCCATCATAGGCAATGGCACACATTGTGAGTTGGTAGCAAACCATTATGAGTTGGTGGGATGAACTTCAAAAGACTTGAGCCCAAATAGAGCCTTCTATCTTCCCACTCATCACCAACCAAGGTAATGGGGACAAAAGAACCATGTGATTTGTGTGTGCAACAAGTATTGAATAAGCCTTTATTAAGATTAAGACATAGGACACATAGGAATTAAACTCATTATCCCCAGTGGAGTTGCCACTGTGGACACAACGGGGAGTCACCACCTAGTTTTTGCAATGGTCTAGGAACCATATATATAGTGTCCTCTCGAGGAAGGGCCTTTTGATTTTACTACCAGAAATATGGGTTCAGAGTTAAGGTATGGTCTTGGGAAGGTGTTAGGCACCCAAAACTGGCTAACCCTAAGGTTGACTTCCCTTCATTGTGTCTTATGTCTTAACCCTACTAAAGACATACTCAATATTGTATCTATACTCTCACACACACTAGCATACATCTAATCACTCACCATGGCATCAATTATCCCTAATCATACATCTATCATGGCATACCACAGCATTCATCTAGCATACATGTTGTATCATCAAGGCATTTCATCACAACACAAACCCCAATCATGCTCTTATTTCAATCATAAACCCTAACATACATCTAACATAGCATCATGTGTCCAAGCATGAACCCTAGCATGTTATTATCATCATATCCATTTAGGGCAAAAACATAGGTATGGCAAGCAAACATAGATCATCACATGTGTCCCAAGCTTTTAAACGTGAAATCAAACATGAAACAAACACACTACGTTATTAAAATGCATGTTCATACCAATGCATGACTTATCTCACTTATCTTGCAGCAACTCAGTACCTATGGCAGCCTCAAAATAAAACAACATAAGATAAACCCTAATTCTAATATGTGAAGGACAAACCAATAAATAAGCATGTGAAACAGAAGCTCAAACTTATATACATATAAAAAGAGGAACAAAACAATAGCTTAACATGTGAGACAAGTAGAGAAAACAAAACAGAAACTTGATTTAAGGTTTCTAGGCAGGTTCTTGCGTACGCATGAACAAGCCCACATACGCATAATTCGGCCTATGTGCGCATGCTGAATTATGCATATGTGGGTTTAGCTCAGAAACCTTAGCCAAGAACACATCAACATAGAAAACAGAGCATAACTTCAAAATTAAAAATCTAACAACCTATAACATGCTATAAAACATAAAAACTACGTAGACTTTACTAAACAAACATATTAAAACACATAAAAGCAAAAAAATAAAGCAAATAGAAACATTAAAGTCAAAAAGAAAAAGAAAAGACAAGAAAGAATACCTCAAAATAAAACCTTTTAGGCTTGATTTTTTATCATTCCCCATAGTCAAATATTTCACAAATCAATAAGAATGCAGTTAGTAATCTTAAAATTCAAAATCAAGGCCAGAAAAGGCCCTAATTAAATAAATTGACTTGAGGATGTTTTGTGAAAAACTCCCTCTTTGATTCACTATTTCTAATGAATCTTTGTGTTTTCCTGTGAGATTTCTGTGTGTTTTTGAAAGGTATCATGTATGACTATTTATATTGTGAAAATGGGGGTTTGGAACGGCTCCTAGATGATGTGAGATTTATTCTAAACCTCAGTCTTAATGCAGAAAACTTGCCTTCTTGGTGCTTCCGAAACCTTACCTGCGTGTGCAGGCTCATGCTTGCGTACTCAAGCTCTTAGGCTGCGTACACAAGTTCATGCTTGCGTATGCAAGCTTAGGGTTTCTTTTGGCCTTTATTTTCCAAAAATATATTTTTAGCTCATTAAAAAGTTATATTTTCCATTTTAACATCTCTCAAGTCAATTTGTAATCTGATTGGGCCCTAAACCAACCTTGGGTCTTAGAATTTCAATATCATTGGGGAACGGGGGCCCAAGTCGTAAGGAGTATAAAATGCAGTGTCTATAAAAGGTCCTTATAGGGTAACCTCGGGGTAGGGGCAGGGGCATACTACTTAAAAGGCTTAGAGGAAAAGGCCGTACCTTGTTCATGGAATGTGAACAACCTGAAGAAGTATTTTTCAAAATGCATGTCATTTCCTTAAATCATCATATACTAATATTAATGGAATGAATGAAGAATGATGTTATTCAGGAATTTTACATGTTTTGCACGTTTAAGGATTATTTCTTCTTGGTCTATCTGCTCTCCATACTTGAGGTCCACATTTAGTAGTATTAAAGATTGAAGGGTTCAAAGGCATCAGCCCATGTCTATGATTAAAGAAGACTAAGGACAGAAGCCTAGCCTCAGGCTGACCTCGGTCGCTGACTAGGTGGAAACCTAACAGTTCTTTTGTTAAGGACAGAAGTCCAGCCTTAGCCTGACCTTGGTCACTAAATAGGTGGAAACCTAATAGTTCTTTAGTTAAAGGTAGAAGCTTAGCCTCGACCTGACCTTGGTCAATAACTAGGTAGAAACTTAAGGATTCTTTACAATCGAGTATGGACATGGAATCATCCTGATCTCGATCATTGGTAAAACAAGAGTTATGTATTAATTTAATTAAATATATAGCCAATCTCAGCGTGTGAGTGAAGTTCCATTATTAGATTTAGTAGTGAAATGGACCTTCGTATTAGATAATTGCACTTAGAAGCGTCTTTATACCCCGTGAGTTAACACACTCTTTCTCTCTTTATCGCATTATCGAAACACAAAAAAAAAAAGACGAGTAGTAACACTTAGTCAAATAACGCAAAAGTACTCATCATTGATAAAGATTAAGTACATTACAAAAAAAAAAAAAAAAAAAAAAAAAAAAGGAGGCGAAGCTCTCTAGGCTTGTGGCCTCTCTTCGGATACATTTGGCATTGATGGAGGGTTGGCCTCAAGACCACTAGGAAGAGGAAGATGAGCCATCAATTGAGACGTTCGAGGCAGAGGAAGATCCACCTTAGGAGCACTTGTTATGAGGAGAGGAACATCCCCAATTTCCACAACATTAGTCTGAGAAGCAGCAATTTGAACCTCTATATTGAGGTAGAGCTCATCCATGTCTATGCTACCATGATTCCCAACATGAGGAACCCCCTCCGTGGAAACATGGGTTGATGACTCGGAATCCCAATCCCCATCAGGTCGACAGGGTAAGGGACATTTTCCACGATTCAAAGAGGGGAGTTTAGTGGCACTTGGAGAGCATCCAGAGTAGCCACCCAACCGTCTGTGAAGCTCCCAAGCTGGGCATCCCTCCCCACGTCCGTGACTGAGTTTTTAGCATTAGAAAAGCCCATTTCATAGAACTTATGTTCTTCTTCTACATGGTGCTTTTTCATCGCCTCCATCTAAATCGAATTAGCGATAACCAAGCTCAGGGCCTCAGCCAATTTTGCATTAGTTTCCTCAATTCTCTTCATCAAGGCATTTACCTTTTTCTTAGGCACAACCTGAGCCCTTTCAACTCGGAGAACTTCCCTTGACCGAGTCTGAAGTTCACTCTTTAGCTTTTTCCTGAAAGCAGTCTTTTTTCCTTGGTCCTTAACAACCTTCTTCAAATGGGCCTCCAGCACATGGACCTTTTGGCAAGCCTGTGGAGAGAGTAAGGCAAAATTGAATGCCAAATAAGAAAGAAAAGAAAGAAAAAAATGGGAGGGGGAAGAGTTAAAGTTCCAATATCTTACCACAATGGTGTGCCGCTTCATTACCAACAGGACGTTCTCGTTATCCTAATCCTCCCATGTGTCCATATTGGCAAGCATAAGCAAAGCCTTGCGAGACTATCAGTAATCCACCCCATTTGCCTTTCCTCCATTGACAAGTGCTTTCAGTGGAGGGAAGTGGGCCACCACTCAATTTGAACTCGTATGTGTACGATGGAGGCGAAGGGGAGGAAGTGGATGCATTTGGCCTGCTTTAGGTGGCTGGAGTAGCTTGAGGGGTCATATAAGGTCCTGACTAGGGTGGCCACTCAGCTATGATCTCAATTGTCTGGTCCTTTTGGCCTTGTGCTGTTTCCAGCCTTTTGTTTTGCTAAGTGGAAAGAGGTGTGGCCACTACCGTTGGTTGAGGGGAAAAGGTTGGATTTTGCATTGCATCACCACGGGGAGTGGCAACGAAATCATTAACCACTAAGGTTCTGCGTTGGACCATTTCTTTAGCCTTGGGTCCTTCATTACCCTTGGGTTCCTCGATCGTTGCATTCAAATCGGCTGTACCATCCAAAAACGGTGGAGGAGAATCTCTCCTTCGTTGACAAAGGCTGACCTGCTGAGCTTTGTATGTCGAGATGTTATGCAAGAAACCCTTTAGCCAAACATTGATGTAAGGGAAAAGAGGATGCTTGGCCCTTAAAGTATCATCAGGGTCTTGGAAGCCTCTGTACGAAGGAATATAACCGAGGATGAGATGGAATGCCCAAAGTTGGCCGTTGAAATTTACATAGACTTCAGATCGAAGTATCCTATTGAGGTCCAGCACTCCAACGAACCTTATGTTCAGTTTCATGTACTTTGGATTTGCAAAACAATCAGCCAAGCAAAAGAGATTAGCAAAAAAGACACGAATAATAATATGAATGCCAAATGAATAGTAAAGCTGAGAAAGATGACACGACAATTCTTGAGATCTACGAACCTAGTTTGTTCAGGGAGGTCAGACATGAGATTTCCTCGACATGCCAATTCCCTATAACCTTTAAAACAATCCCCTTGATAATTCCTACTAGAATCAGGAAGGCATGAGATCAGCCTTACTCGACTTTGACGCACTTTGAATTAATAGCCCAAGGAAAGATACCACAACAATTGTAGACAAAATTTATGTCATGTTGGGTCAGCTTTAGGCCGAACTACCTATTAAGTTTATCTACACTCGTAACTACATAGGAGAGATTTGGTGTACATTTATCAGGGTTGTGCCTATAAAACCTAAGGAGTGTATTAAAAGAGAACTAAGGGGGAACCTAACCCCACCTTCTATGATAGCTATCAAAGGAACAAAAATAGTCCTTAGAATCCTCTGGTCGGCTATAACATCTTGAAAATAGTACTCATTAATTACGTCATTGGGTATATGGTATCTAGCCCTGAAAGCCAGCAAGGCCTCAAGAGTATTTACTAACCTAGAAAATTTTCTCATGACCACGCTAAAGTAAAAGAAGAGTAGGAAAGAAATGTACTTACAGGAAGGAGGGGCAATTAAGCTCAAGAGGTTTTCTCTTTAAGCGAATGTAAGAAGGAATGTAAGAAATTAAGGAGCTTGAGAGGAAAGAAATAGAAGAAATGAAATCTGGACTCTTAATCGATATTTATAGGGAGGAAATTAAGGGAATGGGCGAGAAAATTGCCGCCTATGCCACACCTTGATTTTCGTGTACCTCGAGAGCTCAATGGGAAAGTAATCGTGGTCGTTGATCATTGATAACTATCAAGAAGCTTGCAAAGAGGAAAGCTATCAAATCCGACGCATTTAGTATATGATAGTTGGTGTCGCTAAGATGCGATGGTTACAATGGCAAACGTTCCAAGGCACCGAGAATGTGACCATGTTTCTCTCCCCACACACTAGAGACGAAAACGTGGGGGGCTATTGTAAAAGGACAAAAGTCTGGCCCATGTTTGGCCCAAGTCAAGCACCACTAAATTTAAGTCCGACTCAAATGTAATGAACATTTAGCAAGGTACACGAAACTATGTATCCTTGGCACGAATACCTGAACAGGATCCCAATACTACCAAGGATGGAAAGAAGTGCCTTGGGGGAGTCTGCCCATCAAACACAAGATTCAGCATCCGACACAAGTTACTAGAAAATCATTTTAATAGCAAAATTGTGGATCCCATCCTTAGCACGTGATTAGACAGATCTGAACAATAGCTCAGATTTGAGAAGCCACTCAAACCCCACAAGTGGGGGGACCCATGTACATGCAAAATATTCTTTCATCATCACAGCCCCACTAAAGCAAAAGTATAAAAGCAAAGCAATGGGGGAAAAGAAAGGGGTTGGAACCTAAGATGGGAGAGAGAAACACGAGAGAAAAAAGGTGAGGATAAAAAATATTCTTGGGGAAAGGTAGTCTAACTCGGACTCTGAACAGGGCATCTCGGCCATTCACTAGTCTCCTAGGCTAGTTGGTCTTCTAACTAAATAACCACCATAGCACTACCTAACAGTCCTCATTACTAGCCAAACCCTTTCTGGGACCTTCCACTGTGGGCTAAACCTAATTCAAAGTACAAATTAATCGGAGGTCCAAGCCCAATGAGCCCACGGCTATAGGGAAAGGACAACCACAAGTTAGATTTCCAAATTTGTATTATATGATGAGCATTAAGTTTTAGGTAAAAAGCGCTAGAGAGTTTTATCATTTTAAGTACTATGTGATATAGGATGCTTATTAGATGTTACTCACTACACACTAACTTGTCAAAGTTCAGGGAATTGGAGAAGACGTGCCAAGCAATATGTTTCTTTTATCAAATTTAAACCGTAGAGTTTTACTAAACATACTTCTTGGCCCTCCAAACCATAATTCTCAAAGTTTCCCTATTGATACTCATGAGCTTAGATCATGAGCTGAAAATAAGATGATTTGCCATGGGCTTGAACCATGGGTTTTGATGAAATAATTTGACATGGGCTTGAACCATGGACTGTGATGATGTGGTGGGACATACACCCAATTGATGAAGTAAAAGATCCGAGCCTTAAGCCCATTATGTGATTTAAAGGAAATGTGGATCGAAAGTTCACCTCAAGAAGTGAAGATCCTATGGACCATGTGAGCCCAACCTTTGTAGTTGAATATAATATAATTTTTTTTGGGCTTTGAAAGAGATTTATCCAAAAATTCATAATAATATTGATATTGTGCAGGTCGCCAATAAAATAATCATGTGGTGTGAAAAAAATTCCTTAACAACGGTGTCGAAATAAAACTTGGATTTTGTGTTTTGATTTTGGTGAAACGGCACCGTTTTGGAAGTTAGCAGTAATGTCATTTGCTTTCTTTGAAACGATGTCATTTTGTAGGGCTGATTTGGCAAAAAAAAAAAAATTACATGTTAGCATGCCAACATGTCACTTAATAGCTTAAATTAACGAAGGGTGGATTTTTGCTAACAAAACCAAATTTCAAGATGTAAAATCCAATTTCTCAAACTTCAGTGTATAAAATCCAAGTAACCCCGAACTTCATGGGTGTTCTTTACTATTTACCCTATTTTGTATTAAAATTTATAGCTTTTTAACATGCACATAAAATTGTTTTTTCCATAAAAAGAAAAACATAATATTATTTTTTACTATTTTTTTTAATTTTAATTATATTATTAAAAATTGAATTCTAATTACAAGAAGGGATAATCCTATCTCATTTAGGAAGAAAAGGTAAAACCATATTTTCAATTTACTTATTGTATTTGATTAATTAGTGCATCGTACAAAAATAAAAGTACATTTATGCTTTTGCAAAACATTACTCGCAAAGCAAAGCATCACTATCTTTTTTTTTTTCTTTTTTTTTTTTTGACAAATGAGGTATCCAAAACTTTTTAAATAATTTTGACTATTCTTTTGAGCATTTATAGTCCTTCCGTCCCATATATATTAGATTATTATAGGAAGAAATTTCTTGAGAGTAACTCCAAGATGTTGACACTCACGATTTCATGGATATCATGAAGCCTTAGGAGCCACTAAGTGACCCCTAGAGATTAAAGTATTTTTTATTTATTTTTTTTATAGAAGAAAAGATTATTTATTTATTTATAAAATGTTAGAACAGATAATACTTTTTTTTTTTTTTGAGGAAAAGAAGAGATAATACTAAATAGTACATATTAATACATGAACCTAATAAAGTAATAATATAATAAGTCTTCATGTTTTTTCCTTCCAATTTTTGGGCATTGGAAATAAATCTAATTCCATTTTAGTTCTGACCTTCCTTTCCGGACAAAAACTCGGCGTGTTTGAAAGAAAAACCATCGATTACCTCGGATTTGGAAGTACAGAACTCAAACAAGCATCTTTGTAATTGTAAAGCATATTCCAATTCCAACTCCATCAAAGAAAAGAAAAAGTGAGGAGAGAGAAATAGAGAGAGGGTCCGTCCAAGTCTGAATTAGGTTGTAGTTGTATGTATGTATGTTTCGCCTTTGAGTGAGAGAGAAAGCCAAATAAAATTAAAAATTAAAAAAGTACTGAAATTGACAAGAAGAAGCTTTTTGGTTCTATATAAAGTCATACCCTTTGCATAATTTTGGATCTCACACCTCTCTCTCTCTGTCTGATCCAAATCTTCGTCTTCTTTATCAAATCTCACTTTTTCAGATTCAGGTACTCCGCAACACTCTGCTCATTGATTCACATCTGGGTTTTATTATATTATATATATATATATATATACACACACATAAATAATTCAATTTCTCCAACAAGTGCTCTGTTTTTCTTTCATTTTAGCACTATACTAATACTAATACTAATACTACTAGTACACGGGGCCTTAGCTATCAAATCCTCGATCTATTTTTTCTGGGTCGTGATCAGAATTTTGTGGCTCTTGGCTCTCGTTTGAGTCCGAGATTTTAGACTTACTCTTTTGTGATTACAGTAACAGAGGGAGCAGCAAACAATGGCGAATCGGAATCTTGAGAAGTTGGCGTCGATCGACGCGCAGCTTCGGCTTTTGGTTCCGGCCAAAGTGAGTGAGGATGACAAGCTGGTTGAGTATGATGCTCTGCTTTTGGATCGTTTTCTCGACATTCTCCAAGATTTACATGGGGAGGATCTCAAGGAAACTGTAAGTCATTGATTTCAATATTATTTATATTTTACAAAGAATAAATCTATCCCATCTCTTCAATTTTTTTTTTTAATCTGCATAAAAACCTTTGGCTTTATGATTTGTGTGCGTGTGCGTGTGCGTTTTTTTTTTCAATATGCTATATTGTTTTGCAAATTGCAATGCACCATTATTGATTTCGCAGTTTTTGGTTGGTTTTAACAATCACAATGTGTTAGTTTCACTGAGTTTCAGTGCATTATAAATTTTGAGACATCTTCCAATTTTTAATTCTGTTTCGTTGACTTCTTCTGTATGTATAGGTTCAAGAGTGTTATGAGCTTTCTGCTGAGTATGAAGGTCTGCATGATCCTAAGAAGCTAGAAGAGCTTGGAAGTGTGTTGACAAGCTTGGATCCAGGGGACTCTATTGTCATAGCAAAGTCTTTCTCCCACATGCTTAACTTGGCCAACTTGGCCGAGGAGGTCCAGATTGCTCACCGCAGACGGAACAAGCTTAAAAAGGGAGACTTTGCTGATGAGAACTCTGCAACAACCGAATCAGACATAGAAGAAACTCTCAAGAGACTTGTGGTGCAACTTAAGAAGTCTCCACAGGAAGTTTTTGATGCTCTCAAGAACCAGACTGTAGATCTGGTCTTGACTGCTCATCCTACACAATCAGTTCGTAGATCTTTGCTTCAAAAGCATGCAAGGTTTGTTCTCCAGTTTGCCTGAGTGTTACCATTTCATATTTTTGTTCCCTCCCACCCAACTCCCATGCTGAGCATTCAAATATTATACTATGATAATATTCTATTTTTACTTTTATGTGAGGGGGGGAAGTGCTAAAGTTTGCATTCTTGCTGTACTTCTCAATCTTCTTATCGTTTTTTCTCTTCTCTCTTCAGGATTAGGAATTGTTTAGCCCAATTGTATGCCAAAGACATTACCCCTGATGATAAGCAGGAGCTTGATGAGGCACTTCAGAGGGAGGTGACTATCAGCATCCTTTGGATTTGTGTTATGTAGTTGAATATTTATGTTTGTTGAAAACTTCCTTTTGGGAATCTTTTAGGATCACATTTTTTGATATTGTGGATTTTTTTCTAACATTTGATGAGAAATATGGGTCCACATTAATGACTGAAGCAGCTTTGGACTAATCCACTGCCCCTGCCCCCCTTTATAGTATCTCAACGTCAAGACAAATACAGTAACATATAGATTGACTGATATTACTTTGTGATTACTTGGAGTATTGTGTTTCCTGCAGAATTCTGTAACTTACTAGCCACCTTTCCACAATACTTATCATTTACTTCTTATCGGGTATTTAGAGCTTGAGATGTTCTTGGTAATACTTTTTCTTTGTATTCAATCTTGTAAGTTGTAACCGCAACAAAATGTCTCCATTTTAGGTTTTGTAAATAGTTAGAACCCTTGATGTTGATCTTTAAGAGATAAAAGTCGACAGTCATCTGACTATCATAAAATACATATCATCCGGGTATTAATTATTCCAAAAAATACTTTATTCTAGGTTCTGTGAATGTAATGTGATCATTGTAAAATCTATATCATTAGGGATTTTTGGGAGCCTTTTCACTACTCAGGTTTTGTTTAAATAATAGATATTTAATTAACTCCCTGTGCTTGCATATGCATGTCATCGAGTAGCTTCTTTTTTTTTTTTTCTTTTTTTTCCTTTTGAAAAATGACTTTTGGCCCCAAGGGGAGATCATCAAGTAGCATCTTTGCTCAATGAATTATATTATCTAAAGCACTACCCATGTTGCCTGTGGAAGAAAGAAAGCAGCGGCTGCCCTGCAGATCTGGGGCATATAATAATTAATAAATGCTTTAGTGCCATTGATTATTAATGTAATAAGAACCTACCCAGTAAGACATTTGCTGCAAATCTCCATGCTGCATATGTTTTAACATGGTTGATCACATGAGCTTGGAGAGGATTTTCACATCAAAGCCATGAGAAAGCTACTTATATTACTGCTGATGTGTTAAATCTTGTAAAACTGTAACTAAATTTTTTCGCCAACAAAAAATAAAATTAGTCTACAACATTCTCAATTTTCTTTTTTTTCCTGGTATTTATTTCATGTAGATTCAAGCTGCATTTCGTACAGATGAGATCCGGAGGACCCCTCCAACTCCACAAGATGAGATGAGGGCAGGGATGAGCTACTTCCATGAAACAATCTGGAAGGGTGTTCCAAAGTTTCTACGCCGTGTTGACACGGCTTTGAAGAACTTAGGGATTAATGAACGTCTTCCTTACAATGCCCCACTTATTCAATTTTCTTCTTGGATGGGTGGTGATCGTGATGGTAAGATCCTTCTACATGGCCAAACTTCTAAAGAAGGCAGTTCGGAAATTAGAGGAAAAGGAAGCAAAACCATCTGTCTATCTTCCTCGTAGTGAACTCACCTTGACTGTGATTTCCATTGTGAAACACTTTCATAGTTGCTTGTCCTAATTGGGATTTTTCCAATTAGTTCCATTTAATTATTGGATGGTCTCATTTGTTAATGACCTGGCGGTGATCATGATGGAATGGTCATTCTTCATGGCAAAAGACTGACCGTGCAAATTGATATGGTTCCCAGTGAAGGAGCAAAAGGACAGACAAATTCTTTCAAAGTGGATTTTTTATTGAGTAATTTCAAAGCTTTTTATGCATTGGCGTGGTCTAGTTACTTCATTTTAGCTGAAGAAACTGGAGGTCTCTCTCTCTCTCTCTCCCCCTCCTAAACATCTTTTTTACATTGGGTGCAGGTAATCCTAGGGTGACTCCTGAGGTCACAAGAGATGTTTGCTTATTGGCTAGAATGATGGCCGCTAACTTGTACTATTCCCAAATTGAGGATCTTATGTTTGAGGTACTTAATAGCTTCTGCATTTTACAATCTTCTCCAAGGAGCTTCCTTTTCTAGGTTGGAAGACTGTTGCTTGATTATTGTTTTTGTACTTTGTCATCATTATTTAGCAATTTCTCCTTCTTTTTTTGCAGTTATCTATGTGGCGGTGCAATGATGAGCTTCGTATTCGTGCAGATGAACTCCATAGGTCAACCAAGAAAGATGCAAAGCACTATATAGGTAATTAATACATGGTGGGGTGTGTTTCTCTTTACATGTGGAAGCTGTTTTTCCTTTAGTATGTCAAGGTTTATTGACAGCCTGGAAATCTGTGGGTAATTTCCTCACCTACAATGCCACAATGTTCAGCTTTAGAAAAATGAGAGAAGAAAGCATGAGGTAGCTTTTTGAATATGCATCTTTCTTACTTATCAAAAAAGAAAGAAAAATGAGAGAAGAAAATGCAAATAGTGTTTTTTCCTACAATTATCTTCATTCTAAATATGCCTTTATGAATGAATTTATTCCTATTTCTTTCTACTTTCTTTCTAGCCCTTTTGGACAATTTCTACACCATGCGTACAAAACCTTTTTGCTTTGCCTTAGTTTGTATTGGAACAAAGCTAAATAAGTGGTAAAATGAAGAAAGGAAATAGAAAGAAGCAATATTTCTCCTCACAGTTTTAGTTGAAGGCTGAGGCTACGTCAGCTATAAAAGATTAATCTTTGACTTAACTGGAATTTCCTAATTGTGCAATCGTGAGTGACAGTAGCTACATAAATACAAGGTGGTGCATATTTAGCCAGAGAACACTTAATGAAATACTCAAAAAAAGAGTTAAACAATAGACATGCTCAAAGAACTCATTCTACGGAGATCTCTTAGCTGTGCAACCATAATTTATGATGACAACACAATGGAAACAAGTGTTGTATGTTTGTTATCATATAACAAGAAGATATTTTTCAATTTTAGGTAAAATCATTTGTGTTGTAATTTTGGCTGATACCTTGTATTACTATGATGTTGATTTTTTATGTGACGCAGAGTTTTGGAAACAAATTCCTCCAAGTGAACCCTATCGTGTCGTTCTTGGTGATGTGAGGGATAGGCTTTATCAGACCCGTGAACGCTCTCGTCATTTGTTAGCCAACGGGTACTCTGACATTCCAGAGGATGCAACTTTCACCAATGTTGAGCAGGTATATTCATTCCATCAAATTTATTTCGAAAATTCCTAGAATCATGTTGCCATCACCTACATTTAATGGCAATGTTGATATTATACTTTCCCCTCAATTCAACCTATTTGTATCTAACCATATATGTTGGCTAGTAGCATGGTTGTTGAAATCTTGATCCTAAACTTACCAAACGATCCAGATCACGCTAGGGTCTTTAATTAGTAGGATTGGGGTAGGATCTGGATCCAAATTGATCCGACCACAATCCCACCCGATTCTGAATTTTGACATATTTTTATAGCCAAATGTTTTCATATTTGAACTCGACTTTAAAAAAATCAACGTTTGTAAGAGTTTTTGTAACAAATCAATCACTTCTCCAAGATAAATCTCTAATTCTAATTGACATCTGACGAAGTACAATTTTTTATAAACTCTAATTGTCATTGTATGTTGAATTAGTCCATAACTAGAAATACTCCTCTCTATTTGGCATGTGAAAAGAACATAAGAGTAATGAAAGCGATACAATTTAATGATTAATTAACTTCCATTTAATTGAGTTCATGCTCTCAAAATCAAAACTCATGTTGATGCTATTGTTATGTTTTATAGTTAAAAGCTTATTTATATTTTATAATATATACTTTGTCTCTGTAAAATTATTTGATACATACTTTATCTCATTAAATTTTTTGATATATTTTTTGTAGATTATCATTCTTATTTTCTGTTAAAAAATACCTCATCACTTATGTTGATGATTCTTGAAAAAATCATTATTAGTGGTGATCTTTTACCTAGGAAGCATGGACACTTCATTTGTGTCAAACATGGGACATTGGGACATGCCTTCTGCACCCGCATGTCCCAGCCATGTTTTTTTTTTCTTTGAAAAATTACAGGACACAGGAGGGACACTTGTCTTTTATTTATTTTTAGTTTTAATCTTGAACACTTATCTAGTTATTATATATTTACTCTTTTAGATCTTATTCTTGGTTTGTATTACAATTTCTAAACATCATTTATTAGCCATGAATTCACTTTATTATTTATTATTGCTCTTAAATTTCTATATGTTTAACATTATATGAAAAAAAATAAATGTTTAATATTTAAAATTATATTTAATCATTAATTATATGTGTATCGCCACCATTTCATGTCCTAATTTTTCAAAAATTGCCATGTTGTGTTGTACCTATACCCATACCTACCCGTGTCCATGTCTGTGCTTCCTAGTTTTCACTTTATTTTTTTATGAAAATAAAATGGTATGATTTTGATCCTATTCGGAAGACCCTCCTATCGATCCTACATAGGATCTTGATTTTAACACCCATGGCTAGTAGATTTTTATCCAATATTGTGCTCTGTCTGGTTCACTCTCTTTTAAGCTATCATTCAATGCTTAATACTATCCTAAGATAAGTTCAAAAGGAAAGAAACATATTTGTTGGATCTGTTACTGAATGGCTTTGTTGACATACACGCTCCTTATTGCAAGAAGTTACAAATTGCCTTTTAATTTTTTACTCTTGTTTAACTGGTTTAGAAACTGATGCAGGACTGTTAAGAAGTTCAGCACTATACTAGGTTTCTTGATGAATTCTTGAATAAGGATTGATGTTTAAGAGTTTAGGTTAGAAAAGAATGAATGTCGACAGCTGTTTGGGGCTGAAACAGGGGATAAACAGAAAATAAAATAAATAAAACACTAGGCAATCACACCTAGGTCTTCCTAAGCATCACATCTAGGGTTCCTTGGCATCACACCTCGGAGAAGTGTGCATTACACAAACAAAGCTTAAAATAATCTGAAATAACATGACCCACAAAAGAGCCTTTATATAGAAGCTATAGTTATCCCTTTCCTAGTAGGACTTGGACTCTTAGGTAACCTATTACTAGAATGAATAGGAATACTCAAAAATCAAATAAAAGACTTAACTCCTAAACCAAATAGGAGGACTCTAAACATAAAATAAGACTCATGGGCCTTTGGTACAGCCAAGAACAGCCCATTCCAGATTTCTGGAACTTACCAAATTGCCCTTATTCTAATAGAACTTAATTAAAACTGATCAGACAGCTTCTCAACATAAAAGACTCAATACTAATAACTAAAATGACCTATCAAAGGTGCTAAGAGGGTCCGACATCAAGACTAGACCACAATACTTGAATCTTTGTATATTTAATCTTCTTTTTCCTTGAGCTCTTCCTTGTCCTCATCAGAAACTGATCAAGTTTTAAATTATATGCAGTTCTTGGAACCTCTTGAACTATGTTACAGATCACTCTGCGCATGTGGTGACCGAGCGATTGCTGATGGAAGCCTTCTTGATTTCTTGCGGCAAGTGTCAACTTTTGGACTTTCACTTGTGAGACTTGATATTAGGCAAGAGTCTGACCGCCATACTGATGTCTTGGATGCCATTACAAAGCACTTGGAAATTGGTTCCTACCGAGAGTGGTCTGAAGAACGTCGACAGGAATGGCTTTTATCTGAACTCAGCGGCAAGCGCCCACTGTTTGGACCTGATCTTCCTAAAACTGAAGAAATTAGTGATGTTTTGGACACATTTCACGTCATAGCTGAACTTCCATCAGACAACTTTGGAGCATACATCATTTCAATGGCAACTGCACCGTCTGATGTGCTTGCTGTTGAGCTCCTGCAACGTGAATGCCATGTGAAGCTACCATTAAGAGTTGTTCCACTGTTTGAGAAACTTGATGACTTGGAAGCTGCTCCTGCTGCTTTAGCTCGGCTATTCTCAGTAGATTGGTACAGAAATCGGATTAATGGAAAGCAAGAAGTTATGATTGGGTATTCAGATTCTGGTAAAGATGCTGGAAGGTTCTCTGCAGCCTGGCAGTTATACAAGGCTCAAGAGGAGCTTATAAAGGTTGCTAAGCAATACGGTGTGAAGCTAACTATGTTCCATGGTCGTGGTGGGACTGTTGGAAGAGGAGGTGGCCCCACCCATCTTGCCATATTGTCTCAACCTCCGGAAACAATTCATGGATCACTCCGTGTTACTGTTCAAGGTGAAGTTATAGAGCAATCGTTTGGGGAGGAGCACTTGTGTTTCAGAACACTCCAGCGTTTCACAGCTGCTACTCTGGAGCATGGTATGCATCCCCCTGTTTCGCCAAAACCGGAATGGCGTGCATTGATGGATGAAATGGCTGTCATTGCTACAGAAGAATATCGTTCCATTGTTTTCAAAGAACCCCGATTTGTTGAATATTTCCGACTTGTAAGAATTCTGCAGATAGCATTGATCTCATTTCCATTTTACAATTCAAGCTCACTAAAGACCATCTTTGATATAATAACTGTTGTCTATTTTATGAATGTAGGCTACACCAGAGTTGGAATATGGTCGGATGAATATTGGAAGCCGTCCATCAAAGCGAAAGCCAAGTGGGGGTATTGAATCACTCCGTGCAATCCCATGGATCTTTGCCTGGACACAAACAAGGTTTCATCTACCAGTGTGGCTAGGCTTTGGAGCTGCATTCAAGCAGGTCATTCAGAAGGACATTAGGAATCTGCATATGCTGCAGGAGATGTACAATGCATGGCCTTTCTTTAGGGTCACCATTGATTTGGTTGAAATGGTGTTCGCCAAGGGAGACCCAGGAATTGCTGCTTTGTTTGACAAGCTCCTTGTTTCAGAAGAATTGTGGTCATTTGGAGAGAGATTGAGGACCAATTATGAAGAAACTAAGAGCCTTCTCCTGCAGGTAAAAACAATTGGACAGAATATGTTTTACATTTCAAATTTTGTAAATTATATTTTTGCTTTTCATTATTGCCTTCTTTGATTCACAAGAAATGCTTTATTTTTCCCACTACTCATAAGTTTTCAGAATATTCTTTGTATACTTCCCATCATTATCGGCATTGAATTGCATAGACATTGTTTTGCCAAATTTTTATATGATTTCCGTATCTTCTGTTGGATACTGCAAAACACATGCAAAAAATATTGCATAGATCATCAGTTGGATACTGCAAATCACTGCAAACAATGACATTTTCTCTGCCTATGGGACACTGACAAATTGGATGTAATAAAATCTGATTTTCCTTTTTCCTATGCTGGTAGATTGCCGGACACAAGGATCTTCTTGAAGGGGACCCACACTTGAAGCAAAGACTCCGCCTGCGTGATTCCTACATTACTACCCTGAATGTTTGCCAAGCCTACACATTGAAGAGAATAAGGGATCAAAACTACCATGTGAAGGTGCGGCCACACATCTCCAAGGACTTTATTGAAGTATGCAAACCAGCAGATGAACTTGTGAAGCTGAACCCAACAAGTGACTATGCCCCTGGTTTGGAGGATACCCTCATCTTGACCATGAAGGGTATTGCTGCAGGCTTGCAGAACACCGGTTAGAGTTGCGCTATTCTCTGTTCACTTTTTTCCCCAAAAAAAACCATAAATTATATGCACCAGAAGTGGATGCTGTTTTATTATCCACATCAAGGTCATAATTTGGCTTCGGCTTAAATATTAATTGCTGTGCTTGATACCACTAAAGCCAGCGGTGTTATTGTCGCCATACAAGAGTTGAACTTGATGGAGCTTTATATGCTCGTCCACGGAATATTCTGTGAGCATTGCATTTGAATGCTTGTGTTTTCTGGTTCTTGTATTTCTATCTGAGACACTGACCTGTCTTAATCCATCAATTCCTATTTATGGGTAATAGAATAAGATGTGAAAAATAAATCAGTGGATGCGCAATCAGTAGCATTACTATTCTGTAAAAGTTGCTGGCTTATGAGTGGAGTTTGTGTTTTTGTGTTAGAATTTCATTTTTTCTTCTCATGTGTGTGTTTTTAAAAAAATGGTGATTATTCTATATTATTTAAGAGAGTGTGGTGTACACAGAATAACTTATTACACTCTGCTTAAAAGCTTTTAAAATTGACTAAAATACCTCCAAAACCTAAAAATTGACCAAAATACCCTCCTAAATCTAAAAAATGACCAAAATATCCCTTGGGATCTAAAAATCACCAAAATACCCCTTGATAGGGATCGAATTAAATTTAGTTTGTCCAAAGTGGTCGTCTATAAGTAGGCCACATCCTAAAAGCTTCACGAGGAAAGAAACCCAGAAGAAACGTGTGCATGAACAGTATCCGTCTATGGGTAACGAGACCATCCAATCTCAGGATAGTCGTTCATGACATAAGTGCATGGACGACCATATGACACTTAGTGAATTTTGAAAAAACTTTTCAAAAGGTTTTATATAATCAGACCATGATGCATTACTCCTAAAACGTGAAGAAGATTTCCCGTAATCCGCTCCATGTACCCCATTTTCTCTATTAACCATATACATCTCCCATGATAGTAGTGGATCCGAACAAGTAGACCCACTTCTAACTCTCTATAAAAGGATCAAGTCTCATTCACCCGAGGTAAGTTCTTCGATTCACAGTTTCCCATCCTTTGTTTTAGAGAGAAAACTGACTTAATGTCGGAGGGTCCTTGGCCGAGTTACACCAGTCACCCTTGATAGTTTTTTCTTTCTTTTCAAGTTATAAAGTCATCACCATTCCAACCTACTGATTTTCATGCATCATCAGTTGCCGCCATCTGTGGGAAGAACAAGATAAGGTGGCAAGCAAAGCTCCCAAGTGCTAACCACCTAGCTTTATAAGACAAAAAGGCTACATGGTTCGAACTAGGTCAATGGCCACTAGCCCAGAGCACCAGGAGAGTGGAAACGCCTCCAATCACCTAAACCGTGCACTAGAACCACCGCTGACCGTCCAGCAACAGTTGCAGTCCATGGCTGCCGCAATGGCGGACTTGACGCAACAAAACCAAGAGTTAACTAAAGAAGTTAACAGACACCGTCAATAGCGCTGTGGCGAGGAGCACAGGCAAAATTCAAAGAATGAAGGGGCTAAAAATGGCGCTGAGGTAGGAGATCATTCTAGAGGTACTGTCACTTGTAGAGTACCACACTTAGAGAGAGAGATTGATCAAATGAAAGGAGCCATGGAGGAGATGGACTCCATGAAAAGGGCAAATCACGTGGATGACCTTGTCCACAAGACTAACTCTCCCTTCATCACATCCATCACCAGTCACCCCCTACCCTCCAAATTCAAAATGCCTATCTTGGACTCATATGATGGAATAAGGGACCTTTGCGATCACATTGCCACATTCAAGACGACCATGCACCTCTAAGGTGTTTCAAACAAAATCATATGCAGAGCCTTTCCCACCACGTTAAAAGGCTCAGCCAAAGCAATGTTATGAATACCGTTTCGGATCTCGTTTTGGTTTGTCTAGTGAAATGGAATATTTCGGTACCGGCTTATTTCAGTGTACTGTTTCAAGGTGTTTCGGGGTTCCAAAAAATTTATATATATATATATATATATTCTTATACAACATAAAATTATCAATTAAAGAAAAGACAATTACACAAATCACAGATACCACAAATCAAAATCAAAATTCAAAATCAAATGTATACCATTTCTTTTAAAAAGAGATATATATATATATATATATATGTATAACATATTATTATTATTATTATTATTATTATTATTATATCAGTTTAATATCAATTAATAGAATATCTTATATATTTTACAGTCAAAATATATTTAAAATAAAATAAAATAGTATAGTAATTAATAAATTATAGTGCTTGGAGAGGAAAATGAATGATAACTTTATAAGTTCTAAAGCTTTTAATTTTTTAGAGAAAGAGAAAACAAATATAAAAAATAGAACATTGCTACGTAAGAGAGAAAGAGTAAAGAAAAGACAAATGAGAAAGAAGCAAAGAAAAGGCAATAAATGAGAGGAAGAAGAGTAAATAGTATAGTAGTACCTGACAATATGACGTGGAAGGGAGAAACAAGTAAAATCGAAAACAAAGTTAAAAAAAGCATATTGGCAGTGTAACATTGTTCCGCCCGAAATTTAAGTTTCGGCCAGAATTGGCCAAAACAATCCGAAATGGCTGGAATGCACTGAAATTTACTGGAATTGAAGCCGAGGTGGAACAGGGGGGTTTAGTGTGCCGGTTTCATGACTGGAATGGAATATTTCGCCCATTGGCCGAAATGGAACAGAATTCACAACAATGAGCCAGAGTATGGTTTGGTAAGCTACCACCAAACACCATAAATTTGTTTCAGGAGTTAAGCAAATTGTTCGTCAACAACTTTGTCGGGGGCCAAAGGCATAAGTGTTTCTCGTCTAGTTTGTTGAACATAGAACAAGAAGAAAATGAAAGTCTGCGAACTTTAATTAGTCATTTTAATAGGAAAGCCCTGTTGGTAGACGAGATGGATGATAAGATCCTCTTGGCAGCCTTCTACAATAGAGTCAATTCAGATTTGTTCATCCATAAGCTATACAACCAAGAGCCGCAGACGATGGCTGAGTTGATACATTCAACCCAAAGTTTCATGAACACAAAAGACGCAATTATTGCTAAGAAAAAGAAGAAGGTTAAACGAGTGGAAAATGGTTATGTACACCATCCTGAGCAAAGCCCTCATCCAAAGAAGGCTGAGATAGGGGAGAAAAGGGATAGAGAGGGCAAGAAGGCAGGGTCGTCCTCAAGACGACTCCAACTACACTCCCCTGAATACCCCACTTGACCAAGTACTGATGCAGATTAAAGATGACCTGTCCTTAAAATGGCTTAAGAAGATGAAATGAGATCCTAGCAAGCAGAACAAAAGCAAGTATTGTCATTTCCACCGAGACCATGGACATGATACGGAAGAGTGTTACGACTTGAAGCAGCAAATTGAAGTTCTCATTAAGCAGGGAAAGTTGAAAATTTTTCTTAGACGAGACCACAAGGACGAAAGGCAGCCAATGAAAGACAAAGTAGAAGAATTAGTGCATCAACCGCTTGAAGAAATAAGGGTTATTGTACAGGGTATATAAGGGTGGCAATTTGTGTTCACGTGTTGGGTTTGTGTCATGTCAACTCATGAGTATTCGATTATATATGTTAACACTAACCCAACATGTTTATTAAACGAGTCAATATTTCTCAACCCTAACACGACTCATTTATTAAACAGGTCAGTCATGTCGACCTGTTTATCAGATTTTATCAAAATGAAAAATAAAATTTATGAAAAAACAAACAAATAAATATTTTTAATATAAAAATCAGAATTAGCGAGTAACTACATCACAAATAATTATTCAAAACTAAAACATATCTCAATATCACAAATAATCAATCATAATACATCAAAGAAAATAAATTACAACAACTAATAAGTTTATATACCTAGAGTTTGAAAAGTATATTAGTAAAATGTTATTTAATTAAATGGGTCAGACAAGTCAAACGGATTCTATATGTTGAACACTAATCCAACCCGTTTATTAAACGGGTCAGTCATGTCAACCCGAATATGACAAGAACACATTAAGTCTCAACCCATAACCTACTAATTTCGTGTCGTGTCGTGTCGGGTTCGTGGATTGTGTCCAATTTTGCCACCCCTAGGGGCATATCAACTAGAAGCTTGTCCAAAGCCAAGAAGACCTATTTGTGGGTAGTCCAAAATGTTCAATTATTTAGACAACCACCAAGGACGATTAGAGAAGACGAGTCTTCCATTATTTTCATGAACGAAGATGCAAGACGACTACACCATCCTCGTGATGATGCAATTGCCTTCACTTTGGTGATTGCAAATTATACAACTAGAAGGGTGTTAATAGACAATAGGAGTTCAGCAGACATCCTCTACTATCCAGCCTTCCAGCAAATGAGAATTAACAAGCAGTTACTTCGTCCAGTGAGTATGCCTTTAATCGAATTCGGAGGAATGAAGGTTCTACTAGTGGGCACTATCTCTTTATCAGTCATGGTTGGCTTTTACCCATGGCAAATCAAAAAGGAAGTGAACTTCCTTGTTGTGGACTGTTTGTCCTTGTATAATGCCATCATCAGACGACCAACTTTGAACAGTTGGAGGGCTGCAACGTCCACCTACCATTTGTCTGTCAAATTCCCAACAGAGTATGGCATTAGGGAAGTACAGAGAGACCAACTAGCTGCTAGAGAGTGTTACTTAATAATGTTGGCCATGGATGAGCAGATGTAGACGATGAACATTGAAGAAAGAAGAACATTGGTTGAACTAATTGAAGTATTGGAAGATGTATCGTTGGATGAGTCCAACCCCAAGAACTTTACCAGGATTAAGACAAGCATGAAAGAGAAAATGAAGCAGGACCTCGTCCAATTCCTCAAGAAGAACACGGATGTTTTTGCATGGAGCCACAAAGACATGCCTAGGATTGACCTAAGTGTGATTACTCATCGTTTAAATGTATCCCCATCTCACAAACTCGTCCGTCAAAAGAAGAGAGTGTTTGCCCTATGATAGGACAATGCCATAAAAAAAGGAGTTTAGTATCCCCACCTACACACCATTTCATTCCTTATTGTGAGAGACCGCGCCCCCAGCCCCCTTTTTTATAGGGATGTTGGGCCAAACCCACGTGAATGGGTGGAGTCGTGTGATTGCCTCTCAAAATGGAGGTTCGACTAGTTATATTTTCCCCTTTAGATTAAGGGTTTAACAATGGAGTCGCCACTTATTTAATTATTGGAAAAATAAGAAAACCATAATTAAAAAAAAATTCCTCATTTTATTAATTTGAAATTTACATTGATCATAGAAAAATTACATGGCTTTGGTCCTAGATACAATCTAAGATAAAGTACATGGCTTTGTTTCCTAGTTACAATCTAGAAATTGAAAATTACAAGGATAAGCATTTGATCTACTAACCCTTGATCTAAGTTCGGAGGCTATGTTACAAGGTGGGAAGGTGTTAGGCACCCACCTTGCCCGGTGAAACCGGTCTTCTAGACTATGGTGGCCAACATTCATATTTCATCATCCAATATGTCAATTAATTTGCATGTTGAGTTTGATGTGTGTGTATGTGATAAACCCTAATTCAATTTATTGAACATTACATTTAGATTGAAAAAATAAATTCTAGTGAATGTGTGTGGATGGTGATAACCTAGATTCAAGGATTTAAAAGAATTATTAAACAAACATGTTTTTTACATTTTTGATGTGGATTTAAGATTAAAACTAATGATATGCATGAACATGTGATGAACAACCAAGAACATGCGAAGAACACATAAGAACAATTAAGAACATTCAAACATATTCAAAAGAATTTAAATAATTGCTATCATGCTTTAATCCTAAATTCTCATCATGGCAACACAAAAAACAAGTTAGGGCAAGATGTTATACCTTCATGCAAGATCCATACGGTGGAGGAGGAGACTCTTGGTAGAGGTCCTAAGGGAGGAGGAAAGAAGAACTAGGAGAGGGAGAGTGAGTCTCACTCAATACCTTGAGTCTCAGAAAGACCAAGATATGACAAGACTACTCTACTTCACTAGAACTCAAGAGAGGAGAAGAGAGGGGGGTTTTTATGTCTTGGAATGAAGGAGAGGGGGGTTTATATAGTAGTAGTGGAGGGAATATAAATGGAAGGCCATTTAATGAGGGTTGACAGGGATTATGAACCTAGACCTCATTTTAGCCTTGGGAAAAATCTGGTGCATTAAATGGAGAGATTGGTGGGAGTGGGGAGCAAGCCAAAATTCGGTTTTTCCGTAACTGCTGTAACAGCCTGTGGAGCCAACTTCAAAAAATCATATCTGACTCAATTCTGATCGGAATTGTCTAATTCTTGTGCTCAAATTGAAGCCCCAAATGTCTAGTTTCTGGAAAAATTAACCTCATTCACAGATTCAAAATATTCTGAGAGATATCGATGAAATGGTGAGCAGAGGTCATTTGTTAGAAAATGGTTTCAGCACAATTAACATTAATAGGTCCAGAATTAGCTCCCAATTAACATTAAATGGCTCCAATCACTCCCATTTCAGACTTAATTGGTTCCAAATTTACTCTAATTAAAAGATAATTACACAAATTACTCATTGAATAATTAATGTTTAACTATCTAATTAATTAGGTGTATGCAACCTCACCATAAAATGTAATCCTAACCAATCAAATTATGACACATCATTGATCTCAAATTGATTAGAATTATAACCAATTGGAATCAATTGTTCATAATCACATATAGTCAGACTCAATTTGTGATAGTGCACCTCGGCCATTAAAACTTGATTTGATGATAACTTTCAATCTGATGGTCTGATTAGGGCTTATGACCAGTCGATTTGATCGTTACAACATCAAGATCATTTTGATGAAATGAGATTAAGAATCTAATGACCAGAATCAAGATGCATATTTCCAAGTCAAAATTACCCTTTTACCCTCCTAGTGAGGTTAAATGCGGGTTGCAAAATGGGGTGTCAACAGTTATGAAAAACTCTTATAAAATTTTGTATGTTTCTCTCCTTATATTTAACTGATTATCTAATTTGACTAGCCTTTTGGGCCATTCCCATTGAGCTTTAGTATGTGGCTTGGAGTGGGACCAAAATGGAACAAATAAGACTCTAGCTTCAATAGGCCTTGGGCTAATTTGTCAACTCTTGACAAGTCCAAAATTACCATTAATTATATTTAATACCACTATATAAATATAATTGCAATCTAGGCCTTTTAATAAATTATATTCCAAAACTTTATTATACATACAATCATTTTATAAAATATTCACAGTAATACAAAGTCATGAATGCAGACTGCCACTTTGAAGATTACTACATCTTAATCATTGAGTACTTGTTTTAATATTTTAAGTTATTCATCAAATATTTATGAAATCTAATTTCATAAATATATACTTTAGTAACTCTTTACTAAAGTAGTTAGGCCTAACATTCTAGATAACTAAACTCATTAAACTTATCTCAAGGGAATATTTTATATCTCCATTAAGAGATTATGAATTCCATCTTGAGAATATATGTTCCATCAACACTAAATGTGGCTGCACAACATATTGAGGTTTTAATCGTGACTTTAGATCTCACTCCTGATATATCAAAGCAACCTACACTTCATGATCAGGTCCATTATTCTCTCAAGATTAAGAGTTCATGTAAATAGAAGTCATGAGATTTATTATTCATTTGACAATCGTTAGGAGAATAATAAATCTCACAACGATCCAGTTCAATATGTCTAAACTCTTAAAATATATCAACATATCAACTAGAAGTCTCTACTTCCATGATCAAATGCTTAATTTCATCACCGACTACGAACTAAAATTCTGAGTTTACAAAGAACTTGTGATTTATATCTTCTATGACTAAATCACGTACTATGCATCTCATGGACTATATGATAATGTCCAAATATTCATGTTACCATTATTTTAGATAATAATAAAACAGCTTTATTAATTACAATATTAAGTTATACATAATGTCATACATAGCATCATATAATAGGATTTAAGAGCATTAATCCTAACAATCTTTCACTTGCCCTAAAGACTATTGTGCACTAATCTAACTCCAATTCTCTCCAAATGTGACTCAAAAGTCCTTTGGGGCAAGGTTTTAGTAAATGGATTTGCTAGATTATTTGCACTATCTATCTTTGCTACTACTACATCTCCTCGAGCAACAATGTCTTGAATGATGTAGTACTTTCTATCAATGTGCTTTCCTTTCTTGTGATTCCTTGGATCTTTGGATTGTGCAACTGCTCTACTATTGTTGTAAAACAATGTGATAGGAATTTGCTCCATTCTCACAACACTAAGATCAGAATGGAATTTCTTGAGCCAAACAGCTTCCTTTGCCGCTTCACAAGCAACAACATATTCAGCTTCTATGGTGGAGTCAGCAATACAAGATTGCTTAACACTCCTCTAACTTATGGCTCCACCTCCCAAGGTGAATACACAACCTGAAATAGACTTTCTGAAATCAAAATTTGATTGAAAATCTAAATCTGTATAGCCAATAGGTATCAAATCCTCACACCGGTAAACAAGCATATAATTTCTCGTTCTCCATAGATACTTGAGAATATGCTTTACAGCTTGCCAATGTTTGGGTCTTGGATTTGATTGATATCGGCTGACCATGCCAACTGAATAATAGATATTTGGTCTAGTACAAAGCATGGCATACATGAGACTTCCCACTACAGAAGCATAGGGAATATGTCTAATCATATTTTCTTTCTCAAGAGTCTTAGGCCTTTGGTTATCAAACAGAGGAACTCCATGTCTGAAAGAAAAAAATCATTTCTTGGAGTTTTGCATACTAAACCGTTCTAGAACCTTATCTATATATCCAGCTTGTGACAAGCCTAACATCTTATTCTTGCGATCTTTCCAAAACTTGATCCCTAGAATAAAGTTAGCTTTACCCAAGTCCTTCATATCAAATTGGCTTGACAACCAAACCTTTACTAATGACATTACCCCTACATCATTTCCAATGAGTAGAATATCATCAACATAAAGCACTAGGAACATTACTACTTTATCTTAATGTCTTTTATACACACATGGTTCATTAAGATTTTGTTCAAAACCAAATGATTAGATTGCTTGATCAAATCTGATGTTCCATGACCTAGATGCTTGCTTAAGTCCATAAATGGATCTTTTCAACATGCATACCATATGCTTTTGGTTCTTTGCTATGAAACCTTCTGATTGCATCAAGTAGATTTCTTCTTCAAGATTGCCATTTAGAAAAAGCAGTCTTAATCCATTTGTCAAATCTCATAATTATAATGAGCAGCAATGGATAAGAGAATTCTGATAGATTTAAGTATTGCTACTGGTAAAAAGGTTTCTTTATAATCAATACATTCTTTTTGTGTATACCTTTTCGCCACTAGCCTTGCTTTAAAAGTTTCAACCTTTCCATCTATCCCTTTCTTCCTCTTGTAAACCCATTTGCAACCAACAGGTTTAATGCCGTTATGTTCTTTTACTAGATCCCATACTTGATTGAAATACATAGAATCTAATTTAAATTTCATAGCTTGGACCTAATGATGTGCATCTATATCATTCATCACCTCTTCATAAGTGTAAGGATTAGATTCAACCTCTTCTAGGATAGCTTTATAAGTTTCTCCCAGACCTATAAATCTTACAGGTGGTCTAACAATCCTCCCACTACGACGAGGCTCCTGCGTATTAGTCATCTCATGAGTAATATCTTGTGGTGTATCCGATACAACCACATCATTCCTAGTTTCATCCATTGATTGTTCAATTACAGGTTCATTCATTCCAGCCAAAACAACTCTACTTCTAGGAGTAAAATTATTCATATATTCATTTTCCAAAAATTTAGCATTTGTACTAACAAAAACTTTGTTATCATTACGACTATAGAATAAATAACCCCTAGTTTCTTTTGAATAACCCATAAGCAAACATACTTCTGATTTTGGTTCCAATTTATTAGGTTTCCCTTTTAGTACATGTGATGGACAACCCCAAATATGGAGGTATCTCATACTAGGCTTACGCCTACTCAACAATTCCAAGGGTGTTTTGGGAACAGATTTTGATGGAATTAAATTTAAAAGATGTTTTGCTATATTTAAGGCATACCCCCAAAAAGAAATTGGTAAAGTTGAGTAACTCATTATGGACCTAACCATTTCTAAAAGAGTCTTATTCCTTCTTTATGCTACACCATTTTTTTAGGGAGTTCCAGGTGTAGTCAATTGGGATACAATCTCATTTTGAGTTAAATAATCCTTGAAATCCCCAAGAAGGTATTCACCACCTCGATCAAATCGAATGGCCTTTATGTGTTTACCCAATTGATTCTCAACTTTAGCCCTAAACTCTTTGAATTTTTCAAAAGCTTCAAACTTCCGTTTCATTAGGTACACACAACCATATCTTGAGTAATCATCTGTAAAAATGATGAAGTACTCATAACCTCCTTTTGCTTGGGTTAACATAGGACCACATACATCCGTATGAACTAATTCGAGCAACTCTTAAGCTCTTCTACCATTTGCATTAAAAGGTCTTTTGGTCATTTTACCCTCCAAACAAGATTCATAAACTAGAAACTAGAAATCCATCAGAGTTCAATGGCTCTAAGAGTCCATCTTTGATCAGTCTTTGAATTCTGTTTGGATTAATATGACCCAAACGCAAATGTCAAAGATATGCATCATTAGTAGAAGGAAACTTTCTCTTTAATGATTTTACATGAGAGTCATTATCTAATTCAGAATTGTATAATTCATGCTTATCAGGAGTTAAAATATAAATACCGTCCACAATATTGCTAGAACAGATAAACAATTTATCCTTCTTTATTACAATATTGCCTTTCAGGATAATACAATATCCATGTTTACCTAAGTAAGTAGCAGAAATTAAATTCCTACAAACATTAGGTACATATAAACAGTCTTCCAATATTAATATTCTAGAATCAAAGCATAAATTAAACACTCCAATAGCTACAACTAGAATTTTGCTCCCATCAGCCAAAGTAAGAAACAATTCCCCTTCAATCAGCTTTCTGGTCTCCTGGAACCCCTGCAATGAATTGTAGATATGATTGGCACAACCTGAATCCACACACCAGGAATCCGTGGGATTTTGTACTAAACATATTTCAAGAAGAAATGAACTTTTCATACCCTTATTCTTGGCAGCTCTAAATATTGGACAATTTCTTTTCCAATGACTTTTCTTGCCACAATTAGGGTTGTCTACGGGTAGGTCCGGGTCGGGTTTGTGCCCATCCCGGAACCGACCCACAGGAATCAGGTGGCAAAAAAATGCACCCACCGCCGACCACCAAAGTATTGGATCGAGTGAATCAGACCATCAACGTGCGATAGGCGGGTTGGTTGAGGTCAAAAATCCAGAAAACGACAAAAATCAACATGAAAACAGTGAAAATAAACGCATGGAAATGGCCAAAATCCGGCCAAAATCTTTGAGGTTTCTCCAGATCCGGCCTAATCTAGGCCATTTTCGACAAGATCTTGGCTAGATCCGGCGAAATCTCGCCGAGATCTTGACGAAAATGGTCTAAATCTCACCGGATCTACAAATATCGCCAAAAATCTTATGGGTCAGTTGGATCGGTTTGATCGGATTCTGGAGAAGGAAAACCGACCTCTGATCCTCCAAAACCCGTCGCCGACCGCCAAAGAAGTCGGATAGGTCAGCAGCGGGTCCGGTTCGGTCGGTGGCGGCGGGCGGGTCAAGTTGGCCAGGTCTCTAGACAGCCCTGCCACAATGGAAACACTTTCCTTTAGCATACTCCTTTTTCTTTTCATTGTTCGCAACTCCTAAGGCAATTTGTTTACCATCTTACTTGGTGAAATCCTTCTTCTTCTTCTTTTTACCCTTGCCTTTCGACTTAGGTTGAGAAGTAGAAGTTTCAGCCATATTAGCATCAACACTGGATGTACCAAGAATGCCTTCCGCCGCTTCCAATTCATTCATTAATTCATACAATGAATAAATCTTTTTGTTCATATTATAATTAAGTCTGAATTCCTGAAATGATTCTGGTAGTGACTGGAGGACCATATCCACTTAGGATTCTCCATCAATATCAGCATCTAAAACTTCCAATGTACTCAGATTAAAGATCATCCTAAGACAATGCTCCTTCATTGAAGTGCCTTCAGCCATTTTGGTATTATAAATTTGTCTCATAGTTTCTTGCCTTGCAGAATGGCCTTGCTCACCAAACATCTCCTTCAAACTTAACATTATGTCCGAAGCTAGTCCTACATCCTGCATTTGATGTTGTAGAACATTTGAGATAGATGCTAGGATATAGCACTTGGCCATCTCATTAGATTTCTGCCAACAATCGTATCACTGTTTTTCCTCTAGAAGAGCATCTAATGATGGAAAGTTAGGACAAGGTTGACTAAGCACATACTTGTGCTCTTCAGCAATAAGAACAATGTCCAAATTTCTTTTCCAGTCAACATAGTTGGATCCAATCAATTTGTTTTGATTAAGAATAACAACAAGTGGGCTAAAAAATGCCATGATTTAAATCTGAAAACAATAAACATGAATATAATAAGTAAAATTGGGCATTATCAATTTAGCATATAAACATATAGTATGGAACCTTAATAAAACCATAATATAAAATATGCAACAACAACTAAATCCCATGTTTAAAATTCCTTGGTAGCAAGTAAATTGTAAACACTATAACTGATTGAGAACTATTCTCATTATTAGTGCTATCATGATAACTCTTATCAAACACTAATAGTATGTCGTATTTCCTTTAGCCTTTAAGTCATAATGACATAGCTCCGTAGAGAGGTTAACATCAAACTTAGTCTAGTGTACACCATTGCCTAAAATCTATGTGAGTCATTAAGTAACTTCACAGTAGCGTGGTCATTCTTAATGTAAAAACACAGATCATCCATCATTAAGAAGTTTCATTTGTAGTATCATGAATTAAACACCCTTCATTAGGAGCAAGGCATATACGCCAGGACGAGGTACTTAATCGCACTACTATAAACCGATAATGAAGGCCGTGAGATCCAACCCTTGTATCTCTCTCCCACTAGATGTTTTAAAATAAATGTTTTTAATTAGAAAACATGCGTAATCTTTTTACACATAGCCTTGCACTTTTAAATGTGAAAACACTTACTGAAAATTCAAAACTCACAACTTTCGATTGATTGAATGTATCTCTTGATCGATCAAAATCATGATGAAAATTTTAATAAACAATCTAGATGACTCGATCGATTCTCGATTCCTATTCGATTGATCGAAAAGGCAAATTCGATCAAACGAAAGGAATTCTCAATCAATCGAAATTTTAATAAATTCAGCACAAACTCTCGGGTTGACTCAATCGATTCTCAATTCCTGTTCGATCGATCGAAAAGGAACATTCGATCAATCGAAAGGAATTCTCGATCAGTCAAAACTCGTGAAACTGAATTTTCCAGAATTTTCACCAAGCAATTCTCAACGGTTTTTCATGAACAGACAACCATCATATGAACATAATAGATTGAGTTTGAGATCAAAATTGAATTCTATTGATGTTATAGCCTTAAAGTTCAATTTAACATACTTTATATCAAACTTAAACAACATCATAACATCAATATCAGTTTTTATTAATCGGTAATTTCGACAACCATGCAGAAAATTAATTGTAGAATCTACTAAGATCGTGAAATTACTATCTCTAATTCCAAAACTCACAAAACATGTTATACAAATTCGAAATTGAAGACCGCTCTGATACCAATTGTTGGAAAAATAAATTTGTATGCAATGGAAAATTAACAGATCTACTTCATTTGCAATTGATAATATGTACTATGCAAATTTCAGAATTCAAGAACAAGTGAGCATACATTGGTGCTGTGAAATTCAAAACCAAAGATTAGAAGTAGTTGAGAACACTTTTAATCTTCACTCCAATTCCACTTTATACCCAAGAAGTGTGATCTCTCAATTAGTTTCCAAGGGGAGAATAAAAGAGTGACTTACACTCACATACACACAATTTTATTCCTTATGAAAAACTCTTATGAAATTCTATATGTTTCTCTCCTTATATTTAACTAATTATCTAATTGAACTAGCCTTTTGGGTCATTCCAATTGGGTTTTAGTATGTGGCTTGGAGTGGGACCAAAAGGGAACAAATAAGACTCTAGCTCCAATGGGCCTTGGACTTTTCTGTCAACTCTTGACAAGTCCAAAGTTACCATTAATTATATTTAACACCACTATATAAATATAATTGCACTCTAGGCCTTATTAATAAATTATATCCCAAGATTTTATTATACATACAACCACTTCATAAAATATTCGTAGTAATACAAAGTCATGAATGTAGACTGCCACTTTAAAGATTACTACATCTTAATTCTTGAGTACCTAGTTTAATCCTTTAAGTTATTCATCATATATTTATAAAATCTAATTTCATAAATATATATTTTAGTGACTCCTTATTAAAGCAGTTAGGCCTAACATTTTGAATAACCAAACTCATTAAACTTATCTCAAGGAAATATTTTATATCTCCGTTAAGAGATTATGAATTCCATCTTGAGAATATATGTTCCATCAATACTAAATGTGGCTGCCTAACATTTTGAGGTTTTGATCATGAATTTAGATCTCACTCCTGATATATCAAAGCAACCTACACTTCATGATCTGATCCATTATTCTCTCAGGATTAAAAGTTCATGTAAATAGAAGTCGTGAAATTTATTATTCATTTGACAGTCGTTAGAAGAATAATAAATCTCACAGCGATCCAATTCAATATGTCTTAACTCTTAAAACATATCAACTAGAAGTCTCCACTTCTATAATCAAGATAAATCATCTTAGTTGATATGTTATGGTCTCCGTATATGAAATACCCAATTTCATCACCGACTATGAACTAAAATTCTGAGTTTAAGAACTTGTGATTTATATCTTCTGTGAGTAAATCACATAAATTGCATACTATGCATCTCATGGACTATATGATAATTTCCAAATATTCATGTTACCATTATTTTATATAATAATAAAACAACTTTATTAATTACAACATTAAGTCATACATAACATCATACAATTGGATTTAAGGGCATTAATCCTAACATGAAGGATGGTACCTGCCAATGGAAAAGTTAGCCTTCTCATTGGTAATAGCAGTAAGAAAGCTCAGACCTTATTTCCAAGCTCATGTTATCAACATCCTGACGGATCATCCACTGAAGAAGGCTATGAATTAGCTAGAAGTCGCTGGACGATTGATCTAGTGGGTAGTGGAACTTAGTGAATTTGACATGCGATATCGACCAAGAGAAGAAATAAAAGCCCAAGTTCTTGCAGACTTTATTGCCGAATTTACTCCTACCTGTGATCAGCAGAATGGAGACTAGGGAGCAAAACAGTGGGTCATCCGTGTGGATGGTTTGTCTATACAGCATACATAAGTAATTGGAATAGTATTGCAATCACTAGAGGGGGATCAGCTAGAGTATGCCGTCCGTCTACAATTCCAGACGACCAATAATGAAGCTAAATATGAAGCCCTGCTCTAGGGCTTGGAGTTAGTCAAGTCACTTGGAGCAGATTCAATTCTCGTCCAAGGAGACTCGCAGTTGGTAATAGGCCAAATGAATGGAACATGTGAAGCCAAGGAAGAACGAATGAAGAAGTACTTGAGCAAAGTTAAGCAATGCATCAAAGGCTTCACAACAACTTAGTTTCAACAGATACTAAGGGAGGAAAACTTGGAAGCAGACGTCCTAGCCAAGGCAACATCTGCAGACGAGATAGTGGATAATCAAATTAAAGTCCAGTACATCTCAAGTATAAACATTCCAGAAGTGAATCAAATATACGGAGTAGCCAACTGGACCACTCCCATCATGTCTTATCTCATGGACGGACTCCTCCCTGAGAATAAAGAAGAAGCAAGGAAGCTAAGAGTAAGAGCGTCGAAGTTCGTCCTCATGGACGAAGTACTATATAAAAGGGGTTTCTTTCATCCTTACATGAGGTGTTTGACTCTAGACGAGTCCCATTACGCCCTGAAAGACATCCACGAAGGAGCCTATTGAAACCACTCAAGAGCTAGAACCCTTGTCCGTAAAATAGTCCGTGTAGGATATTACTAGCCGGTCCATGCAAGAAAATACTAAAGCTTATGTCAAAGCGTGTGACAAGTGTCATGGCTACAACAATTTACCTAAACGGCCATCAGAATACCTCACTCCAATGGTGGCTCCTTAACCCTATGCCTAGTGGGGACTTGACATCCTTGGTTCCTTTCCCATAGGGATGAGGCAAATGAAGTTCTTAGTGGTAGGAATTGATTATTTCACTAAATGGGTAAAAGAAGAGCCATTGGCAAAAATCATCGAGTAGAACGTCAGTAGTTTTGTCTGGAAGAACATTATTTGCCGTTTTGGAATCCCAAGGGTGCTCATCTCAAATAACGGACGCCAATTTGATAATATACCCTTCAGAGTGTTTTGCGAGCGGTTGGGAATCAGGAATCACTACTCCTCACCCTCCTACCCACAGGCCAATGGACAGGCAGAAGTTGCAAATCAATCCTTACTAAAGATCATCAAGACTCGGCTTGAGGGGGCAAAAGGGATATGGCCAAATGAATTACCTAGCGTCCTTTGGGAATACAGGACGACAGTAAGGACTCCTACTGGAGAGACTCCTTTTAACCTAGCATATGGAAGTGGTGTAGTGATACTCGTGGAGGTTGGTCTAACTAGCTACAGGGTGGCCCACTATAATGATGAGAAGAATGAGAAGCAACTCGATCTCATTAATGAGGTACGGATGGACACGGAACAAAGGGTGGCACTCTACAAGAACCTGATAACTAAGCACCATGATGCTTTGGTTAAGTCAAGGCAATTCAACATTGGGGATCTCGTCTTAAAAAGGGTGTCTTTGGCTACAAAAGGACCCCGCTCATGGAAAGTTGGGGCCTAATTGGGAAGGACCATACAAAGTTATCAACTATAAAAGACAAGAGTCGTACTATCTGGAAGCTTTGGACGAACGAAGGCTAGAGCATTCGTAGAATGTGGAGCACTTAAAGAAATTACCACCAGTGAAAGCTCATCAAGAAGGTCAGCATGGACGAGACTAAAGATTACTAGTAACCACTAGTAGTCTATTTATGTTATCTTTCAGCACTTATGTTTTCTAGCAATATTTTATGTTTTCTAGCATTTGAATTTCTTAAAAAACACTAGCTACTCGCATGTGCTATGTTTATGGACGATGTCATGAGCAAAGTCCTTTTGTATATAAAGTGTGTGTTTAGCAAAAATTATTTTTGCCAGCTTATTTTACTATTCAACTTATTTTTGCTACTATTTATGAGTTTCAATGCACTTTTTGATACTATTCATAGATCTCACAGTACTATTTCAGTTAACTTTTATCTTTATCTACAGTACTTTTAGCAAAAAGTTTTCAATTTCAGCAAACTAAGTGGATCCCAAACAGACCCAAAGTAATTTGAATTCCCTAAAAAAGAACTAGGTACTAACATGAATGATGTCTATGGACAAGGTTATGTACAAAGTTCCCTATTGTCTATGGACGATGTTATGTAGAAAGTTCTCTATTGTCTATGGATGATGTTATGTAGAAAGTTCTCTATTGTCTATGGACGAAGCTATGTACAAAGTTCTCTATTGTCTATGGACAATGCTATGTACAAAGTTTTCTATTTTATATAAAGCAGTTTGGATTTTCTAACTTAAGTGCTAATGATTCTTTGAGAAACTAACGTCCATAAGTTAAAGATGTCTAAAGTCTCTGGACTCAAAGATGTATCGTCATGAGCCATCCTTACATGAGTGAAAGGCAAATTACCATAAAACCTTAAGGTAAAAACACAAGTACAAAGGGAAGGAACAAACACCTCCCAGTACACTCGTCCAATAACAAAGGATGATGACAGACATGCATGCAATATACAAGGAATTTTTATGGACGACATATGTCTAAGCTACTAAGTAATCCAAACTATAGGCGAAAAGAAAAATAGCCAATCAAAAATTCCAAAAGTAAGTCCAAGATAAGGACGAGGAAAATATTTAGTCATTCCAATATAAAGTCCTAACTATGGTCGAAAGATACTTGGAAATTAAAATTGGCAATAGAAACAAGAATGAATGTTCAAACATGGACATAAATGTATTCATAAAAAAAACTAAGGGTAGACGACCATCGTCCAAAAACCCTTTAAAATAACAAGCCTAGAAAAGGCAGTTGTATGAGAACCTGTCCTAAAACATGGACGAGGTAGTGTACTTAAAGAAATTTAAATGTTTCAAAATAACGGACACCCCCCCCCCCCCAAAAAAGGGCAAATAAAGAAAAATAATTTTTGCTTGAAATTAAAATTACTGGGATAAACCACTGGGGACATCGTCTCCAGACTTTGGGCCGTCCTTGGCAAGGTGAGGAGTGGAAGTATCATCTTCAATATTTACGTCCTCTGAGCTCGTCTGAAGTAAGGAACTCTCAGTTGCAGTATAGAGCTTGATAGAGTCAAAGTCCACCCCAGGGAATGACTTAAAGGCGTCCATATGAAAATCCTAAAAGCCCACAGCATAGTTTTCGTCCAAGAGGTCGGTGTACGCCTTGGACGTCTTGAATTCTCTAATTACTTCGTCTCTGGATCTACTCAAAGAGGACTTGAGCTCGTCATTCTGCTTTTGAAGATGATCCAAATGAGTATCCTTCTTCACTATATCAGCCCTTAGCACCTCAGCCAAGTTCTTTAACTCTTTCACCTTGGCTTCTAGCTTCATTCTCTCCCCCCTCCTACAATTGGATTCCTTTTCCATGTCACAAATCTTTGCCTCAAGCCTAACCCTAGTCTTGTCTAGCTCATAGGCTTGCCTAGACGCAGCCATAAACTTTAACATGGCCTATATCAAGAATATGGACGTGAGAAAACAAAGTAAAGCTCAGATCTTTAAAAGATTAAAGACGAGTCTACAATACCTTGTAGTTTTTTCATGAACTGTGGATCGTTCAAACTCCTTCACAAACATGTCGTAGCAAATGGCGACATCTTTATCAGTCACCGCCTGCTTGAATCTTTCCCAAGCAAGACCCTCACTTCTTAGGATAGTCATTAGGCCACTGTTAGGAGGGCCAACTTGAGGAGGCTTGGACGGGTCCATATCAGGATGGGTGAGAGATGCGTCAACCTTAGGCTTGGCCACAGGACCAGCGTGGTCAAGAACCACGACAGGAGTGGTGGACAGCGTTGAGGAGTCAACCTTCTGCTTCTTGTTACCTCTACGGTTGGGAAGATTACCTGTGTCCAATCTCTTGGACACCGTCTTCCTCTTCTTTGACGAGGTTGGAGGGACGAGTTTCACTGTGGATGAGATAAAAGGATGAGTTTGATCAATATCCTCGTCCCCAACCACACCATTTCCTTTGTTTTCCTTCATGGTTGTCATTCCTACAAAGAAGAAAGATATATTAGAGTCTAGATGAATTATCCAGCCAAAACACAATGAAATGAATAATTTACGTCTACGGGTGGTAAGCTCATGGGCAAGTGCTTCTTCTGTAGGCTCTGGTCCAAGTCCCCAAGTTGCTAGATGATAAAGTGTCACTAAGAAATGGAAAGTCCTGTTTGTAAAAGAGCGCGCTCGCTAGACACGATCTAGGAAGAATTTGCTCAGAGAGGGTTGTCTTACAGCTATAAAAAAAAATGGAGTTAGATAAATATAACAAAAGAAGTAAGATGAGCTGTGAAAAATGACATACCCTCTAAATGAAGATGACTCATCTCACCAGGGTAGGGAG
The DNA here is from genome assembly GCA_023736055.1 of Quercus glauca. Taxonomy (NCBI): domain Eukaryota; kingdom Viridiplantae; phylum Streptophyta; class Magnoliopsida; order Fagales; family Fagaceae; genus Quercus; species Quercus glauca. The sequence goes on along the minus strand of CM043322.1, from coordinate 40,753,554 downwards.
GAAATGGGTCCCTGCCTACCTCAGTAGGGTTCCCTGCCCAAAACCCTGAGATGAAGGAAAACTCCCTCTTCCATCTCCTATTAGACGAGGGAAAGGACTTAACCAACCTACAACTAAAACCTAAGGATTGACTTATCTCAGAAGGTTTATAGCAATATAGGAACTCGTCCACAGTAAGAGAAAGGCTCCCTTCAAAAATCTCCCTCCATAACACCTGCATGGATATAATGAGCCTCCATGCGTTAGGGTTGAGTTGGTTTATACCTATACCTAGCCTATAGAGGATCTCCCCAACAAAGGAATTAAGAGATAACCTAAGACCCCCTAGTAAATAGGCCTTATATATACCAACCCCTAAGTTGGGAGTACAACACCACTCACCAGGGATAGCTAGATAGGCGTTAAGATCATCTGGAATCTGATACCAACCCCTAAGAGAGTTTAGCTTTTTCTCATCCGTTCTTGAGGGAATGCCTACAGCACAACAATACAAAATATCTTCCTCCTCACTTGGAGAGGGGATGGATGTTGGAACACTAGTGGATAGACCGGCAGAAGAACTTAAAGCTGCCTTTTGCCTTAACTCTTCCTGGAGAACCTCTAAAGGAACCCCAGACGAGTAATGCTCATCTGAAGAACTACTCTCGCTACTACTACTCTTACTACTACGACCACTACTGTTACTCTTGTCATGACACTCTCTCTCATCCTTATCACTAGATGAGGACACTATAATCTCAGACATTTTGAAAAGAACTCTAAAGAAAAACCTACAAACGAGAAAAAGAGGACACCTGGCTCTAAACGAAGATGACTAAGGACTGAAGGAAACTCTTAGACGAAGCGCTGGACGACTGATGTCAAAGAAGAAAATATGAGAAATGTGATAAGGTAGGAATGGTATTGTCCTATTTATAGTCAGCAGGGTGGAACATTGAAACGACGTGAACCAATTAGAATGCGCCATGTGGCAATTTTTTTTAAAGAACAAAATGACGCGACTAGTAAGCCACCAGGATTACGCCACATGTCAACATCTTAAACTTTGGATTTCAGATCACCCTAACATGCTACCTGGAGAACCCCTCAGCCAATTGAAAACTACAACGTGTCAAGCCAACAGTAACATGGATGATACAAGGACAATGGGGCAAATGATAGGGATCGAATTAAATTTAGTTTGTCCAAAGTGGTCGTCTATTACCAGACCATGTCCAGAAAGCTTTGCAAGGAAGAAACCCAACAGAAACAATACGTGCATGAACAATATCCGTCCATGAGTAATGAGACCATCCAATCTCAGGATAGTCGTCCATGACACAAGTGCATGGATGACCAGATGACACTTAGTGAATTTTAAAAAAACTTTTCAAAGGTTTCATATAATTAAACCATGATACACTACTCCTAAAACGTGGAAAGGATTCCTTGTAATCTGCTCCACGTACCCCATTTTCTCCATTAACCACACACATCTCCTATGATGGTGGTGGATCCAAACAAGTAGACCCACTTCTAACTTTCTATAGAAGGATCACGTCCCATTCACCCGAGGTAAGTTCTATGATTCACAGTTTCCCATCCTTGTGTTCTAGAGAGAAAACTGATTTAACGTCGAAGGGTCCTTGGCCGAGTTACACCGGTCACCCTTGACAGTCTTTTCTTTCTTTTCAAGTCATAAAGCCATCACCATAGCCCGAAACATTTCAGCCTACTGATTTTCGTGCATCACCACCCCTTAAACCTAAAATATGACCGAAATACCCCTGAAACCTAAAAATTTACCAAAATCCCCCTTAAACTTAAAAAATGATCAAAATACCCTCAAAACCTAAAAAATGACTGAAATATCCCTAAAACTAAAAAATAACCAAAATCCCCCCTAAAACTAAAAAAATGACCAAAATACTCTCTAAACACAAAAAAATGACCAAAATACCCTCTAAACCTAAAAAATGACTAAAATACCCTCGAAACCTAAAGAATGACCGAAATGTCCTTAAAACCTAAAAAATGACTAAAAGACCTCCAAAACCTAGAAAATTACCGAAATAGGGGTTATTTCGGTAAATTTTTAGGCTTCGATGTTATTTTGGTCATTTTTTAGGTTTCAGGGGTATTTCGGTTATTTTTTAGGTTTATGTGGTATTTTGGTTAATTTTTAGGTTTCAGGGGTATTTTGGTAAATTTTTAGATTTCGAGGGTATTTCGGTCATTTTTTCAGGTTTAAGGGGTATTTTAGTAATTTTTAGGTTTTAGGAGTATTTTGGTCAGTTTTTAGGTTTCAGGGGTATTTTAGTTATTTTTTCAATTTCGGGGGTATTTTGGTCATTTTTAGGTTTTAGGAGTATTTCTATCAATTTTTAGGTTTAGTGGGTATGTTGGTCAACTTTTATGTACATTTCGGGGGAATGTTGGTCATTTTTTAGATTTTAGGGGTATTTTGGTCAATTTTTAGGTTTCGAAGGTATTTCGATCATTTTTTTAAGTTTATGGGGTATTTTTGTAACTTTTAGGTTTCAGGGGGTATTTTGATCATTTTTTATTTTTGGGTGTATTTTAGTCATTTTTTAGATTTCGAGGGTATTTTGGTCATTTTTAGTGGTTTTTTAGCATATTTGGTCTTTTTTAGGTTTTGGGGGCATTTTGATAATTTTGATTATTGAGCAATTAGGTGGGTTGGGGTTTACCCATAATAACTTGGTTGGGTTGGGTCTGGGTTAGAAATAATTAGTTAAATGAGAAATAAATTGGTAAATAAGGTTTATATACCCAACTCAATTATGTCCACCCTAAACCTACCTAAACCTACCCATTTGACACCCCTAAAGGAGACTCTTGAGGCTTCTTTTACTATTCAAGCTTGTCATTTTGCATTAAATATGGTGGTGTTAGGAAAGTGAACTTCATTAATGTGGAAGTCATTGTAGAATCATCAAGAAGCTTCAGAAATCTTCCTTGGAGAACCTCATGCCTTCTAGAATTCTGCCTTTAAGGCTTGGTTAGACCTCAGATGGGGTTCTTGGCATTTGGATCTAGGATGACGCTATGCCTAATCTGTGGTCCGAGGCTTGATTCTTTTGGAGATACTTATCTCAAAATAAGCCAATCAGTTTTGGGTTTATTTCTACTATTTGGGCGGATGTTAATTAGGCCCTATATATCCATTTCCCTACAATCATTAATTGAATTCACATGGCGGATCTTTTCGCCTTAAGACCATATCCAAACATTGATGAAATTGAGATCTGCATCTTGCTCATGGAATAAGTCTATTCGGAATTCATTTCTTTGAATTAAGCTTCATATTTATTTGCGATCTCAGGTTCTAATCAAACAAGTGACTTGATGGCAGTTAAATTTTCAATTATTTTTATTTCCTTTTTCTTGTTTTCTTTCATGTGTGATAGATGTGGAAATGTAAAATTTTCATTTTCTTTTACTTGTAGTTGATGAATGAGTGTGGTGCCTAATGCCTTCTCATCCAATCTTTAAATTTAAATTTATTGATGTAGTGTGAGAAAAATAGTATTTGGGTGGCCATCTTTGAACCAAAATAAAAGTGAGATCCATACATCCTTTGAGGTGTGTTTATGTTCAGTTGTGTTTTCCTCTATAAAGAGAATAAAATCATGTGGTCACTTGAACATTGGGTTAGGTGGTGAAAAACCATAATCACACACAAGAAAGCAAAGAGAGAAATTATGGGTTTATATACAATGGTTTCAAAGTTTTTTTTTTTTTTTGGTCATTTTAGAGGTTTCTGGAAATTTTTCATCATTTTAGATGTTTCAAAGTATTTTTCATCATTTTAGAGGTTTTGGGAATATTTTAGTCATTTGAGAAGTTTTAGGGTATTTTGGTCCTTTTAGAAGTTTCAAGGTCATTTTAGTAGTTTTTAAGGTTTAGGGGTATTTTGTTCATTCTAGTGGTTTCAGGAATATTTTGGTTATTCTAGTTGTTTTGGGAGTATTTTGGTCATCATTTTAGAGGTTTCAGGAGGTATTTTAGTCATTTTTAGGTTTTTAGGGTATTTTGGTAATTTTAGAGGTTTTGAGAGTATTTTGGTCATTTTAAAAGTTTTGGGGGTATTGTAATCATTTTTGGAGGTTTTAGGGGCATTTGGAGGTTTTAGGGATATTTCGGACATTCTTAATGCATTTTAGTCATTTTGGTTGTTTCAAGGGTATTTTGGTCATTTTGGAGGATTTTAGGGTATTTTAGAATTTTCTTGATATTTTAGTCATACTCATGAGTAAAATAAAATTATTAGTATGGGCAACAATAAATTATTACATCCCTGCTAATAAGTAATGTAAAACCACTCCCATTTAAGAAGGTGATGTGATATATTTTGTAATTTTATATTATCTTAATGTTATAAAAAATCAAATGAACCAAATAACTTAATGTCACATTTGTTGTGAAAATATTATAGCCATAGCATTTCTCTTGTGAAAATGTGAAGACATCTTGTTGTCTTCACAATATTTTCACAACTACTGTGGTGTCAATTCTTTATAAGTTAAAGTAAAATATAACAAAATTATAAAGATATTACGAAAATGTTGTGTTTCTAGAATTTTTTTTTTTTTTTTTTTTTTTTTTTTTGGTTTAGTCAATTTTGTTGAGCCAAAATTTATTGTTTGACATATAGTTTTCTTGGGTTCACTTTTTGCTTTTTTGTTTTTTTTCTTTACGCATCATTTTAAGTAAAAACACATAGTTTTACACACGCAAAAAAAAAAAAAAAAATTAGGATTAAAACACTTTTCATCCTTAATGTTTGGGATAATTCACAATTTCTCCTAAAATTTTAAAATCAAGCAATTTCCCCCTTAATATTTTGGAAAATAGCAAATATGTCATATTGTTATTCTCTTAGTTAAACTTTAATGAAAGTTTATGATTCTTAAAATATTCTATTGTGTAATATCTAAAATACTTCAACTAAATTTTAACATCCCAAATTTTTTTTCACGTATTTTGAGTTTTAGATGATAGTAATGCTTGCAAAGTTATAACGGTGATATAAGGTGTTTTATTTGTTGCCTAGAGAACATTGATTTTCTAACTTTAAATCTTCAAAATTTATAATTTATCTAATGAAAAATTTGATGACACATGTCTTTTGTTATTATTATTATTATTTTTGTTTCTTTTATTGCCTAAAATGTGTGTTCATCAAAAATTAAGTAAGTTTGACATTGCACCTGCACTCAAGTAGAATGATAAAAAAGAAAGTATAAATGAAAAATTTTTTTTTGATATGTATGGTTGAAGGTATTTGATGAAAAGCTTCAATTGTAGCATATGACATCATTCATTGCGAAAATTTTAGTATTGTGATAATGTTTTAACGAAGCTCAATTGCTTATTGCTGGAAGTTTATATTCATTATCATTCTTAGAAGTTTTTAGTAAGTGGATATTGCTTTTAGTAAATATGTATCAAAATTCTTATGCGAATGAGATTAACTTTGTATTACACATTTTTTTATGCATATAGTTTCATACTTTTTCTTTATTCAAAAAAAAAAAAAAAAAAGGTTTCTTACTTTTTCAAATAAAAATTCTTTTCACATAGATACTTTTTTTTTATATGCATTTATTTAAAAGATTAGGGATTATATAGAAATATTTGAAAGATTATGAACCGTTTTTTAAACATAGATTAAAAAATAATAATAAAAAGGTTTGCTTTTAGCTTTTTGCATTATATGATGCAAATAGACTATGAAAAAAATAAGCAATTCTGAAATGGAGTTGAGTTCTAATAATAATAAAGCAATATATATATATATATATATATATATATATTTAAAACAAAAAGAAATAAAAGAAAGAGGAAAGAGGAAAGAGCCTCTTCTGCACTAAAAAAAAAAAAGGTTTGCTTGGAGGGGAAGGAGAGCATCATTTGAGGAGAGTGAAGATGTCGGTATCGACGAGGCAGAGGCGGGCAGTAGCAGCGTCAGATCCTGCGACATCGGAATCAGGAGGAGGAGGAGAGTGGTACACGAAGCACGACAAGCCTTCTTCTAGCGGTGGTAATACGCGAGGAGAAGAGGGATTGAGGTGGTTGTTGCCTTTGTTTGTTCTAGGAACGCTACGCTACATGAGCGCCACATCTAACATCATTCACGACTGCGACGAGGTCTTCAATTACTGGGAGCCTCTCCATTTTCTTCTCTACAAATCTGGCTTCCAAACCTGGGAGTACAGGTACCTCCCTCCGACTCGATTAATTTCCTGCTTAATCTTGCTTTCTTTTGCAAACCCCCACGCACCCACCATAACTTTAGTTTTTTTTTTTTTTTTTGTTCATGCCTCCATGATTAAGTTTTTCATGCTTCCCTGTTTTTTTCTTCTAAAGTTATATATTAGTTTGTTGTTTAGAAATTGGGTTATCAGGAGTAAGGTAGTTGCATGTTTTATGATCCACCACAGTTAATTCGTTGGACATTTGGAACTTAGTTCCATTATGTTTGATGTGGACAATTTAGCTGGAACAAAACTGTCTTAGGTTTGAGGATGTGGAAAGTACAGGAACTCAATTATTGCCTATTTTTACTGGTTCTTTGTTTGATTGGTCTCGTGCATGGGGCTTCACTAATAGCATCTCCATTATGGAATTCATAGAGTCCCTCTATCTCCGTACCGTATATAATTTTGTTCTTTTATAATTCTTTACAACCACTAGTCTCTTTGCAATAAAATATATCTTTAAAAAAAAAAAGTAGTTGCAAAGGTGCAGTGGGTTGGCATCAATCTTAGTTTCAAATCCTACATATCAAAAGATGAATAGTTAGACTATTGTTTCTCCAGCTTTCTTGAATTATTTTGAAATATTTCTTGGTTTAACATGATTTTTATTTAAGACATTGAGTATTGTTATAACATATACACTTCCTGCAGTTCCCAGTTTGCACTGCGATCATACTTATATATTCTATTCCATGAATTAGTTGGCCGACCAGCTTCCTGGTTGTTTGGTGACGAAAGAGTATGATTTCTCTATACCCTTGGATTGCTATTCTTTTGATATTTTATTGATATGTGATACTTTATAACCCCAATTTTTATTTATTAGTAGGTTGAAATATACTTTTTGTCCCTGAATTGTGGTCTAAGTGTGATTTTTTAAAAAAAAATTTTCACGGGTGAAATTGAAAGTTTTTAAAATTTGAGACAGAAATCAAACTTGAACCATATTTGAGGGGCAAAAAGTGCATTTTAGATTTTATTTTTTACATATTCTTGAACCAATATCTTTCCCATGGCAGGTGAGAGTATTCTATGCTGTAAGACTCTTTCTAGGTCTCCTCTCTGTTATCACAGAAACTGTTCTGGTAGTAGCCCTTTCCAGGAAGTATGGAAAACGTCTTGCTTGTTACACACTTGCAATGTTATGCTTAACCAGTGGCTGCTTTTTCGCTAGCACAAGTGGGTGGACCTTTCTATTAGTCTCCATTGTTTCTCAAATTGTGTTTCTGTCTTGTGTCTTTAGTGATGCATTATATTTTTGTATTTGGTCAAATATTAATAATTTGGAGTTTCAGTTGCTCCATTATACTTTGGTTTTTATATTTCATTGTCTTGACCTTGTTTGCTAGGTTTCTTGCCAAGTTCATTCTCTATGTATGCCATCTCTCTTTCATCGGGGTTATTTCTTCTAGAGAAACCTGCAATGGCAGTTGCAGTTGCAGCTATTGGTGTAATCCTTGGCTGGCCATTCTCAATCCTGGCTTTCCTGCCAGTCACATTCTACTCTTTGGCTAGAAGGTTTAAACAAGCATTTGTAGCCGGGGCTGTCACCTCCCTTTCTCTTCTTGTAAGTTAATCATTAATTTTGATCATTAGATATTACTTTAATGGATCTATTATTTATATGCATGTACCTTAGCAATTGGCACCGATAGAGTTATTAAATCTCGTGTTAAGTAACTTATCAAAAAAAAAATCTCATATTAAGTAACTGTTGGCATGCACATTACAATTTTAGATATTTGGAATTCTTGCAGGCAGTCTTATGGATCTATTATTTAAATGCCTGTACCTTAGCAATTGGCACTGATAGAGTTATTAAATCTCGTATTAAGTAACTTCTGGCATGCACATTACAATGTTACATATTTGGAATTCTTGCAGGCAGTCTCTTTACTGGTTGACTGCTACTACTATGGACGATGGACATCATCTGTGTTGAATTTGTTGCTATATAATGTCGTAGGAGGCGGTGAAAGTCATTTGTATGGGACTGAAGGGCCATTATATTATCTGAGGAATGGATTTAATAATTTTAACTTCTGTTTCATTCTCGCTTTGCTGTTCTTGGGAACTTTGCCAATTGCAAGGAAAAAGTATGTCCCAGACCTGCTGATTGTGGTCTCACCAGTGTATATTTGGCTGGGATTTATGTCTTTGCAGCCACACAAAGAAGAAAGGTTTGATAATTTTACTTTATGGGGAAAAAAAAAAAAAAAAAAAAAAAAGAAGAAGAAGAAGAAGAAATTGTTGTGGATTTGGATGATACCTTCTATGCCCCCCACCCCATGCACATTTGTGTGTCTTGACATTTTTTTTTTTTTTCATTTCAATGCTAAAATTATAATCTTATCATTTGCTATCCAAAACCACTAATATTAACAATAATTTATTATGTACTTGAAATTTTTCTATGTTTGTCAATTAGCAAGCTTGATTGTGGTTCAACTGTTCCATATTTTTTTGAAAGAAAGCACTATCTTGTGTTGGTGGATTAAGGTTTTCATATGTACTAGTTAGTGATCCATGCCCCTCTTTTTTGGGAGGGGAAAAACATGTATAACCCACATTTGTAAAACCACATCTACAGATAGTCATGCCAGTCAAGATTCTCGTATCCCTAAGTTTGGAGAGAAAATTTGAGATCAAGCAGATTCAGCTAGTAACTTGCATTTAGCATGTAGTAAATATTTTCCTAACCAATCTGGACGTTGATGTATTTAATTCACCTTTATGCCATTCATATTTTTCTACGACCTTCACTCATTGAAAAATGGAGGTTAGAGGTGATTTCTTGTTCAAGGATAGAAGTAATGGTGGTGTCTCAGTGTAAAGGAAGCATCTATGAATAGAAGTGTCAGGTAGTTTGCATAGGTCTACCATTCAAAATTGAGTGGGAGTCCATATATGAGACACAAGTCCATTTCAATAGTTTTTCTTCCCTAATTTTGAATTTTTTCAAATATAAAAAATTATATTTTCTGATGTTCTACTTCTTTGAATTACTGTAAGCATCACCCTCTAACTTATGGCACTTGATAATACATTTTTTGTTGACCCTTCTTCATATATCATAACTGATTGCATAAATGGTTTGCATAAGAGGTTTTTTTTTATAATATGTTGGTCAAGAACTAGGAAAATGAATATCTTAATTTACTTGCGAAGTGAATCCAACAATCTTAATTTATCTCTGGAACCTGAATGGACAATCTTTGGATAAGTATGGGCCTGTTTGTGTATATGGCATGAACCTATTTCATCTAATGTTATAAATTAAATTACTGGAAAGGCTGCAAAAGGGTACTCTTATCTGGTTTCTATGGGCTGTTTTTTTAATAATGTTACAGGCATCTGTAAAGGTTTTTATTTTTGCATTTATGAATCATCTACTTTGTTTCCAATAATTAATTTTGAATTTCAAACCTCTTGCTCAGGTCTCCTAAGTTCTGTAATCAGAAGAAAATCAAGATCCATTTAACCTCCAGTATTATATTAAAAGAGTGCAGGGGAAATATTATTGATGATAATTGTTTTCTAACTACATTTGTAGGTTCCTTTATCCAGTATACCCACTTATTTGTGTTGCTGCTTCAGCTGTCATCGACAGCTTTCCTGATCTTTTCCGAGATAAATATAATCCCACTGATAATTCCTTGATTGTTACGGTAAGTATATTCTATTTTCCCATGCATTTCTCAGTATATGATAATGAGTCCTCACCCATGGTAAATTTCTTCTTGTGTATATATGCAGATGGCCAAATTACTTCGACCTGTGGTTCTTAGCCTCATATTGTGTACCTCCCATGCTCGTACTTTTTCATTGATTCATGGTTACTCTGCTCCTCTGGAGGTTTACAAGCTTTTAGAGCATCATTACGATGCCGGAACGGGTAACAGCCAATATCTTGCCTCTATGTATATGATACTATTTCCTCTTGGTGATGAGATTATCAAGGAATTCACTAAATAACCCCCTTTAATTCATTAAAAGAAGTGAGGTTTAGGGTAATTTTGTCTATCAAGTCATGGAAACAATGCCAACCCCCAATCCACGTGCGTGTGTGCGCACACACTTACATGTCCTGAGATGAAGAAGGAATGTTCTAAGCAGTTGTCCTAGTATTCTTTTGAAAGTCTCAAATGCTCAAATGATAGGTAGCTTTGATATTCTGGCTTCAATGTTCTTTTATAATGGAAATTGTACAGGAAATGAATAGCTAAAGGCGCGACAGTACATGTTGGTTGGTAACAATTTTACATTTCTTGAAAATTTAAAATGCGGTAAAGAGCTTCCTTTTAAATTTTTGTGATGACACTTACTAAGAGATAGGCTAGTTATACCAGCCTGGATGATCTAGTATTCTTGTTCCCTTTAACATAATATAGCTTTACTAGTAATAATGTTCTGTCCTATTGATATGGTAGCCTTAGGAACATACGCATCTTAATGGTGGTTTTATTCAGAACTTACATTTCCTTTTGTTTTAAAACACGTGTTTTCAGTTTATTTTTTCAGATATCAGCGTCCAAGAATTTTCTTTGAAATTCTGTAATAGCATTTCTAAATTCTCTTCTCCCTAAATTATTTGTTACGCATTCTGTAATTTATACCTTAAAACTCGAGGCCGAGTTTCTTCCAACAGGAGGAGTATGATGGAATTATGGAAGATTAATATGCTATTACTTTTCAAATTTGCCTATTCAAGAATTATTTTATGGGGTCCTTGTGTGAAGTCCAATTGAAGTGAAAGACGTGCCCTTTTAATGGTCTAAGTATGAGTCTTTTAGGGTTAAAACAGTTTTTAATTTGGGTTTTTATTTTATTAGTTATGGTCAGTTTTATATTGAGGGGCAAATATGTAATTGCCGCAATTCCTGCAAATTAAGGGTATTTGGGTAATTTAGTTGAGTCTAGAATCTTCTAAGGTATTCTAAGTATTTTAGGTTTATTTACTTTAGGTCCAAGTTAGTATTTATTAGGTTTTATTTAGTAGTCCTAATACTAGTAGGACTCCTATTACTACTAGTACAAGTAGAGTCTTTATATATATTGTATTCAAATAAAATAGAATGAGTTGATTAATAAAATTGAGTGTTTTGAGCGATAGTCACGTTGGCCTTTGTTGTTTCCTTCTCTTTCTCTTCTTTCTTTCTAAGATTACTATTCACGGATACTGTTCACACAGCCCCTAAACAGCCCTAACTTTGTTCTAATTCTTCTTCTTTCCTAACCCTAAACCCACCACAACTAAACGTAGACAAATCCCTAATATGTCCTACATCAAGTTTTGGTGTCATTTTAGCAACTTTTTTAACACATTATTGTCAGTGGGAACTAAAGTTTGATAAAATGCCATGAGAATAGGAAAGACAACTCAATTTTAAAGACCACATCAATTCCAAGGACATCATTTATTTGGTATTCGAAAGGTTAAAGGTGATATAGCCATTTGAATCTGATGCAGGACAAAACCAAACAATGCAACATGAAAATTAAAGAACAAACAAATAAAGATAGGCAACCTAGAGTCAGCACCTAGGCTCTTTTGGAGACAACACCAATCAAGAGATATCCTCTAGGAGTTAGCATTTGGGGTTGGCTGGAGATAATTGGAACAATATCAAGAGAGATTTTATTCTAGTTCATGGCAAGACTCTTGTAGCTCAATTGGTTAGCACCTCCTGGTGTTTTCTAACTTAGACATCCAGGGTTCAATTCCTCCTATCCCCAATTATCATATTACCACAAAAAGAAGAAAAGAAATCTAGTTCAAATCTCTATAGAATAAATTAGATTGTTGCTAGGATTTTGAGACATTCAGATTGAGAATTAAACAATATTTATTGATCATTATGTACAATTCAATTAAGATATTATATGAAAGTATGATTTTTCTATTCTTTTTTATTTGAGATTTCAAGGATATTTTTATTGGTTAATTCAAATATAAAAATAAATAAATAAAAATATTATATTATAAAAAACTCATGAGTGGGTTATGTTGGAGTGAAACAAAAAAGTTTGAGAAGAGCCGGATCTAAATGCTGTCTCAATAGTTTTTTTTTTTTTTTTTTTTTTGATGGGACTATCTCAATAGTTTTGAACCATGTAGACCATATTCATCATAAAAAAAATTCCCTCATCATAGGAGTACAATACTATGCTTATATAGACTACTAGGACTACATAATTCTAATTGACATAGGAAACCTTAATTCTAATTGACTAAGGAAACTTAATTTTAAATGACTCAGGAAATCCCAATAATTACAAAAATACCATTGACTTTTGGAAATTGAATAAAAATACAATTGTTTCCAAAATTAAACATTAAATAAAATACTAATAAACCTAATTGACCAATAAAAATACAATTGTTTCCAAAATTAAATTAGACTAAATTACAAAAAAAAAAAAAAATTGTTTCCACATCTTAATCTTTTATGTTTTGGACCCTATATGCTGCAGGTTCTGTACTATGCGTCGGAAGTGAATGGCACCGTTTTCCATCATCATTTTTCGTTCCTGATTATGTGGGAGAAGTCCGATGGATTGATGATGGGTTCCAAGGTCTTCTGCCATTCCCATTCAATTCTACCCTGGGAGGGACTGCAGCAGCACCACCATATTTTAATAATAAGAACAAGGCATCGGATGAGCAATATGTAATTAAACTGCCCTAGAAATTGTTTGATATGCCAAAACTTGTTCTGTTTTCCATTTTAATTATATCATTAATGACCCACCATTTGATCCTACAGCTCCAGGATCTTGAGGCATGTACTTTTCTGGTTGAGCTGCAGCTTAATCGACCTTACAATACTCGTGGAAGTGACTTGTCAACATGGGAGGTAAATCAATCTTCTTCTCGTCACTTTTCCTTGCATGATTATACTAAATTTTATGTATCTTCTTCAGGCCGTGGCAGCACTGCCTTACCTGGACAGGGAGCTCTCACCTGCCATGTTTCGGTCATTTTTTATCCCATACCTGTGGCAGGAGAAGAACGTATTTGGCATGTATAAACTGCTTAGAAGAATACCAAAATGATTTGGGCGGTCTTGAAGTGTGGTTGACCATACCCTTAGCGGTTTGTGGTAACGTTGATACCTTACCCACTGAGGAAGAAAACCCGGAATTACATTTGACCCAATTTTGCTAATGAGATTGCTGACTATTCATACTTAAAAGGTTTTACCTGATTCTGCACTGGAATTGAGTTGACTGGTCCATTTATATATTTATTGTATGTTCCAGACGTTATTATGTGTATGTAATTCTTTTATGTTCTATAGGGTTCTAAATTCACAATCTTCTCCCATACTCTCCTTTCCGTTTCACTCAGGGTATTTTGCCATGTCATATAAAATTTTTAAATGACGTGACATTTAATAAACATCTAAATTTGTACTACTTGAATCATAAAATGGATCCATTTCAAATGTAGGGGATCATTATTCCACCTTTAAAACCTATCGTTCTCTGACTTATGATGCAGTAATTATTATATATAGTTAAGATCCAGACAACTACTTTTAAGGTTTGGGCTAATACTAACTAGGTCCAAGATTTCTTAAAACTAACCAATGTAGTTCATAAAAGAAAACTGTGTCCCTAAATAGCTAACATCATTACTTCTCTCTTCTCCCTCTCTTCTCTCTCACCAAACCCAAGTGATCTCCCTCTCTTCTCTCTCATCCCTCTCTCTCTTTCTCTCTCTCTCTCTCTCTCTCTCTCTCTCATTGAACCCTAGTCATTGGCGAAACCCATAATCCTCCGACCCTCTCTAAATTTGGGTGTGAAATAGTATGGCCATACAATCAAATCATAATAGCAAACCCATAGATTTCCTTTGGATGTTAGGTTCGGATGATTTGGGTATAGGTTTGAAAAATGGGATTTTGGGCATGCTATTCATAGATCTATGGGTTTGCTATTTTGATTTGGGTTTTGTGGTTTCGAGTAAATGATGGTTGAAAGGATGTCTTTGCGTCTAGTGCTTGTGGTTTGGATTTAAATTTTGGTGGGTGACCTTTAAGATATGTGGTCGTAGTGTGGCTTGGGTGGTGGTGGATTTGGCATGGTTTGCCGTGAGTTTTTGGATTGTTTTGATTTGGGTGGTCATGAGCGTAGGTCTGTGATGTATTTCAAGAAATGTTTGTTGTGGTTAGTGGATATGGGTAAGGGTTTGTGGTGGTGATGGGTTTGACTTTGGGGTGGCTAGCGAACACTGTTGAAACATTCAGTAGTTTTCTTTTTTCTTTTCTTTTTTATCCTTTTGTTTTGCACTGGGTTTGAGGTGGTGGTAGTCGTGGGTTATTGCTAATGTTACTGTTTTTAGGTGGGTAGAAAATAGGAGAGAGAGAGAGAGAGAGAGAGAGAGAGAGAGAGAGAGAGTTGATGCTAAACTAACCTTTAGTAGTGATAGCCATTCAATGGAGTTGTTGACGTCGATGAAGGCTTATGGGTTTTGCTGGTGGCATGGTTCGGTGAGAGAAAGGGACAAGAGAGAAGAGACTTAGAAGAGATAACAACATTTAGCTATTTGGGGGACAAAGTTGTATTTTAGGTACTAAATTCGGACAAAATTGCCCTTTGCCCTTTTCAGACAAATTATATAGCCTTATGTCCCCCTTCCCAAACTAATTTGGAAAATACCCCTCTTTTAAAACTATATTTGTGATAAATCGAGTTAAAAAAAAAAAAAAATTTTGAAGCCTTATAGTGGCATTTTAAGGAGCCTATAGTGACGTTTTAAGGACCTATAGTGACCTTTTTTTAACTCGACTTCAATGAAATCGAGTTATAGGTAAAAAAACGCCACTATAGGTCGATTTCATTACCTATAACTCAATTTCATTGAAGTCGAGTTAAAAAACGTCACTATAGATCCTTAAACGTCACTATAGGCTTTTTAAAAAGGCCACTATAAGGCCTAACTCGATTTATCACAAATCGAGTTTTAAAAAAATGGCATTTCTCTAATTAGTTTGGAAAATGAGGTATAAATCTATATAATTTTCCTGAAAATGACAAGGCAATTTTGTCCTACTAAATTGGTTAGTTTTGAGAAGTTATGGACCTAGTTGATATTAATAGGATGTTCAACGAGTTTAACTTATGTGTAAGCAATGAAATTTTGTCATTTTCTTGATACTGTAAAAAATAGTAATATTTTTCTAGGTATTGTACTATAATTTTCGTTAACTTATTTTGCAGTAGTCCACATGGGCTATATCCTGCCCACCACACTGTCATTACCAAAGCTTGTTTGCCTGTCACTAAGTGGTAACACTCATGACTCAACTCTTTTTCTTTTCTTTTCTTTTTTAAAGAAGAAACACTCAAGTTATTTAAGAGAGACGAAAAGTAAAATGAACTTTTAAGAAATACTTTATGTATTGTATTCCCTTATTTGGGAATTGAACAAAGAAGAAATGGAATGATTAATATAGAATTCTCTTTCCTTTTTTTTTTTTTTTTTTCTTGGGAAAATTCCTCCCATAGTTGAAAAGAACATCTATGACTTATCCAGATGAAATATTGATTTTAGACCTATTTTGAGAATATTAAAAAAAATGAAAGTCATAATAGTAAATTATTATTTATTTACTTCCATTCATTTTGTTTGTGTTTTTTTTTTTTTTTTGGCTAAACTTTATTCATTTTGTTATTAACTCTTAAATACACGTAAATAAATATAAACCATATTATATTGTATGTATTTCTTTATGATTTATTTTTTCTTTTTGAACAAAACTTATGTACAGTAACTTAGGTGTTGTTCCTTAAATTTCTCTCTTAAAATTCTGCCATGTTGCTACTTAACTTAAAAAATACACTTTTATTCATGAGGAAAGAGCCACATTGTAAAATTTTAAGAGGGGAACCTAAGGAACATCACATAAATACTGTACCTAAGTCTTGCTCTTTTTTTTAAATGAACTCTTAAACATAGTTTCACTTTCAGCAGTTAACTTCCCTTTCTATTTAGTATCTACGCCTTTCTTTCTTCCCCTTTCTTTTCCTTGCTTCCCATTGTTGCCACTTGTCTCAGCTTCTATCAATAGAGGAGAGGAGAGGAGAGGAGAGGTTAGGAATTAGGAGTTTCATATAAAGAAAGAAATCAATAAAAGTTTGACAACTCAAGAAAAAAAAAAAGGGAGTCGGGGGTATGTAGAAATATAACAGAATATAAGGACTCATAGACATTAAGTAAAATTGGGAAACGACTACTTCGATCTTTTGACTTCATCAGCATCTCCCATTCTAAAAATTGAAAAGAAGAATAAATAAAAAGGAGCTCTGTGTCAATATCTTCTTCCTTTTCTGTGGTGGGAACTCCTTATGGGGATCAAGAATTTGCTGATAGGATTGCACTCATGCCAGGTTTGCCCAAGAATTTGAGCTTTGCTCACTACTCTGGGTTTGTGATCCTCAACAAAGGCACTGGGAAGAACTTATTCGTGGAATTGTGGTAAGCTTCTTCAATTGTTGTTATAAGTTGATTCTGTTTAAATAGATATACAGTGAGTTTACATTTAGCACCAATTAGTTAAACTCTTCTTGTTTGCATGGGCTTTGTTGTCGAAATTTCTATTTCTTGACCGCTAATAATCCATCAATGTGCAGAATACAAGAGTGGTTCATGTATCTGCAAAATCTGGTTTCTGAGAATTTTAGAAACATGGAAGCTGGTGGTTAACAGGCTTTTATATATATATTTATATATATCATATGGTTTTCTTAATCCATACTCAAGCATTGTATTTCACTGAATGTTCAGAGCATTAGGTAGATGCTTTGCAATAGTTCTTCTATTTAACTAAACCTATCCAATTATTGAGAAGTTTTGTTAAGTTGCTAATGAGGCCGAAAAATTCACCAATGAGCCATACATTACTCGCACACTCAAAGGTAATACCTGCAAAACATAAGGAGAAAACCTAACAGAGAGCACCAGTGTGGTGCTGGCCAACTACCCTCCGAAAGTTAAGTTAGAAATATTCTCACAACTCTAAAGTGCTAAAGAGGGGATGAATTATGCGTACCTTAATTTGTGAGGGTATTGGGGCTTTTATATTAGTAGGGGGGTTGACATCTCTTCCTTGCCATGGAAGTCTTTTCCTTATAGGAGTCCTCTTGAATGATCCCAAACGTGGTGGACAAGATATTTCCTTGTAGGGAAGATTTGCCTTCATGTGCGTATCTACCAGAATCCTTTTTGTACTAGAATTCCTTTGATTTTGGGATTCTATGGCGTATGTCGCAAGTATATCGCAACTAGGGTTTTCTTCCTGCCATGTGGGTAGTAGACCTATCACTATTTCCTACGCTCATGTGGGATCCGTCCATACTAGACTGCAGATATTAAGCCCGTCCCCTATCGGCCCACGGAGGATGAACCGTCAGGCCCATGCCATGGTGATCCGTTATCATAGATTTTTGCCTCTTCAGTTGCCCCCTCACCTTATGGGTCCGTCATATCTTAGTGGAAGGATCCATAAGGTAACGGTTTATGGTTCAGGGGATGACGGTTTAAAGGCCTGTGGGTCGACGGCTTTAACACATCATCCATCAACACGTCATCCAGGAACTGTTTCCAATCCTGATAGATCGTCTGGGTGAGATTTATGACATATGACACGTGTCGTTCTTCCATTGAATGATATCTTGTATCGAGGCGTTGCTTCGTCTTCCATGCAAATTCTTTTATAAATATCACCCTCTTTTGCTCTCATTTCTCTACTTCCTGCTGAAACACATTGTCAAAGTGCATCCGTCATACTTGTCAAAGACCACTCCATCCAGTTGTTATATCCACCATCAACGCTCCTTTCCATTTACTCACTACCTTAGTAAGTATTCTTTCTTATAAATCTCTTTTACCTTTAGGCATTTTATTTGCCTTTATATATACCCGTCACCCTTCCTAAACCCGTCAGAGTCTTTAGGTTCCGTAGTCGTTGGTAATGTCTAGTGCGTCGAGTAATCAATCTGTAGTCCGTGATGGGGTGGATTACGAGGAAGTATACCAGTCAGGTTACAAAGACCAAGAGAGTCCCAGTGAAGAGAGGAGTCCGTCCGCCTCTTCCCCTTCCTCAACAAATGAGGATATGGAGGTGGCCGAACTAGAGGAAGGTTTTGATGACGACGAGGAACAACCTGTAGAACCCGTCGTAAGAGCTGATGGACCAAGGGAGTTCATCAGGCTACCAGAGTGGACGATGAATGATTTTAGATCCACCATCAAGGAGACACACTTTAAAACACTTAGGGCCAACTACCAAATCCCAGATAATATCCCCATCTGTCTACCCTATAAATCAGAGAAATGCTACTATGAAGGGGTAGATGGTGTCAGGGTGTACGAACAAATGTTGAAGGCAGGACTTAGGTTTCCACTAAACTCCCTTCACCGTGAGCTTCTTAAATATCTGGGCCTGTCCGTCAACCAAGTATCTCCCAACGCCTGGAGGGTCTTCATAGCAATGGAGATCCTGTACGGTGCTTGGTCAAAAGGCACTAGGAGGCTGACGGTGCTGGAATTCCTTCACTACTACCGTCCGGATGAGATAGATAAATCAAGAGGGATATACCATTTTGTCTCTAAAATTCCGTTGTTGAAGGTCATATATGAAACTCCAGACTCCAACAAGGACTAGAAGAGTCGTTATTTTTTCTTAGAGGGTGTCGAATGAATGTGTCGTCCAAGGGATATGGAGCACATGCCCGTCGACACGACTTAGGGCATACTATCTCAAGTTGGTATGCGCCCGTCCTAGTGTGTGAAAACTTTTTATAACCGTTCAGTTTACTATAATCACTTCAACACTTTTTAAACGTCTTCTTTTCTTTGCAGTTCGACGGCGTCCACAGATTGATCTTGAGGAGTACAGCTTCCTTGAGGAAATTTTTGAAAAGACTACACCGGAGGAAAGGACTTGGGCCAAGCTGGTGTCTCTAGACACCATCCACTGGTACTGTGACGGGCCTGCACCAACACCAGCGGCCGTCAAATACGAAGCTAGAATTCGTCAACGTAAGTCCGTCGCTCCAATTCTACTTGAAATTTTTTTTTTTTTTTAGAGAAATTAGCTTCATCCGTCCATCTTTACAGAAATGGATGACGCCAAGAGGAGGGAAATAATTAAGGCAAATGCTACCAAGAACAGGGAGGCCGGCACTGCTAATCCCAAGGAGACGGGCACAAGCAACCCGTCTACAAAGAGGAAGCAACTGTTCAAAGGTGACCGTCTTTCAAAGAAACCCAAGGTCCCTTTGGAGCTCGTCATAGGGCTCATGGCTGAGGGCACGAAGGCAGTTACCCCAGCGAAGCATGGGGCTGGCAAAGGCCTCATGAAGGGTCCGTCCACTAACCTGACGAAGCCACATGTCCTCCTTCGAGACGACCCTAAATACGCCTTGGAGCAACTCTCGTCCATCATTACTTTTGAGGACTATGAGGACTTGAGTAACCATTCAACGAAGGTGATGGGTGAGACGGGGTTGTTTAGTATCGCTCAGATATGCCCGTCTATTTTTTATCCGTCTATCTATGTCTTTGCTTGAAATTAATTTTTTCCCATTTTCCAGGCCATGGTCATGATGAAGGGTTTGATGGGACAATGCCTAAATCATGAGACGTCCTTGGGCCGCATAAGAGAGAAAGCAAGATTGACGAAGGATGAGCTTGTTGAGTTGAAGACCTGGAAAGTGATCCAGGAGAAGAAACTCAAAATGGCTGAGGAAGCAAGGGACCAGTACTACCGGCTGACGGAGGAACTGAAGAAAGCCGTCGAGGATAAAGAGAAAGAAGTCCGTCAGGCCAAAGAAACTGCCGTACTAGAGTATCGCGACTCTGACGCCCTCTTGTCCGAGCTTAGGGTCTCGTATGGTGACGGGTTTGACGAGGCCATCCGTCTGGTGAAGGCCTTACATCCTCAGTTAGATTTGTCCTCCGTCAACATTAATGCCCTAGAGCAAACGTCAATTCATCCTGTTCAATCCAAAGATACGGATGAGCTCTTTGGTAAGCATGCCCTCGTCAACGCCCCTAGCGACCAGGTTATAGTTGAAAGTGACCCAAAAGATGGTTAAGTCCGTCGCAATGAGGAAAAGGAAGCCCCTGCTGCAGATTAGAGTTAATTTTAACTTTTTTATTTTGCATTTCATGTAAGAATATTTGGAGAATAGTTTATGATTCCTCCGTCATATTTTTATTTATGTAGACATTTCCCTTCGAGGGCTTTTATTTTGTTTTATTCTCTTTCTATTTTGGCTTAGTCCGTCTTCTACATTAATCTGTTTGATATCCTGCATCCTTCTACTTTATTTTGTTTATTTAATGGTTGATGCCGTCCATCTTGTGGGCTTATGGATTTTTGTTGATTCAATGATAGACCGTCCTTTTTGTGGGCCATAGATTTACTTATTCATTGGTACCCCGTCCTTTTTTGCACTAGGAATTTCATCCTTTTGGGATAATCCGTGGAATCTGAAGGCTCGATACTCACCCGTCCACTTAGAATTCCATCCCATTGGGATGATCCGTCCCTTTGGTGGACTTAATTTTTACCCATCCACTCTTAGACTTGTAATTTCATCCTCTTGGGATGATCCGTTCACTTTGTGGACTTTCATTTATACCCGTCCACCTTTGGAATTGTAATTTCATCCTCTTGGGATGATTTGTCCACATTGTGGACTAGTTTATATTCATCCACTTTTGGACTTGTAATTTCATCCTCTTGGGATGATTCGTCCACATTGTGGACTAGTTTATATTCGTCCACTTTTGGACGTGTAATTTCATCCTCTTGGGATGATCCGTCCACATTGTGGACTAGTTTATATTCGTCCACTTTTGGACTTGTATTTTCATCCTCTTGGGATGATCCGTCCACTTTGTGGACTTTAATAGATTGTCATTGTCCGTCCATCTTGTGGACTTTAGGACCCATCCACGTGGTGGACTTTATAAAAATGATCCAGAAAAACATATTTGTGTCTGAATACTCCTCAGATTAATTAAAAACCATGTGTTTGTAGAAAAGTACTTACCCCCTTCGAGCTTAAAACATATTGTAGCAGAAAAATTGTCTAAGTAAAACTAGAAATTGTAGAAAAACTAAGTAAACTGGGAAATTGGAGAGTGCCGTTGTTCTTCATATTCCTTCTACTAGTAGTACTTCTGTAGGTGCTTCGTGTTCCATGGGTGCTGCAGCTTTCGTCCGTCCAGAGTCTCGAGGTGGTAGGTTTCCTTCCTCTGCCATGATGTGATCCTATAAGGTCCTTCCCAATTGGGGCTGAGCTTTCCTTGTGAAGGATCTCTAGTAGCGCCCATTACTTTCCGTAGTACAAGATCTCCAACTTGAAAGTCTCTATGCCTGACTTTGGAGTTGTAGTGTTTTTCCATAAGATTCTGATACCGCGCCAGTCTTTGTTCTGCTACCATCCGCACTTCGTCCACCAGGTCAAGCTAAAGGCGCATGGTGACTTTGTTCTTATCTCCGCCGTAGTTCTCCACCCGATAAGATGTGAGTCCTACTTCTGCTGGGATGACTGCGTCACTTCCGTAGGCTAGTCGAAACGACATTACTTCAGTTGGTGTTCTTGCTGTGATTCGGTATGCCCATAGAACGCTTGGTAGTTCATCCGGCCAGATACCCTTTGCCCCATTGAGCCGATTCTTGATGATTTTGAGCAAGGATCGGTTCATGACTTCAACCTGCCCATTGGCCTGGGGATGTGCTGGCAATGAGTAGTGATTCTTGATGCCTAGCTCTGAACAAAAGTCTCGAAATGCGCTGTTGTCAAACTGCTTTCCATTGTTAGACACGAGCACTTTGGGAATCCCGTACCTGCATATGATATTTTTCCAAACAAAACCTCGAATGTTTTTCTCCGTGATAGTGGCTAGGGCTTCTGCTTCCACCCACTTGGAGAAGTAGTCGATTCCATCTACCAAAAACTTTAACTGCCAGACTCCTGCGGGGAAAGGGCCCATGATATCTAGTCCTCATTGAGCGAATGGCCAAGAGGCGGTCATGGGAGTCAGTTCTTCGGTCAGTTGCCGGATGAGGTTACTGAACCTTTGGCACTTGTCGTAGGCTTTGACATAATCCTGCGCGTCCTTTAGCATTGTAGGCCAATAATATCCCGTTCGGATCAACTTGTGCACTAATGACCATGTCCCTGAGTGGTTTCCGCAAATACCTTCGTAGACTTCTCTCATTACGTAATCTGCTTCCTTATGGTTTAAACATCTTAGGTACGGGAATCCCCTTTAGTATAGGGTATCTTTTATCAACACAAACCGTTATGCTTGGACCCTCAACTTCCTAGCAGCATCTTTCTCATCTGGCAACACGCCGGCCTTGAGATAGGATATTATTGGCGTAGTCCAATCGCATTCAAAATCTACCTCTTGCACATTTGCTTCGTCATCGATAAGTGAGGAGTTTTGAACAAATGACAATACCTGTTCTGGGACAAGCATAAATTCTGCTAATGCTACTTTTGCAAAATGGTCGGCATATTCGTTCTCCTCCCTTGGGATTTGAGCGAACCTAACTTCGAGGCTGCTGAGCCGACTCTTCACCTCCTCAAGATACCTCTTCATCATTTCATTCTTGCACTCATAGCCGCCATTAATCTGACTTATCACCACTTGGGAGTCGCAATGTACGACTACGCTTTTAGCTCCTGCTGCCTTTGCGAGGTCTAGCCCAGCTATCAGTGCTTCATACTCGACCTTGTTGTTGGTTGTGGGGAAGTCTAGTCGAATCATACACTCAATTTTATCACCTTTCGGGGTTTGGATTACTACACCGGCCCCTCCTACTCATTTATTGGAAGATCCATTCGTATGGATGCTCCACTGCGCGGCTATTTCTGCCCCCTTACCGTCTAATCCAGTAAATTCGGCAATGAAATCAGCCATGGCTTGCCCCTTTATCGCTGTTCGCGGGCGGTACTGTATATCAAATTCGCTCAATTCTACCGACCATATAGCCATCCGTCCGGTAGTTTCAGGGCTACTCATGGCTCTTCTCAAGGGTTAGTCCGTCAAGACTACAATGGTATGCGCCTAGAAATACGGCTTGAGCTTTCGCGCCGCAGTTACCAATGTGAAGGCCAATTTCTCCATTTAGGGGTACCTCTCTTCCGCTCCTCGGAACGCTTTACTTATAAAGTAAACAGGTTTCTAAGATCCTTCCTCTTCCCTGATTAGGGCAACACTGACTACCGCTTACGAAACTGCTAAGTAGAGGTAGAGTACTTCCCCCGGCTTGGACGAGCTGAGTAATGGTGGAGATGAGAGGTACTTCTTTAAATCTTCAAATGCTCTCTGGCATTCGTCCGTCCACTCAAAGGCTTTCCTCAAAGTGTGGAAGAAAGGAAAAAATTTGTCCGTCGCTTTCGAGACGAACCTATTCAGGGCTGTAATTTTACCGTTCAATCTTTGCACCTCTTTGATCGTCTTTGGCGGCTCTAACTCCATGATAACCTTCTTTGGATTAGCTTCTATACCTCTATGGGAAACCATGAAGCCTAAGAATTCCCCCGCAGTTATACCGAAAGTGCACTTGTTCGGATTTAGTTTCATGTTATATGATCAGAGTGTGTCGAATGTCTCTCGGAGGTCGTCTAGATGATCTTCCTCACGCAGGCTTTTTACTAGCATGTCATCAACATAAACTTGTACGTTCCTCCCGACCTGGTGTGTGAACATCTTGTTTATCAATCTCTAGTACGTCGCCCCTGCATTCTTGAGCCCAAATAGCATCACCTTGTAGCAAAAGAGTCCTTGGCTGGTGACAAAAGAAGTTTTTTCTTGATCAGTCTCGTCCATCTTAATTTGATTGTAACCTAAAAAGGCATCCATGAAGCTTAGGAGTTGGTGCCTTGCCGTTGAGTCTACCAAGGTATCTATCTGAGGTAGCGGGTAACTGTCCTTTGGGCATGCTTTATTGAGGTCCGTGAAGTCGACACACATTCACCACTTCCCGTTAGCCTTCTTGACCATCACTACGTTTGCTAACCAGTCAGGGTAGTATACCTCTCGAATTAAGTTTGCTTCCAGTAGCTTCTTGACCTCTTCTGCTATGGCTTTGTCTCTCTTCTGAGTGAATACTTGCTTTTTTTGTCGGACTGGTGAGAATGCGGGGTTCACGTTCAACCTGTGAACTATTACTGAGCGATCAATCCCTGGCATGTCCTCGTGACCCCAGACGAAAACATCCTGAGAAATTCTGCGAGGGCTTGACGTGTTGGTCGGCTGGCCAACGTCCCCATTCTAGTCGTTCACTCAGGTCTTGACTCATCAAGGGTTATCTCTTCTAGTTCCTCAACTGGTTAAGCTGTGGTCTGCTGCTCTTCTATGCACATGGTCTGTTGGTGGTCTTCCATCTCCGGCATGGTAATATAGCATTCGCGGACAGCCACCTGATTTTCTCGTAACTCACCGACCCCATACTCCGTGGGGAATTTGATCATTAGGTGGTACGTCGATGTTGCTGCCTTCCACGAGTTAAGGGTGGGTCG
Organism: Quercus glauca; assembly: GCA_023736055.1. Lineage (NCBI taxonomy): Eukaryota > Viridiplantae > Streptophyta > Magnoliopsida > Fagales > Fagaceae > Quercus > Quercus glauca. The sequence goes on along the minus strand of CM043322.1, from coordinate 40,728,736 downwards.
TCCGACAATGGCATTGTAAGCAGATGAACAATCGACCACGAGGAATGTCACATCCTTAGTGATCTGCCGAGGATAATCGCCTACTGTTATCGAAAGTGTGACCACCCCCAATGGGAATACTCCTGTTCCTCCAAAGCCTACCAAAGGGGAGTTCGTCGGTATCAGTCTTTCTCTGTCGATTCTCATTTGCTGGAACACTGGGTAGTATAGGATGTCTGCTGAGCTGCCATTGTCGATCAACACCCGATGCACATTGTAGTCCCCCACACATATGCTGACAACAAGTGCGTCGTCATGCAGATGATGAGGGCATCACGCATCTTCTTCCAAGAACCAAATGATGAGGCTTTCCCTCCGCACTATTTTTGGTACAGAACTCGTCAGTTGTATGTTATGGACCATTCTAAGGTAGGTTTTTTGAGACTTTTTGGACGAGCTAGTAATCGCAGTTCCCCCTACAGTCATCCTTATGTCTCCAATAGGGGGTCTTTGACGCTCGTTATCCCGTCAGGGGACCTGCTCTTGGTGATTTGGATCCACTCTCTCCTTGCTAACGAACTTCTGCAACTTTCCCTGTCTGATAAGGGCCTTAATCTGTTATTTTAAGTCGTAGCAGTCGACCGTGTCATAACTGTGGCCATGGTGGAAGCGGTAATACTTGTCTCTAGATCGCTTACTTGGATCACTCTTCAACTTTCCTGGAAACGTTAAGGCCCCCTCGTCCTTGATCTGCATCAGGACTTGGTTTATTAGGCATTCAATGGAGTAAAGCTTGTAAACCTTCCTCTCGGGGGCTTAGGGCGCCTTTCATCCCTTCTGTCTCCTGTTTTGGGTTTCTTCCATCCTTGGTCCTGCCGTGTATCTTCCTGTCGCTCTCTCTTCCTAGGATTTTCTTCTCGAGCCAGTAGTGCATCTTCCGCATTCATGTACTTAGTGGCCCTGTAGAGTACTTTTGACATGGTTTTTGGGTCCTTTTTGTATAAAGAGAACAAAAATTTACCCTTCGCAACCCATTCGTAAAGGCTGCTACCAATATCTTGTCGTCGGCTTCATCGATCAAAAGTGCTTCCTTATTGAAGCGCGTTATGTAGGCTCTCAGCGTCTCGTCCTCTCATTGTCTGATGCTCATTAAGCACGCTGTGGATTTCTTATACCTATGTCCCCCAATAAAGTGTGCAGTGAACTGAGCGCTTAGCTCCTTGAAAGTGCTGATGGAGTTTGGCATCAGTCGGCTGAACTAAATCCTAGCTGCTCCCTTCAATGTCATAGAGAAGGCCCTACACATGATTTCATCCGCTGCCCCTTGAAGATGCATCATGGTTTTGAAGGTTTCCAAGTGGTCCAGAGGGTCTTTCACTCCGTCATAGCTGTCAATCTGAGGCATACGAAACTTATGTGGTAGAGGGAAAGAGTTGACAGCCGTAGTGAACGACGAGTCAGTGCGGTTGACCAAGTCGTCAAGATCACTGGACACTCGTCCCTTGACGGCGTTCATCATGACTTCCATCTGTTTTTTCATTGCCTGCATCTCTGCAATAAAAGGTTATGGAGTTATCTCCGTGAGGGCTGGGAGGCTCATGTTTTGCCTCTCTGGTCTGCTTGGGGCGTTGCTGCCCTCAGGTTTTTCTTGGTTCCTTCTTTCAATGCTGGTCCCTTCTCGATCTCCTCGTTGGTCATTCGGTACTGCGTTCTTCTGGCCAACTGTTCTTCCAGGTTGTGGTTTTGTTTGGTGAGGCGTTCCACGGCAGCGGCGAGAGTTCGAACTTGTCTCTCGAGGGCAGTCGTGGGTGGTTCCTCTCCTTGAACGTCGTTAGTGGTTGCCATTAAGTGAGTGAGTACCATGAAACCCTTTTGTCTGGGAAACAATGGTACGGCTTACGAATCTCAACTTTCGTTTCCCACACACGTTATTCGCACACTCAAAAGTAATACCTGCAAAACACAAGGAGAAAACCTAACAGAGAGCACCAGTGTGATGCTGGCCAACTACCCTCCAAAGGTTAAGTTAGAAATATTCTCACAACTCTAGAGTGCTAGAGAGGGGATGAATTATGCGTACCTTGATTTGTGAGGGTATTGCGGCTTTTATAGTAGTAGGAGGTTGACATCTCTTCCTTAGCACGAAAGTCTTTTCCTTATAGGAGTCCTCTTGAATGATCCCAAACGTGGTGGACAAGATATTTCCTTGTAAGGAAGATTTACCTTCATGTGCGTATCTACCAGAATCCTCTTTGTACTAGAATTCCTTTGATTTTGAGATTCTATGGCGTATGCCGCAAGCATATCGCAACTAGGGTTTTCTTCCTGCCACGTGGGTAGTAGACCCGTCACTATTTCCTACGCTCATGTGGGATCCGTCCATACCAGACTACAGATATTAAGCATGTCCCCTATCGGCCCACGAAGGATGAACCGTCAGACCCATGCCATGGTGATCCATTATCATGGATTTTTGCCTCTTCAGTTGCAAATGCAAATCTACTTCTCTTGGATTCCCCAGTGGTCTCGTGAAAAGTACATTGGAAATACTCTAATGAAAAACAAGTTTTGATTTCACAAATAAGATCCCAAATAATTAGCAAGAACAAAATAAAGAGGAAGAGAGAAACAATCTCACATTGCTATAGAATCATGCAAAAGTGTTGTCTCTAAAAGTTGATTCGTGTCACTCGAAGTAGAACTTGGTGCTTATCACTCCCTTGGCCGATCAACCCCCCAAAATTAGACTATAGCATTGACCTTCGCAATGAACACACTCCCAACAACAAAGGTTCAAGAACAACCCTAGTACTATGCCTTTCCTTTAGCAAGTGTAGTTTGCACTTAATATGAAGTGTGGTCTGCACTTAATAAAATACTAGTCGCTAACCCGTGCGATGCACGGGAAAATTCCAAAAGAGAGAACTCCAACACTTACGCTTACTTATCACACAATCTAGAAACTGCCCTATAGGATATATGTCCTACCTATTTCACAAAAAGCATGAATTTGTTCTAACACATCTGAAATCTCCTTCAAGCATGGTTCCTACAACCCAATTGATGTCAGCAACTGAGTTGGTAAACTCCACAATTAAATCCCCAATCCACAGTTCATGACAGGAGTGTAACACTCAATAGAGCATGGCAGCCATCCACAATGGGTTTCCTTGACAATGAATTAATTATAGACTATAACAGGAGAACCATGACTATCTCTAAATATAATGCCCAAACCTGCATAATAGATGGCTTTGAAAAAAGGCCAATGCCATGTCTAGTTTTGAGATGAGGAGAAACAGGATCTGCAATTGTTGGGCTCACTTAATATTTTAGCTTATGTTTTTTAGCACAGTAAAGTTTAAAAATATTTTGGGCTGGTAAGCAAATAAAGTTATTTTGGTAATACGTGATATAAGAATAAGTTGTCATCGGGAAAAAAAAGAGTATTAGTATTGTATTTATCCTTATTTGTGAGTATTAAATATTTATCCTTATCAATTCCTTTTGAATGGTTCAACAATCTTCTCTTGCTCAATGCCACATTTCGTCTTTCCTTGACTGGCTCTTCATTCACCTCCTTAAAGAGAAGTTCTAATTTCATACAACATTGGAAATTTCAAGTAGAAAAATGGCAAGCATATCTTTGGAAGTCTATATTCAATATCTAAAAAGGCTAGTGTTCATTGATCTTTAAAATAGAATTACAAAACCTTATACGAAAAACATGTTAGACCAACAACAAATGACAATGCACACTTCAATGCAATGTGCATTTCTTGTATGGCCAAAATAAAATAAACAAACAGCTACTCAAAAACAAAGCAAGATTGCAATAGAATATTTGCTACACTTTCTTTTTTTTTTTTTTTTGGCACAAAGCCATAATTGAGACATGTTTTTTTGTTTGGATAAAATTGCCCGCCTATAATTTAAATACATACAATATCATAAGCCCTCTGTTTGTTCTTTGTATAGTACTTTAATTATTAAAGGAAATACATAATTTTTCATTGGGATAAGTTAAAAATTAAATCTATAGAATTCGGGACCTTATCTCCTACAATTGGTGAATATATGCAATACCTACAATGTAACAACTATTCCAATAACAAAGTGTAAAAAAAAAAAAAAAAAAAAAAAAAAAAAAAAAAAAAACATACACACACAAGCTCCAACTGACACCTATCTTGTCAAACCCCAAAAACATTTATGACCCATTTCCTAAAAACATTCATGCATTTATCATCAACAACCAAACAACTACAACTCTCAATAATCATGACCAACCATAGCCTACCAAATTTGGAAAAAAGAAACCATTTTCCCATATACTTTTTTCATGAGAAACAAAGAAAAGAAAAGTTGTGATCTCTCTCCATAATTTGCTCTCCGATTTGTTATACCAATGACATATATTCAAGCAAAGACAATGTCTTGAGGGATCAAATAGGATCTGTGACACCAAGTGAGTAGAGATTGTTTATGACATTGTCATTTACAGATATAGTTTTGAAATCCGTACCGTTCAAAGAACTATTAAAATGAGAGATTTAAGGTTTTTAAAGTCGAACTAAGGTCGAATCATAATAATGTCATAATTAATTTAATAATTATTTAAAAAATAAATAAAATATTAAATTAGTAAAAATATAAAAATTGACTAAAACAATTCAAATAAATATAAATATCTATATTTCAAATATTTTTTTTTTTATATAGCATAACTTTCATAAGACAAATAAGTAATATTAAATCAAAAGCAAACATAAATAAATATTGAGTATCTCAATCAATGGATATATATATATATATATATGAAATTAATATACTTAAACTTTTTGTTAGAGTTTAATACTCTACTACTTTTTATGCAAGTCTTTATTTAAATTATCTTACATCATGTCCAGCCCATTTAATTACCCAATATTATTTTGTTATGCCCAACCCCATTAATCACTTATGAAATTAAAAATAAAATAAAAAATACAAAAATTGAAGAGGGGCAGGCATTGGTTTGCCCGCCTATTAAAACACATGTCCAAGGCAATTTACGAATCAAATAAGTGGTTGAATGGGTCAAGCACAACCAGTCCATCTTCTGCAACAGCCAAAACCTTCACCATGATAGTCAAGCAAAGAAGACCTGTAGAAATGGAGAAAACGCAGCGAGAGCAAGAGAGATAGAGACAATCTCATGGTTTGATAGCATCTCATGGCGATTGAAGCTTCAACAATGGCTGTAAGTACACAAAATAATATATATATATATATATATATATATATCTGATCTGAACCTGTGAGAACCGAATTACAGATTGTTCAAGCACTTCTTAACGTTGACAACGTTTTGGTTTGGAGGTTGAAGGGCTTTGATTCTAAAAGCTTTTGGCTTTATTTTGTTTGTTTGTTTTGGTCTATTTGTTTGCTGAGACCCCTACAACAAATATCCATGGCTTTAAATATGATAATTTCGTGGGCGCTTATTAGTGGGAAGGATTGGATTCTGCGTTGGTATAGGTTAGGCTGATAGGCTCTTTACCTATGGAGGCAAAGAGATTGCAGATATATATATATATATATATATAGAAAAATAAAGCAGTGGGTGTTCTATTTCCAATAAGCAACAATTGAACGTTTTGAAAAACCTCTTGATTGGGAATAGGAAGAATCACCATTAATCAAGAGACAAATTTGAAGAAGGTCTGAATTAATGCTCAATTAGTCGAAAGAATAGCAAAATGTTAATTACAAAAGGAAGAGATAATGTGTACCTAGGAGATGAACGGGTATGAAGAAGTGATTTTTTTAGCAAAGTGGCAATTGAACAGGTACAAAGAAGTGATTCAGAGGAGATGAAGAGACCAAGGAGGGAAGAGAGAGAATTTGGCATTAGAAAGGTGAAATTCTGAAGTTTGGAAAGTGTGAAAGACAAGAAGAGCAAAAGGAGGAGGGGAGACAGAGGGGTTAGCATTAAAGACAACATTAACGTAAGATTGGGCTTTATGGTGTAGATAGGGTTGGAAATCATTTATTTTTAATAGTATTTTAAATTTATGAGAAATATTTAGAAAAAGTATTTTTAAATTATGTGAAAAATTTAGAAAAAAGAAGGGTAATGACATGGTTGCTGATGTGACTCAACGAGAGTATAGCAACATTAAATGCTTCGCTTCAACTTTTAGTAATATATAGATGTGGGAGAGGAAGAGCAAACCAGTACAAGAGGAGTTCAGCAGAATAGGACCTGGTCTTCCACTAAGGAAGAGCAGACCAAAACTTGGTCTTCTACTAAGGAAGACTAGATCAAACTAGAAGAACAAGGAAGAGCAGAAGATGTTCTACTAATGAAGCAAAGAAAGAATGTGTGAACAATGTGAGGTCTAGTGGAAGTTTTATTAGCACAAAAGAATAATTAAATAAGGACAAAATTTAATTACAAAATTAGATGTAGTTTTAAGGTACAACCTTACTCAATATCTTTTTATTGGAGATGAATTTTGATAAATCCACCATTGGATTACATCTTTTTCTAATATCCTTTATGATAGCTGATGGAATTAAATGAGTGCGCAGCGGAAAAGTAAGTTTTGAACGGATCTACTTCATTCAATATTGATAACATGTGTAAAGTAAATTTCAGAATTATGAGAACAAGAGATCGTACCTTGAAGCGATGAGTTTCAAAACCAAAGATTGAAGCACTTGGGAATACTCTTAATCTTCACTCCAATTCCACTAATCGCCCAAGATGTGTGGTCTCTCAAATTGGTAACAAAGGGATGATGTGTGAGTACCAAAAACTCACTTCCACACCAATTCTATGATGTTTTTCTTACCAAAAAACTTCTGTACGTTTTTCCCTTTGTTTCTAACCAATATATCTAATTGGGCTAGCCTTTTGGGCCTTACCAATTGGGCTTAAGTGTGTGGCTTGGAGTGGGACCAAAAGGGACCAATAAGACACTAGCTCCAATGGGCCTTGGGCTTTTCTGTCAACTCTTGACAAGTCCAAAGTTACCATTAACTATATTTAATACCACTATATAAATATAGTTGCACTCTAGGTCTTATCTATATATTATATCCCAAGACTTTATTATACATGCAACCCCTTCATAAAATATTCGTAGTAATACAAAGTTATTAATATAGACTGCCACTTTGTAAATTACTACATCTTGATCCTTGAGTACCCGGTTTAATCCTTAATGTTATTCATTATATATTTATGAAATCCAATTCCATAAATATAAACTTTAGTCATACTAAAGTGGTTAGGCCTAACTCTCTGAATAACAAACTCATTAAACTTATCTCAAGGGAATATTTTATATCTCCATTAAGAGACTATGAATTCCATCTTGAGAATACATGTTCCATCAACACTTAATGTGGCTGCCCAACATACTGAGGTTTTGACCATTAATATAGATCTCACTCCTGATATATCAAAGCAACCTACATCTTATGATCAGGTCCATTATTCTCTCAGGATTAAGAGTTCATGCAAATACAAGTCATGAGATTTATTATTCATTTGACAGTCCTTAGGCAAATAATAAATCTCATGGCGGTCCAGTTCAATATGTCTTAACTCTTAAAACATATTAACACATCAACTAGAAGTCTCCACTTCCATGATCAAGACAAATCATCGTAGTTGATATGTTATAGTCTTCGCAGATGAAATGCCCAATTTCATCACCGACTACGAACTATACTTCTGAGTTTACAAAGAACTTGTGATTTATATCTTCTGTGACTATTCACATAAATCACATACTATGCATCTCATGGACTATATGATAATGTCCGAATATTCATGTTACCATTATTTCAGATAATAATAAAACAAATTTATTAAACATAATATTAAGTCATACATAATGTCAAACACAATGTCACACTTAATATTATACATAGCATCTAACAATAGGATTTAAGGGCACCAATCCTAACAATAGCAAACTTTTCTAGAAAATTAAATATCAATAACTATACTATCAATAAATTATTTAAATTGTAAATTTTTGTAATTTAAAATTATGCATTAAATATAAACTTAAAGATTATATAGTAAAGAATATCTGATTGATACAAAATTTGACATATGTATTGAGAGCGTAAAGAACATATAATTTAACAATTGGTTTTTTAAACTATGTAATAATATTTATTTTATTAAGTAATATTGTAGTTTTAACCTACAACTAATTTTATAACTAAATTTTGTCCATAAAATAATAAGTTCAACGAAGCTCAACTCTAACCAGACCCAACAATCACTGAGAATCCAATGGGTCAGCCGAATGGTCACCGAACACATTAAATATCCAATGGGCTGGAAAAAAGAAATTAATTACCAATGAAGCTAAACTCCAATGGGCAGAACCAACGGGTCAGTCAAATTGTCATTGAGAGAAAATAAAAACCCAAAGAAAAATTAGTTGGATCTCATGTGATATGAATCAAGTCCAAGTCCAGACTAGGCCGACTATTTTAAGATATTCACTGAGATAAACAGTGGCATATTAACACAATACAAGGCATCCTAACCTATTCTGTGAGACTCATAACAATAAATGAAGTGTTTGAAACACACCCACACCAACAAAGTATGAAGTCAACAATACAAGTTTCAATTCCATCCTTCACCCTTCACCCACATATTTGCTAAACAAAAGTTTCATATTTTCTTTTTAAATTTTATCTTTTCTTGGTTTCTTATGGGGTTTGTGACATTTTAGCCAAGGATGGTTGTGCTTTTCTATCAGAGTGGCTTCAAAGGTTCCCTCGATACAAATATAGGGACTTGTATATGGCTGGAGCGACGTATACAGGTTCATTTTCAATCATATGTACTATTATTGATTTGATAGAGGTATTGACGAGTGTTTTAGCTGATGTTACTTACGTTTTATTAACATATAAATATCAGGTCACTTTGTTCCTCACTTGGCTCAAGTTATATTGAGTAGAAACAAGGGTATCAAAATCACTGATTAATCTGAAAGCTTTCTTGGTAAGAGATTAATGCACAGAAGCTGTGCGAGAAAAATTATTTGGATTGAACTTAATTTGATTGATGGTCTAATTGTTCATTGTCAGCTTGGAAACCCTACCATTGACAAGTCCAATTACAATGTTGGTCAACTTGAGTACTGGTGGAGCCATGGATTAATATCAGACTTAATTCTGAAATTAGAAATATCAATACTTTCAACATATTAACTAGACAATGTGATGATCACCCAAAAAATTATCTAAAAAACTTCAGGGTCACACATGTAACTGTAAGCTCCATCTAATTCACTACACACAGGCAAAGTTTGATTAACTTTATGACTAACGAGCACTTAAAGTTAACTCTTATCTGCCACGGGGTGAGTTGGACTTCCCTCTAAATATAGTTAATAACTCTATCGTTGTTGGACCAGCACTGATATATGATTGGCTACCATTTGTTTTTCTAAGGGGAGCATGGCATATGATCATACGAGTCCAAGTCTTGTGTCCTACTTTTTCTGTTCCACTCTATACTCCACTAATAAAAACTTGGCACGTGTTCACCTAATTAATTAAATATTATCATTATTAACTTATTAATACTACAGTTATTAATTAATAGTAATATTTAATTAATTAGGTGAACATGTGGCAAGTTTTTATTGGTGGAGTATAGAATAGAACAGAAAAAGTGAGACAGAAAATTTGGACTCATGATCATACAAATAAAAAAATAAAAAAGGATACTTCACCCATTGTATAATAAAAGGTCTCATGCCGTTGAAGTTATTTTATGGAATAGATTAATAAGATCCTATTGCTAGTAAGACCTAGTATCTCTCATGCAAAACTAAATGGATAAATATTACAAAGGAGATTGGTAATCGGTAATAGAAAAACCAATTTCCACATAAAATTGATTTCAAAATTTAAAATGAAAAAGCTAATGAATGCCTTAAGAGCATTTATCAGTAAACCATTTTTAGATACTTTTTATGGAAAAAAGAAAAAAGTAACTTACTTTTATGACAACTTTTTATATTTCCTATAAAACTAGTATTAAAATTTTCCTAAAATGACCCATTAACAAATGCTCTATGTACACCCGAGACTCTAATTAAAATGAGAAAAGGAGCATCGTTTTCCAAATTAGGAAGCTTGTATTGCGGTTGCTAGTATGTACATGCAAGGGGAATCAATCTTTTGATATCAGCTCCTAGAAACTGAAACTTCATCTCTAAATTCTCATAACCTCTGTAAATATGAGCAGCACCACTGATCTCTGTAGTTCCTTCTGCTGCCAATCCTGCTAATACCATTGCCATCCCACCTCTTAAATCAGTTGCAACTAGTTGAGAACCACGCAAGGGACTGCAAAAGGAAAAAAAGAAAAGAATCACCATCTAACATATCTCAAGATGAAGCAAGCATTACACAATCATTGTTTTAAGACAATATACCTCCCTTTATCTTTCCCAAAAACTAGAGCAGTGCTCCCACAAAGCTGAATTCTTGCTCCAAGCTTACGCAGTTCTTTTACTACTCCAAAAGAGATAATAAACATGAGACATTAGTTCATGAAAGATATTGAAGTATTTATAATATTAGCTTTTGAAACATGCAAAAGAATGAACATTTGGGGCAAGGATGCATAAAACATAATAAGCATTGTTCTGCCTAGACTCTCTTTTCATTAGGCATCTTTAATTAAATAAAATAAAATAAAATAAAATAAAAAAACAAAAACAAAAAAAGGTTTGACACAAAATGTAACAATGTAACCACTGTATGGTTCCACATTTTGTAGATGAAGTACCAAGCAGCACCACACCATCTGCACGACAAGCATCAAAACACGCGCGTGCACACATTTTTAGATCATAATGCTCCTCCAATCTTATAGGAAAAACATTCTTGGAAGCATGTTCCAGTTATTTTTTTGGTTAGTAGGTTAGACATGCACCTAGTGGGTTTTGAACCAACAACCTTACCCTCCACCAGTTCTTATGGAAGGAAAACTCATTTGAGCTAGAGCTCATTGGCAGAAACAGATTCCAGTTTTCAATTGGAAAATTCATTTCTAGGCAGGAAAAACTGAACTTGAGTTTGAATGCCCTTTTAAAACATTTGCTCGCAAAAAGAAAAATGATAAATCTGCTGGTAAAAAAGTATTCAATGCCACACCATGACGACTAATTTACCACATACCATGACCCATACGTTTGTCAAATACACATTCCTCCACAATGCTAGAACCGATGCATGTGGTGAGTAGAGACATTGTTTGAGGTTGAAGATCCGTAGGAAACCCAGGAAATGGGCTTGTCTTAATATCAAAACCTCGCAGATCTTTAACATCTGTAGAGGCTGCTGAAATCTACAATGCCGATGAATTAGAATAGCTCAAGCAATAAACAAAATGAGAATAAAAACAAAAACAAAATTACAAAAATTTTATAACCTCAAAAGTGTCATGGCTGCGCTGTCTGATTTTGCAACCAGAAGTTAATAGTTTGTCTATCAAACATGTTAGATGGGAAGGGATGACACGTGACACTGAGATGCAAGAGCGAGTAATTGCTGCAGCAAGCATAAAGGTGCCTGCTTCAATGCGATCAGGTGAAATAGTACATTCAACACCGTGCAATTGACACTTTCCCTTGATAATAAGCCGGTCACTTCCTGCTCCCTCTATACAGGCACCACTCTCTGTTAGAAAACAAGCAAGATCAACCACCTCTGGTTCCTGTGGATAAATTTTGGGCCAAGAACTCAGTTCAATATTTCAATTTATTTCATTAGACAACACCTTAATTTCATTAATAAGTTCCACCATCTTCACAACCAAAATCTAGAAAAATCAGTGAGATGCCTAATGTCATACTTGGGCAACATTTGAGAGTACAGTGACTCCATCAGCCATACATGCTGCCATCATAAGAGTTTCAGTTGCCCCAACACTGGGGTAATCAAGTTGGAATCTCCCCCCTACCAATCCTCTGCCATTCTCTGCACGAGCTTGAACTTTCCCATTCCTGTAATATTGCACAAATAATACTTAGTGGATTCTTTGCATGTTAGTGGCTTCCAATGCAATAAGATCCTGTTAACAATAGGTTTATCATTAACTGGAAAGTCTTCTTCTTCTCTCTTTTTTTAGTTTCAAATGTCTTTTCATTTTTGGCCTGAACCCAGTTCAGTTTTAATTTTTTTAGGAACATGATCAGCAGTTTGGGAAGGTTTACAGAAGAAGGCATATCTGATTTTCATAACGTAAATCTGGTTCAGAATTCGAAACCATAAAATTGGCATGGCCCCCAACTGAGACCTTCTTAGCTAAAGGGATTGTTGGAGTCTTTATTTCTTCTGGGTCCTTATGTTGATTACACAGTTCGCTGCATGATTAATGCTTAGTCTTTGGAACCAAGGGAAATTGTATACTTATCGTCTAAGTAGTTGATAAGGTTCTCCAAAAAAATCTATTCTATAAGGAATAGTAGCAGCCATCATATGAAGTAGATAAAAATTCTCTAGATAATATTAGCAGTCATTTTCTTGAATGTATGACACGTTCAAATCCTAGTAGTTTTCCAAAGATTTATTGAATAAATTACCGCATAAGTCACTCACAATACCAGAAGACGAGTGACACACCTAAGCCCCAAATCTTAAATGCCAAAACCACCATGTGAATAGGAGTAGAAAAACTTCCATTCAAAGTAAGTGATACTTCAACCATCGCCTAAGCCTACATAAAGAAAGTAATAATACAACTACTCAAAAGTGTTGATTACTATGATGGGACAATAAAAAATAAAAATAGACATGAAGTAGGCAACTCAAAGTGACAATGCAGGGCTAGCCCATGCACTTTGATTTGTGAAGCATTTTACACCCTAGGAATCTTATCTCTATCCACTCTTATGATCTCATCACTTAATTCCAACCCACTCTTAACTTTTTTGGTTGAGCCCAACTGTAAGATCAAGTAAGCTGTAGAAGAGAACTGACCTTACAACCTACAATACCAGTTAACTTGAGCATTTGCGGTTAAATTTTGCAGTTACACTAGTTTGCATTTTCCAAACTCCATTATATATAAAAACAAATAGTGTCCAAATTAACCAATTTGCAGTATGATCACTATGACATAACGAAAGATGTTCACAATGACTTAATGATTGAGCTCATCCATAAAAAATTTACATCATTGACCATGTTATAACTTATAAGGGTGAGATAATCAGATAATTCAAGTTTGGAATCCATCACTCTAATCCAATCAAGTCATTGTTTTGAATTCCTTAAAATTACACTGACAGACAATGTAAGAAAAGGAATATTGGGAACCATGAGGCCCATGACAATTCCACATGACAAGGCCATCTTAAGAGACTAACCCACTTAAAAGTGATGTTATTTACAGCCATACTGCTATATTATAAATGCGTCCACTGTCTTATCACTTATGTGAAGGTATCCAATGGACATTACTGCAATTTTGACAATCGAAGCCTCTTTGGAAAGAAAGTTCATCAAAACTAAATCTTAATTTCTCACACCTGCTAATCTGCTATACACATTTCCCTTTGTCAAAATAATAATTTTCCAACAAATTGATTTTAATCCAAGAAAAGAATCCTAGAACATTAATGAAGGATAGATATTAATATACCCAATCCATCAGATGCAAAAAAAAAAAAAAGGTTTCAGCACCATAAAAGGAATATTTTGTGCAATAGCCAATTAACCACACAACATGCCAAAATCGCATAACGATAATAAAACTCAATTCCACTTGTGAAAATAATGCATGCCATTCCGTTGAAAGTTACATTTTTAACAGGTAAACTGTATTTACAAGTGTGAGAGAGAGCGCGCAAGATAGTGTTAAAATAATGATTAAATGATTCTATGCATTTCTACGCCCCCAATTTCTAGTGCGATGAGCAAAGTAACGTGGCGGGTTGCTGCACAAAACAAAAAATGTAGGCCACTCGGCGGTCGCACAAGTCAGCAAATTGTTTCTTTCTAGAATGAATCGAGTGATTGATATCAACAAGACCGAAACAAGAAAAGTACTGTAGCATAGCTAGAGTAGAGATAAGCAAGAAATGGAAAATGAGGAGTTTAGAAAGAAAGCTACCTGACATAAACAATAGCACCAAGAGCACGAAGGCCTCGAATGAACAAGTCGACAGGGCGAGCCCCGATGTCGCAGCCGCCGGGCAATGCGACAGTGGCCTCGCCGAAACGAGCCAGCAAAGGCCCGATAACGAAGAACCCACCTCGAATCTTGCGAATGGCATCGGAACAAGGCTCGAGGGAGTGGACCCCATCAGTGTTAACCAAGTATTGGCCATCACATTGAGACAGAGAGACATGGATTTGGGCACCCAACGAGGTCAAAATGGAAGCCATATCTCGAGTATCTGATACATTGGGGACATTGTTAAGCTTACAAGTGCCTGAGCAGCAAAGGGTGGCAGCCAGAATGGCCAATGCTGAGTTCTTGGAACCACTGATGGGGACATGGCCACACAGCCTAGAAGGCCCAGTGATACTGAGTTTGAGCTCTGGGTTTTGGGTTTGAGAGTTCGACAAAGAGTGGGTATAAGTATAATGGGGGTTTTGAAGAAGGGGTTTTGTATTTGTATTCGTATTTGTTGAAGTTGAAGGGGTGAAGTTGAAGGATGATAATGGTGTCGCCATTAAGCTGTGACTTGTGAGCTGTGTCTGTGACAGGTTTCTAACACTTTGTTATTTGTGTCACTATTTAAGGCGGGCAGGGCATCCACTTACAGGCCAGTACTACATTAAATCTTCGACTTCAATGCGCTATACCGGATTCAATAAGATCCCACATTATTTTTTTTATTTTTTTATTTTAATAGATCCCACGTGAATCAGAATCATGATAATGATGTTCATATCCTATCCAGTGACCCAGTACACTGTCTTCGCGATAAGATCAGACACAAACACAATAATTTCCTTTTTAGGTAAGATTGTTGTGTCTGGACTCTGGATTTATTATATCCTTTGCTTAACACATGTCAGAATTCAAAATTCAAAAGATCAAATCAAACAGCTGCTGGTGGGAGACAAGAATATCTTTTTTTCTTTGACTTCTTTGTTTTCTAAAGAAAAGCCAATTAGTCTCATTAATCACACCTAAAATTTTAAAATATTTTTTATCATATATGATTTTTTTTTTTTTTTTTTTGAGAAGAAACTTATATCTCATTAACACAAAAAAAAAAAGAGTACAACCGTGGCTAAAAGCGTACAAATTCATCCTAGGCCTGAATCCTAATTGAATCAAATGAATTAAGAAGGGCGGGGTAACACCCTTCCAGAGGTTGTTGGCATGATTACATTTGGCAAATTAGGTAACCTCATGGGCAACCCTGTTGTAGTCCTTTTTCACGTGATGAAAAGAACAGCAAGAGAAGGAAGACTTTGCAAGTTGAATACCTTGGATCAGGTGACCCATTGCACCACCATTGAGGTCTTGGGAAACTGCCTGAATGACCAAGATGGCATCAGATTCGAATATGACATTGGGAAGAGTCATCTCTTGGGCCAAGAGAACACCTTGCTCTATTGCAAAGAGCTCTGTCCAATCAACAGGGTAATGCAAGGGTAGAGCTTTACAAAAGGCTGCAACCACCCTTCCCGCCTCATCGCGATTGATCACCCCAACACTAGAAGTCCCACAGCCATCTATGGATGAAGCGCCATCCACATTTACTTTGAAACAACCCAACGGGGGAGCTACCCAGCCCCTCTGAATAGGCTGCTTAGGGGGAAAGTCCACCGAGATGGCTTCCTGGAAATCCTCAACAATGTTTTTAGCATTTCCTAGAATTGCAAGGGTGGCAGACCATTCTTATCATGGACAAGCTTGTTTCTATTGTACCAAATAGACCAGGAGATAGCAAAGAAAAATTCAAGATGTTTGGCAACAGAGTATGAGCTGATTTGGTGTACTAGGCTAGCGAAGTCTTTTACATTCAGTAGTACCTCAATAGGGTAGTCCTGCCAAAAGGACCACACCGAGATAGCATAGTCACAGGAGATTATGGCATGGATTAGATTTTCAGTCTCCTCTCCGCAAATTGGGCAGACGCAAGAAATTTGCATACCATTCGCAACCATATTTGTAAGCACAAGGAGGCCATTTACGCAAGCTCACCAAGAGAAGATCTTGATTTTTGCAGGGAGCTTTAACGACCAAATTTTTTTCAAAAGCCAAGCATTTGGGTCTCCAGTAGAGCATTCCCCCTCATCCTTTGTGTCAAGGAGTTTGGTTGCGACAAAGTAGGCACTTTTTAACTGTGGATTCACCCTTCTTATTCCCTATCCAAATGAGTTTATCTTCAGGCAGATTATGGCTTAAGGGGATTTTTAAAATTGTGTTTGCCTTAAAAGGCAAGAAGAGAGTTCTAACAACCTCGATTTTCCACCATCTTGACACCGAATCAATGAGAAAGTATACCATTGGAAAGTCCTCAAGGGCTCAAGATGGGGTAATGACCTCATATGTTGAGGGATTTGGGAGCCATTTGTCGTCCCAAATGTGAATTAGTCGTCCATTACCCACTTTCCATCTTGTTCCACTTTGAATGACTTCAAGGCTGTTGAAAATACTCTGCCAAGTGAAGGAGGGACTGCTGCCTAAGTTTGCATGGAGAATATCACTAAAGGGGAAATATTTTGCCTTGAGGATATGAGTAGCCAGGCAGCTCGAGTTTGTAAGGATTCTCCAAGCTTGTTTTGCGAGTAAGGCAAGATTAAAGGCTTGCAAGTTCCTGAAACCCATACCTCCTAGAGATTTCGGCTTGCACATCGTTTTCCAACTAACCCAGGCCATTTTGGATTCCTATTTTTTCTGCCCCCACCAAAAGCTCCTCATCATTTTTTCAAGGTCTTCACAAAGATTCTTCAGAAGTTGGAAGCAACTCATCGTGTAAGTAGGGATGGCCTGGGCCACTACTTTGATGAGAACTTCCTTTCCCCCCAAAGAAAGCAATTTACCCTTCCAGCCAGCCAAGTTCTTGCAAACCTTTTCCTTAATCTCCGCAAAGATAATAAAAGCACTTTGATTTTCTATAATAATATATGGAAGGATGGCTTTGAGAAGGTTAGCTAGAGTTTTTGAGATAAGCTCATAAACCACATTGCAGAGGCTAATTGGCCTGAAATCAGTCATTCTTTAAGGATTATTAGTTTTTGGCACAAGAGCAATATTGGTTCTATTAATTTCAAATAGAGACATGCCAGAATTAAGAACATTTAGAACCATGTTTGAGACATTAGTACTTACAATACTCCAATACTTTTGAAAGAAGAGTGCTGACATACCGTTAGGACCAGACAATTTTGTGAGGTGCAATTGCTTGAGGGCAGAGACCACTTCTTCTCTGCTAAAGGCTTAGAAAGCTCTGAATTCATTTCATTAGTCACCTTGGCTGGGATGGGATCAATTACATTCTCTGTTAGACTTAGGAAGGAGGTGGAGTATATTTCCTCAAAATAGGAAATGGTAGCCTTGGCAATACTATCCTGATCCCCACACCAATTTCCATCTTTATCCCAAATTCCCAAGATTGTATTTTGTTTCCTTCTTTCAAAGGCCCTTGCATGAAAAAACTTGGTATTCCTATCTCCTTCTCTGAGCCAATGAGCTTTTAAGCGTTGATCCTAATAAATTTCTTCACTGTCTAGGAGACCGTTGATTTCCTTTCTTGCTTGGTTTACTTCTTCACCCAAAGACCCATCTCTGTCAAGCTAAATCAATGTACTAAGCTTCTTCCTTTTTTCCTGGATTTCCTTTGGGATTTGTCCAAATGTTACTAAGTTCCAAGCCTTAAGATCAGAGGCACAAGCTTTCAGAGCAGAAGCTACCCCTTCTGGCATGTTCAAGTCACTTCCAGAGCACCACACCGCTTCAATAATCTCCTTGCATTCCTCTCTTTTTTGTCCACATAGCCTCAAAGTGGAAGCATCGAGCACGAGGTTGCTTAGGAGCTTTGGGGTCGGATATGAACAGAGCGCAATGGTCTGAGATGGAGTCAACTAGGTGGTTGACTCTGACCTCACCAAATTTGTCAACCCAGTCGTTTGTAGCAAGCACTCTGTCAAGTCGCAGGTATACCCTTCCATCTCCTACTTGCATGTTACACCAGGTAAAGTCTGGCCCAACATAGGCCAATTCCTTAAAGCCGCAATGATTAACCACGTTCTCGAAGTTATCCATCTGGCCTCGAGGTCTCAACGGTCCACCTGATTTTTCATCCATGGATAAAATCTCATTGAAGTCGCCGAAACAAATCCATGGGAGTTGAAATTGGTCTTTCAGGAAAGCAAGCAAGTCCCACGAAATCTGCCTCATATCTGTTTGGGGGTGGCCATAGAAGCCTGTAATTCTCCATTTAAAGCTGGAACTCATCTCTGTGACTATTGCATCGATGTGATGATTACCAAAGCTTTTAATCTCCAAGTCAGTCTCTCTCGTCCAGAGGAGCGCCTGATCACCGCTACGACCATAGCTCGGGATGATAAGCCCATTTGCAAACCTGATTCTGTCTCTAATTCTTTCCATACGTTTTGTTTTTACCTTAGTTTCTGAAAGGAAAACTATTTTAGGAGCCCATTGTCACACAAGGTCGTGCAATGCTCAAACTGACCGGAGATTCCCAAGCCCCCCAACAATTCCATCCTAAAGAATTCATGGCTCCCGGCGGCACGCATATATATCCTTTTCATTGTAGCTTCCAACTAAACCTTCACATTTCTTTTTTCTGGCTACACTCTCTTCACCCTCTGAGAAGATTAGAGAACCTTGGTGTTTTAATCCTATAATCGAGCTTTAGGCTTCAGCATCCTTACCTTGGGCTAGCCTTGCTCCCTAGCAAGTTTCTTTATTCGGCCTTTACCATTTTGGATCTTCATAATCGCTTGGCCTGTCTTTTGTTCTGTACTGACTTCATATGCTTAGGCCGATTTCTTGAGCTTTTGTGGGCTTGTAACTAGGGATGGCAATTTTTGCCCGACCCGCGGGTACCCGGTTCGGCCCGACCCTAATGGACCGGATTTTACCTGGTCCGATAAGGAATAGGGTCGGGTTTGGGTTTTTAAAAAAAAACCCGAACCGGGTCCAGGTCGGGTCCGGGTTTTTGTAAAAACCCGACCCGACCCGAACCCGACCCGTATATAATATTATTAAAAAAAAAAAAAAAAAAAACCTAGGTATAAATACTCTTCCACTTCTAAAAATCATTTTCCTAACCCTAATTTCTCACCTCTCAGCCGCCTCTCTCTCAATCACTCTCATCCACCCCTTCCTCTACCTCACTCTCTCTCTCTCTCTCACTTGCTGCCATCGGCTCTCCTCCACCTCAGTGGTATCATCGGTCCCTACCTCCCTCACCGAGCTGCTCACTCATCCACCTCGCCACAGAGATCGCTAGCTCCTCCCTCACCATGCCACTCACTCCATCTCGCCGCTCACTCCTCCACCTCGCCGCAAACGCCGATCCTTCCTCCCACATCTCTCACCTTGCCGCAGACGCCGATCCTGATCTGTTCAATATTTTTATTTTTATTTTTATTTTTATTTTTATGAAAGATCTGATCTATGTTTATGGTCTTAAACTTTGATCTGTTGGGGGGTTTTTCATGGTTTTGTTTTTGAAGTTTTGGAGGGGTTGAAATAGAGGTAGGATTAAACTCTGATTTAATCTGTATTTTTTTGTTTTTTTGATGTAAGATTTGATCTGTATTTATGGTCTTAGACTCTGATCTGTAGTATTGAGCATAATTTTTGTGCTTTTTACTTTGTTTTGCATTTTTCTTGTGATGGTTTCTATTCTACACGGCTTAAAGATTCAGGCAATTTTTTTTTTTGGGTTACGGATTGGGTCTGAGGTGGCGGGGCCCGTGGAGCCCTACGGGGCGGGTCTGGGGCGCAGAAAAAAACTCGTTTATTAAACGGGGCGGGTTCGGGTTTTTTGGGCAGACTCGCGGGTCGGGTTCGGGCATGAAGAAACCCGGCCCAAACCCGACCCGTTGCCATTCCTACTTGTAACCTCAGGGGAATTTTCAGTCTCCTGTGCACTTCGGCCCATTTTGAATAATGCATCACTTACAATTTCCTGTGCACCAGGTTCTGATTCTTCCATAGGGGAGGGTGTAGACCCCCCATCATGTGGGCCCTCGTTCTGCCACAAGGCTTGCCTACCTACTTCCATTCTGTCCCATCTAATCCTACCTTCCACCGCTTAACATGTTGAGGTGCCTGACATGTCATATCCCCACAACTGATCTGACTTGTTTGAAGCTTTTGAATTTTTTGAATGCTACCGCTGCTAGTGCTTCCCTCACCGTGAGATACCAGAGTGGACTGGAGCATATTCTCAAAGGTTTAGCCTTTTTCACTAACCTTGTCTTCACCTCCAATGTTGTGGCTGCTATTGGAGAAGTTTCTCGGCTTACTGTTCCCACCTTTAGGAATACCATACACTCTTAACCAGTCTCCGTATTGAGTCATGGCCTTCTGTCTATCTAGGAAAGCTTGACAGTGCTTATTGTCATGACCCATCTTTCCACAAAGGAAACAAAACGTAGGAAGCCTCTCGTATTTAAAATGAACCCAGAATTTCTCACCTTTCATGCCCACGACATTTCCTCCCCTACGGAGTTGCTTATCAACTGGATTGTCTACTCTAATACGCATAAACTTCACTTGGTCAAATTGGCTAGCTCGCTTGTCAACCTCAATGAAACACCCCATGCTGTTTCCTATGTCTTGACCTACCTCCTTGGGCATATGCTCGAAAGGTAAGCCCCATAGTTGCACCCAAAAAGGGGAGTGGGTGAAGACTACGTTTTCAGTTGTGAAACCCTTCTTCCATCTGTAAAGGAGTAGCAGATTGTTTTCAAAGTTCCATGGCCCACTATTTTCCACCCATTCCATCTGATAGGGAGAGCCAAATTTGAACTGAAAAGTGTTATTCCCTACATCGATTATTCTTAGCTCCGATCCCATCTTCCATACTGCCCTTAGTGTGTTTTTCAGAGCTCTTTGATTTTGTTGTCCGTCTGAGAAGAGCCGTCCAAACATGATAAATGAGCATTCCTCTAGGAGATCTGCTTTGCATTGTGCTGTGATTGGTATTTCCATTTCTTCTTCCTTGGTGAGGCAAAGGTTTTGAAGTCCATCTACCACTTCTTGTTCCATTGAGAAAGAGAGTGCGTGCTTGGGGGGGTGGGGTGCCCCACTAAGGGGAGGAAGATCTCTTCTAGAAAGGAGAGAAGGAAAGGGCTCTTACCAGAGGAGAAAGGGAAAAACTCCTACGAGGGAGAGAAACTTATTTTTTATCATATATGATTGATATAAAAAGTTGTAAAATAGACATTACATCTATTTCTATTAACTATATAAAAAGAGCCTATGCGCTCAACTATAGTGCTTAACTACAATGATTTTGGTTTATTCAACCAAACTTTTCACTCGCTTTTTTTTTTTTTTTAATATCGTTTGAAAAGTCTAAACACGCTTTTTTTACTTTTTTTGATCTCTATATTAGCTGTTAAAATATTATCACAACAAATTGCTACAATATTTTTACAATTTTTGAGGTGTTAATTTTTTATAAGCTAAAATAAAATATAAAAAATATCATATAGAAACCAATCACAAATAAAAATAAAAATATTGTGAAAAAAAAAGTTTGACATTCACAATATTTTTTACAACACTTTTTTGTTCAATGTGTAAAGCAACAGTAGCAAAGCTACAGTGATTTTGGTTTATCCAACCAAACTGTTTCACTCGCTTCTTTTTTATTTTTTTTTTCTTTTCTATTTCTCTATATATAAAAAGCGCGAATGTGCAAAAAATAATGTTGTATAGTGCTTTGGTTTATTCAACCTGTGCGCACTGTTCATCAGGCCTTTTTTTTTCCCCCCTTCGCCGGTGTTGTTTGTGCTTTTTTGTGTTTTCCTTTAAATATTTATTATTTATATGTGCATATACAATTACACCGACTTAACAAATTCTTATAATATTTTCACAATTATTTGACAATTTGCACTGTTCATTGGCCTTTTTTTTTTCTTTTTCTTTTTTCTACAGTACACTGGTTTTGCTTGTGCTCTTTTTGTCTTTTCTTTTAAATATTTATATGTACATATATAGTTACACTGACACAACACATTCTTACAATATTTTCACAATCATTGAAGTATCAATTTTTTATAGGTCAAAATAAAATAAGAAACTGAGAATTACTACCATCTAAAACTCAAAATACGTGAAGAAAATTTTTGGGATGTTAAAATTTAGTGGGAGTATTTTAGACATTACAAAATAAATATTTGAAGAATCATAAGCTTTCATTTGGGTTTAACTGAAAGAATAACAATATGACATATTTGCTATTTTCCAAAATATTAAGGGAAAAATTGCTTGTGTTGTTATTTTGTTTTTTTTAATGCATTATTTTAAAACCATTAATAATTTTTCACCAAAAATTTGCTGTGAAAATGCTGTGGACGTAAAAAATAAAATGATAATATCAAACTAAGACCTACCACAGTTGGAAATAAAAAAATATTGCGAAAATGTTGTGACATTTTGTTGTGTTCCTAGGATTCTTTTTTGTGTGACATTTTGTTGTGTTCCTAGGCTTCTTTTTTTGTTTAGTCAAATTTGGTGAGCCAAAATTCATTTTTTTAGGAACAATTTTCTTCAATTGGCTTTTTTTTTGTTATTTGTTTTTTTCTTTTAAATACACAGTTAAAAGTGGTTAGCCAAATTTAAAATCAGTAACAATTTACCACCTAGGATTTATTATGAAAATATTGTTGATGTAGCATTACTCTAAAATAAAATAATAAAATATCATACAAGAACCCAACATAACTACAAATAAAGGTACTGTAAAAATATCGTGACGGCACTTTAAATGATATATATGTTTTTTAGGTCTATATTTTTCCATTCACATGTTGATTAGGATATGTATTGGTTCGTATGCTTGAATGTATTTAACTTTATCTACTCATATGTGTAGATTCTCAGGATGACTAGTGTCGAGGACGTTTGTGAGACATAGGCCAAAATGTAGAAATTGGCACAGATCTCCCCGCAGGTTTTTTAGAAGTGATTATTTATGAGAGTCAATCCCATAATCCACAATGCATAATAAAAAAAGGCTAATGGTTCTTTAACAAGAGATAAATTGAAATGACAATAACAAAAAATGTAAAGAAGTACTGAAAAATAATAGGTCTGAAACTTCATACTACAACCAACAGGAATATGAAATTGAGAGAGGGTGTAAGGGAGAGAGGGAAGGTTCATTTGTACTAGTATTTTCTACCCCCAAGTTTTAGAATAGTGGGAATCTTTGTTGGTTGAATGAGTTTTTGCTTTAAAGTTTCAACTTTAAAGGTAAAACACGGTTGGTTAGTTTTGAATTTAATTGGGGCCTTTTGTATTGATTTTTTTTTTCTCTTAGTGACTAGTTTTTGGTCAATAGAAGAGGCTTTGGACCCCAAAGTGTTAATCAAATAAGTTACAATCAGGTTTGCTTTAATTAAGTAAAAAGGTTGGCATGTTTTTTTATATATATAATTGGGAAATAGAGTGGCCTAAACTCATGGGCTACTGTTTCTTAGTCATGGCAGGTCCTTGGAGGCTGCATTTGGTTGATGCAGCAAGCAAGGCTAGCCACTAAAGGTGGTTAACTATGTGTTTTAGGCACACACAAAAAAAAAGGCAAGGGCAAAAGACATTGGCCATAAACAGCATGAGTATAAGACCTCTTTTGGGGTGAAAATTTCGGGTACTCGACCTCCTCCATAAGCCTAAGGTGCTATCTGCGTCCTTAACCCACTTGGGGGCCATGCAAAAAGAAGAAAATACACAAATTAGGCCCACAAGGAAGTTAGGCTTTGTAGAAAATGAGTCACAAAATGACCATCAACAACTAGTATGTATGTTAATTTACATGGCTATCGCTGTGTTTGTTTGTTAATAAATTTATGTTATAATTGGTTAAGTTTGCATGATGTCCTTTTTGGAATTCACATGTTTGGCTTGTCAATATGCTTATCTCATCCTTTGCTACTACAATTTAGTTGATATTATTACGTTTATCTTAATTTTCCTTGGATGCATGTGAGTTTTCATCCCATCTTCATAGTTGGCATTGTGAACTCATAATATCATGATGAAAGGATTAATGAAAGCACCCTTTCAACAACAACAACAACAACAACAACAAAATCAAAGAAATATTTTCTAAAAATTGTTACTAATTAATTTTCAAAACCCTTTTCAAATAATATTCACAAAAGTGTTATCCAAGAATCTCTTGATTCAAAAAGTGTCTTGAAATTTCCCAAAAAAATGTTTCTACCAAAATCTAATGAGATTTTCACTAAAAACCCTTTTATGGTATTTCTTATCAAAACTCATGTGATTTTCACCACACAAAAAAAAAGAAAAAAAGAAAAAAAAAACCCTTTTATATTATTTTCATTCAAAAACTCATGAGATTTAAAATAATAATAATAATAATAACAATAATAATCTTTTCCAAAAGAATAAAAACCCCTTTTCCATAATAAAAGTGGTTCTTTCAAAAGAAAATGAAATTTCAAACTGTGTTTAATCCATAGCTTAAATTAATTAAGCCCATGACTCATCAATAAGCCAACAACTCCCCAAACACAATCTTTCCTTTAGGGTCTGTTTGGTTGAAAAGATGAAAAAGTGGAAGGATAGAAAATTGTGAGAGGATAGAGAAGATTTAATTTTCCCTCATGTGTGTTTGGTTGGAGGGATGGAAAACTCATTTGTTTGGTTAAGGAGAAAAGTGGGAGGGTAAAAAATGTAGTTTATGTAAATCTAATCTTATACCCTTATTACATGATATGTAAGAAATAATTTATATTATACTCATTATATAATAAAAATATTACTTATTATTAATTAAAATTATTAAAATAATATTTTAAAAAATTTACACATCATACATATTATATTATATTATTTTTACTTGTTATTATATTATATTATAATATGTGTGTGTGTGTGAGAAAAAAAAAGGAAGAAAAAACAAGTTGAACACATTATAAAGAGAGAAAAAGACAAAAAGGAAAAAAAAGAAACAAATAAAATAGGAAGATTTGACTAGAGAGAATTGTGGAATATTGGAACGTAGTGGAAACTGGAAAGGGAGAAGAAAAAAAAAAAAAGGAACTATGGCATAGTTGGTTGCTATTTAAAACAGGGGCATAAGTGTAAAAGCATGACTAAAGCAACATTTTTCAGAAATCAACTAGTTTTCTCTCCATTTTGGAGAGAAAGCTTTCCGGTGGGCCTCGGTAGAAAACACCCGGGCCCCACCATTTATTTTCCTTCCTCCTCACTTAATCAAACACACTCTAAAAAAGTTTTATTTCCTATTTTCTCTTCAAAATTTTCCATTCACCCTATTTTATCTTCAAACAAACACACACTTAAGGTTCGTTTGATTGGAGAAATAAAAAAGTGGGAGGATAGAAAATTGTGATAAGATATAGAAGATTTAGTTTTCCCTCATGTATGTTTGGTTTGAGAGATAAAAGTGGAAGGAAGGAAAACCCTTTTGTTTGGTTGGGGAAAATAGTGAGAGGATAGAAAAAATATTTTATATAAATTTACTCTTATGTCATTATTTCATTATATATAATAAGAAATTTATTTGTAATACAATTTTACTTATTTATCAATTAAAATTAATAAAATAACATTTTATAAAAATGAAAACATTAAACATATATTTTTCTTTTTGTCATCATATTTATTACCTTTTCATAAAAAAATGAAAAAAAAAAAGAACATTAAGATTGATAGCAAACAAGCAAAATAAGAAGGAAAAAGTAAGAGGGAAAAAACAGTAACCACATCAACCAAAAACTAAACAAGAAAACATTAGTTAAAAAAAAGGAGTGAGAGAGAGAACATGAAATTAACAAAACAAAGATCGTATGTGCTTGGAAATACTGGGGTAACTTTCTTGTGCCCCATTTGGCGATCCTCCCCGTGTAGTCAGCACTCCTGAGTATAGGTTTAAGTGGGAGTTGTGTGAAAATGACGATCGTATGTGCTTGGAAATACTGGGGTAACTTTCTTGTACCGTGCACCACGGCCAGGATGGCTTTCTCTAAGGGAAAATACCACACCTCGGCCTCATGTAGTGACCTGCTCACGTAATAAACTGGTCATTGCACGCCATTATTAACTCTTATCAACACTAGACTCACAGCATGGAGGGCCACGGCGATATAGGCAAAAAGGACTTCATCCTTTTCGGGACTAGACATAATGGGAGGCTGAGAGAGGTAGTCTTTAAGTTGCTGGAAGGCCGAGGCACACTCCTCGATCCATTTAAACCCCTTCCACTTATTTAACAGCTGGAAGAATGGTTGGCATCTATCTGCTGATCTGGAAATGAAACGATTCAAGCCCGCAGTCATTCAGATCAATTTCTAAACTTCCTTGGGATTCCGAGGAGGCTGCAAGTTGTTGATTGCTTTAATTTGGTCGGGATTTACCTTAATTCCCCTATGGGTGACCATGTAACCCAGAAACTTGCTCGATCCCACACCAAATGAGCACTTGGAAGCGTTTAAGCGTAACTTGTGTTTTCTGAGGACTTAAAAAATGTCTCTGAGATCCCCAATATGCTCAGATATGACCTTGCTTTTCACCACCATGTCATCAATATAAACTTCCACGCTCTTACCCAACTGAGACTCAAACATCCTCGTCATCATCTTTTGGTAGGTAGCTCCTGCGTTCTTTAGACCGAATGGCATCACCTTATAGTGGTAATTCCCAATGGGAGTGACAAAAGCAGTCTTTTCCTGATCATCCAAGGCCAGTGGTATTTGATGATACCCTTGAAAAACATCCAAGAAACTCATCCGAGGGTGGCCAACGGTAGCATCGACCAGCTGATCAATTTTAGGCATAGGGAATGGATCTTTTGGACAGGGTTTATTCAAATCTGTGAAGTCCACGCATACTCGCCATTTTCCGCTCTTCTTCTTCACCACCATAGTGTTAGCCAACTATTCAGGATAAAATACTTCCTTAATCGCTCTGGCTCGTTTGAGTTTCATCACCTCTTCTCTGACGGCATCTGCGTGTTCCTTAGATGGGCGTCGGAGCGGTTATTTTTTAGGAATGATGGCCGAGTTAATGTTTAGGTGATGGCAAATGAACTTTGGATTCACTCCCGAGGCCTCAATGGAGTCCCATGCAAATACGTCAATGTTTACTCTAAGGAATTCTACCAGCTCTTCCTTCTCTTGAGGAAGCAGTAGGGATCTGACTTGAAAGAACCTATCCGGATCATCACCAATAATGACCTTTGTTAAGCCTTTACATTCTGCTCCCTTAGTTAAGTCCTCTGTATTCAGCACTGAGGATTTTAACTGCTATTAGTCCTTTTCATTATAGGCCGAGGACTCGACTTCAGGTTTATGCCAGATTGCTGCCACCAAACATTGTCTGGTCACCGACTAGTCTCCCAAAATCTCCTTAACCTGTCTTTCGGACGGGTATTTGACCTTCTGATGAAGAGTGGAAGAAACAGCCCCTAATGTGTAAAGCCAAGGTCTGGCCACAATTGCGATGTAGGGCGAGTAAGCATCCACCACGATAAAATCTACTTCCACTACTTCCGGGCCAGTTTGCACGGGCAGCCTAATTTGGCCTTTCGGGATGACCACCTTCCCATCGAAGCTTACCAAGGGAGAGCTATAGGGTGTTAGGTCCTCGTGTGTTAAGTTCAGCCCCTTATAAAGGTCGAGGTATATTATTTCAACACCACTGCCTTGGTCCACCATCACTCTCTTCACATCATACCCCCCTATCCTAAGGGTGATTACCAAAGCATCATGATGATGTTGGATAGTTCCGATTTTATCTTCGTCTGAGAAGCCCAATACTAGTTGAATTTCCATTCTAGCCCTCTTCGGCTCTCTGTTAACATCTTCGGAGAGCAGCCAAGCAACGGATAGTATTCTAGACGGGCAAGACTCAATTCTTCCTGGTGCGGCAAAGATAACATTTATCGTGCCCAAGGGAGGTCTTGAGGAATCATCTCTCCGGGATCCTGTGTTTGCCTGGCTCCCCTGACCATGGGCATGGTGCAAGAATTGTTTTAACTTGTCCTCACTGACAAGTCAATCCACGTGGTCCCACAAACTCCTGCAATCCTCCGTGGTATATCCATGATCCTGGTGATATTGGCAATAGAGGTTGTGATTACGCCTTTCAGGGTTTTCCATCATTTTGTTTGGTCTTTTGAAGAATGGCTCATTCTTGATTTTCTCTACGACTTGATGCACCGGTTCTCGGAACACAGCGTTAACTGTTTGAAGATTTGCCGACCCTAGTTGTCCGACCAAATCTCTCTGCGGCCTGTTGTTGCCATGCCGATCCGACCTGAAATCCCTCCTCTCTTGAGAGATAACCTTATCCTTTCCCTACCTTGCTATTAGTCTTCCTCGACTCTTTTATACTTATCAATCATGTCCATTAGCTAGCGCACACTGGTAACAGGCTTGCCCGTTAGAGACTTCCTCAGGTCGTGTTCAGTTGGGAGGCTGAGCTTAAAGGAGCTGATGGCTACTTCGTCAAAATTACCCTCCATCTCATTGAACATCTCCCAGTATCTATCCGAATATGATTTTAGAGTTTTACCTTCTCGCATGCTTACAGACAGTAGGGAGGTCAATGACTGAGAAACCCTGTGACACGTGACAAAACGGGAACCGAACTCTTGAATGAGCTCTTAGAAAGAACTTATAGAGTCCGCTTTTAGGCTGTCGAACCATCTCATAGTGACTGGTCCTAAACTGGATGGGAAAACTTTGCACATCAAGGCTTCATCTCTGGAATGAACAGCCATCCTCTGGTTGAAATGATTCACGTGTTCCACAGGGTCTGTTCGGCCGTTATAGATGGTGAACGTCGGCTGGTGAAAGTGTTGAGAGAGTCTTGCATCTTCGATGTTACGTGTGAAAGGCGACTTGGAGATTTGTTTCAAGGCCCTACTCATAGTGTCATGTCCTACGCCTCGACGTGATGGGCTTCGCACCCGCCGTTGACGATGATGCTCTTCTTCATAGGTGAAGGGTTAGCTGGGTGGGGTTCGAGACCTCTGCCTGTAATCAGCATCTCTTTCGTCGTCAGAGGAAAGGTCCGAATCCTTAGAAGTTTTTCTTCTTTGCATGGCGTAACTCTCTTTTTAACCGATCAATCTCTAGCTGCAAGAACGTCATTTGCATAAGAGATATGATCCACCCTTTGAGGTTGACTCCCGTCAGTGTGCGTGGTGTGGACACTTCCTTCGCAGTCACCTCTCCGCTCAAGGTTGAGGAAGAGGTCACCGTGCTTAGAACCCCTCGATTCCGCTTGTTGTGGACCTGGTTCAGCCATAGTTAGTCGTTATACTCACTATCACTCAAGCTCTTCCCACAGACCGCGCTAATCGTAGGGTCACAAATTATTGGACGATAATTTAGTGAGCCCAATACAATAAATTTATAGAGAATGGGCCAAAGAGCTAGGTTTTGATGGATTACAATAATGGCTAGTAAATATTTCGACGATGAACAAGGGTGAATTACACGTAAAGCATGAAGAAATGGTTGTCCAAGGAGATAGTTTATGAATCAACACAATAGATATGGAAGTTAGTACAACTCATAGTGCTATAGTAATTATTTTTTCCTCTTGTCTTTTCTCTTTTTTCGATCCCCCACTCATGGGAGATCTGTTACATTATATAGGTCCTTCAGGCCATCATGATCATACACTTGTTACCCATCTAAACCCTCACTTGAGTACATGTCCCATCAAGCATCTTCTTTAGTTATCTGTGAGTGGCGATAGCTGAAAACTGCACTATTCAAGGGTCTTCTCCCTATAAATGCGGCCAGAAAAGTTGTTGCAGTCCATTTAATGCGATGGTAGCAGCTTTCCTTTGAGATATTTCCATATTATTTTCACCTTTGTACGCGCTCGAAGTTCGTCCTTATCGTTGAAACTTCCTGGAGGGTCACTTCAAACATTTGCTTGACTGACATTCATCCTGTCCGAGAAGGTCAACCTCCTCGAATTATATTCCTCCATCCTATCCTTGCGTGGTCCTCTATTTCGGGACCTCTCCTATTTATGTACTCCTCCTCGAACATATCCACGAACAGGGCCCAAGGCCCAGTATACAAGTCTAGGCTCTTACCCCCACAACAACAAAGACAAATGTTTCTATAAAATATATATATATATATATATAAAGATAAATGTGTACACACTAAACAGTGGAATAAAAAGCTTGTATATATTTTTGCCCCATATTCTCTCTTTTTCTCTCTACATACCTTGGAGAAATTGTGTTTTGGTGGACTGGGAGAAAAAACTCTTGGGCCTCGCCAAAATCCCCCACCCCCCTTTCTACGAGAAATTATAAGATCCCTTTCTACCATTAACTAAACAACCACAAACTCCATTTTCTCTCCCATATTTTCTCCATTCTCCTTATAATCACTCCAACCAAATCGAAGGCTTAAGAAAATGCAACTTAATTCATTTCATATCTATATGAAAATTTGTGATTTTTCATATAAGCTTAGCTATATACCATACAATGTATTTTTAGAGTATTTTTCAATAACATAACTAAACACTAAAAAGGAAATATTTTCCTTTAAAACTGTTGTCGAACATGAACAAAATTCACAATGAAACAAATGAAGCCTATATTTTTAAGATAAAATTTATTTACAAAATTAGTTGTAGCCTAAGACTACAACCTTAGACTACAACATTACTCAATATAATAAATATTACTACATATTTTGTAAATCTAACCATTGAATTGCATGTTTTTTACACTCTTAATACACATGTCAAATTTTATGTTAATCAGATATTATATACTATATGATTATAAGTTTATATTTTATGCATAATTTTAAACTACAAAAACTAGCAATTTAAACAATTTACTGATGGCATAGCTATTGATTATTAATTTTCTAGAAATTTTGCAAGTATGGAGGATATAAGAAAAAGATGTAATACAATGATAGAATTCTCAAAATTCACCTCCAATAAAAAAATATTAAGTAAGATTGTAGTCTTAGACTACAAGCAGTTTTGTAGCTAATCTTTTTCAATATTTTTATATCAAATTCAAAAAAGGAAAAGGGAAGAAAGTTAAAAATGAGATGAAATCATCAGTCATTGGCTCCATTGACATGTTCTTTTGAGAGTAATGCTATTAAATAAACAAAAAAAATTGACAACTTTTTTCACAATTATTAAGTTGGCAAGTATTTATTGGTTTTTATACTTTTTTTTTTTTTTTTTTGAGAATCTTATTGGTTTTTATCTAAATTCACTACTAACATTATTTTTTACTCACCACTAAAAATGTGCCACATCATCAAGTATCAAAGGTTTTTTTTTTTTTTTTTTTTTGTGTTTTTAAATTTTCTCTTTCCTCCAACATGGCATTTGCACTTCGGCTTTTCCTTTCGGCACTGGGCTTGTGGACCAAACCCACCTAACCGAAAGGTCAGCTAGCTTTGGACCAACGCAAACGTGCCGCCCTTAACTTCCAAGTCCAATTGTATAAGCTTGGTTGGACAAGTTCCTTCTTCTTTTTTTTTTTTTTTTTTTTTGGAAGAAGTTTTAGACATGTTCCTTGGAACATAGGTAATGCCAAGTAAATTAAGAATATCTGAATTCTGGGGTGTCTGATAAATCAATAATCAGATTCATGCCAACTAAAAACATCATTATTATTCTTCTCAACCAAAAAAAAAGAAAATCATTATTTGTTTTCATTGTTCAATTTTATCAGATTTTCTAATAAAAAGATTTAAGTTTTTTACTTTGGTTTTTAAAATTCATATTCTTTCCAAAATCAAGTTAATGTTAATTTTTTTACATGTATATTCTCACTATAAACTATTTTTGAATTTTTTTTCCCAGAATTTATTTTATTTGATAATCAACGTTAGAATCAAAATTAGTTTGAAATTTTGGTTTTTTTTTTTTTTTTTTGTATAAAAAAATTCTTTAAAAAAATTCATCTTAAATATTTGTGAACTCTTAATTTATAAATGCTTACTCCCTTTTCTCCACTTACACACCCAAAAACAAAGTTGAAGTTGTTCTCTTTTTGTTTTTCAACGGGTTAGGATTTACTAATCAACTTGTGGAACTAACGCAAGAACAAAATACAGGAAGGTTGTGTTTATCCTTCCCCCACCCTTTTTTTAAGTATCAACTTGATAGTTATGTTTTCAATACATTTAATTTTTTAAAAAATTTAATTAGAATATATAATCTAGAAGAATAAATAAACTAAAACAAGTGTTTAGATTGATAGACTTTAAGATAAATTACATTTAAAGTAACACTGGCCCTTAGCTGATTTTAGACACATTATATATAATAATAAAAAATTAATTTAATTTGAATTGGTTTTAATTTTGCTTTCACTTGTGTATCATAATTGGACTGGTTCTTTGACTTACCAAACACCCGCTATAAATTTGTAAATAAATGGGTTTTACTCTTTTTTTCTCTTTTCTTTTTTGTGAGTACTCGTGACCTTACTTTTATACCATGAATGATTATTTACATATTATTTTCTTTCTCCAGATTATTGGTCCCCTCTAGTGAACAAGATGTAGATAAACATATTATGATATAAAAATATCCATATCTTTTACATTCACATATATATATATATATATTAATATAAATAATTTTTCTCTTTTTTATTTTATATTTATCTAAATATGAATTTTGATAATTGTTAAGGTTCAAAATTGCAATAAGGAATCAGGCCCTTAAAAGTAAGAGAGGTCCAACCCATGAAGAAGAAAGGCTTGGCCCTCTAAAAAAAATAAAGAAGTAAGGAGCCCGGCCTATGGAGAGAAAGTAATAAAGTAGAGGGCCTTAGGAAGCATGGGCTTAAGCGAGAGATTGTGCCGAAGGAAGCCCAAAAGGGAGGCAGGTAGGAGCTGGGCCAGGTTGCATAGGATCCAACAAAGTCAAGGTGGGATCCTCGGGAAATGCAAGGGAAAACCAGCTGGGATTTGGATAGCTCAAAGTGGCATTCCCATGGGCACAAGGAATGAAGGAGGTTATGTCCTATCAGCTGCCCACAATTCAGAAGAAAGTTTTGGGAACAGATGGTGGCTTAGGAGTCAGCACCTGATGAAAGAGCCTAGTACCTCTGGTAAAGCAGGAAGGGGGAAACAAGAAGGGAGGTGGCTGGAAGCCTTTCTGCCTTCCATCATCAGCAATGAAGAATCTGCCCATTTAGAGAAAAGAGACAAAGTGTGAAGCAATCAGAGCTCTGAGATGTCTTTTCAAAGACCTTAGGAAAAGGATGAAAAGCCTTGACTTGGGAAGAACATCTAGGATTACTCAAACAGGATCTCCCATAAGAGGAAGGTCAGCTGGGGACTTTTGGGCTGTTAAACCTCAAAAGGGGAAACCATGAGAGAAAGATGAAAGGACCAACCACCAATGTTGCAGACACAACATTGGTTCTAGTACCCAGAGCACAAAATAATGGATCAATGGCATGGAAAAACCCTAGAAGTGGCACTATAAAAGGGGCTAGAGCTCTAACCAAAAGGCATTCGACAAAGAAGCACTTAATACACTAGAAAAGATACAAAAGAGAGCTGTAAGCTTGAAATACAATAAAGAGAGTAAGATATCGTGAGAGATCCTACGAAAATATTGGAGGATACACTTGGATTCAAAAGGATTCAAACTTCACAAGTCTTAGAAGCCCAAAGAGAGCTATCTAAGTCTGTGATTTTTGAACTTTATTGAACCTTGTGATACATCCCAGCGGAATAGGACTCAATGTATTTAAATATGTAATATAATGAAAATATAATCTCACTCTATTTTGAGGACCCCTAACGTTCCTTTTATTTGCACTCTTTTTTTAGTTCCTTTGCCATTCCTTAGTTATTTGTTTAACCAATATATTTGTGTGTGTGTGTGTGTTGTGAAGCCCATGTCTTGTGCACAAATTGGCTAGTAGACGGCTCAACAAAGCCGTGGTGAGTCAAGCCCAGTCTACCAACCATTTACATTATCCTTTGGAGGCTCAAGATTCTCTCAGACTATTGGGCTTGGGTTCTGTCCAAAGAAGGAACCCACAATAATTACAGTTATTATTAAAAGACATTTATTATGGTTTTTCTTTGGTATATGGATCTATCAACTATGGCATTCAAGAGAAGAGAGAGAGAGAGCTCTTAAACTTTGGAAAACCATTTCAGCCAACATCAATGATTGTTTTTGTATATGGAATTATAAATTTTACTATTTGAAGGAAATAATAATGTGTAAAATTATGAGATCTCAAAAGTTTTTGTGGCATAAAATTATGAGTGCAACTAAAAACCAAACACCTCTAAAAAAACGAAAAATCAAACATTTATATTATAGATTATAGATGTAATAAATAATAAATTCTGTATATTTTAATGGTTAGGATGATGGTCTTTCAATGGCCCTAGAAATCATTTGAAACGTATTGTTTTGCATTTTCTTCAAGCCCACCCTTAAAAAAAAAAAAAAAAAAAATTGTAAAAAAAAACTATTGAGCAAGTTTAGGATTAAATTCAACCTG
Source organism: Quercus glauca (assembly GCA_023736055.1). Taxonomy (NCBI): domain Eukaryota; kingdom Viridiplantae; phylum Streptophyta; class Magnoliopsida; order Fagales; family Fagaceae; genus Quercus; species Quercus glauca. The sequence goes on along the minus strand of CM043322.1, from coordinate 40,694,000 downwards.
AAAATTGAACAATACCCTCAAAAAATGGTATATTTTTAAAAATCATAAAAATGAACATATCACAAGATTTTCAAAAATCGTATTGTTTCAATGAAAAAAATTTGTGCCGAAAATCATATCGTATTTGTAAAAACATAGATTGTCAAAAATCATGTATTGAGGCTACAATTAATTAACTAAAAAGAAAATCAATAACACCCTTTATCCATCGGAAAATTTCAAAAAGAAAGTTTTGAAGAATATTTAACCAAAACTTTGATGGCCTTTTTTTTTTTTTTGGTAAGAATGATAGAAAAATAAGTAGAAAAAAAAAAATGTAAGGAGGATTGAAAAAAAGTGAGAAAAAAATATATTAATATTTTCCATTATAAGTGTATTGTAGGAGGAATTTAAAAGTGAAAAGAAAACAAATTAATTAACTTGCATTATATTCCTATTATATCCTTGTAATTTTTTCGATAAACTTGAGGAATAAGATTGTCAAATCACCTATGTAAAACATTTTCTCTCATTACTTTCCTCTAATTTTGGAAATATAAAAACCGGTGAATTAACGTAGAAAATAATTTAGTCTTTGTTACGCTCTCACTTCTCCATCCAATCAGACAGACTCTTAGGTCTAACGTTAGTGGATAACAATTTCAGCAAAAATTAATTAAAAAAAAAAAAAAAAAAGTAACGAGAATTAATGAAATACTGTACAAATAAAAAATCAAGGCCCAAAAAGAGCGCTGTGATAGATTAGATTTTATATTAGTTTATTTGAAATGGATTTTTATTTAGTTGCTTTTTTTTTTTTTTTTTTTTTTTTTTGTGCTTGTAACAAGTAGGGGAAAGGGATTCAAACCTAGATTTTCCTAAATGGAAAACTTAAAAAATTGTAAGTTTATAAGTGAGTTTTTATTTTTGCTTACAAAAACAGGGGGGAAAAGATTCAAACCCAAATTTCACTTCATGGAAAAATTAAGCAACAAGGCTCTTGGCATGTAGGGGAATAAGATTGTCAAATCACCTATGTAAAACATTTTCTCTCATTACTTTCCTCTAATTTTGGAAATATAAAAACCGGTGAATTAACGTAGAAAATAATTTAGTCTTTGTTACGCTCTCACTTCTCCATCCAATCAGACAGACTCTTAGGTCTAACGTTAGTGGATAACAATTTCAGCAAAAATTAATTAAAAAAAAAAAAAAAAAGTAACGAGAATTAATGAAATACTGTACAAATAAAAAATCAAGGCCCAAAAAGAGCGCTGTGATAGATTAGATTTTATATTAGTTTATTTGAAATGGATTTTTATTTAGTTGCTTTTTTTTTTTTTTTTTTTTTTTTTTTGTGCTTGTAACAAGTAGGGGAAAGGGATTCAAACCTAGATTTTCCTAAATGGAAAACTTAAAAAATTGTAAGTTTATAAGTGAGTTTTTATTTTTGCTTACAAAAACAGGGGGGAAAAGATTCAAACCCAAATTTCACTTCATGGAAAAATTAAGCAACAAGGCTCTTGGCATGTAGATGCATTTATTTTAATGGCTTATAACTCCATGATAAGGTTATTAATGATCCTATATCTGTTTCTTAAAAAAAAAAATGATCCTATATCTGACTAGATTTGCTCCTTACATAAGTATGAAGTATTGGATTCAATGTATGTATATCATGGGATTTGTGAAATAAAAGATCTTTTTTCTTTTTCTTTTTTGGTGGGAAAAAAAACCTGGTTAATATATTTGATTCAACTTCTAACTAATATCTCGAAGAGCTTGGATACTCTCACTAGAAGAAAATGCAAAGATTTGTTTTTTCTAAGGAAAAAATGGACTTATAATAATAATTTTTTAGTGGTTTAAAGGTCTCGATGAGGCATTTCTATTTATTTATTTTGGGTTTAATGTCATAATTTTTAAAAGTGAGATAGAGATAGTGTCCTAATTCTTAGGATCTTTTTCTATCATGAGTTTTTTTTTTTTTTTTTTTTTTTTTAAATTAGTTATTTATACATAAGTTAGCGGCTAAAACTCTTAATTTGTTATCCAACTCTCATGTAGAGGCATTGGAATTCAAATAGGAGAAATAATTTGTCTAAAAAAAAATATAAAATAATCATGAGTATTTTTATTTATTTAAGAAAAAAGGTAAGACAACGTGAAATAATGTTTAAAAGTGAGATAGAGATAGTGTTCTAATATTTAGGATTTTTCATAAAAAATGATAATTCAGATTAGAGAAGAGAAAGGAAAAAGCCTAAAACTTAGGAACTTTTTAAAATTATTTAACTAAAAAATATGGGTATTTTAGAAAGTTTAAGAATTTGTGAAAGGATATTTTAGTACACAAGATGATGAAATCCAAACATGGAATCTTTTTATTAGTAGTATAGATAGATAAATATAAATTAAATAATATTTATTTTAAATTCTATATTATAATTTATTTTAAATCCGTTCCTTATATATATATATATATATAGTTTTCATATCTAACTTGATAAACTAGTAAAACATTTATAATTAAAAATATTAACATACAAAATAAACATGATTTACAATATAAAATTATAATATCACAAGAATAAAATAAAATTTAAAATAGGTAACAATATAATCTAATATATTAAAAGCATTATTGTGACTTCACTTAACATGGAATCATCCAATAATCTCAGCTTGTCCAAGCAAAGATAGATTAAAAACTTTACCCGATAAATTAATACAAACCAAACAAATATTAATTTATATATAGAATTAAATATCATGGTTCAAGCCTAACATTGTAATAAAGATAGATGATATCTTACTCTCATCTCTCTTCTTTTTTCTTTTTTTTTTCTTAAATGAGTTTAGCTTTGTCTTGGGTAAGTCAATTTATGATAAGGGAAAGCTGAAATTTAATTTTCCAATTTTGATGAGAGAGAGAGAGAGATTGTTTGATGTGTTGCCTAGTGGGTGATTAGATGACTAATGTTAATCATCCATTGTGTGGGAAACTGATTTACAAAAATTGAAGTTTGAAGCTGTTAAAGAAAATTGATCGTCAATAATAATTTTGTACACTCAAAACTTTTTTTTTTCTAGGAAACAATTAGAGTTTTAATTAAGTTCAATTTCTATTAGCCCACAATTTGAGAATCTTTTTGGGATAGAGGAGAGAGAGTACAATCCATTTCTATTTTTTTCCTTGAAAAAATCATTTATCCCTCATGTTGGAATTTGGGTTTTTTTTTTTTTTTTTTTTATAATTTTTTAAATGGGGACTAAGGCTAAGGCAAAAAGTAAATTTGTAAATAAGAATATATGAAACTTCATCTAAATAAGCTCGGTCTGTGTGGATGTCCGATCCTGGGTTTTTGTTTCTCACTCAGAAGAAGTATCGGTCTTTTTTGGAGGTTTTGGAGTCTCTGTTCAGTGCTGGTTCGAGTTTCCAGTGTGCGCAGTTTGCCATGACTGCTTGGTGTTTGTGGGAACATCGGAATCGCTTAAGAGTTCATCAACGTACATGGCAGCTTCATGAAATTGGCGCTAGAGCTTTGAAACTGGTCCAGGAGTTCTGGGACGTTCACTATAAGGAGACGTCGAGCAATGACCGTCCTCCTCGTGTGTGATGGACTCCGCCGCCCGATACATGCTATAAACTGAATTTTGATGCAGCACTTTTGGATGGTTTTAATCAAGTTGGGTTAGGTGTGGTGTGTAGGGACTCTCAGGGTCATGTGTTGGCTGCCTTGAGTCAGAGAGTGGGGCCGGTCCAGTCTGTGGAGATGGCAGAGGCGTTGGCTGCAAAACGAGCAGTTGTTTTTGCAAGAGAGTTGAGTTTTTTTGAAGTGCTTATTGAGGGTGATTGTCTTCGTATTGTTCAGGCTCTGCAAGCTTCTAATCGGTGTTATACTCTCTATGGCCACATTATAGATGAGACAAAACGGTTAGCATGTCTGTTGCGGCGATGTCATTTTCAGCATGTTAAACGGGATGGGAATAGGTTGGCTCATGACCTTGCTAGACGAGCGGCTTTAGCTGCAGATACTAATGTTTGGCTAGAAGATTTACCTGGTGATTTGGATGTTGTATTCCAATCGAATGTTACTTGATTTTCTTTGTTTTTTAATAATATATCGCTTACATTTTGCTCAAAAAAAAAATAACTCTACAGATGATTGAAAAAAGATTAGTTTCTATTATAAAATAGCGTCAATGTCAAATTAGAGCTAAGTGTGATACTCTTTCTTACAATTTCTTTTTATGTACTTTAGTGGCGAATCCAGGAATTTTGTTTAGGGGGGTTATTAAGAAATTTAAATTAAAAAAAATTAATAAAAAGAAAACTTGAATATATCGAGTTATCAACAAAAAAAAACATGAATCTTTACAATTTCCTTTTACAAGTTTTCAAATTTTGAATTGTTACACGATAGTTCATTATGAGTATTTGTTGCCAATGTGGGTAGCTATAACCATTTTAATTTGTTAAGTTTGTCTAAAATGCAGTTATTATTATATATTTGTCATTGTTCTTATAAAAATATTTTAAACTAAATGACTAAACTCAACTCATTGGTTCTATATTAATTATTGATGCACACAACCACACTCATTCATACATAAAATAATTCACTACGTGTTTACTTAATCAATCAAATGCTTGTATAATCACTAACTTTGCAATTTGTTTCTTGAATTTTTCTAACTTTATGACAAAAAGTTATTATAACATAATAACTATAGACACTCATGTAACAAATCATCTCTATTTCCTAGTTATTAAATTATATAAAGTTATATTATATTTATACTGTACACACAAACATCCACGTACAAGTCATTATTCACACAAATAACATTATAAAAAAAAAGTAATACACACAATCAATATTAGACACACTTATACACATATAATAAAAATTTATAATAAAAAGTGACACTTACAATTCACAAACACTTACTCTTACTTTAGTCAGAAATACTTGTAATAAGGGTGTATAAGATTTAAGTCAAGGTGTGCAAAAATATTTTTAAGAAAAAATTAATGTATTAAACTAACAAAAAAAATATTAAATATGATAGGCCAAGAATGTATTGACCCATTGTGATAAATTAACTAATTAATTAGCCAAGTGAATTAATTAAGTTAATTAACATGCAATACGCGTGGTAGCACAAACAAATCACCAACTAAGTTAATATGCAGCGGAAAATAGAGTTGACACGGTGATTTGTTTATGAATGGGGTAAACCTCCAAGGCAAAAACCCCACCGGGTGATTTCAAGATCACCACTCCCGAGAATCCACTATTATCACGACAAGCAGTTATAAGTAAAGGAATCCCCTTACATTATACCAACCTACAGTTGAACCCTTACCTTAATACCCAATTGGACTTGTTGTGAAGTAAAAATCTCTCCTTTTAATGCACAGCTCCCAGTACGTGACTAACCAATTGATGCACGGATCCAAGTACATGACTAACCACCAACTTGAGAAGGATGTTGGTTGCAAAGTTCTTCAATTCATCACTATGATGAAGATCACGAAGTTCCTAGGTTACAAAACCCTATGACGTACAAACGCAGTAGTTTCTTGAAGAGAAAGATGAACTAGGATATATGTCTTCGGTCACAATATGCTTATAAAAAACTTTTGCATTCAGTTGCATTAGCTGTGACGACTCTTAGAATAATCCTTATATATGTTTAGGGTTTTGAGAAAAGAAAGCCTAAATATACACGGATTGGAGTGAAATCAGAATTGAAAATCTAATTTTCGTAAATCTTGATAGATAGCTTATTTATCAAGCAGCTATCGAGTATCGAGCTTACACAACCTTTTAAACCTCGATAGATTCTATCTGTCGAGCTTTAAAATCCAGCACTTCTTCACTTGATTCTTCGACAGATTTGCATGGCTTTAACACTTGGACTTGAAACCTTGTTCCTTAAAGTATTAAACACATCCTAGATCTACCAAATTACAAGTAAAATGCGTTTTGTCAAAGGATTAGCCAATTATACATTGACATATGTTCCTAACATGATTCATATATGTCCTAACAATCTCCCACTTTGGCAATCCGTCACAAAACCATAACAAACAAATGAACATATGAGAGAAGTCATAAATCACTCAACTCATACTCACTTGTTAAATACAATAAAATCTATCCTAACACAAACTCTTGAAAAACTTTGCAAGAAAAGAGTTCATGGCAAGAAAGACTTTGACAACCGGTATTTCTAAAACACTTTAAATAAAACTCATCACGGTATCTTAGTGTGAAACAGAAATAAAAAATTGCATACAATTAATAAGAAGCATGTGCATAAAGAGATAAAAGAAACAACACATGAAGATATAGGTGAAACTGTAATAACAGCCTCAATATATATAAACATAAAAATGGGTACAAGGTTTGCTATCACAATGTATCTGAAAAGTAAAGAAAAGAAAAGATACAATAAGTCCTCACTACATCCCTCAAAAAGAAAAACACTTCCCCTAACAAAAATATCTATCTCCTATACTAACTTTCCCCCTAAGAACATGACTACTCTCATACCCAAAACTACTCCCCCTTTTTGTCATGAATGACAAAAGGTAAGTAACTCAAGCAGTCATCTCGTCGTCACTGGAAGAGCTAGCATCCTCATCCTTATCATCCTCATCGTCGTCAGAGTTACCATCATTGTTCTTGTCCTCAGATGCCTTTGGAAAAGGAGATGGAGATGCCACAAAGCCACCAAGGCGAGCCTGCCGTTAGGCAATACGACTGACACAGGTGTTTACCTGACACAACTCATCACTGAGTGTGTCAAGGCGAGCATCCATGCATTGAAGTTGCGCCATGACCGCCTCGAGGGTCACACTATCCCCCAATGAAGAAAGAGCGGATGTAGATGGAGTGGAAGAAGCCAGAGGAGTTGTTGTCTCGGTTTGTGGCCGCTTCGGTCGAAGTTGGGCCTCGCTCTGTCTAACTGTTGCTGCGTCTATGGCACACATGACAGGAAAGTGTGTAGACTCAAGATAGGAGATAGAAAAATGGCAGAGAATCCACGTGATAGCCGAAGGAAAATGAGCTTCTCACGGGTCGTCGTATCCCTATAGACATCTATAAAGGAGAGTATGAAGTGAGAGGGAAAATCCATAGTAAGTCCCTCAAGTAGGGATAACAAAAATCGAGCACGAGGCTCAGTAATGGAGTTATAGTGAGACAAAGGATGAAGAACGAATGTCATCACCATGTTAAGGAACCTCGAACCTTTTGCAAAGCCCAAGCAAGGGGTGTTTTGAAGGTCACCCCAAGAGGAAGGTGTCTCACAGAAAAGAGACGAGAGTTCGTCTTTGGACACAGTCCTAAGACGATCACAGCCAGAGTAGTCAGCAAACTCTACACTTTGTACGCGTAGCACCTCGGATATAAGATTTTAAGTGACTGCAATGCGCGTACCTCGAACGCGAGTGATAAAATGAGGTATAATAATCAAATCCGTGCATATTGGAGTAAAACTCCTGTATGATCATGGAGGGACAAGTGACCAAGATGCCACACAGTGACTCCCAACCTTTACTGTAGATGACAGTAGGAAGGTCAATATTGAAAAAATCCGATAAAACGACTTGGCGTTCCGAATGAATGCCAGGTCGTGAAAAGTTCTCCAAAAAATCCTTACGGGCTTTATCATCATGAAACCTGACATGGGAGGGGGTAGAATCAACAGGGGAAGAAGAAGAAGATGCCCTGGAACGAAGAGGGTTCCAGGACGGAGTAGACTTACGTTTAGGTGCCATAGAGCAACTAACCGAAAGAAAAAGAGAGAGAGAGAGAGGGACAAACAGAAAAGTGCCAACACATTTAATATCAAAAAGATAAAGAAAATGGTACGTATGCATGAAAAATGCATAAACATGTGACATACAAAAGTAAAGACATCATGGGCTTAGCCCAATCCAATCCTACCAGTACACATCATTTCAACATTGTAAGCACACATCTAAAATACACGAATCATTGTTAAAAATGCAAATGTGATGCAATGTATGATGATTTAAAATCATTTAAACAAAAACTAACCCAAAAATTTTGTGAAAAACTCATCAATTTTGAAAAACACCAAATTTTTCAAAAATCCCAAAAAGTTAGGTCAGATTGTATGAAATGCATGATAAAATGATAGAAAAGTGATCATACCAGAGAGAAAATGCAAGGATTAGGCCGAAGATTGAGTGGGGAAGTGAAGAATGTGATTAAGAAGTGTTTGGGAGAGGGAGAGATGGTTTTTATCGAGAGAGATCGAATAAAATGAGAGAGAAGATCGGGCTGAGATATATATAGAAAACACGAAGCTTGATGGATTGACAGGTGTCGAGAGGTGTCGAGGTTTAAATTTTGACAGATATAGCTATCAAGAAGCTATCGAGAGGTGTCCACAGCAAAGTGACCTCGATGGATTGAGAAGCTATTGAGAATTTATGAGCATATAGAAACTTCCTCGATGGATCGAGAAGCTGTCGAGCAGCTATCGAGTCTAATTCTCAAAAACCTCAATGGATCGACTTTGTGATAACTACTATCGAGAAAGGAAGCTCAAAAGGCTCGATAGATAGCCTATCTGTCGAGAGGTGTCCAGCAGCGGTCGAGATTGCTCAAAAATAGTTTTTCAAAAAGAGAAAACCACAGATATGAATGCAAACAACCATGCTACTAAACCAAAGATCCAAACAACATTTTAAACTCTCAAAATCATCTCTCAACAAAAAAAATGTCAAGCATATAGATCCAAAACACACACACTAAACAAGTCTACAAGTTTATATTTCAAAAACAAATCAAGACAGTTTAGTGAGCATACATTAACACATGTATTCCTTGTGATGGCCAAATCACATTGTACCTGCACATGTATCAAGAGTAGTAATGAATATTGCGTGTTATGTGTGAAGAACATCGTAAGATTGCATAAGTATTTACATGTTATGACGATCTGAGATATGAGAAAAACACTTTACTCACACACAATCATAACTGCTTGATGGAGATTATCACCTTCGAGGTACATCCTATAACTCCCACATCTCCTAGGAGACACGCTTGCAATCATATATAAAACATTTTGATTCTTTTTGCTTTTATTTTTCTTTGCACATTTTCTTTTAAGCAAACCATGCATCGACATATAAGAGAGAGAAAAGAAATTCCCAATTATGTTATGCTTTTGATATTGCACTTTTGCTATGCCAAAACATATAGATGTCATTTCATGATTGGCAGGTAACAGTGGTAAGATGGTTATTTATACTTTTCTCTTAGAATTTTCTAATCCTTCCCGTAAAAAAGAGTGATACGAGTGTTAAGTACAAGAGATTACTTAATCTTACTCATCACAAACACGAGCCACAAAGCTCACTTGCTTAGTTGTGCATAGAGATACTCATCTAAGCTACAAAAGACACAAAATTTAGAAAACTTTGTTTCAATGGCCATCCAAGGTACACAAGTACCAATGTACACAAAACGCACACTGTTTTTGTATTTTTTTTATTTTTTCAAAAAAAAATTTATGAAAAACAAAATAAAGCAAAACTGAAAATAAACAAACAAAACATGTTAAACAAAGCAAAGCATAAAACTAGACTAACTTAAAACAAGAAAGAAAAACACACAAGTAATGCATACTCAAAAACACGAAAGGAAGAGAGAGAGAAAGTAACTAAATCATTTATAGCCTTTTTCCTTCCACACCTTGGAAGAACCTTTTCGTTTGATGAACCCTTGATTCGGTGGTGAGGGGGAAGAATTGAAACCATTCAAGTTCGAAAGGAACATGAGGGCTTTGCATAGAACTCCAAGAGGAGCAAAAGAGGATGGAAATTGATCCTGATTTCTCGATGAGATCATACCGTTGCTCTATTGAGTGGCTAACCACTTATAGTAATTTGGTCGAGTATGTCCTGTTGCTCTACAGTGATGGCAGAGATGCTGCTTTTTCTGTTTTGGCTTTTGAGTATTTCCCTTCTTAGCCTTAGGGTTTTTATTCTCTTTCTTATCAAGCTTAGGGGGTGCTCTTAAGATAGATTTACCCTTGTCTATGTTCTCACTAGCTAACATAGTTTTGACATCATTGCTATCAGATTCAACATTATTAATAGGAGAAACAAACACTGTAGTACTAATAGAAGCAATACTAGGAGAAGAGAAATCATACCCTAAACTGGTTCGATCAAAAGCAGATTTCTGAAAGTTGAGCATCTCGTCAAGCTTTCACTTGAAGTCCTTTCCAATTGAGCTCTGACTTGGAACAGCTCTGCCTCAAGCTTCTTCGTCTTCTCAGTCAAGAAATTGTTCTCAAATCGCAGTACTCCAATAGTCTGATTAGCTTCATCAAACTTTGTGGAAAGCTCTTCTCGATCAAGTTCCACATCACTCAGTTTCTTGGTGGCCAGCCTATATAGTTTCTCATGCTTCTCAGAAATCTTATACAATTTTTCATAGGCTATATGGATATCATTTTGATCGTCTATTTTCTCGTACTTAGAATCCACCAAGTCCTCTTCATCATCTTTTGTTGAACCCTCATTAGTAGGATCAACTGTAGCAGTGAAGGCATTCAAGATTCCATCAATTGTGGTGATCTTGGCATGAAATCTCTCAGGTAGAAATCTGAGCACATTTCTAACAATCTTGGGTTTGGGAATGGTTTCCCCAAGATTAAAGGCTGAGTTCACTATGTCTTTGAGCTTGGCATAGAACTCATCGAATGACTCATCCTCCTCCATCTTGATCTCTTCAAAACTTGTAATTAGCCTTTGAAATTTTGAATCCTTGATAGCCTTGGTTCCTTCATAGGTTGTCTGGAGCATGGTCCATGCTTCCTTTGTAGTTTCAGTGGAAGATATCTTCTTGAACTCCTCATTCGTGACTGCATTGAATAAGGCATTTAATGCCCTGTTGTTGAAGTTAGCCGCTTTGATCTTTACATCATCCCAATCAGCCAGCGCTTCCTTATGCTTGGTCTAGCCTATCTCCATAGCTTGCCACACTTTTTCATCTAATGATTGCAAGAAAGCTCTCATGCGTACTTTCTAGTATGCATAGTTAGTGTCATCAAATAAAGGAGGTATAATCAACGATTGTCCTCTATCCATGACAATAGGGGTCAATGGATCACACAGTAAAGATTAACCATAATCAGAGTGTGCTTGCTCTGATACCACTTGATAGACCAAGAATGTATTGATCTCTTATGATAAATTAACCAATTAATTAGTCAAGTGAATTAATTAAGTTAATTAACATGCAATACGCGTGGTAGCATAAACAAATCACCAACTAAGTTAATATGTAATGGAAAAAAAAGTTGACACAGTGATTTATTTACGAATGGGGAAAACCTCCAAGGCAAAAACTCCACCAAATGATTTTAAGGTCACCACTCCCGTAAATCCACTATTATCACAACAAGTGATTACAAATAAAGGAATCACAGTACCTTATACCAACCTATAGTTGAACCTTTACCCCAATACCCAATTGGACTTGTTCTGTAGTGACAATCTCTCTTATTAATGCACGGCTCCTAGTACGTGACTAACCAATTGATGCACGGATCCAAGTACGTGACTAACCACCAACTTGAGAAGGATGTTGGTTGCAAAGTTCTTCAGTTCATCAATACAATGAAGATCACGAAGTTCCTTGGTTACAAAACCCTATGGCATACAAACGCAGCAGTTTCTTGAAGAGAAAGATGAACTAGAGCATATGTCTCTGGTCATAATATACTTATGAAAAACTTTTGTATTCATTTGCATCAGTTGTGACGACCCTTAAAATAATCCTTATATATGTTTAGGGTTGTGAGAAAAGAAATCCTAAACAAATATACATGGATTGGAGTGAAATTAGAACTAAAAATCTAATTTTCGTAAATATCGATAGATAGCTTATCTATTGAGCAGCTGTTGAGCATTGGGCTTACACAGACTTTTAAACCTCGATAGATTCTATCTATCGAGTTAGCTGTCGAACTTTAAAATCTCACACTTCTTCACTTGATTTTTAGACAGATTTGCATGGTTTTAACACTTGGACTTGAAACCTTATTCCTTAAAGTATTAAACATATCCTAGATCTACCCAATTACAAGTAAAGTGCGTTTTGTCAAAAGATTAGTCAATTCTACATTGACATACATTCCTAACATGATTCACATATGTCCTAACAGAAAAAAAAAAAATATATATATATATATATATAAATATTTTAAGTTAGGGGTTTCATTTGAGCCCATTGAACAAAGTGTAGCGCCACCCCTGCTTTAACATTGATTTAAATTAATCCTTTGCCATTGAAAGATTTTTCCCATAATTCCTTGGTGTACATGGGTAGAGGACCGGAATTGCATCCCATGATTTTAACCCTTACTCATTCCATGACTTATTAGGATCATTTAATGTTCTAAAATAAATTTATTATAGAAATTTTAAAATATCTTATAAATCCATTTTTAAAATAAGTGAATTGGATTAAGTCATATCAAAATTATGATAGTAAATTTATTGAGCCGATAAGATATAATTGGTGTTAAGAAAAGTGATGCCAATAATTTATATCAAAATAAAGTTACTTAAGTCACAAATATGTAATATTCATCTTAACTATTATGAGATATCTTCATTGTACTTTTAATGGAGATATCTAGAGTTTAAATCATCCTACCCACTTATCCGAACCTCTCCCATTCTATACTCCAAGTTCTAACTTGCCTAAATGTTAGGAGCCTTACTTGTTGCTGATGATGGCATAAGGAATGAGGGTGCGTAAGCAATATTAGGCCAGTCACTAGGCTTCATGTTTTTTCAACTCATTGATGACTCCTTATACCAGATTAGTAATGCTCCTAAGGGCTCTTTAAGGGGGACATGCCCTGTCCCCCTACTCAAGTTGGATTGATAAGCAGTGTGAGGGGGTAGCATGTAAAGGTACCTTACTCCACATGATGCCCTAAGGCCATGGCAAAGGAGTGCCATGGTGGGTAGAGTTGGTTCTTATGGTGGGCAGCAGTAGGTGGTGTTGACCCTATGTGGCGATGCATGGCATTGGTGGCGTAGTTGATGATTACTTGTTGTGGGCTTGGTGGCTTGTGTGCAAGATAGGACTGGGCTACTATAATGATCAGATGCTGTGTGCAAGACATTAGGCTAATGGGTGCTGGTTAAATGCATGGACAAATGCTAGTGGGCTAATGACAGTTACTTGGTTTGCTACATGTAGGTATGCTGTGTGGGCTATGGTGTTGATGGGGAAGGCTTGGGCATGGGCCAAGCCTCCCAAAACGTGGGGAAACACGCTGTGTGGGTTGCTGAGTGATAGGCAGAAGCCCCATGATCTGCTGAGATATGGCCTGTGATTGTGCTAATTTGTAGAAATAGTTATTGGGCAATTACTAAGAAGTTCCTAATTTTTCTGATGTTTAGACCTGTTGTGTAGGGGCTGAAAACGTGGAGAACAGAGCAAGACAGCATCAGTTGAAGGTGTCCTAAGTCGAACCACAAGTGGCAGATTGTCCAAGACCTAGGTAGTAACTGCATAACAGTTATTTCTATGCATATGACTCTAATGCTATTGGGAGTGTCAATAGTAGAGTGTAATTGGCCTTTGGGAGAATTCTATGTATTTCTCTAGGCTTGTAAAGGGCTTCTTTTGTACTTGAGATTAAGTAATAAATGTTGGGGGTGGGTTCCCTATAAACATAATGTGTGTTGTATGTGTGTGGGTCCCTATATAATTTGTTCTAAGTGTTTCCTGGAGTATGTGTGTGTGGTGTTGGTTGAGACTAAGTCAGGGACTTAGGGCCATCACTAGCAAAAAATTGAGTGAAAAATTCAACCTTATGACAATTGGTATCAGAGTTTGGTTGCAATGTCTTCGGACACCACAGCAAGAGTGACTATCTTGGAGACCATACTTGGGGTTCCTACAAAGGGAGAAAAAATTTCTGTATGTGACAGATTGGATGCACTTTCTGCAAAAACTTCTGTGATAAGGAATGAACTTACTGAACAGAGGGATGTTGTGTTGATTTGTGTTGAAGAGTTAAATGCCGAATTGGATGCCCAGAATAGTGCAGCAAGAGAGACACAAAGCTAACTTGAGACAGAAATTGCCTTGTTAAAGAGGGCAATGCATGGTCTTTCTAGGGAGGAGGAAGTGGCTAGAAAAGTGAAGGTGCCTGAACCAAAGCACATTAATGATGCTAGGAGTGCCAAGGATTTGGAGAATTTCCTTTGGGACATGGAGCAGTACTTTAAGTTTGCTAGGGTTGTAGACATTGCATTTTGTTCCTCTTACGACTCAAGCCCTTGTTCCTTAATGATGGTAAAATTCTAAAGTCCAAGGTTGGTTTAGGGCCTAATCAGACTTAATTTGACTTGTGGAAGGTTTTCATGGAAAATATAACTCTTTTATGAGTTGAATATTTTTGGAAAATAAAGGTTACAGAAACCTTAGGGCAAGCGTACGCAAACACACGTATGCTTTAGACCTATGTATGCGAGCTTTATGCATGCGTACACATACATGGGCATGCGTACGCATGCTAGGGTTCTAGAAACTATGAAATGCAAATTTTTTGCATTAAAGACTGAGGTTTGGAACGAATCCTACACTGTCTGGGAGCCGTTCCAAACCCTCCATTTTCTCAATATAAAAAACCATACATGGTACCTTTTTAAAACATAGAAAATCCTAAGGGAAAACCTAAGATTCGCTAGAAATAGTGAATTAAAGAGAGAGTTTTTCACAAAAAAAATTCTCAAGTCAATTTTATTTTGATTGAGATCTTTTCTAGTCTTGATCTTTGAGTTTTGAAGTTCACTAATCAATTTTGTTTGGTTGTGAATAGATTTGACTGAGGGGAATGATCAAAATCAAGCTAAAGAGCTTTTGTTTTTTAGGTATTAGTTCTAAACTTTCTTTTTCATTTCTTTTCTTTTTCTTGTTTTAATCTTTCTATTTTCTATGTTTATTTATGTTGTAATATGTTTGCTTAACTTAGGTTTTCTTTGTTTTATTGTTTGAAGCATGTTAGGTTGTTAGATTCTTCATTTAAGTTCTGCTCTGTTTTCTGCATTGTTGTGTTTCTGGGTTAGGGTTTTGAGGCGTGTATGTGTGTGCATGCTTCCTACATATGTACGTGTACGCGAAGTATGTGTGCGCATACAGTTAGGTTACGTACGCAAGCCCTATGTATGCGTACGCGTACTCAAGCCCAGATACTATTCCTTCATTTCTTTTGTCTAATATGTCTCTATTCTAGCTTGTTTTCACATGTATATCTTTTTGTTTCTATTTTCTTGTTTGTTTGCCTTTAATATGTTAGATTACGGTTTCCCCTTTTTTAGGCTTTCTTTAATATATCATGAACAAGCATATGATATGACCATGCATTGATGCATATGTGCTGTTATGCAGTAAGGTAAGTGAGGTAAGTCATGCATTTATATAAGCATGCATTTGTTTGAGGTATGATCTTGATCTTACCTTGATGTATTTGTAAATTCCTTGTTTTGGCTATGATAACATAACGGTTTGATCTTGATATCCTTATCTTTCTGTCATGTGTTTGCTGCCTTGCCTAGGCTTCTATTTAAATAAATGTTTGGTTGCTTGCTTGGATGAGGTAACATGATATGCATAATAGATGTATGCTAAGGTTTTAGGATAATTGATGTCATGTTGTATGCTTAGATGTATGCTAGTGTGTGAGTGAGTTTAAGATGCAATATTGAACATGCTTTTAATGAGATTAAGACATAACACACAATGAGTGGAAGTTGACCCATGGGTCGGGTGGTCTTGAGTGCCTAACACCTTCCCAAGCCACACCTAAATTCCAAACCCATACTTAAGTAGTAAGATTAGTCCTTCCACGTAAGGGCGCTATATACATGGTTCCTAGGCCATAAAACTAAGTGGCAACTCCATTACATTTTTCTCTGCCCCAGTCCACTCGGCCAAGGCGTACTCCCCCAAACCCATTGCACCCACAAAGGTGCCTGATCAAGAGAAGGTGACTATTACTAGCATGTATCATTCAGGGGATGCTAAGTTATGGTGGTGAACCCATGTGGAAGATGATGCAGATGCTGGCAGAGGGAAGATTGACTCATGGGATACCTTAAAGAAAGAATTAAAAGACCAGTTTTTGCCTACTAATACTGTCTAGGTTGCAAGAGACTCCTTAAAGAAATTAAAGCACACTGGCTGATAACATCTTAAAATATATACTTGTTATATATTTATGTGGGCGTTATCTCCTTATTACTATACTTAATTTGTATAATTAAGCCATGATTTGCATTAGTCCCTATTATTTATCTTTACATAATTTCTTGAATAAGATGTCATTCATTGCGTGTAATTTTCTACTTTTAGAAAATCATGTGAAAAAGATGAGTTTACAGGAGTTTGTGAGAGAATGGATGCCAAACTAGAATTAAAGTGGAGCAAAAGGACCATGCTTAAATGTCTAAGGATGTGCAGTTGGAGTGTTTGGGTCGTCTACCATGTTTGGAAGCTTCAAATAAGGAAAGAAATCAAAGAGGTAGAATTTGAAAATGAAAAATCAAATTTGATCACTGATTAGTATTTTGGACGTATCTCTCTCCTCAAAAATCCAATTGACACAAGGCTAGACGGGTTGGAACCATGACATAAATATCTACAACTTTCCAGTTTTAAGTTTTTCAACATTCATAATTTTTGAAGGCCGAAATTAACTCACAATTTACTGCTATAAATTTGGATGAAAATTAAAATAGTAAAAGTTTTTATTTTCTTTGGACACTTTGACATTAGGGTTTTGAATGGAGCTTGAGCATAATGAATTTTGGAGAAAAAACCTTGTATTTTCCTTTCTCTAATGGCAGCCTAAACTCTTTACTAGGGCTAGGGGTTATGTTTCTTCTATATGGTATGAATATTCAATGTGATTCTTTCTAAGATTTTAGATAATAACATATTTGATTGTTCAATTAGATTTCTTTTGATGTATTAGTTTTTCCATACTTTCAATAAGTTCAATCAAGTTTTTTTTTTTTTATTTTTATTGTTTAGATGAATTTCTAATAGTTTCAAATAGAAATCACATTTTAAAATGAATGAATTTTTTGAAAATGATTCTAGCCGCATTATTAATCTAGGTTATCATGCGTTCTTGAATTATCTCAGTTCAATTGAATCACAAGTTTTTAATTGTATAAGAACAACCAATTATGAAATATATATTTTCTTAGATCACAAAGAATTTCATATCGATATAGGGAAACACCCCGATGCCTTGGTAGTTACATTATTGATTTAAATCAGTTTTTATTATTATTCTTATTAACAATCACCAAGCAAAAGTATTTTTCTTCTTCACCCAAATTGTTGTTTAATTATATTGTCTTTGAATTTATCTTGCTTCTTGTGATTTGACCTCGGTACTCCGAGAATTATATTGCTACGATCTTTTGCACTTGGAAGTGAGCAAGTAATTTTGCCGCTACTGCTAGGGAGTTGTTGTGTATTCAGAGGCAATCTTTTTGGAGCAAAACATAACTGGTGGAAATTCATCCATTGGTAATTTCTTTCCATTTTCCCCTTATTTTGTTTTTATTTTCATGTTTGTATTTATTTTATTTTATTTTATTGTGCATTCATGGTTGCATGAGCATTTAGGTTAGAAACAAGGAGGCAGATTAGAAAATTTTGAAACTTACTTTGGTAATCTTTTTGACACACCATCACCTTCACCTTCTTCATCAATCATGGTGATGAAACACGTAATAATCATGAGGAGAATAGAAGAACTATGTATGAACTGTTGCATCCCACACAAAATTCTGTTCCTTTATGCACCATGTTTCCTCCTAATGCACCACATGTAGAAGTGAAACAAGGTTTATTAACAATACTTCCTAACTTTTGGAGACAAGAAAATGAAAATCCTTATGTCCATGTTATAGCTTTTGAAGAGGTAATTAGTAGTTTCCATGTACAAAATGTTCTTGAGATTGCTAAGTTATGTTTCTCTCCTTTTTCTCTTAAGGATAAGGCAAGAAGTTGGCTTTACACTTTGAAACCTAGGTCTATAGGTAATTAAAGGGGAGATGACCTAAGAGTTTTTTAAGACACATTTTCCTCCCCACAAATTCCAGCAAGTAAAAAGAAGGATAGCTAGTTTGTCCAAGGAGAGAATGAGACCTTATACCAAGCTTAGGAAAGGTACAAAGATCTTTGCAATTTCTACCAAACTCATGGGTATGAAGATTGGAGGTTGGTTAGCTATTTTTATGAAGGACTTACACCTAGGGACCGACAATTTGTTCAACTCTCATGCAGAGGGGACTTTTTACAAAAAGAACCTGAAGATGCAATGGATTATCTCGATGAGATAGCTGAAAACTCTAACACATGGACTGGACCTAGCCCTATGGACTCCACTGATAAGACTAGAAGGCTAGAACTAATACTACCACTTCTAGTGGAAGTGTTTTCAAGTTGAGGGAAGATGATAACATAAGTGCAAAAATCAGCATGTTAACTAAAGAAATTGAGGCACTCAAAATGAAAGGAAGTAAGAGTGTTAGTGCTACCTTTAGAGAGGACCCAATGGAGGTGTGTACAATCTGTCATGAGATAAATTATGCTACAAATGAATGTGCATCACTTTCACATGCATTTAATTCATACTAGCCAAATAATTCTTCATATTTTAACAATTATAACCAAATATGCGAAACCATCCGTATTTGAGTTATAAGAGTGACAATGTGTTGAATCCTCCTGCTCCAAGGAATTTTAATTCACCACTTGCATCATCATCATCATCATCATCATCTAGACCTCTCTTGAAGGATGCACTTAGTACTTTCATTCAAAGGCAAAGTGAGTAAAATCAAAAGTTTGAATCCATGCTTACAACGCTAGACGAAGAGGTAAGAAAGACCAAGAGTCATATAACTAGGCTTACAAATTCATTAAGTGGGATAGAGAGAGGGAATGTTCCTTCCCAAACTCAACCCAATCCCTTCAATCAAAATCTAAAAATTGGCTCTAAGGATAAATATGAGGAAGTAAAAGTTGTGACCATTTTGAGGAATGGTAAAGTGATTGATAAAAGTTCTCCTTTAGTAATTAAGAAATCTAAGGAGACCCTAGTTGAAAAAGAGAAGGATGAAATTGAGTCTTGGACTTGATGATATTGAACAATGCCCAATCCCTTCACCATTTCCACAAGCCTTAAAATTACCTAGGAAATCGACACCGCATCTAAGATACTAGAGCATTTGCATCAAGTCAAGATAAATTTGCCATTATTGCATGTTATCAAGCAAGTGCCTGCATATGCCAAGGTAATTAAGGACCTGCATATGCCAAGGTAATTAAGGACCTATGCACCATCAAGAGAAAGCATCATGTGAAGAAGACCGCATTCCTATCAGAATAGGTAAGTGCAGTTATCCAATATAAGACCCCACCAAAGTATAAGGATCCAAGTTGTCCTATGATCTCTTGTACTATTGGAGATTACATCATGGAGCATGCATTGCTAGATCTTGGGGCAAGTGTTAATTTGATTCGTTTTAGTGTATATCAAAAACTTGGACTTGGTGAGTTAAAACCTGTTTCAGTAACTTTACAGTAGGCTGACCATTCTATAAGGGTGCCGATGGGGATTGTTGAGAATCTGCTGGAGAAAATTGAACAATTTTATTATCCAGTTGATTTTATTGTTCTAGATTACTAACCTGCTTTACATCCTAGTGTTCATACCCCTATTATTTTGGGTAGACCTTTTCTTGCCACAACTAATACTTTAATTAATTGCAGGAAAAATGGAAGAATGCAACTCACTTTTGGTTTCATGACTTTAGAGTTAAACATATTTCATGTGGCTAAACAACCACATGAGGATGATGACTATGCTTATGTGAACCTTATTGGGGCAGTGGTTCAAGAAGAGTTTAATAAGAATTGTTTTTCTGATCCTCTTGAAACTCTTCTTAATAATTCAGTTGGTTCTTATGATTTAGAATGTGATATTCATGTATCTGAAAATTTTTCTTTTTTGGATTCCTCATAGGTTTTGGAAGAACAACAGATGATGGCAGTTAATGAAGGATGGAAGCCTTGCTTTGAGGAGCTAGCAGAGAATGAAAAAAAGCTCGTGCATTCAAGTGAAGAAGCACTACAGCTAGAGCTTAAGCCGCTGTCTGGTGGTCTTAAATACGCATATTTAGGCGCAGATAAACTAAAACCTAGGTAAGATGGCCCTTTCATTGTAAGAGAAGTGTTTAACCATAAAGATGTAATAGTTAAGGACCCTAGAGATGGTAGGATTTTGAAAGTAAATGGACAAAAGTTAAAGCCATATTTAGGGGGAGTTATACCAGAGGAGGAGACTATGTCAATAGAGATCCTTACCTATTGGGATGCTACGTGAACTCTGAAAGAGCCTTATGAAATTGTATCATATTTATTTTAATTTATTTTCTTTGTTTCCTTTTTCTTTTTGCCCTTTGTTTTGTTTTGTTTTTGTTTTTTTTTTTTTTTTTTTTTTTTTTTTTTTTTTTGTGAGCTAACATTTGCAGATGTGAAAAAAATTAAACAAAAAAAACAAACAATTTAAATGCTTAAGGTAACTTCTTTTCGTTATACTTGAATTTATTTTGGTTTTGATACATTTAGAACAATGCAATATTTTTAGTTGGGGGGAGAGGTCTACACATTTTGCTGCACCTTGCATTTTTTTTTCTTTCTTTCTTTTTTATTGCAACTTTTCAATTCTAAAAAAAAAAAAACTTGGATTTGAATGTAGAAGAGTTATAAGCATTATTTTTATATCATGTGATGGAATGAATAATACTAAGTTAGTTATACTATTTGAGACATTAAGACCCTTTCATAAAAAGCACAATTGGAAACTTTTAAGCCATAGTCGGGTTGGCGGATGGTAGGATGTTGGATATGCATGGATCATGAACAAGCAAGATATAATCTGAAACTTAACCCATATAAAGAGTTCTTGAGCCTTGCTTTTCTTTGTGAGAGTATATATTTGTTTAAACTCTTAAATTTCTCTCATATGCTTCAATTTTTGTAAAAGATCTCTATAGTTTTTGGTTGACTACTGGAAACATTATGGGGAGATATACCATGATACTACTTATTTTTGTCCGTAGGCATGCTGGTTTATGTGGAATTTTAGGAGATGAGAGCCTAAGGCCATCAATCTTTTGTTACTAGCTAAACAAATATTCAGCCTACCTTGACATTAACCATTGTCACCATCATTTGAGCCATGAGAAATATTTCCACAATACCAAAAAATATTTTTATTTGTGGGTGTTCTCTTGGGGGTTCAAGTTTTGAGCTATTGAAGCATTTAGATACCACCATTGTCTCTTTTTTCTTCAAAAAAAAAAAAATCAACAAGAAGAAGAGAGAAAAAAAAAAAAAAGAGAAAAGAAAAGAAAAGAAAAAAAGAAAAAGAAAAAGAAAGAGAAGACATAAATAATCAATCAATAAATCATTTGTGTCCTACACATCTTTCATGTATTTCAGAAGGGTTATACGGTTAAGTAAAGGTTATTTTGATTTAAGTTAGTTGTTACTACTATGAGTTCGGTTTGGCTTGAATTTTTTGTATTTGATTCATATACCTCATATTTCAAAGAGAGCAGTTTGCCTTTACCTAGCCATAAGATTATACTACCACTGAGCTTAAAGTCCTACTTGATCCTAAAGGTGCATGGCTGGTATGTGTTTGAGATAAAAACTAGGGATGAAAATGGTATTAACCTCATGTTTCCAGGAATTCAACATCCTTTCCAAGAGATCTTTTTCCGTTATTTTAGTGGTTGTTTTTGTATACACATGTGATATTCTTAAAACTTATTCTTTCCTTTTTGTTCACATGTGATTTGAAGAGAGAAAAAAAAAAGTCATTACTTCTTTGTGTGTTCTTTCAAAGTGTTGATGACTTAAGAGAGGTTTTGGAGTAGAGGCTCTAATCTAGATTATTCTTGGTCTATACATGTTTGGAAAAGCTAGTTTGATTGGATGAGTTATGCACACACACACTCCAAAAGTGAAGCTAGTGAAAACTCTTTGATATAATGAATAGTATCCCATCTCAAAATTGAAAGTTCATTTGTATGATATAATGATAAAGCAGACTAACATTTGCTGCAGAAATTTTCAGGAAACCTTTGACTTTTGTAGGTAGAATCACTGCAAACCCTCACTAGAGTAAACTCGTCCACTAGGGTGACCTAAGGGTTCAACGACTTGCTGCACATGGGAAGTGCAGTCGTGTAGCCTATGAAAGTGGCTTGTATTTTAGTTTTAATTTTTCATTTTCAGTAGACATGGGTGCTTTGTGGATTGCTAGGGATTAGCAAGATTTAAGTTAGGGGGGTGTGTGATAATGCCTTAAAATATATACTTGTTATATATTTATGTGGGTGTTATCTCCTTAATTTGTATAATTAAGCCATGATTTGCATTAGTCCCTATTATTTATCTTTACATAATTTCTTGAATAAGATGTCATTCATTGCGAGTAATTTTCTACTTTCAGGAAATCATGTGAAAAAGATGAGTTTATAGGAGTTTGTGAGAGAATAAAAGCCAAACTAGAATTAAAGTGGAGTTAAAGGACCATGCTTAAATGTCTAAGGAGGTACAGCTAGAATGCTTGGGTCGTCTACCATGTTTGGAAGCCTCAAATAAGGAAAGAAATCAAAGAGGTGGAATCTGAAAAAGGAAAAATTAGATGTGATCACTAATTAGTATTTTGGGCATATTTGTCTCCTCAAAAATCCAATTGATACAAGGCCAAATGGGTTGGAACCGTGACTTAAATATCTACAACTTTCTAGTTTTGAGTTTTTCAAAATTCACAATATTTGAAGGCCGAAATTAACTCACAAGTTACTGCTTTAAATTTGGATGAAAATTAAAATAGTAAAAGTTTTTATTTTCTTTAGACACTTTGACGTTAGGGTTTTAAATGGAGACTGAGCAGAACAAATTTTGGAGAAAAAAACTTGTATTTTCCTTTCTCTAATGGCAGCCTAAATTGTCACGATCCAAATCCATGGAACATGAATTTAGATGCATGGCTAACTTGCTAATCTTACATAACTCAATAAACATAAATTAATTTAAACATAATTTAGTAAACTACAAATAAAAAATGCTTTTAATAAATCTCTTACAATACTAAAATCCACAATTTAGAAATGACCTCTAAATTCTGTAAAATCTAAAGCGAAATAAAAATAACTAAAAATCCCTAAAAGCTTCAAGCATTATTGACGTCGCCTAAAAACTCCCACGCTCTACCTTGCACCTTATTAAGAAACCCAAAGTTTCTGTTTTCCAACTAAACTTTAATATGAAAATTGTAATTGATGGGACGAGCCACACATCTAGTAAGTAATTATACACAATACACAACAGAATACAGACAAGCAAAGCACAAGTATTTTGATTTTTCACAAACTCATTCAATTATATCAAATATAATTATTCCAAAACATATAATGAACCACTTAATACATATGTAATCAAATCTTAAAATCATTCGAAAACACATACTGATAATTGATTAGAGCATAGTGTCACATATATACATATCACATATTCTCACATACAATCCTGTGAGTACAGTGTCAACACTTATTCTCACATACAACCCTGTGTGCGAGCTTACACATATACCTGATCAATTCTAAAAACACTTATTTTAAGTCACATATTACAAAAGCAAAGTTTATACAAAATAGAATGATTTTCTTAATATTAACAATTATTCCAAATATAAAAACATATTGAATATCACAATATCGAATTGAAAAATAAATCAAAGGATGCTTGACTCTCTTAGGAAATGAGTAGGAACAGAGGAGTTTATACAAGTATTTTACAATTCTTGAGTAAATCTAAAAATTCAATTTGCTAAAAGAAACATTTTAAATACTATTTGGAGAACAGGAATATGCTTTGAAATCACTTGGTTTTACACAAATTTAAAGAACAAGAGCCTTTTTAGAAAACTTACATTGAAACTCAATTCTTTTATGAAAATAGTTTAGTTTAGAAATCATCTTTTAAATGAGATTCGGACATTCAAAATGTTATTTAAAAAAAAAATAGAAGTTTCTTTTTAAAACATTATTTAAAAGTCGAAGTTTCTCTTTCAATGATGTAAAAATGCTTTCGATAAACTTTAGAAAACGTAAGCTTAAAAACGTAACTTCGGAAAACCTTTAACTTCTAAGAACCTAAAGAACAAAACTTGTGTATATTATGCATAATTACTTACAACACTTGAATCACTCTGAAAGTCTAGCCGAAACACCCTCTAAATAGTCTCAAAATACTCTTAAATATGACCTATAGTCCATCATGGAAATTACTTAATATCCTCCACAAAATATACTTATTGAATTATACAAACTAACTTACTAAGATTATACTTTGCTGAACTACTAACACTTTTAACACTAAATTAAAGTTTCTCTAACCAAAAAAAAAAAAAAATGATATTCTAGCCAATAATATCGCTTGCATTAATGGAAACTCATATTGCCATAAGGAAGGCAGTAGCCAAATTATCATTGACCTAGGATTTAATATAAAACCCCAAAGAAAACATTAAACCATCCTAATATATATAACCAAAGAAGACGTTAATCCAACCTAATATTTATAATCAAAGAAAATGTGACAAATCTAATAGGACTTAATATATACATGTCCGAAAGAACTTGATGGCAAAAATCACTTGTTCTAGGGATGCACAGTGGGCAACGTGCAAGCCATATACACAGAGGCCAATCATAAGACTTTTTATATATATATATATATACACACACACAAATGTGTCTCCCAATGGGTTTAATATGTCTGATCGCAAAGCAACTGACCAGCTCTCCAATTGAAACCTCAAAGAAAAACGATGGGCAGGGTAATATCCTTGACTTATATTATACAATATATATATTCTATAGAAAAACGTGAGCCATATACATAGATTAGAACTTGTAATTCCATGGTTTTGTTCTAGAATGAAGTCTGTAAACACTAACCTAAAAGTGTAAACAACAGTTCTAGAAAATATCCCTTTTGAAAATCTAAACATCACTAACGTTCCTAATATAAAATTTGAACTCTTTTAAATTCTTTGTTTCTAACGGTGAAAAATTATACCTTGAAAATTTTAGTTGTCTCTTCAATCGTATGTGTTCTAAACTCCAAGGAAAAAATACACCTCCTAGCCTTTTTAGTGATTAATCCATTTCTATGAAAAACCCTAATATATCTCTTCATCTACCTTATATTTAACGCATCAAAGATGTGGGTTTAGTGGGATAGTGGGCTGCAATTACTAACAAACGTACTTATGGCCCATCAATTAAATATATATATAAAAATATATAATAACCTCAAATAAAGATATGCAGGGTATTACATAAACTCTTTGCTAGGGTTAGGGGTTATGTTTCTTCTATATGGTATGAATATTCAATGTGATTCTTTCTAAGATTTTAGACAATAACATATTTGATTGTTCAATTAGATTTCTTTTGATGTATTAGTTTTTCTATGCTTTCAATAAGTTCAATTATGTTTTTCTTATTGTTTAGATGAATTTCTAATAGTTTCAAATAGAAATCACGTTTTAAAGTGAATGAGTTTTTTTTGAAAACTATTCTAAACGCATTATTAATCTAGGTTATCAATCGTTCTTAAATTATCTCATTTCAACCTAATCATAAGTTTTCAATTGTATAAGAACAATCAATTATTAAATATATATTTTCTTAGATCACAAAGAATTTCATATTGATATAGGAAAGCACCTCGATGCCCTAGTATTTACATTATTGATTTAAATAAGTTTTTACAATCACCAAGCAAAAGTACTTTTCTTCTTCACCCAAATTGTTGTTTAATTATATTATCTTTGAATTTATCCTGCTCCTTGTGGTTCGACCTCGGTGCTCCAAGAATTATATTACTACAATCTCCTGCACTTAGAAGTGAGCAAGCACTGGCATGGTGTGAGAATATGTCAAGACATTTAGTTCTTTGATGCTGGATATCAAAAACATGTTTGAGGAGAACAAGCTGTTCAATTTCATGTCTGGGCCGTAGCCTTGGGCACAGTTAGAGTTAAAGAGGCAGGCAATGAGTGATCTGCCTGCTGCTATATCTACTGCAGATGCCTTAGTGGACTACAAATACACTAAGCCAAGTATGGATGATGAAAATTGTAAGTCCAATGACAAAGGTAAAGACCAATAGAAGAAAGATGGCAAAAAGAACAAGGATAAACAGAAGAAAAATTGGGATAACAAGAGTAAGGGGGAGAGTTCTACCTCTCAACAAAGCAAAGAACAGCCTAAACTGAATGTAGGTTGTTTCACCTGCAATGGTCCTTATCGAGCAAGAGACTACCCCAAGCGTGAAAAGCTTAATGTCATGGTTGCTGAAGATGATAAGGGGCAATCCGATGAAGAAGTTCCTAGCCGGGTGAACCCCTTACAATTGCTAAATGCACTTAGTGCAGGAGGTACTTCTAGGGGCTGTCTTATGTTCAAGTGGAGATGAACGGGAATGGGGCTGAAGCAATGCTTGATATTGGTGCTATCCACAATTTGGTGATGTAATGCCACCAAAATTGCCTAAGACTCTTCCATCAAGGTGTGTTGTTAATCACAAGATTGAGTTAGTTCCTGGCTCAAAGTCTCATTTGAAGGCTTCATACAGAATGTCCCCTATGGAGTTGGCTGAAATGAGGAAGCAATTGTTGGAGTTGCTTGATTCTGGTTACATTCAACCCTCCAAAACTCTTTATGGTGCTTCGGTTCTGTTTTAAAAGAAGCAAGATGGTTCACTACAAATGTGTATAAACTATAGAGCCTTGAACAAAGTAATGGTGAAGAACAAGTATCTGGTTCCTTTGATTTAAGATCTGTTTGACAAATTGTGCAAAACTACTTACTTCACCAAAATGGACTTGAGGTCATGCTATTGGCAAGTCAGGATTGCTGAAGGGGATGAACTAAAGACAGCTTATGTGACAGGGTATTGTTCTTAGTTATACCTTTTGGTTTAACAAATGCCCCTGCAACATTCTGTAATTTGATGAATGGTGTATTCTATGAGTTTGTAGACCGTTTTGTTGTGGTTTACTTAGATGACATAGTGATATATAATGAGTCATTGTAGGATCACATGGAATACCTTAGGAAGGTGCTGTCCAGATTGAGGGAACATCCATTGTATGTCAAGAAAGAGAAGTGTGAGTTTGCCCAAGAAGAGATTATGTTCCTAGGGCATAAGGTTAGTAAAGGTCTTGTGAAGATGGATCAGGCTGTAAATGAGTCGAGCTTTGTCGAGTAGTGAATGTTCAAGCTCGGCTCGACAGTAAAAATAGAATGTTCAAGCTTGACTTGAGCTTGATACAAGCCTACAAATAATGTTCAAGCTTGAGCTTATTATAAAGTATAAAAGTTTGAGCTCAGCATGGCTTGGCTTGATTCATTAGTCAAGCCAAGCTCGAGCTCTTTTGAGCTTGAGATCCAACATAAGTATATTATCAAGCCTATATCAAGTTTATTATCTAGCCTATTTGGTTTAGATGAGTAGTCTTAACTTATAATTAATTAAAGTTTTAGAAAGATATGAGTTTACTTGTCAAGCTCATATCAATTTTATTACCAAACTCATAAATAAGCCTAGGCTTAACTTGTTTTGTTACTTTTGTATCAAGCCTTGATGTTCACGAACTTGTTTATGAACAATATTTTTTACTCAGGCTTGGCTCGTTTATTAAACAAGCCTAAAACTAAAATTTAAGCTTGACTTGTTTATAAATAAACAAACATGAACGAGTTTTTTATTGAGCCAAGCTGGAGCTGTTTATGAACGGCTTAGTTCATTTACAGCCCTAGATGAGAGGAAGGTACAGACTATCCTTGATTGGCCTCCACTAAGCAAAGTGGCTGATGTTGGAAAATCTGGTTTATATCTCATACAAAACACAAAAGAAGCAACAAATATGGATCTACTTCATTCATGATTGATAACAAGTACTATGTAAATTTTAGAATTTAAGAACAAGAGAGTGTACCTTGGTGTGGTGAAATTCAAAACAAAATATTAGAAGTACTAAGGAACACTTTTAATCTTCACTCTAATTCCACTTTACGCCTAAGAAGTGTGGTCTCTTAATCAGTTTTCAAAGGGAGAATAATCGAGTGGTTTCTACTCACACATACACACCATTTCATATTGATGTTTCATATATAAAATTATGTACGTTTCTCCCTTTATATTTAACTGATTATTTAATTGGGCTAGCCTTTTAAGCCTTTCCAATTGGGCTTTAGTGTTTGGCTTGGAGTGGGACCAAAATGGGACAAATAAGACTCTAGCTCTAATGGGCCTTGGGCTTTTCTGTCAATTCTTGACAAGTCCAAAGTTACCATTAATTATATTTAATACCACTATATAAATATAATTGTACTCTAGACCTTATTAATAAATTATATCCCAAGACTTTATTATACATGCAACCCCTTCATAAAATATTCGTAGTAATACAAAGTCATGAATGTAGACTACCACTATATAAATATAATTACTCTCTAGGCCTTATTAATAAGTTATATCCCAAGACTTTATTATACATGTAACTCCTTCATAAAATATTCATAATAATACAAAGTTATGAATGTAGACTACCACTTTGAAAATTACTACATCTTAATTCTTGAGTACCCGATTTAATCCTTTAAGTTATTCATCATATATTTATGAAATTCAATTTCATAAATATATACTTTAGTAATTTCTTACAAAAGTGGTTAGGTCTAACACTCTGAATAACCAAATCCATTAAACTTATCGCAAATGAATATTTTATATCTTTTTTAAGAGATTATGAATTTCATCTTGAGAATATATGTTCTATCAACACTAAATGTGGCTGCCCAACATACTGAGGTTTTGATTATGACTTTAAATCTCACTCCTGATATATCAAAGCAACTTACACCTCATGATCAGATCCATTATTCTCTCAGAATTAAGAGTTCATGCAAATACAAGTCGTGAGATTTATTATTCATTTGACAGTCGTTAGGAGAATAATAAATCTCACAGCGGTCCAGTTCAATATGCCTTAACTCTTAAAACATATCAACATATCAACTAGAAATCTCTACTTCCATGATCAAGACAAATCATTTTAGTTGATATGCTATAGTATTTGTAGATGAAATGCCCAATTTCATCATTGATTATGAACTAAAATTCTGAGTTTACAAAGAACTTGTTATCTATATCTTCTGTGACTAAATCACATAAATCACAAATTATGCATCTCATGGACTATATGATAATGTCCAAATATTCATGTGACCATTATTTTAGATAATAATAAAATAAATTTATTAATCATAACATTAAATCATACATAATGTCATACATAACATCATACAATAGGATTTAAGGACATTAATCCTAACAATAATCCTAACAGCTGAGTTGCAGTCTTTCCTTGGGTTGGCTAATTATTACAAGAAGTTTGTTCAAGGATATTCCAAGAAGGTTGCTTATCTCACAGATTTACTAATACAAGACAAGAAATGGGTATGGATAGATGCATGCCAAGAAGTTTTTAAGAAGCTTAAAGCTGTTGTGTCAAGTGAGTTGGTGCTGCGTTTGCTGGATTTTGAGTAGCCCTTTGAAGTTCATATTGATTCTTCTAACAAAACAATTGGTGGTGTGTTGGTGCACGAAAAGCATCCAGTTGCCTATAAGAGTAGGAAATTGAATGAAGTAGAACAGAAGTGTTCAGCACATAAGAAAGAGATGACTGCAATGGTGCATTGTTTGCTAGCATGGAGAGTGTATTTGTTAGGGCCTAAGTTTATGGTGTGGATTGATAATGTAGCTAACACCTTCTTCAACACACAAAAGAAGTTATCCACTAAGCAAGCTAGATGGCAAGAGTTGTTGTAGAATTATGATTTTGTGTGTGAGTGCAAACCTAGTAAGCACAACCAAGTAGCAGATGCACTTAGCCA
This sequence comes from Quercus glauca, assembly GCA_023736055.1. Classification (NCBI taxonomy): domain Eukaryota; kingdom Viridiplantae; phylum Streptophyta; class Magnoliopsida; order Fagales; family Fagaceae; genus Quercus; species Quercus glauca. The sequence continues at coordinate 40,663,864 of CM043322.1, read as the reverse complement.
CAAACAAGTGTAAGAATATGTTGTTGCCTTGATTAGAGTTGAGTCAAATTTTGTGAAAAGGATCAAGGAGAGTTCAAAGCTTGATACTACCTACAAGAAATTGGTGCAGATTGTGACTGCAAGCCTAGTGCGTCGCTATTGGCTTGAGGATGGGTTGCTATATGTAAACGGTGGCAAGCTGTATGTCCTTAGTGGGAAGATCTATAGAGAGTTGCTGAAAGAGACTCATGATCCACAATGGGCAGGACATCTTGGTAAGGAAAGAATGAATGCATTACTGTCCCGTTCTTGCTATTGGCCTAAGATAGAGTTAGATATTGAGTTGTATGTTAAAACTTGCCTTGTTTGTCAACAAGACAAGGGGATAACTTAAAAGGAAGCTGATTTGCTGCAACCTCTTCCTATTCCAGAGAATCCATGGGTTTCTGTTTCAATGGATTTCATTGCTGATTTGCCTAAAGTGAAAGGGATGGGTTAAGTGTTTGTAGTTATTGATCGGTTTTCAAAGTATGCAATGTTTATTGCTACACCAAATACTTGCACAACAGAGGTAGCTGCTGATCTGTTTTATAGAAATGTGGTGAAGTACTTTAGTTTGCCTAAATATATTGTGAGTGATAGAGACTTTTGTTTCACTGGTTGGTTTTGGACAATTTTGTTTAGGTTGCTGGGTTTACAGTTGAAGTTTTCTACTGCTAATCACCCACAAACAGATGGTCAGATTGAGAGGATCAATGCGGTGTTAGAAGATTAGTTGAGGCACTATGTAATTGCAAGCCAAAAAACCTGGTTGGACTTGTTGGATTCAGCACAATTTGCTTACAATCCAAATAAGTCTTCTTTGACATGAATGAGTCCATTTGAGTTGGCAATGGGGCAGAGCCCTCGAACCCTCATAAGATTGCAAAACAGCGTTTAGGGGGAAGATGTCCTGCAGCATACAGATTTGCTATAAATAAGCAAGAGCTAATGCAAGAAGCACAAGATAGTTTGTTGAAAGCACAGCGAAGGATGAAGAAGTATTTTGATAAAGGGAAGAGACCTCTTGAGTTCTAGGTTGGGGACAAAGTGCTGTTGAAGCTAACTCCATAGATTTGGAGGAAGTTTAGAAGTGAGAGTGTGCATCGAGGCTTGATTCCAAAGTGTGATGACCCTTTTGAAGTTGTGAAGAGAGTTGGTAATGTTGCTTATAAGTTGAAACTGCCAGAAAGGTTGCAGATTCACCTAACGATTCACGTGAGTTTTCTAAAGCCTTACCACGAGGATAGTAAGGATCCTGTAAGAAATGAGACAAGACGTGCTCCACCTATTGTCATGGTGTAGTTTGACTATGATGTAGATAGAATTCTTGATAAGAAGGTAACAGGTTATCGAAAGGGAAGAAATATGATAACTTATTACTTAGATAAGTGGAAAGGGGGTACTAAATCAGAATCAAGTTGGGAGAATGCATCAACACTATGGTAGTTTTAGAAAGAGGTAAAGGCATTTGAAGCTACCTTATCGACGAGCACGTCAACTTCTTCTGGTAGGGGTGGTTTGTTAGGAACTTTACATGAGGGTGCTTAGGCAGTATTAGGCTAGTTACTTGGTTTCATGTTTTCTCAACACATTGATGGCTCTTCATGCTAGATTAGAAATGCTCCAAAGGGCTCTTTGAGGAAGACATGCCCAGTCCCTTTACTCGAGTTAGATTGATGAGCAGTGTAAGGAGGCAGCATGTTGAGGCACCTTACTACACATGATGCCCTAATGCCATGGCAAAGGAGTGTCATAGTGGGTAGAGTTGGTTCTTATGGTGGGCAGCAATAGGTGATGTTGACCCTATGTGGTGGTGCATGGAATTGGTGGCTTAGTTGTTGATTACTTGTATGTGGGCTTGATGGCTTGTGTGTAAGACAAGGTTGGGCTGCTATGATGATCAGATGCTATGTACAAGGCATTGGGCTAGTGGGTGCTGGCTAAATGCATGGACAGATGTTAGTGGGCTGTTAGCAGTTACTTGGTGTGGTGCATGTGGGCATGTTGTGTGGGCTGTATTGTTGATGGTGTGGGCGCAAGCGTCTTTTTCTCCTAGAAGGAAAGGGGAGTATGCCTTGGGCGAGTGGACCAGGGTGGTGAAAAGATGGGGTCGCCACCTAGATTAGGTCTAGGAAGCATTTACATAGCGCCCTTACATGGAAGGACTGATCTTAGTACCAGAGTATGAGTTCGGAGTTTAGGTACGATTTTGGGAAGGTGTTACGCACCCAAAACCTCCCGACCTGTAGGTCAGCTTCCATTCATTGTGTTTCGTGTATTAATCTCATTAAAGGTACATTCAATATTGCATTCTATACTCACACACACACACACTAGCATACATCTAATTATACAACATGACATTTCATCCCAAACCCTAACATACATCTATCATGCTTATCATATCATCAAACCTAGCATACATCTATCATGGTAATTTACACCAAACCTAGCATACATCTATCATGCATATCGTTCAAGGCAACAAACAAATCATGACAGAATCAAAGAACTATTAGAGAGAATCAAGAACACAAACATATTCCAAGTTCACATGTCACATTCATCGAATCTAAACAATATCATATCCCAATCAAATGCATGTACATATGAATGCATACCTTACCTCACTTACTTTATTGCATCACAGCACCTATGCATCAATGCATGATCATATCATATGCATGTTCATGGTAAAACGAAGAAAACGTTGAAGAAAAACCCTAATCTAGCATGTTAAAGGCAAACAAACAATCAAACAGAGGGACAGAGACTCAAAAACATAAAAGATGGTCAAAACAGGGGCATATTATGTGCAAGAAATAAAGAAAAAGAAGCAAAAAACTCAAATTAGGGTTTCTAGGCAAGAGTATACGTGCACATACATAGGCTTGCATATGCAGGCCAGTTGTATGCGTACGCATACTTCGAGCCTTTGTATGCATGCTGGAAGCATGCGCACATAGACTTGCCCTAGAACCCTAATCCAAAAACACAAAAAACAGAGCAAAACTTAAAACTATAAATCTAGCAACCTAACATGCTTTAAAACAGAAAATAAAGAAAACCTAAACTTAAACAAACATGTTATATCACAAATGAACAAGAAAATAAAGAAAATAGAAAGATTAAAACATGGAAAAGCAATGAAATGAGAAAAAGAAAGTTTAGAACTAATACCTCTAAACAAAAGCTCTTTGGCTTGATATTGACCATTCCTCTTAGTCAAATCTATTCACAACCAAACAAAATTGATTAGTAAATTTCAAAACTCGAAGATTAAGACTAGAAAAGGTTCCAATCAAAAGAAAATTGACTTAATGATGTTTTGTGAAAAGCTCCATCTTTGATTCATTATTTCTAGGGAATCTTAGGTTTTCCCTTAAGATTTTTTGTGTGTTTTTGAAATATACCATGTAAGGCTTTATATAGTTAAAAATTTGGGGTTTGGAACGGCTCCCAGATGATGTGGGATTCATTCCAAACCTCAGCTTTAATGCAGAAAAACTTGCCTTTCATAGCTTCTAGAACCCTAGCTGCGTATGCAAGTCTGTGTATGCGTATGTATACATCAAATCTGCGTACGCATATGCATGTATGCGTACGCAGCCTTAGGATTTCTGTGGCATTTATTTTCTAAAAATAGCTTTATTTTCTTCATAAAAGAGTTATATTTTCCATAAAAACCTTCCTCAAGTCAATTTATAATTTGATTGGGCCTTAAACCAACCTTGGGTTTTAGAATTTTACCATCATTGGGGAATGGAGACTTGAGTCGTAAGGAATACAAAATGCGGTGTCTACAGATGGGGAGGGCTTGGGCATGGGTCAAGCCTCCTAAAACGTGAGGAAACATATTGTGTGGGTTGCTGAGTGATGGGCAGAAGCCCCATGTTCTACTGAGACATGGGTTGTGAATGTACTGATGTGTAGGAGCAGTTATTGGGTAGTTACCAAGCAATTCATGGGTTATTGGGCAGTACCAAGTAGTTTATGGTTTTCTTGATGTTTAGACTTGCTGTGTAGGGGCTGAAAACGTGGAGAATAGAGCAAGACAACATTAGTTGAAAGTGTCCTAAGTCAGACCACAAGTGGCAGATTGTCCAAGGTGTAGGCAGTTACTAGGTAGTAACTGCCATAGTAGTTATTTCTATGTATATGACCCTAATGCTGTTGGGGGTGTCAATAGCAGAGTGTAATTGGCCTTTGGGAGAATTTTGTGTATTTCTCTAGGCTTGTAAAGAGTTTCCTTTGTACTTGAAACTAAGTAATAAAGGGTGGAAGTGGGCTCCCTGTAAACATAGTGTGTATTGTGTGTATGACTCTCTATATAATCTGTTTTAAGTGTTTTTTGCAGTGTGTATGTGGTGTTGGGTGAGACTAAGTCAAGAACTTAGGGCTATCACAGGCAGAAAATTGAGTGAAAAATTCAACCATGTTTAAGAGAGGCTGGTCTCTATCCCTGCCATTGAATTAAAAAAATTAAAAAAAAAATCTTAATAATCCTTTTTTTTTTTTTTTCTCCATTGGAAAAATATTCCTAAACCTTATTCTCTAAAATTTGGCATGTTAGCAGTTAGCGGCGAAAAGAATGAAAATAAAAAAAATAATCAAAAGCCCAAAACAATTGAGAAAATCACAGGTCGGCCGAATATTAAAAAAAGAAAAAGAAAAGAAAAGAAAAGAAAAGAAAAGGGGGGTATTGCGCAATATAAAAAGGGCAGAAATTGGTGAAATCGAGGCCTCTTCGTTTTCGTCTTCGTCTTCGTCTTCGTCCTCGGCACTTTCGTCTTAATTTTGAAAAAGTAATTGCAATTGCAACAGTAGTAGTAACAGCGTGGGTCTGGTCTGGAAATCAAAAGAAAAAAATGGCCAACAGTAATCTTCCCCGAAGAATCATCAAGGTTCGTTTCTTCATCACTCGATCCCCACCACCACACCATACAACTGTAATCTTTTGTTTAATCATTTTGTGTTCTTCATCCTACAGGAAACTCAGCGTCTTCTAAGTGAACCAGGTTGCTGCTTTTTTTTTTTTTTTTTTTTTTAATTTTCTTTACTTTACTTTTATCTCTTTCCTATCTCTATTTTTTTTTTTTTGGTACCTTTACAATCTTAAATTATTCAATTTTTTTTCTTTTTTATTTACTAATACGTTTCCATAAAAAAAAAAAGCACTAAATTCCCTTTAGATATACCTAATTACATACACACACACATATACCTTTATTAATGTCTAGTATACAGGTGCTGCCATTATTTGTGATCACATTCCAAAATGCAATATCGAAAACTTTTACACGTTTCAACATATACAATTCTGAATTTAAGAAATATAAGAACTAACCAACCCAGAAGTTAGAAGATACCAACTAAGCAACTGACCCCAAGCAAATATTATTAATGCTCAATTTACACCACCCAAAAAAAAAAAGTGAAAATATATAGAGTTATGCAAAAGAGAATACCAATTATTTCAAGAAATTCCTAACAAAATAGCTAGCTCATTAAGATGTTCTCCAATGTTTTCTTCTAATGAAATTGAAAACAGAAATTAAAGACGTAAAAATAAAATATAATAAATTTGAAACATAACTTTTTATGAAATATTTATAATGGACGGTAAAGGTGGCATAGGTTTTAAGATAAAATCATGGAAAAATCATGTTGCTTTTACCCTATTCTGGTGAAATCAAGAGGTAAAGGCTTCTATTATTAGATATGAAATTTGTTTCTCTACTTTTTGGGGGAGTCTATATTATATCTCTTTGTTTAAATGATGTACGAGTGGCATTAGAGTATAAAAGTGGTGTGAAATGACATTTTTTTTTTTTTTTCATTTAAATGAATGATAGTTGGGATTTTAAGAAAATTTTGACCCAACTTATATTTTAATAGGGTAATAGAGGAAAATTTTAAAAGCCAGGGGGCCATGGCATCCATTCCCCCGACAGACACTGGGCAGTTAGGCATATGCCTGACCTCCTGAGAATGTAAGAGACAACCTCAGTAAATTGTGCATAATTGAAGAGGAAAGATTCTTCAAAAGCCTACCATGTGTGGGATGATAGATAGACTTGGTATGTTGGGTGATATCATTATTTGTTGCACCTAAGTCAGGTGGGAGGAAAAACCGCTAAGCTGGAGGACAAAAATTCTCTATTTGGGTGTTCAATTCACTTGAAAGAATTTAGATATATAATGTAGTTGTGCTATGATGTTTTTGATTATATTGTGAAGGTGAAAGTATAAGGGTTTGCTGGGATCTGATTTGTGATTTATTGTTCAGCACCGGGAATTAGTGCTTCTCCATCAGAGGACAACATGCGATATTTTAATGTAATGATCCTCGGCCCAACACAGTCTCCATACGAAGGTAACTAGCTGTATGGCATGCAATTTGGACTTAATATTTACCTTAGTATTCTATCTTGGTTGGCTACACGTTCTTGAAGATGTTTTTGTTTTTTGAGATTGAATGCTGGAAGTATTTTAAAGAGTTGATCGTTTTTAAGTTGTTTTCAGCTGTCAAATATGCACTTTTGAATGATTCTTTTGGACAGTTTTGGGAAAGGTCCGGAAGAACATATATTTTTGAGGTGATAATACCACTTTCCATATAAAAAAATGCTTTTGGAAACAATACTGTTGTGTCCGAATTTTCAAAGCTGGTATGTTCATTTGAATGTTCTAGCTCTATATTTGGTGTATAAGAGAAATGCATTTAGCGTGGGAATACTAAAATTTTCATTGTAAGATATTATTTGAAAAGTGGTCCTTGGTTTACACATGTTCGTTTTTTAATCATCATAAAGGTCAATTAGTTTGGCTGGAAAATTTGAGTCACCATCTTAAGTTGTCCATTATATCTAATCAAGCATCTGGGGGTTGAGCGATAGCCCAAGTGGTATCATCACCCTCTATGGTGCTTGGCATCTGGGGTTCGAACACGTGGTGTGAGCAAACTGTCGAACACAATATAAAAGTATTACCATGTTGATGTACCAAAGTGCTATTGCTCTTCCCCCATTTAATAATTGCCCTGACAATATATTAATCATTTATATATGTTTTTAAAAAAATAAAAATTAGATGTAAACTGCTCTTAAAAATTCAGTTCATAACCTAAATGTGAGGCCTTTAAAAAAATAATCAGAGTATATGATGGATCTAGTTGCTATTTATAAATAATGATTATATGGGCCACCTCTTTTGAACCATGTTTACAATATATTTAATGGTTGTTGCCTTGTGGGCTCTGCTGTAGTTTGACAGCATTCAGTGATTTGCTGCATGAGGAAGCATCTTTAAAGGTCAATATTGACAGATCTGTTGCACCAACCAATAACAGACCCATCTATACTATGGTTGTGATGGTTTTGTCTTACCAAAAAAGAAAAGAAAAAACTATGGTTGTGATACTTTTAACATTTTAGAAAGTTTCCTTTTTTGTGTGTTGAGTAAGGATTTAGTTTTTCCTGTGATTGAGCTTTAGATTAATTAATAAGTGATAGTAAATTGGCAGTTGTTTATGTTTTGATATATGATATGTCAAGAAATTCCATTTATTACATTTCTCTCTCCATAGTTTAATTTTTACGTTTTATGTGCCATGATGTGTTCTCCTCTTTGAAATATCTGTTTAGGAGGAGTTTTCAAGTTGGAACTATTTTTGCCTGAAGAATATCCAATGGCTGCTCCTAAGGTACTTTGATTTGGGGTCATTTCCATCTACACTGGTTTTCCTTCATTTATGAGACGTTGCTGTTTTTATTGTACATTTGGCCGTTGCCTTCCTTTGAAAAATGGGGCCATTTCATATTGTGGTTACAATTCCTAATAGCTAGAACCTGCTAGAGACATGTTATTCTTGTTGCTGTTCTCATTGTACATTATAATGTCTAAGTTCATTTTGTTCCAAACATTTAATTTATCCTTTGTGCTGAAACATGCTTGGAATTTGGTGATATGCCATGCCTTATTGGTTGGTATAGCTAAAAAATGGAGTTCATTCAGGTTATTGAGTGTGCTTCAATACAGTGGTAGCTTAGGACCATGCATTTCTCTAGAAAGACTATGTATGACACTAATGTAGTGTTTGGTTTGGGTTTTCAATACAATACACGCTGGCATCCATGGGAATGTTTGGGTTGGTAAGAATTTTGGGAATATGAAATTCTCATGTTTGGAAATATTTAATATATTGGATTTGAAGTCAATTAAAAGTTTTTGTTGATTAGCTATACAAACTTTTCTTTTTGTTGTTTTAGTTAGTTTTTATTTTTTATGGTAAGTTATGCCCCCAAGGGAAGGAGAATGGGAGATTTGAATGAATATCCTCCACTTCTTGAGGCGTGGTCACCAATCGTATTTTAACCCTTAGGGGTTAGTAACAACTCTATTATTACAGTTTACTATATATGATGTCTAAATAGGGAAGACACCAAAAGTTCAAGGAACACCCCCCACCCCATCTAGACAAGATGAGATGCCATTTAAAACAATGCATTGATTTTGTTTGTGATTTGTCACATAAAACCAAGCATTGAATTAATTTTTAGCAGTTCAGTATTATACTATTTGTCCCTAAAATTCAGCAAATGAGCATTTTAGTCCTTGAAATATAAAATGATTGCTGTTAGTCCCTTAGATGATGTGGCCAAACTAATTGACATGTCATCAATCCACAAGGACTAAAAGTGATCACTTTAGGTATGTTAGGGACTAAAATCGATAACTTCAAGCTTTTTAGGGACTAAAAGTGACCACTTTAAATTTCAAGAATTAAAATTGCTCATGAGAGCCTCCTGGCCATGAGGATAAACTGCTTTTAGCCCATTAGGGGTGAAAAGCCCATGGATTTCTTGGTAATTGGTTTTGGCTGGTGGGGTCAGTTGCCTACAGGAGTTTGATTAATAGTGAGGATTGTTGTATAGTATGTTCTATGATGTGCAAGTAATCTGAGTGAAGTTCTCCTATGTCAAAAAAAATAAAATAAAAAATTGCTCATAAGTGAAAGTTTAGGGACCAACTGTGTATTTTGGACTAGTAGTTTTATACTGGATACTGTATGTCATTATTTCTTAGTGTACTTATGTGGAATCATCAATTACGTCTCTCAAAAAAATAATTATATGGAATCATGGTCACCCACAATTCACCAAGAATATGGTAATATGCTCTATTTAGCAAACATGAAGATCAAGATTGACCTAGTATTTTAAAAAATGCACTTTACTTTGATCACCTGCATATCACTATTGAAATTGGAATGTACTTGGAGCTTGATTTCCATGCTTAATTTGAATATCTAATTTATATTTGAATTTTTCACTACTGTGTTTTAAGGGAGATTTTGCCTTCCTTTTTAATGTGAATTAAAACCTATCTATATTTCTCTTGATTTATCCAAAACTTGTATGAAAGAAGCGCTTAGATCTTGTAGTTATAAAACTAGAAGTGGGTATTTATATCACTGTTAGAAATCTCAAAGCAAAGAGGGCATTGAGGATTAGAATCAACATCTTGTGATAGCTTTTGGCTTACATTCGCCATTAGTATTTTTTGGCTAGGTTTTATAGAGGATCTTAAGTTGAAGGCTTCCCAAACTAAACAGGTTAACCGGCTGGCTGGCCTGTGATAGCTTTTTAAGTTCTGCACTGCAGACCCTGCTCAAAAAGAGTAAGAAAGAGAGTTTGTGGGGCAGATTTAGAGCGTTCATATTCTAGATCAAGCTTGGACTTGACCTATATTATGTAGGTCCCTTTTGCATATGCTTCTGAGTTGAATCATTTTTATGAAGAGCCCAATTATCTTGAAGTATGTTCCATATAACCTAATTTTTTTTATGTTTAAATAAAATATTTGAAGGTGTTCAATTGATTGAATTGCCAAATAAGTTAGTTTTGAATTCCGGCTAAATCAAGACATTGCCCAATTTTCACTCTGCCAACTCTGCCTTAGGCTTGAATTCAACCTATTTTTTTGATAGGTAATAAAGGTTTTATTGATAAGAAAAGTAGAATGTGTTTATGATAGTAAACTCACTGAACTTGAAATGAATACAAACAGATTAAACGGAATAGCTAACAGAAATAAGGAAATTAGACATGTTAATACAATGCGTAAAACTCCAAATACGAGACCACTGAAAGAAAGTCCTAGCTAGGAAAGACTCCAACTAGACTCTTGCAATTTTTGTATTTGATTTCCTTTCCCTTGTCCACTTCCTGTGTACTAGGCTGTTCCTTTTTTATATCAATATACTTATTACTTATCAAAAAAAAGGAAAGACTCCAATATATCAATAGGTCTCTCAATGTCCTCAAATGTTTAAGCATTGCGTTCCTTCTAGATTAACCACATAAGACACGTAGGTACCATATTCCAAACATTTGAAGAATGAGTTCCTAACCAATTCCTTCATGAAAAAAGGAGAGAGACAATTGTATTTGGCATCACCCACTCAACCCTAAACATAAGAAAGAATTCACTCCACAAAGCATGAGCATACTTACAATGGAGCAAAAGATGATCCACAATTTCCTCATCACACCAACATAAGCAATACCAATTAACAAGAGGCAAGTTCTTCTTAACAAGGTTATTGATTGTAAGAATCTCACCCCTAGTAGCTATCCATAAAAAGAAAGACACCCTTTTAGGTACCTTAACACACTAGATGCTCTGCCAAAGGAAAGAAACAGAAGGGGCTTCTGATAATGAAATATAAAAAGAGTGCACATAAAAAACACCACTACGAGTCAACTGCCAAATCAAGATATCATCACCCTCCCCCCTTGGTAATTTGGAGGAGATATGCTCGAAGAAAGAGTAAAATCTCTCCAACTCCTAGTCATTAAAGTCACGACGGAAAAGTAAGTTCCTGCTCCTGCCTCCCCCATTTGGTGCAGTAAAAACTTGGTCAGAAATCCGAGCTTCTTGAGCCACAGCACAGGCAAACAACTTTGAATACAAATCTCTCAAAGAAATAGGACCACTCCAAGGGTCGTATTAGAACCAAATGCGAATCTCTCTCCCACCTTATACACCACATGATCAAAGAAACTCTCTACACCTTTCCTAATGTTCTTCCACATCCCACAACCACGAGTCCCTCTAACAACTCTAGTGCACCAACCTCCATTGCCCTCCCCATATTTGGTGGCTATAATCTGATGCCATAAATGGGTTACTTCATTTTTCCAAAACATGATAGCCACTTCCCAAGCAAAGCTTGGTTAAATAGGCTAATCCTTTGGATTTCCAAACCACCTGCCTCCACCGGCCAAGCAACCTTTTCCCAAGCAACAAGCGGATATTTAAAAACTTAAGCAAATTTCCCCCAAATGAAATTCCTCTAAATCTTCTCTGATTTGTCTGCCACATGTTGCGGAATAGCAAACAAAGAAATATACTAAGTGGGAGGGCTTGACAGAGTGCTCTTCAATAAAGTAAGCCTACCCCCTTTTGATAAATGTAATTGCTTCCAACCCGAGAGCTTTTTCCCCACCCCTCCCCCACCCTCACCCTCACCGCCAATTGCCCCCAACTCCCTCTCTCTTCCCCTTCCTACCATCGGTAGTCCCACATATTCCTTCTCTCCCTCCCTATCCTTTTCTGTTCCCACCTCAATTCCCACCTTTTGGATTACCATCATACACCTTTTGTCACCCCTATATAGAAATCCCCACTAGCTCAATCCCACCGTCATACCCCATACAACCATCTACATTGCCTAAAAAACCTTCTGTGCCTACACCTCCATTGTTAACCGATATCTCACTATCTAAAACTGAAACCAAACCAGTTTCACACCTTAAAACCTCTTTACCTTTATCGGATCATGGGGGCAGAAAAGTTTCTTTTTGTATTGATGCAAAGTTTTTCTCTTTTTCTTTCAATGGTGGGCGGCCTGATTTGTATGCTATACATGAGAGTAGCTGGCATGTCAAGCACACTATTTGGGTAGGACGTAAAGGCTTTGAGTGGATCCTTGTTTTGCTGATATTTGTGATTGGGTTTCGGGGAGAGTTTCTCTTTGTAAACATTGCCGAGAAAATAATAAGTTGCTGGAATTTTGTGGGAGATCGAATAAGGCTGGCATTTTTGTGGCCATAGCTGAGTACTATGGTGGGGCTCGCCGAGGGTGTGTTATGATACTAGCAAGCACTAACCATTTTGGATGGTCTTTGTTTCACAAAGAGTTAGGCCTTTTCTTTTCTGGTGACAAATCAAGGCCATGTAATGGAGGTGAGAGCGGTGTTTTTCCGCTAGCCAATGGTGGCCAGAATAGGCAAGTTGTGAATAATTATGGGAACCAACAGAGTTTTAGGAATTTTGAAATTTTGGGAGATAAATTGGGTAATAACGTGATTCTTGGTGATTCTACCAAAAATAGTTTTAATGGCAGACCCACATGTGCATTTATTTTTAAGTTGACTGTTGAGAATATGGCTTTGAGAATTTTTAAATCTGAAGAGGGGAAGAGAAAGTGCTTTAGGCTAAAGCCCAATGAAGTCATTAAGTATGGGCCTTTAAATGTAGAAATTCGGGTGCCCATTCCTCCTATTTTTAATAGGACTGTTTCTGCTGGTCTTGACAAGGCCCACACATTGGCTCTGGAAGACCCTAACGGCAAAGGGCCTTTAGTCCAACCCTCAGTCCAGCCCATAGCCCAGCCCTCAGTCTAGCCTGTAGCCCAACCTTTGTATGTGTTGGGATCTCAGGTTCTGAAGCCAATAGTGAATCAGCTGGGCGAGAGTGAGTCTTGGGGTCTATTGCCATTAGAGAGATAGGTGGTTGAGAGCTCAAGTAGTGATGGGACGATGCCGACGAGAGTATTTGGTGATCTAGAGATTGGAAATGACTTGGCGTCAAGGTGTAGCTCTGCTGCAGCTAATCTCAATTCCGTCAAGGTTGTTTTCTCTGTGGTCACAGGCTCCGATGCTGAGGTAACTCATGGAATAGGTAATCGAGACTTTGGGTTCACCGGTGATATGGTGGTTAGCTCAGTGGCGGCGGCGATTAAGTCTCCGATTTTGAAAGATGTGTCATTGATCCTTTGTCGGCATCCATGGGTGGTTCAAAATCGATTTTCTCCTCTCTTAGACTTGGGTAATGGGGTGGAAGCTGAGTGTGGGAAAGGGGAAGATCATGAAGAAGAACAGAGGAGTAGTCACCATGATGATTTGACGTAGCAGAGGTCAGTGGATTTTGTTGAGGAATTTCAGATAGATTTTGGGCTTCACCTTTTATCGTGGGAGATCAGCGGGGTGGATGACCGTGGTAGTGGTAGTGGAGAGAGAGACAATTGTATGTTGTAGTGTGACCCTCTGTCTTGGTGGGAACCTAATGAACTTAGTGAGTTGTTGTTGGTTTAGGATTCTGTAGAGGGAACTCAGGTGAGGCCGGGCCACCTTCAAATTGGGTGTCCCAGCTGATGAAGAATTTCTGTAATATGGTGGGTTTCCCTATTGTGAAACATGAAGCTCAATGTTTGGCTCTGTTTTGCCTTCTGGAACATAAATGTCTCAAGGTGATTGATGATGGGGCGCCTAAGCGACTGGCAAACTCAGGGTCATGAGGTCTTAGGGAGCTTAAGGGGCTTATTTCTAATGTTAATTATGATGGTGTCTCTTCTAGGAGTAGGAGCAGAGCTTCTTCAACTGCTGTGTGGGTTATTGGTAGTTTTAAATGACTCTACGACTACTTTCTTCGAATGTAAGGGGGCTTAATAATTCCCAGAAGAGAGAGGTTTGTAAGAATCTTCTAAAAGAGTGGAAGTGTGATATTGTATGTTTTCAAGAAATGAAAGTATCTTCTATTGATGTTGCTTTTGTTTGGAGTTTATGGGGTAGTCCTTTCATTGATTAGGCTGTTTTGGATGCTGTGCAAACTTCGGGAGGGGTCTTGCAGATTTGGGATAAGAGGGTTTTTGAAAAGTTGGATGTAATTGTTGGACAGTTTTCTGTTAGTGTTTTATTGAGAGGAGTGGTGGATGACTTTGTTTGGGCTTGTACAGGTGCGTATGGCCCCAATGACGATGGACAACGGTCTATTTTGTGGGAGGAGTTATCATAGGTGCGTGCCAGGTGGCCCATAGCATGGTGTTGCTTAGTAGGTGATCTCAATGTTATCAGGTACCTAAGTGAAAGGCTTGGCTGTGAGTCTTTTAGCCTTGCTATGTTGCATTCTCAGATTTTATAGAGAGTAATTCTTTAGTTGATTTACCTTTAGAGGGGGTTTCCTTCACTTGGTTTAGAGATTTTGGTCTTCCCTCTATGTTAAGAATTGACAAGGCTTTGGTTTTTCTAGATTGGGAGGAACATTTTGAGAATGTATCCCAATGGGTGCTTCCTTGTGTTATTTTAGACCACTGCCCGCTCTTGTTGGAAGCTGGTGTTGTTCTACGTGGTCGAAGTGCCTTTAAATTTGAAAATATGTGGTTAAAAGTTGAGGGTTTTGTTGATAGAGTTCAGCAATGGTGGAATGGGTACAGTTTTGCGGGCTCTCCAAGTTTTATTTTGGCACAAAAATTAAAGGCTCTGAAAGTAGATTTAAAAAAGTGGAACAGGGAGGAGTTTGGTGATTTGGCTTTTAGAAAGAAGAATTTGCTGAGTGAACTGATGGGTTTAGATGCTAGAGAGGAGTTGGTGGGTCTATTGAATGATGAACAGATTCGTCGAATTCAACTCAAAGGAGATATAGAACAATTGGCTTCTCTTGAGGAGATTTCTTGGAGACGAAAGTCTCGAGCCTTGTATGTGAAGGAAGGAGATAATAATACTCATTTCTTTCATAAATTAGCAAACTCACATAGAAATGCTAATCAAATTAAAAGGATTGAGGTGGATGGTGTTCTTTATGAGGATGAGTTTGATGTGCGCTCTCAGTTAGTTCTCTTCTATCAGGGGTTGTATGGGGAAACTGAGGTGGGGTGCCCTACTATGGATGGGTTAGATTTTGCATGTATTGAAGAGGATGAGAGGTTGTCCTTAGAGAGTTCACGAAGGAGGAAGTCATCCAGGTCTTGAGGGAGATGGAGGGTGATAAAGCCTGTGGTCCTGATGGTTTCACCATGTTTTTTTTTCACAAATGTTGGAGTGTTGTGGAAAAGTATGTCATGGATTTTTTTGATTATTTTCATCGGCACTCCGTGTTTGAATGGTCTATGAAAGCTTCGTTTTTCACTTTAATTCCTAAGAAGTGTAATTTCGTTAACATTAAGGACTTTCATCCTATCAGTTTGGTGGGTAGTGTGTACAAGCTGCTGTCCAAGGTGTTGGCTAACAAGTTGCGGGTGGTTTTGGATAATCTCATCTTTGAGACTCAAAATTCGTTTGTTGGCGGAAGGTAGATTCTGGATTCAGTGCAAATGAATGCCTGGATAGTAGGTTGAAGAGCCGGGTACCAAGTGTGGTTTGCAAGCTTGACATTGAAAAAGCTTACGACCATGTTAATTGGGAGGCCTTGTTTTATTTGTTGGGCCGAATGGGTTTTAGGTTGAAATGGAGGGGGTGGATTAAAGCTTGTGTTACTTTTGTTTGTTTTTCAGTCCTGGTAAATGGATCCCTTGAAGGTTTTTTTGGAAGCTCTCGTGGGAAGACAAGGAGACCCATTATCCCCGCTTTTGTTTCTCTTGATAATGGAGGTTTTAAGCAAACTTTTGAGGAATACAGAGGAGTAATCTTATTCGGGGTTTTCATGTGGGAGCAGTGAAGTCGGTGTGCGTATTTCCCATTTGTTGTTTGCTGACAACACTATCTTATTTTGTGATGCTTCTAGAGAACAGATGCTGTCGGTTGGCGTTGTCTTGTTTTCAAGCTTTTACGGGTTTGAAGGTCAATGTTGGGAAAAGTGATTTGTCCCTGCTGGGGAGGTGAATAATCTAGATGCACTGGCTAATATTCTTCATTGTAGAGTGGCAGTTTGCTTATGAAATATTTGGGGATGCCGTTGGGAACTTCTTTTAAGACAGCTTCGATTTGGAATCCTATTTAGAGAAGATGGAGAAGAAACTATCAGGGTGGAAGCGTCTCTATCTATCTAAGGGTGGTAGGCTCACGTTATTAAAGAGTACTCTCTCAAGTCTTCCAACGTACTTTTTATCTCTTTTTACTATTCCTAAAGTTGTGGCTATTAGATTGGAAAGTATTCAGAGGAATTTTCTTTGGGGGTCTTTTGAGGGGAGTTTCAATTATCCTTTGGTGGCTTGGGGAAATGTGTGTTTACCCATCGAATTGGGTGGTTTGGGGGATAAGAAGTGTGGTGTTGTTATTCAAGCTTTATTAGGGAACTGGCTGTGGAGGTATGGTCATGAAGTTACCCATTTTTGGCGGAGAGTTATCTCCACAAACTATGGTGAGGGTCTCGGGGGGGGTGGGGGAACTAAATTTTGCATGAGGACTCATAGATGTGGCCTTTGGAGAAGCATTCATGAAGGGTGGGAGAGCTTTTCCAAGCATTTGTCTTTCGTAGTGGCTGAAGGCACTCGTATTTGCTTTTGGCATGATAGGTGGATTGGTGATAATACCCTAAAAGATCTCTATCCTGAGCTCTATGATTGTTCAGCTGCCAAGGATGCTTGTATCTTTGAGGTTTTGTGGATCCCGGAAAGGGGGTACTGTTAGAGTGTGGGATTTAAGGTTTTATAGAGCTTTTGAAGTTTGGGAGCTAGCTGCATCTTATTCTTTACTTCAGTTTATCCAAACTCGTATTCCTCGGGGTGATAGGAGAGATACTCCTTGTTGGCGGCTCAAAGGTGATGGTAAGTTTGATATTCGGTCTTACTACCATGCGATTCGGGGTACTCCAAATTCTTTGTTTCCTTGGAAGGGTGTTTGGAAACCAAAGGTTCCTAAGCGAGTGGCATTCTTTTTGTGGACAGTTGCTCATGATTGGATTCTCACTTTGGATAATCTCATGCTTAGGGGTTGCCTTTTGACAAATTGGTGTTGTATGTGTTGTTGTGATGGGGAATTGGTGGACCACCTTCTTTTTCATTGTCCAGTTACACATACTTTATGGACTTTTATGCTTCAGGCTTTTGGTATACATTGGGTTATGCCAGGATCGGTGGCTGGATTGTTATCTTGTTCGCATCAGTGACTTGGGAAGCATAATTTGAACATTTGGAATTTGATTCAAGGGTGCTTAACGTGGATTGTTTGGTTGAAACAAAATCGTCGCTCCTTTGAAGACAACGAGAAGTCGTTGGATGAGTTAAAAGTTTTTCTTTGATTACCTATCAAAAAAAAAAAAAAAAGGTTTCAAATCGAAGAATCCTTATAATAAGCCCCAAGAGTCATACCCAAATAAGTCATTGGTAAACAACCAACCTTACAACATAAAATATGAGCCCGAATATCCAAATTCCCAACCTTGGCACAATCTCACTCTTACCAACACTTACTTTCAAGCTTGTGATAGCTTCAAAGAACATCAACACTATTTGAATATATAATAATTGTTCATTGGATGCATCACAAAAAAGAATAGTATCATCAGTAAACAGAAAATGAGAAATATGCAAACCTCGTTGCGCATTGGGACTTGCTTGGAAACCACTAAGAAAACCTCCCTCTTTTGTCCTCTTCTATAGCCTACTCAGCACCTCCATCACCAACACAGGAAAAAAGGAGTGGAGATAAAAGGTCCCCATGACGAAGACCGCGAGAACTACCAAAAAAATCACCTGGAGAGCCCATCAATAAGCACTCAAAAACTTATTGTAGAAATACATGCCTTCATTCATCACCCCCACTTCTCCCCCAAAACCATCCTCTCCTTAAGGTAAAACAAAGCACTCCAATTCACATGATCATAAACCTTCTCAATATCTAACTTGATAATCACACCTAGAATACCACTCTTCAATCTACTATCCAAGCATTTGTTTGCGATGAGAGCAGAGTCAAGAATCCGTCTTCCCCTAACAAAGGAATTCTGGGAGTTGGATATAGGTTTATCCAACACACATCATAGCCTATGAGCCAACACTTTTGACAGAAGTTTGTACAAACTGCCCACAAGGCTAATAGGATGAAAGTCTTTAATATTAACCGCATTGATCTTCTTGGGTATCAAACACAGAAAGGTGGCATTTAGAGATTTCTTAAAGATGCATTATTTATGAAAGGCAAAGAAAGCCATAACATCCCTCTCAAGCACACACCATTTAAAAGAAAGCCATGGTAAAGCCATCAGGACTAGGAGCCTTATCACCCTCAGCCTCCCGAAGAGCTACAATGATCTTCTCCTTTTCAAACTCCCTTTCTAGTGAAAGCCGATCAAAATCATCCAAACTAGCATACTCTGACCTATCAATAGTGGTCCTTCAAGATTCAGATTCCTGATATAAATTCTTATAAAAACCTCCCACCTGATCCTGAATATCTGACTCAGCTTCATACATAATGCCCTTGACCTCCACACCCCTCATAGTATTAGCTCGTTTATGGGAATTAGCAAGCCTATAAAAAAAACCCAGTATTATTATTCCCCCTTTTAAAAACAAAGCCTTCAATTTTTGCCTCCAAGAAATCTCCTCCAAGGAGGCTAAATACTTGATATTGACCTTAACCTCAGTTCTTCTTGTTCTATTTGCCAGATGCAAAACTTGCATCCCTTCTCTTGTATCTAGATCCAAAAGCTCAGACAACAAACAGTTTTTTCCTAAAAGATGTCTCCAAAAATATGTTTATTCCAATGCTTCAAGTCTCCTTTAAGAGCCTTGAATTTACAGGCTAAACTAGGGGGCCCCACAAAATGATGTCCATCCCACCAACACCGAACTTGATCCACAAAACCCTGCACTTTAAGCCACATATATTCAAATTTAAAGGAACTCTTCCCCCCTTGACATACCACTAGCCTCCACAAAAAGAGGATAATGATCCGATACCACACAAGTAGAGGCCTTTGGGTCACATCCAGGAAGTGATCCTTCCAGACAACTGACACCAAAACTCTATCAATTCTAGACATAGAAGGATTTTCAGATTCTTGAAACCACGTATACTGACCCCCGCCAAAGGTAGATCGACCAAAAAATTCCTCTCAATAAAGTCTGAGAATTTGAACATGGCTGGACTAAAAGAAATATAACCAAGTCGCTTTACTGGATATTTGATGATGTTGAAATTACCAAAGACACACCAAGCCAAACTCCACCTCGCTCTCACACTATCAAGTTTTGCGCACAAAGCATCCCTAAGACCAACAACAGTTGGACCATACTCCCTTGTACAAATCCAAAAAATCCCTTTTTGCCACACCCTTCAACAAGATAAAAACAGAAAAACTACCAACTACACAATCAATTTTCTCATACACCCTTTTATCCCAAGCCAAGAGAACTCCCCCTTTTGTGTGAATGGCATCCAAAGCTACCCAATCTACAAAAGGTCTGCCCCAAAGACTTTTCACAACAGAAGAATTGGTACAGTTTAATTTGGTTTCTTGAAAACACACGACATCACACTTCCACTCATTGAGTAAATTCTTCACAATATCCCTCTTATGAGAATTGTTTAATCCTCTCACATTCCAAGATAAGAGTTTCAAGTTCATGGACAACGATCTAAGCCCATCCCAATGGAATTCACATTCCCTATGGTTTGTCTACCAGATTGCCCATCATAATTAACGGTAGAAACTAAGTTCCTTAATTCTCTCATATCTTTTTTAGTTGAAGAAACAGTACGACAAAGACTACCTGCTCCAGCTTTTCTTTCCCACACTTTCTCAAGTTGTTGAAAGAAAGAAATACACTGCCTCTCACAGGAATCAATAGGAAAACCCACGAATTTATGAAAGCCCTTAATCATCCCTCTCACCTAAACTGAAGGTTCCAAGTCATCCCCCACAAAGGTGTCATGTAGTTCACCCTCATCTGTCGTTAAATCCAAACCCCCATAAGAATCCCATTGAACTAGAGGTACAAAATCCAAAGAATTTCGATCTTCCTCAGCCTTACCTGACCCCATGGAATTGTCCCAATTCAACATTAGAGTGTCATCTATGATTGAATCAGAAACCAGCTCAAAAAGAGGAGAGAATCGGTTTTGTCTCAACAACTGTTGATGGCAAAGCATATCGGAGAACTCGAAAACCAATATCATTGGACAGCCCACAGCTGGACTATTGACAGCTGCAGCTGCAAGAACTACCTACCCCATCTCGGCACAGCTGCTTGGCGGGTCCACAGAAGAAGAGCTGCCAGCCACAGCCACATTGAGGACCTCGTCGGACCTCAGACCTCGGAAATACCCCACCCACCTTGCTGGAACTTGAAGACACCATTGGTGGCTTCTCGGCTGAGTTGTGGGAGCCTGATCCTTCACCCATCTTCCACGAGCTTAGATGGCTCTATTTCTCCAAGTGGTTAAAACACCAGGTTGGGCTGTTGGGTTTTGGCCTGTTGGTCGTGTTGGTCTTGTTTAAAAGCAGGCCCGAGCCCAGATGGTTTAAAGAATTGGCCAGTGTTTGCACCTTTGGGTTGGATGAAATTGGCCCAACTAACCAAACGTTGGCCTAAACCTTCTAAAGGTGCAGAAATTTTTAAAGAAAAATGGGCATGGGTCCACTTAACAGATGTTACACGCATGGGGTGCCCAATTTTGAAGTGAGTTGGAATATTTGATTTTTGAATAAAATCAAATCCCCCAAATCTCTCCTTCTGATTTAAATTTCCAGAAAGATTTGGAAACTACTTCTCCAAACATAAATCATTTCCTGATTTCACGTGTCCATTAAATTCTTTCCAAACTTGATTCCTTGGATTGCCAGTGGATTTTTGTGGCAACCACCTCCTTCCCCGACCTAGAAGCTGATTTTCCCAAGAAAAAATCACATAACTTCACTTCAAGAAAAGCCCTGTCACCCTTATTAAATCCTTCTGGGACATGTAGACAACCACGTCTTGCCCCATTATGATACTTTTGACATTTTGACAAAAATACCACCATTATTCAACCTACTAGAAAACTCCAATATTTTCTAATTCTTATGAAACCGTTTGAAAAAATGTTGCTTGCTAAAATTCCAACAGCATAACTCTACGAAAGCATGCAATGATCGAATCTAGACCCGATCTACCAACCCGAATAGAACCATGATGCTTGCCCTGTTTTTCAATGATGGAATATGAATCCATACGACCCCCATCAAAAGCCAAGAAGAATGCCATTGAGTCAATACGAAAAGATGCAGAGTTCCCCACTGTCCCCCCTGATTTAGGAGAAGCTTAGCTTGTGTAGTATGGGAATTGGGAAGAAATTTTGGTGGATGTTGTAACGTAGAAGGTTTGGGGTTCAAATCTTTTAAGTTTAGGGAGGGTTGGGCCGGTGTATAGTGAGTTGGCCAGTAGAAAGTTTGTTGGAGAGGGATAGGATATGGAGGGAAGAAATATTGTGGGGTGGGGAGAAAATTTTGGGGAGCGTAGGATGGGAAGGCTTGTGCATTTGGACAAGGCGGTGGTGGAAGATGTTGTGGGAAAGAAGGGAACGGTGGTGATGGAAATTGTATAGGAACCACATGAAGAGTTTGTGGCAGAGGTAGGGGGCAGGGTTGAGGGGGAAGGGTGGGAGCACTCAAGCTAATTCTATTTGATCAGCTGATCCAGCGTTATGTAGGATGCATCTGTATCTGATGTTGAGGCTTCTCATGAAAGTGGTTGTAGATATTGTGTGCTTCTTTGTTACTGTATAAGTTTGTTGGAGAGGGATAGGATATGGAGGGAAGAAATATTGTGGGGTGGGGAGAAAATTTTGGGGAGCGTAGGATGGGAAGGCTTGTGCATTTGGACAAGGCGGTGGTGGAAGATGTTGTGGGAAAGAAGGGAACGGTGGTGATGGAAATTGTATAGGAACCACATGAAGAGTTTGTGGCAGAGGTAGGGGGCAGGGTTGAGGGGGAAGGGTGGGAGCACTCAAGCTAATTCTATTTGATCAGCTGATCCAGCGTTATGTAGGATGCATCTGTATCTGATGTTGAGGCTTCTCATGAAAGTGGTTGTAGATATTGTGTGCTTCTTTGTTACTGTATTTTGTTTATTATATTTGTCTTCCTCTACCTTTATCCCATAATTAAAATGCAGAATACCATATCATATGTGAGAAAGAAATATGATTCAGATCATCATTGGATTGAGATTTAGAACATCCTTTGTAGGTGGACTATCTAGTTGTTTGGGAACTGAATTTAGAGTTGATGGTCTTGAGAAATGATTCCATGGTTTTTATGATGCTTGGAATTGTATCTTGCTGAACCTCTTTTAGGTTTCTTTTTGGCAAGTTAAATAGTAGGGGAGTGGGGTGATGGGGTTCTAACCCTAGACATTGGACACCACAGAGGGTGCCAACATTACTGGGCTATCACTCTGAATCACAACAAACCCCCCCCCCCCCCCCCCCCCTCGCGCCCAAACACCACCCCCTTTTTAGGTTATTTAGAATTAAATATTTTTTTTTTTGGAGTGTACCCATGTTGGTGCTGGTGACTGCCCATGTGACCTGGGATGGAATCATTGATGGTTTGGTTGGTTATGGGATAAACATGGTAGTAATAACTATTGGGAACTTGTTGATATGACCCAGGGTATTGATTGGGATTCTGTATTCATTCTAGACTTGTCCGGTTGTTGCGGTGAAATTGAGGTGCTTTATGGTTTCATACGATGTAAAGCAAATTCTAATAACTAGCCTTTAACTGGCAGGGTGAGGCTCCCCTCCAGTTTATTATTCTCCTGTTTCCTCCCATTTTAAAATAGATGAATGACACGTGGAAAAAAAGTAATCCAACGGTTAGAAAAAAAAGCCAACTTAATCTATGTAATATTCTCATATTTCTTCCTCTCCTCTTCACTCCGCAACGTAACCACCATCACTTGAGCATAGAAAGCCTTGGCCAAACTAATCATATTTGCTCTTACCAACACACCCAGTGTCGCATTATAGGAAAATAGACACTGCCCATTTTCAATCAATTTCCCTTGGTGAAACCAATAAATTGCACTCCTAATATCGCAAATATAAAGGCTAAAAATTAGCCAAACTGAAACCAAAAACCACCTACCACTGCCACCATAATCCACCAGACCCCACAAATCACAGCCACCGGTGGCTCAAATCGTCAACCTCAGCTTTTCCTCACACCAGTGACCTGCCGCATATACTGCCGTGAACCATCGACCCAACGTCAACCCAAATCTCTGCCACTGTGACCCACGATGCTGCAGAGTCTGTAACCCAAACCCAGACCCGCAACACCACCATGACGCTCAACCCAAGAAAAATGCTTTTGGTTGCCTTGCGCCGCTGCTGGCTGTCGTTCCTCTGATGTCGATTAGCGATGGGTCACCTTCTCACATGCTCAAGTGATGGTGGGGACATTGCAGATTGAAGAGGAGGAAGAAAGATAAGAAAATTAAAAAGATTAAGTTGGCTTTTTTGTTTTTGTCTTTTTGACTGTTGGATCACTTTTTTTTTCCAAGTGTCATTCATCTATTTTAAAATAGGAGGAATCAGGAGAATTATACACTGGAGGGGAGCCATACCCCCTTTTTTTTTTTTTTTGGCGTAAGTCATACCATTTTATTTTTGGCTGATTAACAACTGCCTTGTCATACTTTATTGTTATATCCTTTTGCATAGCAAGTCTTAAGCCCAGATAAAAGAGGGTTATAGTAGTTTGACTTTTTTATGAAATAAAACTTTTATTTCTTGTGAACATGGGTGGCTGTCTCTCCTCTGGTGTTTAATTTGATAGAATTGTTGTGTGCATTGTCTGATAAATGTATTTCTCTGTTTTTGTAACTTGTTCATATATACAAATCCAAAAATACATAAGGTTACGGTTGCTTGTGTGCATTTGCATCTGTAATGAGTTGAAGCTCTCTTGTGAAGTTCCCTTGTGAAACTTGTGTGCATTTGCTTCATTAGTGTTTAACCATATTCCTTCCAACAGGTCCGATTTCTCACCAAAATATATCATCCTAACATTGACAAGGTAGGCTATGTGTGGTTTTACTTTTGTACTAAAATTAGGTTTCAGAAGTAAGTATATCTTGTGCCTCTTATGGAAAAAATTTCTCAATGCAGCTTGGAAGGATATGCCTTGATATTCTGAAAGACAAATGGAGTCCTGCTCTTCAAATTCGAACTGTACTTTTGAGGTATAGTTGATTATGATCTTATATAAGTATTCTATCTGCATACTCTGGAATCTTCTCTCCTAAACCCAATGGGAAATATTCTTGGCATATTAACTGCTTTGCAAATTTTTTTTTCTCCAGCTATTAATTGTATTTAGCCGTCTCTTTTCAATCTAGTTTTAGAACTGATAGTGAGATATGAGAAAATTGAAACCACCTGTGGAGAAAGGGACAATATATGAATTTGGATAATATTTTTGCTTCTATTGGGCAAAGAGTTTGAATTCTTCAAAGTGATCTTTTAGAATATGATTTTCTGGAGAAAAATGGAAATAGATAATGTTGAAGTTCTTGGCATTGTTTCTTGTTAGCATTCAAGCTCTTCTGAGTGCTCCGAACCCTGACGATCCACTTTCTGAGAACATTGCGAAGCATTGGAAAACGAATGAGGCTGAAGCAGTTGAAACAGGTAATGTTGTGAGTCTCGACTTCCATTGGTTTCTTCAAAATTAGTTGATATTGTAACACCAATTAAAGGAGTTTAATTAATATGTTCTCCTTTTGTTGTTTTCTGTTTTCACCTATCCCTCAGCAAAGGAGTGGACCCGTTTATACGCAAGTGGTGCCTGATGACATGGTGGAAAGTTTTTCTTCCCCTGAATAACATTAATGAAATGTAATGCTATTGACTGTCAATTTTAAATGGAAATTTGGTACAACTGATCTTTGAACAATCGGAGTTTAATATTCTCAAAGCTTCCAGTTGCTGTCCGTTCATTGTTTTCCTCTCATGGAAGCCTCGTGAAACTTGTATGATAAAATGGGCCATTAATTGGCAAACTATTCTATATATAATATTCATGCCTGGTAGGTTTCTTTAGTCAAAATTGTTTTAAGTCATTGTTAAAAGCTAGTTGCTTTGGTTTACCAGTTGGTACAAACTCATCAGTAGTTTTGAAGTTGATGCTCTCCAGTATCCTCCAATGGTACTTGATATTCTATGTACACTGCTGTAGATTTTATTGAAGCCATTGGCTTATTATGTCTGCTCTCTGAGAGGAGGGGGAAAAATATTGTCATTAAAATTGTGTAATAACTGGAAGCTTCTTTTTTTGTTTATTATTATTTTATTTATTTATTTATTTTGAGTAAAAGGTTAGAACTTAGAATAAGTGGATGGATGTTGCTGAAAGGGCTTAAACGATTTCTGTCGATCTTTGTATCAGAACCAGTAACATGTTGGGAGAAGGTTGTCTTTCAAGTGGGGGTATTGATGTCAAGACCTGGATCTTTATAAGATTCAGAGCTACACAAGATGGGGATCTATTAAAATTTTAAATTCTCACCAAATTTTTAACAGGTCCTGCTCCCCTCCCATTTAAAATTCTTACATTCTCTCTCATTTTTATCAGGATGAGTGACCCCTGTCAAATATAAAATACAACGGTAAAGACAAACCCTAGTTAAATACACGTTACTAATGTCTTCCTTCTTCCTTCCAAAATCATTTTCTCCTTTTAATTGGTCTCTCTCTCTCTCTCTCTCTCTCTGAGTTCAGTGCCTACCAGAGAAGAAGCAAAATCACCAATACTGTTTGAAATCTATAATGAGAGAATAACTCAAATTTGAAATGGAACGAAGAGAAATTTCAAGATTTCACCAATTTATCTCTTATAAAAAAATATTAAAAAAAAGGGTTTTTGCGCTGATTAGCAGGTCTAAACGGTTCAACTCAACTTCTTTATACACCAAATCTAATGCCTTAATTTCTTTTTTTTTTTTTTCCTGAGCACAGAATAGTATAAGAGAAAAATGAAATTTTTATTTTTTTTTAATTTTTTTTTCCTGAGCACAGAATCAGAATAGTATAAGAGAAAAATGAAAGGGAAAATATCTTGTTGATTTAGAGACAATACAGTACTATAGTTTTAAACAATTAAAATTAAAATCAAAATAAAGAAAGTACAAGAATAATAGAGAGGAACAGAAAGCACGAGGAGAATTATTTTGGGTTCTCTTTGAAGAGCAAAAGGGCCATGATTTTACTAAGAAAAAGGAACTTAGAGAGAGACTCAAGTGACGGTTCACGGTTGCGATTAAGGGTGTCCAGCCCACCCGCCCACCTGCCTAACTCGCTCGTACCCGACCCACCGCCACCCAATCCGACTACTCTAGTGGTCGGACGCGGGTCCCAACCTCCATAAACCTAACCCCAGCAGGTCGGTTATGGGTCTTCCCTTTCAAAATTGGTGAAACCTAACCCGTTCGAAGTTTCCATAAATTTCGGTGATTGGTGATTTTTTCAAGCATTTCGAACCATATTCGGTGAGATCTAGGCCAGATCTCGACATATCTAGCTAGATCTTAACGGATCCAGCTAAATCTCGGCCTTGGTGACAAAACCCAAAACTCGACCGGAAGATTCGATGAGTATTTTGGGTCGGTTTTGGGTTAAATTTTCTACCACCTAAAGTTTTCGAGATGAGTCCTAGTTGGGAACAAACCTGACTTGGCTCGTACCCATAGATAGCCCTAGTTGTGATGTTAGAGAGAGGAGAGAGAGGCTAAAAAGAGAAGAAAATGATTTGAGAAAGAAAACAGAAAAACAACTTTGATGGGTTTGTTTTCACTGTGGGGTTTTATGTTTGACATGTGTCACTCATCCTAATAAAAATGGGAGAGAATGGGAGAATTTTGAATGGGAGGTGAGCCAAACCCTTTTTTTAACTACACAAGATCCCTCTTATCAAATTCTCTAATTCTCACCAATTTTGCTAACTATGTGAGACATGTGGGCATTTATTTTATTTTATTTTTGTGATTTACATGAGATCTTTTAAAGCATTGAATTCTTGAAAATTTTTTTTTTTTTTTGGTCTCAAATCTAAATTAAAATAGTCGGTGACGGATAGCGATAAAATGCTCATCCATATTGCAAACCATCCATGCCAATGACGAGTAAAAGTATGGACGAGCGTAAACACATTAATCACAGACAGCATTTAATGACCAAATGATGAGTGAGCATGGAGCCGTTACCGCCGTCCAATTCTGTGCATTTAATGGCCGTTACAAACATTAAAGGACTGGGATTAAGTGGTCATTACTGAGCCATTAATCCTCCAGCTTAGGTACAACATAAGGAAAGGCGAACAGATTGGATATTTACTCACACAAAGGCTTGCTATATAAAGACAGGAGAGACAAGTAAGTGATTCACATTGAACACTTACACAAATTATTCTATAGATTACTGATTTTTAAAGAGTTTAAGCTAATTTAAGCATCGGAGGGTCCTTGGCTGGCCCCAAGCCAATGTCATTATCTATCGAGTGTTTTCTTTCATATAGGATCTCAAGGTCATCCATCGTACTGATGAGGAACATATTGATGAGGCGAAATCGTGTTTTATCATTTGGCGCCGTCTGTGGGGACGACACACTATCAATCAATAAGCCGTTGAATTCTCTACTGACTAAATTCCTTAGAATCGATGGACTCAACCACAATTGCACTGTCAGACCCGGTGGTGATGGCTCAACAAATCCAAGCACTAACAGCCAATGTGCAAGAATTGATGAAACAAAATGAAGACTTGAAGCAGCGAGTGTGTCTAGAGGGCACTAATACGTCACAGTCACGGCATAATTGCAATGACAATGATGACGAAGCCCATAGTTTAGGAAATAGCAGAAGAGAAACTTCTAAGCACACCTCATAGTCGACTCATGGTAATGATCAAATGATGAAAAACGTGAGGAAAGAGTTAGACGAAGTCAAGAATGCCATGTGGCATGATCAAGAGGATAGACTCACCCTTCACTGCCAGCGTTTTGGAGTGTCCCTTACCTCCCAAATTTCGTCTCCCGCAGTTGGAGGTTTATGATGGCAACAAGGATCCCCTAGATCACATAGGGGCATTAAAGACGATATTAAACCTCCAACAGACCCTAGGCAAGGTGATTGGCAGATCTTTCCCAGAAACCCTCAGAGGAGTTGCAAGAGTGTGGTTTAGCAAGCTACTCGCAGCATCTATCGCAAACTTTAAGCAGCTAAGCGACTCTTTTGTCCACCATTTCATTGAGGGCCAAAGCCATAAGAGGCCCACCTTATACGTGCTAACTATGAAGCAACAGGAAGGGGAAACCTTGAGAGAGTATGTACAACGCTTCAACAAAGCGGTGTTAGAAATTGACGAGGAAGACGATCAGGTGATAAGGGTTGAACAATCAGGGTTGAACAATCTTGAATTCGTCTTCTCTCTAGGGAAGACTCCACCGACCTCGATGACAGATCTCTTGTTCAAAGCACAAAAGTATATGAATGGAGAAGATACATTAACTGCAAAGGGATTAGGCAAACAGAAGAAAGAAGAGAATGCTGAGTCGCAGGGCAAGAAAAGGGATCGCAAAGACAATCTCTCAAATACCAAGGCTAGCAAAACTAGTCCGGAAGTACCATCGAAGAAAAAGTTGAATTTCATTCCTTTACTAATGCCTGTGGACAATATCTTCATGCAAATAAAGGACGACCCTGCTCTAAAATGGCTTAAACCGTTGAGTTCATCCTCAAAACGGAGAGATTTAAAGAAGTATTGTCGCTTTCACAAGGATCATGGTCATTATACTGACAAATGTCGGGATTTGAAAGAACAAATAGAGGAGTTAATCTAGAGAGGAAAACTCTAAAAAATTGTCAAGAAAGACTACTAGACCCGCCACCAGATGGAAGAGAAGTCTATTAACGACCATAAAGAAGATGATCGGGATCATCCTAAACAAGTTGTTGGAGAAATAAGGACGATCATTGGAGGACCGGTTGCAGGGGGGGTCATACAGGTCTTTGAGAAAGGCAGTCCAAAGGCAAGTCAATAGTGTTTATATAATACACCTGATAGCCAAACATCATTAAACCAGATGCAAGGGGAGTCAGGTAGCCACATGACGACCCCCTCATTATCATGCTAACCATTAAAGGGTACAACACCCGGAGAGTTTTGGTAGATAATGGAAGCTCGGCAAACGTGATGTACGTGACAGTGTTCCAGTAGATGAAGTTGGGTCCAAAACACCTCAGACCCTTAGGGTCTCCCCTAGTCAATTTTAGTGGGGACTGCATATATCCAAAGGGCATAATTTCCCTATTGATTACAGCAGGGACTCACCCAGCCCAAGTAACAAGGGAGGTAGACTTTCTAATTGTTGACTGTCCTTCATCTTATAATGTGATTCTAGAATGACCAACCCTAAATCGCCTCAAGGCTGCAACTTCTACATACTGCCTAAGGTGAAATTTCCAACCCCCTAAGGGATTGGAGGAATCTATGGAGACCAACTTTTAGTTAGGGAATGTTACCAGGCGGTCCTTGTGTCCAAGGAAAATCACACCTAGATGGTGGAGGAAGAGCCGCCCAAGCCCATGGAAGAAATGGAGAATACAGAGCTGGTGGAAGGAGACCCTTCCAAAACTACCAAGATAGGAAAGGAGCTCCAACCGTCCTTAAAGGACGAACTGGTGAAATTCTTGAAGAAGAACCTGGATGTCTTTGCATGGAGCTATGAAGATATGCTGGAAATTAACGGAAATGTGATAGAGCATTGCCTTAATGTCAACCCAATGAAGAAGCCCGTCCAATAGAAGAGACGAGTATTTGCCCCAGAGCAAAACAAAGTAGTTATGGAAGAGGTAGAAAAACTATTGACTGCGAGATTTATTTAAGAGGTCTACTACCTCAAATGGCTCGCCAATGTTGTCATGGTAAAAAAGTCCAACAGAAAGTGGAGAATGTGTGTAGACTTCATAGACTTAAATAACGTATGCCCCAAAGACAGTTTTCCCTATCCCAGAATTGACTAACTCGTTGATTTAACAGCTGGCCATGAATTGCTAACCTTCATGGATGCATTTTTAGGTTATAATCAAATTCTCATGAAAAAGGAAAACCAGGAGAAAACTGCATTCATGATTAGACAATGCCTATATTGTTACAAAGTCATGCCGTTTGGACTGAAGAACGCAGGTGCCACGTACCGGAGACTAGTAAACCAAATGTTCAACAAGCAAATAGGAAGAAATATGGAGGTCTATGTGGACGACATGCTCATAAAAAGCAAGGAAGCAAAAACCCACCTTGACGACCTCCAAGAGACGTTTAATACTTTTAGAAGATATAGAATGAAGCTTAACCCTGCGAAATGTGTTTTTGGAGTCTCGTCAGGAAAATTCCTCGGTTTCATGTTATCTTAGTGAGGAATTGAGGCAAATCCATAGAAGGTTAAAGCCATATTTGACATGACTTCTCCTAAGACAGTCAAGGTGGTGCAAAGGCTGGCAGGACGAATTGCAGCATTGAATAGGTTCATCTCCAAGGACATTGATAAGTGCCTCCCTTTCTTTAAAACTCTTAAGCAGGCCTTCCAATGGACAGACGAGTGTGAAGCCAGCTTCTAGAACCTCAAGGAGTATCTAGCCAATCCCCCACTCTTAAGCCTATTTATAGAAGGAGAAGATTTGTTCTTATATCTGGTTGTATCACAAACAGCCATCAGCTTAGCTTTGATTCATGAGGAATCCAAGGTACAACGACCTGTATACTACACAAGTAAAGCTTTTCAAGGTGCTGAAGGGAAGTACACACAGATAGAGAAAATGGCCTTTTCATTAATTGTCACTTCAAGAAAGCTTCGTCCATATTTCCAAGCTCACACTATCATGGTAATGACAGACCAGCCCATTCGAAAAGCCATGAATAGGCCAGATGTAGCAGGGTGCATGGTCTAGTGGGCTGTTGAATTAAGCCCGTTTGATATTGAATATAAGCCAAGAACAGTGATCAAAGCCTAGGTGTTAGCAAATTTTATCGCTGAATTCACTCTTCCAGACCCAGATCTAGAAGCAGAGTATTGGAGGATCCGTGCAAACGGCTCATCTGTCGTAGGACTTAAAGGCATCCTTAAATATGGAGTTCAACTCCAATTTATAGCGATGAATAATGAAGCAGAGTATGAAGCAATCCTCACCAGCCTGAGGATTGCAAAAGCTCTAGGAGTCGAAAATTTGAAGCTGAGAACTGATTCTAAGCTAATTGTTAGGAAAATAACCAATGAGTACGAAGCAAAAGAAGAAAGAATGAAGAGGTACCTGAGACTGACGAGTCAACTGATTGATGATTTTGATGACGTCAGGTTTGAGCAAATCCGACAGGAGAACAATTTAGTTGCTAATAAGGTTGCAAAACTGGCATTAACTGAAGACGCCCCAGAAAAGCTTGGGCTATATATGGAAGTTCAGACAATCCCTAGCATAAAGGGATTATAGGCCTTCCCAGTCCAGCAATCAAGCACTTGGATGGACTTGATCCTTTCTTACATCAAAGATGGCCAACTCCCATTGGACCCGTCTGAAGCAAAGAAGGTTAGGGTCAGAGTAGCAAGATTCACTGTCATGAACGGAGAACTTTACAAGAGGGGATTTTCATTGTCTTACCTAAAATACCTGAATCCTGGAGAAGAGACGTATGTGTTACGAGAGATTCATGAAAGCATATGTGATAATCACTTAGGACCTCGATCCTTAGTTGGAAAGGCGATCAGGGCAGGCTACTTTTGGCCTACCATGCAAAAAGACACAGTTGAGCTTGTCAAAAAATGAGATAAATGTCAATGGTTCAAAAATGTGCAGCACATTCCTGGAGAACTAATGACAAGCATTTCTTCACCATGGCCATTTTCCACCTAGGGCATTGACATTGTTGGTCCACTTCCACAAGGGAAGAAACAGGTTAAGTTCTTACCTGTCGCTATTGATTATTTCACTAAATGGGTTGAAGCAGAGCCATTAGTAACAATCACAGAAAGCAAGATACAAAACTTCGTCTGGAAGAACATTTTTTGCAGGTTTGGAATCCTAAGGACGATAATCTCTGACAATGGATGGCAATTTGATAGCCAAAATTTCAGAGAATTTTATGCAGAGATGGGAATAAAAAACCGCTACTCGTCACCTAACCATCCACAAGCGAACGGTCAGACAGAGATAACAAATTTTATTTTGCTCAAACTCATCAAAGCACGACTTGAGGGGGTAAATGGTGCATGGCCAGAAAAGTTACCAGGGTACTATGGGCTTATCGAACAACTGCAAGAGCACCAATAGGAGAAAAACCACTCAAGCTAGCCTTCAGTACGGAGGCAGTTACCCCTATTAAAGTGGGGTTTTCTAGCCTTAGGCAAGCCCATTATGACGAGAGTTCAAACAATGACGAGTTGAGACTAAATTTGAATTGTTTATTTGAAGTTAGAGACGAGGCATCCCTAAGGATGGCTCAATATCAGCAGAAGATGGCAAAGTACCACAATCAGAGGGTAAAGTTTAGGAGGTTCAACCTTGACTATATGGTACTGTGAAAAGTCTCACAAGCCACTAGAGACCTAACCTAGGGGAAGTTAGACCCTACTTGGGAAGGTCCATATAAGGTCATCCGTTACTCAAGAAGAGGAAGCTACTACTTGAAGGACCTCGACAACAATTCATTGCCTTGTCCCTGGAATGTGGAGCACCTCAAGAAGTACTATCAATAGGAAGCACCTAAATCAATAAGCTCCGTCCATAGGAGTACCTCGCCTGACAATGCATTAGATAAGCGAGATTTCATTGCTTTTACTTTAAGCATTTTAGTTTGGTCAAGTTATTTCTAGTTATTTCCCTTGTAATCCCCTCATAAATAAGGATGAATGAAGTAATAAGGCTCCATAAGCCATCTCTTTTTCAAAAGGCTTGATCCTTGACTCAGTCGTCCATAACAACACAATCTCAAGGTTAAAGTTGCAAACAAAGTTAGATCATGAAAAATAGATGAACATATACCCATGGTAAAAACTCTAATGACGAGTTTAAATCATAAACCTGGTAAAAACCCCAATAACAAGTTTAAATCATAAACATGGTAAAAACTCTAGTGACGAGTTTAAATCATAAATGTGGTAAAAAATCCAATGACAAGTTTAAATCACAAACATCATCAATGGTAAAAACTCCAAAGACGAGTTTAAATCATAAACATCATTAATGGTAAAAGCTCTAATGATGAGTTTAAATCATAACTTCTTAAGGGAATGCTATCGATGCTAAAGACTCCAATGACGAGTTTAAATCATCATCAATGGTAAAAACTCCAATGACGAGTTTAAATCATAAACATCATCCATGGTAAAAACTCCAATGACGAGTTTAAATCATCATCAATGGCAAAAACTCCAATGACGAGTGTAAACCATAAAACCACAAGAGTATGTCACTAATGACAAAAACTCCAACAACAAGTTTAGATCATACATTCCTAAGGGAAATACCATGTATGACAAAAAGAACCCCAAACAACGAAGTTTAAAGTTATGATAAAAACTTCAAGTTTGAGTCATAGCAAAACTTCTCAAAGGAATTGCATTGAAAAAAGGTTAGGCAACCAAGACTAAAGGCATGAATAAAGCTTAAAGTCTAAAAAAGTCATTGCTTCCAAAGACAAAAGCCTCAGAACATGAGGCATCCCAAAATATCTACTGTTCTTAAATATGAAATATAAAAGCCTCAAAATAGAAGGCATCCAAGATATCCATTGTTTTTAAGTTAAAGCCTCAAAACTTGAGGCAACAAAGGTTTTCAAAAAAGAAAAAGAAGAAAGATATTAAAAGTCTTTTTTCAAGGTGCAGTGACAACATCGTCGACATGGCCCTTGTCCGTTGGTTCGCCTTCAGTTGCACCATTACCTTCAACAACAGCAGCAATAGCTTCTTCTTGCTTCTTAGCTTCATCATCAAGAACATTGGTGTCAATGGCCTCAAAGTGCAGGTTGGAAAAGTCCACAACTTGGCTATAATGTTTCACCATCCATTTACGTAGGAGCTCAAAGCCTTTGTAGTACTGGATGAACTAAAGAGCAGCAAAGTGCTCAGACTTTAGGAACTGATCGATCACCTTCTCATGTTCCTCATTAGTCTGAAGAAGAGCAACCTGAATTTCGTCGTCTTTTTGAGCGACGAGAAGATTTTCCACTTTCAGTGCCTCATTGAGCTCTTTGACCTTCCCTTTTGCCTTTGTAGCTTCATCCATAGCCTTAATCAGATCTTTCTGCGGCCTTAAGCTCTTAACCTTCATAGACTCGACCTTGTAGTTGGCAACCACCACCTTCTCCTTAGTGCGCAGATAATCAGTCGTCAGACGTAGTGACTCTCCAAGAACCTGGAAGGGAATCACTAAGTCACACTTCGTGGGCAGAGTAAAAAAATTTAATGGCGAAGAAGTGAGTATAATACTTGCACCAGCTTATGTATGTGACGACTGACCAATTCATGAGACGGGATGGAAGACAACCCTTTAAGCTCCTCGTCAATGACCACATTGTGAGCCCGGATGAGGTCTGTGGCTGGGTCCTTTTAGATTCTTTTCCCAATCTTACTTTTCCCTTTGGAACGAGTGGTGGGAGGCGAGAACGTCACCATCTCAAGAGACGTAGTTGGAGAAGAAGGGACAATACAGATGATGGGAGAAGTGGTTGTCTCACCTTTCTCTTTATTCAGTTTGCGTTTCTTCGTTTTAATAGCCAGCTAAGATAGAGGTTCATTCTTCATCCCCTTAACACGTGCATATTTATCCTTGTTATGCCTGGTGGCCATTTCTGTAAAAACAAAATCAAAAAGAGATGCAAGAAGCAGAAACAAATGAACAAAAAAAAAAAAAAAAAGGAGAAGGAAGGTATGCATACTTTTCTCTTCTCAAAGTATTTTTCTCAACATGTATCAAGAAGGCTCAAGTCCAAGACAATGGTCGTATAGACGACGAGGATCCACCAAGTCGTCAAAATCATCAATCCTGCTAGCAAATTCTAAAGCGGCTTCAACTCGGCTCTGGTACCGGCTTTCGAAGTTAGGTCGTTCAGTGGCTGCAAAACAGATGTCAAAAGAACTATTACATTTATGATACAATGGTTGTCTTTAAAAAACAACAAAAAAAAGTTCAAAAAGACGCACTAAGAGATGGGATCTCCTATTTCTGTAGTAACCATGAGACTCCACCCTAAAGGTTGACACTCATGGTTTCCTATCCAGAGCCAAAAACAAAAAAGTATCATGATTTCCAATCATGGAAGGAAGAAGGGAATCCAAAGACGATCTTATAATTCCTATTCCAAGGCAAAAGCTCATAATACCCATAATGGGTAGAGGGTTTCAGACGATACAAATGAAGAAACTCGTTCAGTGATATCATGTCCCCTTCATGGATGGATACCCAGATCGACATACAGCTTATAATCGTCCTCTAGATGTTTGAGACGAGTTGTCCAGGGGCAAGATTGAAAGAGGAAAGAAGCGACATTATGAATGGGTGAATAGGGAAGCGAAGGCCACACAAGAAGGCAGCTTCGTAAAAGCACACCTCACCATGGGCAAGGCATAATCTTTCTCATTTAGAGGAGGCAAGCAAGCGGTGGTGCCATGAGGGAATTGAAATCTTTTTCTAATGGACCTTAAATGCTTCGTCTGTAGACAGCAAGACTCAGAGAGGCATGAAAAGGAAGTGAAGAAGAAGACGAAGGTGGGTTTGGGGTTTGCAAAGGCTTCGACACCACAATGTCCACACCTATTTCCTCAGACTCATAGTTTGAAGATAGACCCATCTCAAGCTCGTTAGACCTAGTTTAGAATCTCTCTCCTCTACGATGACCATCTCCAAATGATGTTTAATTAAAGAGCGTTGGATTAGAGGACAAAGGGTAACTAAGATAGGTCTAAATGCAGCATAGCTACGGGGTAAGAACAGCTCTACTTGGGGATGTTTCCCACCAAAATGCTCAGGGAAAACTCCTAATCTAGCAAAGAAAAAGGAAACAGAGGGAGTTTGTTGCCTAAGAGAAACAAAATCAACCATTAATGGAGATTCAGAGTAGAGAAAACTTACCATGATGAAGTTGGGAGTTTTTAAGAGCTTTGGACTTCAAAGACAAAGGTTGAAGAATGTAGAAAAAGAAGAAAATGTTTCTTAAAAGGAAGAAATGAATATCAAGGTGCGGGAAGTTCCATAAAATTTCCACACGCATGACGAATTGGAAAAGGACGTGTCAATTGTCTGACGAGAAAGTCACATCACATTTACGATGATTGGACAAAAATCTTGGAAAACAAAGACAGTTGGACCATCAAAACCGTTCATATTCCTTTGCTCGTCTGAACCAATGACGACAAAAGGATCAAAGGGGGCAGCTGACGGATAGCGATAAAATGCTCGTCCATATTGTAGACTGTCCATGCCAATGACGAGTAAAAGTATGGACAAGCATAAGCGCATTAATACCAGACATCATTTAATGACCAAATGATGAATGAGTGCAGACCCGTTACCGCCATCCAATTTTGTGCATTTAATGGCCGTTACAAACATTAAAGGGCTGTGATTAAGTGGTTATTACTGAGCCATTAATC
Source organism: Quercus glauca (assembly GCA_023736055.1). NCBI lineage: Eukaryota > Viridiplantae > Streptophyta > Magnoliopsida > Fagales > Fagaceae > Quercus > Quercus glauca. The sequence continues at coordinate 40,627,216 of CM043322.1, read as the reverse complement.
CTTCAGCTCAGGTACAATGTAAGGAAATGACAACAAATTGGATATTTACTCACACAAAGGCTATATAAAGTCAGGAGAGACAAGTAAGTAATTCACATTGAACACTCACACTAATTATTTTATAGATTACCGATTTCTAAAGAGTTTAAGTTAATTCAAGCATTGGAGGGTCCTTGATAGGCTCCAAACTAGTGTCACTATTTACAAAGTGTTTTCTCTCATATAGGATCTCATGGTCGTCTATTGTACTGACAAGGAACATTCTGACTAGGCGAAATCATGTTTTATCAGTTGGGATTTGAGGATTTAAATGGATGGGCCGACATGGATTATTTCCTGAGCCGCTGTAAGTCAATTTGAATTTTTCAATGAGTGGAAATGGGAAACAGGTTAAGGGTGGGGTCGTGATCTATATAAAGTATTAGAGATCCCGCTAAGAACATAATTAATTTGCTTTTATTTTTGCTGACAAAACAAATAAAATTATATAAATTCCCATAATACGTATTTGAATTATAAAAGTTGTGCTTGTTTTACCAGTGACCAGATACATTGTTTAAATTTGGTCCTCATAAAGACATCCATTGAATAGGTCGTCCTTTATAATAGTTTTTTTTTTTTTTTTAAAAGATAGAATTCTGCTCTAACATAATCTAAGTGTATATATGTGTGAAGTTCCCTCCTGGAGACTTGAACCTCGGTCCTTACCCCTCACGCCTCATAAGCACTTATACTTGTGGAGTAACCATCGCACCAAGAGTGTGCGATAGTTCTTTTATAATAGTTTTGAAGTTTACAACTTCACATACATAATAATGCCAGCAATAATGTCAAACGAGTGGACGTGGTGGATGCACTTAATGGCCTGATCTGATCTGATCTGATCTCCCTGAAGCTTGGACTGGAGGTCCTTAATGCCAGCCTAAATCCTCATCGTCACTCACAAACTCCACAATCATTAGAGCACCCACAGTAGATGTGGGATATGTGCCAAATGCTAAATATTTGGCACATATCCCACACCAACCACAAAAAAGAGCTCCCCATCAGATATTGCATATGTTGTAAAATTATACCACATATGTCCGTATCGTTGCAAATTTGCAACGGTACGGACATATGTGGTAAACCAAAAATTATTATTTTATTTGACTTTTCTCTCTCCTCTCATTTCTTTATTTGATTTTCTCTCTCCCTTCTCAGAATCTGTCTCTCGCTCTCTCTCCCAAGTTCCTAACCCATTCTTCCTCTTCTCACAATCGGACGCGAGCAAGAAGAAGGTGGCCCAGAAGAAGGCGGCGGCGGTGGCCAATCATCGTCATCCTCCACAACCACCACCTCAGCCAACCACAACCACCACCGCAGCAACAAACCCAAATCCAAAAAAACCCAACAAACCCACCACGGCACCACCATATCTTAACCCACAACCATCGGAATCCACCACTCCATCGAAACCCACTACTCCATTGGAACCCACAAATCAAAACCATAAACCACCGTAAACCCGCGCTCTGTGGAGACCATCGTCGACCATCGCCAACCACTGCGGAGACTATCGCCGACCATCGCCTTCAAGAACGTCGCTACGGCGTTAGGCTTGGTGGAGATGGGTTTAGCCGGTGATAGGTTTGGGTTTGGCAGGTGATCTCAACCTGGGGCCGCCGTCAATCTCACCTTCTTCCCTTTGTCCGCCTTTCACTCTGCCTCTCTCTGGTTGTGGGTTTTTTTTTTTTTTTTTTTTTTTTTTTTTTTTGCTGCAATTTGGGTTGATCTGATATTGGTAATCGTGGTGGTTGGTTTGTAGTAGAGGTGTTGTTGTAGTAGTGGATATTGCTGGCCGGTGGTTGTGCCGTTGATAGTGTGGTTGTTGTTGATGATAATGGGAATGAGATAATATATTATTTTAATGTGTAGTAAATATTATTTTAATATATAGAATTGAAGGATAAAACATCTGATAAATGGGATGTTGTAAAATGATGTGGTAAAATAATAAAGTAGGTGTTTGATGTTGTAAAATGGCATAATTTTTGGAACATCTGCTACGGATGCTTTTACAACTCCAAACATCACCTCACTTGTTCCCACACACCCAGCCTAGACTGTCCTAGCATGTTCGGCTTTAAATAATTTAGAAACTAGTATGATTAAAGCATATTGTTATTCTTATCATCTTTATCAAGTATTTAATGGATATCAACCCAATATGATTATATATATATATATATATATTCGTATTTCTCAATATAAATAAAAATAAAATTAAAAACTACAAAGAAATTTCGCTAATATATTAAATCATCAAGTTTATAATCTAATAATTAATTTTGATAGATTGATCCAATAATTTTATAAAGGGAAAAAAAAAAAAAAAACCATTGTCCCGTTATCATGGTTTTAAAAACCGAACGGGCCGGTTCAACCGGTTTAACTGGGAACTGGACCTTAATCCGGTCCGGTTATTAGTTAAAATCGAAAATGAAAGAAAACCGTACAAATTACCAGTTCAACCGGCATAACCGGAAACCGATGCGATTAAACTAGTTTTAGCCCTTCTTCATAAATACTTCAGCTGTTATGTTCTTTACAAGGAAGTTGATACCATACTGTCCTGGCCGATACGGCCAGTATTTCTCGTTCCTATGGATAAAACGGTATAGAAACACCTTTAAACTGGTTTTAGCCCTTCTTCATAAATACTTCAGCTGTTATGTTCTTTACAAGGAAGCTGATACCATACTGTCCTAGCCGATACGGCCAGTATTTCTCGTTCCTATGGATAAAACGGTACAAAAACACCTTTAAATTCTACCGCTCAAAATACCAGTCTATACTGGATTATGCTGGTTGTACTGGAAAATATCGGCCATTTTGGGCAGAAAGTAAATACCAGCCGGTACAAAAAGCTTCTTTAAAATAATAATAATAATAATAAAACTATAAAAGTACTAGACGGCTCACGTCGCCTTCAGGCCCAGCACCACTTTGTTGGTCGTTGTTAACATTTAGCTGGTTATCTCTTCATCTTCCTCCTTCAGTTTCGTCTGTTCACTTCCCTCCTTTTTTTTCTTTCTCTTTTTTCTCTTCTTCTTATCTGTTGTTTAGAGTCTTTAGACTACAACTGCACCCCCTTGGTCCTTTTGTTTTGTGTGGTTCTTGTAATCTTATTTTGTGTGTACTGACACCACACGTGTAGACATTGATATTTGAAACAAGTTTGAAATTTCAATCACATCTTTTATTTCAAATTTTCAACTACTGTCTGTCACTCACTAGTTTTATATTTTTATTAATAGGCTAATATATAAGCTAGAGATAAACAATAAGTGAAATGTGTTGAGTGGTGTCTAAAAGTTGGTAAGCTAAAGTTTAATGTTTTACTATTACTTATTTTTTTTAGTTAAAATGACTAGGTATAAAATTATTTATTTATTTATTTTTATAATTATTAATTAAATTATTTATGATGTCACCGGTTTGACCATCGGTCGGACCCTGGTTCGACTTAAAAACTGGTAATCAGTCCCTTTTCCGGTTCTTTCACCGTACTAATTTTTAAAACCATGCCCGTTATACATGAAACCCTAGTCACAAATCTATGCAATGCACGGAAAGTCAACCATTATAAATTTCAATCAATGTAATGTTTAAAATAATGATTAACACAATGTTTCTAGCATAATTCTCCCAAACATGAAATTTTCTAAGCAAATACTACTCAATTTATATTTTCAGCATCACTTTTAACAATATGAGCAATCACATCCCCTACCCTACAATCCAATGTCAAAAACTTTTTCCCTAGGGCCAAATGTAGCATTAACATAACTTTCAATATATGTTAGAATAACAATATAATGAGTCTATTTAACAACCAAAAAAGGAAAAAAAAAATTGTTTATAGACTAAAGTTACAAACCTACAACTCCATTCAATATATTTTTTTTTATTGGATGTGAATTTTGACAAATTCAGCATTGGATTACATTTTCTTCTTATATCCTCCATGCTTGCAAAATTTTAAGAAAATCAAAGATCAATAGCTATTTCATTAATCAAAGGTTTAAATTTCGAGTTTTTGTGGTCCAAAATTACACATAAAAAATAAGTTTATAGATTGAATAATAAATAACATCCGATTAACATGAAATTTAACATGTATTTTAAAAGCATAAAGAACATACAATTCATTGATTATATTTTTAAAATATTTAGTTATATTAATTTGTTTAGTGGGAGTTGAAAAAAAAAAAAAGTTTGACCTACAACAACCAACACTTATCATCATAAGGAGTTGATATTTTGAATGTGACAATGGGCACCGCTTCAAAGCAATTGTAAACTTATACTTAGGGTCATATAATGTGTCGCGAGGCTTGGCCTAGCCCCGTACAGGTACTATTCATGGGTCCTATTTCAGCTAAATTTTACCTTTATCTACAGTACTTTTAGCAAAAAGTTTTCAGTTTTAGCAAAATAAGCGGATCCCGAGCGGGCTTTTGAAGGTGGGAATCAGTTCCAATGCCACTACCACCTTTCCCGCCAAAACACCCACCTAAAGATGATGGAATTGGACCCCCATTCACACTAGTAAGGGAGAGTAATCATAACACCTCCACTTATCTAAGGCTATGAATAGGAGGATTAAGGGAAAAGTGGGGGTTGGCAATTCTGGAGAGAAAACTGAGAGAAAAGAGCGACCAAACCAAGAGAGAAAGGGAGCTACTCTATGAGGTAAAGAGAAGGGTTTGAGGAAACAGGAGTGTACTTGGGTCTCTGAGCATAGGACCACCCATAGTAGAAAACCCAAAGCCCACAATACAAATAGATTGTGAGCCCAAGTAAAGGTTGAGCTCAATAACCATATTTTAGGTACGCACAGTACCAAAAAATGCAGACCAGCCCACGAATAGTAAAAAAATAAGCTGAATAGTAAAATAAGCTGACTTTTTAATTTTTGCCAAACATACACTTAGGGTGTGTTTGCGTACTGCTTATTTTGCTGAAACTGAAAAATTATTGCTGAAAATACTGTAAATAAATGTAAAAGTTCGTTGAAATAGTATAGTGGGGCCTATGAATAGTGCCAAAAAGTACAGTGGGGCCTATGAATTGTTGCAAAAATAAGCTGAATAGTGAAATAATTTTAATTTTTAATCTTAACCCAAATGCACACTTAATGTTAATTGAAGACCCGACTATCTATCGTTTCCTTCTGGAATGGATTCTATTTAATAATCAAGCTGATGTGGCATGTTTGTTGGGAAATCCAAACAACCTATATGCTATAGAATCTGGTACTCCAATAGGTTCTTAGTAAAGCAAAGTTATTCATCTTTTAAAACAATTGTCTTTTCAAATTAGTTTGGAGATAAACCCTACAAACTCTTCATATATATTTAAATTGAGTGTGAATTTTTAAAATCCAACTGATGAATTGCATACTCTTATTATATACTTTATGCTTGCAAAATTTTAAGAAGATTAAAGATAAATTGCTATGTCATCAAAATGTTAAAATTTCAAGTTTTTGTGATCTAAAATTATGTATAAAAAAAGAAGTTTATTGATCGAATAGTAAATAACATCTACTTTAAGTGAAATTCGATATGCATATTAAGTACATAAGGAACATGAAATTCAATGGTTAAATTTTCAAAATTCACACTCAAAAAATAAACATATGAGAAAGGATAGAATAGCCAAGTGGGGAAGTTACCACATTACTTTCAGGCTCATACTGTCTACATATTGACCGAGTATCCTCTACAATCGTTGTTGAAGAGATCTGATTTCACGGGTAGAATAGCAAAGTAGGGAACTCGGCTAGGCTCTTTCGACATTAAGAACAGACTTAGAAGCTCGGTGAAGGGATAGGTTCTCACCAATTTTGTTGTAAAGTTTTCTTTGAGGGGAGAGATGGAGATAGTGTGCCATGTAGAAGCCCACCCGTGGAAGGTATTTGTGGACGATGCATCCAGCGCATTAGGAGCTAGGGCCGGAATTGTTATCATCACTCCGAAAGGGATAAGGTTAGAACATTATATCAGATTGGGGTTCAGGGCTTCCAACAACGAAGCCAAGTACAAAGCCTTAATTGCCTAATTGTGAGCTATTCTGGATATTGGTGCACTGGAAGTTGAAATTTACTCGAATTCCCGATTGGTGGTTAATCAGGTGCAGGGCAGTTTTGAAGCTTGGGATACTCGAATAAAAGAGTACTTGCGAGTGGTAAAACAGGTTATGAGTCAGTTTCTTAAGGCAAAAGTGGTCCAAGTGGCCCAGGGGCAGAATCGACATGCAAATTCCCTGGCCACGTTGGCGTTGTCAATGACCGAGGAGGTACCTTAGATAATCAAAGTGGAGTTTGTGGCAGAACCAAGTATTAACATAGTAGTAGGTGTTTCAGTGGTAGCGATGTCCGAGCCATGCTGGATGGACCCAATCATTGACTTTTTGGCTGAGGACCGAGTGCCAGATGATGAAAAAGAAGCTAGCAGGATACGTCAGGTAGCCGCTCGGTATTGGTTGTCGATGGACAGTAAGCTGTACCAGAGGTTTTTTGGGGGACCGTATCTTTTATGCTTGCGCCCCGAGAAAGTTAATGAGCTTTTGGCTGAACTACACAAGGGGGTGTGCGGTAGTCATGTAGGGGGATGTTCATTGGCATACCGAGTGATGACCCAGGGGTTTTGGTGGCCACAAATGCAAAAGGATGCTACCAAATATGTGCAGAAGTGCAAATAGTGTCAAAAGCACGTCCTGTTGATCCATCAACCAACTGGTAGCCTAAATCCAGTTAGCAGTCCTTAGCCCTTCGCCCAGTGGGGGTTGGACATTATCGATTCGTTTTCCCGAGCCACGGGCAATCGGAGGTCTGTCTTAGTAGCTGTGAACTACTTCACCAAATGGGCGGAGGCCAAGGCATTGGCTAATATCTGGGATATAGATGTTAAAAATTTTGTGCGGAGAAACATTGTTATGAGATTTGGGGTGCCGAAGTCCCTCGTGTCTGATAATGGATTGCAGTTTGATAGTAGAGCCTTTCGCGAGTTTTGTAGTGATCTCGGTATCAAGAACAAATATTCCACCCTAGCCTATCCTTAGAGCAACGGTCAAGCTGAAGCCACTAACAAAGCGATTGTGTTCGGATTGAAGAAAAGACTAGAAGGCATGAAGGGTAGGTGGGCCGATGAGTTACCCAAAGTTTTGTGGGCATACCGAACAACCCCCAGAAGGTCCACAGGAGAAACTTCATTTTCCCTAACGTACGGGGTGGAGGTAGTCATACCAGCCGAGGTAAACCTATGTAGTGCACGAGTTACAAGATTTGCCCCTACCCAGAACGACGACTTAATGGTAAAGCATTTGGATTTGTTAGAAGAGTGTCGAGAATTGGCGACTATATGGTTGGCAGAGTATCAATAGAAGCTTGCCTGGCAATACAATCGGGATGTGAAGACAAGGGAATTCGGCGCTGGGGACCTAGTGCTGTGGAAAGTGGTAGAAGCACATGAGATACTAATGCGGGGAAGTTGGCCCTGACTTGGAAAGGGCCTTATAGAGTTACCACTATTGCAGGCGCAGGAGCATATTATCTTGAAGACTTAGATGAGAGACCACTTCCCCGGCCATGGAATGTTCACAATCTAAAGAAGTTTTATCACTGAATTGTTGGTGCATATGAGTAGGGAGTGGGTATAACAGCATACGTGTGTAATGTTAAGTAATGTAAGGACGATGTTTATTCCTACAAATATGCTCATACTCTTGGTTCTATAACTATTAATTTGACAACCCCGCTCAACAAACGCAAAGAAGATTTAATTTCAAATTTTAAAGGAAAGAAACCTGTTCTCGGTTCAATCTTCATCACCGGACAGGTGGAAACCTAATATCAAATTCTACATAAGGACAGAAGCCTGTTCCTGGTTTGATCTTCATCAACGGACAAGTGGAAACCTAATTTTAAATTTTACATAAAGATAGAAACCTGTTTGATAGACCAAAAACGTATTGACCCCTTGTGATGAATTAATTGATTAATTAGCCAAGTTTATTAATTAATCAAATTAACATGCAAAGCGCACGGTAGCACAAACAAATCACCAATTAAATTAAGTATGTAGCGAAAAATAAATTGACATAGTGATTTGTTTACGAATGGGGAAAACCTTCGAGGCAAAAACCCCATCGAGTGATTTTAAGGTCACCACTCTTGAGAATCCACTATTATCAAAACAAGCGGTTACAAGTAAAGGAATCCCAGTACCTTATACCAACCTACAGTTGAACCCTTACCCTAATACCCAATTGGACTTTTCTATAGTGACAATCTCTCCTTTGCAATGCACGGCTCCCAGTACGTGACTAACCAACAAATGCGCGGATCCCAGTATGCAACTTAATCACTAACTTGAGAAGGATGTTGGCTACAAAGTTTTTCAGTTCATCTAGACAATGAAAATCATGAAGTTGCTTGGTCACAAAACCCTAAGGCGTACAAACACAGTAGCTTCTTGAAGAGAAAGATAAACTAGGGCAAATTCTATCTCCGATCACAATTTGCATGAACAGGACTTTGCTTCATACTTGCGCAACCCTAGACGCCCTTAAAATAATCCTTATATATTTTTAGGGTTGTAAGAAAAGAAAGCCCAAACATACATTCACGGATTGGATAAAAAACAATCCTGGAAAACTGAACTTCATAAACCTCGACAAATACCCTATTTGTTGAGCAGCTGTCGAGCCTTGGGCTGAAACGGCTCTCTTTAAATGTTGATAGATGCTAGCTTTTTAGCTTTAATGAACAGCACTTTTTGACTTGATTCTTGGACAGACTTGCATAACTTTAACACTTGAACCTGAACCTTGTTTTTTGAAGCATTAAACACATCCTAGATCAACCCAATTATAAGTAAAGTGCGTTTTGTCAAAGGATTAGCCAATTACATAAAATAATGATATATGTTCCTAACATTGATCACATATGTCCTAACAATCTCCCCCTTTGACAATCCATGACAAAACCACAACAAACAAATGAACATATGAGAGAAGTCATAAATCACTCAACTCATATTCACTTGTTGAATACAATAAAATCTATCCTAACACAAACTCTTGAAAAACTTTGCAAGAAGAGAGTTTACGGCAAGAAGACTTTGACAACTTGTATTTCTGAAACACTTTAAACAAAACTCATCAAGGCATCTTAGTGTGAAACAGAAATAATAGATTGCATACAATAAATAAGAAACATGTGTATAAAGAAAAGAAACAACACATGTAAAGATAGGTGAAAGAATTGTAATAACAACCTCAAATGTATATATATATATCAACAAGTACAAGGTTTGCTATCACAAAGTGATCACAAGATCTAAGGTATATGAACAATGTATCTAAAAATAGAAAGAAAAGAAAATGATACATAAAATCCTCACTACATCCCTCAATATACACTCCCTCTAACAAAAATCTCCTATACTAACCCTCCCCGTATGAGTGACTACTCTCATATCTAAAACTACTCCCTCTTTTTGTCACGAGTGACAAAGGGTAAGAGTATCAAGTAGACATCTCGTCATTGCTGGGTGAGCTAGCATCGCCATCCTCATCATCCTCATCGTCGTTAAAGTCATCATCGTCGTCCTCGGATGCCTCGAGAGGAGGAGAGGGAGACTCTACAAAGCCACCAAGGCAAGCCTGCCGTCTAGCAATATAGCTGTCACGGGTGTTCACCTGACACAATTCATTAGTGAGAGTGTCAAGGCGAGCATCCATGCACTGAAACTGTGCCATGATTGCATCAAGAGTCACACCACCCTAGAAGAGGAGGGAGCGGAGGTGGATGAAGCAGAAGAAGCGGGAGGAACTGCCAAACCAGACCATCTTGAACGTAGCTGCACCTCACTTCGTTTAATGGTAGCAGCGTCTATGGCACACATAACAGAGACGTGGTCAAAAATGGGAAAGGGAACAGAAAAATGACGTAAAATCCTCGTGATAGTCGAAGGGAAGATGAGCTTATCACGAGTCACCATATCCCTATAAACATCTATGATAGAGAGAATAAAATGAGAGGGAAAATCTATAGTGATATGCTCTAAAAGAGAAAGCAAAAATCGAGCACGGGGCTTGGTAATAGAGTTATAGTGAGAAAGAAGATGCAAAACAAAAGTCATAACCATGTTAAGAAACCTAGGGCCTTTAGTAAAGGCTGTACATGAAGTGAACCGATGATCACCCCAATCAGATGGACGCTCAGAAAAGGAATATATGAGCTCGTCTTTGGACACGATCCTCAGTCGATCACAACCGGGGTAGTTAAGATGCTCTGCCCTTGGGACACGAAGCACATCGGATACAATATCCGGTGTGACCACAATGCACGTACCTCAAACGCAAGTAACAAAAAGAGGTACTGAATAATCAGATCCATGCGTGTTGGAGTAGAACTCCTGGATCAGCACGGATGGACAAGTGACCGGGACGTCACGCAGTGACTCCTAACCCCTACTGTGAATAACAGTGGGTAGGTCAGTGTCGGAGAAGTCCGACAAAATGACTTGGCGTTCCGAATGAACGCCTCATTTAGAAAAGTTTTCCGAGAAGTCCTTTCGAGCTTGCTCATCACGGAACCAAATAGAAGAAGGAGTAGGATCAGACGAAGTGGATGCCCCAGAACGAAGAGGGTTCTGAGATGGAGTAGATTTGGGTTTGGGTGACATAGAAGCAGACTAACGCAAATAGGAGAGAGAGAGAGGGAGAAAGAGACAATCAGAAAAGTTCCAAGCAGCAAAATATATCAAAATATATTGAATAGAAAGTACATATGCAAGTTTGCACACAAGTTTGCAACAAAGTAAACACACATCTAAGAATGCATGAAACAGTGTTATAATGCAAATGAGATGCAATGCATGAAGTTTTAAGATCAAAAACACAAAACCCATAACAAAAATTTTGCAAAAACTTCTTAATTTGAAAAATCCCAAACATTTTCCAAAAACCCCAATTTTTAGGTCAAAAGGTATGAAAATGCATGAAAAAGAAAGATTAGGACACTTACCAAGTGAAGAAAAACTTGATTAAGACCAAAAAATCCTAGAGGAAGAGGTTTGGAGTGAGAGAGAGAGGTTATGAAAGGTGAGGAGTCAAGAGAGATTGAGAGAGATCGAACGAAATGAGTCTAAGATTGCGAAAACCCTTTATATAGAACCCTAGTAATTCTTGACAGATCGAGAGGTGTCAAGATTTAAAAGGTTTGACAGATGCAACTATCGAACAGGTGTCCAAGGCAAAAAGAAGCTCGATGGATCGAGGATCTGTCGATGAGCTATCGAGGGGACAGAAAGTTTCTTGTTCGATCGACCTAGCTATCGAGAGGTGTCGAGATTGTGATAAAAAGCAACTAAAGAGCTCGATAGATAAGCTAGGTGTCGAGAGGTGTTGAGGAGCTGTCGAGATTGCTTGAAAAAAAAAAGGTTTTTCAGAGAAGAGAAAAACACAAACATGAATGCAATCAAACATGCAACTTAACTAAGGATCCAAACAACATTTTGAACTCTCAAAATCATCTCTCACCAAAAGAATGTTAAGCACAATAATCCCAAAACACACACACACACACACACTAAACAAGTTTAACCAATTTTATATTTAAAAAATAAGTCAAGACAGTTTAGTGAGCACACAATAACACATGTATTCCTTGTGATGGCCAAATCACATTGTACTTGCACATTTATCAAGAGTAGCAAAGAATATTGCGTGTTGTGTGTGAAAAACATTGCAAGATTGTATAAGTGTCTACATGTTATGACAATTTGAGATATGAGAAAATCACTTTAACTCACACACAATCATAACTGTTTGATGGGGACTATCATCTTCGAGGTACATCTTATAACTCCCACATCTCCTAAAATACACGCTTGCAATCATATATAAAGCATTTTGTTCTTTTTGCTTTTTATTTTTCTTTGCATATTTTTCTTTTAAGCAAATTATGCATGGGCATATAAGAGATAGAAAAGAAATACCCAATGATGTTAAGCATTTGACATTGCATTTTTGCTATGCTGAAGCATACGGATGTCATTTCATGATTGGCGAGCAACAGTGGTGAGATGGTTATTTATGTCTTTCTTTTAGGATTTTCTAGTTCTTCCCGTCAAAAAGAGTGATACGAGTGTTAAGTACAAGAGATCACTTAACCTTACTCATCACAAACAAGAGCCATAAAGCTCACTTGCTTAGTTGTGCATAGAGTTGCTCATCTAAGTTACAGGAGATACAAAATTTAGAAAACTTTGTTTTAATGGCCATCTAAGGTACACAAGTACCAATGTACACATACACACACTGTTTTTGTATTTTTCAATTTTTTTTTATTTTTATATAAAAAAAAATAAAACGAAACTGAAAACTAACCAAACAAAAACATGTTAAACAAAACAATGCAATGTATAAAACTAGACTGACTCAAAACAATAAAGGAAAACACACAACTAATACAAAAACAAAAACAAGAAAGGGAGAGAGAGAGAAGAAGTGATAGAATCACTTGGAGCCATTTTCCTTCCACACATTGGAAGAACATTTTTGTTTAGAGAACCCTTGATCCGGCGGTGAGGGGAAGAGTTAAAACCGTTCAAGTTCAAAAGGAACATGAGGGCTTTGAGAAGATCTCCAAGATGAGCGAAAGAGGATGAAAGGTGATTCTGATCTCCCGATGCAATCATGCTGTTGCTCTTTTGAGTGGCTAACCACTTATAGCAATTAGGTTGAGTATGTGCAGCTACACCATAGTGATGACAAAAATGCTGCTTTTTCTGTTTTGGCTTTTGAGAGTTTCCCTTTTTAGCCCTAGGGTTTTCAATCTCATTCTTAGAAAGTTTAGGGGTTGCTCCTAAGATTGACTTACCCTTATCTATGTTCTCACTAGCTAATTCATTTTTAACTTCATTGTTCTCAGTTTCAACATTATTAGTAGGAGGAACAAAAATAGTAGTACTAGTAGAAGCAATACTAGAAGAAGAGAGATCATACCCTAAACCGATTCGATCAGAAGCAGATTTCTGAAGACTAAGCATCTCATCGAGCTTAGCGCTTGAAGTCCTTTCCAGTTGAGCCCTGACTTGGAGCAGTTCTGCCTCAAGCTTCCTGGTCTTTTCAATCAAGAAATTATTTTCAAATCTCAGTGCTCCAATAGTCTGATTGGCTTCATCAAACTTTGTAAAGATTTCTCGCTCAAGCTCCACATCACTAAGCTTCTTAGTGGTCAACTTATACAACTTCTCATGTTTTTTTGAGATCTTGTATAACTTTACATAGGCTGTGTGGATGTCATCTTGTTCATCCATCTTCTCAAACTTGGACTCCACTAATTCCTATTCTTCATCCACATCTTCAACAATCCCTTTAGTAGGATTTATGGTGGTAGTGAAGGCATTTAGGATTCCATCATCCTCATTATCAGAGTCATCCTCAGGCTTAGTGTCACTCAACGTAGCAGCAAGTGCCTTACTCTTCCCAATAGTCTTGAGATAAGTAGGGCACTCTTGTTTCATATGACCGAAACCTTGACACCCAAAGCACTTTGGTCCTGAAGGAACAGTGTACTGACCGCCATCCCTAGTATCCTTCTTTCCTTTGTCTTGGCTCTTAGACTGAGAAGAGTTGGACTGTCTACGGTCCTTGTCGAAGCCCTTTGCATTGACATTCTTCATGAACTTCTTGAATTGCCTGGTGATGTAGGACTTTATCTTAGAATCTCATCATTAGAAGAATCATCAGTACCACTACTTTTGTCCTTCAATGCCATGCTCTTGCTCTTACTTGATTTCCCAATCCTTGTCAAACCCAACTCATAAGTCTGCAGATTGCCAACTAACTCTGTCAAAGGAATTTTGTCAATATCCTTTGATTCCTCAATCGCGGTGATCTTGGCATGGAATCTTTCGGGTAGATATCTGAGCACCTTTCTCATAATCTTGGGTTCAGGAATGCTTTCCCTAAGATTAAATGCTGAGTTTACTATTTCCTTGAGCTTGGCCATCCACAAGCCTTGGGCCGAAGCCTTGCGACACATTATATGACCCTATCCCCATTTTGGACCTTTAGCCTTGATCTGGACACCTCACGGCCCAGAGACAACTCTTATACCATTGATCACTCTATCCACACACCAATTAGTGTCACTAGCAACTTGGATTAGTTGGTGTCTTTAACTCAACCCATGAAAAAATTTTATTATTTTTAAAGAGTCGCTGCTCTTTAACTCAACACATGGAAAATTTTTTTTTTTTTTTTGAATGATAGAATTTTATTAATTTTTAATGTTTATTAACTTTGGGACACACTTGGCACGCATAAATGGTAATAAACGTGTGAAACAACAATAATTTATTGTTTTGTGCCTTACTTAAACCGTCACCAGAGCATGTGTGTAGTCTATTGGTAATAAAATTTGTCTCTTAGCTAAATTAATGTAATGATAGGAAAAGTTTTATTATTTACGTAGTTAAAGACTCAAGGTTATCGTCTATTATCATATGATTGTTTAACATATCTTTTTTTTTTTTTTTATATATACTATTTTTTCAAACTTGCAATTTTTTTAAGGAAAAGATCTCACATCTTTATGCTACCTCAACCTTAACCAAGTGATTATTAAAAAAAATGAAAAAACCTTAACCAAGGCACCAATAATTGTCCCACCTTTTTTTCTCTGAATATTAATGCATAATGTGTTGATTAAATACCCAGCAAGTCCAAAGAAAATCAAGAAGAAGGAAAAAAAAAAAAAAAATAGAAACCTCTTAATACGTTAAGGTTTGTGAATGGCAAACTTCATTTAATTTTTCTTGGATCCGTAACCTATTACAACCAAACTCTATTGTAGATGTATTTAGGAAATTGGTAGAGTTCAATTACAATCCACCCACTTAGCAAATCAAGGCGAATATTCAAAAATAGAAAATTTTGCACTCTCTAAATGCTAAAAGAGAGAGAGAGAGAGAGAGAGAAAACTCAGATCCACTTTAGACGATATTGCTTTCAATGACTCTCTGCTTAGATCTGCTCCACCGAAATCGTCAATTGAAATTTGAACTCAAAATCAAATTGCAAACTGATTGATCTCTAAGATTTGCATTTTGGGTTTAGTTCAAAGAGATCAAATCAAGTTGAGGAGAGAGGAAGTGAGAGGGAGAAGAAGAAGAGAAGTCATTGCCAATGGTGGCGGTGGCATGCAGTGGCAAGAGAATCATTGGCCATGGAGGTCCGAACTAGTTGCTAAGTTGTTGAGGTTTAATCTATATATATATATATATATATAAAACCGAAGCTTTTGAAGCTCTCACAATTTTCCACATCATCACTATTTTCTTTTTCTTTTTTTTTTTTGATTCTTTTTATTTTAGGTTTTATATCTTATAACAATAATATTGAAAAACGTATACAAACTTGGAGGCCTATTTAAGGGCTCCATAAAACTTGATGAACAAGAAAATATATTCTAAAATAAGCCCTAATTAATACCTAATCATAATAGGAACCAAATTTGACCTAAAAAACCATTAAAAGAGCCTAAAAACAAGGAAATAAATCACCTAGACCTAAAATAACGTTTTTTGCATAAAAATACCAAAATCTCTTCTCTCCTTTAAACCCTAGCAATTACCATCTCAAAACCCTAAACTCAAAGCGTAGGTTTTGTCTTTTTTTATTTGCTTTCATATGTGCCTGAAATTTTCATTCTATCTTATTGTTTTATTATGTTTAGAATTGATTTTTTTATAAGTATTTGGGTTAATCTCTATATTTTGATAGTGTTTTTATGGGTTTGGTTTTTGAGTTGAAATTCTAATAATTATTTTATATTGTATATGGCAGATAAAGCATCTCTATTTTTTGGAGAAAAATCAAAGCTGCAACCTATGTCTTCTAGCCCAAAATGTGGAAGCATAAAACCCAACAAAAACTTGGTACTCTCTCTTCTCTGTTTGCAATCTCTACTACTTTTTATTTTTATTTTTTATTTTTAACTTTTGCATTGCTACAAGTGTTGTAGAGGATCCTAAAGAAGTATATGTGAAGCTCTAGAAAGCCTTGACATTTAATTATGTATTATGCAGTTATGATTACAATGCGATTCAAATCTTAGTGCTTAAGACCAGCAACAAAGCCTATTGATTGTTTGTGCATGGTTTGTATCAGTTTTATATAATTATTATTTGCAGTTGTGATATAGAAATTTAAGTTAGAGAATATGCAACCCTTTAATTTGAAGTTAGGAATTTGCTTTTGATAATCAAGTGTGCTATTCATAAATCACCGTTGAATTTCCAATAAATTTATACAAATTCTGAAGCACAATTATTTCTTATGATAATCCCCCTTTGGTTCTTAAATCTTTTGGTATGTGGCTATAAATTTTCCACAAATTAAATTCATATACAAACTAAGGCACATTTATTTCTTATGATAATCCCCTTTTGGTTCTTAAAATTTTTGGTTTGTGGTTATATATCTTGACAAGTTCTAAAATTATCTTGAGCTTCTTCAGTTTATGAATCTTTGTTTTCATGGATGATTGATTTTTTTCCCCCTTCATAGGAAGGATTTTGCCTTGAATGTTGTTGGTGTAATGCTAGATGAACTACTTTGAATTTCTTCTTCAATAGGTATGATTTTATGTTTTACGGTTACAATGGCGATAGACATAGGATGAGTACCAATAGTAAAGATGAGATAACTATAGATTTATCTCAAGATAACAATTGTGTTAAAGCAAAATTTTACATAGAAGTTAAAAGTAGTAATTAATATGCAAAAAGAGAATGAAGATCAAAACTGATATGATATCTTTCTGGTAAATTGCATATAAGATCTTAGTAATAACCAGATTCCACCTTGATGAGTTGTTTGGACAAGAAATTTTTCTTTATATCATTTTGATGGTAATTTTATTCTCAAATAACATTTTGCGATGAACATTGTATATTTTATGTTTATTTTGATAAGTTATGATGTTTTTTCATTTTAAATTTTATTTTAAGCAAAGTGAAATATATTCCGTGCATCGCACGGGTTAGCGACTAGTATTATTTTAATTGCTATAGACTTCAAGTGCGCCAACAATGCACACGGTTTGCCACGTAAACATTTTCCGTTAGTGAGTTAACGGTAAGGATCAAATTGACTGCAAGTTAATAATAAGGACCAAATTGATTACTACCAAAATGTAAGGACCAAAATGAGGTTTTTGCCTAAGAGTTATTTAATAAAGTAATTGCCTAAGCAGTTAAAACATACATATGAATAAAAGAAGAGAAAACAGTTTTCTCTTTGGTCCCTATTGAACACATTTAAAAAAAAAAAAAAAAAGTATGTACGTAAGAACTGATTGAGAGACTACACATTTTGGGCACCATGTGGAATTGTGATAAAGATCGAAGGTTTTCTCAAGATACTATCTGCTTATTATTTTTTATTTTCACTACATCAAGGTACGCTTTTTATTCTTTGCTCTAGAATTCAAAGTTGTATTTTATCTCTCATGAATGAAGTAAATCCTTGTGTTGCTTCCACTGCTTGTTTTGTGTGAGATGCATAACTACGTTTCCAATAGGTAGAACTTGAGTCATAATTTTAATCAGTGTGCATCTTCCAGCCCATGATAGTTTATAAAAATATATATATGAAACAAAAAATAATTTATAAATTGGATACTAGATAAAATAACAAAGAATTAAAGTAAGTTCTGTACATTACTTCCACCCAACGATCTCTTTTGGGGGTCCATTAAATTATTTTAAAGTTCGCATATATCATATGAATAACTTAATTGGATGGTACATAATTTGTCTGTTCCAGTGGCACCTTGGATTCCTGCTTATTAGGACATATGTGGAACATGTTATGAACACATGCCATTTAGAATTGACTATTCTTTTGATCAAACGCACTTTACTTGTAACTGGGTAAATCTAGGATGGTTTAAGTTTTCAAGAAACATATTGTTCAAGTCAAGAGTTAAAGCCATGCTCAAGAAACAAGTGAAGAAGTGCTATATTTTAAAACTCGATAGATAGCTCGACAGATTGTATCTATCGAGGTTTAAAAGGCAATTTTAGCCCGATACTCAACAGCTGCTCGACAGATACCGTATCTATCGAGAATTACGAAATTCAGATTTCCAAATCTGTTTTTCACGCATATCCAAGGTATGTGTTTAGTTTTTCTTTTCTCACAACCCTAGACATATATAAGGATTATTTTAAGAGCCGTCTCACTTGATGCAAAGGTTGTTGCACTTGTTGTTACATGCACATTGTGACCGGAGACAATCTGCCCTAGTTTATCTTTCTCTTGTAGAAGCTGCTGCGTTTGTACGCCAAGGGTTTTGTGACTAAGGAGCTTCTTGATTTTCATCATATGGATGAATTGAAAAACTTTGTAGCCAACATCTTTCTCAAGTTGGTGTGTTAGTCACATAGTGGGTGCATCGATTGGTTAGTCTCATATTTGGAGCTGTGCATTGAAAGGAGAGATTGTCACTACATTACAAGTTCAATTGTGTATTGGGGTAAGGGTTCAACTGTAGGTTGGTATAAGGTACTGGGATTTCTTTACTTGTAACCGCTTGCTTCGATAATAGTGGATTCTTGTGAGTGGTGACCTTAAATTCACCCGGTGAAGTTTTGCCTCAGCGATTTTCCTCATTTGTAAACAAATTACCTGTGTCAAATTTAATTTCCGTTGCATTTAGTTATTTAGTGATTTGTTTGTGCTACTACGCTTATTGCATGTTAAATTGACTTAATTAATTCACTTGACTAATTAATTGGTTAATTTACCTAAGGGGTCAATACATTCTTGACCTATCACTACTCTTACGGTAACAAGAAAAGTAGGGACGGAACCAGGATTCAAACTTAGGAGGGCGAAAGTTCATTGTGATGGAAATAAAGATGAACGCAGTGGAAAAATAAGTTTATAATGGATCTACTCATATCACAATCTATAACATGCACTATGTAAATTTCAGAATTCAAGTATAAGAGAGTGTACCTTGAAGCGGTGAATTTCAAAACAAAGATCGAAGCACTTGGGAATACTTTTAATCTTCACTTCAATTCCACTAACGCCCAAGAAGTGTGGACTCTCAATCAGTTACAAAGGGATAATTAGAGAGTGATATTCACTCACACACACTTTCAGAATGATGTTACTTACTCAATATTATTCTGAACGTTTTTCCCTTTGTATCTAGCCAATTATCTAATTGGGCTGGCCTTTTGGGCCTTTCCAATTGGGCTTAAGTGTGTGGCTTAGAGTGGGACCAAAAGGGACCAATAAGACATTAGCTCTAATGGGCCTTGGGCTTTTCTATCAACTCTTGACAAGTCCAAAGTTACCATCAACTATATTTAATACCACTATATAAATATAGTTGCACTCTAAGCCTTATCTATAAATTATATCCCAAGACTTTATTCTACATGCAACCCCTTCATAAAATATTCGTAGTAATACAAAGTCATTAATGTAGACTACCACTTTGTAAATTACTACATCTTAATCCTTGAGTACCCGGTTTAATCCTTTAAGTTATTCATCATATATTTATGAAATCTAATTTCATAAATATATACTTTAGTAACTATTTACTAAAGTGGTTAGATCTAACTCTCTGAATAACAAACCCATT
Organism: Quercus glauca; assembly: GCA_023736055.1. Taxonomy (NCBI): domain Eukaryota; kingdom Viridiplantae; phylum Streptophyta; class Magnoliopsida; order Fagales; family Fagaceae; genus Quercus; species Quercus glauca. The sequence continues at coordinate 40,607,487 of CM043322.1, read as the reverse complement.
AAACTTATCTCAAGAGAATATTTTATGTCTCCGTTAAGAGATTATGAATTCCATCTTGAGAATATATGTTCCATTAACACTAAATGTGGTTGCCCAACATACTGAGATTTTGACTGTTACTTTAGAACTCACTCCTGATATATCAAAGCAACCTACATGTTATAATCAGGTCCATTATTCTCAGGATTAAGAGTTCATGCAAATATAAGTCGTGAGATTTATTATTCATTTGACATTCTTTAATAGAATAATAAATGTCACAGCGGTTCAGTTCAATATGTCTTAACTCTTAAAACATATTAACATACCAACTAGAAATCTCCATTTTCATGATCAAAACAAATCATCTTAGTTGATATGTTATAGTTTTTGCAGATGAAATGCCCAATTTCATCACCGACTACGAACTATAATTCTGAGTTTACAAAGAACGTGCGATTTATATCTTCTGTAACTAAATCACATAAATCACATACTATGCATCTCATGGATTAAATGATAATGTTCCATATTCATGTTACCATTATTTTAGATAATAACAAAACAACTTTATTAATCACAATATTAAGTCATACATCATGTCATACATAATATCATATATAGCATCTTACAATAGGATTTAAGGGCATCAATCCTAACACATTGTTCAAGAATTTTAGAAAGTTTGAATATTAATACTAGAGGTTGACAACGATGCATTATTAACATTAATTTTTTATTTTTTGTATATTTTTAAATCAATAATAGATATTTATAATCAAGAGTTCTGTAAGTCAACTGGCATGTCTTGATATTTTCAAGGTCTGACTGATGTTAGACTAATTCTTTATTCTATCCACATTATAATTTTTTTTTAAATCTATTTATTCTTTTCACATAATTCTATACCTAATAACTTCATAATGCTATATATAAAAGATTCTATAAAAAAAAAAAAAAAACAAAAAAAAAACAAAAAAAAACAAAAAACAAAAAACAAAAAACAAAAACTATAGTTAAAAGTTCAAATCCATGTCTAGTATTACATTAATAAAACAACTAAAATTATGGTTAATCAACCTCATGCACTAATATTTAGAAAAAAAAAAGGTGAGACAATTATTGGTGTTTTGGTTAAGGAATTTTTTATTTATAATTACTTGGTTAAGGTTGAGGTAGCATAAAGATGTGAGATCTTTTCCTTTAAAAAATTTCAATTTTGAAAAGTAGTAAAAAAAGAAAAGAAAAAGAGATATGTTAAACAATCACATGATAATGAATTGTAACTATGAGTCTTCAACTATGTAAATAATAAAGATTGTTAGGACATATATGGATCATGTTAGGAACATATGTTAATATTTTATGTAGTTGGCTAATCTTTCGACAAAACACACTTTACTTGTATTTGGGTAGATCTAGGATGTGTTTAACACTTCAAGGAACAAGAGTTCAAGTCTAGTATTGAAGCCATGCAAATCTGTCCAAGAAACAAGTGAAGAAGTGCTGATTTTTTAAAACTCGATAGTTGCTCGACACCTCTCGACAACTAGACCATCTATCGAGATTTTCAGTTGCTTTTTATTGCAATCTCGACACCTCTCGATAGCTAGGTCAATCGATTGAGCAATTTTCTATCCCCTCGATAGCTCGCAATAGATAGGCTCGACACCTCCTTGACACCTCTCGATCGATTAAGAATTACTGAGCTTTACGAAATTCAGATTTCCAAATCTGATTTTCAGCCCATGCTGACATGTATGTGTAGGGTTTCTTTTCTCACAACCCTAGACATATATAAGGATTATTTTAGAGTCCGTCACATAAGAGAATACAAGGAGAACATATACAAAAGGTGACCGATGCCTTATTCTCTTTGAAAGAAGCTATTGCGTCTTTGCGTCTTAGGGTTTTGTAACCAAGTGCTTCTTGATCTTCATTGTTAATGAAGTGAAAAACTTTGTGATGACTTGCATAATTTAGTATAATTTATCACTCCTCAACTTTAAACTTTAGTATAATTTTATTTATTTTTGCTGATTTTAGACTTCATTATTGTTATTTAAATTTTATTGCAGATTTGAAGAAAATGAAGATCCAAATTTTAGAAGCATATCGCCTAAGGACTCTCAAATTTAAATGAAGATTTATTCAAATAAAAGAGACGTGAAGCAGCTAGAGAGAATATTGGGTCTTGGATGAACAAAACTAAAGGAAGATTTCTTTTTTGGCTTTAGAATTGGCATGCAAAGCGGGTCCCTCTTGGTTTTTATGCATGCAGTTTGACTTGATCTTGATGGACACACGCACGAAATGAAGAGATTGAGTTGGCTTTTCAGCTGCAACAAGTTTTCGACTAGCCTTTAAAAAAAAACGCAAGGAGAAAAAACAGGAGGAGAGGACGCTGAAGGAGGAGGACGAGAAGCTGCGGAAACTGAGAGGAGATATTTTTTAGCGTTCATTTTTCTTCCAATCTTTTCTGAAAAATTATGGTGAATTCATTGATGTTGAATTTAATTTTTAGCATGAGCTAAATTTTCTTTATTCTAGGAAAACGATGTAATCTAGTTCCAAACTATGCTTGATTTTCTATGTTAATTTGAATTAATTCTCTTCATGTTTGTCTGACTTATTCTGAGCTTATTGCTTCTAACTAACTGGCCATTAATTAGATGATTTTGATCTTGTGATTTGCTATCAAAAGAGGGAATTATAGGATAGATCTTGAATATTTCAACATAAGTAAATATAGAGATCGAAAGACTCGTATGAACCTATGTAGTATTAAAATCGTTGGTCTTAATGCTTTCTTGCTTTATTAAATTGCATACTCTTGTGTAAAATGATGAACAAGAATGTTTTCAATTGACTGTCGAAAGAGGCTTTTGGATGAGTTTGGAGATTGCTAACAAACAGAGAGAATTAAATTCAATTAGCTAGATGAGTAAAGTATAGTGAGGGATTAGGTGAAATCGATTTCCTAGAAGTTTTCTTCCCATTAATTTGATTTTCGAGCAACATTTTTTTTCTGCGTATTTTCTTTAAATTGATTTTATTTTAAATTCCAATTACAAAAACCTTAGTGACTTCTCTAGATAAAATCGAGATTAGTATAATTTTGGTATTTGTCAAAAGTAAGTTACCAATCCCTGAGGACGATACTCTTCTCATCACTTTACTATAAAACTATGATATTGTGCACTTGCAGTTTTGCACCGACCAAGTTTTTGGCCAACATCTTCTTCAAGTTGGTGTTAGTCACGTACTGGGAGCCGTGCATCTTCTTCAAGTTTTCACCCCAAAAGAGCTTTTATGCTCTGACTGACTGTGGCCCAAAGTTTTAGTCCTAACCCATTTTTTCCTTTAAAACATAGTTGGCTCTCATTGGCCAACTCAAGCTACTAGCCCTCACTTAGGTGAGCCTCCCAAGAGTCTAAAACAACTAAAAATGAGGAGCCAATTGAGGCTTAGTCAAATCTTTTCCAAATTATACATAAAGCAAGTTAACTCTTTTACCCAATTAAAGCAAATATGAACCATGTTTTACCCTTAGAGCTGAAACTATAAAGCAAAAGCTCATAGAGCTAGCAATGATTCTCACAAAAATTGAAGCTTAGGGTGAAAATATGGGCACATGGGAACCTTCCCTCTCTTCCTCACGACCTTTCTTAGTTTCCTCTTCTCCCTAACTGTGTATCAAAAGTTTCGGACCGATTGTTTTTATATATTTTTCTGTACTTTTTTATTAAACTTTAGAGCAAAAGCTCATTCGGTCAGGATGCATTATCACAATTCCAAAGCTTGGGGTGGAAATATGAGTACAATGGAACCTTCCCTCTCCTCCACACGACCTCTCTCAATTTCCTCTTCTAGCTAACTGAGGGTTGAAGTTTCAGACCTGTGTTGTTTTTTATGTATTTTTCAGCATTTTTGTTATTGGTATTTTGATTTTTCTCTTCTTAAAGCACCATTAGCCTTTATTTTCAAAATATTAGAATTGTGGGCTTGATATTCTCCACAAATAATCACTTCTAAAGAATCCAAGGAGAGATTTAGGTCATTCTTGCATTTTTGGCCCTTGTCACAAAACATCCCCAACAAGTAACACATGAGTTTATTTATGAAGTATTTGTTTATTTGTATTTGTTGTTTTCCAATGCAGTGAGACTCATTAAACTCCTTCTTATGCGTGAATGCACTCATTAGCAATTTTGTTTTAATACAAAATTTGTAATATCTCTAACATTCAATAACAGCAAATATCAACAATGCCACATTCCCATGAGATGGTATGTTGTTATTTTGATGCTTTTTAACAATGAATTGCAAAACTAGAATAGCCCTCATCTCATCCATTAAAAAATAATTTTAAAATTTAATTTGAATTAATTGTATCTGGCCCAAAGAATTCATTTTTCCCACTGAGGAAATGCTTAATTTTATTTATTTTTATTTAAAAGGTCAACACTTGAAGGAAGCTACTAGTGCTCTAAGAAGACAACTTGATAGCTCCAAATGCAATCTAAATAAGGCATCTTTAGGAACTACTTTTCTTGTCCTCCTTCTTCTCCTGATTATAGGTCAGGTATTGTTCATAAGTTTTATTACTAAACCTTGTCACTACTCGTGTAGTGGTTCTCTTCTCCTGTTTGGTTTTTGTGTTTGCTTTTTTTTTTTTTTGAAATTCTCGAAAAATGTACACCAAAAAAACTTAAATCTAAAATATGTTATTCCCAAGTGCCTCAATCAAAAATATGTTATTCAAGTTGAAAGAATTTACTGAAGTTGTTTTTATACAAAGCCTTCACGTTGAGAATCTAAAAAAATTAAAAGAAATATAACATGATTAGTGTGGGTGTGAAAGCCCAGCGCTACGAATTGGGCTTGGGGCCCAATCTGAATGTCAATATTTGACCGAAGAGGTGAGAGGGATCAGGGCTGAGCCCATTTTGTGGAATTGCCCTTGAAAAGGAATGATGGATACGTCCGAAGGCATTACTGTTGGTCCGAAGAGGTTCTCCTCATCGGATCGCTAAAGAACTTGACCAAGCAAATGTACTGAAGACCTGAACGACCTTCCCAGCTGCTTCCACGACAAAGAACGAACTCTGGGCACACCTAAGGACAAAAATAACACAAAATATCTTAGAGGAAAAAGCTGCCACCACCGCATTTAATGCACTGTAGCAACTTTCCTGGCCGCATTTATGTGGAGAAGACACCTGAACAGTGTAGCCTCAGCTACTACCACTCACGGCAGACTAAAGCAAGCATCTGATATGATAAGTACTCAAGTGGATGTTTAGATGAACAACAAGTGTATGGTGAAGATGAGGAGGAAGGAGCATATATAAACGGAATAGGCCCCTGACGAGTGGGGGATTCTTTCTGGCTTGTAAACATTATTTCTCTTCGGATTCAAGAGTATTCTCACGGAATACAAGTCTGAACATCATCTTATCCTTTGTTGTCTATTTGTATCGTTGCTAAATCCATTTCCAGCCCAGTTGTTTAACTCATTCTCTACAAATTTATTGTTCGGGGTTCATTGGGCTATCTGCCTGCAGGGGTTGTGCTTGGCCCATTAGATTTGAACCCTACAATTAGTATCTTCAATCTATTGGTGAATGGGTATGTTAACACTATTGCAATATAATTTATACCTTATCTTATTCATTTATACCACTTTGATGAATTGTGTTAACTTTAGCCATGCACCCACAAAACCTATTTGTCTCCTTGTTAATCGTTGCCCAACGACTTATTAGGGAGATAACAGTACGTGTGGTACCAGAGGTATTGTGCTCCATGAAGTATTCCCAAACTTTTTGAAAAAATGTATTATGTGTTTGTTCATTACCGTGTATGGCATCGACACGAGTATTGAGCCATGCCAACACTAGGAGTTGATCTTCCTCTACACTAAAGTTACTACCCCATTTTGCTTTCTTAGAAGAGGCATTCTCAACTTGAGTTGGAGAATCAAAAATTGACATAAGATTATTTTGAGATGTACTCAAAAGTGGCGAGTCAATATCAATATCCCTGTTCATGATACCCGAGTAATATGGTAGGTCTACTTGTGACTCCATAAATTAGAAACAACAATATATATTTCCAAGCAAACTAAAAGTAAAGACCAGGACCGTAGTAAATTAGAAACAAAAAAAAATATATATATATATATATATATATATTTAAACTTCCCTACACACAGAAAATTCCCAAAAAAACATTTACACCAATACATTAGAAACAAAAAACATAAACTTCCCTACAATGAGAAAATTTCCAAAACAATTTCCAACATGACATTTATTGTAATAGATTAGAATCAACAAAACAGAAAATCACTAAGAAGCAAAAACAAAAAATTTATCATTCCAATTCCCTGAACATTTATATTGCAATAAATTAGAAAAAAAAAATAATGTAAACTTCCCTGCACGCAGAAAATTCTCAAACTAACATTTACACCAATACATTAGAAACAAAAAACATTAACTTCCCTGCAATCAAAAAATTCCCAAAACAATTTCCAACATGACATTTATTGTACTAAATTAGAATCAACAAACAGAAATCAGGAGCAAAAACAGAAAATTTATCATTCCAATTCCCTGCTTATTATCATTAGAATCAACAAATATAAATTCCTTGCAAACAGAAAATTCCCATCTGACATGAAAAATTTATCATTCCAATCACCCAAATCAAAAACCCTAAGCATTACATGATGTAGAAGACAAAGACAACTCACTTGTAAATCAGCAAGCAAGCTTTGAAGAAATTGGTTACCCAAACAGAGAAGAGAGGTCGAGATGGGTCGGAGAGGCTGAGATGGGTCAGACAAAAGAGAGGGTGAGATGGGTTAGCGTGGGACTTGGGGCTTGGGGCTTGGGTAGGCAACGAGGGCGAGATGGGTCAGCATGGATCGGCAACGTGGGGCGGGGGAGTTGGGTTGGTGAGGAGTTGAAGAAGAAAGAAAAAAAAGGAAAGGGAGAAGGATGATGAATCAGTGATGGTGAGCTTCGGTGGCGATGGTGCGACGGTGAGAGGATGATGAATCGATGGCAGAGGTGTGAGTTTGAGGAATATGAGTGACAGGTGAGAGTTTTTTTTTTTTTTTTGAAAGCTAGTGAGAGGTGAGAGTTTGATCTGAGAAAGTGAGGAATGACTGAAATCGGGTAGCGAAAAAAGAAAAAAAAAAGAAAAAATATTTTAATGTGAGGTGGGAATAAAAAATTATTTTTGAGTTTAGCTTTGAGCTACAGTGCACACCTATATATAGCTATGCACTATAGCTGTGTAGGTAAAAATTTTACCTATACCACCACTAATGTTGCACCTTTTTTGTATATATGGTGGTGCTAACCACCAATACTAATGCTCGTAGCATTATTTTATTCCAATATACGGTGAAAACAATAATGGAAAACATTTAAATGGGCCTTGGCTGAGTGAGAATTAAGAAAGAAGCTCTGCTTTTATTTTTATTTTTTTCCTCTTTTGACTGGGTGTCTTTCGATTTTTTTTTTTCTTTTTTATTTACTTCCAGTTGCGTAGTAGAGTTCGATTAAGAGGATCACCACCAAACAAGTCAATGGTTTTTCAAATGGTCTTATCATAGCCCTCAATACCAACCTGAAAAGCCACTTAACCCACCATTATTTATAGGACCAGATTGTGGAGGTTTGCTCCTTAAATATTATACTAATTAGAATTAGGTTTAGTTTGGGTTGGGTTAAAGATTTTCGAGGCAACTGGCTTCTCTTTTTCATGATTGGTTGGAAAATTCTTCGATGGGCCCTACATGATTGCTTTTTTTGATGGACCAATCAAAAGGCCTGTATTATTGGATCAATCAAAATTCTTCACTCCACTAGTACTACTCCATCAATGATTTCCAAATCACTAGGATATGATAAGTTCCTATTGAGTTAAAAGATTCTACTATTCTTTTCAAACAAGCAAAAATAATTATGTAAAGATCATTAGCTTTGATTTTGATGCTGCACAAAATCGTTAGTGAGTTGATCGTCCACACACACTCCAATGGGTGTACTTGAAGAACAAAAACAGAGAAAGAACCTATAGAGAGCACTAGTAGGGTGCCGGCCAAAAACCCTTCGAATGTTAAGTTAGGGATAGAAGAATCTCTAAGAATTCAAGAGTGCAAGAGCTAGGGAAAATTCATGTACCTCAAGAAGGTTAGGGTTTGTTGTTTATATAGTAATGGAGATTTGACATGAATCCCTTGATACAAGGGGAGTTTCCTTATAGAGAGAAAGGCCCCGAGATCTTAAGGCTTTGCGACAAAGGCCAAAATGGTAGAAAAAACCCAAAATTCCCCTTGGGTTCTTTTAAAAGTGTTTATTTGTGGAGAGTCAAGCTCAAAATTTCAAATGTGTGATGAACAAAGGTTAATGGTGCTATAATAAGAGAGAAATCGAAATGGCAATGACAAAAATGAAAAAAAAAAAAAACACACTTAGAACATCATGTATGAAACTTTGACCCATGGATAGCATGAAGAGGAAATTGAGAGATGTTCGTTTTGGTTTGCCTTTTGTTTGGATAAAATATTGACTTAATTTAAGTATAATTGGGGAAATAAAGTGGATCAATCTTATTGGCTGCTTTTTCCTAGTCATGGCAGGTTCTTGAAGACTGCAATTGACGGCTACAACATGTGAGATTGGCCACTAAAGAGTTAGCTGTGTTTTTTAGGTAGAAAAAAATGTGTAGGGAGAAAAACTTGGGTCATAGACAGCAAGAGCATAAGACCTCTTTTGGGGTGAAAATCTTAGGTACAAGACGTCCTCCATGAGCTTGAGGTGCTACCAGTGTCCCTTGCCCACTTGATACCACGCATGAATTGGGTTCATGCAAAAGGTCCCAAAAAAACCGATTCATATCCTTCAAACCACACTCCCTCAAATTCCTCAATATGTCACATGAGTTTGGTTCATACTTAAAAGAATAAAATATAATATAATATGTGAATAGGGTCCACAAGAAGGCCAGGCTCGTAAAAAATGCAATTCTTACATAGTCTTGAAGCAGTGCTCCAAACTCTCACAAAGGGGGTGGGACCCACCATGGGGCGCACCTCCTTTTGTGAGAGCGCCGAGCATTACTCTGGGACTATGTAAGTTTTTTCCCATAAAAAATGTGTCATGAAAATGACCACTAATAACTACCAAAGTTGTTAATTTGTTGTACCAACTTCATGCAAGGAGAGAGAAATGGAAAACGTGTCATCTAACAAGATTAGGTTTAAATTATACCTGGTATCTAAGCAGGAAGTGTTTTGCAACTAAAAGAGTGTGTACAACCAATGTTTTCAATTGATTGGTCTTGACTCTAAATAAAAAAAGAGCAACATAAATAAAGAAATAATGTTAAATTGTTCCCTTTTTAAATGCATCATATGTATGTGGGAGCATGAAAAGGCGAGTGGGAGTATAACAGATCGTTGATGCCCATTTTTAAGGTTGGCCCATAATCCAAAATTCCAAAAGAAAAGCAAGGCCCAAAGGCCCACCAAGAAGACTAAAGAGCAAGAAAGGCCCGAAAACAAAAAAAGAAATAAAAGCCATGAATTACGTCTAGGCTGAAAGAGAAATGCAAGGGAAAGTGACCTGCAACGGAATATAGATCTTCTGTAGAATGCCTTTGGCAGATTAGGGCAAATTGGGTCCAAGACCCTTTTGATCCAGTAAAGAGTATTTGGCCCACAAAGGCCTAAATCCTTTTGAATAAAAGGATAGGAGTCAAACCTATTCTGAAGAGATGCGATAGGAGGAAACAAGGAATAGCAGCAAGTATCAATAGCAGGAATCGTGTGAAGGAGAGAAAAGCCAAGCCAAAGGAAATGACAAACATAGCAAGAAAGAGGGAATGACAACAAGTATTAGCAGCAGGAACTGAGTGAAGGAGAAAAAAGCCAAACCAAAAAAAAGAGACAAACGCATCAAGGCTGAGGGCTCTGTTGTCCTACAACCCAGCTAATGCAAGAGGTAGGGCCCACGGCTAACAAGATGCAGAGGGTGTGGTTGGTATAAGAGGGGAAAGGACCTAGATTTGGTATCCCGCCAATACCATTTTTGGGAATATGCCTTGCTAGGAAGACATCTTTACCAAAAATGGGAAGAAAGTATGTGGGAACCATCTGATACACTCTAGAGGATGAGGACAAAAAGAATTAATGGGAGTCTTTAACGGTTTAGGGAGAGAGAGATGGAAGGGTCTCTTGGCAAATTGATCCTTAACCAAAATGGAGAATTGTTTTGTCATGAAAGACCAATCAAGGGCCCTTAGTGGGATTGAACCCACCAATACATGGTCAAAAGATAGTGGGTAATACGTTGTGGGTGTCGACTAAATGCCTGCAACAGACAAAATGGTTGGTAAAAACAAGGGTAAAAGGGAGAAATCATGTGGATCTGATATAGGGTATAAATAGAAATAGTACCTATGAACAAAATAAGAGGAGAACACATAAATCAAGGAAAAACATATGAAGCAATCTGAAGAGAAAATGAGATAGTGAAAAAAGAGAAAAAAGAGAAAGAAAGTAGCACTTGAGAGAAGAGAAAAAGTAGAGTATACATGGTAGAAGAGTATAGCATGCATCACTAGGATTCCTTTTCCTCCCTCACTCAGAGAATCAAACCTTCTGCAATCTCATTTAAGATAATAGCTATTTTGACCTACTCTCCAAACTACATAACTTTATAGGCTTGAGGGGTATTAAGGTTGTGTAAGTTGGAGTTTGGGCTCTTTTTAGTCTATATCTTACAGAGAATACTTTTACTTTCATCATTGTCTGCTGTCATTAATATTCATTATTGTTGCTGACCTTATTTTGGACTAACAATTATTCTGCCACGTGTGTGTGTGTGTGTGAGGGCCGGCCCTAGGCCGAGGCCATTTAGGCCATGGCCTAAGGCCCCCTAACATAGAAAGGCCCCCAAATATGGGGGCAATAAGGTTTTTTTTTTTTTTTTCCCTAAATGAAGAAAAAAATTGTGAGCTACGTTTACATTTTTTCCCACTTTAAAGAATGTCTAAAATATTAGAGTTATGCTAGTATATTACAAGTTTTATTACATAAGTCCTATAAATTGACATGTCATCAATCACATGAAGTAATTCAATACTCATCTATTCTTTTGTTGAGGTGTCACCTCATTGCCATATCAGTTTGTAAGCTTTTTGTAATAAAATTTGTATTAAGTTTAGCATTTTCTCAAAAAAAAAAAAAAAGAATTAATAGAAATGCAACCCAATCTTCATTAAGTGAATGAAAAATGCTAAAGCTAATAGAAATTTTACAACAAAAAACTTACAAACTGATATGACAAAAATATGATCGGTGTCACTTAAACAATATAATAAATGAATGTTTGAATTTTTTTTTATTGGTGATATGTTAATTTTTAAAACATATATAGTATCGTTAGCTCACTTTGGGTGAACTAATCGTATTAATGAGTATGAATTAATAATAGATTTTGAAATAAAAATATAATAAAAAATAAATTAAATATTATTTAAGTGATATTTAGAGGTAAAAAAACCCATTTAAAATTTTTGCCTTTAGGCCCCAAACTATCTTGGACCGGCCCTGATGTATGTATATACTGCTTGGAGTGTTTTGTCTTGTGCACGGATTGGTTCCAGGGAAATCCCAGGGAGAGAGCCAAGCCCAACTCCCTTACCTTCTCCAGAAGCCTTAGCCCAAAAGCTCAATAAACTACCTACACAGATATTAATCCTTAAAGCATGTCAACCACACACATTTGACATTTTTTTGGGTAAACATAGCAAATTAGACTACTCGTCGTAAGCATGTCATCCACAATATACCAAGATAAGATAGTTTCATGCATTTTGAAATGGTAGCATAGCACTGCTACCTGCTTGATGGACTGTCGGAAGATGGGCACCTATAACATGAAAATCAAAATGGATGAGAGACAGAGAGGGGTCACATTGAGTCACCTAACAACATTATAAAGATGAATGTAGCAAAGAAATTACCCATATCAATTAAAAAAAAAGTTCAAATGCAGAATGACTAATGAGAACAGTTATTTTGCCCTAGTTTTCGTTGGTCACAGGGTCAAAATGTTTTATTCGCGCTAGTTGAGGAGAAAAGAGGAGAAAATATATATATATATATATATAATAATTAAATTCCGGCCTTGCTTGACAGTGTTTTCAAAAAATGGTTGTCAAAGTTAAGGTTGAAATACAGTTTTGATCCTTAAAATGTGATCTAAGTTCAATTTGTGTACAAATTTAAGAATTACAATTTTGCATTTCAAGATAATAAAAGACATCAATTTCACCCATTTCTCCTACCATTATTATTATTATTATTATTATTATTTTTTGGCTACGGCAATAGTTGTTAGTTGGAGGTGGTAGGATTTAAATCCCTGATTTCTCCGTTAGAAACATTAAGGGTCCATTTGGATACAACTTATTTTACTGAAAACTGAAAACATTGTAACAAAATAATTTTTAAATATGTGAATAGTACCGTGAGACCTATTTTTAATTTTTTTTTCTGAACAAAGTGAATGTGGGTCCCGTGAGCAGAATTTAAACAGTGCGTGAACAGTGCTACAATGATAATTGTCCCCTAATGCACAATGCATGAAGAAAAAGAAAAGAAAAAAAAAAAACACAAAACGCAAACGCAGGATAATTTGAATCCAAACGCCATCTAAGAGGTGCAACTTGAGCTACAAGTCTCTTGAATTTTGACGTTTAATTAATTCATAGCTATTTTTAACTTTTAATATTTTTATCATGCCATGTCAACACCTTGATTTGCTACCTATGCAAAAATTACAACTTTGCATTTAAAGATTTTAAAGGCAAACAGATTAAAGGATAACATTGTTACCTTTCAATGTTTTTTTCAAAAATTAAATTGTAAACCAAGACCAACTACAACAAACCTGCAACTTGGTGTTCAAAAAGTTGAGATGAAGTATATGCATTTTGACTGCACATATGGTTACAATTTACCACATGGTATGTAAAGGCAAAATATCAACAAGTCTATAAAATGACATTTTCCAAACTTTCCACGTCAAATTTGAAATGTAGTTTAGTTGAATCATGGATGAACTTAAAATTGTCTAATTTATGCATAGCCTAGACCACCAGTAAGGCCCCATGGGCTAAGTTTATTAATCCATTTCCATTTTCCATACAAAACATTACACTTGATCATCTTTGTTTCAGCGAAGGCAGAAAATCAACCAGGATAGGCTGGGCCAAAATTAGCATAACCTGAGGCCAGTTATAAAGTTAAGATTTAAGGATAATAATAATATAGTAAAAATCAATAATATAATATTAGGGAAGCATAAACCTTAGCTCGTATATGTGCAGACTTGACAGAAGAAACAAAAAGCCTAATAATGATATTATTGTTGTTAAGTGAGCAATCACAAGCACACAAAACCTTAAACCCAACGTGCAATTCATCATTATTACTAAGAGATCTGTAAGGCAAGACTTTGAGGAAATTGATGCAAGCTATAAAAAGTTTTAAAGAATTATATTCAATTAAAGGAATGAAAGTTTACATGGTTCATCACATCACTAATGACTAACTGTCTTCCCACATTCTACAACCCCCCCACCCAAAAAAATTAAAGTCTAAGATGTATCGTGTAAAATTTTGTTTTTCTTTTTACCGACTTGTAACATGAAAGAAAGGACAGAAAGAATAAAATTTGGAAGCAGCAGGACCTTATAGGAACAAGCATTTCTCTAAAAGTATCTTCTCAGTTTACTGGCTTTGGGAAGAAAAGAAAAACTGCATGCATGCTAGTCATCAGATGCCTGAGTTGGGCTCTTTGAGCAACTTTCCCTTTGATGAAGCTCTAATAGTTTCTTTTCTGGATTACAGAGCCCTGCATGAATAGAAATGTTATGAAATATACTATCCTAGAGTAATACATACCTCTATTGAGCAATAACCAAGCACTTTTTAAAAAATTTATCCTCATGAATCTGATATATTCCATAATTTTTTATGCAGTACATGAAAATATGAGGTTAACATTGATTTTATAGGATAGATGTGCCTTTATCATGCGCATAATTGTCGTCAATTTACTAGAAATCAATCACTTAAGCCTTTCATTGAATTATAGGATAGACTACTGCCTTGATCATGCACATAATTGTCATTAATTTATCAAGAAATAGGTCATTTTAAGCATATCCTTATTGGCATTTAGACTTCATCATTTTGCAATGGTTAAATTTTTCCTTTTACTATGAACCACAAGCCAAAGGATAAATATGCGCCTTCAAATGTATAAGAAAAGGAAATGAGGTGGATAATATGAAATATGGAACAATTTTATCTCCATCCAAATAGTCAGTAAACTGCATGTAGTATGGTAACCCAGCATGAAGTGGATGTTTTTGTGGTCCCCTAAATAAATTCAAGAAATATGAGTATCTCCAGGCAATTTTATAAAACCGAGGAATGGATTTATACTAAAAGGATATAACTTCTTCAGTAATTACTTCTATTGTTTATTTGGGCAAGAAGCACCAACCTGAACACTTAGGAATATCCCAGACAGCAATAGATGATTGTGTACACTCTGGTTCACATAGTGCTTGGTTATTCTCATGGTTGACATTCATTGCAAGCATCCATGCCCCAATTGTAACATCCTCATTGCTGAACATCCTAAAACTGTAATTTTTGAACAAGATAGAGACATTATTATATATTTTTTTATAAGTAATTACAATTTATTAAAAACTTAATGCATATACAGGAGGTATAGAGTGCTGGAAAAAACAGCAAAGCGAAAAAGAAGAAAGGAGAAATAAAAAATCCAAGTCGTAGCATTAATGGCAAAGACAGAGAGTCTAGAAACTCCATCAATGAATACGGAGAAAGAGTAAATACGAACCCCATTCATAAAGAGTCTTCATAAAAGAAACTTAAGATTTGGCACACTAGACTCCTTATGGTCAAACGTACAGCGATTTCTTCCTCCCAAAATGCACCACATCAAACATGCTGGGGCTGCCCCCTGAACTGTTGTACATCCACGAGAGCCCAATACACAACTCCAAGACTCCAACATAGAGTTTACAGAACTTGGCATAACCCAAGCAATCCCAACTAAGCAGAATAAGAAAGCCCACAAATCAGAAGCTGTAGGGCAATGCAGCAACACATGACTTACTGTTTCACCAGCCGATGTAGACAAATAACACCAATCTGCTAAAACAATGAGACGAAAGCCTTATAAAGCCTTTTTGTAAAGATCCTGATCTTCCTAGTGATAGCAGGACAAACATCGTTCTAAGTTGTCCAAGTTGCCAAGAAATAGTTCCTTTGCACGAGTAAGAAACTGATGTATTTTCATGGGTCCTCTTATGGAGATTATTCATTATCAAAAATTTCACCTAGAGCTGCCTCCCCCCACACACACACAAAAAAAGACACTGGGGAAAGAGTTTTCCATATGCATTTCCAAGGGAACTGGAACGTATCAGCGGCTCTTTCTTGAAGCACTCTATAGTAACCTTTTATTTGAAATCCTTTCTTGGGAGAAGGAAACCAAACC
The DNA here is from genome assembly GCA_023736055.1 of Quercus glauca. Taxonomy (NCBI): domain Eukaryota; kingdom Viridiplantae; phylum Streptophyta; class Magnoliopsida; order Fagales; family Fagaceae; genus Quercus; species Quercus glauca. Next base: position 40,591,879 of record CM043322.1, on the reverse strand, counting down.
AATTTATCACAATCAGTAGGAGTAACCTGTGCAGCAGACAAATCATCCAAGAATTGAGCCATAGACTCCAATCCCAGTCTTGTGCCTCTCGAGGAAAAAAGGTGTTCCGATGCACCTTGCCATGTACCCATTCGAAATAGTCAGAAAATAGTTAATTTTATCTCTGGCAAATCTAAAAAATTCCGGATATCTGTCTTGAAAGTTGCCACTTTCATCCCAATGGTTTCTCCAAACAATACGTGGGAGTCATCACTCATCCCCTACCTCAAACCAGGTATGTGATGCAAAATTATCCCATCCCTTTCTGATATGTTTCCACAACCCCATTCCATAAGCCCCTTTTACCACTCTAGAGTGCCACTCATCTGTTTGTACCGTATTTTCTATCAATGACCTTCCATCACAAAGATTCCCATTCCAACCCATACCTCCACAACCATTTCCCAATAAAGGTTGATTGAAACTCAACAACTTCCTAATTCCCAAAACCCCTTGATGTATCAGATTACAAACTGTAGGCCATATAACCAAATGGATTTTGTGCTCCACATGAAGATCCCCCACAAGAAGTCTCTCTAAATCTTCTCCAATTAAACAAGGTAGATATTTCAAATTTTGGAAAAGAAATGTGGCTTTTACATGCATCTATCTATCTATCTATCTATCTATATATATATATATATATATATATCATTTTTCTCCATCATGATTCACCTTTTCAAGGGTAACCAAATGGCATTTTTATTCAATTTCAACCAAAAAAAAAAAAAACACAATTTAAAAAAAAAACACACACACACGCACAAATTTTCATTCATCATATTGAGTTTTGTACAAGGGAAAAAAAAAAAACAAAGCAAGAATGCAAGATAGCTGACCACGACTTAAATCATGTTTAGTAATGAAGAAAATATCCTTTGTCCTACTAGGAGTGTTCCACTTTTTACTCCATCAACTACCATATGTCATTTGTCTAATTTTTTTTCTTTTATACTTTGGTTACTTCACCAATTTTTTTCGTTTAATACTTTGGTTACTCTAAATGGAAAAAAAAAATGGACATGTGGCAGGCAGAGAGCATAAAATGGAACAACCATGTTGGGATACAGGATTTTATTTATTTACTTTTTTATAAGTAATAAACTTCATTGAAAATTGAAAAAAAAAAAAAATACAAAGAAAACAAGGCACACAGGCAGTGTGCAATAGATAGAGAACAGAAAATATAAACTAAATAACAATGAAAATAACAAAATCAAGCAAATCAGGCAGAGAATTAAACGTCAGAACACCCGAAGCATTTGCCCATCCAAACAAAGTCTGAAAAGCTTCAACTCATGAATCGATCTTTCATTTCCTTGAAAGGTATGCTCATTCCTTTCCCTCCAAATAACCCACATAAGACAATAAGGGATCATACTCCAAAGCACCTACGTTCTGTCTGTTGAACTTGCCTGCCCAACTAGCAAAAAGTTCCACAACATAACACAGCATGACCCAATGAACCCCAAATAGTGAACACACCATATTCCACAACTAGTGAGCTACGGGGCAATGTACGAGTAAGTAATCAATAATCTCCCCATTCCTCTTACACATACAACTCCAATCCACCACCACCACTTGTTGCCTTTGTAGATTATAAAATGTCAAAATTTGTCCCAAAGCTGCTGTCCAAAGACAAACTAACCTTTGTAGGCATTTTTTATTCGTTTAGTAATATGAATAATAAGATTATGCTCTAATATTACTGTATGGGTTTCACCTACCACTCACAGAAGCATAAGAGCAAAATTATGAAAGTAAAGACAAGCAAGAATCAAGCCGCCTTACTGGTGAATAGCTCTCCTAATAAGGGATCTATGTAGCAAAACATAATGATTGGGAAAGCATGTGATTTAAACATGTAATTTGGAAGATGACATTTATCTTTTCACTTTATTATAGAACAGTTCAAGAGGTTTTCACACGACAAGATCAAAATAAATCAACCAAAATATCTTCGACATTGAGCATATTCTACATGTAACAAGAGTCCATCCAGTTATGAAGCCTAAAACCTCTAGACATTTGGGCTACTGAAACAATAGGTGGTGCTGTGAGCATATAACCTCAGTAATTTGGATTTCTTTTGCTAGGAGAGGAGGGGTGCCAGTCATTCAAAGATTAAAACAAGGCCATGGCTGGTAGCACATGCATTCGCCTCCTGTACTAGAACTTTCTTTTTAACAGGAAAGACAATAGAAAAAGAGGGTGGGGGTTAGAGTAAAAAAGGACCACAAACAATTTAGGCATTCACTAAAGGTTTGTTTGTTTTGCTAGGGACTTTTTCTCCAAAAAGCAAATTATAAATCCCAGATGCTGCTAAACAACTTAACAACTCATGGGAGCAATTTAAATAGAAAATTAATTGCTCGGGCCTCAGTAAAGATGGCAACAAAGGGTTATGGTTTTGTTCGACTTTTGTCATACATATATATTATAAAAAAATTGGGTGTGTACATAGGTGTACAGCTACAGCCCATGCATGTTCTGCCGATAGATTTAACATGCAAACCATCAATGGCAGTGTCATGCACATTAAAATATGACTAGAAATTATATCCCAAAATCAGATGCATAGAATTGATATAACAAACACCATGGGATGAGGGCAGAGAGGAGTAGGAATTTTCATCAATATGCTGAGACCACCTTTTAGATTACTATTACACCCTCTAAATAAATGAACTTGGAATACAAGGAGAACATGGAGGGTGAACCGATCAATAAAAAGAGAACATGGAGGGGTGAAAAAACCTACCTTCAGCCCACTTCTCTTTATGTGGTAGTATAAATACCAACTTCAAATTCCAAATAAGAAAATTTTTCAAGGCCAACCAAATATTGACACTAAGTAGGGAGGTACAAGCAAAGCAACAAACTTGCCTATTGTTTCTAAGAGCAACCAAGCTTGCAACAACATCAGCAGAAAGGGCATATATTGGGCCATAAGCATGAAGAAAGTACTCCTTTCCAAGCAAATAGGATAGTGGCTCGTACCTGCATAATTTAACCGAATTGATCAAAACTTAATGATTAAAAAAAAAAAAGGGAAAAGAAAACGTAAAAAACAGAAAGTTTTTCTGTTAATTATTAAACACCTTAACTTTGCCCAATTCTATTGCCACCATTTATAAGTTTTCAAACAAAATTCAATGCGTCTAGATGTGAGATAAGAAAGAATGCATCTAGATGTGAGACATTTACAATTGACTATTTTGACCTCTTTGATGTAGTTCATCCGTTCAAGGTTAGAACGGTACCAGCCCAACACAGCTAGGCGAAAGATTAGCATCATTAAGTTAATATCACTGTTTTTTTAAGTAAGTTTTGCAAGGTAAAAACGAGGGGGAGATTCATACTACTGTCAAGGAGAAGAAAAAAATATTCGGAAAGTGGGTTTTTATGATCTAATAAAAAATCAAACCTATTTAAATGTTCCAGCTATTCTATATTTCCTTGAAAGGGGGGCTCAACCTACAGGACCTGTTCATGATATTTCAAAGAAGGTGGGAGGTTTTATGGAACTTTACCTTAATAAACATATTAAATTCAATGAATGAATAGAACAAAAGCGGGGGTAGTAGATAAAAGACCCTCTACTTCATGAGATGTGGTCCCCAACCAATTTGACTACTCCCTAGGGTTATAAAAAAGTCATACCCATGGCATAAAACTCCCACTTTTGTAGGGTAGGCTGATTTGTGGACTCAAATCTACAATCTGTTGCTTTTGACGAAAGGCATTTGCTATCGCACCAAAACTTGACCTCTTACTTCTCAGGGTTATCATTAACCTAAAATCATATAATCATTTCTTTCTTTTCTTTTTCTTTTTTAATCCAATATCTTCATAAATGGAGCAGGAGCATACCCAATTACAATTGAAAATCATCTCTAAGTTGATAGATTAGCATCAATAATCTAATATCTTTTTTTTTTTTTTATAAGTTTTGACACCAAGGGAAGGGAGATTGGGAGATTCATTCTAGTGACCTCTACTTTATGAGATGTGATCTCTAGCCAATTGTGCTACTCCTTAGGGTTATAATATTGCCATACCCATTGCATAAAGCTCCCACTTTGTAGGGTAGGCTGATGTGTGAACTCGAATCGACAATCTGTTGCTTTTGATGGAAGGCATTTGCTATCGCACTCTTACTCCCTAGGGCGGAGTCATTAAGCTAAAATCATACGATCATTTTTCTTTTCTTTTCTTTTCTTTTTCTTCATAAATGGAGCAGAAGCAGAATATCCAAGTACTATTGAAAATCATAACAATTCTTTTTCAATTTATTTTTCCCTTAATTGGAGCCTCATAATCTAGTTTCCAATGCAACTCATCTTAGTAAAGTCAAAATGCAGAGAAATGAAAATGGAAGAAATCAAGGGCCTCAAATAAAGAAACAGGACTAACCATTTGAGTTTAGGGTCTGTAAAAACAGGACCCTTTTTCATGCACCCAAGGTAAGTCTGCGAATGAGACCGTTCTTTCACCAACAGCAGTGATAGGCGATCTGACAATTAATGCAAGCTAATTAAATGAATGCCAAAAAAAGAAAAGAAAAAAAAAATTCTTTCAAAGAAAACTTAGAAACAGATTGAAGATTTTCAATATATTCACCTGGCCTTAAATATATGTCGTCGTCTGCCTTAACGTAAAAGTCAGCATCAAAAAGTGCATATGCAGCTTTAAAGTAAGCTAATCTGCAAACAAAACAAAATTTTGATTTGTAAAGTAGCAGAAGATATATTTATTATGAGAAGAAAGAGCAGCAACGTACGTTTTGTAGGGAAGTTTACTATACTCCTCTTCAATATCCAATAGCAAGAAATCATCATATTCTGCAACTTCTTTCTTTAGTTCTAACATCTTTGATTTATCATTGGTTTTACCAATCACAAACCTGAATGTCAATCCAGTTGCTTCTTCCAATCTGCAAAGCCATTTTTCAAATTGAATACTGAATTAAACAAATAAATTGTTAAGAAAAAAATCGATATACTGACCGTTGAAGAGATTGGGGATCGGATGGCATCCAAGTCTGGCGCAAAGAGCGCCTGCGTCCCACGGATCCAAACCCGGTCTGAATGCCGACGAAACCCATCACCTTCTGCCTCCTCCTCCTCGTCTTCATATTCGGATCTACGCCAATTCCATCTCCATCGCGGACGACTCCGTCTCCAACTCGCTCCCAGACGACTCGGATTGATCTTGGCTCGGCGTTCGCGCATTTTTGTGGCGCGCTGAGGAGCGCAGCGAGTCCAAAGACGAAGCCGGCGAGACCGATGAGAAGGCAGCTGGCGAGGATAAGGACCGTCGATCTGCGCGGGGAGGCCGGCGAAGGGCGGTTCTGGGCGTGGAACAACTTGGGCGATGAAGGCATGCTGATGCTGATGCTGATGCTAATATCTGCTCTAGTCTAGTCTAGTCTAGTCTAGTAGGAGTGTACGAACTACGGGTGGGTTGGGTTTCATGGAATCAAATAAAACAAATCCTCCTCTCTACTCTCTTTCTTTACTTTCTTTCTTTTTCTCTTTACTGCCACTGTGGCAGTTACCAATATTATGAATCTCGATCTCGCATCTTTCGCCCTTTTTTTTTTTCCGATTCTTTTATTACTCTCACTCTAAACTCTAAACTCTCAACAATACTTTACACAATAATAATATTCACTGTTCACAAACCACAATACTTATTAAATTCACAAGTTTTTGTTGGTTCACCGCTATCATCACAATTAACCATCTTAACAATTGAAATATCTTATGATTTTTTTTTTTTTTTTTTTATGTTAGAGTTCTCATTGAATTAACATTTTTACAATAATTTCACCGGAAATTTTTAAGGAGATAAATTATTATTGATTTTAATCTGAACCTCATTAACATTACATTTTTATCTGCTAATAGCCTAATAACATTTACAATTTAGAATTTATTATGAAAATATTGTGAACTAACATTACTTAAAGTGATTATGAATAAGAATTTTTAAACAAGTAGTACTTCAAATGCATGGATAATTGTCCTTCAATAGAATATAATTGTATGTATGATATTAATATTTTAACTTTTACCTTTATGTATTTCTAACTAATTTTCCTTCAATTTTCAAAATGTATTAAAAAAAAAAAAAAAAAAAACTTGCTGGTTGTTGCATGTATATTTAGACTATATTTTACATGCAATCAAACACAAAAAAGAAAAACAAACTTTGTATCATGTATGTCCTAACTTATTTTTTAAATATAAAATATAATATTTATTTCATAGCTTCTAAGACGTGAACAACTTACCTTAAGGCTTACGTTTTCCAGTCTCTCATTGTCTCTCAAATCGTTTCCTACCATCCGAAGACTCATGTTTAACAAATACGAGATTGACTTTTCACCAACTTGGAAACCTTCATTATCAACGTGATTGCCGTAGTAAGATTTACATTGTAGACTAAACAAATGTGTACAATATTGTACAAATTTGCAAAAATGTACAATACACATTTGTTTAGAGACAATATAAATCTTAAGTTGATAGTACAATGTAAACTAAGAATTTTCTATTAGTTTATTTCAAATTTGTTAGGATCTAAATAGGTTTTTTTTTTTTTTTTTTTTTTTTTTATAAAGTTTAAGATGAACAAATTTTTACTTTCGTTGTTGGGTTTTTTTTGTTTTCGTGTTTAAAAAGACTATGATATTGTTAAGAATGTCATATTTAAGTTTATTTCAACTAGACTTTAAAAAGTTTTAGGGTTAAGGAGTTCAAATTTTCATTTTAGGATGAAAAAATCAAAAATTAGAAACAAAAAAATATTATATATTAAAAAAAATGATAGCTCAGGAGGTTCATTTGAACCTGTTAGGTAATAAAGACTTAGGAACTAATGTATTTAGAACTTTAATGTGTAATGTTGACAAACCATGATCAAAACAAGTTATTAGTCTTGTTTAGACCTGCTCAAAGTATGTGTTTTATGTAAAGTTGGAATCGAGTGTTCTGTTGGATTTACTATGTAAATCTGCCTGATTCGATCGATCGAAAGTCGTGCAGATTATTTTTCTGCAGAATTTTCCAACTCACTCTAAGTCCATTAAGGATTAGGGTTTCAGATCTACTTCTCCCACTATATAAAGGAAACCCTAGTCACGTTTTTAGAGTAGCTCTTGTTGCTCATATTGCGGTTTGTGTGAATCTCTTGTGAGATCTTTGAGGAGCTTTCCTTTACACAAGCTTGGGATTATCAAGGAGGAGATTTCTTCAAAAACTTGATGATCATTCAGTTGCTGCCATAAGAGTTTAAAGATACACAAGCAGGAGTGCTTGTACTTGCTGGAAAATCCAAGAAAGAAGGAGTCCGTGGATTCGGAGCTTGCACGTGATCGTGTCAGTAAGTTTTATTGATGGGTAGCAATAGGATGTTAGTAGTTTAAGTCCTATTGTATGAATTTTGATTCTTTCATATAGTGGATTCAAGTTTACCTTGAGGATAGCTAAGTTAAATCCTCCCTAAGTTTTTACCGGTGTGGTTTCCTAGGTCATTATATCTTTGTGTTATTTATCTTTCCGCTGCTTATACATGATATGATTGTTTGATTGTGATAACCTAGATTTGCATAATTTGACTAAGTTAATCACTTGGCTAATTAACTAAATTAATCCTATTGTTGTTTAAGGGGTTTAAAAACCTTAGAGTACCCCATGAACTCTACATAACGCCCCCCCTGAATAGAGCTCCATCTGATCATATCATCTGGGCTCACACTTTGTCAGGTTTGTTCCCTACAAGTAGTGCTTACAAATTGCTGGTTTCTTGTGCTTCACTTGAGAATGCAAGTAGTTCTAATCTGCTACCAAATAGGAATTTCTAGAATGGCATTTGGTAGTTGTGAGTTCCTAATCAAGCACTTCAGTTGGAGGGCATGCGATAATTTGCTGCCTACCATGAGTAATCTTTAACGCCACCAAATCACTGATACAGCAATGTGTGAATTATGCAAGCTTCATGAGGTGAACATGTTGCATGCTATCTGGTATTGCAGGGAGTTGGCTATCGTTTGGAATTCCTTCACCTGGTTTCATCAAGCGGTTAACTCTCCTCCATCAGATTTCTGTGATTTGTTTTCCAAATTTTTGCAGATACCGGACGAACACAGTGCTGAAATATTTGCCATCACAGCTTGGTTGATTTGGAACTGGAGAAATTCTCTACACTTTGGCCGACCAGTCCATCCTTTAGCCAGACTGTATGACATGGCAGGCAACTATCTACACGAATTCCTTGCTAACTGCCACTCCCTCCGGTTCTACAGCAGTGGCGTACTCCAGAAGCTGACCGCTACAAAGTGAACTTCGATGCATTGGCCTTAAAAGCGTCGAACTTGGCTAGTATCGAGGTTATTATACGTGATTGGCGTGGTGAAGCAATTCCAGCTCTATCCATGCCCAGTCCTCTATCTTATAATGTGAATGAATTGGAGGCATTAGCTTGTCGCAGAGCGGTACAGTTTGCAGGAGAAATTGAGCTTCGGAAAGTTATCTTTGAGGGTGACTCGTCAGTGTTGATCAATGCTCTATATCAAGGGTCTGGCGGTTTTGCTTCCTATGGGAATATCATTGAGGATATCCTCTTCCTTGCTGCTGATTTCCAGGTTTTTTTTTTTTTTTTGGTCATGTTAATAGAATTTGTAATGTTGTGGCTGATGCTCTTGCTAAAGAGGCCAAAGACTTGTTGGGGATTCGGGTTTGGGTTGGAAGACCTACCTGAAGACATTTCTCCCCTTGTCCTTTTGGATATTCATTAATTTCTTTTCAGTTTAATATTTCCCCAAGCTTGTTGTCTGGTTTCTAAAAAAAAAAAAAAAGAAGCTAAATAGATTGAGCTTTTAAAGCACTTTTTAATATAAAAAGTATCATATGTTAGTCAAAAGTCCACAAATATAAGTGCTTGTGAAATGTGGGGGCTAATAGTGTTAGGGTTTAAGTCTTCAAAAGAGAGCTCCACATACATATACACTTAGATTAGGATAGAGTAAAATTTCTATCTTATATAAAAATAAATAATAAAAAAAGGTCCAAAATTCACTAATATCAGCTATGCAAAGTTATGTTTGTATCAGCTTGTACAAAAATTTATGTCTATTCTAGCATAAGAACTTTTTTTTTTTTTTTTGCATGCTCACTTTTCAAAACACCCCACATCAAATTATCTATTTTACATTACATTTCATTAAAATATCAATTTTTCTTGATTTTTTTTAATTGTTTCCCTTTCTTTACACACAAAAATCACCATCCACTATTTTCCTTCATTCTCGGGATATATAAAGAAAAAAAAATTAATGCAAAATGAATAATATCATTGTAAATTTATACTGTTACTATAGCAAATATGTAAATTTACACAATTATATACCGACTGACGTGAGTCATTTTTAGGCAAAACTATGTAAATTTTACACTTTTTTCTATTATACACCCACTAATGTGAGTGCTCTAACTGTATAAATTTACACTATCACTATTCATTTTGCATTTAGTTTTTATTCTTTCTTCATGTATTTTGATGATGAAGAAAGAGAGTAAATTGTAGTTGTTGTATGTAAAGAATGAGAAACAATTTTAAAAAAATCAAGAATATTTTATATTTTATCAAAATGTAAAGTAAATAGATAATCTGACATGGGTATTTTGAAAAATGAGTACGTAAAATAGAAAATGTAGATTCTTATGCTAAAATAGACAAAAAAATTTACACGTGCTGATGTGAATGCTCTCCATTTGGTATAGTTGTAGAGCTTTAATCCATAGAGCTTTTATTATTTCAAAAAAAAAAAAATCCATAGAACTTTTACAATAAAGAGATTTAACTCATATTAAGAGCTTTATTTTTTAGAGTATTTGACAAAGGACCTATGTTTGAATCTCTACTCTATCAGAAAGAAACTCATTAGTGTCTTGACCTAAAGTTAAAGAGCAATTATAGTTAAACGGACTATAAATTCAAATCTTATGATATCTATAAAAAATAAAATAAAATAAAAGTTCACAAGTACTAAAATTACATGCTCGTCCATGCAACAGACGAGTATTAAATCTATAGGCTCGTCCTTACAAATGACAAGCATCCAATCCACAGGGCCGTCCATGAGAGGACGATCACATAGCATTAATAGCATAGTCATAAATGGTTTCGTAATTGACAACCTCCAACGGTCAGAAAGGCCAACCATGAGCCAGTTAAGCCTCATTTAAGCTGAGGAATACGTTACAAAAGATAGCCAAGAAGATAGTCATTAAGAGGCTACCATCAGTTATACTCATAATAAACCCCCCCCCCCCCCCCCAATAGTTGTATTAAGGCTATAAATAAGCCACCAAGCAATAGGAGAAAGGTACACAGATTCAAACATACAGAATTACATTCTGATTCTCTAAAAGATATTAAGAATTCAACTGACTTAATCATCAAAGAACTGTTGGCTAACGCCACTCTGATGCCTTTCTTTCTCATCTTTGCAGGGAACATTACCTCGTCATAGCTCAAACAAGGTCATTGATTGATGATCGTTTTTGGCTTCATTAGTTTAGCGCCCTCTGCGGGGAACATAGACCTGAATCATACAGATTTTCGTAGCTCTACCATTCAAACGACCCAATGGATCCAAGTTCATCAACCCCACCTGATCCAATGCAAATGACCTAGCAAATTCAAACGCTGGCCGCAAGTGTTGAAGAATTGACCAAACAGAACAAGGAGTTGAGGCAGTGCCTCTCTCAGGAGAATAGTAACGTGCGTCCTCACCAATGTAACTAGAATAACAATGGCAAGGAAGGTCATAGCCCATGAACCAGTAATAGGGAAGAAAGTTCCAGGCGAACAGAGCAGTCCAATTCTAGGTGAACAAGGCAATTCAATCGAAACAACGACGAGCTTTTGAAGAGCATGAGGAAAGAGATGAACGAATGAAAAATGCCTTGAAAGGAAAGTCATCCAGGAACCTAGATGGAATGATCAAAAGAACAAACTCTCCATTCACCAGCAAGGTCCTAGAGTGCCCTCTCCCATCAAAGTTTCAACTCCCCTAATTGGAGACATAACGGGCATACAAACCCACAAGGCCACATAGAGTCTTTCAAGAAATTGCTGAACCTTTAGCAGACAATCAATGAAGTGATGTGTAGATCCTTCCCAACAACTCTCAAAGGAGCTGCTCGAGTTTGGTTTAGCAAGTTAGCATCATCTTTGATCTCAAATTTCAAACAATTAGGTGATTCCTTTGTACGGCATTTTATTGGTGGCCAAAGACACAAAAGTCTAGCTTTTTAAAGTTTGTGTACTTTTTAAGAATATCATATTTAAGCTTTTGATAGGAGTTTAAAGTCCATAGAGCTCGTCTACACGCTAATAGGAGTTTCCACTCGTTGGTGACCTTTCAACGTCTACTTTGTAGGGACTTGGTCCTGAGCCGTCTATTGAAGCCCTCGCTCGCGAGCTTTATGTTCGCAGACGTGAGTCTTCTTTTTATACTTAGAAATTTCCTAAGTATTATTTGTATTTGACTTATACTTTTTTTTCTAACATTTTATGCTTTTCTCTTAGGGATGGCTACTATGAAGGAGAATAAAGGGAAGGAGGTGGTGGGCGGGGCAGCCAGGCCTGAGGCTCAATCCTAGCTTTGTCCTTCTGCTAGAGACAAAAGAAAAACTTTGTCCAAGACGCTGGACTTGGGGAACCTTCCCAGTCGTCGAGGGAAGAAGGCGAAGCATGGGTCATCCAGGCCTAAGGTTGTTAGGCATGATCTTCCCTTCCTCCTAGCTGTCCATCCCAATTGTTGACGTTGAATCGTCCTTCCCCATTGATGTCACTCCCGCTAAGACCACTGCTCCCACCTCGTCCCAACCTCCCCAGAGGGTCCCTATGAACCTTCTGGAGAATGAAGACTTGGCTTGGGAGAGGTTTGAAAAGGTTTGAAAAGACTTGACTTGGCTTGGTTGTAACTGGTGAGCACATGGCTACGTGCTATGATATGTCCTTGAAAGAATTTGAGCATTCTGGTGTTCATGATCTTTTCAAGGTAAACTCTTTTACCTCGTCTTGTTTTAGTAACCTGCATATATATATATATATATATATATAGATTTAACAAAACTCTTTAATCACTTGTGTAGGCCATGTCAAAGTTCATAGCTGCGTCTAGGCAGGCCACAGAAATGGACAAGATGAGGATCCAAGAGATTAAGGATGACTGTAAGGGTTGGGCTAAGGTGGCAACCAAGGCCAAAGACGAGGCCAAGGAGTTGCAAAATCTGGTTGAAGAGCTGAAAGCTGATGTGGTTGAGAAGGATACTCGTCTTGACCACCTTCAAAAGAAGAACAACAAGTTGAGTACCCTTCTTACCAAGGCAAAAGAAGATACAGTAGTGGAGTTTAGAGCATCCAAGCAGTTCACTGATTTGGACACCAATTATGCAGCAGGTTTTGAAGATTTTCAAATGGACTCTATAGAAAACTTCCCTGAAGTTGATTTTAACTCCATCAAACTTAACCTTGCTGCTGCTACAAGCTCTCTCATCCAGACAAGCTCCGAGGATATCAAAAGATGATGCCACTACTCAACCCGCCGAGGATGTTGAAAATGATCCACCACAGTGAACTTTAATTTTAGTTTTTCTTTGTCTTTGTGCTATTTTTTTTTTATGAGGTCCATTGTTTAGGACCATTTAAAATTATGTCAAGTACATTTCACTCGTCTATATCACTTATGACGAGCTTTCAAACAATTGCCTTTCAAGCTTTGTATTTTATAAGGGCTTTTGGACAGTGGTCGTCTACTCTTTTTAAACTTTATGAATGAATGTTTTATTTTCATTTCTCTTTCATTTACTATTAAACATGTCGATGTATGGACGAATTTTTTTTTTATCATCCAATATATTGGTTTCAAGTATGACTCGTCCATGACAAGGATTCCTTTATGTTTAATATCCTTTACCATTCTTTGAATTTTGAAAGAATAACCTGTCTTGTGAATGGCAATGGTTTTTCTAGCTTTATTCGTCCTCAGACTTGGCAACTAGCTTTTACTTTTTGCCTATAAGGTTTATTTTTAAGGCCCAACTTTTTTCTCATCCAAAGATTGGATTGTTTTAGCTGGCGTCCTATCCTATGGACTTTAAATATTCCTGTGCACGTATTTCCTCATCCATGGGTTGGACTAACACGTTTAAAGCTTTACTTTGTCCATTGTTTGGACGAATATGCCTTGATCTTGTTTTTCTCTGCTTTATCCTTATTTCGAGGAAAGCTTATAGACGTTACATCCCTGCGTCCAGAGATTTTTACTCGTCTTTAGGCCTTAGCCTTCTTATGGATGAAATTATGGAGATTAGGTTTATATATCACATGCATTACAAATCCAAACCACATATTCATAATATAAACATCGTCCACAAGTATGACACATGCTTAGAAGTTGGTGCCTTTTAGGGAATTATAAATACAAATATCCAAGTTCATGACTTCATCCATAGCTAGTTTAAAAACTAATACACCCTTAAGGAGTAAAAACATAACATATAATGCTAACAACACACATGCAACAGAAAGAAACATAAACTTTGGCTTATCCAAAGTGACAACATCTTGGGTGATCTGGTCCAAGATAATGCTCGTCTAGACTGATAATTTACTGATAATACCTTCTTAAGTGCTCAACATTCCAAGGGTGCTCCAACTTTCTCCCGTTCAGGGCTTCCAAGTAATATGACCTTTATCTTTGGCAATTGATAACCCTGTAGGGTCCTTCCCAATTAGGTCCCAATTTCCCATGAGTTGAGTTTCTAGTTGCCAAAGAGACCCTTTTTAAGATGAGGTCCCCTATGTTAAAGCGCCTGGGTTTCACCATTGCATCATATTGTCTGGCCATAAGGTTTTTATACCTTGTTGTCCTTTGCTCCGCGTCCATCCTTACCTCGTCTATTAGATCAAGGTTAAAGTAGAGTTGCTCTTCGTTATCCTTCTCTTCATACTTCATCACCCTGTAATTGGTCATATGCACTTTTGCAGGAATCACTGCTTCACTTTCATAAGCTAACTTGAAATGAGTTTCCTTGTAGGGGTTCTTACAGTCGTCTATAGGCTAATAAAACTCCCGGTAACTCTTCTAGCCACACTCCCTTTGCCCCCTTAAGCTGAGTCTTGATGATTTTCAACAAGGATCAGTTTGCCACTTCTGCCTGGCCATTTACTTGTGGGTGGGCGGGTGAGGAATAATGATTCTGAATTCCAAAGTGTTCGCAGAAGTCCCTGAAAAGTGTATTATCAAATTGTAGTCCATTGTCTGATGTCAATACTCTAAGAACTCCAAATCTGCATACAATGTTCTTTTAAACAAAGTTCTTGACATTCTGCTGCGTGATCTTTGCTAGGGGCTCTACTTCCACCTACTTAGTGAAGTAGTCAATTCCTATTACTAAAAATTTCATCTGCCTGGTTCCAAGTGGAAAGGGATCCAAGATATCTAATCCCCATCATGCAAAGGGCCATGGGGCCATCATTGCGGTGAGATACTTTGATGGCTACCTAGGGATATTGCTAAAGCGTTGACATTGGTCACACACCTTAACATAAGCCTTTGCGTCTGCTTGAATAGTTGGCCAGTAATAACCTACACGGACGACTTTATGGACCAGTGCTCTTACTCCTGAGTGGTTTCCATATGCTCCCTCATGAACTTCCCTCAGCATATAGTTTGCTTCGTCTGGAGCTAAACACCTTAGATAAGGCTGAGAGAAGCCTCGTTTGTATGACACCTCGTCCATAAGGATGTATCTAGCTACTCTGATTCTTAGTTTTCTAGCCTCGTCTTTTCCTTTTGAAAGCCTTCCATCCTTTAGGTAAGCTACTATTGGGGTCATCCAGTTTTCTTCTCCTTCTATCTGTTGTACCTCTAGGCGATCTATGCTTGGCATATATTGAATTTCATCAAACTCGTTTATTGGTTCACTCTCTGAGGCTTCCTTCGCCAAGGCGTTTGCTTCTATGTTTTCTTCTCTTGGGATTTGAACGAAACTAGCTTCTTTAAATCTTTTCACAAGGTGTCTTACCTTATTAAGATATTTCTTCATCCGCTTTTTTGTAGCTTCATACGTTCCGTTTACTTGACCCATAAGCAGCTAGGAGTCGCCCTAGACGAGTATTGATTTTGCCTCCAAGCATTTTTCCAATTCTAGCGCTTTAAGAAGGGCTTCATACTCCACTTCATTTTTGGTTATGGAATATTGCAGACGAACCTTGTACTCTATACGAACGACCCATCTCTAAGCTTTATCCAACTCGTCTAACTCCCCTTGACTCGTGAATGCTCGAAAATGTGTTGAAAACACAAGAGCTATTTAGACCCCTAAATTAAAATTACGACTCGATAGATTTTACACTAACTTAATACTAAGTGCGGAATAGTGTAATTGAGAGCGAATAAACAAAAAGCTACTCTAATCCATAAACAAAGCAACACAGCAGTATAATGGAATGTAAAAGAGTAGAGAAGAAAGATGCAAACACAAGATAACACATAGATGTGTTATCAAAGAGGAAACCGAAGAACTCGGCGAAAAACCTCTCCGTCGCCCTTCAAGCGAAAATCGATCCACTAGACAATCAGTTGGGATACATGGGTTAGCAAGAGACCCTCTAAGCCTAATCTACCCGATGTACCTAAGCCCTCCATGATCCTACTCCAACAAGGCTTCTCGAAACCGTGTCTTGTCTAGTTCTCCGGATCCCGCAACAAGCTCCATGTTGCATCTGCCATCCTTGGCTTCTTCCAATGCTTCCCAGTAGCACCAAAACTTCACTTGACACTCTAAAAGGGTGTGGTAAGTGTTTGGGCTATTAACCTCTCAATGGTATAGAAATTGAGAGGTAGGAGTTGAGGAAATTCCACAAGCAAATGTGTAGAGAATTGTGGGTATAACAATCTCCAACTCTCAAGGTATTTGGCTAGGATTTTCTCTTAGAGGCACCCCTCAACATTTGTGGGTAATATGGGTATATATAGTGTGGGCACAGAAAATATGGATAAGAATGGACAGTCTAGCAGAATAGAAAGTCTCGCGGGAAGGCCTTACCCGCGAGATACTCGCGAAACACAGCTATCTCTATCCTAGCCTGACTCTTCGCATTCCAGCATGTGCAAGGCACATGAGTCACTTCGCAGGATGCTTAGTCGCGAAATGCCCGCGAAAACTCTTCAGTCTTCAATTGCTTAAGTCTACACACTTTCTCTCTAACATACAACCCTTACCATCAAATCCCACAATAAATACAGGGTACAAAAGATTGAATAAAGCTACAATCAAATTTGGTACGGAATAAAAGCCAATAAAACACATAGTTGTAAATAACAACTTAACAATCTCCCCCTTTGGCTATTCCGTGACAAATTCGTAAAACAGACTCTAGACTTAAACGTGAGTTTGGGAACAGTGGCAAAACTCACTCACACCTAATCTAAAAGCTGTGAAGCACTTGCACGTATATACTTGTAACTTGAAACACTTGCACACAAACAAAACTTTCATTAAGCTTATGATAAGTAGAGCACAAGGTACGTACAGGAACAAGTAAAATGCGATCAAGTTTGTAAACAATATAAAACATGTAAGCATATATTGATCATACAAAAACAGTCATTAAAGAATGACTACAATGAACATTTAGCAAGTAAATGCTCATCCGGAAATGCAATGCAATTAAGAACAATCCCAAGGATCAATTGCATGTCCAACACTCAACCAATGCAAGATACGCAAAGTATTTGCATCTAGGATACAAAATCCTACTATGGCACAAGAGTGAGGTACTTAAGACATATTGACAATATCTTAAAAGTACAAAAAAAATGCTACAAAGCATAGAGTTAGTCACAAAATACTGAAAATAAACTGAAATTAAAATAGAGTAATAAAGCTTTAAACGAAAACAGTAAAAGCTACAAACATAAAACAGCAGTTATAAAAACTAAAAATAACAGAAGTAAACCGCCTGTGAACCAATAACCAATGTTTCTAAGCTTAAACCTATGCTCCCCTTAACACTGTGCAAACTCTTCCTCAGCTCCCCCTCAAAATTTTCTCCCCCTTTTTGACCGGAATGGCCAAAGGGCTAAAACTAATCTGATTCTGAATCTGATCCCCGTGCCATGGATAAGTCCTCGATCTGTGAAGACAATGCGGTGATCTGTCCCTGAACGTATGCAAACTGGGTCGCTGTGTGTTGCACATGGGAGTCTAGCATGAGACACATCTGGTCCACTCTCTCCAGGAGACGATCTAGTCTATCTGGTCCTTGTGCTAGTGCAGAAGAAAATGGTTGTGATGATGTCTCTGGAGCAGAAGTAAATCAATCAATCTCTTCTTCTGTATCACCACCCTCATCCTCAACATGATCCTGTGATATCGTATGCACACATGTTTTGGAGCCCTTGATGTGAGCTGTGCCCCTATTGATTGTGTGTGCACCAATGGGATAGTCCCTCTGAACCACAATGAGACCACTCGGAAGTTTCAGTTTTGCCTTAGCAATTAATCCCATGATCAGAGAGGGAAGAGAAATTACAGTCCTTGAATTCTGCTTTGTAATGCTCTTTTTCAGCACAAGGATGATATGGCCACAAATATCTATCTCCTTATGGGTAAAGAGATCATACAGAAATCTTGTTCTTGGAGTTGACAGTGTAGTGAGGTTGGTAACCAGATACAAGTTGTGGATCATCACATATGCTAAAGCCCTCATCTTTGGTAAAAATGGTATTGTGTTCATGGATGATTTCTTAGGTGTGCCACCAAGTATTCTTATCATCTCATCAGTAGAACCCAATCTTGGATGATCTCCCTTGTAATCACAAATTCTTTGTGCCTTACCCAGCACTCGATATGATCCCCTTCAATAGTAGCGTTGGAGAAAAACTCCTTGATTATCTCTGAATAAACAGCCCCAACCGGGTTCAACAGTTTGGTCCACGTTCTTTCTTTGAACACCTCAGGAATGAAAGTGTGCTCAAAAGTTTCTAGCTGAACCACCCTCTCCATGATAATGGTTGCTCTTTTGTAGCAATCACGGTATTTCATATCAACCTCAGTAGACTTGAAATGATCAGAGTCAGTGCATGCACGTTTGGAAGATGATTTCTTGGTGGCTGCATGCTTAGTAGGAGCCATCTGTGCAAAGTAACACAAAAATAGACAGGAAACATGTGCAAAAACACAAAAACAGAACACAAAACTTGATTAGATTCAAGTTAGTCCCAAAACAAGGATAAAACAACCTAAAACAGAGCACATAAACTCAAAACAACTTGCTAAAATAGACAAAACAAGTGAACAGAGACACAATAAGTGAATTTAGTTAATTGCATGTGTGTGCATATGTGTGCATGTGTTGATGCATGTGTGTGCATATGCTGATGCATAAGGGGTGCCCAGAGGGGCCTAGGTGTGTGCCTAGTGTGTGCATGGCATGGCATTGAGGCACACAGTGAACAAAGTGTGTAAAATACACAGATACTGACTACAGCATGGTAAACATAATAAATCAAGATCAATCCCAAGCATTGGAACTCAATTGAGTCCAATTCAACACAGAAATGTCATTCGGACATTCTGTCAAACACCTAACAAGCAAAAATGCAATCCAAGTATGAGAAATGCATGAACACAATGAAAACTTGCCTCAATACATGCTAAAATGCCACAAGGGGCCAACACAAATACACAGATAGCAAAAGAATCACATCTCAAACAAAAATTTAGGAAAAATTTCACAAAAATTGAGAAACCCAGCCCATTTTTGAAAAAATACCCAATTTACAAAACCCTAAGTTAAAATCTGCATAATCTAAGTAAAATGATAATAGAGAGTATCAGAAACTCATACCTTGAAGAGATTTTGCAAATAGAAACTTGAAATTGATAGGGTTTGAGTAAAATTTGATTTTGGGTTGAGAAAGGTTCGAAGAGAGGTTGAGCGAGGGAAAGAAGAAGTGTTTGAAAAACTGTCACATAAAAACTGAAAACACGCGTTTTTCATGGGTTAGGTAGAAGCGAGATAGTCGCGATACAGTCGCGAGAATGGCCATTGAAGCATAAAAGCTTTCGCGAGAAGCTTTAAGACGCGAATTAGTCGCGATACAATCATGAGAGTTTCTGTCTGAATTTGAAGAAATTCCAGTTTTTTCCTAAAACCCATTTCGTGAGAAACTAATAGCCGCGAAATACTCGCAAGACAGTCGCAATAGTCTCTGTATAAAATGTCAAAAATTTTATTTCCCTTATGCACTTTTCGCGGGAAGCTCTATGTCGTGAGCTTCTCGCGAAACAATCTCTGAACCAGTTTTTGAAGAAAAATACAAAAGTGCATTTTGAACAAAAACTAAAAACACGAAAGTATAAAAACACTTTCAAAAAAAAAAATACTCAAAAATCTTTTTGTGTTTGATCAGCAAGTACTTGAGCATATACATCACATTTGAACATATACAATCACACAAATGAGATAAGCATTAATTGAATCAAGGTCTTGTGTGTTGTGTGTGAGTATCAAATGTGGAATAGTCCTTAGACTAAAGTGAAGCTTCAACGATCAATTCAATCAAGTCATACACAACTAGCACTAAGTCAAGTGGACTATCTCAATTATAGAAATGAGCAAATATGACCTCCCACATGAGAATGATTACATAACTTAGAAGCTTTTCATTTGGCTTCTGCATAGAACATAACATTTAATCCCTTTTTGGATAATACATCTCTTTTCGAGATCGGTACTTGAAATTTTTTATATTTCAACATTGACAGTTAGCCTTTGGCTTTTTGAGCACCATACAATTCAAAACAAAAGTATCTTTCCCTTTTTCCTAGTTAAATACTAGTATGTGCAATAGGCTTTTGCAGCTCAATATCTCTTTTCATTTGGAGATTTACATTTGGTGAGCTCTTTTGCAAAAACATAAAAATAAAGTAGGAAGAGATATAGACATTAGTCTATGCAAGTATCAAGACCATCAAGACTATTGACCAATCATTCATGACAAGTTTAAAGATCTATTTACAACAGTCATACATAGTTTTCAAGATTTCTTCCACACAGAAATAGGTGCATACAAAACAAGCTAAGCTCGTAAATGCACTACGCCATTAGTATGAAGGTACTAGGCCAAACTCACATGTGATATGTGCTAAACCATATACGATCAAACTTTTTGAATTTTCACTTTTATGTGGTTTTGGATTTTTACACACACAAAACAAAGACATAAAAGTAAGATTAAAAAAAAAAAAAACAAAAAAAAAAACAATGCATATAAAGAGATGCATAAGGCACAAATACATGACAATGAAGCACCTAATGCATGAAGGGTCCTACAAAGATCGAAAGAATTAGATCAAGGACCAAAAGAGCAAAAACTCAACCATAGGAACCCTTCCTCATCCAAACGAAATGATTGTTTAGAATGAGTGTCTCATGAGAAGTGAGACAAGGGTTGGAAGAATGAGAACCGGAGATGCACATAGTCAAGGAGTTAAGAGCATTAAATACTTTCTTTAACAACATACTATTTTCACACAAATCTGGTTTACTCTTTTTAGCACAACTTCCAAGAGGCTCAAGTTTCTCTTTTCTTTTGAATCTTTTAAGAGCATGAAACTTAGAGCAATGAGGTCTTAGATGACCAAAAGTGCCACAATGGTGACAAGCAATGTGTTTAGGTCCACTAGGCTTTTTGGGAATGGATCCAGCAACATGGTTTTGTTCTCTCTTCAACTTATGACATTGAGGTCTTATATGACTATTCACACCGCAATGTTAGCAAGTAGGAACAAACTTAGATTCACTCAATTCCCTAGAATGGGACCTAAACAGAGGCTTAGGCTTAATAGCATTTCTCTCCACCTTTTGATTTCTTTTATGTGGAGGAATGTACACCGATTTCTCCTTTGAGGTAGAATATACAATAGGCACAATATCGGGTACCATAACATGATTGCAACAAATATTTTCATCATTTTGAGCAATAGGTTTAGCAATCAAACACTTGGGCATGCATCTTAAGAGATTCATTTTCACATTTTAGCTTATCAACAAATGTAGCATTCAAGTCCATATTTAAACATTCAAACTCTTTCAGTTTTTCAACAGAATTTTCAGCAAGTTTCTTATATTTTTCAACCAATTTGTTGGATTCATTGAGCTTAGCAATCAAATCATTCTTTTCACAAAATAACTTCCTCAAATCCTTATTAAGCTTCTTAGCCTTTTTCTTCAAGAGTTTGATGTTAGGAATATTAACAACATTCAAAGATTCATGTAACATAGCATCACAATCATGAGGATTATCACTCATAGAGGCATTTTCACAAACACGTGGTATATTACACTCATCACCAACCAAATCATACAAAGAGGCATACAAAGCACAATCCATGGCAAATAAACACAAGGGGTCCAGGATCACACTTAGGTATTTAAACCAAGACAAGTGTACCCGCTCTGATACCACTTGAATGCTAGAAAATGTGTTGAAAACACAGGAGCTATTTAGATCTCCAGATTAAAATTACGGCTCGATAGATTTTACACTAACTTAATACTAAGTACGGAATAGTGTAAGTGCAACCGGATAAACAAAAAACTACTCTAATCGATAAACAAAGCAATATAGCAGCACAATGGAATGTAAAAGAGTAGGGAAGAAAGATGCAAATACAAGATAACACGCCAATGTGTTATCGAAGAGGAAATCGAAGAACTCGGCGAAAAACCTCTCCGCCGCCCTCCAAGCGAAAATCGATCCACTAAACAATCAGTTGGGATACATGGGCTAGTAAGAGACCCTCCAAGCCTAATCTACCCGATGTACCTAAGCCCTCCAAGCTCTTACTCCAACAAGGCTTCTCAGAACCGTGTCTTGTCTAGTTCTTTGGATCCTGCAACAAGCTCCATGTTACATCTGCCATCCTTGGCTTCTTCCAATGCTTCCCAGCAGCACCAAAACTTCACTTGACACTTTAAAGGGGTGTGGTAAGTGTTTAGGCTATTAACCTCTCAATGGTATGGAAATTGAGAGGTAGGAGTTGAGGAAATTCCACAAGCAAATATGTAGAGAATTGTGGGTATAACAATCTCTAACTCTCAAGGTATTTGGCTAGGGTTTTCTCTCAGAAGCACTCCTCAACATTTATGGGTAATGTGGGTATATATAGTGTGGGCACAGAAAGTGTGGATCAGAATGGACAGTCTAGCAGAACAGAAAGTCTCGCAGGTGTCTCACGGGAAGGCCTTATCCGCGAGATACTCGCAAAACACAGCTGTCTTCATCCTAGCCTGACTCTTCGCATTCCAGCATGTGAGTCACTTCGCGGGATGCTTAGTCGCGAGATACCCGCGAAAACTCTTCAGTCTTCAATTGCTTGAGTTTTCAGTCTCTCTCTCTGTCTAACACACAACCCTTACAATCAAATCTCACAATAAATACAGGGTACAAAAGATTGAATAAAGTTACAATCAAATTTGGCACGAAATAAAAGCCAACAAAACACATAGTTGTAAATAACAACTTTACAACTCGGAGTGCACTCTACAATGAAATCTGCCAATACTTGTGCTTTTATCGCGCTTCTTGGTTGGTACCTAACATAGAACTCGCTAAGTTCTATGGCCCATTGGATTAGTTGTCCTATGGCTTCCAACTTGTTCATTGCCTTCTTTAATGGATGATTTGTGAAGACGTTGATGACATGAGCTTGAAAATAATGCCTTAATTTCCTGGAAGTTGTAATCAAAGCAAAGGCTAGTTTTTCCATAATAGGGTATCGTCCCTCGATCTCTCTCAGCGCTCAACTTGTATAGTAGATTGGCTTCTATATCTTTCCTTATTCTCTAATCAACGTTGAGCTCACTGCATGCAGAGACACTACTAGATACAAATATAATTCTTCACTAGGTATAGACGGGCTTTGTAGAGGAGCTGCTATAAGGTAGGCCTTGAGGTCTTGGAAGGCCTTTTGACATTCGTCCGTCCATTCAAATGCCCTCTTAAGAACTTTAAAAAATGGAAAGCACTTGTCAGTAGCTTTGGAGATAAACCTGTTGAGGGCAACAACTCGTCTAGTAAGGGACTGGACTTCTTTGATATTCCTTGGTGGCTTCATATCCAATATTGCCTGGATTTTATTGGGGTTCGCCTCGATTCCCCCATGAGAAACTATGAACCCGAGAAACTTACTAGACAAAACTCCGAAAGCACACTTGCTCAGGTTTAGCTTCATGTTGTACTGTCTAAGCATGTCAAACGTTTCTTGGAGGTCGTCCAAATGCTTATCCTCGTCCAGGCTCTTTACCAGCATGTCCTCTACGTAAACTTCCACATTTCGCCCAATTAGTGGACAAAACATATGGTTCACTAGCTGTTGATAAGTTGCCCCCGCGTTTTTTAACCCGAAGGGCATCACTTTGAAACAAAACAGGCCTTGACTGGTGATGAAGGACGTCTTCTCCTGATCTACCTCATCCATCCTTATCTGGTTATACCCTGAAAAGGCGTCCATGAAACTTAACAGAGTATGACCAACTGATCAATACTTGGCAACGGGTAGCTATCTTTGGGGCAAGCCTTGTTCGGATCGGTGAAATCCACGCACATCCTCCATTTGCCATTGGCCTTCTTAACCATCACCACATTAGCCAACCAATTCGAGTAATAAACTTCTCAGATAAATTTTACTGTAGTTAGCTTTTGAACTTCTTCTTTAATTGCATTGTCTCGTTCAGGGAAAAATACTCTTTTCTTTTGACGCACAGGCTTAGAGGAAGGATACACATTTAAACGATGGGTAATGATACTAAGGTCAATACCTGGTATGTCTTCGTGACTCCATGCAAATACGTCAATGCTTTTCTTTAGGAATTGGATAAGGTCTTGCTTAGTCTTGCTTTCCATACTTGCTCCAACTCTTGTATACTTTTCAGGGTTATTCTCGTCCAAAGGAATGTCCTCTAGTACCTCTCAAAGCAAGAGTAAGTCATATGATTAAATCCATAAGGTTAAAAACCAACAAATACTGATGATGCACAGAAAACCAGTAGGCTAAATGCTCCAGGCTTCAAAGATCTAACCACTCTTAAGAAGGCCTGAAAAAGAAAATACACTATCAAAGGTGACCGGGGTGCACTGGCCAAGAACCCTCCAATGCTTAAGTTAGTTTTTCTTAAAGATTCTGGAATTCCAACTTTTTGGGAATGGTAAAAACCTACCTCCATCTGGTCCGAATGGGGTGTTTATATAGTATGCTCTTTGAGTGATAATTTGACTTGTAACTTCCCTTGCATTTGAGGAAGTTAGAGGGTTCAAGGATAACTTCCACAACCGCTATGGGAGTTATCATATTTCATCTTCTATAACTGTTATTGGTAGTTAAGTATTCAGTTAGGAAGATATAGTGATGAACTAGGGCCTTATTCATGTCTTGGAATAATAACACATGGTTCAATTTACTAGTTTGTGTAGATAAACTTCCCTGGAATTTTTTTAAGTGTTGGGGATCGTCTTGGTACAATCCTCATAAACGACCATGGGCCCATGGATGACCCATAAGCCTATGGACGACTGTTTCGTTAGGCATGGCTACTCTTGTCTTCTTGGCCCGGACGACTCTTATGGACGAGCCTAGAGTTCATCAATTTTTAGTTTACCATCAAGTACAATCATAATGATGATTAAATTCTCAAAGCGAGAGTAAGTCATATGATTAAATTCATAAGGTTAAAAACCGATGAGTACAATCATAATGATGAATTAAATTCTCAAAGCAAGTAAGTCACATGATTAAATATGCATGGTTAAAAACTGACGAGTACGATCACAATGACAATCAAATTCTCAAAGCGAGAGTAAGTCATATGATTAAACTCACAAGGTTAAAAACCAACGGGTAAAATCATGTTGATGATAAAATTCTCATCATGAAAGTAAAAGCCACGTGAGCAAACCCATAAGGTTAAAATCAATGAGAAAAATCACATCGACGACAAAACATTCTCGACACGAGAGTAAGTCATGTGATCAAACTCATAAGATTAAAACCTATGAACAAAATCATATTAACGGCCCAATTCTCAAAATAAGAATAAAGTTGTATGATTAAAGTCACAAGTATAAAAACCGAAAGGCATAATTGTTTCAACGAAATTCTCAAAGAAGCAGGCAAGATCAACAATATCAACAAATCAAAAGTTCTACCTAATTATCAAGATTAGCAAGAAATATGTGATATAAATGGCATCCAAAAATAGGAGTCTTCGTCAAAATAGGTGTAAACCGTTAATGTTCCTATAGTCGTCCAAAAGGTCAATGCAGGAATAAGGGGGTAACTGACGAGTACTAAAATTACAGGCTCGTGTATGCAATAGACGAGTATTAAATCTACAAGCTTGTCCTTACCGATGATGAGTATCCAATCCACAAGCCCGTCCATGAGAGGACGACCACACTGCATTAATGGCGCAGTCATAAATGGTTTCGTAACCGACAAGCTCCAACAGTTAGAAATGCCAACCATGAGCTAGTTAAGCCTCATTTAAGCTCAAACATACATTACAAAAGACAGCCAAGAGAGCCATTAAGAGTCTGTCATATGTTACACTTATAATGAGCCTCCCAACAGCTGTACTAAGGCTATAAATAAGCCACCAAGCAACAGGAGAAAGGTACACAGATTCAAACATACAACAAATTACATTTTGATTCTCTAAGAGATATTGAGAATTCTACTGACTTAATCATCGGAAAATCATTGGCTAACACCACTCCAATGTCTTTCTCTCTTATCTTTGCAGGGAACGTTACCTCTTCATTACTAAGACAAGGTCATTGACTAAAGACCGTTTTTGGCTTTATTAAAAGTGTTTTGTTTTTTCATATTTGAACCAAATTCTCATATTTTATTAATCACCTACAATGTCATCATCATCATTGTCTATATATATAATCGAAACCTCTGATTTTTTATTGACATTTCCACAATTTTACATGTTACCATTTTTTTAATTTTTAAATCTAATTTATTTCTTTCTATTAAAATTAATAAACTAATTAAAAAACCTCTCTTTCTTCCCAAAAGCAAACCTGATATTTAGGCTCCACTTGGGAGTTCATAAGGGAATGGAATGGAATCTTCGTAAGAGAATGGAAAATAATGGAATGGAATGGAATGTATTTAAGTAAGGGAAAGGAAGGGAAAAGAATGGAATGGAATGGAATCAAGTAACTTTGATTGGATGTTTTAAAATAAATGAATGGATGTTAGGATTAGTGCCCTTAAATCCTATTGTATGATGCTATGTATGATATTAAGTGTGACATTATATACGACTTAATATTATGATTAATAAAGTTGTTTTATTATTATCTGAAATAATGGTAACATGAATATTCAGACATTATCACATAGTCCATGAGATGCATAATATGTGATTTATGTGATTTAGTCACAGAAGATATAAGTCACAAGTTCTTTGTAAACTCAGAATTATAGTTCGTAGTCGGTGATGAAATTGGGCATTTCATCTGCGAAGACTATAACATATCAATTACAATGATTTGTCTTGATCATGGAAGTGGAGACTTCTAGTTGATATGTTGATATGTTTTAAGAGTTAAGACATATTGAACTGGACCGCTGTCAGATTTATTATTCTCCTAAAAACTGTCAAATGAATAATAAATCTCACAACTTATATTTGCATGAACTCTTGATTGACCTGATCATAAATCTCACAACTTATATTCTCCTAAGAAAATAATGAACCTGATCATGAAGTGTAGGTTGCTTTGATATATCAGGAGTGAGATCTAAAGTAACGGTCAAAACCTCAATATGTTGGGCAGCCACATTTAGTGTTGATGGAACATATATTCTCAAGATGGAATTCATAGTCTCTTAACGGAAATACAAAATATTCCCTTAAGATAAGTTTGATGGGTTTGTTATTTAGAGACTTAGGCCTAACCACTTTAGTAAAAAATTACTAAAGTATATATTTATGAAATTGGATTTCATAAATATATGATGAATAACTTGAAAGGATTAAACCGGGTACTCAAGGATTAAGATGTAGTAATCTACAAAGTGGCAGTCTATATTTATGACTTTGTATTACTACAAATATTTTATGAAGGAGTTGCATGTACAATAAAGTCTTGTGATATAATTTATAGATAAGACCTAGAGTGCAACTATATTTATATAGTGGTATTAAATATAGTTAATGGTAACTTTGGACTTGTCAAGAGTTGACAGAAAAGTCCAAGGCCCATTGGAGCTAGTGTCTTATTGGTCCCTTTTGGTCCCACTCCAAGCCACATACTAGAGCCCAATTGGAAAGGCCCAAAAGGTTAGCCCAATTAGATAATCAGTTATAAGGAAAGAAACATACAGATTTTAAAGAATGAACATGCTAGCATGAAATGGTGTATGTGAGTGTTGGACACTCTCTAATTCTCTCTTGAACAAATTCTTATAATTGATTGAGAGATCACACATCTTAGGCGTTAGTGGAATTGGAGTGAAGATTAAAAGTACTCCCAAGTGCTTACAATCTTTGTTTTGAAATTCACCACACCAAGGTACACTCTTTTGTTCTTGTATTCTGAAATTTACATAGTGCATGTTATCAATTGCGAATGAAGTAGATCCGTTAATTTTTCCACTGTGCACACTCATTTTTCCATCAATGGAAAGGAATGAAAATGAATGGAATGTAAGTAATCTTGTTTGGGAGCAACATGGAGGGAATGGAATGAAATCATTTTATGACAATATTACTATTAGATCCCTATTTTAAAATAAAATGTTGAATATTTAGGGGTATTTTAGGAGTTTTAGTAAAAAAATCATTAAATTTAATTTCATTTCCTCCCATTCCTCCCAATTTCAGGGGAAATTAAAATTTGAGATTTTGAGGGAACAGAGAGGAATGAGTGTTCTCTCCTACCCATTCCATTCCCTCCCACTTAAACTCCCAAACAAGGGAATGAGCTTTTCATTCCCTCCATTAAAACTCCCAAACAAGGGAATGGAAGAATATTCTAAAATTATTTTTTCATTCCTTTCCATTCCATTCCATTCTCCCCTCCCAAGCGAGGCCTTAATAAAAAATAAAAAAAAAAAGTAAAAAAAAAAATAAAAAAAGCAAACCCAATCATAAAACTCTTAATCGAACCTCTCTCAAATGTAGACCCAAGCACTACCATGGATGCCCCTCTCTCAAATGCAGACCTAAGCTCGACCATGGGTGCCAACGTTTTAAATCTTCAACCCGGCCCCTATATCAGATCATTCTCTCTGGGTATTTCTCAATTAATCTATGACTAATTTCTTTTCCTATTGTCTTCAATTAGGTTTTCTATCAATTTAGGAATTTCAATTCCTAACCCTTTTTTCATCGTTGGTTCTTTCTTAGATCTGGGTATGAGAAATTTGGTTGGAATGATTTTTATTTAGGTATTTGGATTACATTAGGTTCTAATTTGATTTTTTGGTTTCTCTCAAAAATTGTCTTTCTCAATTTAATTTGCAATAAGCCTATTAAATTATATTTGCTTTTGTTATGTTTTATATATTGCTACAATTGATTTTTTTTTTTTTTTTTTTTGGGTTTTCATTAAAACACTAATTACAAGTTTCTCAATATAAAAAAAAATTAACTGATTCAGAATTCTAATATGTGATTATTTTTATTCAGTATTTTTAGTAATGAGTTTGTTTTGAATTTGTCTTTTGGATTTAAATCTTTCAATTTCTTTCTCTGCAGAGATGATGTGGAATCTTTCTACAATCTATAGCCTCTAATTTCATTAAAGTAGAGGCAGAAATATTAATTTCTTTTCCTAATATTCTCTTCATTTATGGTTTGTTGTCAATTTGAAAGCGTTGAAAGATGACAATATTCAGTGGAATCGTCAAGAGTTTGCCAATGTTAGGCATAGGAAGAAAGAATTATTGGGGGATTTAGAGGTTTTAGATGCTAAGGAAGGGGTTCTTGGACTCACTGAGACGGAGAGAGATGAGAGAAATGAAGCGAGATCGCAAGTAGAGCATCTTCTTTCTCTAGAGAAGATCTCATGGAGACAAAAATTGAGAATGTTGTGCATTAAGGAGGGAGATAATAATACTAAGTTCCTTCATAAGATGGATAATTCTCATAGAAGGTTTAACCACCTAAGTTTCTTAGAAGTGGATGGAATGATTTATGAGGACGGAGCAGAAGTTGCTGCTCAGGTTGTTCAATTCTATAAAACTCTTTATCAAGAGTCTTAGGAATGGAGACCTTTTGTGGAAGGACTAGAGTTTGATCAAATAGGGGAGTTGGAGAGGGGCTGGTTGGAGAGGAGGTTTGAGAAAGATGAGATTCTATCAGTGGTCAGAGATATGGAAGGGGATAAAGCCCCAAGTCTAGATGGCTTTTCTATGGTTTGTTGTCAATTTAGGAATTTCGACCCATAACCTTTTTCCTCTCTTATCTATTGAAATTAGGGAAAACACCCACCAAATTAAATCCTACATGAGTTTTAATGGTTAGTAATCCTTTAAACTTAATCATTTCACTTTAATTGTCAAGTTTTGTTTTCCCTCTTACCTACTATGTTATTTGTAAGGGGGATTGAAATTGTTGGATTTTGAAATCTAAAAGTATAATGTTCTTTATACAAAATAAAATGTTCAATGTTAAATATTGTATTTGAAAGTAAATGTTCTCCACCTCATAGAACCTAACCTTCATCAAAGCTCCGCTGACTGCAATGCTAAATAGAAAACGTTTTTGGATTAAGTACAGTTTGTCTTCTTTTCTTGGTTTGTTTGGAATTAAATTTTTTGTAGTCTAAGTCTAAGATAACCTGGATTTTTTTTTTTTTTTGTATGTGTGGGAATTACAAACTTTTTTAGGCAATAATACATATATTCATTGAAGTTAGTACAATCTGCAATTACGGCTATAACTCCTATGTTGTTGGTAGTAAACTTTGGACTGTTTTCAATTAACTTGTAGAATATTAACAAATATGTTATTTGTGCTTGATGAGATGTATACATATTGATTATGATTTTCATGTTGTAGAATGATTAATAGATTTGAAAAAGACAAAAAAAAAAAAAAAAAAAAAAAGATTTGTGGGAGCCATTGAATGGAGGGAAAAATCCTTAAATTTGCTTCAAATATTGCTGCATTTGGATGATTTAAAAGTTATATAGGCATGGCTTTATGCATAAATTTGTGGTGTTTGTTTTGTTGCTTTTACATGTTTGACCTTTGACCTTTGAGTTTTTTGAGTAAATGATCTATTGGTTTTTTCTCCCATGTATGTGTGTTTTTTAATGTGCTATATGTGTGCCAATCTTTGGTATTATCCAATTCTAAGATACAGACATTGCATTGTGTTAATCTAATAGAAGTCTAACACTAATTATCTTGAATGCCATTTGATTTTCTGGCACATGTTTGTCTATTGGTTTAATATTTTCATATTTAAGCTTCATTGAGAGATGATGTCTTTAGGAAATGTCTTAGAAATTCCTATCCACGTGTATCTTTTTTGAGTGAGTTATTTTCTTAAAACAATGCTTGGTCCTAAATCAATTATATATATATATATATATATATATATATATTCATGATTATTGATATGCATATTATTTACAAATAAAATGTGCTTTTAATGGATTTATATATTATTTCAAATGCTTGCTAAACATTGAATTTATGATGCTTTGATATTGAGTATTTTTTCCTGTTATCTGTTACTATTTTTCAATATGCCTAGATGGCAAAGAGTAGATGAGAGAATCAAAAGTGTGTCCAACAAAGGTTACTAGAAGATCTAGGAAGCAAAGCTCATTCCAAGTTCGCTATATTGGACAAAGGGAACTGAAATCTGTTCTAATTTGAAAGAGATCAGTGACTCAAATATATCGGTGCCACACTAGATCCAAGATAAGGTTTTGAAGGATGGCTAGAAGAAGAACGAGAAGACTATATCTAGGTAATACTAACCATTATGCTCACATCTGAATTCGCTATAAATAAATAGACAATCAAATTCTACAAGTTTTGTAAGAAAATATTGTGGATATGAATGGGTTTCGTAGTGGAGATAGTATTGAAGAGCCTCCTAACCCTCAAAATCTAACAACAATCCTACAGGTTTTGCTTTATCTTCAAGTTCTGCTTTATTTTGCTATTTAGGTTTTTTTAGCATATCCCATTTAGCTTTAGCTTAATCGTCTGTTTGGATGAATAATTATTTGGCTACATAAAATGCCAGCCGTCTTTGAAGGTGTATCTGTCAACTTAACACCTGGCACAAACGTTACAGATTCTACAATAACACCATCATTATTATAGAACCAACGACTAGAAGAAAAAGGAAATCACCTATATATTTTCATGAACAAGAGTCCAGAAAGGTACGAAAAACACTTACTAGAGATTTCATTTACAAAAGCTATATCATCTTCCTTTATTTCGAGACTTTTTCTAACTATGACATCGAAGGCTCTGTGGCTGGTACCACACCGGTGACCATTCTTTGTAGTTTGAAGTGTTTTAGGGTCTGGAACGATTGTGCATGATCCCGGTTTGGACGAGCATCTCTACTGACGATCCTAGCATCATCATCCACCATGCTCAGATCCAAATGCAACGTCTGATCCATGCCTATACGAAAAGACGAAGAGGTCCAAGTTGTCCGTGGCACCTTTAAGGGTTGCAAGGGCAAGGTTGTCCAAGTCTACCGTCGCAAGTGGGTCATCCACATCGAGCGTCGATTCAAATTGGTCTTGGATTCTTCTTTATCGTTTGTACTTCTTGCTTTCCGTTTATGAGTTTAACACTTTACATTCAGATCATATATTATTGGCTCTTTTGACTATCTATCTTTTTGGAATGACAAAGCAGAAATGATAAATGACCTATGGTTTAGTTGCAGTGATCAAATACAGTGGCATTGTTTTTGTTTTCATTACTATGTCTAATAGTTTGCTTAAATTCATAATTTTCACCCATAAAATGAAAATTTTATCATATTTTTTGTTTGGAATGTTCTAGTGAATATTGCTTGATTTATCATTAATGGCATTGTATCCGAATTGTTTTGGATGCTCGATATCAAGCAAAGGACTTATATGAGTCGATTTTCTCCTTCACTCTTTCTCTTTCCCCCTCTTTCTTTTTCCCTTAGTCAATCCCTTAGCCCTTTAATTTTTTTTCTTAAAAATCGACGAGGCTAGGGTATCAGTGGGGGTGGGGTTTTTTGTTTTGTTTTTAGTTGTAGGGGAACAACATCATTCCCTTTAGTTTCTGTTTTTTTTTTTTTTTTTTTTATAGGTAATCAAAAAACTTATATTAAAGAGGGGAAAAAAATGAGAATTACAAGATGTTCATGATGATGAACAACAACACAACACAACACAACAACACAGCACAAAACAACAGCAAGAGAGAGGTCAGGAAACTAAGCTAAGGGAGGGCATAAACTCAGAGAGAGAAGAACACTCAGTAAAACCCCAACAACGAGACCACTCTATTAGACTGCGTTGGCATAAAATTTTTAACTCCTCCAACGTTTTCTCTTTATCTTCAAAAGATCAACGATTTTGCTCCAACCACACAATCCACATTAAGCACCCTGGAACCAAATTCCAAATATCTGAATTATGCTTCCCAAGCCACTGATGCCAACTAGATAACAAACCCGCCAACGAACCCGGCATAAACCAATGAATACCAAAAGCCTGAAGCATGAAAGCCCATAGGGAATGAGTAACAAGACAATGAAGAAGAATGTGGTCTACCGACTCTCCATCACAGCAACACATACAACACCAATTAGCTAAAGGGTGACCTTTAAGCATTAGATTATCCAAAGTGAGGATCCGACCATGTGCAGCAGTCCACAGAAAGAACGCCACACGCTTAGGAATCTTTGGTTTCCAAACACCCTTCCAAGGAAATAAAGAATTCGAGGCACCCCGAATCTCATGGTAGTAAGACCGGGTGTCGAACTTTCCATCCCCTTTTAGCCGACAACAAAGAGTATCTCTCCTATCATCCCGAGTAATTCGAGGTTGGATAAGTTGAAATAGAGAATAAGAAGCAGCCAACTCCCAATCATCAAACGCTCTATAAAACCTTAAATTCCACACTCTAACATTACCCCCTTCTAGAGCCCACAATACCTCAGAGATGCAAGCATCCTTGACCGCTGAACATGCATAAAGCTCAGGATAGCGATCTTTTAACGAATTCTCACCAATCCACCTATCATGCCAAAAGCGGATATGAGATCCATCACCCACTGCAAAGGACAGATGCTTAGAAAAGCTCTCCCACCCTTCATTAATGCTTCTCCAAAGACCACACCCATGAGCCCTCTTGCAAACTTTAATGCACCACCCCCCTTGACCCTCACCATATTCTGTGGAGATAACTCTCTGCCAGAGATGGGTAGCTTCATGACCAAATCTCCATAGCCAATTCCCTAAAAGCGCTTGATTAAATAACACCACATTTCTTATCCCCAAACTGCCCCTCTCAACAGGAGAACACATCTTATCCCAAGCCACCAACAGATACTTGAAACTCCCCTCAGAAGACCCCCACAGAAAATTCCTCTGAATACTTTCCAATTTAGCCGCCACATCTTTAGGAATAGTAAAGAGAAATAAAAAGTACAGGGAGACTTGAGAAAGTACTCTTTATTAACATGAGCCTACCACCTTTAGATAAATAGAGACGCTTCCACCCAGATAGCTTCTTCTCCATTTTCTCCAAAATAGGATTCCATATCGTAGCTAACTTAAAAAAGTTCCCAACGACATCCCCAAATATTTCGTGGGCAACCTTCCCACTCTACATTGAAGAATATTAGCCAAAGCAACTATATTATTCACCTCCCCAACGGGAATGATCTCACTTTTCCCGATATTAACCTTCAACCCCGTAAAAGCCTGAAAACAAGACAACACCAACCTTATGGATAGCAACTATTCCCTCGAGGCATCACAAAATAAGATAGTGTCATCAGCAAATAACAGATGGGAAATACGCACACCAACAGTGTTCACATCTCCCACATGGAATCCCTATATAAGATTACACTCCTCTGTCTTCTTCAAGAGTCTACTTAGAACCTCCATAATCAAGAGAAACAATAGCGGGGATAGTGGATCCCCTTGTCTCAATCCACGCGAGCATCCAAAAAAACCTTCAAGGGACCCATTTACCAAGACAGAAAAATGAACAGACGTAACATAAGCCTTAATCCACCCCCTCCATTTCATCCCAAAACCCATCTGGTCCAACAAATAAAACAAGGCCTCCCAGTTCACATGGTCATAAGCTTTTTCAATATCAAGTTTGCAAACCACCCCCGAACTTCTGCTCTTCAACCTGCTATCCAGACATTCATTTGCAATAAGCACTGAATCCAGAATCTATCTTCCGCCAACAAATGCATTTTGAGTCTCAGATATGAGCTTGTCCAAAACCACCCTCAACCTATTAGACAGCACCTTAGATAGCAGCTTGTACATGCTACTCACCAAACTGATGGGACGAAAATCCTTGATGTTAACGGTATTACACTTCTTATGAATTAAAGTGATAAACAAAGCATTCATAGACCTTTCAAACCCAGAGTGTCAGTGAAAATGAGCAAAAAAATCCATAACATCCTTTTCCACCACACTCCAACAAATGTGAAAAAAAGCTATGGTGAAACCATCAAAACCAGGGGCTTTATCCCCCTCCATCTCCCTTAATACCTGGGTGACTTCCTCCTTCGTGAACTCTTTCTCTAACGATAACCGCTCACCCTCTTCGATACAAGAAAAATCTGACTCATCCATAGTGGGACGCCCCACCTCAGATTCCTTAAACAGTCCTTGATAGTAAAGAACTAACTGAGAGCGAACATCAAGCTCATCCTCATAAAGAATACCATCCACCTCAATCCTTTTAATTTGATTAGCATTTCTATGAGAGTTTGCTAATCTGTGAAAGAACCGAGTATTATTATCGCCCTTCTTCACATATAAGGCCCGAGACTTTTGCCTCTAGGAAATCTCCTCAAGAGAAGCCAACTGATCTATGTCACCTTTGATTTGTTGGCAAGGAATCTGATCCTCATCTGAAAGACCCACCAACTCCTCTCTCACATCTAAACCCATCAACTAAGTCAGCAAGTTCTTCTTTCTGAAAGCCAAATCACCAAACTCCTCACTATTCCATTTTTTTAAATCTGCTTTCAGAGCCTTCAATTTTTGTGCCAAAATGAAGCTTGGAGAGCCCGTGAAACTGTACCCATCCCACCAATGCTTTACTCTATCAACAAAACCCTCTACTTTTAACCACATATTTTCAAATTTAAAGGCACTTCGACCACGCCGAACAACACCAGCTTCCAACAAAAGAAGGCAATGGTCAGAAAGAACACGGGGAAGCACCCGTTGGGATACATTGACATAGTATTCCTCCCAATCAAGAGAAACCAATTCCCTATCAATTCGCCAAACAACACCAGCTTCCAACAAAAGAAGGCAATGGTCAGAAAGAACACAAGGAAGCACCCATTGGGATACATTGACATAGTGTTCCTCCCAATCAAGAGAAACCAATTCCCTATCAATTCTTGACATAAAGGGAACACCAGAATCTCTAAACCAAGTGAAGGAGGCCCCTTCTAAAGGTAAATCAACTAAAAAATTATTCTCAATAAAATCCGAGAATGCGAACATAGCAGGGCTAAAAAACTCTCAACCAATCCTTTCACTAAGGTACCTGATAATATTGAAATCACCTACAAGACACCAAGCCATAGGCCACCTAGCTCGCACCTAGGATAACTCCTCCCATAAAGAAAACCGTTGACCATTGTCATTAGGACCATACACACCTGTACAAGACCAAACAAAGTCATCCACCACTCCTCTCAATAATACACTAACAAAAAACTGACCAACCATAACATCCAACTTCTCAAAGACCCTCTTATCCCAAATTAGCAAGACCCCTCCTAGAGTCTGCACAGCATCCAACACAACCCAATCAATAAAAGGACTACTCCATAAACTCCGCACAAAAGCAACATCACAAGAAGATACTTTCATTTCTTGAAAACATACAATATCACACTTCCACTCTTTTAGCAGATTCTTACAAACCACTCTCTTCTGGGGATTGTTAAGCCCTCTTACATTCCAAGAAAGTAGTTGTAGAGTCATTTAAGACAATTAGCATCCCCCTTCCTATTCCTAGCAGAGACTCCATCGTAATTAACATAAGAAATAAGCCCCTTAAGCTCCCTGAGACCTCTCATCCCTGAGTTTAAAGGTTGCTTAAACACCCCGGCATCATTCACCTTGAAACATTCCTATTCCAAGATGCGAAACATAGCCAAACATTGAGCTTCATGTTTCACTATAGGGAAACCCACCATTTTACAAAAAAATTTCATCAACTGTGACACCAAATTCGAAGGTGGCCCAGACTCCAACACCTGTATTCCCTCGATAGAGTCGTGAGCCAAAGGTTCCCATCGAGACAAAGGTTCACAATCCAACACCCAATTATCTTTCTCACCAAAGTCACAACCACTATCATCCACCCCACTGGCTTCCCACGGGAGAATATGCAGCCCAATATCTAGCTAAAATTCCCCAACGAAATCCACAAATCCACTACTCTATTCTTCTTCATGAGCTTCCCCTTCCCCAACCTCAGCTTCCAAACCAAAACCCAAGCCTGAGAGAAGGGAAAATCTATTATGATCCACCCATGGTGGCCGACACAAGATCTGCGACCCTTCTTTCATCATAGAGGCTGAATCCCAGCCACTGCCGAGCTAATCACCAAATCCCTGGTGAACCCAGCATCCCACCTACCTAACCCCTGAGTTTCCTCAGAACCGGAGCCCGAGAACCCAGAGAAGATAGCCTTGCCGAAGTCGGGAATGCGTAAAACAAAACTACACCTTGCCGCTGACTCTTTTTTGGTCACCGGAGTATCCAATACTCTCATGGGCATCAACCCATCGTCACTCGAGCTCGCATCCACTTGTCCTAGAGGCAAAACTTGAGACTCACTCACACCCAAGGCTACGAGATCAGAATTACCCCGCTGCCTGTGGTCTGGGTTTTCCAAAGATTGGCTTTGGCGTGGCCTCCAAACAGGTTTGGGCTTGTCGTATTTAAATGGGCCGGAGGTACTAACCTTTTGAAAATTTTGATTAGTGGGCTTTTTAGGTTTCACCACTTTTGGGCCCACTTCCTTAACTTCAGACCACACTACAGCCCAATTCCCATCTTAACCACGCTCTATACGCAACATCAGATCCAAAGTCAACTTAGCTTTAATACCTTTATCTTCAATCCCATCTATTGTTGACAAAATCTTTGCCCCAATTTGATCTCTCTGTCCTAGAGTACTATCCTTGCAGGTAACCCGGTTAACATGACTGGATTCTGACAAAATCTTCACCCCATGAGGCTCCCTTTGTCCTAGGATACTTTCCTTACTGTTATTACGGCTAGAGACTAACAAATTCTTCACCCCAGGTTGCTCAGAATTTGTATTTTGAATCAATACATTTTTTTTCCCTTTATCACCTCCGCCACCGTTGTTAATCCGTTTCCCCACCACCATCGACGCATAAGATTTTAAGGCATCTCTAAAAATACCTATGATTGCTTGGGAGCTAAAGACTACGGGGCTAGCACCTTCCTCAGGTGTAACCCAAAACCTCTCCAGCCACTCCCTGTCTTCCCTTTAGGCACCACTATAGAACCCTTACGATGACTATGAGTGAGTTCTGAAATTAATAAGAAAGCTCTGTGAGAGTTTGAACCCAACTGAAGAATAAAGCATTTGTCCCCCTCACGGCAAGATTTTGCAAACTGCCCACTAGACTGCCCAAAGATCAGTTCTTCCACATTGAACAGCAGTCTCTTTGCACTTCCTTTTCCCATAAATATTGATCTTAGAGAATCTCTGCCTCTCTCATAAATATGCAACTGGTAAAACATACCATCTTCCTCAACTAAAAACTCAAAAGATTTTGATTCCACGAAGAAAAAAACAGAGCCACCCATATTGAATGAAAAGTTTTAAACAAGAACCCACAAAATTCTTCAAAGGAAGCACAGAACCCATCAGAAAACAAACCAAAATAGAAGAAGTTGTAGCAATAGAAACAACAAGAAATCAAACCAAAACAGAGAGAGTTATGCATGTAGCCCTCTGCCTGAGACTTCTCATATGAAATGGAGGCTGAATTCTCATAAAAATTTAAGTTGAATCCTTACAGAACCCCAAGCTGATCCTTGTACATCTAATTACGGGAAAAAAAAAAAAAAAAAAAAAAAGCCCAAAACATCATCATTTTGGTCAGAGTAAACGACAACAGTTAACGGAAGCCTAACGAAGGACTAAATTGACAAAATCTGAAACTTAAAAGACTAAAATGACAAAACTAAAACTTAGATGATTGAAATGATAAAAGTTAAAACTTAAAGGGTCAGTTTTGGATTTTAGCCAAAATATTATGTATGCTATGAGTATAAAGCTAGGGACAAAAGAGTAATCTCAGTGTATACCTATATATATCAATAATATGTTATATGTTAGTGTATACCTATATATATCATCCAGAGTAGTTTATATTCCTGAGGAAGAGTATCATCGCCTCTTGTCTATGTATTCTAACTATGTTGGGTTTGGTTCTACAGCTACCTTGGCTCACCAAGATACTTCCACTGCTTGTCTTGCCACTTAGGAACCTTGGGTCATTAACCTAGATACTACTGATCATATGACAGTTACCTCAGGTTTACTCTCTAATTTTGAGCACTCTAGTAGTCTTCCTAATGTTACTATGGCAGATGGCTCATCCACTACAGTTTATGGCTTGGGCACTGTCAATCTTAGTCTTAATCTTTCTCTCTCTTCTTCTTATATATTCCCGATTTTCATTTTAATCTTTTGTTGATTAGCAAACTTACTAAACTTTTGAATTGTGCTACCATTTTTTTATCCACTCATTGTATCTTTCAAATCTCAAGACAGGAAAGATTCTTAGTGGAAGGCATGAAACCGGTGGACTTTATTACTTGGATCAGCGTGGTTCTTCCAGTTTAGTGGCTTCTCACTATCTATCACCTCTTCAGCATCATTGTCACATTGGCCATCCATCTCTCAAGAATTTGAAGTTGTTAGTCCCGTGGTGTCATTAAATTGAGTCATTACAATGTGAAGCATGTCAATTGGGTAAACACCATAGGGTGCCATTTGTCTCTAGGCGTGGGAGTCGTGTTAGTAGTCCATTTCATTTAGTTCATTATGATATTTAGGGTCCAATAAACACTCCCTCATTATTGGAATTTAGATATTTTGTCACTTTTGTTGATGATTATTCTAGGGTCACCTATCTTTATCTTATGAAAGAAATGTCTAAATTGTACTCAATTTTCAAATCATTTTTTATGGAAATAAAGACTCAATTTAGTGCTTCACTTCGTATTTTTCGATCTGATAATGCTCGTGAATAGTTTCATACATCTTGTCTCAATTATTTGATGACCATGGTGTAATTCACCAATCTTCATGCCCCCATACTCCACAACAAAATGGGGTTGCTGAACGCAAAATGCGTCATTTGTTAGAAGTCACTCGTGCCTTATTGTTTCATACGCATGTTCCCTAATCACATTGGAGTGATGTTGTTCTAATTGCATGCCAACTGATCAATCGCATGCCATCCACTATTCTAGGTGGTCAGATCCCTTATACTATGCTTTCTCCTAATGCACATTTATTTCATCTACCTCCTAAGATCTTTGGTTGGTGTGCTCTATTCATATCTTAAGTCCAGGGAGTGATAAACTTGATCCTAGATCAATTAAATGTGTTTTTCTTAGGTATTCTTGTACTCAAAATGGATACTGATGTTATTCACCTGCTCTTCGTTGTCATTTCACTAGTGCTGATGTCACATTTGATGAGTCTTAATCTTATTTCTCTTATTCGGTTGGTAGTGACTGTTCTTTTCCTTGTCTTCCTCGCTTACAGCCTGTGTCTCTTACTGAATCTCCTTCTCAGAAACCACTCTAGGTGTATCGTCATTAGCAGAAACCTCCAACAAAGACTTCTTCCCTACATAGTGACCTGCCTCCTGATCCCAACTCTCTTCCAATTGCTTTGCACAAAGGTAAGCGTACTTGTACCTCTCATCCTATCTCTCAATTTGTCTTCATTCCTCCATGCTTTTACCACGTCCTTGAATTCTATTGTTGTTCCTAAGTCTGTCTAGGAGGCTATGTCCATCCCTAGTAGGAAGTCTACTATGGAGGCAAAAATGTCTACTCTGTCTAAAAATGCTACTTGGTCTTTGGTTACTCGTCCTCCAAGAAAACTATTGTTGGCCGTCATTAGGTGTATACTTAGAAGTACTTGCCTGATGGTTCTATTGCGTGTTTGAAGGCTCGCTTGGTTGCCAAAAGGTATACCCAGACATATGGTGTTGACTATGCGAGACATTCTCACCTATTGCTAAAATATCTTCCGTTAGGATTTTGATTTCTTTGACTGCTAATTTGAGCTGCCCACTATTTCAGTTAGATATTAAAAATGTCTTCTTGAATGGTGATTTGAAGGAAAAGGTGTATATTGAGCAACCACTTGGTTTTGTTGCTCATGGGGAGTCTGGAAAAGTGTGTAGGTTGAATAAGGCCATCTATGGTCTTAAAGAGTCTACCAAAGCTTGGTTTGGTAAATTCAATAAAGCAATGCTAAAGACATTCTCACTTGTTGCTAAAATATCTTCTGTTAGGATTTTGATCTCTTTGACTGCTAATTTGAGCTGACCACTATTTCAGTTAGATGTTAAAAATGTCTTCTTGAATGGTGATTTGAAGGAAAAGGTGTATATTGAGCAACCACTTGGTTTTGTTGCTCAGGGGGAGTCTGGAAAAGTGTGTAGGTTGAACAAGGCCATCTATGGTCTTAAACAGTCTACCAAAGCTTGGTTTGGTAAATTCAATAAAGCAATACTAAAGTTTGGATTGCGGCGTTGCCATTCTAATCACTCTGTGTTTTCTCATACCTCTGAAAGAAAAAAGATTTTGCTGATAGTATATGTTGATGATATTAAAATCACTGGTTGACAAGAAGGGTATTGATGATTTGAAGAGATACCTACAAAACTCCTTTCGAAATAAAGATATAGGAAACTTCGTTATTTCTAGGATATTGAGGTAGTACGATCTAAAGAAGGTATTAGTCTATCACAAAGAAAGTATGTCTTGTATATTTTGGATGAAACTGGTTTGTTAGGATCTAAACCAGTGGAGACTCCTATGGATCTAATGTCAAATTGTATGAAGATTAGGGAAAGCTGTAATCTAATGCTGAGAGATATAGTCATTTGGTTGGTAAACTAAACTATCTCACCATAACTCACCCAGATATATCATTTGCAATCAGTTTTTTGAGCCAGTATATGAAAGATCCTCGCTTTCCACATTGGGATGCAGTTATTCGGATTGTGAGGTATCTTAAAGCACATCCAGACCGTGGTCTTTTGTATAAAATTAATTGTCATCTACAGGTAGAAGCCTATATTGATGCTGATTAGGCAGGATCACCGTCAAATAGAAAATACACTGCTAGGTATTGCACTTTTCTAGGAGGAAACCTAATTACTTGAAAAGGCAAGAAACAAACTGTTGTTGCCAGATCTAGTGTAGAGGCTAAGTATAAAGCCATGACACACACGTCATGTGAGCTTATGTGGATTAAACATTTACTTGAGGAATTAAAATTTGTTGTGAAGGTGCCTATGACTATGCATTGTGATTAGGGCTGTCCAGCGACCCGTGATATCCAACCCGCCTGACCAAATCCGCCCGACCCGAAGGTCCACAGGTGAATCCGGGTGCATGCATTGGTCGGATACGGGTGTTGTTTTAAGAGGAACCGATTCTTCGGTTTAGGTTTCGGGTTACACAACAAAAAAAACGAATAACCCGACCCGACCGAATATTTGGTAAAATAAACTTATAATTATAAAGCATCGGTCTCCCTCTCCATTCAGCCTCAACCTACCAAGCACTCACATCACGTCTTCAGCTTTGGTCAGTGGGTAACGTGCAGTGGACAGAAGCCTGATTAATCGGCACAAATTCCCAATTTTAAATCCAGCCGTTTAAATAAATTCAATTTCAAATCAACGGCTATAATTAAACTCTACAGCCCTAACACAGTACAGAGACATCATAAACTCTACAGCCCTAGCAATTAAAAATCAACAGTTACAATTAAACTAATATCACAATCCACAGTCACAATTAAAGGTAAAATATTTTATTAGATATCTCAATCTTCATCCAATATCCCAAGTTCCCAACGGCTTCAAGTGATCAAGTCTCGCACGGAATTTCTCTCACTCTTCACCAAATCAAGATCAAGTTGATCAACATCAACGGCCTCAATCTCTCTTCAGTCTTCACCTAACCACTCTCTCACCAAATCCACTCTAATCTCAATCTCATATCTCTCAGACTCTCACTGTCAGGCATAATAGACTCAAACGTTCTCTCTCTCTCTCTCTCTCTCTCTCTCTCTCTCTCTCTCTCTCTCAAATCCTCAAAACCTGAAATCTCTTCACCAAATCCTCAACTCTAAAGTCTAATCTCTGCAGTCTCTTCAATCTTCACTCTTTAAAAGCAATGAACAGACCACTCTCTCAAACTCTCAGTTCTCCCTTTGCCTTTCTCTACTCCAACTCCAAGGTCCAAACCCTAGCTTCTCACTACAAGTTCTTCACACCTAGCCACCACCGCCGCCACCAACAGCCACTCCTTTCCCTACCGCCGATCATATGGGCTGAACCTAGGTATGTGTTCTCCTTTTCTCATTTCTTTTTTCAGTCTCTCATTGATTATATATGCTATGAAAATCTATTATTAAAATGAAATAACCCCATAGTTTTATAATTTGAAACCCTAACTAGAAATAGTTGAAACCTAAACCATTTACTTTTGTTTTTTGTTCTTTGTTCATTTGTTTGATTAATTTTGTTTATGTTTAAATTTTATTCAGGAATTGAAAGTTGTGTACGGGTGGGTTTTCAGTCTTCAAACTTGAAATTAACACGGTTTTTTAAGGTATGATTTTTGTTTCCCCTTTTTTTTTGTGTTCAAAATTGGGATTTTGTTCTTTTTTTGTTAGAAACTTAGAGTTGATGCATGTAACTTAAGCTGTTGTGGACGTGTTCAATGTTTCTGCTTTTATTATTTAGTAAAATTTATACTGTTAAAAATCAAATAAACTCCCAAGTTTTATAATTTGAAACACTAACTAAAAAAAATTGAAACCCTAACCATTTTACTTTTTTTGTTCTTTGTTTATTTGTTTGATTAATTATGTTCTTATTTTAATTTTACTCAGGAATTGAAAGTTGTCCAAGTGGGGTTTTCAGCCTTCAAATTCAAAACCCCAACACCCCTGGTTTTTTAAAGGTATGATTTTGGTTTCCCTTTGTGTTTTGTGTTAA
Organism: Quercus glauca; assembly: GCA_023736055.1. Lineage (NCBI taxonomy): Eukaryota > Viridiplantae > Streptophyta > Magnoliopsida > Fagales > Fagaceae > Quercus > Quercus glauca. The sequence continues at coordinate 40,548,177 of CM043322.1, read as the reverse complement.
AAGTTGGGATTTTGTTCTTTTTTTTTTTTTTTTGTTAGAGTTGATGAATAACTTATGTTGTTGTGGTGGTGGTGACTGGTAGTTGTTGTTTTGCTGTCTTTGTTTAATAAATTTGAGCACCAATGTTTCTGCTTTTATTATTTATTCTGATTTTATTATTTATTGAAATTTCAAGCATCATTTTGAGCACCAATCTGGGTTTTGTTTAGTTTTATGTAGTATACTATTATCTGGATTCAAGTATCAAAGATTTTCCTTTTTGGTTTGTTTGATTATTATTATTAATTGTTGTTGTTCTAGTTTGCTAATTTCTATATTTGATTTTTTAGGTCATGGATTCTTCCACTAATGCTCCCTCTGTTTCTACACAAGCTGATGGTTCTACCGCTATGCAAGTTGATGGTTCTATTGCCACCCAAGCTGATGGTGCTACTGCCACTGCCACTGCCACCCAAGAGGTTGCTGCTGCAACCCAAGCTGAAGCTACTGATGGTGAGTTGCCCCCAGTTCCACCTAGCGTAGTGAATAAGACTGGTAATGGTAGGAAAAAGTCTTTAGCTTGGAATCATTTTGAAAAAGTAAAGGTAGATGAGAGTGTCACTATGACTATATGTAATTATTGTAAAAAATCATATTAAGCTGATAGTAAGAGTTGCGGTGCTAGTAATTTGTTAGCTCATGTGACAATTTGTCCCAAGAACCCTAATAGAGAAGATAAAGGGCAGAAAACCTTAGCTTTTGAACCCAAAAATGATGGAGATGAAGGGTTCAAACTTGTGTCAACAACTTTTTCTGTTAAGGCTTCTAGAAAGGCATTAGCTGAGATGATTATAATTGATGAGTTGCCTTTTAGGTGTGTTGAGGGGTATGGGTTTAAGAAATATGTAACCACCTTACAACCTAAGCTCCGTGTAAAGGATATTCCATCTCGTCAAACTGTGGCTAGAGATGTGATTGGAACTTATAATAGTGAGAGAGAGAAGCTAAGGAAATCCTTGAAGGGTTGTAGGGTGTGTCTTACTACAGACACATGGACTTCTATACAAAATTTGAATTATATGTGTCTCACAAGTCACTTTATTGATGATGATTGGAAGTTGCATAAAAGAATTTTAAATTTTTGTCTAGTTGAAGATCATAAGGGGGAGACAATAGTTAGAAAGATTGAGATGTCTTTGTGTGAGTGGGGTATTGATGGCATATTCACTTTGACAGTGGATAATGCTAGTTCCAATTTAACCACAATTAAATTTTTGCAAATGGTAACAAAAGATTGGAATGGGACAGTTTTAGAAAATGAGTTCATGCACATAAGGTGTTGTGCCCATATCCTAAATCTCATTGATGGGGAGGGTTTGAAAGAAATTGATGCATCTGTTGCTAGGGTGCATGAAGCTGTGAAGTATGTGAAGTCCTCGCCCAATAGAAATCAAACTTTTAGGAATTTTATGGAAATGTTAGGTATTGAGTCCAAGAGTTTTCTTTATCTAGATGTACCTACTAGGTGGAACTCAACTTACCTTCTGTTAGAAACTGCTGAAAAATTCGAGAAAGTATTTCTTAGGATGGACTTTGAAGATGATGGTTCTTCATCATACTTTAGGAGCAAGGAAGATAGTGGTGGTTTGGGATCTCCTTGTATGAGTGATTTCCAAAATTGTAGGGTATTTGTGACTTTCTTGAGGCTTTTTTACAATGCAACAAAGAAGTTCTCCGGCTCTTTGTATGTTACCTCAAATGCCTTTTTTGATGAGATCTTTATTATTCAGGAGAGTATTTCTCATTTAGTTAAATCCCAAAACACCCTCTTGAAAAACACTGCCACAAATATGCAAACTAAATTTGAGAAGTATTGGGGGGCCTCGATAAAATTAATACTCTTTTGTATGTGGCTGTGGTTCTTGATCCACGAAAAAAATTGAGGTTTTTGAAGTTTTCTTTTTCTGAAATTTATGGGAAAGAAGTGGGGAATTTGATGGTTGATGAGGTGAAAGATCTTTAGATGAAGTTGTATACTTTTTATTGTTCTGTTAATTCCCCAAATGTGCAAGAACCAAATGGGAGTGAGAGGACACAAATGGTGGGTGATGCAAGTGATCCAAATGTGATGGTTCACTCTCGATATGAGCTTTTCTTAGAAGCTGAGCAATCTGTAGGTTGTAGTAATGAGGTTGACAAGTATTTGGCTGAAAATTGTAATGGTAGAAGGGATGTGAATTTTGAGATATTGGGGTGGTGGAAGGACAATTCTTGTAGGTACCCAATGTTGTCCAAAGTGGCTAAGGATGTGCTGGCTGTACCAGTTTCGACTGTTGCATTTGAGTCAGCGTTTAGCACCGGAGGTTGCATTGTTGATCTATTTCGAAGTTCTCTCTCTCCTCTCATGGTTCAAAATCTTGTATGTGCACAAAATTGGCTTCAAGCCACAATACCAATTTCTTATCGCCAATCAAGGGATGAGGTTGAGGCATTGGAGGAGGAATTTCATGATTTAGGTAATATGTTTAAATTTTAGAACTTATAGTCTATTTCATGTTCAAACAAAATTTAATATGTTGTATTTATTTCCTTTCCTTTTCTAGTTTTAAATCAACAATCATCATCAAGTGCATTAGCAAGTACCAGCTCCAAATTGGGTTCTAGCTCAGCTAAACGACCCATAATTAGTGTTAAAGATTGATAACTGACTTGGTATGTTACTGCCTTTGGCCTCTTGCTGTCCTTTAATAAGGTATTATTTGTTAAATATTTTTTTTGTCTTTTGTAGGCGGAATCACTTATTTTGTAAAGGAGGCAGCCTTTGGGGAACATTTTGGAAGCTTTTTTGTAAATTGCTTTTCTAACAATACTAGTCTTAATGCTTATAGAAAAGAAATCCTAAGAATCATATAGGTTTTCTTTTCTATTAGTTATAAGCTTGAGTATTTGTCATTTAATGCTTTGGGAAAGCTATTTTTTTTGGACCTGTGGTATTTTATAATTTGTAATTAATTATATTGCTGGAAACATTGTATAGCCAGCAAGGTTACTGCCTTCTTATGATTTACTGCCTTATGGAAACATTGAATTACTGCTGCCTTTGTGTGGTTGTTGGAAACATTGAATTACTACTGCTGCCTTTGTGTGGTTGTTGGAAATACACATGTTTTGTGTATTGTTTTGCTATTTTGTCCAGGTTATTTGTTGTGTTAATTTTTGGGTAGTTAATGTGGCTGTTTAAAAAGTCACAGGTGGTGAGAATAGGATTTTGTGTTACTTGTGTTGTGCTCTTTAGTTTTTGTGGTCAATGTGTGGACTGTGAATGCTTAACAGATGTAAAAATAGGTTTATTTTGTGCTGTTGTGGGGTATGAAGTCCAGGATATTTAATGCTTAACAGGTGGTAAAAATTGACTTATTTTGTGACCTGGGGTGAGGATTTTTATCCAGGAAGTTTTTGTTCTTAAGGCCCAATATATTTATAAGTTAAGTAGCTTAATTTAAGTTTACTTGAAGGCTATTAAAAATATATATATATAAGAAAACGGAGGCCCAACTAATCTGACACCCAAATAATTTTTAAAACTACCAAATTCCTTAATTTGGGCTGAAAGGGCTGAAAAATTGAACCTAAATTTTTTTTTACAAAAGTCCAAAAACTAGGCCCATTAATGGCCCAAACCCGCCTAACCGACAACTGCAACCCGCCCATCCAATGGCCCGAATCACCAGATCCGACCCGACAATTCGGTCAAATACGGGTCTAAGATCCAACAACCCGACTCAAACGGGTCAAGTTCGGTTTAGGCCCAAACCCGAACCGACCCGACCCGTGGACAAGGCTAATTGTGATAATCAAGCAGCTATTCACATTGCCTCTAATCTTGTGTTTCATGAAAGAACCAAGCATATAAAAGTAAATTGTCATATTATTGAGGAGAAAATAGAAGATGGTGTAATTACTACTCCATATGTTTCTACAAGAGTCTAAATTGATGATATGTTTAAAGTGTGGTGTAAGACTCGTTTGGGTTTATTATGTAACAAGCTAGGATTGTATGAAAATACTCTCCAGCTTGAGGGGGACTGTTATGAGTATAAAGCTTGGGGCAAAAGAGTAATCTCAGTGTATACCTATATATATCAATAATATGTTATATGTTAGGGTAATTTGAACAAACCCAACATATACGTTTTATCCAAAACAATGTATATATATGAAGCATTACTCTATTTCTCAAGATTGTCTGTCTTTTCCTGTTCCCATATTTGCATTGCTCACCATTTCCAAAAGACATAATTCCATTCTCATTTTGCAACTATTTTTTTCACTTGTTGAGATGCTATATCGTGATTGATGTACAATAATAATGTCAATGATAGGCCCACGTGAAATTGATGTTACACCAATCAGAATTTGCCATCCCAACAAGTTGTAAAATTTTCCATGTCTCTAGCATTACTTCAATCCTCATTTTGTTCTCTCCCTCTACTAAACTTTATTCTTTTTTAAATTTTGGAGGGGGTAAGGGGGAGTTTAAACCTTTCGTTTTTGTTATTTTTTCAGATTTATATAATATAAGCCATGCCAACTAGCTAAAATAATTTGTTCCCTGACCATAACATAATTTTTCTGAATATATAATTTATTTCCACTTATCATTCAACTCACGGGCTGTCTGTAGCTGTTCATCCAACGAGATTTGTGTTTCATCATACATACCTGAAGATTCAATAGTAGAAACCATTTCAGGCTGGCTATCCCCTAATGTTGGAACCAACTCTTCACAGGACAGCTTCGAAAATTGGTCCTGCAAACTACTTCCTTGGTTTTCACCTACTTGCCCATTCTTGACTTCTGTTATCCTATTGTCCAATTCAGCACCATCTTCATTAGTGCCACAGTTTGCATTAGACTTCTTTGCAGACTGAATGATTTCCATCTTAGCACCATCTTCACATTCCTCCAAATTCCCACCCACAAGTCTGATTTCCATTTCAGCACCAACTTCAACTGTGAAGCAGATTTCATCAGATTGTCTTAAAGACTCGATCCCCATTTCAGCACCAACTTCTAATTCCTGTAAATTGCTGCCTTCAACAAGTCTGTACTCTGTTTCAGTACCAACTTCAACAGTGCAGCAGGTTGCATTAGATTGTTGTAAAGACTCAATCCCCATGTCAGCACCAACTTTTAATTCCTGCAAATTGTTGCCTTCAACAATTCTATACTCCATTTCAGCACCAACTTCAACGGTGCAGCAGGTTGCATCAGATTGATGTACAGACTCAATCTCTGTTTCAGCACCAACTTTTAACTCCTGCAAACTGTCGCCTTCCACAAGTCTGTTCTCCATTTCAGCACCAACTTCGACAGTGCAGCAGGTTGCATCAGATTGCTGGACAGACGCGATCGCTGTTTCAGCACCAACTTTTAATTCCTCCAAATTGTTGCCTTCCACAAATCTGTTCCAGGTTGCATCAGATTGCTGTATAGACTCAATCTCTGTTTCAGCACCAACTTTGAATTCCTGCAAACTGTTGCCTTCGACAAATCTATTCTCCGTTTCAACACCAACTTTGACAGTGCAGCAGGTTGCATCAGATTGCTGTACAGACTCAATCTCTGTTTCAGCACCAACTTTTAAATCCTGCAAAATGTTGCCTTCCACAAGTCTGATTTCGGTTTCAGCACCAACTAGGTTAGCACAAGAGTTTCCTTCAGACTGCTGTACAGACTCCATCATAGGCTCACCTCCAGAATGAGTACCAAGTTTAGCTGATTCTTTCATTCCTATTGACGATATATCATCTTGTCCTGTATCACCATCATCGATTGCCATTTTACCATCAGCTTCAAATTCATGCAAATTCTTTCCATTGGTTATTTCGATTATCAATTTAGCACCAACTTGGTTAGTGCCGGAACTTCCATCAGATTGCTGTAGGAACTCTGCCATGGGCTTTCCTTTGGAACAAGTATCTACTTTTGTTGATTCCTCTGTTTGTAAAGGCGATTTATCACCTGGTCCTTCATCACCCAAGAATTAAATTAAACTCTCAAAAAATTTAAATGCCAACATGAATGAAGTAATACAAAGAGAAGAGGAAACACTCACCAGAATGTCTATCTGCCTTTTGATTTTCGCACAAGGATTTTTTGAGCAAAACTGTTCCAGGAAAAACCATCAAGTTGATCTTATTCAGACTTTTCTTTTCATTGTCTTCCAATGGTATGAAGCCAAAACCCTCTGTCCATGTCTCCACTAAATTCGGAATGGCAGATATCACAAGCTTTTCCACCTTGAAAGATGCTAGCATCTAGAGAACCATGCCACCACGGACAAACAATATCACAAAGAAGCAAATAGAAAAACTCGATATGAAGAAAATGTGGGGGAATACTGAACTTTAAATTGATCTCTGATCTACATTCTATACAATGACTGGAGTTTTAGTTCTGAAAGTTTATACCTTGTGCAGAAAACTAAAGATGGTATGTTCTACTCATAGGTTGTAGCAGAATATAGTGGAATCTGGAAATATAAAACTACAGAAGTTCACTCCCATAAGCTATGGAGATCTCTTACCAAGAAAAATAAAAGGGGAAGAAGAAAGAAAGGGGGTGAGGGGGTTGGGGAAGAGAGAGAGAGAGAAGGGAGGGGGGAGCAACACAGATGGCCTCAGCTTTTTAAATATATTAGGAAACCGCGTCTTGTTTTTTTTGTCCTTATCTTATTAGGAATCTTTGTAAGGTACTCATAAGGCAGTCAAGAAACAAAATGCTGTTTAAAACTTAAAAGGAAGTATTAAAATATCTTCTTCGTGGAAAAGAAGAAAAAAGATTCATAACTTAATTCCATCAAGAACCATAAAGTTCAAGACCACTTACCAAAAAAAAAAGAGTCACAGTTCAAATAAATATTTGGGATGTGCAAACCTCATCCCAAGTAATATTTGGGCAATCGATAAAAGCCAGTTACTACAAAAACTGTCCAATATATTCATGGTAAAGAACAAATTTTTACCTCTTCAATAGCAGTCACAAGGCGTCGACACATTCCTTGACGGCGGTATTGACTGCAAGTTGCAATAAGAGGCATCTCTGCAACTGTAGTTCCATGGACCCTGTAAATAGATAAAGGTCAGGAAAAACCAACAGTAAACTGGAAGCAAACAGGCACCCTCCAAAAAACTAAAATTTCAAAAGTTGAAAATTCATAATATAATGGACTTTCACTTAAGGAAGAATTGAAAACAGAAAAGAACATGGGAAGAATTCTAGAATTTCATCTATCTATACATCATGGGAAACTGCAATAGCAAATCCTCAAATATCATGTTATCAGGAAGAAAGATATTTCAAAACATTCTTTCAGTAGACAGTCTAGCAGTGAATAATATCTTTTTAAAATAAACAGATAGCAAAAGAAATATGTCAGAAGCATTAAACATTAACAACCACTAATCATATAAAAGGGTGTGAATAATAATACATTAAGGGTGTGATTGATGATTGAAGCATATGGAAAGATTCCATTACATCTTTTTTCAAAAATTTTTAAAAAATAAGTAAGGACTACTATCAGCTAAACTAAACCAATGTTAATAGTAATGGATGCCATTTACATATAAAATGATTGCTTTCTTTGTATTCTAAGTCAATAGCCTATTGTTCAGCAAAATAAAATAATAATAAAAGCCAATAGCATATTGTTACTCAGGATCTTCATAGGACAATGTTTACATATAGCAAAATGTCTCAGTTATATGATCTAGAAAATCCACTTACAAGGGCATATATATTCATACTACCTGATGGATGCTACAGAAATTAGCACATCATCTTTCTCCAGGACCACCGAGTAAAATCCATGAAAATTTAGACGTGCAAAATCTGACCTGAAGATCACAGAGAAAAAACAACTATTAAAATACGTTGTTTAAGTCAAAATTATATTCTCTAACACCCGTATTCAATAAATCGTGAAACACCTCTTCTGCCCAGAATTCTTGTAGGAGCCTCCTCTGGCCAAAAGCCAGCCAGAGAAGAAAGAAAAATATGATAACAAGTCTGATGAATGATGAAGGAAGATGGCACATGGATGAACCAAAAATAGCAGAGATGGCAGTAACCTATGTTCAGGAGAATTACACTAGTTCGGATTCCAACAAAATAGACAAGTCCGTTGGAGTAGTTAGCGAAGTGATTACAACAGTCATGAGCACTAGAACTACAATGATTTAAGTATATGAGGTATTTAACTGAGATGGACAGAATCAGAGGGAGGGACCAAATTGACAATGATATTAAACATTAAGATTGACTGTACAAAAATTAAAACGTTAAGGACCGAATTGACAACCTCAAACTAAAAGGGATCAAAGTGTAATTTGCCCTAAAATTATTGTATTACCATGCAGAAACCATAACACGGGCAGAAAGGAGCAGCAGAGAAATGGAGAAAAAATAAGAATAATATGAAGAGACAAAAAAACTGAAAATTAGACTATTCAAGTCACTCACCCCCAATTGTACAAAACATGGGGTATCATGTCTATGCCTGTTCTTGGATCCACCATGGAAAGAAAACATTCCTCCATGATAGAAAGAGCAACAGCTAATCTTGAATTGCATTCTGCCTTAAGTGCAAAACGTTGGGCAGAATGCATCTTCTGATCATCATGTATGCATCTAAGAAGCATCCATGAAAAACCATTAGCAACATGATTGATGAGCCCAACACGAGACTGAAGACCTGAATAAACCTGCACATACCAGTGAATTCTTAAAAATTTAATCTTATTTAGACTAATAAAATGACTAAATTATATGAAATTACTGTTACTGTATGGAAGAAAAGAGATCCATAGGCACAAAGCAATCTCCTAAGTAGATTTACCACAGTAGCCATATAAAATTAAGCAGTCATGCACAGCATTAGTGCATTAACTTATCTCCTTCTAGTGGAAGAAACAACTCATTTCCAAAAGATAGTTACATCTCTTTTGGGTTTGAACACCGCAGGAAACTGAAGTCAAAGATAATGGCATCTTTCACTAATGCAGGAAAAGTCGCAGGAAAAGTGTCAAACTTCCTCCCTGTCTAAGTCAATAGAGAAGTTCTTTTCTTTCAATGAAAAAACTAATTTGATAGAGAATAAAAGCCACAAGGGGCAAGGGCGCAAGGAAATATGTAAGAAGGAATTATATTGCTTTCAGGAAACTATTAAAGTTTATACACAGTTACCTTTGGGTAAATGTAATAAATATGGTAAAAACGTCACAACTACAAGAATTATAGAACACAAATTGCAAGCAGAAACAAACTAATAAGAATTATCTTTCTGACAATCATAGTCACTCAAATTTTTGCAACTGCTCATTAAAAGTAAACAAAGACACAATAAATCTCCCTAATAAAAGAAGACAACGTCATGCCTTCACATACTATTAAATAAGAGAATCAATATTTTCAAATGTTTGCCTACCTAGCATTAAAAAAAATTAATAATAATTTCAGGATGATGATTCAACCAGTCACAATAGGAGGATTGGACATAAAAGTATGAACATACGTTTTATGAGGAAAAGAATAACTGTAACTCATAGCCAATCCTTACCTCACCAGAAACACTAACATACCAGTGAAGATAATTAATTCCTTCATTAGTTAAATTCAACAGATCATATAGAAGGAAAAATTTAGAGTCTAGAAAACACAGTAAGGTACCTCTTGACAGCTTTCACCACAAAACCAAATATCCGATACTGCTCCTTCATATATACCTTTTCTTTTCATGCATGCCTCATGATCTGTTCACCAAATTATGCTGATCAGTAAACTAGACATCAAAATCACTGCAAAGTATCATGAACAAAACATATTCTATGTGTAAAAGTAGCAACTGATTATCTATATATAAAAGGTATAATTATCAGGTATCTTAGAAACCATATTCCCAGGAAGCACCATGGATCATTGTCTGAATGTAAAAGTGCAACTCATTGTCTATCTATGAAAACTATGTTTATCACATATATTACGCAAACATATATCCAGGAAAAGCAAAGTGGATAAAGCATGACTGAAAGGCTAAAACTGCAACCACTCTACAGGTTCCTTAATATAAAACTGAGATAGCAAAGGCAAGTTCCTAGTGGTTTTAATTATATCACAAACACTTGCTTACTTCAAGGACAATGCACAAACTTATCTACCTTCACCCCATGGAAGCAAATTAACTTCATTACATGCAGATGACACTAGAAAAAATGTGTATTTGTTAGTTCACTAGCAATGAATATATTAAAACCTTATTAAAATATTCTAGTACCTATATTGTCTAGAACAATGCATATATTAAAACCAAATTAAAAACATCGTAGTACCTATATTGTCAAGAACAATGCATGTATTAAAACCAAATTTAAAAAAAAAAATTCTAGTACCTAAATTTTCTAGAATGGAAATTATATTAGCATCTGAATTTGCTGCTTCACAGACAAGCTAAAGTTGATATGATGATAGTTGTCAGTTGTTTTTATTTCCCCCTATTTTAAAGACATAATACTTATTAAAAAAAAACTACCCAATATGCCAATCCAGATGTTTAAGTAAATATGTGAAATAGAGGTCATATTATGAGTTATTTACCCATATAAAAAATTCAAACCATCCACATTATTTGAAACATCTTTTCTTCATAAAAAATAAAATAAAATAAAATAAAAATTTCCCGAGCTATTAACAGTTTTGGAACAGTTTTAGCTACAAGGAGAGTAATTGATCTAGAACTAGGGTGAGGGGGAATTACATTTATGCTCGCACTGTGAACATTTTAATGCATCAGAAGAACTTGAAGCCTCTTTATCATTAACCAATTCCCCACATATCCGACAGGTGCAATTCGGGCAGTACCAGCTGCCTTCAGGCAGCTCCTGAAGTACAAAGGCAAAATTAGGTCATTCACTTAGTGAAAGTATGGAGAAAAACCTACAACTCTTAAAGAATCATGTTCAATACAAATCTTTATAAACGGGAAAACTGTAAGGCAATTATAGAAACAAGACGCCTTATTTTTGGAACCAAAAGAAGAGGAAAACATTCAGAAAGAATAGAGTGAATAAATAGATATCATGCAAGAAAATAATCTGATAGTAGTCAAATGCATAATGTAAAGATATCATGCGTTCCCAAAAAAACAAATAATCGGTGCCAAAATGCATGTTGGCGGAAAATAAATTGTTTCCCAAGATAAGTATACAGGAATTCAAGTTTATATGCACTAAAAAAGGAACCAAATGTTATATATATAAGGACCAAATAGCATCCATTAATTGGAAATCATAATAAGGATAATGGCCAAAATCTGTCTGTATGGATCAATGTTTCAAAGTTCAATTACTCAATTAGACACATATCATTGTCATGAAGAACAGCCTTTTAGCAAAACTGAGAGAGACCAATCCAAAATAAAAATCACCACAAAAGTAGGGTTCTTTTTTATTCCATAGTACTAAACGCACAACAATGTTCAGATACACAATACGTAAGACTTTAAACTGTTGAGCATATAAATACAAAAATCACCTAAAGTTAATAATGAAAATTGATCTACAAAACTTACCCTGGGGGGAGGAAAGGAAAATGAATAATAAGCACCTCAAAAACAATAAGTCTGCACAAAAAGAGTGCAGAAATAATAATTATGACATCATATAACATATCTTAGTGATCCAAATGGTCCCAATGCACACGGAGGAGTAGCCTTCCAAATCCTAGTCCCTAAAATGATGAAACTTTCCATTGCTGACACTCCAGTAATAGAATAAAAATTTTGGCATGACACATACAGGATACAGAACTAATCAATAAATTTAATAAGAGAAAATTTGCATGCCTTATTCAATTATAAACCCAAAAACAAAACAAAAATTTCATATTAGAACTTCCTAGTTTGATGAACTAATGATATTATCTACCAGATAGTCAAATAATAAGATCATTCCTTTTCAGTTCTGATCAATAAGAGCATTCACATTGGTGGAAAGCTATTTTAGCACCCAAAAGGCCAAAACACTATAAAGTTAGCTATTTTAGCACCCAAAACACTAAAAATCATGCTACATTGATGGTGCTAAAGTTAAAATTTTTAGCATCCAAGCTACAAGAAACTGCCATCAATACCAGTTCACAGTAGCTACAAGGTAACTATTTTTTATTCCTTCTCCTTCTCTCTCTGTTTACAGTTTACACTGACTCTCGCCTCTCTCTTTCATTCTCTCACTTCTCCCTCTCTCTGTCATCTTCTCCTTCTCTCTCTCAACCGGACTTAGCCCCAAGGCCAAAGCTCTCGTCCTTCTCTAACTCTTTATTATTATTTTTGATTTCTTTTGTTTTATCTATGGCTGAAAATCTCTCTCTTTCCTATTGTTTGTTTGGTTACTGGTTGATTATGTTAGGGTTTGGAGATTTGGGTTTGGGTTTGAAAGGTGGGATTTTGTGGTGGTGTTTGGTTAGATTTTGGCTTGTGGCCATGGTGGTGGTTAGGTTGCTGTTTTTTAGTTGAGTTGATTTTGGTGTTGGGTGAGTTTCAGTTTGTGTGGTGGCTGGTGGGTGGATATCCATTTGATGGTCAGACGAAGTGAGAGAGAGAAAAGAATAAATAAATGAATAGTGTTTAACTTAGATGTAAAAATAAGAGATGGGATGTTAGGTGAGTTGTGAAATGGTGAATTAAAAAGAGATAAAGTAGCTAATTTGGGTGCTAAAAGCTAAATTTTTTAGTATCACCGATGCGAATGCTCTAATATTTTAATGGTTTTTCAATTGTCATTGCAGGTTGAATTATAGAATATGTCATTACTTACAAAGAAATCTTATATTTTTAAAGAATTATAGAATATGCCACTACTTACAAAGATATCTTACATTTTTTAAGGGTGAGAAAATTAGTCAAGAAAATAAAATATCTAAGGATATGTTTAGTAACAGTTTTTGTTTTCTATTTTCAAAAACTTGTTTTTGGAAAAATAAAGAAAAAAAATTTTCTTGTATTTTTGAAATCAAAAACATGTTTGGTTAGTTGAAATTTAAAAAAAAAAAAAAGAAAAAAAAAAGTTTTTTGAAGAAAACAATAATATACTAAATATGTTGTTACTAAGATTTGAACTCTACTCATTTAAATGAGACAGATTCATTAAATTAAATATGTGTTTTCATTAACTTTTAAAAATTAGAAACTGAAAACAGCATTTTTTTATGTTTTCAGTTTCCTTTACAAATTGAGTTTTAAAAACAGCTTTTGTTTTCTGTCCATTTTGGATTGCTTCAAAAACTTGTTTTTGGAAATATAAAGAAAAAAAAATTTTCTTGTATTTTTGAAATCAAAAACATGTTTGGTTAGTTGAAATTTTTAATAAAAAAAAAAGTTTTTTGAAGAAAAAAAAAAAATACTAAAATATGTTGTTACTAAGATTTGAACTCTAATGCTAACTCATTTAAATGAGACAGATTCATTAAATTAAATATGTGTTTTCACTGACTTTTAAAAATTAGAAATTGAAAACAACATTTTTTATGTTTTCAGTTTCCTTCACAAATTGAGTTTTAAAAACAGTTTTTGTTTTCTGTCTATTTTGGATTGCCAAACATGTTTTTTAGTCATAAAAATAGAAAATTGTTTTTGGTAACAGAAAATAGGGGAGAAAAATAGTAACCAAACATACCCTAAAATTTTATACTTGGTTTAAATTTTTCATAATAAATTATTTTATTTGGATCAAGTTGGTAGAACCAAGGAGGTCTAAGAAGCATGTATATTTGCATGAAAGAGGAGAGGAACAGAACAAGAAGCAGATGGATAAAAGCAAACCAGCATAAACCTGCGATACTAGCAAAAGACAAACCTGTGTAGACAGACAAGCCTGATGAAAAGTAGAGGGACAGTTATCACAGCATATCAACTCGCCACCATCACCACACAGCCCACATGAATCATCGTTTTGATCGTCCGGATCAACTTGCACCAGCCGGATCCCACTTTTTCTGATCTTGTATTCAGCAGACCAGGCTTGAAGATGGCATAATGTGAAGGGCTTGCCAGACTCCATGAAAAGATTCAAGCAGGGACGGTTCAGTTTGAACCCTGCATGGATCTTGAACTCAGAAATTGTAAGCACCTTACTGCAACACTTACAAATAATGCCATCCCTGGAAACCAGACCATCTTTAATAACACCATCATCCTTGGGGTTACGATACTGGATCACATCATTCAGAGATATGACTCCAGCATCAATCAACCATGATAACACTGTTCTTACTCCTGCAGAATACCACTTTCCATCCTTAAAGTGCTTCCCCCCACTACCCAGGCTTCTTGGAAGCAACTTGCAATGACCCTGTTGGCTTTTAAGCTTTCTCAGAGCTCTTGATTTGTAGGCTTTCATTTTAGAACGTTGAGCAGTACTTGGGCTGAAATCTTTGTTTTTTATAAAGGCTGAAACCAAGAGGTCATCATCGTCAATTTGGCATCTACTTGATTTCTTTTTTCCAGTTTTAGAACCATTATGATCATGATATACTTTCTTCAACCTTGAGCATCTTTTCTCAATTTGATCCTGACAAGAGCTTAAAGATGAGGAGTTCTTGTGATTTCCTTGATTTCTTGCATTTGGACTGAGGTACTCCTGGACCTCTTTCAAACCTGACAAATATCCATGTGCTTTGTTATTGGGCAAGTCAGCCTTATCAGTAGAAGTTGTGCGATGCATGTCACTTCGGTATAATGTACTCAATTTGATTTCTGAAATCTTTCTAGACTTCCTGCGGAACTTCCGTTTCAAAACATCCACTGCAGAAAATTTATTAACCATTTTGAACTTAGAAGTTTCAGAGCACTGCCCACCCTCTTGCTCACCAGATTCAAACTGCTGAACTGCTTCTGAATCCTGAGAATGATCCAATCCATAACTTGTGCAGTTTGGATGGTCAACCAATGATCTCTGAAGATGACTTTCCACCTTATTGATAACTTTGTCTTCTTGCAATTTATCTTTCTTCTCCAAAGAGTCCATTGATACATCTTCTGCAACTTCCTTAGGTATTATCACATTATGGTCAGAACTCTGTTTATCAGAGCTTGGTGAATTTGTATTACTATCCTGATGAGGGGAAACAGCTTCAGACCCTCCAAGCATGCTGTTGGAATTTCTGGAATTAACAAGAACATCATATACACAACTACCCGACTTGAAAAATGTGCTATGCGACCCACAACTGCTTATTTTGTTCCCAGAGATTCCACTACACTGATTTCCCATCCCATCGACAGTATCCACCAAACACATATTGTCAGCCTTACAATTAAATACACCTGTCAGAGATTCCACTGCCCCATTATTTTCCTGTCCGCCGTGTTTTGAGACTTGTTCACTGCTGGCATGGTAGTTACCCTCAAACTCTGTCAATGCATGTTCAGCAGATGAATGTCTCAGAGGAATCTTCCGTTTGACACTGTTTGTCAAGGCCAAAACAGCCTTGCTTTTCTTGTTCTTATCAGTAACAAAACTTCGAGTTGCTTTAACCACCTCTCCCTTTCTCAATGTGCCAATCTTTCTATCAATAAACACAGCAGTCACGAACGGATCTAAAAGCCTCCAACAATGAGCCAAAGTGCTAGCAGTTTCTGAATGATACATCTCCTCAATATTTATTAATGTATTAGATAGATCTGAATAGAACTGACTAAAATTAGACCATTCCTTACCCTCGTCCTTCTGCGGAAAAATATACCCATCTTCAAATAAAAGTTCACCACATAACCTCCAAACTTTAGGGAATTCACGAATTGACCTTCCCTTTGGTGTTATATAGACTGACTCCATATAGCTCCTACTAGGTCTTTTATACTTCTCAATACACCATCCCGCTGCCTCAAGTAAGCGAATGATATGGTACTGGAGAAGAGGACGAGGATCTTTCATAGGGTCGGTCTTCAGAGACATTTTAGATAGATCCATTTTATGAGTTTCTAATAGTCTTGGTCTCTCCTCAGCTTGTAGAGGAGACCCAGACCTCTCTGCAAAAGCAACAGAAGGACTTGCAATTAATAACCTGGTTGCAAAGCTCTCTTGGGAAGCAGGTGAAGCGATGGCTTTACTTACAATTACTTCTTTTCCATCATTCCCATCCAAGCCCGGCAATCTACACTTTAGAACATCTTGGTCATCCAAAAAGCCCGGTCTGTCCATTTTCACATGTTGCTTCAACAGATAGCAACTAGATGTAACACCCTGACTTGATGATTCAACTAAATGGAAGGTCACCTTCTCACAAACAGGGTCTCTAGCTGGACACAACATGCCAGAAACAATTTCTTCTGGAACCACTGAGGACCTCAAAATCTTTCCTGAACCAGGTGTGGTATTAGGCAGTTCATCAACGGAAAACCTCATTCGCTTAACACTCACATCAGCATCATTCATCTCAACCAAAGTGAATCTGTTAGGAGAACACCCTG
Source organism: Quercus glauca (assembly GCA_023736055.1). NCBI lineage: Eukaryota > Viridiplantae > Streptophyta > Magnoliopsida > Fagales > Fagaceae > Quercus > Quercus glauca. Next base: position 40,531,673 of record CM043322.1, on the reverse strand, counting down.
GTGCAGAAGTTTCTCCACAATCCACAGGTACATTATAAACATTCTCTAAATGTATATCTTTAGAGGAAGAATGACTTGTTACAACTGAGTTTTCGCTGTTAGAACAGAGTGATGTATCTACGTTTCTACCGGACTCGCATTCAAAGTTAATTACTCCTGTAACAAGACACCTCTTACTAGCACGATCAATATCATTACCAAAGAATACCTCTCTGAAAATATGGTGCTCATCATTTGATCCCTCAAACCCATCATCACACAAGTCCTCAATTTCTTTTCCAAGCAACATCTATTCCAATTGATTGCAGTTTCAACTCATCTAGGGTCTATTTCCTCCGCTCTACATATAATTAATATCGCAAAAGGCAAAGTCTACCACATTGCAAATTGATGTGGTGAAGAGTTACAGGATTTCTCCATTCATTAAATCAAGCACAAAAGAAATTGATATTGAAAAGTGGCTTGCTGAAAAGTGGTTAAATACCATCCAGTAATTGCTACGAAACCTACACAGAGAGAAAGCAGTTTAACTAAATGCATAAGATCTATAAGCTTGCAATGAGTACACAACTTATATAACAGCAACCAGAAATCGTTACAAAATCTGCAAGATCAATAACTTATAAATTATCAGAAAACATGTATGGCAGAGTCAAACTATTTTGTAACTTTATAGCATTAACTTTACAGCTACAGACAGAACAAGAGCATAAGCTGTTCCTGAAAATCACATAAGAATTTTTACATCGTGCCTGCAAAATTTAGAGATCAAAAGCACACAATGTGAGCCCCCCAAAACTTTCAAACTCTGAATTACATGCAACCCAAGAGTCCAAAATATCTTGCTAAAAGACCACAAAACAAAGAATCCAGGCGACCCAGTAACAATTAATCTCCCACAACTGAAAATGGGATAGCACCTGGATTAGGGCTTCAATTTAACTTCTAATGACAGAATTTCCCACTTTAATTGAGGCCGAAAAACACTTTAAGATATGAAGAAATTTATGAACCTTCAGGTCCTCCACCAAGAAAAGAAAAAAAGTAGGGTGTCAAAATGAAAAAATATCACACAGAAAACTCTTTTTTCATTGGTTGGTCAAAAAGTCAAACAGACAAATGAAACCATCTGATCATTGACAAACAAGAAATTAAGAATTAAACAACTCAAACATCTAACACTTGGCTGACCAAATGGGGACAACCAGCCAACCAGTTTAATTCTCTCGACACAACTACAGCCAACTAGCTAGGGAGAGAAGGAAGAGATTCTTCAAGCTTTAAAATGTCCCAATGGGGGGAACGCTAATTTTTGGGACCTGATGGCTTCTTAATTGCTTTTTTCCAACCCTGTTGGAGTGTGTAGTGACATAAAGATATAATGAAATTGTACCTCCACTTACATGATAGAGGTATGTTTGAAAAGAGTTTAAATGCTACTTGCATTGCTCTTATCTCTAAAATGATACGAGTAGACCTTATAGGAAGTGTGTACAAAATTCTTGCAATGGTCCTTTCAAATAGATTAAAGAATGTGACAGGAGAACTTCTATCCAAACACTCAAAATGCATTTCTCCGTGGACCTAAGGGAGAGACTGGAAAAGGTATATGACCATATTAATTGGGGTGTTCTCTTGTATATGCTGAGGAGGTGTGGCTTTAGAGAAAGGTGGAGGAAGTGATTGCACTTTGCATTTCCACAGTCCAGTTCTCAATGGTGGTGAATGGCACTCCTAGTGGCTTTTCGGCAAAGCACAAAGGGTATACATTAGGGAGGCACATTATCCTCCCCACTTCTTTTCATCTTTGTGATGAAAGCGTGTAGATTGATTTCTAATGCAATGGATGGGGTTTTCAATCAAGTTTCACAGTGAATTTGGTAAACAATGATCTCCTCGACAGTTCCCATTTGTTTTTTTCAGATGATACACTCACTTTTTTTTGTCTTTGTGATGGAGGACTTGAGTAGATTGATTTCTAATGCAGTGGATGGGGTTTTTAATCAAGTTGCACAGTGAATTTGGTAAACAAAGATCTCAACATTTCCCATTCAATCTATGCCAAACCAACTAAGTTATTTACAATTTATATTGTCATGATTTGAAATTTTTTTTGATAAGTAAAAAATACTTCGTTGAAAGAAAAAACTAGCACAACAGGGCCAGAGCACACAGGACATGTATTAAGATAGTTATAAGCAGAAAACAAAAATAAGAAGTAAACAAAGTACATCTATCAAGCAAAACTGCAAATGAAGAAAAAGATAAAACACCCAAAGCATTAGTCCACCCAAACAAAGTCTGGAAGAAAGACCTATTTATCTCCTGAATGACACTTTCATTTCCTTCAAAAGTTTGAGCATTTCTCTCCCTCCAAATACCCCACATCAAACAATGGGGAACCATGATCCAAATTGCCCCATTTCTATGCTTCCTGAATTTGCCTGGCCAGCAAGCAAGTAAATCCACTACATCCTTGGGCATAACGCAAAAAACCCTCCAAAAAGCACAAACACCATACTCCACAACTCACTAGCTATCGGGCAATGCAAGAGAAATCCATTTGGGCAAATCAAAGTGTCCCCATAGGAGTGCCCAGGCACCTTGAAAGAGTTGTTGGCATTCTTTGTAAGGAGCCTTTTACCGTTAAAATACTTTGGATTACCTATAGGTTTGAAACTACAACTATTTGGGATGGAATTTTAGAAACAATGGAAAAAAGGATAGCAACAACAACAACAAGCCTTAATCCTAAATTTCTAGGGTCGACTATGGATCCTCAACAGATTAAATAGGATCGGCCACATGTATTCTTTTGCTTTATTCTATCCCATCTGAAGTCATATTCTCTTGCGCGTCCTTAATTGATAAGTCCTTTTTCTATTACTTCTACTAATGTTATTCTAGGTCTTCCTCTACTTTTTTTAATTCGCTCAATTTAGATCAACTCACTCTTTCTTACTGGTGCAAGCTAGAAGAAAATATATTGACTCTCTTTCTAGTTGCTCTAAAACAATTTCGAGATTCATCAAAGGCTGGACAAATCGCCTTACCAAAGAGTATGCATCCTAGTCTTTCTACAAATTTTATGTCATTATTTCCTCTTCTTGTTAGAGTATCAAATATAATGGAAAAAAATTCAAAGGGATTTCTTTGGAGTGAAATGGGGGTCGAGTCAAAATTTCAATTACTTAATTGGAACTCAATTTGCATCCTATTCATTTGGGAGGACTAGGGATTAAAAAGTTATCAGCAGACAAGCCCTATAAAATGAAGGCAAAAATACCATTTTGGTCCTTACATTTTAGGGTCAAATTGACGGTGACCCCAAAATGTGGGGACCAAAATGGTATTTTCACCTTAAATAAATGGTTGTGGTGTGTTAAGGTGGAGAGGGATTCCATCCAATGAGGAGTGGGAGAAATTAAATATGGGATGAAGTTGTAAGGGGTCCATATGGCATAAGCCTATGGAAATTTATAGGCCAAGGTCGCGTTATTTTGAAAGATTTATAAGTTACACGAGGGGGATAGGTACTAGAATTCGTTATTGGTATGATCGCTGTTGTAGGGATGATAGCTTCAAGAACCGGTACCCAGAGCTCTTCCAAATTGTTAAAAACAGAGGCAACAGGGGCTGATTATTTGGATGTGTCAAATGGCAGTACTCAGTGGGGTCCTTTTTTTCTGGCAGTTCAAGATTGGGAGCTACAATCCATGGATTCTTTCTTGAGGATTTATATGCTGCTAAGGTGCACTAGGTTTAAGAGGATAAGATGATTTGGAGTCTTTCTAAATCTAAAAACCATGGCTGAAAAGTAAATACTTACCATAAGTTGTTAACAATGGGGGGTAACCAGCACTTTCCTTGTAGACATATTTGGCATGTTAGACCTCCAACTCGCATTGATTTTTTGTTTGGATACAAGTGAGGTGTAAAATTTAAACATCTGATAATTTGAGGAAGAGGGGTATTTTAATTACAGAGCGTTATTAGGAGGCCATAGACCAACTCTTTTGACATTGTGGGGTACCTATAGATTTATGGGACTTTGTATTGTGCTTATTAGCAGTGAGTTGGGTGAAGCCAAAAAGGGTGCTGGATTTATTTGACTTGTTGGAAGGTTAATTTGGAAAAAAGGCACAATCAGAAATTTATTACTTTGATTTTGATGTGAACCATACAAAGAGAAAGGAATGTGTACTTTCAAAGGCAAAGAACGTTCAATAATCCAGTTGAAGTATCAGTTATTAGTAACACTTTATGAGTGAGAGTAGGCTGCCAGGCCATCTTCTGCTTCAGATTTTGTAGCTCTTATGGACAGACTGTACTTTAGACGATCTTCCTCGTTGCTCGTCTCTATCAGGTTATCCTATTGTATATTCCCTGTGTACTTGGGTTTACACACCTCTATTATTATTTTGTTATAAAATTTAGGGAAAAAACTGCAAATAAGCAGAGCCTAGATAAAAATAATGTCATTCTTCATTCTAGCAACAACGTCAGCCCCAAAGGGCAGACAACAATTTCTGTGGTGTGTTGGGTGATACTGTGATCCACAATCTCCCACCTTCACTAAGGCATCCAAGACAAGCAATCTGTCTAAATTGGTTTGGAAAGAGCATAACCATTAACCACAGGATCTATGACGGGTTAGAGCTGCATTGGACAAAGCTAAATAATAGGGTTTGCACAGTTTGTCATTACATGGGTGCAAATAGCGCTGTCTTATTTTGTAGCTTTTTTATGCTAGGTTTTGGGAGATATAAGCTACAAGTTATGCTTGCTTAAGGTTTGTTTTCATTCCATCTACTTGGATATGAGCTCACCCCTGATTTAACAATTAACAACAATAATAGGCTTTAATCCCAAATTTCAACAACAATAATAGGCCTTAATTCCAAATTTTTGGGGTTGGCTCAGATCCTTATCAAATTAGTTAGGGTTGGTCACATATATTCTTTTCCTCCATTCTATTCTATTTGAAATCATACTCTCTATTAGTCCCTTACAAGTCCTTTTTTATTACTTCTACTAATGTTATTTTGGTTCTTCCTCTATCTTTTTTCGTTCCCTCAACTTGGATCAACTCACTCTTTCTTACCGATGCAATACTCGCTCTCCTCTGAACATAACCAAATCATCTCAATCGACTCTTCCTCATCTGTTCATAAATAGGGGCTACCCCTATTGATGCAGGATAGGACAACCTAGGCTTCCCACCTAGATTAGTCCCACACTAAACCTTAGGCTTCACCGCCTAAGGTTGTTTGGATTCACCACCAAACACAACGCAAATTTTGCAAGAATAATATCTGAATAATATTAATAATCGTAAGAATACAAAATAAACCATCTAAAGCTTTATATAAAGCTTCTAGGAATCACAAGAGATAAAGATAAACATCCCTAAAACGAATCCTAATCGAACTCAAATACTAATCCAATACTAGTCCAAATACTAAACTAATCCTTATCTAAGAACATGAAATTCAATCCCTATCACAACTCAAACTAAACAAATAAAAACATTAAAATCTAAAATTATCCGATGAAAATTCAAAATAAAATATTGAAATTTTTTTTGGTAATGCTCTTGCATCACCTATCTTTAAGCGGATGACACTAAGCACAAACACAGGCTGAGTTCCCTGATTTAACAGTCAATCTTCTTCAAATCAATTCCAAACAAGATATAAGGGAGTTGAACTCACCCGAGTAAACAATTTTCGGATCTTCAAGATAGGATATTTGGGGGTACATCTAAGAATGCCACTTTCCACTTTACAACCACTAGAGTTTCATTCATCAGCTAGCATAGAAAACCAGACCATCAAAAAGCATAGTAGGCATGCCTTCGGCTCCGTCACTGACGAATAGGAAAGAGGCAAAGAATCAAGCATTAGGCATGCATACAATACTCTAAATGCTCTGGATAACAAATATTACAACTCTGTTTCCAGCTTATAATAAAAACAAGCAAATAAAACAACAGCTCTCTATATACTCTCCCCCTGCCACCAGCCATGTCCATATCTTAGTTCTTGTGAGATGAGACCCCTTTTCAATGTTTTACAAAACAAAACTAATTACACGGGTTCGAATGGGGGTTCTTTTGAACAGAAAGGCATGTTATATATTCATCAGAAGGTTATTATTAATCTATGTTTTTCTTTTCCTTCAATATACAAGTGTATCCCATTACTCAATGTGGCTTGACACAAGCTTTTCTCTTTCCTTTTCCTTTTTGAACAAGAAGTACCAACAGATTGGACAAATCGAAGATATAAATGTCATTTTGCTAAATAGGAAGTATAAGATATATACAGGCGTATCCCATTACTCAATGTGGAATGACACAAGCTTTTCTCTTTCCTCTTCCTTTTTGAACAAGACATACCAACTGATTGGACAAGTCAGAGATAAAAATTTCATTCTGCTAAATAGGAAGTATAAGATTCTTAAATGCCTCATAGATATTTCTCCTTCTAGGAAAAAAGAGAGATTTACTACATAGTAGCAATCCCATTGCTTGACTCATCATGAGTTCAGCAAAAATTACCAACCTACTGTCTAAAGTGAGAAACGTGCATTAAATCAATATCATTACCAAATAAAATACATCAATCATATCTATTAATTTTTGTCCACTAACGTTTGACTCATAAATGTGTCACAGAATCAAAGAAAATAATGTTATTACATTACACTTGGTTTGTGTGAGTTACTGGAATGCAGCAAAACTGCATTTAAGGAAATTGAGCATTACAACATACATCGTATGACTCTTGGTTCTAAATCATACCGTAAATAGATACAGAATTACACCTACTGCTTTGCATTCATTATACTCAAAGCAATTTGTGCTTCATCAATCATATTCTATGTTTCAACTTAATTACAAGGCTTTTTCAATGACTTCCAAGAACTTTCATTTAAGTAACACATTCTCACAACTTGCTCCCATTATTCATGAACTTTACAGTCTGAAAAACAGTGTTTCGCATGAGAGTGTAATATACTTATCAACATATTTTATTAAATTGGAAACTTAATAAAGGTGAAATAGCATTCCATAAAACTGAGGCAGACTTTTTTCCTCCTGAGTTTCAAGTAAACAAAATGGGAGACAAACTTCCGCATTATATTTGAGCAACTTCATTTACCCTATATCATGACAAAACAAGTACCAATATCCATCATGAAGGGAAATTCCATTTATAAAATATAAGTTAATATGACATTCAAGACACGGAAAAAGTGTCAAGTTAGAATTATTATACTACTGCTAATTACATTGAAACACCAATACAAATAATGTAGATATATAATACTAAACATAAGGACCTCCCAGGCTTACATTAAGTGCGAAACCCTGTCTAGGTTCCTGAATTCTCCAACAAAGTCATACATGATCAGTAGATTCCATCGATTAAATTGCATGCTAAATTAACACTGATCAATACAAGAATCCCACATCCAAAAATGCATGGAAAATAAAGAATCACAATCACCATATACCACATACCTTACCTGCTTTGCAGATCAAACCACCAAATCAATCACTAAATTAAATACTTCAAATACCAATTGATACCAAAATCTACATTCAACAATTCTACTTACAAATAAAAATAATAATAACCCAAAAGGCCCACATTTGCACCCATGTTCTGATCAACATGCAAAGACAACAAGGGTAGACATTTAATAGGAGTTTAAGGTGTTCAAGCTTAATAGATTTTGCTGATGTATGTGTGTGTGTATACATGTAAGAGAGAGAGAGAACAGAGAAGTTTTTCTTCAGCCTCATCCCTTCACAATTGGCCAAACCCCCCTTGTAAAGAGGGATGCGAAACTTTAGAGAAGGAAGAGAGAGAGAGAGAGAGAGAGAGAGAGAAGAGAGTAAAGTGGGATGTGGAAAACATAGATAGGCTTGCTCCTAAGTACAACAGCAGTAGTTTGATTCTCTAGAACCCTCTTCCCTTTTTCTACTTCTCTCTAGCACTCTTCATCTATGTATATGTCATCTAGACTGTACTCTATTCCCTCTCTCTCTTATTATTTTTCCAACCCTTTCATATGGTATGCTTAACCCCAAAAGATGGCATTTGTAAAATATAATTCGATATAATACTTAAGGCATTGCACTATAAAATTCTAACCAATCTACGTCTAACCAAAGTGTCACAACAACAGAAAATTACTTAAGAGGGGGTTTGACCCGCCCGCCTACCAATCAAAGAGGCTGAGAGTAAACATAGGCTCTTTTCCTTGACTTGTATAGTATGTAGTAATAATAGCTCTTAGTTGCCTTAGCTCATTTAGATGCTATCATCTTCTATTCTATTACATAACTGGACTGGTATATGTTGTTAATGGCCCTCATTTGAGCTATGCAGAAAGCTACAAGTAGTGATACATAATGACTTCTTAGAGTAATATATATAGGTTGGCTTCAGCTTCTTCATTTTTTTTTTTTTTTTTTTGGGAGGAGCGTGGGGGAAGAGGAAGAGTGAGATTGCAAACAAAAAATGTTAGCAAGAATGGCACTCGGCTTCCATTGGGCAACAATATGTGATGCAACACCTATTTTCTGAGAAGAAAGATGCCACCAAATTCTTAGTTTTAATGGTATTTTCGAAAATCATGAGATGTGTAAATGTGTATCCTCTGTCAATATTCTCTCGCCCATTTTAATGATTTTTTTTTTCCCTTTTTGATAAGTACCATTTTTAATGAATTTTATGTTACTTATATATATATATATATATATATATAATTAAAAAATTAAAAAGGAAGTTAGTAAGTAAGTAAGTGTGCATGGCTTCTACTGTTTCCTCCTTGACTATCAAGTATAATTGGAAAGAAATAACGGAATAAAGAGTAATATGACACGTTTATTTCATTTTCACGATTGGCATGCCATGGCAACCATTTATTATGCATGCAATCCAAATCTATGAATTAGTTATAAGAGAACAACTATGAAAAATCTACTCTCTATGACATTTTACATTTAAATGAACTAAACATTAGGTTATCAACCAAGCAGGGAAACTGGAAGGGAGGAAGAGTAGGCCAGTCCCCCTTTACAAATGGTCGACTTCTCCAGGTACATTTTAACCATACTTGTTCATACACCCTTTTATCTACTCCCCCCACATTGTAATTTAGTTTGGCCTTATTAGAAATGATGGAGAAAATGTGCAAGCAGATAAAGGCATGTACCAACAATTAAGAATACCCACCACCTTTCACCGACATGCAAAAGCATATATTATTCTAATGAAAACTTTAACATGATATTTAATTTGACACATTCTAATAGTGCTGCATTCCCTATTTAAACCCACTGGTAAGAGAGATGCAGGAAAGCTGGACAGTGCTCCCAAGTACAACAGCAATTTGGTCTCTCTCTTTAGAACCTCCTCCTTTATCTACATCCTTCTAGCTCCCTGTACATGCTTACATGTCATTTAATTAACTTTCATCCTCCTTCCCTCTCTCCACTTAGTTCTCTCTCTTTTTGTCTTTTCCACTCTTTCATTCAAAGAACATAACATCCTATAAGATTCACTATATTTTGTATGGATGGATGACGCATGTATATAGTATAATTTTAGGGGTTCTTTTATTGTCCTTGGATAGTTTGTAGTAAACAAAAAATCAAAGTCACCACGGCTAGTTTTAGATGACCATTATATCTAGATTGCTCTGTACATTAAAGGCTCTCATATGCACCATGCAGGATACAAACAATGAGTAACAGTTAATGCTATCTCTTTATGTATGCGCACATGGGCGTGTATGATCAGTTCTTCGTTCTTTTTATTTTGGGTTTGGGAGGGTGGGGAACTGAAATGAGAATGCAATATGGTAACAACAAAGACAGTTGGCTTCATTTAGTTGTGGCAACAACAACCTCAATGAATAATACCGACAAATTCTTGGTTTTAACTGTATTATTGCAAGATGCGAGACACGCCAATCTATTTATAGTTTCTACTGGTTCCTTTTTCAACAAGCACGTGTAACAGGATTGTTTCAAAGGGAACAGATACTTTTTGGGAGAAGCTTTCAGGCTTTCCAATTAGGTAAGCTACAATAAAAACTCCAACAAATATGAAAAGATTAGAAGGAACCAATATCATAATTTATTCTCTATGACATCTCACATTTAAACCCACTCAATCCTAACTAAAGTAAACCTAGCAGAGAATACAAACAGGAGAGAAAAAAAAGTGCACAGATCCCTTTTCAAATAGTCCAATTCTCTAATATATGTTTTAGCCCATGCTTCCCATACATCCCTTCTCTCATCTTCTGGTGTTGTAAGTTAGCTTAGCTCTACCAAAATAATGGATCGTAAATAAGTATTGAAACATAGAAATTTAATAAAGGCATGCAGCCAGCAAGTACAAAAATACCTTCAATGTTCACAGTCATGCAAAAGCAAATATTAACTCTTGAAAATAAAATTTGGCGAAAAAAATATGATTCATTCTACTCTTGCGACATTCCACATTTAAAAATAATACTAATAATGCAGGTGTATTATGAGGAGTAATGAATTTTCATAGGTTTGCTTGATTGCAATTCCTATGGATGTTTTCATTGTGAACAAGTCCAAGTTTATCTACAAAACATAACATACCCCTCCAGTGTAGCCTTCAGGAAAAACAAGAGTTAAATACATACAAATCCCCAGAATGGAAAAACCAAGCAATGGTTGAGCTAAGGTCAGAGAATCAGTGAGCACAAGAGATCAAATTGAAAAGATCCCAACCTTTAAGAACAATTTAGAAAGAGAGAAACCTGAACATTTCACCACAATCGAAAGAGCAGAAGCCATTTATGCATTCAATCACAAGAGCATGAAACCCAACCAAAAAAAAAAAAAAAAACAAACAAACAAACAAGCAGAAATCCCATGAACATTTCACCACAATCTTTTAAACCCAAAAGCAGAAATGAATGAAAAATCAACAATCAAAACCAAAACGGGCCAAAGATGTTACCTTTTTTAAAATATCAAAAGCAAAAAATTAACCCCGACAAATCACATTCAACAATTCCACACTAAGTAAAAAAAATAAAAAATAAAAACTGATAAATAGCCAAGAAGAAGCTCACCTATGCAATGCATTTTCCAGAGAGAGAGGAACATGCAAAGAAAGATCTTAGTCTTAGGGTTGAAAGATTGAAGAAGCAGCAAAGCTTAGGGGGTGTTGTTGTTGTTGTTGTTGTTGCTGCTGTTGAGAGAGAAGAGAGAATGTTTGGAGGAAGCAGAAAAAGGCATTTCCTTTGGCCTCATCATCTCAGCTCAGCCAAATGGACCAAACCCAAACAGTAACAGTAAAGAGGGCTTTGGGAAACCCGAATACTGCTCTCCCAGTCCCATGCCACCATCTCTCTCCCCATGTGAGTGTTACGTCATTATTTGTGCTTTTTCCTAAACCACTTTGCGTTGTCTACTTGTGCCGGTGGCTTTTTTTTTTTTAATAAAAAAATTATTCATTCTCAAATTGCTTTTTAGTGCGTGTTTTGATACGGTTTATTTTTGTTAAAAACTGAAAAATTAATAAAAAAATAATTTCTGCAATGCTATTCACTCTTTTAACACTGTAACAAAGACTAAATGTACTGTTCAAACATGCAAGTACAAGAGGCGCAGAGCTATTAAAGAAAAAAAAAAAAAAAAAAACCAATCACAATCAATTATCAGCTATCCAAACAGAGCTTTAATATCTATCATGTTAATATACACAGAACTTTAATATCCATCGTGTTAATATACACGAATCGCTTTTCAACGTAAGCACCACTACAAATTTGAATTTTGGTCCCATCACAATTAATTTTACATTTTTTTAAGAGTCTTGTTTTTTTTTTTATAACTCTTTATTATCAAACTAAAACACTAATCAATTTTTTGTATAAGTTAAGATTAAATTCTAAATTTTTTATTTAACCGTTAAAACCTTTACAAATTAAACTAACTGAAACCACTTAATTTTACCTATTGAATTGATTATAACTCACAATTATTATCATGGTTCTTATTATGGATATTGTACTTGATTTGTTTTTGCCGTTTTTGAATAGTTCGTGCTGAAAACTATAATAGCTGCAAAGTATTTTGCTAGTACATCATAGTATGTTGTCATTTTTTGGATAGATTGGTTTTTTTTTTTGTTTTTTTTTGGGCAAAAGATGCCCTCGTACGGGCAAAGCGAGTAAAGCGATAAGGTTTTATATGTACATTGTCTCATACGGTCATACTCTCATTTGATTTGATTTGCATTTAGTACATTTTCGATTTTGCATGTAGTACATGTCAAAGTTTCTATAGCTTTAATTGGTTTTTTATTTTTCAATCTCACAAATATCTTTAATTGGTTTACTGAGTTTCGATTTTTTTTTTTTTTTTTTTTCTGTTTGTTTGAAGAATCCACTGAGTTTCGACTTGTATACGTTATGTGAAACAAACAAAATAATAGTCCTACCTGGGAAAAATACTGAAAAAAAATGGCTTTTTTTCTTTTTTTTTTGTTAAGTATCTATACTACTATTTAAGAGACTTTTTCTATTTGGATTCTTCAAAATGTCCTCCCACTGAACAACCTCTTCTTATTTTTTTTTAGTCTCTTTAATATCTATTTTCTTTTAATTTTGGGGTACTAGTTCTTTTTTTAAAATATTTTCTCCAATTGTTTCACCTTGGTGCGAATTCTTTTTCAAAGTGTGGAAATGATATATATTTTTATCTCTTTTTTTGTGGTTATTGGTTTGAAATTTTTGACTAATTAGTTGATATTGTATATTATAGATGATGAAGGCATTCTCTAATTATCTCATATGCCTTTTCTTCTTCACGTTTGATTGTTCTTCATTTTTTTTTTCTTTTATATTTCTCCATTTTATAATTTGGGGAATGTGATGAGTTGAGTCCGTTTTGTTGATAAATATGTGTTCTAGGTGTTTGTAAAAAATATTTGGTTTGCAAACATCTAAAATTTTTCTTATTATTTCTCAGGTGAGTGACCCATTTTTAAAATGAAGCCAACGTAGTCTCCAAAGATGTTGAGCCCGGCCAGTGTTGTAGCTGATCATCAACGACATAGTTGTTAGCATTAATAGCGGTGAGAGAGATGGAAGGGAGTCAGTGATGAGCTATAGTCATTGAAGTAGATAGTTCTTAGTTTTTAAAATTTATGTTAATTTTTCAATTTAAATTTGTACTACTATAAGCATTCGGTTTAGTTCTCAGAGTTACTATTACTCCATTTGGAATTTGGAAGTTTGATCGATTATTTGATTTTGCTATGAAATTCAAGGCATATATATATATATATATATATTGTTTTTTTTTTTGGTTGCACCTACAGTTTAGCTATGGTTGTTGATCTATTATTTGCACGTAGAGAAGATGATTTTTTACAACTACACAGATAGAGATTAGGATTTGAAATCAAAATGTGTCACAAAAATTCACAACTTTTTAAGAATATTATAACAATAAAAAATCAAAATATAAGAGAGTAATATTACTTTTAAATATTAAGAAAAAGATAGAAATTAAGTTAATCACCCTAATTTTACTACGTCTAAGTTAATTGCCCAAATATTTACCTTAAATCAACAAAAAAAAAAAATTTGGACAAATGCATAAACCTCAAATTGGGATGAATGGAAATGATGACAATAAGTTTAAAAAAATAAAAATAAAGGAGTTATATACTAGCCTTATTACACGCACTTCGCGCGTGTGATGAGGCTCTTTTTTTTTGTACCAAAAAAAGAAAGTCTCATCACACGCGCAAAGCGCATGTGATGAGGCTAGTAACTAATAATTGTTGTTATTGTAGTAGTATTATGCTTTTCTAACTGGTACTAGTACTACATCAACCAATGTTATACCTAGGTCATCAAATAAGGACAATTATATCTATTTCATTGCAAGATCCTAGATTTCTTTGGTAAAATTATAGAATATTTCAAGAATATCATAAATGCATGCTTCTCCTGTTACATGAACTATGAGTTTTATTATGAATTTAACTAACATGTAACTCGTGCTTATGTACAGAAACATTCAACAATTGTGATAATGAGATATTCATCTCGGTTTCCACACTGAGTGTTATGAATGGAGGTCACTTGGTACCAAAATTAAAAGATTTAAATTGGACACATAGCACAAAATTATACTACAATTAAGAATTAATTTTGATTCGATTTGAATTCTAAAATTGTACTCCAACTTAATATTATATACATGATTATATTTTTTTCCACTTTCAAAAAATTAACAAAATCTTAATCCAAACACACTAAAGAGTGAAAACTATTGAAAAATAAGATTCAAAGAAATCTTGGTCTATTTTTTTAATTTTGTAGAATTTTTTTTTTTTTTTTTTTTTGTAATTTGAGATGTTACAATAAGCTACAGTTTAGAGAATGCACTATTTGTTGCCAAATGCAGTAGTAGCTGTAAAACTTATACATAAGATTTATTTGTGGCTTGAATTGTTGTTGTATGTATTTACCACTTGCGCATCATAAGTACCACATCAACATCACCATCTGAAAAAGCTTACCAAATGACAACATGTTACAATTAAAATAAAAAAAAAAACAATTAAAAAAATTAAAATCCCAAAAGAAGAGGAAAAATATGAGTGAATAAGTAGTTACCACAATTAACATCTTGAATATATGATTTATGAAGTCAATGGGCCTTTATAAAATCTAATCAACGAATATTCATAAAATTTTATGAGAAGTTGAAGGTTTTATTAAGTTAATTAACTAAAGCCTTGGAGTTGAAGGTTTTAACTCAAAGAAGGAACAAAAGCAACAATTCCTTAACAGCAATGTAGAAGGTGATTAACTTGGACAACATTCTCAAATTTTTCATACATAAACATTCAAAAAAAAGTTACAAATCTCATCAAATGGACAAAAAAATATATATGAAAAAGAAAAAAAGGGACGACTAACCTTGAAAATAATAATAATAATAATTAAACAAAGTTGAAGAGTTAATTTCAGAAACACCACTGGCTCATGTAAGTTTCCTTCACGAAGAATAAAATTCTATTGAGACCACAAATTCCTTTATATATATATATATATATATATATTAGGGAGACTCACTATTATGTAAGAGAGAGTAGCATTTATGGTACTTTCTGAGTATTATGTAATTACCAAATTTCTCGAATTTGCTATTCAAAAAGGTATTTATATTGTGCAAATTAAAATGAATTATAAGGAAAATTCTACAATACCCTTTTTTTGGAGGGTTATGATACCCATAAGTAATCAACCTACTATAACATGTTACCAAAATATCACATTAGATGTTGTCAACATCATATTGAGCAGTGCTAACATCACAAATGATTGTACTATTATCACCAATCATTGTCACATTCGATGGTTGCCTTATTTTTTAGTCAAATTGAATGGTACCAACATCACATTTGATAGTACCAACATCACATATGACCATACTATAGTCACATTCGATGGTTTCCTTATTTCTTACTCACATTATCGTATTGAGCAGTACTAATATCACATATGATCGTATCATCGTCACACTTGATGGTTCACTTATTTTTTACCCAATTTAGATGATTCTAACATCACATTAAACAGTACCAACATCACATATGATCGTACTATTGTCACATTCGGTGATTTCCTTATTTTTTACTCACATTGGATGGTTCCAACTTTATATTGGGTAGTACAAACATCACATATGACCGTACCATTATCACATTCGATGGTTCTCTTATTGTTTATTCACATTGAATGGTTTTAACGTCATATTAGACAGTACCTGTTAGAGACCACACATTTCGCCCAAAACATTTTCAACGGTTTTGGCACTTAGTTAACACAAATGGGGTGGAATGTTTATTGCCTCTCAAGAGACAATAGAGGTTTTACTATTGTTATCATCTCTCCTAGGTCACGGGTTTGACAAATAAGTAGCCACTTATTTAATTGAAAAAAATAAGAAAACCAAATTGAAAAGGTACATCATCTTATTGATGAATTAAATTTATACATCTCTTTGATAATAACAAAAAATTACATTATTTTGGTACTAGATATAATCTAAAACAAAATACAATACTTGGATTCCTAGTTACAATCTAAAAAATAGAAAATTATAAGGATAAGTCTGATCTACTAACCCTTTATCTAAGTTTGGAGGCTAGGTTACGAGATTGAGAATACGTTAGGCACCCAACCTGCCTAGTAAAACCAGTATTACATATTGTGGTGGTCAGTAGTCACATCACATCATTCAAATAGTTGTGAAAGGCCGCGCCTCGAGAAACCGGTCTTCTAGACTATGGTGGCCAAAATTCATGTCACATCATCCAACATATTATCAATCAATTGCATGTTCATTGCTTTGCTTGAATTTAATGTGTGTGCATGTGATAAACCCTAATTCCATTTATTTTTCATTACATTTGAATTGAAAAATAAATTCTAGTGAATGAGTGTGAATGGTAATATCCTAGATTCAAGGATTTGAGAGAATTATCAAATTAACATTTTTTTCATATTTTGGATATAAATTTAAGATCAAAGCTATACATGAACATGTGATAAATAACCATGAACATGTGATAAATAACCAAGAACATGCGAAGAACACATATGAACAATATTCAAACATATTTAAGGAATTTAAATAATCAACTAGCATAATTTAATCTTAAATTAACATTATAGAAAAAATGAAAAACAAGGTAGGGAAATAGATTATACCTACATGTAAGATCCACACGGTGGAGGTCCTAAGGGTGGAGTAGAGAAGAAGAATTAGGAAAGGGAGAGTGAGACTCACTCAATGTCTTAAGTCTTAGGAAGACCAAGATATGACAAGACTAACTCTACTTCAAAAGAACTTAAGAGGGGGGGGGGGGGAGAGAGGATATTTCTGTCACTTTTTTTGGAATGAAGGGGAGGGAGGTTTATATAGTAGTGGTGGAGAAAATATGAATGGAATGGCATTCAATGAGGGTTGACAAAGGATTAAAGAAAATCATGAACCTAAACACAATTTCAGAGTTTAGGGAAGGCTGGTGCATTAAATTCGGAGGTTAATGGGAGTGGTGAGCAAGCAAAATGACTAAAATTTCGGTTTTCTCTTTAACTCCTATAACAACCGTCAGAACCAATTTTGAAAACTCATATCTCACTCATTTCTAATTGAATTTGTCTCATTCTTATACTTAAATTGAAGCCCCAAATGTCTAGTTTCTAACAAAATTAACCTCACTCACAAATTCGAAATGGTCTAGGAGATATCAATGAAATAAAAAGCAGAGGTCATTTCATGGAAAATGGTTTTAGCATAATTAATATTATTAGGTCCTAAATTAGCTTCCAATTAACATTAATAGACCCTAATTACTTCCATTTCAGAAATAATCATCCCCAAATCATGACCTAATTATCCCAATTAAAAATGTCATTACACCAATTACTCATTAAATAGACTATCTAATTTATATAAATAAATAAATATATATATATATATATATATTAATAGGCAAAACTAAGAGAAAATCCAATTAGAATTCAATTAGAGTCTAATTTTTGTGCCATGTGTCTTGTCTTATCTGTTTTTTTTTTTTTTTTTTTTTGGGTGCCAAGTGATATATATATATATATATATATATAAACCAAAGCTTGGAGAAATTTTGATTTTGCCTTTGTTAGCTTTTCATATAAATTAAATTGTTTAGATTTATACTATTAATTTTTTTATTATATTTTTTATACTGTTTATATTTAGATACTTTGTATGTGATTTAGGTGCCAAGTGATATATATATATCTATAAACCAAAGCTTGGAGAAATTTTGATTTTGCCTTTGTTAGCTTTTCATATAAATTAAATTGTTTAGATTTATACTGTTAATTTTTTTATTATATTTTTTATACTGTTTATATTTAGATTCTTTGTATGTGAAGATCTTGAATATAATAAACTATAATTGAGCTAAACGATTTCATACACCTATTCCCATTCAATTTAGGAAATATTATCGAACCAATTTATTCTTTATTTTGTATTGTATATAGTAGAATTTCACAGACAGTGATAGTGAATTGATATTGTATATGTATTGTCCAATAGTGATTTTCAAAATTATATACATAACGACAATTTAATGAGAAATTTGGTGTAACCAATATCATTAAAATTTCAAGGAAAAACCATTTTAGTACCTCCAAATATCCTGATCGAATTAATGTCCTATATATTTAATAACTTAAACTAAAATCATTAGCACAACTACAATTCATAATTCCTGTGCGTAAGCACAAATTACATACTAGTTAATCAAGTATGCGCAACCTTACTATAAATTATAGTCCTAACCAATTGAATTATAACACGTCATTAATTTCAAATTAATTATAATTAAACCAATAAGAATTAATTATTTATAATCACATATAGTCAAACATCATTTGTGCGAGTATAATTTGTGAGAGTGCATCTCGGCTATTAAAACTTGATTCAATGATAACTTTCAATCCGATAGTCCAATTATGGCTTATGATTAGCCAATTTGATCGTTACAACATCATGATCACTTTAATGAAATGAAATTAAGGATCTAATGGCCACAATTAAGATGTTTATCTCTAAGGTAAAAATACTCTTTTACCCTCCATGTGAGATTAAATGCAGGTTGCAAAATGAAGTGTCAACAATAGTTTATGTTATCCAAAACATGTGATTACAAGGTAAAACATCCAAGAACATGATGAAACCTAATTCTAAGCATGGATAGATTGGATATTTGAAAGAGATAGTGAATATGTGTGTGACGTGTTACAAAACCTAATTTAAGAAGGTTTCTCACGCCGCCAGGTTTCTCTTCCTTAGCTAGGGTTTAGTTTGGTTCTGTGTAGAATTATTGTCCCTAGCTCTGTCTAGGTCATTGTTTCCCTCTTGTTCTCACGAGACAAGTAGGATGGAGTGTTTCAGTAGGATTACTATAGCAACCTTGGACAATATGTGGTCACGTTTTACTCTTTCTGAAGAAGAAGGGCTGACGTCCCTAACAACAAAGAAGAAAGTGTCCATCGTCTTGCAGGTAAATTCCTTACCAAACGACTCATTAACGCAGAAGCAATAGCATGAACCTTCAAGCCTTCATGGAAACCTGTGGGTGAACTGAAAATTCGGGATGTTGGAGGGAATGTTTTGGTGTTTGAGTTTAATGATGCCCTAGATCTTGAAAGGGTTTTGGAATTTGAACCTTGGTCATATGATAAAAGTCTTGTGATTTTCCAAAGAACTAAATCTGCGGAATCAGCCCCATCCCTAGACTTTTCCGTGACAGCTTTTTGGGTGAAACTATATAATGTACCAAAAAAGAGCCTAATGTAGGAAACTGGGGAAATATTAGGTAATATCATAGGATCTACGATCAGAGTCACTGACCCAGAGGATGATGGAGAGGGATGCGAATTTCTTCGGGTTAGGGTGGCCATGAACATCACAAAACCCCTGTCTCGTTGCTGCAAGCTCAGGAGTGAAGGTAAGCATATTGGCTGGGCCCTTTTAAAGTTTGAATGCCTCCCAAATTTCTGTTACTGGTGTGGGAGGGTAAACGATACTGAGAAATATTGTGAGATTTGGCTGAAGGATAGAGAGAAACTTGGAAAAGAGGACCAATAGTTTGGTGAATGGATGCAGGCTGAGTAGTTCAAACCAATCCGTAAATCCGTAGTTGTGATAGCAGGCAGTGCCCATGGCTCTTCAAGGTGGAAGAAAGGTCCTTTAATGCCCAAGGATCAAGCTGTCGATCCCATTGTAGTGAGTCCTAGCCCACCAACAAACTTTTTAGATTTGGTAGAGGAAGCCGAGCCACTTGTGGAGCGTGTAGTTGCTATTCCTACTTCATCATTTGTATGTGGGAAACCGATTCTAAGGCATGAGAAGGAAAGGGTGATTGATGGTTTGTTTGAAGGAGTTGCTAAGCTAAGCTATGAAGCTCATAAGGTAGCATATCAATTCAGTGTCCAAGCTGATCCGAAACAGGGTGGTGGGATTTCTATACGAAATAAAGGAGAAGTAGGGGTTCAGAGTGTCAGAAACTCATTGCAGGATCTGTCCAATTTACAAACTAACCAACCTGAACAGGCATCCTTTAGGACTTGGAAAAAACTAGCCCGTGAGGTCAATCCTCTACAGGAAAATGTTAACAGTCCTACTAGCATTGAAAGTAGACCTTTGATGGAGTTGGATGAGCCACAACCAATGAAAAAGAGGTGCATGCAGACTAGGGAGGTGATCATGAAGGAAAACTGTGAGGCGGAGGCTGGTTGCCAGCTTCGCCAGGGCCAATAAGTTGTTTAAGCTGGAACTGTTGTGGGCTTGGAACCCACAGACAGTTGACGAATTGGTTACCTTAGTTGGTAAAAAAGATCCCACAGTGGTGTTCCTTATGGAAACTAAGTCTAATAGTAAAGTTATTGAGAAAGTTCGCAGGAAAATTCAGTTTGCTCACAAGTTTGTTGTTCCACGTCCAAACCAATGTGGCGGTTTGGCCTTACTTTGGAAAGAAGAAATTCAGTTAGATGTTCAGACTTCATTAGACAATCACATTGATGCGGTAGTTGACCAAGGGATGGATGACGCCTGGCGGATCACAGGTTTCTATGGAAACCCTGACTCTGCCAGCCAGGAAGATTCCTGGTCTCTACTACGTGACTTAAGCCGTCGTTTCTCTCTACCATAGATGTGTATTGGGGATTTTAATGAAATTCTAAGAGCAGAAGAAAAACAAGGGTGGCTTGATAGACCAGAGCGTCAAAGGCAGGGGTTTCGGGATGCTTTAGAATTTTGTAGTCTTAAAGACATTGGTTATTCTGGCTTCCCTTTTACATGGTGTAATCATAGACCAAGAGAACATAATGTTTGGGTGAGATTAGATAGAGGTGTAGCTACAGTGGATTGGTTGCTAAAGTTTCCCACTACCCGTGTGCACCATTTGGAGGCATTTCACTCGGATTATAGACCACTACTATTGGTTTTTGATTCGGAGGCTCGGAGATTTTATCGAAAGGGTCGCCTTTTCAAATTTGAAGCAATGTGGCTTAAAGACAAATCTTGTGAAATGATGATTAAAACTTCTTGGGAAACTCCTTTGGGCTCTTCTCCGGTTGCTACTTTATCACAGAAAATTGACATTTGCCAAATAAATCTCCGTTTATGGAACTGCAATACTTTTGGGCATGTGCGTATTAATCTTGAAAAGAAGTTGAAGGAGTTGCATATGGCGTAAGAGATGGGGTTGTACAGCACCAAACCTGGCTGTATTGGACAGCTTCGTGATGAAATTCAAGCACTAAAAATTAAAGAAGAAGTGATGTGGAAGCAAAGATCTCGCAACAGTTGGTTGAAGGATGGAGATAGTAACACAAAATATTTTCATAGTAGGACTACCCAACGGAATAAACACAACTATATTTCAGGTTTGGAAGATGACAATGGAGTTTGGGTGGAAGAGGATGGGCGAATGGGTGATTTATTTGTGAACTATTTTTCCAATCTGTTTACAACCTCTAACCCAACAGGTATTGATGCTATTCTAGAGGGGATTACACCTAGGGTCATGGAGGAGATGAATTTAGGACTCACCCGAAACTTCACAGCTGAGGAAATTCATTCAGCCATGCAACAAATGGCACCACTGTCAGCCCCTAGTCCTGATGGTATGTCTTCTATCTTCTACAAGTCATTTTGGCACATTGTTGGGGAGGATGTCACCAAGGTAGCCCTTGCTATTCTAAATGAAGGTATTATCCCTGAATCTATAAACTCCACTTTTATCTCTTTGATTCCTAAAGTAAAAAACCCCAAAAAAAAGTCTCTGAGTTTAGGCTTATTAGTTTTTGCAATGTTTTTTACAAAATTATTGCTAAGGTGCTGGTGAACCGCCTAAAATCTGTTCTTCCTGATGTTGTCTCTGAATCTCAAAGTGCATTCCTTTCAGGCAGATTAATTACTGATAATGTGCTTGTTGCGTTCAAAACCTTACATTATTTAAAAAGGAAAACACAAGGAAAATCAGGTTACATGGCTCTTAAACTAGACATGAGCAAGGCCTATGATAGGGTTGAATGGAGTTTTTTAGAAAAAATGATGCTTCATTTGGGGTTCTCGGATAGCTTTGTGTCTATTCTTATGTCTTGCATTAAATCAGTTTCCTATGCAGTGCTTTTCAATGGGGAACTAGTGGGGCACATAAAACCTACTAGAGGGCTATGCCAAGGCGACCTCTTATCTCCTTACATAAAGCTGAATCTGATGGTGCAATAAGGGGGGTTTCTATTTGTCATAATGGGCCACGTGTTTCTCACCTTTTCTATGCAGATGATAGTGTTCTCTTCTGCCGAGCAAAGCAAACTGAATGCAAAGTCATTTTAGACATTTTGGCTACCTATGAAAGAGGCAGTGGATAGAAAATTAACAAGGACAAAACCAACCTATTCTTTAGCACCAATACTTCCCCAGAGATGCAAGAGAGTATCCAATAGCTCCTTGGTGTGCCTTCCATAAGAAACTTTGAAAAATACTTGGGCCTTCCGGCCCTGGTGGGTAGAGGGAAAAAACAAAGTTTTTCTTACATTAAGGAGCGTGTGTGGAAAAAGCTCCAAGGGTGGAAAGAAAAACTCCTGTCTCAGGCCGTTAAAGAAGTGTTGATCAAATTTGTGATACAAGCCATTCCAACCTATGCTATGAGCTGTTTTAAGCTCCCTAAGGGGTTGATCCATGATTTGGAGACCATGATTTGAAAATTTTGGTAGGGGTACGGAAATGAGGGAAGGAAAATTCATTGGGTAAATTGGGAACGTTTGTGTGAAGCAAAAGAAAGTGGTGGTATGGGGTTCAAAGAGATTGAAAAATTCAATGATGCTTTGTTAGCAAAGCAAGTATGGCGCATGAAGCACAATCCGAATTCCCTTTGCTATAAATTTTTTAAGGCAAGATTTTTCCCTAATTGTTCAATTCTAGAAGCCAATGAATGCACAGTAGGGTTGTATGCTTGGAAGAGCATCCTTAGTGCAAGAGACGCGGTGAGAAAAGGCAAGGTTTGACGGGTTGGGAATGGCCAATCTATCTGTATAAGGGAAGATAAGTGGCTGCCTGATCAAGTTTGCAAAACAATGATGCTTTCCCCTCCTTCTCTCCCACCTGATGCTAAAGTTTGCACTCTTATTGATCCTGAGTCAGCCACTTAGAAGGTGGATCAAATACAGCAATTGTTCACACCACTTGATGCAAAGTTAATTTTCAGTATTCCCTCAAAGTTAATTTTCAGTATTCCCCTCAGTGCTAGACTCCCTCCGAATCGTCTAATATGGTCCCATACGCCAACAGGTGTCTTTACAACCCGGAGTGCCTATAAAATGTTGGCCAATTCAGCTATGGTCAATAATGCTAGTAGCTTTAACCCAAACCCCCAAAAGCAATTTTGGAGAGGCCTTTGAAAGCTACAAGTTCCAAAGAAGGTGAAGGTATTTGCTTGGAGAGCCTGCAATAGAGCTTTGCCCACAATGGCCAATCTCACTAGGCAGTACATTGTTGAGGTGAATCTGTGTCTAGTTTGCAAGACAATTGCTGAAGATTCACTGCATATGGTGCTGCACTGTCCTAAGGTGGAACAGGTATGGAAGGAGCAAGGTTGGTTCAGCCAAGCCATCTCCTCCCCACCGAGTGATTTTACTAACCTATTCTCTAGATTTTTACAGGTAACAGAGGATAACAGAGCTGAACTTTTCATATGCATGGCGTGGAGCCTCTAGCAACGGCGAAACAAACTGAGGATCGGACTCCCATCTCCTCCGTTGAACCTGGTTGGCCCTCAAGCTGCATAGTTCTTGCGAGACTACCTCGACGCACAAGATATCCAGGCTTCAAGCAACTCCACGGCTACTTCCACGCAATCATGGTGCCCCCTGAGCTCCAATTCTTTCAAAGCAAATTTTGATGGTGCAGTATTCAACAGCTCCAACTCGGCTGGTGTAGGCGTTATCATCCACGACAGAAACGGAGAGGTGATTGCAGCTATGTCAGAACGCATCCCTCTCCCTAACACAGTTCTGGAGGTCGAAGCATTGGCGTGCAGAAGGACGGTGACATTTGCTTCTAAAGTTGGCATCCAAGACGTCACTTTTGAAGGAGACTCGCTGACAGTGATCCAAGCTCTAAACCATGGTGGTGCAAGTGAGGCCCCATACGGCAACCTTATTAAGGATATTACAATTTATGCTTCTAGTTTTTCCTCAATTGAATTTAAGCATGTTAAAAGATCTTGTAATAGGGTAGCAGATGCTCTAGCTAAAAAAGCCAAATTTGGTGATGTGTTTCAGGCTTGGCTGGAAGACTAACCACCTAACATTGCCCCCTTGGCTATTCTTGATATTCACTAAGACTTTGTATTTGGTTTCTGTTTTCTAATAAAAGCCCAAGCGTTGAGTCTGGTTCCTCAAAAAAAAAAAAAAAAAAAAAACCCTAATTTAAGAGCATATGAATATGTTATTGAATTTGAAAAACCCTAATTCATGCAAAGGTTATGAACATCCTAGATCTCACATGCTAACATATAAGAACATGTGAAAAACCTAGAAACTAAACATGCTTACATCTAAAATGTTAGGGCATAAAAATAGAGAGAATGTTCAGAAACCTTACCTGAATGCATAGCACTCTGAGCTAGCAAGCACTTCTAAAGGGGTTTGTAAGCAAGAAGTTAGTAGCTTGATGTAGATACCTCATTTTGTACCCCTTTTGACTCAAGCCTCTGTTCTCCAATGACAATATTACTAAAAGGGCCCATGATTGGTCTAAGGCCTAGCTAAGGAAACTCTTTAACTTGAAGGGCATTTTGGAAAAGAAAAACCTTGCATAAACCCTAGCTATGTGATCACGGGTACATCACCTTGCATTAACCATGCGCACATGCCTTCAAGCCGCATGCACATGTAGGGTTCGCAGAAGTCATGTAAATGAAGTTTTTGACGAAAACAAGTGTAGAACTAATCTCACATCGCATGTGAAGAGCCCCACACCCAGTGGATTCCTTTTCAATCCCTTATGGATTCCTTGCATAAACCCTAACCATGCGTGCACGGGTACATCACCTCCATATGCAGGCACTGATCATGCGCATGCACCCTTAAGCACGCGCACATGTAGGGTTTGTAAAAGCTATGTGAGGAAAGTTTTCGATGGAAACACATGCAGAACTAATTCCACATTACCTAAGAAGAGCCCCGCGCCCACTAGATTCCTTTTCAATCACCAATGGATTCATTTTCAAAATTTACAAATCCCCAGCGGATCCCCTCTCCAAAATTAGGCACCTAAGTGGATTGCCTTCTCAAAGTTAAAAGTTCCCATAAATAATATCTTGTAGGATCCCTAAAAGATCATACTTTGTAAATGACTCAGTGTTAGACTCTGGATCTTCGATATTCCTCCAAAGGTTGTTTAGTAACCCTAATATCCAAGGGTTGTTTAGTAACCCTTACTTTCAATAAATCCTTCCAAGGTTTGTTTAGTAACCCTAACTCTCAAGGGTTGTTTAGTAACCTTTAATTTCAATAAATCCTTCCAAGGGTTGTTTGGTAACCCTAACTCTCACAAGTTGTTTAGTAACCCTTACTCTAAAAAAAATTCTCTTAAAGGTTGTCTGTAACCCTTTCTTTTAATGGATTCTTCCGAGGGTTGTTTAGTAACCCTAACATCCAAGGGTTGTTCAATAACCCTTTCTTTCAAAAAGTTCTCTCGCTCAAAGGTTGTTCAGTAACCCTTACTCTCAATAAACTCTCTTCTTAAGGGTTGTTTAGTAACCCTAACATCTAAAGGTTGTTCATTAACCTCCTCTTCTAGAGGTTATTAAGTAACCTTTACCATAGAGGTTGTTCAGTAACCTCTTACTTTAAAGGTTGTTCGGTAACCTTTTCCTAAAGGTTATTCAATAACCCTTTTTTTTCACTCAATTCTTTTAAAAGCTATTCAGTAACTCTTTCACTAAGTTTTTGAAAATTGTTCAATAACTCTTCACAAAGCAAAAAGTTTTTTCAAAACATGTTGTTGCATGAACTACACTTGGACCTAATCCCCATAAGGCAAGGTACATAGGTAGTTTTCCATAAAGATTTGGTTTGCCCTTCCAAAGCATCGTAACTATTATTTGCATTAGTCAAATGGATGTCGCAAAATCTTGTGTCTTATTTTACATTGACATTTGTTTTCCCAAGCTTCGAAGCGTTTCAAGCTCTATCAATAAAGGGCATTCTATAGACTCCCCATTTTGCGACTCCCATTTAACTTCACTTGCGTTGCATTGCACACCATCACAATCTCATGTCTCCAAGGCAAGGCTTTAAATTTGATTGCTTAATATTCAAATACTTTTCATAAAACAAATTTTGAGGTCATAACGATCAAAATGATAGTTCATGAGTATTAATCGAGCTACTAGATTAAAATATATCAAAGAAACGAGTTTCAACGATAAAGTGCAATTGCATGAAACCGGTCCTGATCATATGAGATTATGATCTCTTAATTCTAATTGGTCTATTTTAGTCAAATTTAAATTAAATGATGTTTCATATCCCTATTGGCTAAGGATAGGATTTATAGTGTGGTTGCATGCATCTACTTTAATCCAAGTCAAAACGTTTACTAATTCTTGACAAAACATGTAGAAATTGATTAATTAGACAAGTAATTAATTAGTTGGACCTATTTGGAATTAACTTGCTAACCTTGAAGAACAAGAAAATCAGAAAATGAAGTCAAAATTTGGAGTAAATTAGGTCCAAATTAAAACAAAAACAGACATAATGAAAAAGGAAAAGATTTAGAGGATTTGGAACCTCAGCACTTGGGTTAGAACTTTTGGATTTTCTTCATTTTTCAGTTCGGCTTACTCCCCACACAAGTTGACCTTGATTCCTACCTTTTTTTTGCTCAGACTAATTTTCTTGAGTCCTATGTTGCTTAAAGACATAACCCTAGCTAATATAAATGCCCACTTCCACCATTAGTTCAAAAACATATCCAGTCTCTCAGAAACTCTAGAAATTTCAAATTTATTCATCTCTCTTTAGGTGTTGCTTAGCTCGGAGTGCTGTACATATAGGTAAGGTTTCTAAACCTCTTATTTATTTTTATGCATTAACTTTTCAAATTCAAGAATGTTTAGTTTTTCACATGTTTTGCTTTGTTAGCATGGTAAATCTAGGATGTTCATAGCCTTGCATGAATTAAGGTTTTTCAATTTCAATAACATATTCATATGCTCTTAGAATTAGGGTTTTTCAATTTCAATGACATGTTCACTTGCTCTTAGAATTAGAGTTTGTCAATCTAAATAATATTTTCATACGTTATTAGATTAGAGTTTGCCATGCATCACACACATATCTACCATGCTTATCAATGCTTAATTCAATCCTTGTAATCACATATTTTTGGATGATATAAACTTTTGAATGATGTGATATGATCACTAGCCACCACAGTCTAGAAGATTGGTTTCACTAAGCAGGCTGGGTGCCTAACACCTTCCCAAACTTGTAACCTAGTCTTTAAACTTAGATCAAAGGTTAGTAGATTAGACTTATCCTTGTAATTTTCTCTTTTATAGGATGTAATTAGGAATCAAAGCATTGCACTTTTGTTATAGATTTTATCTAGAACCAAAGTGATGTAATTTTTAGTTATTATCAAAGAGATGTACAAATTCAATTCATCAATAAGAATAATGCACTTTTCAATTCGGTTTTCTTATTTTTCCAATTAAATAAGTGGTGACTCCATTGTAAAACCCTTGACCTAGGAGTAATGATAACAACAGCATAACCTCTCCACTGTCTTTTGAGAGGAAACCAATATACTCCACCCCATTCACTTGGGACAAGTGCCAAAAGCCCACATTGAAAAGGGTTTGGGTTGGAGGTGCAATCTCTCATAGGTCTTTACAGTACCAACATCACATATGACCGTGTCATTGTCAAATTTGGTGGTTCCATTTTTATTTTATTTTATTTACTTAAATTGGATGGTTTCAATATCACATTGGGCAATACCAATGTCATATATGAATATTTTATTGTCACATTCGGTCGTTTCCTAATTTTTTTTTTTACTCACATTGAATGGTTCCAACATCTCACAGGTGTCTATTGTATCAACATTACATATGACCGTACTATTGTCAAATTTGGTGGTGTTTTTTTTTTTTTTTTTTTTTTTTTTTTAACTCAAATTGAATGGTTTCAATGTCACATTAGGTAATATCAACGTCACATGTGACCCTTTTATTGTCACATTAGGTGTTTCTCTTTTTTTTTTTTACTCACATTAGATGGTTCGAACGTTTTATTGAGCAGTACCAACATCACTTATAATCATACTATTGTCAAATTCGGTGGTTCCCATACTTTTTACTCACATTTGATTGTTCCAATGTCACATTAGATAGAACCAATATCATAGTTGTTAAAGATATCTTCCAATTAAAATTTTGTTAAAAATATCTTATAAAAAATTTTTAATTATTTATTTTTAATAATTTTTATATTTTTTACTCTTTATTAATTAACTTGTTTATTATGTGCCACTACTTTTAAAAACCAATGAAATTTGGTATTTACCCATGTGACCTACTGTTGATACCAGATTTTATCCACTCTCATTTCGCGTGCAAAATACCTATTTTACTCAAATAAAATATCAAAATCCACATTTTTCACATTAAGACTATGAGAATGATGAAAGTGGTCTCAATTATCCCAATTGGGTGACCAAATGCTCAATTTTGCAGTCTCGGTGTAAAATGATCAAAATACCCTTTCGATACAAAATAAATTCAGTTTTCCAAAAGTCAAGCAATGTCCAAATTTTTACCAAATCTTATCATTTTCCATCAATATTCATAAATATATATATATATATATATAGATAGATAAATGCAAGGCCAGAAATTAGAACACATTGATTCCACTTGTTCCCGTCCTGCGCTTCAAGGCCTGTCTCTTAGTGTGATCAATACTTCATACTGTTGGTTAGCAAAGCTTACACTTGTTCACTAATTATGATGGTTCGCCAGGGTGAGATGAAAGAAAAAAATAGTTAGTCTTTTCCGTCTACTAGTTTTTTCCAATTCCAGGCTTTACCTTTGACTTATTCCTATATATATTACATTAATTTGTGATAAAATATATTTAATCATGACTTCAACTTCCAAATTTACATGATATTATTTTATTTGGTTTGATACGTGGACTAACATTCTTTTCTTGATTTCATATTTTTGATTTAATGTGATAGTGATACATTATGCATTTTGATTCTAGTTTTTTTTTTTTAATTTTTTTTTAACGTTTTTCGTTCTATTATGTTTGCAATCACATTATGTAGTTAAATGATAATATAAGTTGCATTAATTTCTAGAAAATCGATCTGGTAAGATAGATGCTTAATACCTTTCAATTTTATAAATTTTTTTTTTTGGGAGGAAAATTCAATTTTATAAATTAACCTCCAAATAACTCACTAATCTATATATATATATATAAAACCGAAGCTTTTGAAGCTCTCACAATTTTCCACGTCATCACTATTTTCTTTTTCTTTTTATTTTTTATTCTTTTTATTTTAAGTTTTATATCTTATAACAATATTATTGAAAAACGTATACAAATTTGGAGGCCTATTTAAGAGCTCCATAAAACTTGATGGACAAGAAAATATATTCTAAAATAAGCCCTAATTAATACCTAACCATAATAGGAACCAAATTTGACCTAAAAAAACATTAAAAGAGCCTAAAAACAAGGAAATAAATCACCTAGACCTAAAATAACGTTTTTTGCATAAAAATACCAAAATCTCTTCTCTCCTTAAAACCCTAGCAATTACCATCTCAAATTTTTTATTTGCTTTCATATGTGCCTAAAATTTTCATTCTATCTTATTGTTTTATTATGTTTAGAATTGATTTTCTTATAAGTATTTGGGTTAATCTCTATATTTTGATAGTGTTTTTATGGGTTTGGTTTTTGGGTTGAAATTCTAATAATTATTTTATATTGTATATGGCAGATGAAGCATCTCTATTTTTTGGAGAAAAATCAAAGCTGCAACCTATGTCTTCCAGCCCAAGGTATGGTAAATTTTTATATGTTCTTACTTTATTGAGAATTTTTATTTGGGTTCATGTGATTTTTTGTTTTTTTATTAAAGCTTTGATTTTTGTTGATTAATTATTTGTTTGGATTAATTTCAATTAATTATTTGTTTGGATTCAACGTAGAAGATAATGGAATTAGGTGTTATAAATTTGATAATGTTCCATATTTTGAATTGTTTATATTATTTAGACTCCTGGTAGAACTTTCTCTTCTCTCCTTAAAACCCTAGCAATTACCATCTCAAAATCCTAAACTTAACTTCACTTTAAAATTAAAAAAATAAGAAGGAGAGAGACTCAACTAAAAAAAAAAAAAAAAAAAAAAAACGTAGGTTTTGTCTTTTTTATTTGCTTTTATATGTGCCTGAAATTTTCATTCTATCTTATTGTTTTGTTATGTTTAGAATTTATTTTCTTCTAAGTATTTAGGTTAATCTCTATATTTTGATAGTGTTTTTGTGGGTTTGGTTTTTGGGTTGAAATTTCTAATAATTATTTTATATTGTATACAACAGATGAAGCATCTCTATTTTTTGGAGAAAAATCAAAACTACAACCTATGTCTTTCAACCCAAGGTGTGGTAAATTTTTATTTGGTATATTATATATGAATTTTTTGAATTTGAAGGGTTTTGTTTGGTTTTGAAGTAGAATTTGGGGATTTTATAATATGCATATTATTAACCCAATTTTCTATTTCTAAATTTCTTAGATTTTATTATATCAATCTTTTTTTCTTTTAAATTCTTGGTCGGCAAATCAGTCTCTCACTAATTCTTTTACCTTAACGTGATGTTGGTTAATTGTCATTTTATTTAACTATCCCGTGCATCGCACGGGTTAGCGACTAGTAGGGAGTAATATTGCTTCCCATGAGTAAAACCCCATCATTTGGACATACCAAGATAACAACCGAAATAAAGGTGTGACATATTGACGTGCATAATCAGGTCCATCCATATAGCATTTTCCATGTATGGATTTCCATTACCTTCATTAAAAAACTCACTTATAGTTATAGGGGTAATAAGTAATGACCCTCCTTCCTCTCAAAAAAAAAAAAAAAAAAAAGTAATGACCCTCCTTATGACTTATGAGTGAAAGTCCATATTTTGGATCATGTCAAGATGTCAAGACTCGAGAGAATGTCAAGTAATATATTTTGAAATAATTGAATTGAATTTTGTCATGTAATCAACAATTAAATAAATGTTGATTATTTTCTCCAAAAAAAAAAATGTTGATTATTATTATTTTGGTATTTATTTAAAGAGTCCTGTTAATGAGCGATCTTAGGATAATTGTTAATAAACAATTTTAGGAAAGTTTTGACACTACTTTTATGAGAAATATAAAAAATCTTTAAAAAAGTTAATTTTTTTTAATAAAAAGTTTCTTAAAATATTTTCTAAACCAATTTTCTTAAATTACAAAATTATTGATAACATAACAAAACCTAATTTCAAAATTGGATGTGTAGAAAATTCAAGCATAGAGTGAAAAATGGATGTATACCATATTACCATGTGATCGGGGCTGCCAAAAAAAAAAAAAAAAAAAGAAACCCTTACAAAACGCACGTGAAACATCAACATACCATGTGAGGCTCAAATTTTTAGGATACGAAGGAAAAAACTAAAAATGGTGACCAAAGAGGGTGTAGAAGAAGTAAATGGGTGGCATAAGATTAATATATCCAAAATTTTGAGATGGCAAAATGTAAGGGAATATTTGCCGTATAGCAAAATTTCAAAGACTATTTCATTAGTAAGCATGTTTTTAAAACTATTTAATCTCGAGTCTTCAAGACTCGAA
Organism: Quercus glauca; assembly: GCA_023736055.1. Lineage (NCBI taxonomy): Eukaryota > Viridiplantae > Streptophyta > Magnoliopsida > Fagales > Fagaceae > Quercus > Quercus glauca. Next base: position 40,499,583 of record CM043322.1, on the reverse strand, counting down.
TTCGGTGAAAAACTCAAGCATTTAAGACTTGAATTCTAATATTGAGGTGGAACAATTTATTCACTTGGAACTCGAGTATCTTAGACTCGCGTTCTATAAATGAAGAAGAAGAATAGAGCACAATCTAGAAAATGATTTGGAGAAGAAACGATCTGTGGAAGAAGAAGAAGAACAGAGGAAGAAGAAAAATAAAAATGCGGATCTAAAAATGGTGGAACTCGAGTTCTATGTGGATTTTTTTCCATGTTAGATTACTGCTACTTGCAATTCGAGTTTTAGAAATCCGAGTTCCATTTTTAAATTTGAGGTTTAGACACTCCAGATGGTAGTTTGTTAACTAGTTTGGCAATCTTGACATATAATGGCATAATAAAGAGGCAAATGGGTGAGAACTGAGAAAGAATGGAACATCGACTGTAATTTATATCCGCCATATATCCACGCACAACGGTACTAGCACCTCAATTCAGACAGCAGAAGAAGCCTCTAGACTCTAGAGAGTATAGTGTAGGGTTTTATTTTTATTTTTTTAATTAAAAAAAAAAGGAAAAGAAAATGGCATTACCACTACAAATACCATTAATAGTACCACCACGTCAGTTGGGCATAATTCCTTCTCGCATAACAACACTACGCTTAGCATCCCGCAATAGTAATAGTAATAGTAATAGTAATACAATCCCTTCTTCTTCTTCTCTCCACAACAATCGCTTATTTGTCTCCGTTTCACCGACCATGGCTTCCACTGCTCAAAAAGTAAAAAACACATTTCAAACAAAGCACTTTCTCAATTAATTTGTTGTTGTTGATTCAGTTTTTTGTTTGTTTGTTTGTTTGTTTATAGGTTCTGGTTCCAATTGCGAATGGCACTGAACCTATGGAGGCGGTGATTACCATTGACGTTCTGCGACGAGCTGGAGCTGATGTTACTGTGGGTTCAGTGGAGAATCAACCCCGCGTCGATTGTGCCCACGCTGTCAACATCCTCGCCGACGCTTTGGTTTCCGATTACGCCAACACAGTCTTCGATCTCATCGCTCTACCCGTACATCTCTCTCTCTCTCTCTCTCTCTCTCTCTAGCATTTTATCAAACACATGATTTGCATTGACCAATACAACAAACACTTTGTTATTTATTTATTATTCTTTCCAACAACAATTATTACTGTTGATTTCATAGGGTTTTGGTTTGCAAATGATTAAGGGCGCGTTTTTTGACTTGAGAGCAGTTTAGCTGTCATTTGTTTTGATGGCTGCTAAGCTCTTTGATGATCCCTGTTGGCAAGGCAAGATAATGAAGTAAATGATGTGCTGAGGCAATGGACTAATGGGCCTTTTTTTTTTTTCATTGGGCTTAAATTTTTCTCATAACCTTTGGGAGATTCCAATTGAGACTTTAATATAAGATATTGGGACGCCACTTAGCTTTAAAGCTAAAGCTTTTGGCCCCAAATCTTTGTTTGAGTGCATGTCATTGTTAGGATTGTTTTTTTCCCTTTTCGACCGTTTTTGATTTGATTGATTATTGTACCCCAGTCACTTTGTCGCTGCAAAATCTTTTGGCAAACTCCAAAACACAATTTATAGTAAAAAAAAGTAGTAAAAAGCAATGTTCAACTTGAAGGATATGGTCGGCTGTAGATTCTTACGTAAATTGTTTTATATTAATTACATAGGAATGGGGGGGGGGGGGGGGGGGGGGGTGCTCTTGGCACGGCATTGTTCGTTATGTTTCACTAGAACCCTCCTTTTGGAGCTTAATTTTGATGTACCCACAGTATACATTCTAAATACTTGGTCTGCATGCCTTTTTGATTTACTAAAAAATGCTATTTATTTATTTTCTTGAAATTGCTTTTATCTGCCTGCCCCACCTTTTCTAGTTACCAAGTAGAGGGTTACCTATTTCTGGTGGGTTACTCTAAGTCAAAATATATTGACGGGTGGAAGTGTTTTCATTCCTTTCTCCCTCTGCTTGTATAAGCCATTCACTCTTTACAAGGTTCTACTAACGCTATTAATCTTCGAGTTTTGTGGAAGCTTATTGATATTTCAATTATTTTGTTTATTATGCTATAGGGGGGCATGCCAGGTGCTACCAATCTTAGAGATTGTGCTGTTCTGGAAAGCTTGGTGAAGAAGCAGGCAGCAGACGGGAGGCTTTATGCAGCAGTATGTGCTTCACCTGCAGTGGCGCTTGGGCCATGGGGTGTGCTGAAGGGCTTGAAAGTAAGTTAGCTAACCACTTGCTACAGTTTCATTCTCAGCAGTTACATTATCTATTTGTAACTAGTTATAAGTGTTGATGGTTATGTTCTTGCTTAGAATGACTTAAGTTGGAAGGTTTGGGTATGTTGGTTTTGATAGGCAACCTGTTATCCATCATTTATGGAGCAATTAGCTCCTACTGCAACTGCTGTTGAATCAAGAGTGCAAGTGGATGGCAGAGTTGTAACAAGTCGGGGACCTGGCACTACCATGGAGTTTGCGGTTGCATTGGTTGAGCAATTGTATGGGAAAGAGAAAGCTAAAGAAGTTTCTGTGCCATTGGTATTTACTTTTTCTCCAGTACATACATTTTTCCCAGTTAATATCTCCCTCCTTTTTCTTTAATGGAAAGGGAATGCATTGATTTTTATTCAAAAACAGCTGACTAGGGTAGCTGATCAAAGTTTGATTGATATGCTCCGCATTTATTGTAATGGAGACTTATACCTGTCATAAATTTACTCGAGACATTTGCATTAGCTAGTTATTTTTCTTCTGGGTTTAAATGTAATGGCATTATCTGGAGCAAAGTCTTTGGATCCATTGTAAAGAATGGCTAAAGAGATTATTGGGGAAGCTGACAAAAAGATTATTTGCAGGCATCAACTTCATGGAGGAGCACTAAAATTTGAGTGCCATTAGCAAGTGGCCTAGAATGCTTGATTCAGTTTTGATGAGGAAAATATCAAGTCTGAATTTGGTTAAAGAATCTCTTATATATTTAAAGAAAGCTGATTAGTGGAGCATAAGGCCTGATGGTTTGTGATTTATAGCTACATGTTGGTACTAGAGGAAACTATCAATTAAGAGTTGGGGCAAAACACTATATTAGTTTGTAGTGAGGGAAACTCCATAGCAGAAGAGAATGGATATGGATCACTCCCCCCCAAAAAAAAAAAAAAGAGAATAAACAATGGATTCTTGAATTTATCCATGTCTCTGTTCTATACTTTTTAGTGTAGCAGGGTCCCCTTGATGATTTCTTTACTTACATGACAAGCACATATAAATATTTTGGGTAGAAGAAAGCCTAGTACATTTAATGTTACATGGCTGAAAGACATCTTTGAGTTAGCCGAATCACAAACTTAGTTGTGATCTTTACATATGCTCTGTACTCTTCTTCTTTCAGTTACTCTTTTATCAATCTGAGTGGCTTATTTTCTTAAGCTCCATGATTAGTGTTTTTATTTAATGAATATAAGTCTTAGTTTCCATTATTAGTTATAGTCATATTTATTTCAATATGTTATGCAAAGTGGATCCAAGAGGTTGGCTACAGCTACATTTTGCTTATGGGTTGATGAATTTGTGATCAAGTAAAACATATATGGTTGAGTTATGTGAACCACATCGTCATAATATTAGTTTATTATTTATTCCTAGAATAAAGACAGGTCAATTAAGTGTTACCTGCATGCTATAACAGTAATCAACTCAAAATACAGCCTTTATGGGATGGAAAATTGACAGGACAAAATCAAAATTTGATGCAACTCGAAAATTAAAGAACAAAAACAATATAACATCACCTAGGGCTAGGAGTCGGCACTTAGGATTGCTTGGAGTCAGCACCTAGTGGGATTGAAAATCTAGGAGTCAACCTAGGTTGGTTGGACTTCACACCAGATCATTGGAAAATTTTAAGAGAAATTTTATTAGCCAATCAAACTGTAAACTATCTTCATAGGAGTACAATATTGTGCTTATATAAACTGTGACTTAATCCTAATTAACTTGGGAAATCCTAATTATTGAATTACAAAAATAACTTGAATCTAGGAAATTAAATAAAATATTGATTAACCTAATTAACTAATAAGACCTAAAATAAAATACAATGGACTTCCAACTTTTTTGATAAGTAATAGCTGACTTCCAAAATTAAAATAAATATTTCTTTATGCGTCACCCATTAAAATGCTTCCCATTTTCCTTCTTTTTTTCATGCAGCAAAAATTTCTTAGTTGTTGACACTTGTAAATTTTGAAAAATGCTATGGTGCTCGTGCATTTTTTGAACTTCATGCTTCGGCTGTTTTAAAGAACTTCTTGTTTTAGTTCTCTTTTTGCATTATGATACCCCTCCCCCTCTTTTTCCTTCTTTGGGCTTGTGCTTCACTGTTCTCTCACATTCAGGTTATGCGTTCCAACCATGGGGACAAATATGCCATAACTGAGCTAAATCCAGTGGAGTGGACGTTTGATGATTGCCCCAAGGTGAAGCTTTGGCTTTGATGTATACTTCTAGCTGTCTCTTTAAGACAGGACATGTTTCTAGTTACTTCTCTCTCTCTTGCTCTTTTCAATTTATATTTGTACTCTTTATATAATATAAGCTTTGATTACAGGTAACATTTTAGACAAGATTTGCATAGCAATATTATCATGTCCTGTGGGGTAAGATGGAATTATGAAGAGATATTTCAAGATAATTTTAACCTTAAATAGACATTTATATTGATATAAATTCAAGGATTCTTATGGCTAACAAAATTGTAAATATGACTCTATTTTCCTCCATATAATAAAATAATATGCTACAGTGGCGGCTCCAGGAATTCTTGTTAGGATGGTCACTAAGAAACTTAAATTATACAAAATCAAATAAAGCGATAACTTGAATATTTGCTATAACTATGAGTTGAGTCGCTAAGGAGGGCAAAATTGTTGCGCCTGCAAAGACAAAAAGAGCTTAACTGTTGTCATTAACAAAAAGAACTCACAATCACAATATTTTTCCTGGTACCATTTTCTTAGGAAAAATGAAATTAAAGATTATATTTATTAAATAGGTTGAATAAGCTACAAATTTGAATGATTAGTGATTTTTATCATTTTGTTTTGTAATAGGCTTTTTGTTGAATAATTTGTTCACTTGTTATTTGGTCTTGTTTTGTTTGGTTTATGTTTGTTATTATTTGGGCTAATATATTATTGTTGTTATTTAAGCTTTATTTATGTATTTATTTATAAAAGGGATTAAGGATTATGTTTCAGGGTAGAATTAATTTTGGAGTAATACTACGACCACAATATTTTTACAATAAATCTTATGAAAAAAGCTGTTATTAGGGGGTAAAAAAATAATATCAGGATTGGGCCCAAATTAGAATCAATAATAGCTTATCACATTAGATTTGTTGTGAAATTATTTTGAAAATTAAGGGTGTGCATGGGTGAGGTTAAAGAGTTTTTTCAACCCAACCCACCATGATAGGTTTAAAAAAATCCAACCCAACCCAATCCATCACAAGGGTCTAACCCAACGCATGTGGATCGGTTCGGTTGGACCCATGGATTGGATAGTTTTTTTTTTTTTAATTACTATTATTATTATTAAATTGAACATTAGAACACCACCATTACAAATAAGAGCAAATTTATAATTAAATAATCGTGAGTATAACACCAAAGAAACACAAACTATATGAGGAGAACTTAACTTAGGGTTGGGTTTTATTTAGGAAGAGGGTTAAAAAAGTAAGTAAAAAAATTGTATAATATATATCTTTAATATATTTTTTAAATTTTAAATATATATAAAATATAGGTGGGTCGGGTTGGGTTAGGTGGATTTGTGAATCTTATGACCTGAACTCAAACCAACCTATTGCTAAAAAAAATTTCGTAAACCAAGCCAGCCCACCAACCCTTAAAAACCAACCTAACCCACTGGGTTGGGTTGGATTGGGTTGGTGAGTTTGCTGCATACTCCTAGTGAAAATTTTGTGAATGTAGCATTACTCTTATTTATGTTGAAGTTGAACCCAAATTTTTGTAATTCTCAAGTCGGGTGTTCAACATTTGTATTAGGGTGATCACAATAGGTTAGTTTAGCCTATAATATTTTTTTTGGAAAGTGTATAAATTTTTTTTTTGCAAGTTGACCACCCTGACCTGCAGATCCCCCAGTGATATGCGTAGAACCGGCAATTGCAACTGAGTGACTAGATGTGCAAATATATCTGAAACTAAGTTTGATTCCATGCAAACAACCTGAGCTACTTATTGTAGTTGTATCACTTGACCTTGTAATATGAGTTGTGTTATATTCTAATAAATTTTTTTATTAAGTGTCCTTTTAGAAAAAATTAAAGTGTAATTTGAACATCAATTTGGTTGGATTACCAATTAATTAATGGTAGGGATCCAACATTCCTTTTGTCATAATAATCCTCCCATTTACAGTCAACTTATTGAGCATGTGGGGTAGATGGAAATTTACTCCCTCCTGTGATTGTTTGAGGTTTTTACATAGTAAAAATCAAACTTATTTTTGCATTTAGTAGTTTTGATATATTTAAGTAATGACTCTATCCTTGTTTGCAGTTTCATTGTTATAATCCCTTGCCCTTAATAATGCAGAGAACTTGGTTGAGATATTTCTTTATAAAAGCACTGATATCTTGTCTCTCATATCTTGTCTTTATGAAGAATTTGTGATGTGCCTTATTGCTTGCATCTTTCTTTATAAAATCTTGTTAGGAAAAATGTTTTTGACGAATTACGAGCATCTGCATTTGCTTTTTGTTTCAGATTCTTGTACCTATTGCTAATGGCACTGAGGAAATGGAAGCTGTGATGATCATTGATATTCTTCGACGAGCAAAAGCAAATGTTGTGGTGGCCTCTGTTGAGGATAAACTAGAAATTCTTGCTTCTCGTAATGTAAAACTAGTGGCAGATGTGCTCCTTGATGAGGCTGCTAATCTTTCATATGATCTAATAGTCTTGCCAGTAAGTTGGGGGATTTAGCTTCTAATTGGCAATAAACAATTGTTTAGCATAACTACATTCTGCATATTTGTAGGGTGGACTTGGTGGTGCCCAAGCATTTGCAAACTCTGAAAAACTGATGAACCTGCTAAAGCAGCAGAGGGAATCAAATAGACCTTATGGAGCAATATGTGCCTCCCCAGCTTTAGTCCTGGAGCCCCTTGGCTTACTCAAGGTATTGCCTTTAAGGTGTCTGGATCAAACTTACCTTATTATCCAAACCACTTTCTCTACAATGTCAAAGAAAGATAATAAATTTTGCAAATAATTTGCATGACTATATCTATGTTGCACAACCTGATATTATCTTATGCAATCAAATAACACATTTATTCTTCTTTTTTTATTATTATTATTATTATTATTATTTTTATGAGAAACAAATAACACATTTATTCAATTACAAGATTTGGAAGCAAATTATTTACTTGAATAAGTGCCGCTGTATAGACCGTAAAGCCCAAGTTCATCAGAAACACTAATCTCTATATCATTATTGAATTTCCTGTGATCTATATTGTGATCCAATGCCTTTTTACTGATATCACCTACATGTTTCTTCCATTCATATTTTCTGCATTTTGGTGCTTACTACTTTGATCCAGGGTAAAAAGGCTACAGCTTTTCCTGCATTGTGCAACAAGCTGTCAGATCAGAGTGAAGTTGAAAACAGGGTTGTGGTTGATGGCAATCTCATCACGAGCCGAGGGCCAGGAACTACCATGGAATTTGCACTTGGAATTGTGGAGAAGCTATTTGGGCGCGAGAAAGCACTAGAGCTTGCGAGAGCAATGCTTTTCATTCGCCCATAGACCTTGTGCACGTGTATGTTGTCTGTACTTGTATTAACGTCTGCAGAGACAAAATATGGTGAGATGAATTCATATATATATATATATATTTTGTGAACCCAGACTCGATAGCCTGGAAAAGATGAATTCATATTTGAATATGAATTCACTGTGCAGTTATGTACGGCAGTTGTGTGTATAAATAAAAATATGAATTCACTTTGCAGTTATGTGCGGCAGTTTTGTGTATGAATAAATGAGTTTCCTATGGCATTCGTTATAAGAATGGGAAACCCAACGTTGTCGAACCACTTTTTCTTGAAAGTTCAGTCAAAAATTAATTTCATATTTTAATTTACTTTTGCTCCCTTTGTTACTTCCCATTGCAGGTGGGATTAATTTATGCTTCTTTAACTAATGATGCCTAAGGACACCGGTTAAAAAAAGCTTGCTTTCAAAGAGTAGCCTCTTTTCCCATCAAAAAAAGAGTAGCCTCTTTGAAAGATGTTTGTGATTAATGTTATTTTCGTTATCTACTCTTCCCAATCCATTTACCATTTCTGTCACATCACGCAGTCGGCACTTATTTCATTTTAATAGGACATAGCAATCAGTACCTGATTTTTAAAATAAACAGCAAGGTACCCAGGAAGGTTTCATTTGATAGACATAGACATAGGGGCTGTAATATGTACGTCAAGTCGGAGTAATATTTTGTGAGCAAAGAGAACAAAATATGTATCTAGAAAACGTTTCTAGTGACGTTAAATTTAAGAAGGTATATATTATCCTCAAAAAGGTTGAACTTGAGATGAAATTCAAGCTCAAAAATCTGAAATATTTCGGTGTTGATTATTACCATATTAGAGGGGAGGTTGTGCCTGATGTATCTTTTTGGAGTTATCACTATTTATATACTTACATACATTATATTTATTTAATTATAAGTTTGTAAACATATAATTCAAAATCCACAATTTTATAAGTCCAAATATTACCCAAAGTACATTAAGCCAATTAGACCATCGATGCAACCTACGACTCAATCGGAACTAAAATAAAAATAAGCAAGAACAAATTCGTGATCATAGTGGAAAATTGGAAATATGCCAATAACGAGGAGTATGAAAACCTAAAAAGTACTAGCAAAGTGGCTCAAAATTAAGAAGAAAATCAATTCAGAAGTCCTTTTGTGAACTAATGCCATCCTCGTAGTGTTAGAGCATTCATAGCAAACATCTTAAAATTTAAGTTTTTAGCAATTTAAAACACTACTTTATCTATTTTAACACTCCACTTTATAATATACTCAACATCAAAAGTTCTATCTTTTTACTACTCCATTTAAATATTCTTTCTTTATTCTTTTTTGGGTAATCTACATGAATGATTTATATTATTTACACTATATTTCAATTTAATTTCTAATCTTTCAAAACTGTGATAATTTAGTTCCTAATTTTTCAGTGTCATGACAATTTGGTTCCGTCGTGATCCTTTGAATGAAAAAGTTTGATATGTCAAACGAAAAAATAAAAAATTTATTTATGTGCCACATTAATTGCTAACTGTGCAGCCACATCATATTAAAACTAGCCTTTGAGCACGCGAGTTCAGAGGCTCTTCTATTTTTTGGGAAGGGTTAATTTAGAGCATTTATTATAATTTGAGATGACTACATTTTCCAATCACAAAAAAAACCTAGGGGTATGATGAGTCATGCGCGTACTCAGAGGCTAGTTTTTTTTTTAAGAATTTGAATTTCAAAACATATAAATGTGATGCATATTTTTAGCTTCCTTAAGTTTTTTTTGTAGTAGTTATCTGAAAGTTTTGTTAAATGTTTGAAAGTAGCATTTTTTTTTTTTTTTGGGGATAAATTTGAACGCGGTTTTTTTTTTTTTTTTTTTTTTTTTTTTTTTTTTTATTTATAGAAGTTGAACGTGGGTTTGAATGTGGTATTTGAAATTTTTTGGATTTCTTTTGGATATGATTGATTTCTACTTTTTAGTATATTTTTTTCTTCAAAAAAAAAAAAAAAAAAAGAGATTTAAGGAAAAAAAAAAAACGTGAGATGAGATTAAGGGAAACCGGTTATTGAAAAAATTAAAGAAAAAAAAGTTAAGTTTTATTTATTTATTTATTTTTTTATGCAAAGAAAAAAAAAAGTTAAACCTTGATAAAGGAGGAAAAAAAAAAGCTGAAGAAACTCCAAATCCAAATCCGAGCTTTATAACTCCATTGACATTATTGAATCCTTTATTCACAAACAACAAACAACAAACTTCAACTCCCATTCTCATTCTTGGTACATGTTTCTTGGTTCTTCTTGTGCATTTTTCATATAAAGGGTATGCCAATTCCTTTCAGATTTTATCAGGTTCTTTTCATTTCAAGACTCTTTTTTCTTGCCCAACTGCCATTGAAAACTCTAGCACTTTCTCAAATAGCACATTTGTGTCAAATGAACTCATATCAACAAATAATTCACCTTTGCCAAATAACAAACTCTTTTTTTTTTTTTTTTATGGTTGTTACATCCAGGCTGCATTAGTTGAGTACTTGACTACTTGGGTTCCCGTTGAACACAAAAGAGATAAGCCTATAATTAGAATGTAAAATTTTTATACAAAATTTTCATGAAATTTTCTACTAAGAATTTAAGAACATACCTTCAATGAATTGTTTGGGTCTTAAATTCCTTTGCATTTACTTCAACTCCACCCTTTCTTCCCTATACAAAAAATAGAGAATCAACTTGGTTAGAAAATAGTTGCAAAATGCAAAGTTAAATGAGAAAGAAAAAAAAAATGTAGCAATTGCTCATGTGAGGATTTTGTCAATGAATTTTCTGGTTCTTAAAGTTTCTTAAATTCCTTTGCATTTACTTCAACTTCACCATCTCATCACTATACAAAAAATAGAGAATCAATTGTGTTAGAATATAATTGCAAAATACAAAGTAAAATGAGAAGGGAAAAAAAAAAAAAAAAAAAAAAAACCAACCGTTCGTATGATGACTCTGTAAGCAATTGTTATATACGTAAAGTTTGAAAAAGAAAAATGATACTGGAGAAGTTATCTTTAAAGATAAAATTATAAAATTGTGAAGGAAACTGCTTCTAAATAATAGGCAAACTTTTAGGAATAAAAATACATAAAATATATATTTTTTTTTAAATGTAAAACTGTGTTGGTCAGTAGGCTATTAGTAGAGGATTCTAAAATCCTAAAATTTAGGATTTATTTTGCTTAAAATTGTTAAAAAAAAAAAAAATTGTGGTCCTATTTTGTAGGCAATGTTTTAGTAAAAGTTTGAAGTGTATTTTTACCAGACTATCTTTTAGTTTTGGCCCTACTTAAACATAGGAAATAGGGGTATATTATAAAATTGTGGAGGAAACTGCTTCTAAATAATAGGCAAACTTTTAGGAATAAAAATACATAAAACATTTTTTTTTAAATGTAAAACCGTGTTGGTCAGTAGGCTATTAGTAGAGGATTCTAAAATCCTAAAATTTAGGATTTATTTTGCTTGAAATTGTTAAAAAAAAAAGGCGAAAACACCATTTTGGTTCTTATATTTTGGAGTCACAATTAATTTGGTCCTTATATTTTGGTAGCAATCAATTTAGTCTCTGTTATTTTCAATTTGCAGTCAACTTGGTCCTTACCTTTAACTCACTAACGGAATATATTGACGTGGCTAAGTGATTGCACAATTGGCATACTTGTAGCTTATGTGGTTAATAAAATCATATTTAAAAAGCCACCTCAGCATTTTAATAAATAAAAAAGCTAAGTCAGAAAAAAAAAAAAAAAAAAGCACAAAAAATAAAAAATCTGATTGAAAAAATAAAATGAATAAAAAAGAAAAATTCAAAATTTCCTATCATTTTCTTGCTATCCAAACGCACACAAACAAAGAGAAATAGGCTTGCCAAGATCGCATTAAAAATGAAATGAATTAAAATCTCAACAATACTTTAATACATGCAATACCCGCCCAATCCAGCACTAAAATGAAATGAATTAAAAAAAAAAAAAATCTTATTTTCTTTTGAATTGAAGATCTGTGGAAGACAGTGAGATTCCTAGTAGTTCTCTAGCAAGCAGATCCTCATCGCCGTTGGTGACGATAACGCCCACGTCAGATAGCAGGTAGTTGTCATCGCCATACATGGGGCCAGGGATGGCCATGGGTAGGGTATGGATCGGGTATACCTATACCCTACCCGAAAAGTTTGCCCATGAATACCCGAATATCAATACCCATTAGTATTCATACCCGAATCTTACCCGAATTTATTATCCATGGATATCCATACCCTACCTGAAACCCATTTAATTTTTTTTTTAATCCAAATCATTTTAACTTAAAAACTAACCAATAGCTTAATCTTAAAAAAGAAAAAAACTAATCAATAAAAAAATTTTAAAAAAATTTATTGATAAGTTTGTATCTTTTCTTTTTTTTTTTTGAGATAGAGATTGAAATTTTATTAGATAAAAATAAAAAATCTCACTGTCTCTAAATTAAACCAAAACCATCTTCTTCATCTTCTTCTTCTTCTTCCTCTAAATTAAACTTGCTCTTTTTCCCCAATTTCAACTACAACAACTAAACCAAACCAAACCAAAAATTTGAAAACTTTACAAACAAGTCTCAATTTCGATCATCAAAATAAGAACCCTAACCTGACGTGGCGCTGAGAGCGGAGAAGGGCTTTATCGAATTCGGGAAGCGCTGAAAACCAAAGACTTCGTGCTTTGATCGTACTCTTTGAGCAGAGTCTGCTTCCTCTTCTGGATGCCAAGAGAGCGAGCGAGACTAGTGCGGCGCTCTTCACCTTTTCGCTTCTTTCCGAGAATATCGAATTTCCTTCTAGACCAAATGTTCTCGAACGGGTTCGGTTTTGGAGGCTTCGATACTTTCATGGATTTGGCCTTTGGTCCTGAAGACTTCGTCTTCTTCTTCTTCTTCTTCTTATTCTTTTGGTTGTCCATGGTAGCTGTGAGGTTCAAAAGCTTAACCATGGAAGAGAGAGAGAGAGAGAGAGAGAGAGAGAGAGAGAGAGAGAGAGAGAGTGATGGTGAGGAGAGCTGTAGACTGGAGAGCTCTGAGAGAGCGAGAGTGTTGGTGAGGACTGAGGAGAGGCAAAGTGTGAGTGGCGGTGAGTGAGAGAGGTTTAGGTTTTTTTTTTTTTTTTTTTATACGGGTCAGGTTTGGGTAATATCCATACCCTAGCCAAACAATTCGGGTAATATCCATACCTTACCCAGTTAAACTCTACCTATAAAGAATCGGGTATTACCCACAACATTTGGATCGGATAGGGTTGGATATCCATTACCCAATGGGTATGGCCATCCCTACATGGGGCAATATCTTATTTTATGGAAATTTTTTATTTGTGTTTTCGGTAATGGGTTTTGTGTTTTTAGTAATGGATTAGTGAATTTTTTTTTATAGAAATTTTGATTTGTGTTTTTGGTAATGGGTTTAGTCATTTTTGTTTTGTTCAGTCTTCTGTGATTTCGGTGATAAAGGATGGGGATCCAAATATGAGATTCTACCATTTTGGGTTGGGTTTAATACCGGTTAGAAAATCATATGTTTAATACTTGTTTGTGTTTTTTTTACGTGGCTTTTTTTATTTGTTAAAATGCTGAGCAGCTTTTTAAATATTATTTTATAAGCCAAGTAAGGTTTAAGTATGTCAACTGTGCAATCCGTCAGCCATATAAGTATTTTTTGTTAGTGAGTTAACGGTAGGGACCAATTTGACTGCAATTTGAAAATAACAGGGACTAAATTGACTGTAACCCCAAAATGTAAGGACAAAAATGGTGTTTTCGCCAAAAAAAAAAAAAAAATTTTGTGGTCCTATTTTGTAGGCAATGTTTTAGTAAAAGTTTGAAGTGTATTTTTACCAGACTATCCTTTAGTTTTGGCCCTACTTAAATATAGGAAATAGGGGTATTTTGGAACAAAAATAAAATCCGGTTCAAACAGGTGCAACCCCTTAAACAGTAGTACTAGGCTCTTCAATTTTTGAGCTAAAGGTTAATAATTTCCATTTATAATAAATTGAGATTATTACATTTTTCAATCACAAAAATACCTAGGGGTGTGATGAGTGTTATGCGTGGAGAAATGTTAATAATTTTAATATTTGATACAAACATATAACACTCATCACACTCCTAGGTATTTTTGTAATTGAAAAATGTAGTAATATCAATTTATTATAAATGGAAATTATTAACCTTTATCAAAAAATTGAAAAGCCTCTGAGCACGCACGTGAGCGCGTGCTCAGAGGCTAGTTTGTTTATAATAGTCCTAAAATGTAGCCACTCAGTACACTAAACGGCTAAACCACTAAATTTCCTACAAAATAGAACCACTCTCCCACTAACCCATGTCTTCAAAATAACCCTATTTATTCAAAATGAAAAACAAAAATAAAAACCTCAATCCACTTTTCCATTAAAAAAAAAAAAAAAAAAACTAAATCCACTAAATGACTATCAAACCTACCTTCTTCTTTTTTTTTTCTTCTAAAATCTCTTTCTTTTTTCCTCACTTTCTTAGAAAAGAAAAAAACCTTTGATTTCAATGATTCTAATAAAATAAAAAACCATGTTAACCTAGATTAACGTTGAATTAGAGTTGAAACCAAAAAAAAAAAAAAAAACCCTTATTTCCATTTTTTTAAAACCCTTATCTTTATCCCTCCATGTATTTTTAATTTTTAATTTTTTAATGAGATTTTCCCATGTAGTTAAAAGTATTCTCAGTTATCCATCACTCTTTTTCACTTATCTAAGTAAAATTATTAATTTTAAAATCCTAAATTTTAGTTTACAAAACCTCTCTCTCTCTCTCTCTCTCTCTCTCTCTCTCTCTCTCTCTCTCTCTCTCTCTCTTTTTTCCTCACCTTCTTAGAAAAACAAAAGAAAAAAACCTTTGATTTCAATGATTCTATCCCAAAAAAAAAAAACCATGTTAACTTAGATTAACGTTGAAACTAAAAAAAAAAAAAAAACTTATTTCCATTTTTAAAAAAAAAAACCCCTTATCCTTATCAATAACTATAAATTGAATCCCACATAGAATTATACAAATGATAAATATAATTTCTTTTACAAAAGAAAATTTTTTACAACAATTTCTTAGATAACAACCACTTCATGTGAGGTTTGAATCATAACAACAATTTCATTCATTATTATTCAAAGTTGCTACATTTTTCAATTACAAAAAAACCTAGAGTGTGATGAAATTTATGCATTTATGAGTCCTCACCTTCTTAGAAAAAGAAAAGAAAAATACATTTGATTTCAATGATTCTATCCAAAAAAAAAACCATGTTAAATTAATTATCGTTGAAACTATAAAAAAAAAAAAAAAAACTTATTTCCATTTTTAAAAAAACCCTTATCCTTATCAAAAAAACTATAAATTAAATCCCATATAGAATTATACAAATGATAAATATAACTTCTTTTACAAAAGAAATTTTTTTACAACAATTTATTAGATAACAACCACTTCATGTGAAGTTTTAATCATAACAACAATTTCATTCATTATTATTCAATGTTGCTACATTTTTCAATCACAAAAAAACCTAGGATGTGATGAAATTTATGCATCTATAAGTGAAATAATTTTTTAGTATAAATATCATCAAATTCCAAAATATTTTTGTAATTAAAAAATATAGTAACTTTCAATAATTATGAATGATAACTATTAACTTCTACAATAATTATGAATGAAAACTATTAATTTCTACGAAACAAAAATAGAATAGCCCATGGCTCACAGGCTAGTATGATAAAGTGAAAAGTTTTCATTGGAATTGTAGCCTTTAATGTTCAAAGGATAAGTCTGTCAAAAAAAAAAAAAAAGTTTTAGAGGATAAGAATTTGGTGTGTTAGTAAACGACAGATCAAAAAGAGAAACATAATTTAACGATTTTTTTTTGAAAAATAAATAAATAAATAAATAAAAATGCTGACCTTTGATATGAAGGGCGACCATGTTCTTGTCTATAAATGAGATTCACCTACATATGTAGGCACAAACATTGAAAGAGAAAATGTTGATTCTCAAAAAAAGAAAAAAAAAAAGAAAGAGAAAATGTTATTGTTAAAGTGTCATACACTATATGTGGTTACTAGTAGTCATTATATTTGATGTCAAACAGTGGCAAGACCTTCACCCCTTGGGTTAAAAATTTAAATGGCAACGTGGATTTTTATAAATGCTTCAATTTTTTTAGAAGTTGTTATCTGAATGAATGTGGTCTTTTTTTCTTTTGCTTTTTTGATAGATCTGAACGTGGATTTGACGCAAGTGTTTTTTTTTTTTTTTTTTTTTTTTTTTTCAATGGTGGGAATGTTACAATACGTGGAGGAGATGAAAGAAACTGTTTGTTTTTGTTTTTTTAAAGTTATCTAAAATTTAGAATTTTTTAAAATAATTTATTTTACATTTCTAATCCTCTTATTTGAACTTTTTGAATAGTTGCTTTAAAAAAGTGGGTTAGTGGAAGAGTGTTCCTATTTTGTAGGCAATGTTTTATTGCAAGTTAAAAATGTATTTTTACCGGATTGTCCTTTAATTTTGTCTCTACTTAAACATAGGAATGTAGGGTATTTTTGAACTAAAAAATAAGGAATCCAAACATAGAAAGCCCCTTAAATAATAGCATAGATATATAAAAAAAGAGAGTTAACGTGTCAAAATTAAATTTAAAAAAAAAAGAAAAAGAAAAAAAAAAGGGAGTTAACATTTCAAAATTACATTAAAAAAAAAGGGAGTTAACACTTCAAAATTACATTAAAAAAAAGGGAGTTAACATGATACATACATACATATATATATATATATATATATATATATATAAAGGGTAGAATTTAGGGTTGCTACATACCTAAATAAAAAAATAAAAAAAATTTAATTAACAAACCAAAATTAGCGTGCGTGTTATTAAAGATAATAGCATAAGTTTGTTAGAGTTTGTGTTTGATTTAAATTTTGATGAGATCATTTTTTCCGAAAATCCTATTAAAATTGTTTAGAATAAAGATAAAGATTTTTTAGAATTTAACTCTACCATGGAGTCTTTAAAATCTTATCACCACATTATCAACTATTTAAATAAATAACTAATGGAGATCTAAAAAAAAAGGGAGTTAACGTGTCAAAATTACATTTTAAAAAAAGGAGTTAACATTTCAAAATTACATTAAAAAAAAAAGAAAAAAAAGGAGTTAACATTTCAAAATTACATTTAGAAAAGAAAAAGAAAAACAAAAAAAAAGGGAGTTAACGTGATTCATATTTAAAAATAAAAAATAAAAAAAAAGGTTAGAACTCAAGGTTGCTACATACCTAAATAAAAAAAATAAAAAAATTTAATGAATAAATCAAAGTTAGCGTGCATGTTATTAAAGATAATAGCATAAGTTTGTGTTTAATTTAAATTTTGATGAGATTATTTTTCCTGAAAATCCTATTAAAATTGTTCAGAATAAAGATAAAGATTTTTTAGAATTTAACTCTATCATGGACTCTTTAAAATCTTATCACCACATCATCAACTATTGAAATAAATAACTAATGGAGATCTAAAAAAAAAAGAAAAAGAAAAAAAAAAAGGGAGTTAACGTGTCAAAATTACATTTTTTTAAAAAAAAAAGAAAAAGAAAAAAAAGGGAGTTAACATGATACATACATATATATATATATATATATATATATATAAAGAGTAGAACTCAAGGTTGCTACATATCTAAAAAATAAAAAATAATAAAAATTAACGCCAAAAACAAATACAATGATGGTAAAAAAAAAAAAAAAACTTTCTTAAAAAGAAAAAAAAAATATGAAGAAGGAAAAAAAAAAGTGAGGTAGGAGAAGGAAATAGTAATTGATCATTTATATTTTGATCATTAATTGGGAGTATTTTCGTAACTATTTTTATTTCAATTCAAAATTTTTAAATAAAATGTAAACAAAGGTTACTAAAGGAGGTAAGGGAAGCCATACTGTTTAACTGTTTAAGAATGATCTTGAATGCTTCTTTTGTAACATAAAGCAGCCCTGTCTTTGAATCACAATACCTACAACATGAAATGACAATTCATTAAGAAGTACAATGGTAGAGTATATGAAGGAACCATTCATTTCAAAATTACATTTAAAAAAAAAAGAAAAAAAAAAAAGAGAGTTAACGTGATACACATAAAAATATTAAAAAAAGAAAAAAGAAAAAAGAAAAAAATAGAACTCAAAGAAAGTCAATCATAAACAAAAGAAAAAAAGAAAAAAAAAAAAGGAACTTGCAAAAGATAGAACCTGAAAATTTGTTGGAGCCTCTGACAGTAAATATCTTTAATCTAAAGAAAAGGAAAGGAAGATGTAGAGCTAAACTAAATGTCTTCAATCTAAAGAAGAATGAGAGATAGAAAGTGAGATAGAAATTGCAAAGCGTACGTGAGTTTGTGGGTCTTAAAGTGTAAGAGTTTTAATTTATATATTTATCCCCGTTAGTTGAAAACTTGTAAGTGGGTATGATGAGGGTATTTTAGTCATAAAAAATGAGAAATCCAAACAGGGGAAACCCCTTAAATAGTAGTATAGATAAATAATAAAATAATAAAATAATAAATAACCAAATTTCAGTTCTCACAAGTAAAGTTTTGTAAAAAACTAAAATCTATCAACCCTCCTCTCAATAGCAAGTAGCAACCCTCTGCAACAAAGTCAACACCGCAAACTCCTTCCCCTTCACCAGCAACCCTTCGCCTCCTTCCTTCCTCAACACCACCATCGCTTTCTCCGCTATCTCCGATCCTTGCTCCACCAACAACTTCACCACATCAGCACCCACCGCCATCTCCCTATTCTGCTCTATCGAACAAAGCTTGTACATCGTCATCAACACATATTTCTTCCCTCTATTAGACCTATTCAGTAACAACAAAACCAACGGCGAGATGGCCCCACAAGCCCCAATTAAACCCTTGTTCTCCATCATAGCCTTGCTAAATCTCTCTCTACTTGAGGGGAACAAGATGGTAATTACTGATGCTGGAGCTATAAAGTCGCTGAGCTTGGGTTTGGTGTTGTTGGATTTGAAATCATCCTGATTCTAGTTAGATTAGATGTTGGCTTCCTGGCAAAATTATCAACTACTCACCACTGCACATAAGAAACCTCCTTAGAGACTAGGCTTTAGTTTTAAGACCTTCTATTGTCTTTTAATGGCGTTTTAGGGTCTGCTTTTCTGTATGCTTAGTTCTCTTCTTGTGTGATTGTGTTCATGGTTCTCAAAACCGGACCGGACCGGGAGGTCAGACCGTGAGAACCGGGAATCGGGATGAAAATCGATTTTTTAAACCTAAAGAACCGGATTTTTTGTTAATTCCGTGAATCGCTAAAACCGGGGTTGGACCGCACGAACCGGTGAGAACCGTGCGGTCCAACCCCTTAGCAATTTTTTTTTTTTTTTTTTTATTTTATAAAAACAACTTAACACAATTTTATTCTACTTAATTAAATTATCCATCTTTTACAAGGAATAAAAAAAAATTATAATTAAAATCTTTCAAAGATATTTAACTTTACTTCAAAAATTAATCATAAATTTTAATGTTTTCATGGTTATTATTTTATTTTGTTAACTTTCTTATTTAATTATTAAATATATGCTTGAAAATCATTAAATTTTCCTTACATATATAGATATATTAGTCAATTTTGCTAGTTTTATAAATTTAATATCTATATTTAGGCTTTAAAATAATTATTAAATTAATTATGATGTCATCACGGTTTGACCCCGGTTCGACCTCAAAAATCTTGAACCTCTCTCTTTTACGGTTCAATGAACGGTCCGGGTCTGAAAACCTTGATTGTGTTTAGACCAATTTGTATACTTTCTCTTTACGTATCAATATATTTTCTATCTTTTCACTCACAAAAAAAAAAAAAAAAAAAAATTGTAGGCAATGGAGTCAAACTGTCAAACTTAAACTCACGTGCTGACATCTGGTTTTTTATTTATTTAAAATATGAAGTGGCCACATGGTTGGCAGTTGATGTATGTCAGACCTTTTCATCTAAGGGATAACGATAGAGATCAAATTGACATGATATTAAAAGTTTAGAGACCAAATTTACACAATTGAAAAGTTAAGGTTTAAATTAAAATATGGTATAAAAGATAGGAACCATTTTTATAGTTTACCATTCTTTTTTTATTCATCATTTATTTCTCTTCCTCTCTGTCTCTCTCTCTTCTTAGAAGCAATAACAACCATAACAACCACCTACCGCCATCACGCACAACCATCACCAGTAAAACCAATCACCATAACTCATGGCCATAAACCCACCACCCATACCACAACCACCCCAAACCCACCACATAAAGCCAACCACCTATCAAAAACCCACCACCCATACCACAACCACCACAAACCTACCACCCATACCACAACCACACCACAACCACACCACAACCACACCACCACCAACCACATCATAACACATTGGCCTAAATCAACCAAAAACCACCGCACAAGCCACTACCACCTCAAGCAACTACCACAATCGTAACCCACTCCCACCACCACCCCTACCACCCAACTGAAACGACCAAGCACCCACCATCGTCCCTGCCAAACAAACATCGCCACCCACTCTCACAACCCACCATCATCCTTGCCAAACGATCTACAAAACCCAGCAGCCAAAAATCACAAAACCCACAACCCAAACTCATGATGTGACAAAAGAGAAGTGAGAGGAGAGAGAAGAGATTGAGAAGGAGAGAGGCATGGGTGAGAGAGAGAAACAAAGAAAGAAATTAATAAAAAAAATTGTAGCAACTTGCTATAGTAAGTTGTTACTAGTAGCAACTTACCTTAACAAGTTTCTAAAAAAAATTTAAACTTGGCAACATTGATGTAGGGACTTTTTTGTGGTTGAGTTGTTAAAATAACTTTTACAATTTTAGTGTGAATGCTCTTAGCAAACAAATTAAAGCGGGGATTGCAAGCAATGCTAGAAAAGGTGTCTAACAAACCAAACTAATAAGGACAACCTCGAAATATGCTATCAAGAAAAGCACCAAGGAAGATTGTGGTTGTCTCATTTTATATGGTCCGACTCCTCTCCCATTTTTGTCAAGATGGATACGTGGCAAATAAATAATCTAATGGTAAAAAAAAATGCCATGTCATATGCAATTTATTTCTCATTCCGTTCAACCTCTTCTCTTTACAACATCACCACACCAGTGCCATTCTCCTCCTTTTAGCAACATCATAGCTATGTCACTATCTCCTTCTTCTTTTAGCAATATCATAGCTATGACACTATCGTTAGAAAAGGTGATCCATCAAGCAGATGTCGTCATTTTTTACGGACGAAGGTCTATTAGGGAAGATGTCTCTACAACATGGGGGCTTTCAAATAGTTTAGAGAATTGAAAAAAACGGAGGTTGAACTGACGACCCTCTGATCCAGTCACAATTTTGTGATTCATGGCATTGCCATTTTAAATGCTAAAAAGTGCAAATGAAAATATGATGAGGTAGAACCAGAGATTCTTCATATTTTGATAATACTATCCTAACACGCTAACAATCAAGTTGACACGCTAAATGTTTCTATAGATGTCCATTCTTATTAAATCACTTTTATGTTCCTTTTGGAAGATCAGATAAGAGACCACCTAGATTTGGATTCACTTGAATATCCGCAAAAAATTTTCAAACAAGAGAAATTCCTAAGCTCTAAGGAAAAATGTCTCTTTGTCACTAAGAAAATTGGGTATTCTCTCTTCTCTTAGGCAGTAGAAGTTTCTTGTCCCTTCCTCACGAAGGAGTGTTTTGTTTTGTCTCTCTAGAGATAAC
Source organism: Quercus glauca (assembly GCA_023736055.1). Lineage (NCBI taxonomy): Eukaryota > Viridiplantae > Streptophyta > Magnoliopsida > Fagales > Fagaceae > Quercus > Quercus glauca. The sequence continues at coordinate 40,477,805 of CM043322.1, read as the reverse complement.
AAGTTTATCTCTTGAGCTTGTGGGGTTTTCTTGTGGGAGTAAGGGAAGCAGTTTTTGTCTCCTTTTGCATGCAGTTCCATTTCTTTTTTTCTTCCAACCTATCATAATGGAGGAACTCACAGATACTTGGAGATATATGTCTCTCTTAGAGAGGGAGGATTCTGGTTTTACCCTTCAAAGTGATCAGCGATCTCGGAAGTTCATCTTGAATCTGTGCTATTGGCGTGGCAAGCTGAGTCATGATGAGAAGAACTATGAAATAGGGACTCAAAGCAAAGGCAACCTATGGGTTTCAAAACAACAAGCTGGTCCATCAATTCAGGCTTCTCCCTACCGTTCAGCAAGTAAAGGTGTAATTATAAGGCCTGGGATGTTTGAGAGGACCTCATCTCAACCTACATGGAGCGAAAAGGATGATGTCGACAATAGTGAATCCGGCGATGCAGCTTCAATGGAGGGAGGCGGCAATGAAAAGGTGCAAAAACATGGTGTGACGATGCAAGCGGAAGTTACTACAGTTATGGAAATCGAGTTTTGTGGGATTGATTCCTCATTAATGCTAACAGTGCGTTCAAAGCTGGCAGTGGTTTCAAACTCTACAACTACCATGGGAAGTCTAAAATCCCAGCCAATCATTAACGTATCCAGCCCGTTTAATGCACCTCTTATTTTGGTCGTGGAAGTAAAGTGTGATACATTGGTAGCAAAAATAAGTGATATTGAAGCAGCAGTAACCACGCATGACAGCTCACCAATTTTTGCTCCTATTAACTCTAATTCCCCCAACGGCAAGTGGTTAATATGGTCAATATTCCAGATAAGGAAAAAATCTCAACAACAGCAATGAAGGGTAATGAGCTGGATCAGTCCAATCAGCCTCCACACCAGGCCATTTGGAAACCACCTTCATGGCTGATCCTGAAGGTGAACTCTGACGATGCTATTTTCCTAGAACAAAATTCTGTGGGTGTAGGAGTTGTAATCTAGGATATTAAGGGTCAGGGCGTAGCTCTCATGGACGAGAAAATCACTTTGTTCTCGGTCATGGTTTGGAAAATATGGATACACCGGAATCGAGTCAGAACTAACCAACCTTGTTGTAGTCCAAATCAGCTCGCAAACATGGCCAAAGAATTCCTAATGGAATTCCAGGCGGTGTAGCAACCTTTTCTAGCACAGTCCACACCGACCTGAGTTTGTTGGAGAGCTCCTATCTTGGACATGGTAAAGGTCAATGGTGCACTATTCAGTAGGGAGCAAAAAGCAGGGATTGGAGTTGTTATGGCTAGATGTATTAGAAAATTGCACTACTCTTATGTTAAGACAGAGGATAATATGGTTACTCATGTTTTAGCTCGTTTTACTTTCAATGTTTCAGATTATAGTGTGTGGATGGAGGATGTTCCACCACAGTTTCATTCTTGTGTTTTTAGCAAACTTTGATGGTTTTCATTGAATAAAAGGCACTATGTTGATTCTCAAAAAAAAAAAAAAAAAAAGATTTGGATTCACTTCCCCAAATCAAACAATTTTTTATAGATCACAATCTCTCTCTCTCTCTCTCTCTCTCTCTCTCTCTCTCTAACTAAATGACTATTCCTTTCCCCTATTCTTCATAACCATGTCAGTGCCCCTAAAAATTCAAGGAAAGGATTTCAACCCATACATCAAAAGTCCTCTCTCTCAATCGGAAGTGACCATGGAAGATACTCTCTATTGGTTTAATTTTCTTGATCGAACTGTTGGATAATGAGAAGTCATTTTTTTATTTAGAGTGTACAAACCTCTTTCTTTATTTTTTTTTTTCCCAAGTTGATTAGGTTTTACATGTACGAGATGATGAGTAGGCTACAATTTACTTTGGCTGTTTCGTAACATTTACAAAGACAACTTCAATCTCACCTCCAATTCCAACCTTGTCCACCGCTTGATTGAATATGTTCCTAATTTATTTATTTTTATGTTTAAAAACTCATATTTTAAGATTTTGTACAAAATTGATGTAGCATTAGATGGATTACTGGTTGTGGGCGAATTTGATAGCACCAAAATCGGAGAGGTTTTTGAAGAATGTGGTAAGGGTTGATAGGCAGGAAGAGACAAGCCTATTTTAAATACCATGATAAGCTTCTTCTTGCCGAAGAAACAACAATGCAAAGCATTTCGCCGGGTATTAGTGCTCTTCCAAGTTTTTACTTTATTGCTCTACAATCTTTCTAATATTTTTCTAATAAAATATATCGATTTGTATATACATATGGCTTTAATGTTTGCAATGAAAAAAATAGTGGTATTAGATAGTCTCAATTTGCAAAACCTCTTTTTATTTATTTATTTATTTTTTTAACCATTGTTTTCACGAAGACTTTTTCATTGGTTTTAGAAAAGCAAAATGATTATTATTTTTAATGCTAACACAAAGCAATAATCCTCTAATATCCTTTGAATGAAAGTATATTATGAAAGGAAAGTTGTGAGTGAAGAAATAGAACCTATGAATGTGATCCTCCCGTTATGGAACCATTCTTCTTCACCACAATGCTCAGAGCACCTAATTGAGGAAGCGAGAATTTTTCTCCAATTATTTTTTTTGGAGGAAATTAAAAAAGATTCCCTCCATTGGGAGTGGGACCTGAGAAGGTTCTTTAAATCAAATTTTATATTGTTAAGTAACTAATTGAGAATGGGGAGTGGATAAAATGTCGATGTAGATTGTCCAAACTATATTATAGTAGTTAAAACGTTAGTTAGGACCAAGCATAACTTACGAAGTAAGGAAGGGAAGAATAATTTATTTCTAATTAGTATTTGTCAAAAAAAGGCCACTTGCTATTGGTCAAAAGTAGCTCCAACAAAATTGCTATCCTTATCATTGTGTCATCGGGTTGCCGTCTGAAAATTCAACTCAAGAGTTGTGGATTCCTATTGATGTGGATGAATAGCTGGCAATAGAAAAATTACAATTATTGACATGAAACAAAGTTCCACGTTCACATTTGATGTCTCATTTGCTTTAACTCGCCATAATTTCCAGATCTGTCAATAAAAAAAAAATTGTAATTCTAGAGATATAAATTTTTTTAAATTTTTTTTTATAAATTGTTAATGTGATAAGTAGTTATTGGTAAATAAAAAAGTAATGTTAATGATGGACCTAGATGAAAATTAGTAAGAAGTTGACTACATCAATAGTTTATAAAAATGTTATTAAATAGTCTTTACTTGTAGCATTACTCATATAAAATTACAATTATGGGCATGAAAAAGAGTTTAACATAGTACACATTTGAATTTGATGTCAGATTGACAAATTACTTTCACTCCCTTTCTCCTATTTTTTTTTATTCAATAAAGAGAATAAATTAATGAAAAAAAACACTAATTTTTTTTTTTTTTGGTTAACCAAGCAGATAGCATAAACTAAGCAACAACCAGTCTATTACAAAAAAGCTTAGCTTTATCAAAAGCTAGCATATTATCCACCACAGGCAGTGCTTCATACATCAAAAGGAAATTAGAAGGCAGGATTGCTCCCATGTTAGCAAGCTTATTAGCACATCTATGAGCTTCCCTAAATATGTGGGTCACTGTACAGTTAGGGAAGACTTTGATCAGGTTCCTACAATCATTCAAAAGGGGTTATAACATGAGATTGAGAGAGGAGGGGTTAGTAAGTAAATGTACAAGAACATTAGCATCAAGTTCTATATTAATATTGAGAATGTCTAATTGTCAAGCCAGTGAAAGGCCACCTTTGAGGGCCCAAAGTTCTGCCATAGTGCTGGACATACTCCCAAGCTTTCTCATGAATCCAGCCACCCAGTCACCGTTGCTATCATGCAACACACCGCCTCCCCCAACCTTCTTAGGATTTCCAAAAACAACACCATCAGTGTTGAGCTTCACCCAACCCGGCATGGGTTTCATCAAACTAACCCGGATTTCAACTCTAGGCGACTTATTTGAACAATCCAGGACAAGAGCAAAAAATTCAGCTCCTTTCTTAATGCTTTGAGTGTGGATGTTGGGTTCCTTTCTCCCTGTCTAAAAGATGAATCTATTCCTATGGAGCTAAATAAGCCAAATAGCTTGGGGAAACACAAATTTCAGAGGTATATGAGGTTGCAAGAGTGAGTCATGAGATTCACAGTTGTTTTTTAGCCATTCCACCAAAGGGGTCTCAAAGAAATCCTGTCTAGTATCATCAATTCCCAAATTCCTCCAAACTTCCTTAGCCATACTACAATCACACAATACATGAATAATAGACTCTACACCAACTCCACAGAGGTCACAAGTAGTGTCAAGATTAAAACCCCTTGAACCCAACACTTCCTTTGTAGGGATACTTGAGTGAAAGCATAACTGGAGAAAGAATTTAATTCTAGGTGAGGTTTTTGCCTTCCAGACCCAAGGTTTGTGAGTGGTTAGGTTCAAAGGGTTTAAACCCTTTGCAAGGAGATAAGCTGAATGAAGAGTGAAACTTCCATCCTTAGAGAAAGCCCAAATAAGAATATCTTTTTGGATAGGGTTGGAAGCAATTTCCTTCAAGATTGTCTCAGGGAAGACAAAGGATGAATCTAGAACATTAGCAAGGAAATCTTTAACTGATTTCTTCCCTTCCTCTTCTAAGAGAGGTCCTTGAATTTGCTTCCTAAAAGGGCCTGAGGCTAGCCAAAAGTCATCCCAGGCGCTCACCGTCTCCCCATTGGAGTTAGACCACTTTAACCTTTTATTAAAGATAGCACCCCCATCTTTACAAGCTGCCCAAGTACAGGATGCAGGCAATCTTCTTCCCCTTTCACTTAATCTGGCAGGGGTAAGGTATTTATTAGTGAGCATATTTGCCCAATTTGCCTTAAGGTTCGAAGTAATCCTCCAACATAACTTAGCAAGGATGGCAGAGTTCCAAGCTTTCATTTGAAAAATGCCAAGGCCTCCCAGATTGGTTGGGGCAGTAACTTTATCCCAACCTACTAAATGGAGCTTCCTTTTCTCCTTAGTGGAGCCCAGAGAAAATCTCTTGTGAGTTTATCAATTCTGTCGCAGATTTTGGTGGGCAACTTATAACACTACATGGTGATTTAGTAATGGGAGTTACAGAAGCCTTGATGAGAACCAACTTACCAGCAGGTGAAAGGCATTTGGTCTTCCAACCAGCTAGCTTTGCTTGAACTTTATCAACCACATATTGTAACTCATTTCAATTCCTCCCTTTGTGCTTGAAGGGGAAGCCAAGGTATTTGCCCAAGTTGTTGGACTTTATTAATTCCCAACTGCTGAACCATGACTACATAAGCTTTCTCAGAAACATTTGGCGAGAAGAAGATTTTGGACTTCTCTTTGCTGATTTTCTGACCTGATAGAATTCCTCCAAGACATCTGAAATGGCCTCACAGTTTCCTTGATTTGCTTTCACAAAAAACAAAAGGTCATCGGCAAAAAACATGTGGAAAAAACCAGGTCCATTCCTAGAGGCTTTCACCTTATCCTCGTCTCCATCCTCACACTTCTTGTTAATAAGAGAGCTAAGGAGTTCCATACAAAGAATAAAAATATACGGGGAAACTGGGTCTCCCTGCCTGAGCCCTCTCAAGGGTTGGAATTCCTCTAGCTGTTCTCCATTAAACAAAAGGGAGACAGAAGTGGAGGAAATACAGCTTAGGATTAGTTCCACAGTGTCATTATGAAAGCCTAGACTAAACAATACATTTCTCACAAAGCTCCATACCAAACGGTCGTACGCTTTCTCTAAATCAATCTTTATAATCATATACCCTGTTTTCCCTTTCTTCTTTTCTAAGGTATAGAGCAGTTCTTGAGCCACTATAACAATATCTGATCCTCTTCTACCAGTAACAAAGGCTGTTTGGGAGGGGAAGACAAGATTAGGCATAAGGTGCTTCATCCTTAGGAAAAGAATTTTAGACACAACCTTATCAATAGTGTTGCACAAACTAATGGGTCTAAAATGACTAATAGTTTCAGGTCCCAATTGCTTGGGAATCAAAGCAATAAGAGTTTTGTTCAACAGAGGGGGGATTTTCTTGTTTTGAAAATTTCTTTTCACTTCAAATTTCACTGAGTCACCTACCACCATCCAGAACCTTTGAAAAAATCAAGCATGGATCCCATCAGGTCCAGGGGCTTTGAAAGCTTTCATGAAATTGAGGGCAAAGAGAATTTCAGCATTTGAAGGGGGTAAAGAGAGATTGAGTGCTTTTGATCCAGAGAGAGTGTTATCAAAAGGAAGGGAATGGTCCCATGTTCTTTCACAAGCAACCTGCTCCGAGGAGTATAATTTTTTGAAACCATCAAGAAAAATCCCTTTCACTCTTTCTATGTCCATAACCCAATTTCCATCTAGGTCTTTGATTCCCAAGATCCGGTTGTTGCTTCTTCTGTTGAGGGTAGAGATGTGGAAGAAAGTTCTATTTCTTCCTCCCTGAATAAGCCAATTAGTCCTAGCTTTCATGTCCCATAACTCTTCTTCAAGGTCCAGAATTTTCTCCAGTTCTCCTAATAGGAATTTATGAATGTTGATCAACCTTTGGGATGAAGCATTTGCTAAGGCCTTCTCAGCCCCCATCAGCCTAGCAGTTAAGTTCCTTTTGTTCTAGAAATATTCCCGAAGATCTTGTTGTTCCAGATTTTCGCCTTGTTAGCAAATGTATTAATAGCATGGCAAACATTATGATGATTTCCTTCCCAAGCTTTCTTAACATTATTCGGGAATCCATCATGGTTAAGCCAAACAGGTTGAAAACGAAAGGGCCTCGCCCCCCTCTGGCCAAGATTAGGATCCAAAGATAAGAGAAGAGGGCAGTGATCCGAATTAATACGAGCTAGGTGAAAAACAATGGCCTCAGGATAACACAACTTCCATTCTAAGTTCACCCAAACTCTATCTAATCTTTGTTGAATAAGATCATATATGTCCCTACAATTGGTCCACATGAATTTTGCCCCTGAGAATCCTAGGTCAAGAAGCTTGCAAAAATCCAGACAGCCGTTATATTCAGAAACCCTTCCATTACAAATGCCATTCCCTCTAGAGTCCAGACTTCTCTTCTTCCCTAGTTACATCAATTAAATTGTTGGGGTTTATGCCCTAAAATCTTAGGAAAGCTACATTTGGTTGCGCCCTCCTACCATTTTCAATAAATTATTAAAAAAAGGAAGTGTAATAGTGCTTCAATTTGATAAATTGTGTATTATAGTATAGAGAGGTTTCATATGTATCAGTGAGACGAGTCTGTTTTTTCATAAAGATATTTTGTATCCTTGAAACTATTTTCGTTTGATTCAATGAAAACTTTTATATCTATACAGCAGCCCATGTTATTGTTAGGTTATCTCTCGAGTATTTTTAGTCTTTCTGTTATGATAGTTAACTTACAATCTACCGGTTGTCATCGAGTCAGCTTGTAAGGTAAATTGTTCATTTCTCTCTTGAATAAATATTGGGTTTATCCAAAAAAAAAAAAAAACCCTCTCTCTTGGTCATAGTTGAAAAAAGAAAGAAAGAAAAGATCACGCCAACAAGTCATTACTAGTTGTGTGGGAGTGGAACCCTCCAATAATTAATAAAGTTTAATATGATTGCGGAATTACTATGCTATTAGCACGAAACTGTAAGAATTGAAATCATTATTAAAAGCGTCCATGGATTGGAGAATGGTGGATTTGATAAGTAGCTGAGTGTGGGAGCAGTTTACACTTTACACCAACATTTGAAGATCTTTTCCAAACACCTTCCATTTAATGCTTTTCCTCAACATAATTTTCTTTCACCGTGTGTTTGGATAAAGAATTTGTTAAATACTTGTAACTTTATAAATGATGAGATTTACATTCACATAGCTTAAAATCCCATACTTTCTAAATTTTCTTGTTTAATTATAAATTTACAAGTGGTGGAATTTCAATTTTTTTTTAATAAATTAAGAATCATTTTCTAACTTTTTCTTTAAAAAAAAAAAAAAAGAACTTTTTTCTTGAAAGACTTGAGATCGTGGTTTCCTCTCCTTCACACAATAACCACCACCACCACATAAACAATATAAAATTAAAATATCAACCAATGAAGTTCTCTCTCTCTCTCTCTCTCTCTCTCTCTCTCACACACACACACAAACACACAAGTGCAATAGTGTTAGGATTTAAAAATGACACCTCTTTGGGTGGAATTTTTGGCTGGAATTGTCTATACTGTATTTTGTTCAGCCCCGATTCACATGTCAAAACAAAAACAAAAACAAAAAAAATCAAAAAAATCATTAAAGGTGTAAAATCATGAACTTCAAAGCCAAAAAGGGTAAATATAAATATAGCATGCTTGAATGGTGAATCAGAAAGTCACAACAGTTGAAAAATCCATTTTACAGAAAAACTGACCAAAACCTTGGCCAAGTATGGTCAAAAGGTTGACTTTTTTATCCAACCGTTAGATCATGTTAAATTTTGGACCGTCTCGTAGGGCATATTTTTCCCTTCAAAACGATAGTTTGCAGGCCAAAATTGGTGCTAAAACATATGAGATATCACAAAAATACCAAAATCTTAATAAAGTCTTCACCGTATTTTTCAGGAAAACTACCTGTTTTTTACTTGACTTCGCACAATAAATTGAACTGATTGGACAAGAACTGGAAGGAGCGGGCTGGACTGTCTTGAAGAACAAGGTCTTCGCTAATCTTCACCAAAAGGGCTCAACGATATCAATTTCGGATTGAAAGATATGAATTTTTCAAGAAAAAACATCTAGAAATTTTCAGCTTTATGTCACCTTCCTTCTGAGTGCAATATCTCAACGACCATAGCTCTAAATCAAACAAGTCTAAACCATTGGAAACTAGACATCCATAGCTTTCCATGCATATAAAATTCTAAGAAAACGGAACTCAGAAAGGCCTCCAAACAGCAGCGCAAAATTGGGCCAAAAATCAAAAAAAGACAAAAGGGCTGATGATGTGGCTAATAAGAGGGGAGGCTAGCATAAATGCTAGCCCCCTATTCTTCACATTCTCCTATAAATACCCCCCACCCCCATTTTTTGGAAAAATCATGTAGAAAAAAAGGTAGGAAATTGTATGAGAAAAATAGGGAAAAATAGGGATAAAAAGTGAGGAAAAAATAGAGTGAAGTTAGAAAAAAAAATCTAAAAAATAGCTTAGAAAATAAAAAATTTCTCTCTTCTCTCTCTAGGAAACCCTACACAAAAAGCCACATCATTTCTTCATTGTTGCAATTTTTGTGGGTAAGGTTTTGGGATAAGTTTAGTTCCTTAATAACTAAACCCATCCCTCCTTTTACTATTTTAATCATATTTTCTTATATACATATATATATATATATATATATAATCTTTCGTTTAATTTTTTGTGTAAATAGTTGCTTTATTTTTACTATGTTCTTGTATATATTGTGCTTGCATCTAACCCTTTATTTCATTGCTATTAATATTGTTGTTGGATATTATATAATATTGTTGTTGGATATTATATTTGTGTTGGTTATCTTAGATGGGTTTTGGACCATCACCTAAGTTATGTATGGGAAGTACCCTTAGGGGGAAGAAATCCCATTCCACCTAGGCATCTTGGGTTTTATTTTTATTTTTTTTAATTTCTTGCAATCTCATTTATTTTCTTGGACATTCCCATTCCCTTTTAAATTCTTGCAATCCCATTTATTTTCTTGCAAATCCCTTCTCCTCCTTTATTTTATTGCACTTATATATATATATATATATATATATATGTAGGGTCACGATTTTCAGCCCAAGTCTAAAATGTACAAGACTTTGGCCCAATAAGCCCAATACAATAGAATTTATAGAGAGTGGGTCGAAGACCTAGGCTTTTATAAAATTAACAACAGTTAGTATGAGTTTTGAATATGATCAAATGATGACAAAGTCAATAATCTTGCATGAAGGTGATGTCCGAGGAGGTAGCCTGTTTTATAAAATCTAGTAAAGATGACTACAAATTATGTTTGTATTGCTACAGTGTTCCTTTTCCTTCTCCCATCCCTTTTTTGTGGAGGGATTCTCACATTATATAGTTCTCTTAGATCATCTTCACCGTACACTTGTCAACTATTTGGATTGTTACTTGAGTACCTGTCCCATCAGCCACCTCCTTTGGTCTTCTGTGAATTGTAGTTGCCAATGTAACACTGTTCAGGGGTCTTCTCCACATAAATGCGGACAGGGAAGTAGGTGCAGGGCATTAAATGTAGTGGTAGCAGCTTTTCCCTTACATATTTCTGGATTCTTATCTATTCTGTATGTGTATAAGGATCATCCTTGTCGTGGAAATCTCCTGGAGGATCACCTAAATTGTCGAAGTACAGAGCCGATCAGTATTTAACTTTATTCGAGAAGGAACATCTCCTCGGACCATCTTCCTCCACTCCATCTTTTATAATTCTGAACTTTGGGCTTCTTTTAATTACTCACCCCTCCTCGGACACACTATGTCTCCAGATAAAACCCAAGGCCCAATATACAATTCTGGGCTTTTACCCCCACAATATATATATATGTACGTATATTATATTTAGACACCTAAAAAAAAGATTTTCTATTGTCTCCCTTAAATGGTTTTTAAACCTCCATTAGAGCACAATATAAGTATGTCTCATAAGAGTGGTGATGGCTTAGAACTCCCACTTCTTTATGTTGAAGGATCTATAAGAATATTTTAATCAACTTTATTATATTCCAAGCTTTTACTTTTATGTCATTTACACTACAAGTCTTTACTTTTATGCCTTTTAAATTCCAAGTCTTTACATTCTTGTCATTTAAATTTCAAGCTCTTTACTTTTCAAGCTATTTATTTTACTGCACCTCATTTTATTGTTGTCCCTTTACTTTTCTTGTTAATAATGTGCCAGAAAGTAAAAATGCTTGGGTAAACATTTCCCCTACACCCAATTCTAAGAAAATATTTTCTTTTTATCCTTTTCATCTCTTTCTCTAAAGATAAGGTTTTTTTTTTTTTTTTTAATCTTTTTCAAAATGTTTTTTGTTTCCAAAACAAAAAGCTTTTTCTTGAGCGTTCTTAAAAAAGGAAAGAAAGTTTTTTTTAAAAGAGGAAACGTCTGTTTTTTTAAAAGGGGGAAACCAGAAACTTAAAAAAAAAAATTGCTTTTCAAAACTTTTTCTTTACTGTTTTAAAAGCTGTTTTAAAAAAAAAAAAAAAAACCAAAAGTCTGTTTTTATAATTAAAAAAACTGTTTTCAAAACTAAAAATCTGTTTTCGGAAAAAGTTTTTTTTTTAATTTTTTTATATATATAAGATCTGCTTTTTATAAAACTGTTTTCATGCTATAAAAAAACTTTTTTAAAAAAAATATGTTTTTAAAATAATGTGAAAATTGTTTTCAAAAACTGTTTTTTTCAAAATAAAAAAAATCCGTTTTTAAAATAATATAAAAACTGTTTTTTCGAAAACTGTTTTCTGGATAAAAAAAATCTGTTTTTAAAATAATGTGAAAATTGTTTTCAAAAACTGTTTTTTTCAAAATAAAAAAAATCCGTTTTTAAAATAATATAAAAACTGTTTTTTCGAAAACTGTTTTCTGGATAAAAAAAATCTGTTTTCAAAAACTGTTTTCAAAATAATACAAAACTGTTTTCTAAAAACTGTTTTCAAAAATCTGCTTTTCTGAAAAGCTGTTTCAAAAAATCTGTTTTTCCCAAAACTGTTTTGTATATAAATTGTTTTTATAAAAACTGTTTTACAAAGCTCTTTTTTTTAATCTTTTTTTTACAAAACCGTTTTTTTGGTAAAACTGTTTTTTTATAAAGCTGTTTCTTTAATCTGTTTTTTAAAAAAAAAAAAAAAACTGTTTTTTGTTCCTTTCTCCGAAAATTGTTTTTTTTTTTTTAGGGGGGGGGGGGGTGAAACATAAAAAAAAATGTTTTCAAATATGTTTCTTTTCAAAAAGGTTTTTAAAGAAATTAATTCCTTCAAAAATACACGTTTTTAAAAAAAGGGGATTTTCAAAAAATAAAATGTTTTTTAAAACTGTTTTTTATATAAATTGTTTTTATAAAAACTGTTTTACAAAGCTGTTTTTTTAATCTTTTTTTTACAAAACTGTTTATATAAAACTGTTTTTTTTTGGTAAAACTGTTTTTTTTTATGGAGCTGTTTCTTTAATCTGTTTTTTAAAATTAAAAAAAAAAACTGTGTTTTGTTCCTTTCTCCGAAAATTGTTTTTTTAAAACAAAAAAAAAATCTGTTTTTTTTTTTTTAAAAGGGGGGGGGGGGGGGGGGCGAAACATAAAAAAGGATAAACATAAAAAAAAAATGTTTTCAAATATGTTTATTTTCGAAAAGGTTTTTAAAGAAATTAATTCCTTCAAAAATACACGTTTTCAAAAAAAGGGGATTTTCAAAAAATAAAATGTTTTTCATGAAACGCTTTTACCACGTAAGAAAAAAAAAGTTTTCTAAAATGTGTTTTTCCAAAATAATATAGTTTACGTTGTAACTTTTCCTTCCAAGCTTTTCTTAGAATAGGTGTAGTTGGTGGATTTGTGTTCAAAGCTCATTCTCTTGAGTCTTTAAACACCCTATAAGCTTACATTTGTTCCTAACATTCTTGGCTCTAACAAATTTCTTTTTGTCATCTGTTGAGGTTCAAAAAAAATCAGAGTCCAAGGGCCAAGGAAAATAACACATTGGGCTGAATTCCATGAGAAATATAACTAGAGAAATAAAAAAAAAAGTTGGGCTCATGTAATGAAGAGAAAAGAAGAAAAGGGTGAGGGGCCCAAAGAGTTGGGATCCAAAAAACCCACGAAGCAAAAAGAAAGACCCAGCTGACCAAGATTAGTAAGCCAAAAGAAGCCCAGTAGGAAGAACTGGGCCGGGATCCCCGAGACTGCCAGGAGGCCGGGATCCCTGGGATACACAACACAGCTTAAATATGATAGAAAAAGCTCAAAGGAAAGCACCAAAGAGCACGAAGAACGAAGGACAGATAGGTCCCTCTCAAACGCCTAGTAATGCATTAAAGAATCAGAAGGTATAAAGCAACTATTCATGAACAAAGGGGCGGTATCTCAAGGAACCTAGAATGAGGAACCATAAGTGGAAGTGGCTGGAAGGAAACTTTCAACCCAGTAGTAGAAGATTCTAACTACTTGGGAAAAAACGACAGGAAAAGAGGGTAGCCAAAAGCTGAAAAGGTGAAAGGGGCCAAGGTTAGCAATCTAAGGGGAATTCTGGAATAGAAAGTCAGTAAGAGGCTTTTAGCTTGGTAGCACCAAAAGGAGAAAGTTATGAAGAAGAAGGAAAGGACTAACCCTCTGGGTAACAGACACAACACGAGCTCTGGTACCTAGGGAGGGGCAAAAAAGGGAAATCACTAGTACCCCGGAGCCTTAGAGTCACACTATAAAAGGAAGAAGCAACCAGCACAAAGGGGAGCGGTAAAAAAGATAGCATAACAGAATCCTTGAGAGAACTCTTTTAAATTTAAAGAAAGCAGAGCAAATATCTCCTGGTATCCCAGAAAATTGCCACTATAGCACATGCTCGGATTCAAAAGGATTCAAACTTTGCAAGTCTTAGAGGCTTGAATAGCCATCAAAGTCTGTAATTTTTGAGTTTATTTGAACCTTGTATTACGTCTTAGTGAGCACGCAGTAATCATAATCAAAGAAATTAATAAAGTGCCTCTCATTAACCCGAGGATCCCTAACCACTGTTTTGTGCATTTCTTGATCATTTTGCATTCCTTTGCTGTTTCTTTGTCATTCAATACAGATATTCTCGCTTGTTAGTTTATTTATGTTGTAGGAAACTTGCCCTGTGCACCACTTGGTTCTTAAACAGCCCCTTAGTTGCGGTGAACTAAGCCCAATCCACCAAACTACAATCATCTTGGCCCAAGATCCTTGGGCTCGGGTGCTAAAGTAAAAAAGGTACTCTCACATCATCTTTTTGCATGAACAAAAAAAATGAGAAAATGGTGGATGACAACAAAGTGCCATTCTTCTAGCCCTCTCTTTTCATTACATTGTTTTTGTTTTGTATAGTTGTTAGTATTCACATGCTAGCTATATAATAAATAAATACTCACATGTTATTGTATAGTATACTTGTATGCATTTTCACATGTTACTTATGTATACATCTCACATGCCTTGATTGTATATATTTCGTTGGAGTTATTATTCACAAGATAGTTATATGTAAATATGTACTCACATATGTATATATGAATATTGGTTGCAAAAAAATCTTTTCAAGAAAATCAAAACGCCAAGTATTTCATTTCTTCATAAAAAAGTTAATGTTTGGAATAAATTAAAATAAGATCTATTTTTAGATAGACATTGTGGGGTGCCTAACACTTTCCCCACACGTAACCAAACTTCGGAGTTCAATATCTTTGGTTCAAAGACTTTTGGTTTACCTTAATTAATGAACTTTTAAAATTTGGGTTAGTTAATTAGGTAACTTAAAATAAATTAGACATCTAGGTGACCAATCACATCTAATACAAAACCAATGGTCGGTGGCGACTCCTAAAATAAAAATATGAAAAAGAGAAACACACACACATACCCCACTCTAGATACACAATCACACAAGAGTCACATTGCCAAAGACCTAATGTGCGACGACCCACCCAAACCCAGGGAAAAATTAGGCATCCACAGGTATAAATCTTGGCTAAATTTGAAAATTGCTTCTCTCATTCATCTAAACCAATAATTTTCCATATCATAATTTTAAATCCCATCAAATGACCAAATCTTACTTTCAAATTCCTTACCTAAACACACGACCTAAGTAATTATAAGTCTACACCCTTTACCAAATCGTTTTTTACCACTATCTGATATGGTAGATTGTGACTGGCTTTCTTTTACTTTCACATTAACTTATTACTTTTTTTTCACCACTCATAATCTGTCACATTGGAGTTGTGACAAAATTGTAATTCAGAAGGCAAAAGGGCGTGATCCTAGATTTTTTCTTTAAAAAATTCTTCAATATTTTGATATGGACTTGGCTTGGATCTACTGCCTCCAGTGCACTAGACCCATTGAGATGGTGACATGTAGCTAAAAATGGACACATGTCGTCATCATCTCAATAGGTCCATATACTGAAGCACTAGATCCAATTTTTACCCTTTTCATATGAATTTTGGAGATTTTTTCCTCTATTTGAGACTATCCACAAAGGAATGAATATCTTGGGAACATAATAGGAAGCTTAAATTGCAATTTACACCCTTAAAGTTTGTGGTAATTTTGATTTTGTCTTCTAAAGTTTCAAATTTTGGCTCCACACCTTTATCATTACGCAATGTTTGGATTTATTTCTTTCCAGCCAAAGAAAAGAGTAATGTTTGGATTTAACCCTTCCATCCATTTCCATTGAAGAGGTAGTCGTTAAGTGCCATATAAGCCTATAATATTTACAAATGGTCTAATTAATTAAGGAAAAAGTATTTTATATCAAATAATATCACGTCATCTATATCAAAATCCAATAAATAAGAGACATATGTGCAAATTAACTACCCAATAACATGTCTTTCATTTGTTAGTGGGTTACTGGGTTAGTTATTTTTTATTGACATATCTCACACTTATTAGATTTTATACCGCTGACATGGTATCATTTGATACCAAATACCTTCTCCTAATTAAGATAGGCTACCTCTTTAAAATATACACATAAATAAATAAAATAATAATCAATATTTTCCTAATTAAAAAAAAAAAAGATAAAATCTTCTCTCTCCTCTTTTTTAACTCTCTCACTCTTTCTCGGAGAGCCAAGAGCAACTGTCAGGAATCTAAAGGAAAAAAATGAAAGTAAAATACTATGTGGGAAGTGAACAACTAGAGCCCACAGTTTATATAAATCGGTGACCTTCTCCAAAAACAAAAAAAAAAATCGGTGATCTCTATGATGTGTAGATAAATTATTAGGTTCGACCATTGGAAATTACATCAACCCATGTACAAATAGTGGTTGTTCTTAAATACAACTATACGGTCTATACCTACTCTTCATAATGAAAAATTTAATGCCCTTTGCATATAATTGCATTTAAAAGAAAGAAAAAAAGAAGAAGATAAAATACAAAAACCACCTCTAAGATTTGGGTTAATTCCAAGCACTTTCCAGACTTTTAAAAATATCCAATTCGTTCCCTAAGCACAAATCACACTTAAGACTATTGGTGCTCCTGTACCCAAAAACTAATTTACAATAAGTTTGATTGTCACAATGCAGTTCCACAATGATTATAATGTAGTAATAATATGCACGAGAGAGTGTTTTGGTAGTAAATAATAGATGAATAATAGCCAAAAATGGAGAATAAAGTAGAAAAAACTAGAGATAGAGAATGAAGTAGAAAAATACTTGGAGTAACAGGAATACTATCAAATAGTGTTAAGTGTGGTTTGTGCTTAGGGAATAAATTGGATATTTTTGAAAAGTCTAGGTAGTGCTTGTCATTAGCCTAAACCTTGAAGGTAGTTTTTGTATTTGACCCAAAATAATAATGTAGACACTCAATTTTGCACCCATAATTTAATCTAGGAAGATGACTGAAATGATCATTCCAAATACCCAAAAATCATAATTGCATTTCATGCATTAAATGATTCATCACATATCATAAAAATGATCTGGAGACTCTGACGATTACGACAATATGCCCGATTCCCAAATCGAACCATCGGATTGAAAGATATCACAAGATCAAGTTTTCACAGTTTGCATGCATTTTATGTGGGTGAAGCTAATCACGTCTGATTAATTGAAATTAATTATGATTGGTCAACAATTAAAATTAAGTAAGTAATTTATGTGATTGGCTGATGGATTTGATAAAAAAATGAGCTTGGTTGCATAGGAATAAAATGGATAATCAGATAATAAGGGAGTTGTTGATAATTAAGTTTTTTAAAAATAATTATCTTTCAGATAATTATTATTTTAAGGACCTGATTATCAAATTAAGATGGATTTATTTTAGAATACAAGTTTAAAAGACGTCTAAGTGCAATTCCTTACTTAGAAAATCCCTAAAAAAAGAGTCCAAATCAAACCAAAAGAGAAAACTGGGCTGAGCACCCAAGAGTGCCAATCGGCACATGGCAAGTGCCGATCGGCACAACTTTGAGTCCCAGCCTAGAAATTTTTAGATCAAATTAAAACACACCAGACTCAATTTTTTAGGGATAAAAATTTGACCTAACTCGAGTCTGCTGATTTTCTAAGCAACCCTAGCTTGTTTTTTAAGCACAACACCTCTATAAATACAGAATTAAAAATCAGAATTTAGCACCCCTCAGCTCTTAACATTAAAGAAATTTTGGAAGTTCAACTATAAAACTTTATTTTCTGTTAATTATAATTTCGTTAGGACTTGGAGAGACTCACCCTCTCTCTAACTCTAAAGTGATTTCCCCGTTCCCTTGTAAAATTCATTGATGCATTGATATAGGTAAGTTTCAATTCTCCATGCCTTTTCTAACATGCTCTTTCTTTTGTTTGTTTTGATTTTTCTTTCTAGTGAATATATTATGAATGTCTGTTTATGTGCATGTGTTTATTCATGTAGTTATGTAATGCATATGGTTAAATCCTAGATCTGTTGCTTTATGTAAACTAAAACAAAAATCAGATCTGAAGTTAATTTTCAAAACCCCATTCTTTTTCTAAAACAAAAATCAGATCTAAAGTAAATTTTCAAAACCCCATTCTTTTTCTAAAACAAAAATCAGATCTGGAAGTTAATTTTCAAAATCCCATTCTTTTTCTAAATCAAAAATCATATCTGAATTTATTTTTAAAACCTCTTCTGTTTCTAGGACACAAAAAGTCAGATCTGAAATTTTATTTTAAAAATTCTTTCTTTCTTATTTTGAAAAATTAGATCTGTAATTTCTTTTAAAACTCATTTTGTTTTTTTAACTAAACAATCAAATTTGAATTTTCCACTTGGAGGTTTATTCTGTTCTTTAATTAAGAAATCAGATTTGGAAACTCTTTAAAGGATCCAATCTTTTTTAATTTAAAAAAAAAAAAAATCAGATCTGAAATTTTTATAAAAAATTCACATTGTCTGTTAATAGATTTGAAACTTCCTTTTAAAAAACCTAAGTAAAACTCAGATATGATTTCTTCTTGCATAAATGCAACAGATCTAGAATTTTGCATATTAACCAACCATAGATCTAGGCATATTGACACAACAATTTGCATTTCCTTTTTCTAATGGGTATTTAAATGGTCATTAAAAAGACTAGAAGACCAGAATATGTCTGGGCAGGATGGATGCCTAACACCTTCCTATTCTATAACTTAGCCCCGAATTTGAGATCCTAGGTTCGTAGAAGAGTGTTTTTATTTTATTTCGATAGATTGTAACTAGGAAACAAGGCATTGTAAATTCTTTTTTACTAGATTGTAACTAGGAAACAAAGTCATGTATAGTTCCTTCTATCAAGTTGTATTTATTTCAAATTAATGAGAAAATATATTATGCAAGATCTCTTGTAATCTTTTGTATAGTTTTCTTATTTTACTTATAAAATAAGTGGTGACTCCATATGATCCTGAAAAGAGACGGTGCTGATGCCTAAACCCTTTTTTCTGAGAGCCAAATTTCCCAGTCTCTCACAAATAAGTTTCAACTATATAGTTCTCAAATATGAATATTTTCAGTTTCAATCTACTATTAACATTGAGTAGTTTTTCATAAGTTTATTATATATTTTTTCGTTAGCAATTGAAGTGGAAAGTGAATGTTCCAAATGGACGTACCAAAACATCCGAGGAGAATCCATCAAGAAAAATATCTCAACATATTGCAATGTACTACACGTGAATTAAGATGTTAGAATGCTTCAATTTGTCTCCTTAGCAAAGGGTGTGATTCACTTTGAAATTTTGATTTTATGCTTTTAATTATTTGTTTTATGGGTAACTACATAAGGCGAAATGTACTATCAACTTCTGTCTTTTAATCTATAGACATTTCATACTTTCAATTTATAAAAATTTTGCACAATTGTTACCAGCCAACTTTGTAATGGTTTCTGAAAAAAAAAAAACACTTTATAATAGCTAAAACTACATTAAACGTACAAATGCTTTAGGTATGAAATTTTCTATGGTGGCATTTATAGTTGCTAAGAGCATGTTCTACCTGAACTTACATGTTTCATATCAAAAGCAACTCAAAAAGATAAATCTGTGCATCGCATAGGTTAGTGACTAGTTATTATTATTATTATTATTATTATTTTTGGTTGGATTAGGTGAGTGGGTTGGATGAAATGTTAATAAACTCGTCACCCGTCCACAAACTTGTACATTTTAAGTCACCCAAATTTGATCAATATTAGGCTAAATATGATGAAGTAAGTAGGTGTATGCTCCAAACTCAATGGTGAATCAACTATCTGAAAAGAGAAAAATGGACTATCGAAGTGCACCGGTGTGGTGTCGGTGTCGGCCAATGACTCTTTGACAATGAAGTAAGTGTTTCTCTCAAGAACTCAAGTATAGAAAGTGGAAGAGTAGTTGTGCATTACCTTTACTTAGTGAGGTTTGGTCCTTATATAGAGAACTTGGAGTGGGTTTACTTGTTAGGTACTACTACCATCGTGGGAGATGTGTGGACTTGGATACCGCTTATTTTGTTGAAAATTGAAAACATTGTAGCAAAATAATTTTTAAATGTGTGAATAGTACTGTGGGATCTAGTTTTAAAAAATTTTTTCTTAATAAAGTACTTGTGGGTCCCATGAACAGTGCATGGGACCCACTAGAAAAGCATAGTTTTGCTTTCTCTTCCTGCACGGGACCCACAGTGCATGTGAAACGCTCTTCTCAAAAAAAAAAAAAAAAAAAAAAAAAAAAAGAAGAAGGTGAAACGCAGACGCAAGTGCTTTTCAGCACTATCCAAACAAAGGCTTAGTGGGGAGAGTGGAGTGAATTTCAGGGAATCCACCCTACATTTCGAAATAGTTGTTTGTGGTGTAACTGAATTATTGGTTAATAGGAGTGCTCGAAATTTGCTAAGTGTTTATCCTTTGTCTATGAGCTTTTTCCTTAAATGATTTGTTTTCCTTTAGAAGAGCTTATCTTCTCTCTTGGAACCTTCTTCTTCATTCTCTCTTGGATGACTCCTATGGACAATGACTCATTTTTTGGTTATCCATCAGTTGCCCCCTAATCCATAGGTCGTCCATATTTATAGTGATGCCCTTCGTTGAAGCACTTATGAGATTGCCACGTGTTGTTCTCATTGGACTGCATGCCAAAGCATGCCTATTTATTGACTCTTTTTTTTTACATGTGTGTAGACACTTTATTTCATTTAGATCTATATCCAAGCCCCTGGTCCCAATGACGAGAAATCAAATCGCTACCAAAATGATCAGCACCGTGTTTGGAACCTGTGGACACCTAAAAATTCCTCCCGCATTTGGGTTTTTAGGATAGTCGCACATTGGGTTCTTGACGATGTGACTCTTTTGTGCTTGTGATTCTAGGGTGGGGTGTGTGTTTGTGAGTCCCTTTTTCTTACGTTTATTTTAGGAGTTGCCACCAATCATTAGTTTTGTATTAGGTGTGACTGGTCACCTAGAGGTCTAATTCATTTTAGGTTACCTAATTAACTGATGCAAACCTCAATCGACATGCTTTGAGACCTAACAAAAATATTGGAATACTTGCCCAAGAAAACTAAAATTCAAATTTTTGATAGAAACCTTGACCCAATGTTTATAATCGAAGCGCGAACCAAAGGTATAAGTGTAACACCTTGACCCAATGATTATAATTGAATCACGAACCAAAGGTATAAAGTTTGAACGCCACAAGAAAGAATCCCTGATAAGTTCACAGTTCTTGAATAACCAAAAGAAGAGAAAAGCCTCACTTTTTTTTTTTTAATTTTTTATTCAATAATTCCCTATTACAATGAGTGCATGCTATTTATAAGGCATGCCTGAAACTAGAAAAATATAAAAAAAAAAAGTACTAAATAGTAAAACCCTAAATAAAAGTTGATTTGGTTTGAAATTAGCATATCCAAAATAGGAAAATAGCTAAAAAAACGTTCTAAATAATAAAAGCCTAAAATTAAGGTAGATTTGGTCCGAAATTAGAAGCTCCAAAGTAGGAAAAATGTCTATTAACTGATATGGAGCTAAAAAATTAATCAGCCATTAATCCACGCCATAAATCACGCCCAATTCAGCCAGATCAGCCCTCAATAGCTTGGATTAAATTTATTACGCCTTCATCTTCCTTTGGGCCAAGCTTGGAATGTCCTGTGTTAGAATCAGCCCAAATCTCTTGAATTAGCCCATTAAGTGCTTCTTTGATCTTCTTGGATCTTACTTTAGTAATAGGCCCAACTGGAACATGAAATGGATCCTTGAATGCTTGTTGATTCTCATCATTAACTATACCAAATTTTAAATGGTTCATTAATTAAGGCAAACCAAAAAGTCTTGAGCCAAAGATCATGGACTCAGAAGTTTGGTTATGTGTAGGGAAGGTGTTAAACATCCCACAATGCCTATCCAAAGATAGTTCCTTATTTTAATTTATTTTAAACATTATCTTTTTGTGAAGAAATAGAATACTTGGCATTTTGATTTTTGAAAAAGGTTTTACAAATAATATATACACATATAAAGATGTGAGTAATTATTTACCATATAGCTAGCATGTGAATATTATCTCCAATGAATATTTACAAAAAATACATGTGAGGTACATACATACATAGCATGTGAGAGGGCATTCAAAAATAATTACAAGGACATGTGAGTAGAGTTTTTAATATATATATATATATATGTGGGTGTGAGAGCCTAGCGCTACGTATTGGGCCTGGGGCCCAATTTGAGTATCACTATGTGTCCGAAGAAGTGAAAGGGATCAGAAATGAGTCCGTATGGTGGAAATGCACCTGAAAATGAATGATAGGACATGTCCGAAAACAATCATATTGGTTCGAAGAGGTCCCTCTCATCGAATCACAAGGGGACTTGATCAAGCAACTATACTAAAGGCCTGAGCAACCTTCCCAGCTAACTCCACGATGAGGGCAAGCTCTAGGCATGCCTAGAGATGATGAGAACAGAGAAATATCTAAAAGGAAAAGCTGCTACCACCGCATTTAATGCACTGCAGCAACTTTTCAAGTCACATTTATGTGGAGAAAACCCCTGAACAGTGCAACCTCAACTACTACCACTCACGGCAGACTAAAGCAGACGTTTGAAGTGACATGTACTCAAGTAGATGCTTGGATGAAGAACAAGTGTACGGTGAAGATGAGGAAGAAGGAGGATATAGAAGTGGAATAGGCCTCCAGAGAAAGGGAGAGGGGAAAAAAGAGAGAGAAAAAGGGAGAGAGATTTGTATCTACTTTTCCATGAATATTAAGCCTCTTCGGATCTGAGTATCATGCATTCTACAATTGTTTTTTTTACTTTAAGTCATTCTTATTGGCATAAGTGAATCGTTGCTAAATCTATAACCGACCCAACTTTTTCACCCACTCTCTACAAATGTATTGTTCTGGGTTCATTGGGCTCACAATCTGCAAAGTTTGGGCTTGGCCTACCAAATTTGGACCTTACAATATATATATATATATATATATATATATATATATATATTGATGAATATTAAAAACAGTGTGGTTGTTTTTAATATATAGATAGCATGTGAATACTGACTATTATAAGTAAATAGACTACAACACAAAAAGGAAAAGAGATAGTAGGAAGAGTAGCATCTTGTTGTCATATATAATTTTCTCATTTTTTTTATCATGCAAAAAAATGACAAATCAAACTCATTAGTGCCAAGAAAATGATAGGGACAATGTAAGCTTAATGAATGCTCAAGGACTTAAGGGAATGAGCCATGAACACAAATCTTTAACTAAAACTATTCTAAGAAAAGCTTAAAATTAAAATTTATAAAGAAAAGTTTACAACATCAACTTTTATTGTTTTGAAAAAGCACATTTTTTTGAAAAGTTTTTATTGAGAAGTTTTGAGAAAAACATTTTAAAAATTATTATTTTTTGGAGGGATTCCAACGTGGTAAAGATTATTAATTTTTTAAACCTTTTTTTTTAGACAAAAATTTCATATTTTTTATGAAAAAGGATGAAAACTTTCTTTGAAAACATTTTTCAACAAGGTAAAAAAAAATTTTAAAACTCGTTTCTTGAAGAGAGAAAACATTTTTTTGAAAATCTAACGTGGTAAAAAACATTTTCCAATGTGGTGAAAACACATATTTTGAAAGCAATTTTTTTTTTTTTTTTTTTTTGGGGTGAATTTTCTCTTAGAAAGAAGAAAAGGACAATCAATTTTTTTGAAACACAAATATTTGAAAACACATTTTTTTTTTTTAGCGAGCCAAAAACGTTTTTGAATGAAATATTTTTTTTGAAAAGAAGACATGAATTTTGGATTTTTTGTCTTATAACAAGATTTTTTTTTTTTTTTTTTTGAAAACTTTTTAAAAGAAAGGGATTTTTAGAAAATCACTTTAAGAGAAACTTTCTTTTTATTTGAAAGACTTCATTTTTTTAGAAAGAGGATGAAGGAGAATTTTTTTTTTTTTTTTAAAGAGCACTTCCTTAGAATAGTGTGTAAATAAATGTTTTACCCAAGCATATTTATTTTATGAAAACTTTATTGATGAGAAAAGTAAAGGAACAACAATAATAAAGTGTAGAAAATAAATTGCAAATAAAGTAAGGTGCTAAAATTTAAATGACATAAAAAGCAATCAGCTGAAATTTAAAGTACAATAATTTGAATGGCATTAAAAGAAAGTGCAGAAATTTAAATGACATAAAAGAAAAGTGCAGAAATATTATTGTAAGGACTAGAATTCGACCCTCAACCCACTAAAAATGAATAATGGCCCAATAAACCTAAAACAATATATTTGTTAGAGAGTGGATTTTACAGGTAAAAGACTCAGCAAATCAAGTATGGGCCACAATAGATTGGATTTGTGCCAGGAAGATAAGAAAACACAATTTGCAAGGAATAACACTCTTTGGTCAAGTCCGAGGATGAAGTGGTCTTATATTCACTCAAGTTTATCTAAGTACAAGGTATTCTTTCTTTTCTTCTTTTCTTCCCAGATTACATGCCCCATTTTTCATGGGGGTCTTTCCCTTATATGGTCCTGTTATTTTCAATCCCAGCCCTCCACTTGTTGATCACCTAGGTGACCTCTTGGATGCTTTTCCCATCAAAAATCTCTTGGAAACTTTGTGAGTGGTTGTGAACTGAGATATCTTTGCTCAAGGATCATTTCCACATAAATGTGACTAGTTGGTTAGGTGCAAAACATTTAATACGGTGGTAGCAGCTTTCTTCCCAGATATTTCTTCTTTCGTTGTTGGTTATCTTCCTTGAAGCTTATCCATAAAAGGAATGATTACCTCTTGTACAGCATTCCAGGGAAGGCTGGGCTCCAACCTTCCACAACACTTTCTTGAGGAAGCTCGGCTCCTCAGGAACTACTATCAGCTTGTTGTTATACTTTCTCGTCCTCGGCACATTGATCCCCAAACTTAATAAATCCTACGACCATCCTTGGGTTCCTAAGTATCCTTGGGCATGGCCCACGGCCCAATACTCTGCTCGGCTCGCTTATCCCCACAATTATAAAGGCTTACTGGAAAAAAGTTTTATTTTTTTATATCTCTCTTAAATAGATTTTAATCTCTTTCAAGCCTTATGGGTTTTTCATCATAAAGAAATGAGAGTTCTAAGCCATCAACCATTCTTATGAGACATACCCATATTGTACTTTATTTGAGGTTTAAAAACCATTTAAGAGAGAAGGGATAGAAAATCTTTTTGTTTATTTAGGTGTGTGTATGTATATTTATGTATATATAGGTGCAATAAAATAAAAGGGAAGAGAGATTGCTTGAAAATAAAATGGATGACATAAATGTAAAAGGGGAAGGGGATTGCTTGAAAATAAAATGGATGACATAAATATAAAACAAGGAAAATAAAAACCCTAGATGCCTAGGTGGGATGAGATTTCTTCCCCGTAAGGGTACTTCTCATACAAATCCAAGGAGATGGTCCAATACCCATCTAGGGAGACAATACAATATCACAAGTGAGCAACTAATAATATGGAAATAAAAATAAAAAGAGATATTTACACAGAAACATAGGGATTTAAAGTAAATAAAAGCAATGGACAAGATAAAGAAAATGATTTCATATATGGAAATATGATGTTTACATGAGAGGAATAAAGGAATAGGATAGGTGTGGTTATGGAAAAACCACCCCATCCCTACAAGCTTACCCACAAAATTACAAAAAAAAAAAAAAAAAAAAAAAATGGAAGCGGCTTTTTTTTGTGTGTGTGTGTGATGGGTTTCCTAGAGGGAAAGGAAAAGAACTTTTTTCCCAAAATTTCTAGGGTATTTTTCTCAGAATTTTTCCACTATTTTCCTATTTTTCTCCCTTTTTTTCTTCATATTTTTTTTTAAAATGAGGGGGTATTTATAGGGGAAGAGGCAAAATGGGAGGCTAGCTGGGTGTATCCCACTTTTGCCACCTCATTGGGCCTATTTCATCTTTTTCCCGTTTTCTAGACTGAATTTCACGCAGCTATTTGGAGGTCTTTCCGAGCTCCTTTTGTTCGAACTGTACATGTCTGGAAAGCTCTAGATGTCTAGTTTCCAATGGTTCTGGTCTTGCATGATTTGGAGCTACAGTTATCAAGTTTTTGCACTTGGAAGGAGGATGACACAGTGTTGAAAAATTCTATGATGTTTTTCCTTAAAAAATTTGCATCTTCCAATCCAAGGCAGATATCATTGAGCCCTTTTTATGAAAAGTGACCAAGACCTTGTTCTTCAAGATGGTTAAGCTGGATCGCTCCAGTTCCTACCCAATCGGAACAGTTTATTGCACAAAGTCGGCTAAAAAACTGCCTGTTTTTCTAGAAAAAAAAAAAGGTGAGATTTTGTTAGGGTTTTTGGTATTTTGGTGATATCTCGTCCGTTTTAACTCCGATTTTAGCCCCTAGACTATCGTTTGGAAGGGAAAAACATGCCCTACTAGACGGTCTAAAATTCAACACGATCCGACGGGCAGATCAAAAAGTCAACTTTTTGACATACTCGATTAGGGTTTTGGCCTCGATTGTTATAAAAAATGGTTTTTAAATGTTGTGACCCTTTGATCCACTATCCAATCATATTGTATTTATTTTTACCCTTTTTAGGCTTTGAACTTTGTATTTTTGCACATTTTCTCAATTTTTTTTGGTTTTAGAATTTTTTTTGACGCATGAATTGGGGTTAGACAAAATACAGTATTGACAGAACCCAATGAGGATGACTAACTTAAACATGACCCAATACAGTCTAAGCCCAAACCCAATTAAGAATATGTGTAGGAAGCCCAAAGCCCAAATACATCTTTACTCTTCTTAAGGAAAAGGACGAGGTCCTGCTTCTTCTTTTCCTCCAAGTTCGTCCCAATTCGTGTGAAATTCTCTGGATTGGATTCATCCAAAGGTACATCTTATAGTACTTCACTCGGCTCAATAGTCATCCTTGCACTTCTCTAGCTGTCAATTAATCTCCTTGCACTTCTCTTATGCCATACTTTGTTGGGAACTTGACAAACAAGTGGTAAGTGGACGTTGCAACTCTCCAACTATTCAAAGTGAGTAGTCCTATGATGGCAAAGGATGAACAATCAACGATGAGGAAATTCACTTCCTTCATGATTTGTTGTGGATAAGCACCAACCACTACATGGAGAGAGATTGTTCCTACAGGCAAGACTTTTGTCCCTCCAAACCCTATCAAAGGAACATTTGTTGAACAAAGTAGTTCCCTATCGGTCCTCATCTGCTAGAAGATTGGGTAGTAGAGGATATCTGCTAAACTCCCGTTATCCACCAGTACTCTCCTTGCGGTGAAGTTCGCAATCGTCAAAGTGATAACAATTGCATCATTATGAGGATGGTGTAGCCTTCTAAAGTCTTCTTCTATGAAAGTTACAACTGGCTCGTCCATCCTTGGTGGATGACCATTGAGTTAGACATTTTGTATTGCTCGAAGATAATTTTTTTTTTTTTTACTTGGATGATCTTGTCGATGTTCCTCCCACAATCACCCTTATTTCTCCAAGGGGTGGAGGAATTGGTTCTTCTACTCTACTTTTGGGGGGTGGTCTTTCGTCTCTGTGCTCTCATCTGATGGAATTCTTCAAATTTCCCTACCTGATGAGAGCCTCAATATGCTACTTTAAATCATAGTGTTCGTTAGTGTCATGACCATGATCTCGATGGAATTGACAATACTTGCACTTAGTCCATTTGCTAGGATCTCCTTTTATTTATTTATTTATTTATTTATTTATTTGACCACTTCAAGGATGGGTTGTCTTTGATTTGTATGAACACTTAATCATGCGAAGTGTTTAGTGGCATGTAGCTCGAGTATTGTCCTGACAATGATCTTGCCTTTTTACCATCTCGATCTCTCTTTTCTGCCGTCCTGGCCTTCTTTGGATGAGGGCTTTGCTCTGGATGTATGTATCTAGCATAAGGTCCTGCTTCTACCCAATTAGCTTTCTTTTTGCGTTTAGTAATGATTACGTCTTCAGCATTCATAAAGCTTTGTGCTGAGTGTAGCAATTCTGCCATCGTTTGAGGCTCCCGGTCAAACATTTTGTGAATGAACAATTTTGAGGTAAATCCATTTTGGAAAGTCGTCAAGAGAACCTTGTCGCCTACCTCATCCACTAGTAGGGCTTCTTTGTTAAAATAGTTGATAAAAGACCATAGACTTTCGTTCTCCCCTTGCTTTATTTGTAGCAAGCTAGACGATGGATGCTTGTGTCGTTGGCCTCCAATGAAATTATTGACGAATAACTTACTCAACTCCTGGAACGAAGGATAATGTTTGGTGGCAATTTGTGGAACCATATTCTGGTTGAGCCTTTCAATGTTGTGGGATAGGCTCATCTAGAATTACTTGGAGATGAATTGTCATTTTGAATGTGGTAACATGATCACAAGGATTTCTTGACTCATCACATGAGTCCAGTTGAGGCATCCTGAACTTGGGGGGTAAAGCATGGGATGTACGGAACGTGGTGAAGGGGGAGTTAGTCCTTTGGATGACATCGTTGAAGTGCATTCTTCCCTTCACGGACTCCATCATTTCTTTCATGGCTTTCTTCCTTCTGTCCACCTCTAGCTCCAAGTGTGGTACCCTTTAGGTTATTGTTCACCTCGACTGATTTTCTTCGTTGATGCTGCTTTTGTTGGGGTTTATGTCCTAAAATCCAATTTTTTGGCATGTCATAAATAATTAAATTGTTTAATTATATGAGACTATTTATAAATGAATTAATGAGATATTATCATAATCATTCAGATGCATTGTTTGTGATTTATGTAATTTAGTTATGGAAGATATAAATCACAAATTCCTTGTAAACTCAAAATATAGTTCGTAGTCGGTGATGAAATTGGGTGTTTCATCTGCGAAGACTATAACACATCAACTAAGATGGTTTGTCTTGATCATGGAAGTGGAGACCTCTAGTTAATGTGTTGATGTGTTTTAAGTGTTAAGACATATTAAACTGAACCACTGTGAGATTAATTATTCAATTAACAACTGTCACCTAAATGATTAATCTCACGACTTCTAATTTCGTAGACTCTTAATCCTGAGAGGATAGTGAACCCGATCATGAAATGTATGTTACTTTGATATATCAAGAGTGAGATCTAATATTGACGGTCAAAACCTCAGTATGTTGGGTAACTATATGTAGTGTTGAGGGAACACATATTCTCAAGATGGAATCCATAATCTCTTTTTATAGAGACACAAAATATCCCCTTGAGATAAGTTTAATAAGAACTGGTTCTTCAGGGCGCCCACTTTAGTAAGGAGTTACTAAAGTTTATATTTATTGAAATCGGATCTCAATAAATATGAATAACTAAAAGATTAAACTCAAGGATAAAATAGTTGTTAACGAAGTGATAGTTCATTATGACTTTGTTCACTATGAATATTTTATGGAGTGGTTAAATGATATCATTAGAGTTTTAGGATATAATTTATTAAGGATAAACTACATAATTAGTCCCTATCTTTTACACCAAATGTCAATTTGGTCCCTAACCTTTTGATTGTGTCAATTTGGTCCCTAACATTTTAGTGTTATGTCAATTTGGTCCATTTCGTTATCCTTTGGATGGAAAAATTTGACGTGTCAAACGGAATAATAAAAAATTAATTTTCCCTACACATTAATGCCAAAGTGTACAGCCATGACAAATTAAAAACCCCAAATTTCTGTTCACCTGTGTGTTTAAAAAATACGGTGCTTAACCTAAATTACAAGTCTATCTAGTATTTTAGAACTTAGAAAACAAAAAATGGCACCAAGCAAAGCTACTCCTACTCTATATGGAAGGCCAAATAGTTGTGCTACTTGGGAATCATATCAGCGTTGTGGACTAGATCCCAGAGATCTCAGACTTCATATGCGTTTTTAGAAGGTAGTGTCACGATCTCAGTAGGAGATTGAGGCTCTTGAAGCCTTTGTTCAAAAATTTAGAAGAGATTAAGGTCAAAATCTCCGAACAGACTGTTGAGGCTCTCATTTTTTTCAAGGAAGCTTTGGACAAAGCCAAAGATTTGCTTCTATTTGGAAGCCTACACAGAAGCTTTACATTGTCACCACCAGTTTCTTCTTTTTCCTAAAAAAATGTTTTGTTTTTTCAATTCTTTAAGATTTGATTGTGAAACTCTGCCTCTAGATTTAATGGTTTTATGTGGTTACAGACAGATACAGAAGAGAGAACAAATAAATGATAGATTTAAGAAAGTTACAATTCATTTTTAAAAGAACATTAACTGATATTTCCTATGTCAAATTTGACGTCTTAGAATAAGTTAAGCCTGTTGAAGAAGCAGAAATTTTAGATTTTAGAATTTCCCTGAACTTTAAAACTCACGTGGGAATAGAAAATTTTTTTTTAATATATAAAAAATTTGACGTGGCTGTATAGTTGATGGCTATATAGTTGGCAGTTGATGTGTTAAGAAAAATTAATTTTTATTATTCAGTTTGGCACATCAAAACTTTTCATCCAACGGATAACGACAGGGATTAAATTGATACAATACTGAAAGGTTAGGGACCAAATTGACATTTGGTGTAAAGGATAGAGACCAATTATGTACTTTACCAATTTATTAATAAGGCCTAAAGTGCAATTATATTTATATAGTGGTATTAAATATAATTAACGGTAACTTTAAACTTGTCAAAAATCAGCCTAAGGCTCATTGGAACTAGAGTCTTATTTGTTCCTTTTGGTCCCATCTCAAGCCACAAATTAAAACCCAATTGGGCATGCCTAAAAGGCTAACCCAATTAAATAATTAGTTTTTATTTAATAAAAGTTATTAAATAAAGTAACTACCAAGGCAGTTAAATATACGTATGATGAAAAGAAAAGAAAATAGTTTTTCTCTACAATGAGAAGAAAAAGAACTTTCTTTGACAATCAACAAACATAAAAACTGATTGAGAGAGACCACTCTTCTCGGGCATCATGTGAAATTGGGATGTTGATTAGAGGTATTCTCAAGTCTGGGTTTTGAATTTCACTGCATCAAGGTACGCTTTCTATTCTTTGTTCTAGAATTCAAGGTTACATGTTATCTCTCATGAATGAAGTAGATCTGTATTTGTCACTATGTGTTTGTATGTGATACAAAACTAGATTTTCCAACAGCTTTTTGCTCCTTTATCTTCCTGATCTCCTCCAGGCTCTTCTTGGTTTGCATGTCGATGTTGACTATGTTTTTTCTTCTTATGGGCTTTTTTGGCCAATTCTTGGTTCTGTTTCATTAGCTCAGCCACTGCGACTGCCATGGACTGCAATTGTTGTTGGATGGAAGTTGAAGAAGGATCATGGGTGGGGTTAGGATGGCTGGAGGCGTCTTCTACTTCTTGGTTTTCTGGATTTGTAGTCATTGATTTAGTTCGAACCATAAAGCATTTTGTCTTAAGGAGCTAAGTGACAAACTCCTCCTCCCCACAAACAGTGCCAATTGATGAAGTACGATATCAGTAGGCCATATGCTCCAAACTCAATAGTGAATCAACTACTTGAAAAGAGAAAAATGGACTATCATAGTGCATTGGTATAGTGCCGGCCTAGGATTCTTTAATGGTTAAGTCAGTGTTTCTCTTAAAAACTCAAGAATGGAAAGTGGAAGATTAGTTGTGCATATCTTTGCTTGGTGAGGTCTAGTCCTTTATATAGTGGGTCTATTTGTTAGGTGCCAATACTATCCTGGGAGATGTTTGGACTTAATGGGGAAAGTGGAGCGAATTTCAGGAAATTCACTCCACATCTCAGAATAGTTGATTGTGGTGTAACTGATTTCTTGGCTGATGCAAGTGCTCGGAATTTACTAAGTGTTTATCCTTCGTCTATGAGCTTTTTCCTTAGACGATTTGTTTTCCTTTAGACGAGCTTATCTTCTCTCTTGGATCCATCTTCTTCATTCTCTCTTAGACAACTCTTATGGACAATGACTCATTTTTTGGTTACCCATTAGGTTAAATAGGGTCAATTGGATGAGCAAGTTCTACACGTATATGATTAATTTTAGTGGGAATGATGGTGATGATGATAACTTGATAGTAGAAAGAGTAGTAACTATGGGGGGAAATTATTGTATGCTCCCGGAATACCATAAATGTGTACTTCCTCCTTTCACATGAATGGTGGATCCTACTAATTAAATACATAGTTTGACCTACTATTTATGTGAGAGGGAGAGTATGCATTTATAGTACTCTGAGAGTACCTAGTAATTTTCTAACTATGGGTGATATGACAATAAAATATTATATAATTATGATGGGAAAATTTAATGGATTCCCTTAGAGCATTTATTAGAATACATTTTTAGAAACTTTTTATAGGAAAATATAAAAATATTTATTTAATTTTTGCTCTTTTTTATATTTTCCATAAAAGTGATGTCAAAATTTTTTTTAAATGATTTATTAATAATTTTCCTAAGAGCATCTGTGTTAACATGATTCAATTATAATTTGTAAAATGACATTTTCATTCATAAAATTTGAACTAAAAACTTAGATGCTTAAAAATCCAAGTTCAAAATTATAGGAAAACTTTGAATTACCTTACTTTATTAAGAACTCATAAATTTCAACGTTGAAGAAAATTGTAGATCAAAGTGCCTTTGCGAGATACAACATACAGTAATTTATTTTACACTAGTTTCGTTTTGATGATAAAAGTGAGTGAGGAAATTTAAATTGATCGATCCTTTCGTTTCCTAAAAGTCGTCCCGCGTGGAGCCCGTTTGCTCATAACTGCTGATGTCCAAACTGTATACAAAAAGAAAAAAAGCCAAAAAAACATGACATCATTAATCGTTGTACTTAAGAAATTTCTGGGTCAAACTCCAACAAACAACACATTGTATAAATTTAATAATAATATTACAACAATGAATGAGACAGTGATATTATTATTATTATTGATTCCAGTTTGAGTTGATTCCTTACAGAATCGTGTTTTATTTTAGTTTTACTACACCAGAATAGCATTGAACTCTTGTTTGAAAGAAAGAAATAAATAATAATATCACAAACTTATCGTACTCTTGAAAAGTAAAACCAAGCCTTTTCAGTGTTCACCAAACCCGGAATTCTCTCTCTTGCTTTTTACAGTTCCTAAGGTAAAGCTTCTTCAATCTTCACATCTTTTCATTTTTAATGAAATGGTGCTATTTTGTCTGTTTGTTTTCTCTAAATGAAGTAAGACTATTATATAAGATCAAATTCTGGGTCTTCTCTTTTTTTTTTCTTTTTTTTTTGCATAAAATCAATAGCTTAATTCAAAGATTTTATATTTTGGGGTTTTTCTTCATTTTTCTCAACAACCAAACTAAGTAATTAGTTTCTTGATACTATATTACCTTCATTCTCATGTTGTGTTCTGTGCTTCTTTTAATTGTGACATCTAAATTCTCTATGTCAATTGGGTATTTAACTAATTGTAGTCTTAAGAGGTTGCTCATGCAGCTTGAGAAGCAATTATGGGTGTTTCATAGCTTAGATTACATGTAGTATGCTGGTTTTGGTAAGTGTGAGGAAAGGAACAGTTTATGGTTGAAGTAGAGCAAAACCGAGTTCAATTTCTGAGTTTTGGTCAACCCCCCCCCCCCCCCCCCCCCCCCTCCCCAAAAAAAAAAAAGCTTAAATAATGTGATAAAAAATCCCATGGTTGTTTAATATTTACAATTGTTCTTCATCATCATGGTTGTATTTATTATTAATTGGTCTAATTATAGATTAAGCTGTTCTTGTATGCTATAATATGACAACCTTGTCCACCATCTGGATAGGACCATTTGAAGTCTATAGTTTAAAATTCATAATTTTTTAGTGAAAATCATACCGTGGGTTTGGGTATTAATTTCAACTATTTGATTATATGGACTTTTGATAATTTTTTAAAAAGTTCACATGGAATGGGGTGCCTTTGCAGTTATACATGTAAGGATTGTAATGTGAACTTGTTCCATAGCTCACACCATGTTTTCCAAAAACTGTATCTCTTTGTGTCTCATGGCTGTGTTGGGAAAGGGAATTCAGTTTATTGATCTCTGTTCTGCAGGATGTTTGAGGGTTTCTTACCTTTTTCCTTAAAGCACTCCCAAATATGCGTTTGTTTGTAGAAGTTACTTTGGGTAGTAATTGGAGAATTTGCATGAGTGGTGGATCTGGGTGGACGACGGTTATTGGGTTTGATTTTTCATGGGTCTGAGTTGGGAAGAAGTGTAAAAAAAAAGATGGAAAAAACGTTTTTTGGGTTTGATTTTGTTGTGGGTCTGAGTCGGGAAGAATGAATTTTGGGTTTGATTTTGGCGTGGGTCTGATTTCTGATGATCTGTGGCGTGAGTGATTTGTTGGAGCGGTGGTGCATAAACTGGGCTTGTAGTGTATAATAATCAAAGACATTAGTGTTGAGCATGTGGTTGAATGAGCTTCCAGATCCTGTTGCTAATATATTTGTAAAATGCATATCCTGTATTAATACAAAATGTTAGCTTCCAATGTGTTTGAAGTATTTAACTCAAAGACTACTGGATGGATAAAATAGATTCCAAACTCCTAGAAAGGGTGATTCTTAAGTGGATTTTGGATATAGCTTACTTGTGCTCTGAACATATTCAGTTCCAAAAAATAAACCCTAAGGTTCTCAGTGGTTTATATTTGACATCTCCTGATACATCATCCTCCATGCTGATATATATGTTTTTCTTTTGTAGTAAATATTGGTTGAGAACAGACATGATGATGAGGCTATAGGTTAAAGGATAATATATTTAGATAAATATGTGTGCATGTTAAACCCCAACATTCTTTAACAAGTAGACTGTAGTTAGGAAGTGGCTATTTGCAATGTCATGGGCAGCCATTTTTAATTCTTTTTGCTAGATAGATATACACATAAAAGGAATAGCAGGACTATTGATGGTGCTGAATGTCCTATTCACATTATCAAACAGTCTGTGTTACTTTCTTTGTATGATTTGATGAATGCCTTAGGCAACATCCTTATTGTATCCTTTTAAGATTTCCTAGATTTGTTGAATTTCAGATTGTAATTGGAAATGGTTACACATCCTGTATTATTTAACTTGTCCTTGATTTTTAATAAATTATTTTTATTCATTAAAAAATTGTTTGCTGATTAAGGAACCATGCATTTTAGACATTTCATAGCTCTAGTCCTTGCTTAGGGCTCTTGTTTATGTAGCAAATGGCTTTTGCAATCCCTATTTTTCCTTCCTCATAGCAGAAATATTCCTTACCAAGATTTTGGTGGCACACAGTTACATGATGGCAGGTTTATGTTCAATGGTTTATTTGACATGGCAGGGTTTGATTGATTGGAGGTATTGATAGACATAAGCAGTTTGTGATGACTTGTTTCTCTTTCTGTTTTACAAAAAAAAAAAGCGTCCTCAGCTAAACAAACATTCGAAGCTGATGAAGGTACACATTTTAATAATTTTATTCTTTTGTTCCTATAATCAATTTATCAGCTGAGAAAGCCATATATACATGGCTAACTTGTATATATACTTGTTCGACTGGTTTCTATACAGATATGGTCTGTGCCAATGTTGGTTACTTGGACAAAATTCCAGTTATTATATTTGTTGCTCTCTACCATGATATAGTGTAAGACTTATCTTAAATTCATAAAGTAGATTTTTTAAATCCCAAGGAGTAATATTTTGTGCTTTGGTAGAGGCTCTCTTCTTATAAGTTTCACTTTGATTTCTAAACCTGTTTACAGTCTAAAACAACTCAAAGGCAACCATAGCAACTCACTGTTCGGATGCTCAATAGTCAATAGTTGTTCTCCAATTGTTTGTGTATAGTAGGCCTCTTTCTAACATCTTGACAATCTCTGACCTCTCACCAAGATCATATAATCAGACAAAATGGAGTTTCATTCTTTTTTGTCAGATGGACTGCTTTGCTTGTTGGAGCTTGACTTTGGCTCTAAAATAGGGTATGGAACAGCAGTTTTGACTTTTACCTCAAATATTTCTAGCTGGGATTATGTACAAAGAGGTTTACATTTGTTTGAATTATTATAAATTTATGCCTTAAGTAGCCCTTAACATATGTTTTTTAATATAAATATTTTTGTAATTTGTTAAACTTGCCTGCTGCTCAGCTGGCTTGATAGTTAGTCTTTGATTCCAGTCGTGTCAGTTTTTTTCTAGGATAAATTAAGCAAAATCTTCTGAATTTTTAAACTATCTAAATTTCTTATACCATGTCTTTGACTATCTCATGTGTTCTCTGGAGCATGAGCATAAATTCATGCAGAACAGACACGCAATTTGACATCCTACTTATTCTTTGTGTATATATTTGGAAATGCTTTTCTATGCCAAAACTTCTAATTGGTTTATATGTCTATAGGGCTTTCAGACATCAAGAATATTAATCTGTACAGTTACAAGGAATTGCGGGTTGCCACTGAAGATTTTAGTCCAGCAAATAAAATTGGGGAGGGAGGTTTTGGTTCTGTCTATAAGGTGATTGCACATTTTATATGATCATTGATGTTGTTTAAAGGAATATACCTGGTCATACCAATTTACTATGTTATTTATGCTTTTAATGATTGATTTCCTTTTCCAAAATTCTTATAAATGAGTAGGGAACTCTAAAAGATGGCACTGTGGCTGCTCTAAAGGTATTGTCAAGTGACTCAAGGCAAGGGGCGCGGGAATTTTTGACAGAAATAAAGGTGATATCAGAAGTAGAGCATGATAACCTGGTTAAGTTGTATGGTTGCTGTGTGGAAGGAAACCATAGGATATTGGTATATGGCTATCTCGAGAATAATAGCCTTGCACAAACGCTTCTTGGTAATTCACATCTATCTTTCATTGGAATCCATTAAATCTCCAGGTAATGACTAATCTTAGAACCCCTTTCTACTTTTTAGGTAGAGGCCACAGTAGCATCCATTTTAATTGGCAAACACGGCGTAAAATTTGCATTGGTGTTGCCCGGGGGCTTGCATACCTTCATGAAGACATCCGCCCACATATTATTCATAGAGACATCAAAGCAAGCAATATTCTCCTTGATAAAGACTTAATGCCCAAAATTTCAGATTTTGGCCTTGCAAAGTTCATTTCACCTAACCTGACCCATGTTAGTACACGCGTTGCTGGAACAGCGTAAGTTTGTAAATTCAATTTCTATCATCTTAAATTGTGTATATAATCTTCAGCGTGATATTGTGCCAAGGGAACTACGATTCTAGGCTGCTTGAATTGGGTTGTAGATGTTTAGTGTATAGACATTGTTGGGGTGGTTGTCCTATAATAAGGTCTGGGGTAGACTAAGTTTTTCCATGTGCTGTCATTAGGAGTTGAAAGGCAGGATGTTTCCACATAGTGGATCTAGCATGTCCAGTCAACGGACTGAACTACCGTAACAATCCCAGTCTTATCATTTTTAGGATTTTATGCTTACTATCTCCTTTTTTTTGGGCCTATCATCTAATATATCTTCTTCTGGCCCCGAAAAAAAAATGTATATATATATATATATATATATTATTTCTGCCTTGCCCTGTTTAAGACTACCTCCATTTGGCCTCCAAACTGAGGTTTAAAGATTATTTTGGATCTTTTGGCACATGAAGTTATACTGATGGTTTCTTACCTATCAAAAAAAGAAGTTATACTGATGGCCTCTTTGGCTTAGATGTGTCAGTTGACTAAGTCTGTTTTCATTTTTTTAATATCAAATAATTTTATGGTTAACCCAAAGACGAGATAAAAATTGTTTCCAGTGAAATCAATAGAATTACAATTAGGTGGGATAAATTTTATTTTATTTTTATACTGAAGGCAGAATAATCAAACATGCTACATGAAAAAGTAATTTTGTTAACCCAAAGATAATATGAGAGAAAAATTTTTTCAAATGAAATTGATAGAGTCACAACCAAGTGGGATAATGGTTTATTTATTAAACCAAAGGCAGGATAACACGACATGTTACGTGAATTTTTTTTTTTCTTTTTAAATTGAGCAATGCCAAAACATATCTATATTGTATGAGATAAAAGGTTTTATTTGTATAGCTGTCACACATGTAATTGCTAACAATATGGAAACTCTTTGTTTTCCTTTGTGGATTTATTTATTTATTTTTCCCCAAATTTATCGATTTTCTGTAGATCATGTTCAAGCATTCAAGTGCTTTTGTTTGGTTTTTGTAGAGGTTATCTGGCACCTGAATATGCGATACGAGGTCAAGTGACAAGGAAAGCGGATATTTATAGTTTTGGTGTTCTGCTCTTAGAAATTGTTACTGGGAGGTGTAACACAAACAGGCGGTTACCTGCTGAAGAACAATATCTTCTTGAAAAAGTAAGGACTTTGGGTTTTTCCTCCAATTATTTCCAGTATAATAGAGTCTTAAAGGATAAATTGATAGGCGTGATAAGTGTTAAACTGTTAATATATTTTATTTTAGAAAGTAGTCTTTTGCATGCATACATGCATGACTTCTAAAGCAACACATCTAATAAGAGTGAGGACTGAGGACTGAGAGGACTGAAGACCACTCGGTCAACTTTATCTGTGGATGTTTTATTGATTTTGTGTTGAGTTTAGGATTATGTATTTAGATATATAATCTTCACCGAACAGAAGTGCCTAGACATCTTAGATTATATAATACCTCTATGTAGGACTTCTATGCCATCTTGAGGACTGAGAGCCCACTCCATCCACTTACCTGTGGATGTTTTAAGATCATGTGTTGAATTTTACCTAGGTGTAGAAGTCCCAGATGGAGATTTATAAATTACTAATTGTTCTGAAAGTTTAAGCCCTTAATAAGTGAGGCCATCATGTGAGATTTTTAGCTTTTTAAATGGGAGGTAGAGTTGAGATAGAGTTTGAACTCAAGACCTCTTCCTCAGATACCATAATAAATTTCCAATTGTCCCAAAATCTTATGCTGTTGGGAAATTGTGAATTTAATGATATAACCATTATTCTAACAAAGGTATTATATAATCTTTTCATTTAAGGAAGTCCCAAAGGGTTGGAAAGCACTCCACATCCTTTTGTGTCACTATAACAGATTTTCCAAAACTAAATTATGGAAATATTTTTACTTACGAGCTCTCTTCAAGACTTTTATCCATGATTACCCCAGTTGTCTTTTTGTTCTAGACGACTCAATCAAGCTTCCCTAGAAGCTGCTTTTAGCTGAAAGCCTCACTGTTAGCTTTAAGGTTCATCCCTATATTTACTCTCTTTAGTGTTGTTTTAATTTCAGAATAAAATATTTCATCTTTTTTCTGCATATTTATTTTTATTATTTAGTTAAATCCTTGGAACCCCAAACATGAACCCATAACATCCGTTTTGATGGACTGCAGTTACTTTCTTAAGATTTAGAATTTTCACAATCAGCTAGCTGGAAAGCCACATTCTTCCCATCAATTGCCAAACTTCCTAAGCGTTTTAGAGTTTACTAGCCTTCATCGTTTCTTATGGAACCAAATCATCCTCATTTCAGAATCCATTCTCCCATACTTTAATATGCTATGCCTTCTATCAACTTACTTCAGAATTCTTAATTGAAGTTTCTCATTCAAAAGGTGAAAGAAAAATGAGTCGAATCAAACATTAGGAAAGACTAGCTTACCCGTTCAGCATGGATAGGCCCTTTATGACGAGGCTTCCTAACACAAAACTTACGAGAGTTGAGATTTCACTTGGAATATGGACCATATGCATGTTTCATTTACCGTAACGAAAAGGATGAAATATAAAGTAATAAACATGTCAAAACAGCACATCAAGTTCCAGTATATTTTGTGTATAAGAACTGATTCACTGGCCTCAAGTGGCCTAGGTCAACTATTTTTTTTGTAGTTCATCATCTGATTTTATGTCTAAATATATCGGTTTCTTGACTTTCTTCTTCTTTCATCCACCATCCAAACGGGGGGTTTTTCAATTGATATCAGTTGAAGTTTTAAACAGAAAATGGGAGATCATCATTATCAAGTGTTGGCACATTCTGTCATGATAAAGAGAATGAATCCAGAACAGCAATTTTGTTCCTAAGTGAGAAAGGGAAACCAAGGGCTTAATTGGTTTCATATCTTTTAAGTCCTATTTTAGAACTCTGTTCTGCAATTCAACAACATTGTCCAAATAAATAGCTTAATGATTTTGTCTCTTTATCTTCAATCAAATTGCATAATGAATAGTCATGGCTGTGAGAAAAATAAAAATACATCATTCCTCATTTTGGTTATCTGGAAGCAAAGTTAGAATTGTGACAAACTTATTAATGAGATACTACATTTTTGCAGGCATGGGGGATGTTTGAGAAGGGAGAATTGCTGAGATTGGTGGATGCATTACTGAATGATGATTTCAATGTTGAGGAGGCTTGCAGATTTCTTAAGATTGGTCTTCTTTGCACCCAAGACATGCCAAAACTTCGACCATCTATGTCCACTGTTGTCGGTATGCTACTGGGTGAAATACATGTAAATGACAAGGAGATAACAAAACCAGGCCTGCTTTCTGATCTCATGCCTCCAAAAGCTAAGGCTGATAGAGGCCAGAAATATAAGGTTGAAATGAAGAATTCGACTGACACGGCATCTTCAGGCTTAGGAAAGCTGTGTAATTCCTCTTCATCATCAGAAAACATTACCTCAGTTGCTACCATGACCTTCAACTCAATATATGACCGAACCAATTAATTAGAGTACACAAATTTATTATTTATTGTTTCATTGTTCTTTTCTTGATTTGTGTTGAGAAAAAAAAAATCAATAAAAATATTCAAAATGAATGAAAGAACTACTAAGAATCTATAGTGCTAACTAAACAACAACTCATTATTTTCTGTGGGACTTTCTATGGTGTAAATATTTTCTTAAATAAATTGTTAGGGTCATATTTTTCATGTATTGGCATATCTTTTGACAAAACGCACTTTACTTGTAATTAGATAGTTCTTAAGTGATTTCTAGAATATCATGAAGTATGTTGAATAAACAAAACAAGTAGTATTATTGAAGACATGAAGACTGCACCAAAAAACAAGTGAAAAAAAGCTGAAAAGTGAACCTTGACACTAGTCTCGATACTAGCATCTGTCGAGAATAAATGAAAAATCTCGATACTAGTCTCGACACCTCTCAATCATTGAGCTTCGCAGATCCAGAATTCTCAGATTTGTTTTTCGGCCCATGATAACTTAGATTACTAAAGTTTCATTTACTAAACCTCTAGGGGATATAAAAACTTTATTTTAAAGTCATCACAAGACACAAAAACTCAATTAGAGAAATCATACACTATTGGTGAAGTTATTACGTTCTTATGCACCTTAGGGTTTTGTAACCAAGTGCTTCTAGATCTTCAACGTGTATTGAAATGAAGAACTTTGCATTCAAGAACAAACATTAGTTGTTGGGAGTTAGTCACGTACTGAAATCCGTACAAAAGAAGCCTCTACAAAATCAAGTCTAATTGAGGATTGGTGTAAATGTTCAATTTTTTTTTTTTTTTTTTTTTTTTTTGAGAAAGTAAATTCATACTTTCAGATGGTCTTGAGTAGTGGTAAAATTCCTTATACTTGTAACCGCTTGATTCTTGATTAGTGATTATTGAAAGTGGTGATCTGAAAATCATCTGGCGAGATTTTTGCTTGTGAGAGGTTTTTCCTATTAGCCAACAAATCATCGTGTTAATTTAATTTCCACTGCTCTCTAGTTTATTTGGTGATTTGTTTGTGCCTCCACGTTATTGTATGTAATTTGACATAATTAATCAACTTGAGTAATTGAATTAATTAACATGATCAACCTATTTTAACCCAATATAAATGATAGTATTGGTAACGTGAATTGGCAAGGCGTTGCAAGTAGTTCAATAGAATGATATCTTCTGGGAGGCTTTCATGTACTATACTATAGGTGAGTATTATTTCTTTTTTTATTTTTCATTTGAAGATTGGAATTCAAGATTGGTCCCAACCCTTGTCACTTGTTTGCATCTCACGGTTCTTGCTCCTGCTCTGATCACTTTTTACCTGGGTCTGTTAGGATAGGGAATTTTCAATTCCCTTCAAACTACCATGCTCCATTTCTTACATGTTCTCAAATATTAATTCGTCTCTTTAGCATGGAAAATTTTGGTGTGAGCGTTGCTAGCTTTGGTAATCCATTAAATTTCTAAACAACATCAACATAAAATTTAAATAAATAAAAAAAATTCTATAATCAGATGTTCAGAGTCAGACTCGGATGGTGGCAAGAAATGATGTCACCCTCAGCCCCACAAATCCTTCTTTCTTTAAATAATAGTATTACCCTTAACCCGCACAAACCCCTGCACCTATGGAATCCATGCCTCCACTTTTAAAGAGAGTATTATTGGCTACAAGATCATTGGTAAAAGAATGATATTTGGACATTCGCACGTCAATATTCAAGAAAATACTCTAAAATTCAACTAGAAAATGAACTTTTAGGAACACAAGCATCCAAATTTAGTTTTGACTACTGAAGTGCTTTGGGCGAATATAAATCCTGTCTCATATATTAGCATTCAAGTACAAGTTATAGGGATCATAGATATGGAAGTGTTGATTCTCAAAAAAAAAAAAAAAAAAAAAGAAAGATATGGAAGTGTTCAGAACAATTATTTTACTTGGATTGAAGCTGATAGTTTGTATTAGAGATGAAGTGATAGGAATATAAGTGATTCTCATATACAAATAATAAACATTATACGTATAAAGATGTACATTATTTTGACCATCCTAATGAAATGAGTAAAAGAATGGGAAACATAAGAGAAAAGAGCTGAAACAAGTTGTAGAGTTTTTCTTTTTTTTGAAAAGAATTGTAGAGTTTATCTAGATTCTGATTTTGTAACATCTGAAACACAAAATGAAAAAGCAAAGCACTCTATACCCAATGATGAAACCCAACATCACAGCTAAATTGCTCCATTTCTGTGACTCTCTCAGATCTCGCTGTCTTAGGAACCCATTTGCATACAAATTGCATTGTCCTTCCACAAATTGTATGCACTTGGTCCTCCCTTGCTCTCCTCCATACTCATTTATCATAAAACACTCAAAAGGGTACTTGAACAAACTCAAGTAATGCATGAAAATCCAGTAACTAGGTATGTTGTCCTTTGATATGAAATACCCAGAAAAGAGAAAGAAAGAGCCCATTAGCCCTGAAATCACTGAGTTACCCATGATGAAGTTTGGCACTAGAGCACTGAAGCACGCTACAAAAGAATTGGACATTAATAGAACCATCCAAACCACCATAGAAAAGTAAAGGAATCCATTAATGTCCTTCTTTAAACCGACTAGCCAATAAACTGGGGTTGTGTAGAGAAGACCAACCATTAAAAGGAAAGGAAGAAAGACTAGGGTGTTAGCTATAATGTAAGAAGATACTCTATAAGCTCCTCTTGAAATCTCATTCATCAAAATTCTTCGCTCTTGCAAGAAAATTGGTAGGCCTTCTGTTGTGGAAGATAGCAAGAAGGTGAGACTGAAGGCAAAAAACCCAATTCGGGTTTGTAAGGCCACTCCCCCTTGTTCTCTGCCTGCATTCATGAAAATGGTCCCCAATACTAAACCGGCCACCAAAGCTTGTATGACTCTTGTGGCAAAGAGTTGCGTGGTTCTGAATATGTTGTTGCAAAATCTTTGTCCTAATATCAAAACCTCCTCAAGTCGAGAATTCGGGTAGAAGAGAAGGTTTTCTTCTCCATTAATGTTGGGGTAGGCAACATTCCTCATTTTAAGAACTTCATCTTTATGTTCTTCAATATTACTTTGGTCAATGAGAGTTTCTGAAGTTTGAATATCCAAGCTTTCTATGACATCAATAGC
Organism: Quercus glauca; assembly: GCA_023736055.1. Taxonomy (NCBI): domain Eukaryota; kingdom Viridiplantae; phylum Streptophyta; class Magnoliopsida; order Fagales; family Fagaceae; genus Quercus; species Quercus glauca. The sequence continues at coordinate 40,434,163 of CM043322.1, read as the reverse complement.
GAACTCAAGCACATTGACGTGTGGAGGAATGCCATGACTAGCCAAATTAAGCCTCTCCTCAAGAAGATCCAGCGATCCGTTATGCATGACAAATCCATTTGAAAGCAAAACAATGCGATCAAACAACTCGAGGATTCGAAAACCAGGTTGGTGGATGGTTAAAACAATTGTCTTACCCTGATTTACCACCATTGCTCTAAGCAATGAGAGCACATGAAGAGCCGAGGCTGAATCCAACCCTGAAGTTGGTTCATCGATCAAAATAACAGCCGGATCATGAACTAAATCAACTCCAATCGAAACTCTACGCCTTTCCCCACCTGAAATGCCTCGATTTGATTTTCCGCCAATCCTGGAACCTGCAACATGATCCAACCCAAGCTCCTTCATTAGCTCTTTGACTCTAATGGCAGCCTCACCTCTCCCACCCCTTAGCCTTAGCAGAGCACTATACATGAGTGTTTCTTGTACTGTAAGTAATGGAAACAAAGCATCATCTTGGGTGACATATCCTGATATTCTCCGAAAAAATTTAGCTTCTATAGGCCAATCATTCACCAATACCTGACCTGAAACTTTCCTTGGTGATATCTTTCCGGCTAGAATCTCTAGCAGTGTGGTTTTTCCAGCTCCACTAGGACCAGCAATTGCTGTGATCTCTCCAGGCCTAGCTTCACAATTTACACCCTTCAAAATGAACTTATTAGGAGCTCTCTTTGGAGTTTCAAAACCACACACCCAATTTAGTTCATCAAAGAGGCCACATAATTTGTAGGACACATTTTTGGTTTCTATTCTATATGGGATTCTCCGGCCACCGGAAACTGGCAATTCCATTGAGAGAGACAAAGGGGAGTGAGAGAAAGAAAATGTAAAATGTGATATGTTAGATGGGATATGTGAAGAAGAGGAGATGAACTAACACACCAAACTAGTTGTGGTTGTTGCAAACGTACAAATTAAAAAGCATGAGAAGCCAATATGGATATTTGGCATGCTTGCTTTGAGCTTAACCAGCTCTTTGGGATGGGCTTGCCTTGATTTTGCAAACTAATGGGACTTTTGGTGGGGTTTGGAAAGTTGGGAGGTTGCTTCAAGAAAACTAAAGAAGGAAGGAAAATGGGGTTACTTGGAATGGAAAGCTTTTCCAGGTGAACCTAATATTGACTGAGCAGGGTTGGTGTTGGTTGCCTCACCATCTTCCCTACTCTTAAAACTCACAGCTCAGCAGTTAATTAGGTTGGAAACCGATAAGATGACCTATATGCATAGGAAATTTTTGTTCTCCAAACTCCAAAGCTCAAAATGGCATAGTTGTTTTTATTACTTCTATGGAAAATTGCGGAAAAGTGTTATCAAGGATCATGATAATCTGACATTATAATATTATGGACTCGATAAGTAAGTTGATTTTTTTATTAATATGATAAAGCTTAGAAGAAGATTGTTTGGGTCCATATATATATATATATATATATATATATATATATATATATATATATTTATTTATTTATTTTAAGAAATCGTATTATAATATTCAAAGTTAAGCAAGTTGACTTTTACCAAAATTTATGTATTTAGTGAGACTTCCAAACTCATGGATTTAAATCTTGTATTAATACATGGTTGCTTTATTGAAACTTGGAAAACTTTCACCTAAAGAAGTTGATCATCTGCCTTGTATTTTCATGTTTCAACCAAACCTTCCTTTAACTGGAGTGCGTCAAAATTATGAACCATAGAATTAGTTTTGCTTACCCCAGGAGTAGGTATCCTCATCTTATAGTTTACTATCCGACATCAATTAATTTCTAGTGTAGACATGATAAAATTCAAACTTAAATCTCTTTAACCATTAATGATTTTACCAATTTAATTAATCCTACAATAATCGTATTATTTTTAAATAAAGAGTTGTTGATTAGATATTAGGCGGAAATACCATTTTCGTCCCTACATTTTCACACGATTCTCACTTTGGTCCCTAACTTTTTTTTTCACCGATTTTAGTCCCTATTCTGAAAAACGCGTCTCATTTTTGTCCCTACTGTCAGTGCCCTAACGGCAAAATCCTAGGTGGCAAACGGAAGCTGACATGGCGCTAACGTGGCAATTAAAATATTATTAAAAAATATTATTTGACTTTTTTTAATGCCACGTCAGCATTTTATTTTTTTTTAAAAGCCATGTCAGAAAATTTTAAAAAATAAAATAAATTAAAAAAAAACCTCAAATTTAATTTAATTAAAAATTTTAATTATAAAAAAATTCTTAATGTTCTTAGTGTTCTTCAATCTGTTCTTCAATTTGTTCTTCTTATTCTTCCCAAATCAAAACCAGCATCCAAGATCTCAAACCCATCACAGATCACAAACCCAGCAGCCTAAGAACTCAAACTCAAACCCAAATCACTAGGACATAAATGAAAACAAGAAGAAAAATTAAATTAAATGCTAACAGGAATAATGAAGAAACCAAGAACTCAAATCTCCAGCAAACCAAGAACTAAAACCCAGCAAATCAAGAACTCCCAAATCAAACCCAGCAACCCAAGAACTCAAACCCAAATCTTCAGCAAATCAAAACCACAAACCCCAGTAAACAAACCAATCTCCAACAAATCCATCAACCTATAATCAAACCCAGATCCCAAAACCACCACCACCACTACCACAATCAAACCCAGATCCCAAAACTACCGCCACCACCACCGACCAACAGATCCCAAAACCACCACCACCACCACCACCCCGCCGATCAAACCCATTTCCCAAAACAGCAAACACCATGACTCCGACGAGAGAGAAAGAATCGGAAATGGAAGAAGAAGGAGGGATTTTTTGAGACCCAACAGTTCGGGGTAGCGGCGGAGAATGGGTTTGAGTTGGAGGAGCAGTAGCGGCGGAGGAGTTGGCCACGGAGGAGTCGTCGATGCCGATGTCGATGTCGATGTTAATGCCGCCGTGCCGCCGCCGATGATGCAGATTGTAATGGACAGAGAGAGATAAATAGATCACACCGGCGCCCCCATCTCCGATCTCCGATCCCTACAACCCAATTCCAAACACAAAACCAAGTGCACCCAAACCCAAAGATTTACCCTAACCATACCCAAATTATATTTTTCCAAATCAAGCAAAAACCTAACCACCAAGAGCAAATCCAAACCCAAACCATCAAAATATGAAACCAAAATTGAAAATCGGAGCAGAGAGGACGGCAGCCACCATCAGCGGTGGCATCGCCAGCAACTACTCAGTCGATAGTCTATCGTGGTGGGGCTTGAACCAAGAAAACAAAGATGGGAGGGAGAGGAGGATGAGAGTGATGGGGTTGTGTGGCGGCTGGGAGGATAGGCTAGAGGCTGATGACCCGAGAGGGAGAGGGAGATAAGAAAATGAAATTTAGGTTTTATATGTTTTATTTAGGTTTTAATGTTTGTTTTTAATATATTTTATTTCTGGGTTTGTGTTAGATCTGAGTTTGTGGTAGATCTTTCTGGGTTTGTGTTTTTAATTTAATTTAAGTTTGTTTTTTAATTTTTTTTTTTTTTTTTTGGTTTAAATTTGCTGACATGGTTTTTTATAAAAAAATAATTAGCTGACGTGGCATTAAAAAAAGTCAAATAATATTTTTTAATAATATTTTAATTGCCACGTTAGCGCCACGTCAGTTTCCGTTTGCCACCTAGGATTTTACCGTTAGGGCACTGACAGTAGGGACAAAAATGAGACGCGTTTTTCAGAATAGGGACTAAAATCGGTGAAAAAAAAAGTTAGGGACCAAAGTGAGAATCGTGTGAAAATGTAGGGACGAAAATGGTATTTCCGCCTAGATATTAATAAGTCTATTATAAGCATGTTCGGCCTTATCAAAGGCCAACAAATGTTCCACCACATCTGGTAGTTCAACAAAAGATGCTTAAGGAGACAGTAAAGTAATTCCTAGATTAGTAAGAGCGTATGTACACTCATTTGCTTCGTGGTATGCATGCTTAATCTACGTAGCAAATATATATATATATATATATATACACAAACACGTGTTGGGAATGGTTTGATAGAGGTTCTAGTAGTCGGTCAATAAATGCTCCATAATAGCATTGGATGGGGAATTAAGTATAAGTTCAACCACAACACAGAGTCAAGTTCAACAACTAAGTTAACAATTCCAAAGCTTTGGCAAAATATTCAGTTTTGGGTTTTTTAAAGACATGTAGGTCTGTTTGGGATTCACTTATTTTGCTGAAACTGAAATTTTTTTACTAAAAATACTATAAATAAAGGTAAAAGTTAGCTAAAATAGTACAGTGTGACTCATGAATTGTACTAAAAAGTGTAGTGGGGTTCATGAATAGTAGCAAAAATAAGCTGAATAATAAAATAAGCTATCCAAACAGACATGCAGTTGGAGTTTGCAAAGGTGATTCTTTTTTCTTTTTTTCTTTTAGAATTGGGTTTGCAAAGTGAATTGTGAAGAATTTACAATTTAGTTTTTTTTTTTTTATAAATTAAAAACTTAAGAATGATGTGGAAAATTGTGGAGGGTCCAAGGTTTAAGTGGCACAACATGAGGAAGCCAACTAATGGTCAAACGTCTTCAGTCTTATAGTATTTATAGATAGATTTTAGATGCGTTTGGTTGGAGTAAAAATAGGGAGGATGAAAAATAGGGGTGAGAAAATAGGAGTGATTTTGGGTGGAAGGGGTGTTTGGTTGGGGTGATTTTGTGGGAGAGAAAATGGTGGGCCTTGATTGTTTTCTCTGCAAGCCCACCACTTTTCAATCCCCCCAAATTGGAGAGAAAATAGAAAGGAGAAAAGGTTGGATGAAAATTACACATCTAATCATTCTCCTCCCCAAAACTAAAATCAACGTTGACTTTTTTCTTTCTTTCTTTTAATGGGTTCTTTGTTGAATGCTTTGGCTTTTTTATTTTATTCCAAAAAAAAACTTTTTTTTCCTTTATAAAATATTTATATAAAAATGTTATGTAATAGGAGCATGAGAGTAAATTTATACAAATTCTATTTTTTATTCAGAGAAATTACACTTTATCACTCTAAATTATACCTTGTGTTACACTTTGCACTCTAAACTTTTCAAATGTATGTTATGCACCCTAAACCATGACTTTGGTTATACTTTGCACATTACCGTTAAGTTTACTGTTAACTTGGATGAAAATTCAAAATTTAGGGTGTAAAGTGTAATTAAGAGTATAATTTAAGGTGATAAAGTGTAAACTTAACATCAGGGTGTAAAGTATAACAAGGGTCATAGTTTAGGGTGCAAAAAGTGCATTCAATAAGTTTTAGGTACAAAGTGTAACATGAGATATAATTTAGGGTGGTAAAGTGTAATTTCCCCTTTTTATTCTTCCATTTTTTTTGCCCTTTAACAAAACACAAATGAGGGAAACTAAAATCTCTTTAATCCTTCTACTTTTCCATCCCCTTCCCATTTTCTATCCTCCCACTTTTTCTATCCCCCAACCAAATGGACCCTTATAAATATAAAATATAGACTAAGTTGTGACCATGAACTTGAAGTTGCCAAAGAATAGAAAGATGGGTTGGGCAGAAAATTAAGAAATTAAGAAATAATAAAATAATAAAAAATGAGGTGGAAAAATGTTAGGCCTTTAAAGCTTATGTATCAACATATTATGAGTTCAACAAAAAGTTAGACGCTTTGGTTTTATAGTATATATAGATATAGTCATATAGATATAAACTAGTTGTTAACCCGTGTAATGCATTGGAAAGTCTGACAAAAAATATTTATATATGATAACTTTCCTACAATTCAACGAAGTCGGAGAGGAGAGAAGTGGAGGGTAAGGGGTGTATGATGAGTGTTCAGGGGAAAGTTGTGCGAGCTAGTAAGTTTGTAAAAATATTTTAATAAGTTTTTTCGGTAAAATGTTTTAAATTTTTTTTAAAGGGTTTTACAAAGGCTCTTTTGTTTTTTGAGCAAGCAAAGGCAATAAACCTCAATGAAGATGCCGATCAACCACCCATAGTTGTTAAAATGTGAATCGTATTTTGAATCAATTTTTTTTTTTTTTTTTTTTTTGTATCGTGTATTGTAAAATACACAAACACTTAATAAAATTTATACAAAAATTATAGATATACACACACACACATATATATATATATAAATGGTATATTCATTATAAATTCGGAATATATTCAACTTTTTTTTAGAGAGTTTCAACCTATGGTGCGTCCGCTCCTCATGATAGCTCTTTATCATCAAACCAAAAAACTAATTGGTTTTTTGTGTAGGCGGGGATTGAACTCATATTTTTTATTCAACCATCAGAGACTTTATCGGTTGAGCTAACTTGAACCAACAAAATATATTTAACTAATGACTAATTTAATATCACTTATGTAATAATATTTAACAGGCTAACTAAATAAATCAAATTAACATGGGTTTATAATATACATATTTAAATTGATTAAACTCAAAAATGATAATCCATGACAAATAACTCAAAATAATAATTTATTTGCATCATCTTGTCTAATAAACTCCATTTAAGTCAGTGTTATCATCATGTTCATTTTGTAAATTTATTTCTTCATTAAAATTTTCTTTATCATCATCAACATTGATTATCTCTTCTTATTCTTATATTTTAATAACTTTTTTTAAAAATATTTCTTCTTGGCATTCTAGCTTTTTATACTTATAAGTATAGCAATAATGAAACAAAATAAAAATAATTATATTGTCAATTATTACCCTATTCATAATAATAATATAGAAAAGAAATTTACAAATATGAAAGTAAAGTGTAATCAATGGCAGAACTAGAATTTTTACTTTGTTTGGGGTTGGGGGGGGGGGGGGGGGGGGGACTATCACATTTATTCACAATTCAAGAAAAACTCTAAGTACCACACACACACCCACAGACATACATAAGTCTTGGATTTTTAATTCCAAAGTGAGTCATAACTCATATATATTGCATACAAAAGTTATATTTCTACAAAATTATCTTATATGAAAGCTTTACATCTTTCTTTTACTATCCATTTTGCAAATAATCCAAACAAGGTCAATATCTCCTTTTATGGTGAATAGTGAAGTGTCATTTTGATAATGTCTTGCTGAGATCAATGGTTTATTAACATCATTGCATGCGTGTCAGATATGCAGCCATTGTTAGTCATAAAGCCTAGACTTGAGGATGTCAGACTCTTGAGGTGGTAAGCGGATCATCGATCCACTTCGCTATAGGAAAGCCCTATCAATGGTCAGGTACGTAGTTGTACTAAACTTTGGGCATTTGGTTATTATTTTGATGGTGAATGATCCTATAAACACTGCATTTTGTACCCTTTACGACAAAGGCCCCTGTTCCTTAATGATGCTGAAATTCTAAGACCCAAGGTTGGTTTAGGGCCCAATCAGATGTTAAATTGACTTAAGAAATGTTAAAATAAAAAATATAACTTTTAATAAGTAAATAAATCTATTTTTGGAAAATATGGACCAAGGGAACTCTCGACCTGCGCACACAAGAATCAACTTGTGTGCGCTACCACGGTGCATGCGTACGTAGGCTCAAACCTGCGCATGCATGGCGGATTCCAGAAACATAAAAAAGCAAGTTTTCTGCATTAATGCTGAGATTTTGAATGAATCCCACATCATCTAGAAGTCATTCCAAACCGCCATTTTCACAATATAAATAGCCATACATGATACCTTTTCAAAAACACACAGAAATCCTAAGGGAAAACATTAAGATTCACTATTTCTAGTGAATCAAAGAGGGAGTTTTTCACCAAACATCTTCAAGTCAATTTTCTTTTAATTAGGGCCTTTTCTAGCCTTAATCTTTGAAGTTTAAGATTACTAATCATGTTTCTTATTGATTTTGAATATATTTAACTGAGGGGAACGGTCAAAAATCAAGCTTGGAAAGCTTTGTGTTTGAGGTATTAGTCTAAACTTTCTTTTTCTTTTCTTTTCCTTTTTATGCTTTAATCTTTCTGCTTGCTTTAGTTCTTTGTCAATATATGTTTTGTTATGCTTATGTAGTTTAGGTTTATGTGGTTTTTATGTTTTAAAGCATGTTAGGATGTTAGATTTATCATTTTGAAGCCTTGCTCTATTTTCAAGGTTTCTAGGGTTTCTGGAGTGGATTCCACGTGTGCATAATCCTGCCTACGCACGCAAGCTTGTCCATGCGTGCACATGATCCTGCTCAGAAACCCTAACCCTAGTTTTTCTGAATCTGTTTCTTATTTCACATTTAATGCTTTACATGTTTATTGTTTGTTTGCTTTTCACATGTTAAAATTAGGGTTTATTTTCTTTTCCTTACTTTGATGTTATGAACATGCATTCACGTGCCCATTCATTGATGCCATAAGTGCTGAGATGCAACAAAGTAAGTAAGGTAAGTCGTGCATTCATATGAACATGCATCTTTGAATATGATCTTGCTTTGATGATAGAGATAAACATGCTTGTTTGGATGAGTTTTTCTTAAAGTATAGAGATGAACATGCTTGTTTGGGTTGTGATTTGTCATGCTAGATGAATGCTAGGTTGATATGACATGTATGCTAGATGTATTTTAAGGTATGCCATGATAAATGAATGATTAGGTCTTTTTGGGATGATTGATACCATGTTGTGTGCTTAGATGTATGCTAGTGTATGTGTGAGTTAGAATGAAATATTGAGTGTGCCTTTAATAGGGTTAAGACTTAAGACATAAGACACAACAAGAGGAAGCCAACCCTAGGGTTGGGCAGATTTGGGTGCCTAACACTTTCCCAAAACCATAACTAAACTCTAAATTTAGGAGAAATTGTAGACATCGCATTTTGTACCCCTTACGACTTAGGCCCCTATTGCCTAATGATGCTTAAATTCTAAGACCCAAGGTTGGTTTAGGGCCAAACCAGATGTTAAATTGACTTGAGAAATGTTAAAATGAAAAATATAATTTTTAACAAGCAAACACTATTTTTAGAAAAGTAAAGCCAAGGAAGCCCTTGGCCTGCGCACACAGGAATTAGCCTGCACGCACAGCCATGATGCATGCGCACGCAAGCCCGACCCTGCGTGCATATGTAGGGTTCTAGAAACTATAAAAACAAGTTTTCTGCATTAAATACTAAGGTTTTGAATGAATCCCACATCGTCTAGGAACCGTTCCAAACCCCAATTTTCACAATATAAATAGCCATACATGGTACCTTTTCAAAACACACAAAAATCCTAAAGGAAAACACCAAGATTCACTAGAAATAGTGAATCAAAGAGGGAGTTTTTCACAAAATATCCTCAAGTTAATTTTCTTTTGATTAGGGTCTTTTCTAGCCTTGATCTTTGAGTTTAAGATTATTAATCACTTTTTTATTGATTGTGAATAGATTTCACTGAGGGGAACGGTTAAAAATCAAGCTTGAAGAGTTTTTTTTTTTAGGTATTGAGTTTTAAACTCTTTTCTCTTTTTTTTATTTAATCTTGTTGTTAATCTTGTTTCTTTGTCTGTTTCTATGTTTTAAATGTTTGTACAGCTTGGTTTTTAGATAGCCTTTGTATTTCTGAGCATGTTAGGTTGTTAGTCTCTTTATTTTGATTGCTTTTCTGTTTTCTGTGCTTGTTGCATTTTTGGGCTAGGGTTCCTAAGCAAGCCTACACACACATGCATCCTACATGTGCGCGCGCAGGTCAAAGTATGCACACACATGCAACTGGCCTGTGCACGCGGGCCTCTGTAAAGGTGTGGACATAACGGAAAGTGTGTTGGAGCTGCCACCTAGTTTTTGCAATAGTCTAAGAACCATGAATATAACATCCTCTCGAGAAATGACCATTGATCTTACTACCAAAGATATGGATTCGGAGTTAAGGTACGTTCTTGGGAATGTGTTAGGCATCCAAGACCGCCCAACTTTAAGGTTAGCCTCCCATCATTGTGTCTTATGTCTTAACCTCGATAAAATCATGTTCAACACTTGTATTCTAACTCACACGCACACTAGCATACGTCTAAACATACAACATGGCATCATTCATCCCAAAACACATATATATCCATCCATAAAGCATAAGGAACCCAACCACACACATATACAAACCCTAGCATTCATCTAGCACGTGAAGACCCTATCATATCATACATTTAAAACAAGGTAGCAACTCAATCATGGCAACAAGGTATCATGGCAATCACAAAATTATATAAAGCATGTAATTGGAATTAAAAGACATAAAACAAATATTCAAACAACATACATCATCAAATGCATGACTTACCTTTACTTACCTTTCAGCAACACAGCATCTATGGCATCATGTATAAGCATGTGAATGCATGTACATGTTATCAAAACAAGGAAAATAATAAACAAACCCTAACTCTAACATGTGATAGCAAACCAAGCAAACAAACATGTGAAACAAAAACTTTGGAAGCATAAAAATGGAAAGGAAGCTAAACAAAACAAACATGTGAAAGTAGAAGAAAAACAAACAAAACCAAAATTAGGGTTTCTAAGCAGTGGTTTGTGCACGCAAGAACAAGCCCGTGTATGCATAATCAAGCCCGCGTACACAAGCCAGATAATGCGTATGTAGGTTCTTGCCCAGAAACCCTAACAACACAAAAACAGGGCAGAACCTCAAAACGGAAATTCTGACAACCTAGCATGCATTTTAAACATACAAACCTAAACTAGAAAAGCATATTAAAACAAACAAACAAAGCAAACAAAATGATTTAAAAGCAGAAATTGAAGTAAAGGAAAAAGAAAAGTTTAGACTAGATACCTTAAAGAAAACCTCTTTAAGCTTGATTTTGATCGTTCGCCTCAGTCAAGTCTATTCACAAACCAATAAGAAAGTGATTAGCAAAACATTAAACTAAAAGGATTGGGGCCAGAAAAGGACCCAATCAAAAAAAATTGACTCAAGGGTGTTTTGTGAAAAACTCCCTTTTGATTCACTATTTTCTAGTGAATCTTGTCTTTTTCTCATAGGATTTCTGTGTGTTTCGAAAATATACCATGTAAGGCTTTATATAGTGGAAAAATGAGGTTTATAATGGCTCCCAGATGATGTGGGATTCATTCCAAACCTCAGTCATTATTGTAGAAAATTTGCATTTTTTATGTTTTTGAAACCCTAGCTGCGTACGCAAGAGTGTGCCTACATACGCATGCTTTGGCCCACGTAAGCAAGCTACTGCCCATGTAGGTGGGCGGAGGACCACTTTGGTCATTTTATTTCCAAAAATAGATTGTTGCTCATTTAAAAAGTTATATTTTCTATTTTAACACTCCTCAAGTCAATTTGATATCTGATTGTACTTTAAACTGGCATTAGGCCTTAGAGTTCGGGCATCATTGGAGAACAGGGGCCAGAGTTGTAAGGAGTACAAAATGCGATGTCTACAATGGGCATGCATACGTTGTCCAGAAACCCTTATTCAGATTCCTGCTTCATTTTCTTTACTGTTGCACATGTATACCTCTGCTTTGATTCATTTTTTTATAGATATAAGTCTCTGCTCTATGTTTGTTGTTTGTTTGTCTTTCACATGATTAAATTTGGATTTATCTTTGGTTGCTTTGTTCTAATACCATGAACACGCATTCACATGTTTATGCATTAATGCCATAGATGCTGAGATGCAGCAAGGTAAGTAAAGGTAAGTCATGCATTCATATGTACATTCATTTTGTTTGTAATCTTGTTTAGGGTTGATAACATGATATGGTGGTTTGAATAAGCATGTTTGAATTCTTAATATTTTCCAATGATCCCTTGATGACACCATGATTATTTGTTGCCTATTTTATGCCTTGACTTAATGTTTATATGCTTATGCCTTGGATATGATATGATGACATGATGCTAGATGAATGCTAGGTTGATATGAGATGCCATGATAGATGTATGTCAGGGTATGTTGTGATATGTCATGATAGATGAATGATTAGGTTTTGGGATGATTGATGCCATGATTATATGCTTAGATGTATGTTAGTGTGTGTGTGTGTGTGTGTGTGTGTGTGAGTATAGATACAACATTGAATATGCCTTTAATAGGGTTAAGA